>JASDDO010000008.1:309376712-310821706 GCA_030015575.1 Agapanthus africanus | reverse complement strand
CGAAAACAGTGAAAAAAGACACAAAACAACATAAAAGGGACTTTTTACCAACAAATAGAAGGATCCTAGTCAAGCCGAGACTAATCACAGTTCACATAGGTACAAGGCAACGCAAGGTCCAAACATGTCAAAGTGAAACGGTTAAAAGACCAATACAAATTTTCACTGAAGATCTGGAGAAGAATAAGAAGCCAAACAAAGAAATAGGATGAAGAAATAACAATCCCAGACAAGTACAATGCAGCCCAGAAAAAATTGTGAGCCAAGCCCACCAAAGGGCCGCGGAACCGCGGCCCAAGCCAACCAATGCCGCGGTTCCGCGGCCGCTTAGTGCCCGTGCCGGTGCATTTTTCCCGTGTCGGTGCGTCGGTGCAGGGGTTGGGATTTTTCGTGGGCATATATGTAATTGCACATGCGCGAGACTCTGAAACCTAAATTCTCCTGTTTACTTATAAATTGTAATCGAAAATTATAAAACCCTATGCCTCTTTTCAATAAATAAAATTCAGATCTGTTCTGTATTCTTGCTTGGAGGGAGCCATCAAATTAGTAAGTAATTTTATTTCTGTGCTTTTTATTCTCTTTTAATTAGTATGTTTTTTCATCCCCTAATGAGCGAGTAATCTCCTCGCTTGTTAGGGTTAGCCTTAGGGAAAGATTTGAGAGATGAGATCTCTCACCCCTTTCATTCCCCTTCACAAGAATTAGAACTCCATGCATACACGCACAACCGCTCCCTACGACACCCTACCCCTCGAGGTAACGGTGACACCGTAGTATAAAGGCCCGGTTGCGCGTGTTTTCCATGGAGGTTAGGGTAATTATCAATAAAGGAAGAATAAAAATCTAGAGGAAGAAACATCTTCCCAAAAGATTCTTATCCACTTTATGGATATTTACCGCAACATCTAATAGATTAAAAATAGGGCAATGAAAGCTGTGAGGAAACCTTTAATCTCAAAACTTCCCCTAGACCTAACCCTAGCAAGACTTTAATTTAGATTAATTTAGTTTAGTGATAGATCTAGATTTTAGATTTAATCAATCCAAACAACATTTGTGTTAGTTATATGTATGCCCTAGAGGCCATTACTGTACATGGGATGTATATTGTAGTGGATGCTGGGACATATATAGGGAGGACTTTCTTGCTCGACATGATAGTATGCTATCTGGTTGCTCTTTACCTTAACGTGTATACTGATTGTCTCTCTGTTACATGTTGGTAAAGCCCTTAGGATGTGTACTTGACTACCTGGACTGTGATGCGGATCATACTAGTGGGGACATGGTAGTCCATAAGTACATCCTTCAAAGTCCCTAGTCGTGGGTGTATCGAGATGGGGCATCGATATACCAGAGTAGACTAGCGTATACCTTCTCGACCCATACAGATGGGCGATGGATGATCCCATATCCATTGGTGTTTGACATCGGAGATGATATACGGGTGCTCAGTAGAGACTGGGTACACTGGACGGACTCGCCGAGAACTCCCAGATGGTATTATACCTCACGTCAGATGGCAGTTCTCAGGTGACACTGGTACAGAGTAGTCTGTTGACCCGAGATCGTCATAGAGTCTTGTGTGGTTCCCACTGTACTTTGATTTCCATCTTACCACGTCCAAGAGGGCGTGCAAAATGGTGGTTTTTGGGTACAGTCCCGAGTCACATGGAGGCAATGAGCGATAGGAGGGGATTCGTCTCTCCCGGTATAGGGAGTTGATGTTGCGCTGTGTTCGATTGGCTATAACAGGAAATCCCTGGCCAGGGTTGCTGAGATTTACTGGTAAGTGTTACCAGTAGTTTCTCGAATTGGTATAGACCTCATATCGACACGACTTATCGAGCTATTGGGGTCTGACGTTTCCCACCCCTAGGCTAGATATGCGACATATCAGACGATCAGACCGGACTGTACGGTAGTGTTACTGGTCGGATTCACTGGAGTGTGAGCGGACTTGCTCGTCGATCTTCAGATCGCTCAATACCCGGGTAACCGTTACGTTTAGCAGACCACTTGCGGCTTGTGGGTGTTTGATATGATCATCGCCTGCTGCCGGCGTATTGACGAGTCTTTAGAGTCCTACACAGAGGTTTCCTGGCTCAAGCGAAACGAAATAGGAGCGCATATGAGATATGTGCGGGACCGAGAATAATGCGTGTATGTGATACCGTATTCCATTCTCGCGATGAATGTATCGATTAGGTTATATGCGATATACCCTAGTTATCGAATCAAAGGTTGATTCGATAAGCCGATACATAGGATACTGGTCGGTTATATGCGATATGACCGGATCGTTAAATCAAGTGTTGATTTAATGATTTAATGTATAATTATATATTTGATATATTACTTTGCATTAACTAGTATTGGTTCACTTTAAATGGATTTTCTCACTCGGGTGTGCGCATTGCATATGCGATATGATTTTTGTGCACTTGATTGTATCATGTTTGATGATACATATCTTTTTTGTTAAGTGTAATGAATTAAACCTAGGTTAAGTAAATGATTAGGGTTTTCTTTTATTCATTCATTTATCTTTTCATTTGCATTTAAAAGATAAATGAGAAAAAGGAAAAGAAGTGAAAAATGGTGGCTAGTTTTGTTTCCAACATGAAGCTTCATGAAGCTTTCATTAAGTCACCATTTTTGTCTCATCTCCTTAACCCTAACCATTCTTTAACCTTGGTCAATTCTCTACACTTAACTTGGGTTATGTTATGATAAGAATGGATTATTCTTTTCTTTTTGATTGAACTTATCATATCATTTCTTCTTCTTCCTTGAACAAAAGAAGAAACCTTCACTTCATCAATGGTGGATTGATGAAGAGTGTGAGAAATCCAAAACTAAACTCTACCCACTTCCTATTTCTTCATCCTCTACCTCTTGCCAAGTAGTAGAGTGTGTTTACTTCACAAGTTTCTTGACTTGATGAAGTCGGAGCTTGATTTGGCGATGCCTCGACGTAGATCATCTTCGGCATGGACATCGACGACCTAGCTCGCCATTTCTCCGACGAAGCGACACTAGAGCCCGGATTTTGATTTGGACAGCGGAGATGACTTCGTTGCGGAGCCGTGGAGGTAGAGCACAGGATCTACAAAGGTTGTATTTCGTTATCTCATAGTTAAATGTTAACTAGTTAGCTTTTTCGCCTAGTTTTCTATCAAACGATCCGTAGTCGGGTCTCTCGGCACCTAGAATTTTAGAAATTGGCATGTTCGATGTCTTGCGTGACCTCACTAGGGTGCCTAGGAACCCTACAGTGGTATCAGAGCCTAGCTAGAGCCTTAGGCGAAGCGTAGACGGAATTTGAAGTCCGATCGAATCAAAACCCGAACCCAAAATAGCTCTCTGGACTTTTTCCAAATTCTGGCTTTTTTCCAAATTAAAAGTGCTTAAAAAATTCAGCAGGGTATTGTATGAATTACCATGAAAAACGAGCCACTAATTCCCCAGGTTGACCGCGGAACCGCGGCGTTGACCACCCTTTAGTGGCGGTTCTGCGACGCATTAAAGGCATTAGCGACGGTTCTTTGCACAGTAATTCATACCTCTGTTGTTTGTATTTTCTGGGAATTTTTAATACTGTTTCAAGAGTTGAATTTTCTGGAGTTGTTTTAGGGATTCGGTGTTTCGATCGGGGTATCAAATTTTGTCTATTTGGCTTTCCGGAAAAATTTTAGAATATGTTAAAAAGTTCGACCGGATATAAATACCCAATTTTTCCCCTGTCGGGAAATTTCCAAGTGTTGGATTTTTCCGTAGTTTAACGACGTTCGAAGTAGTGCAAGTAACACAATGGATCCTCTAGAAGACAACAAACCTTAACTCGATTATGTGACCGTCTTGAACTTCCCTTTGAACCTTCGGGTTTGGGGCAGTACGGCGTGCCACATGTGAGGCGTTGGCTTGACCCTTCTACGGCTGGACCGTTGGTACTGAGGCACGAACTGAATGCTGTTAGACTTATTTCATGTGTTGATCTGTATCGGGAAAACTTGGGTGTTCGATTGTTCGATCGGAAAGTTTGACATTTTCTATTTATCCGGAATGGGATACAATAATTGGAATTCACAATAAGTTATGAGATAACTGAATGAAGTTATAAACGTAGCACTTTAGTCTCACTTGATCGGTTGCCACGGAATTTTGATGTGATCAAAAGTCCGTCGCAATCACGTAGCGTACGCGGATACTCGCCGATAAACTTAATAGACAGCCTCACTCCATAGCCCCGACCAAGTGACTGTAGGAGAACCCCGTCGCCGAAAGCATCCGTCCGGGTGCTCGCGGTAGCGGTGTTCCGCCTTGGTGAACTTCGTCGACGGTATCGGGGGTGCGGCCGTCTGCTAAAGTTTGCGACGAGCATTCGATCAGGATGTCGGGAATCTTGTTGAATTGCCCGACTTGATATTGAAAAGTGTTTTCGATTTTACGACTAAAATGCGGGGTTTATAATTGTTAGGCATGCGATGTCTAAGTAATTCATTTGGTCAGGCATGCGATGTCTGAGGTGGTTGCGGATTCCAACTGTTGTAGTTTTACACTTTCTTTTCTGTGACCGTAAGTGTAATATGTGATACCGCCGGTTTCGTTGCTATATGTCAACGACAATTGGGATACGCATGTTTACTTACGTTGATGACATGTGATGTTATGTGTTGCTGGATATGTTATATTGGATCGTCGTGTTCGAATAGCCGAGGGTTTTTATGTGAGATGAGTGTTTTTCATTTTCATTCATGTAAAAACTTGTATGTAATATTCTTTTATTGGGGCACTTCCAGGTAGCGGAAGTTGTCACCGTTGATGTATATTATTTACTTTTCCGCACTAGGATAGACCCAAGGAGGGGAGCACAAGTGACCGGGTTCTGGGGTCCAGTGGGAGACCAACTCGAGGAGTCGAGGCCGGGTCTCCTAACTCTAGAATTGGTAGGGTTGCTTGCCGCTCTCGTAGGGGTCTAGGGGTGTGGGTTTGGCTATTCATCACGACCGTGGAATCCGTGTTTTATACTGGCTCGTATTGAAAACACGGACGTCCTAATATATCCAATATTTCATATGTTTCTTCTGCTGCGATATCTGTGATGTGATCATGTGATGTTCTGTGATAGATACAGTATATAGTATATATGATATATTATATAGGCGTTACTTATGTTTTACACCCGCGCTAGCCCTGCCCCGCTCTGTCGTTAGTTACCTAACCTAAGGTGCACGAGGGGACATCGAGGCGAATGCGGATGGCATAAGTGTACGTCATATCTATCTATGATGTTTAGGTACATAAATGATGGGACTTCATTAATGTGATTAATGAAATTAAAGAAACCTAAGATGTTGTAGAATCGAATTTCAAAATAAAACAGGTAGCTACAGTTCTTGCTTTGCACAGTGGTATATATGATATATCCTGCACCTTATTCGATAAGGAAAGGACCGAGATCCCTTCACCGGGAGTGACTCCTTTAGCAATAACTGGAAGATGCTACACACTCGGTTTGTCTTTTGATTGCTTTTAAGAGTTTTTGCTTTGCACAGTGATATATGTGATATATCCCGCACCTCATTCGACGAGGAAAGGACCGACGATCCCTTCACCGGGAGTGACTCCTTTAGCAAAACTAGAAAAGCCTCGAAAACATTCCATTTTTAAATTCATTCGATCCTACAACGATATCAAGTTCATTACGCAATGGGTTTTCAGAAAAACCTGTCGTAGCCCTCCGTCATTTCAGATAAATCCTGTTTAGTATTCGTGCTGCGTTTGTTGACCTTGTCAAGGCGCAGTGTGCGGTAGCTAACCAGTATTTATCTGCTAATGCATATGATGCAGATTGGGTTAGGGTAGTCGTGCGGCCTTGTTGACCTTGTCAAGGGTCGTGCGGGTGGGTTTGATTCAATCAAGAAATGACGGGTTGAACTTGACTTGCGGTCTATGGTTTGTTGACCTTGTCAAGGTCATAGATCGTTCGGGGCAAAATATTATCGGGAATTTCAAGTGTTGAAATTTGCAATGAGATTGCATACCTTCTATGAGATAGTTGGATCCCGATACCCGCTGCGAGTAAGTGTTACTCCTGGGAGAGTTTTATACATTACAATTAGCCGATCAAGTAGGTGTCTAGAAAGGTGTCAACGGGGTTACGCCTCTGGGAAAACGAGGTTTACATTAATTAGGTTCGTGCGAAAGCACAGGGGACCTCCCTCAAAGTACCGACACTGGCCTGGCTGAAAGATTGTCGAACTTGTAGTGTGTAATTAATCCCGGCTAGTCTTTCCTTTTAGGGTTTGAAGGAAGATTTGATAAAAAGCAGTAGGAGCCATCCTGATTAGATAAAATAATAACCAATCTATTCTTGCAAGAGCGCACGCTGAGTGTTTTCTTCTCTCTCTCTCCTGGTAGCGACCATATCACGCCTTAATCAAGATAATAATACGGATTATTGACCGAACCCGCTTGTTATACTGAGTTGGGGAACGTTGGTCCCGCTCCAACTTATAATTGTTATAAGACCGAGCAGGAAATTGGGGAATACCAGATTTCCCGTGCCGCCCAAACGAAGAGAGTGCATGCTGATGCATCATCTTCGGGTGTGTTCATTATACAGAACTGTTTCTCAGTATCCTCTGCATCCTTGGTATATGATACCGGATCAGGAACCCAGATATGTAAGATGTTACATAGGGCTACAAAAGGGTAGAAAAACTGAGAACGGGTGATAAGTTTCATGAGGCAGAAAACGGGGCAAGTGTTGCAGCCAAGTCTGTCGGTCACTGTCACCCTGTATTACTGATACATTGATTCTGAACGAATGTTATTAGATACCGAACCTGAAATACAAAATCATATCACTCTCTTTATTAGTAAAGAAATGATAAAATTTTGTATTGTTGGATAATGTTTTGAACATTTCCTATATCAAAAGTTGATCGGTTCAGGCACGTTATCTAAAAGCATTAATGTTCTAAATCAAACTATAGTTCTTAGTATTCGGAACACACACAAGAGGAAGAGTTCAGAGATGAACCATTCCTTCTTGAGGTATTGTAGACTAGGTCAGATCAATGTGACCCGACTAGCTAGAGTTACATAAAGATGCATATTTAAATTAGTTTGAATTTACATCTTGTGAAACTCGCCAGTAATGTCACAAAGATAAGATGACCATAGCTCTGTTTATTGGAAACAGAGAAAGAGTTAGTGAACTCTTGGGATGATACATGTTGATGTATGTAGGTCTCCTGTCTACACATACCAGGATCGGTTCTTTATACTTCATTACGTTCTCTGATGATCTCTTTAGATTCAGACATATGTTCTTGTTGAAACACAAGTCCGAACCTTTTGAGATATTCACAGAATATAAGTTAGAAGTAGAGAACCAAAATACGGGTATAAGTATTATGTCTTATGATGAGATCAAGGAGGAGAATACTTGTGCATGGAATTCCTGGACTATTCTGAAGGAGAATGAGATTCTCTCTCAGCATTACTCCTCCGTATACACCATAGCACGATGGTATATCGGGGCGGAGCAGATACACCCTATTTGATATGGTGTGCTCTATGATGAGTACTACTGAGTTACCTGTTTCCTTTTTAAGAGTTATGCACTTATGAAGTTGCATACCTATTGAATTAGGTTCGAATCAAAACAGTGCCTACCACTTCATATGTGATATGGAAAGGGAAGAGCCCATCTCTTAAGTCAGTTAAGATTTGGGGTTGTCCAGCCAATGTCTAAAAGCAAAATCCGGACAAGCTCGAGGCAACGTCTGTTATGTACAACTGGAAATGTTCCAGCTATACAAACTGCTGCTGATGATTTGACAGAACCAAAGGATTCAGTAGATTCCAACGAACCTCAGCCTCTCCGCCGATCTAGTAGGGTTCCTCACCCACCTGAGAGATACTTTTGTTTCTCTATGTCAGTGGGAGCGAGGATTGCATCATGAGATGATGACCCAACTAGCTTCGAGCTGGCCATCAGGAGTAAGACTCTGTAAGAATGGCTGGATGCTTAGTGATCTGAGATGGAATCCATGTACACCAACAAAGTATGGACTTTAGTTGCTATATCTGAAGGGTTAAATCCCCATCAGGAGCAAGTATATCTTGAGAAGATTACTTGGTGTAAATGAAAAAGTTGAGACTTTCAAAGCTAGACTTGTTAAAGGTTTTCGTCATTGACCAGGCGTGGATAATGATGAAACCTTCTCCAGTACCTATGCTTAAGTCCATCCAGATCCTACTTGCCACGGCTACATACCATATCTATGATATCTGGCGGTTGGGTGCCATGACTGCTTTTCTAAATGATGTTTTAGAAGAGTGTGTCTATAAGTACACAGCCAGAGGGCCTCGTAGACAGTGGGAGCAGCGGAAACGTGTGTAAGATACTTTATATGATAAAGCAGGCATCACGGAGTTGGAACGTCTGTTTTGATGTAGTAGTCAAAGAGTTTGACTTCATCAAAATGGTAGATGAACCTTGTATAAACAAAAAGGTAGTAGGGAGTATGGTGGTGATCCTCGTAGAGTACATGGATGACATACTCTTGATAAGAAAGGAGTTTCTTATGCTACGCTCGATCAATCTCCGTTTATCACAAAGATTCTCCGTGTAGGATCAAAATGATACCTCCTAAATCCTGAGTTTTGGATCTATGAGATAGATTTAATTGGATGTTAGGATTCTCACTAGTTGTAATGAGATGATATCATACGATTCTGGGAGAATCACTGGAAGGGTTCCAGGGTGATAAAGGCAACTGAATGTCAGTCGCAGGCATTGTCTTTACCCTCAGTAAAGGGACAATATGTTGGAAGAGTTCCAAGCTAGATACCGTGACATACTAGACGATAAAGGCAGGATACATCGCTACTTAAGATGCTACCAAAGAGGTTGTTTGGATGTATATTAGTTCATGAGATGAACTTAGTTCCTACCATTGTGTGACAATGGAGTTGTGGCTTATGCCAGGAACCCCCGTCCCATCAGTGATCCAGACATATTCTAAGGCAGTATCACCTGATCATGGAGATGGTTGATCTCCAAGGTGATCGAGGCAAGGAGAGCAGACTCAGAGGATAACACGGCGGATCCACTCACGAAGGCCTATTCCCAGAGAGAGACTTTTATGAGATGGTTGAGTATGAGATACTTCGACCACTGCTACAGATGGCCCTAGTGCAAGTGGGAGATTGTTAGTAATATGTATGCCCTAGAGGTCATTACTGTACATGGGATGTATATTGTAGTGGATGCTGGGACATATATAGGGAGGACTTTCTTGCTCGACATGATAGTATGCTATCTGGTTGCTCTTTACCTTAACGTGTATACTGATTGTCTCTCTGTTACATGTTGGTAAAGCCCTTAGGATGTGTACTTGACTACCTGGACTGTGATGCGGATCATACTAGTGGGGACATGGTAGTCCATAAGTACATCCTTCAAAGTCCCTAGTCGTGGGTGTATCGAGATGGGGCATCGATATACCAGAGTAGACTAGCGTATACCTTCTCGACCCATACAGATGGGCGATGGATGATCCCATATCCATTGGTGTTTGACATCGGAGATGATATACGGGTGCTCAGTAGAGACTGGGTACACTGGACGGACTCGCCGAGAACTCCCAGATGGTATTATACCTCACGTCAGATGGCAGTTCTCAGGTGACACTGGTACAGAGTAGTCTGTTGACCCGAGATCGTCATAGAGTCTTGTGTGGTTCCCACTGTACTTTGACTTCCATCTTACCACGTCCAAGAGGGCGTGCAAAACGGTGGTTTTTGAGTACAGTCCCGAGTCACATGGAGGCAATGAGCGATAGGAGGGGATTCGTCTCTCCCGGTATAGGGAGTTGATGTTGCGCTGTGTTCGATTGGCTATAACAGGAAATCCCTGGCCAGGGTTGCTGGGATTTACTGGTAAGTGTTACCAGTAGTTTCTCGAATTGTTATAGACCTCATATCGACACGACTTATCGAGCTATTGGGGTCTGACGTTTACCACCCCTAGGCGAGATATGCGACATATCAGACGATCAGACCGGACTGTACGGTAGTGTTACTGGTCGGATTCACTGGAGTGTGAGCGGGCTTGCTCGTCGATCTTCAGATCGCTCAATACCCGGGTGGCCGTTACGTTTAGCAGACCGCTTGCGGCTTGTGGGTGTTTGATATGATCATCGCCTGCTGCCGGCGTATTGACGAGTCTTTAGAGTCCTACACAGAGGTTTCCTGGCTCAAGCGAAACGAAATAGGAGCGCATATGAGATATGTGCGGGACCGAGAATAATGCGTGTATGTGATACCGTATTCCATTCTCGCGATGAATGTATCGATTAGGTTATATGCGATATACCCTAGTTATCGAATCAAAGGTTGATTCGATAAGCCGATACATAGGATACTGGTCGGTTATATGCGATATGACCGGATCGTTAAATCAAGTGTTGATTTAATGATTTAATGTATAATTATATATTTGATATATTACTTTGCATTAACTAGTATTGGTTCACTTTAAATGGATTTTCTCACTCGGGTGTGCGCATTGCATATGCGATATGATTTTTGTGCACTTGATTGTATCATGTTTGATGATACATATCTTTTTGGTTAAGTGTAATGAATTAAACCTAGGTTAAGTAAATGATTAGGGTTTTCTTTTATTCATTCATTTATCTTTTCATTTGCATTTAAAAGATAAATGAGAAAAAGGAAAAGAAGTGAAAAATGGTGGCTAGTTTTGTTTTCAACATGAAGCTTCATGAAGCTTTCATTAAGTCACCATTTTTGTCTCATCTCCTTAACCCTAACCATTCTTTAACCTTGGTCAATTCTCTACACTTAACTTGGGTTATGTTATGATAAGAATGGATTATTCTTTTCTTTTTTGATTGAACTTATCATATCATTTCTTCTTCTTCCTTGAACAAAAGAAGAAACCTTCACTTCATCAATGGTGGATTGATGAAGAGTGTGAGAAATCCAAAACTAAAGTCTACCCACTTCCTATTTCTTCATCCTCTACCTCTTGCCAAGTAGTAGAGTGTGTTTACTTCACAAGTTTCTTGACTTGATGAAGTCGGAGCTTGATTTGGCGATGCCTCGACGTAGATCATCTTCGGCATGGACATCGACGACCTAGCTCACCATTTCTCCGACGAAGCGACACTAGAGCCCGGATTTTGATTTGGACAGCGGAGACGACTTCGTTGCGGAGCCGTGGAGGTGGAGCACCGGATCTACAAAGGTTGTATTTCCGTTATCTCATAGTTAAATGTTAACTAGTTAGCTTTTTCGCCTAGTTTTCTAGCAAACGATCCGTAGTCGGGTCTCTCGGCACCGAGAATTATAGAAATTGGCATGTTCGATGCCTTGCGTGACCTCACTAGGGTGCCTAGGAACCCTACAATTTGGAATCAACTCGTAAAAACACATTAAGAAAATTACCCATCTCTGTGGATCGACCCGTACTCACCGGCTAGCTGCAAAGCGACGCCGTTTCTGATTACGGTTAACTTATATTTTTGGACTAATCACTACCCGGGTATTGAGCGATCAGAAGATCAGCAAGCAAGCCCGCTCCAACTCCTGTAAAAGCCTAACGGTAACACTTGCCGTACAGTTCGGTCTCCTCGTCTGATATGTCGCATATCATGTCTGGGGGTGGTAAACGTCAGACCCCAATAACCGATAAGTCGTGCCGATGTGAGGCTCATAACGTGTCGAGAAGCTACTGGTAACACTTACCAATAAATCTCTAAATCAGCCCTGGCCGGGGACTTCCATGTTATGGCCAATCAGGCACAGCGCAACATCAACCCCCAATACCGGGAGAGACGAAACCCCTCCTATCACTCATTGCCTCCATGTGACTCAAGACAGTACCCAAAAACCACAATTTTGCACGCCCTCTTGGACGTGGTAAGGTGGAAATCAATGCACAGTGGGAATCACACAAGACTCTATGACGATCTCGGGTCTAAAGACTAACCTGCACAAGTGTCACCAGAGAACTGCCATCTAATGTGAGGTATAATACCATCTGGGAGTTCTCGGCGAGTCCGTCCAGTGTACCCAGTCTCCACTGAGCACCCGTATACCATCTCTGATGTCAAACACTAATGGATATGGGATCATCCATCGCCCATCTCATGGGTCGAGAAGCGTATACGCTAGTCTACTCTGGTATATCGATGACCTGTCTCGATATACCCACGACTAGGGACATTAAAGGATGTACTTATGGACTATGATGGCCCCACTAGTATGATCTGCATCATTGTCCTGGTAGTCAAGTACACATCCTAAGGGCTTTACCAACATGTAACTATAAGACAGTATCAAGAGACAAGTATACATGTTAAGATAAAGAGCAACCATAAAGCATACTATCATATCGAGCAAGAAAGTCCTCTCTATATATGTCCAAGCATCCAATATAATATACATCATCTGTACAATACTGGCCTCTAGGGAATACATACAACTAACAGGATTTTCATAGCTTGAGACCATCGGTGAGTAGATTTAACATCTACGGGGAAATCGCTCGTATGGCGTTATGCGTCGTGGCTGATATGATAGGATAGCTGCATGTTATTGCATATTAGTGATTTCATATGAATGTCATTGCATAGTATTATCTGTTGTACCTTGACTTGTACCTTTAGATATAACACATTATTGTCGGTTTTGTAGGGTTACTAGGCACTCTAAAAAGGTTCTACAAGGCACCAACCATGCCCGATTAAAATTTTAGCAGTGCCGAACAACCCTAAGCAAGATCTTAGACTAGAGATTAGGCGAAACTAAGCAAGTAAACACCATTTACGACTAAGTGAATATGAAATACAACCTTTGTAGATCGGTCCTTCACTTCATATGCTCCTTGTAGTAGTCCCTTCGCTGCGATCATCGTGCTCCCGTACTCTCGGATGGCTCCATGAGAAGATAACAACGGTATTGCTTGAAGTCTTCGAGGCCGAAGATGATCTACGTCGAGGGAATACGAACTCAAGCTACCACTTCACCGAAGTGAAGCAAACACCCTATACTAAAGTGCTAATCAAGTAGAGGATAGGGAAATAGGAAATGGGTACACTTTAGAATTTCTTTTCTCACTATATTTCTCTCTCTCTTTATCAAACCCTAGTAAGCTTTTGAAGGAGGAAGAAGATGAGCTCAAAAATAAGAATGAAAAACTAACTAAGAGAGAGAGAGTGAACCATGGGTGAGTTTATATCATATATTAACTCATGTAGAGACATATCCATGGCTACATTATAATGGTTTGGTTAATTAATATCTCAAGTAATCCAAAACTAGTAGATTAAGTCAATGCAACCCTAAGCTTCATGAAGCTTCATGCATGTGAGTTCATCATCCACTAATTTTAGAATTACTTTAAATATAAAAACCTAACACTATATTTAGTATGGTATAAGTCTTATACACCCATGTAAGTTGTATCAACAACCATGATACAAAATGAACACAAATAAATATATATCACATATATATTAAGTTGTGCACAAGTGAGAAAAACAAATGCTTAAGTGAACAAATGTTAGTTAATGTAAATTAGTATATCACATATACAATTATACACTAAATTATTAAATCAACACTTGACTTAATAATCCGGTTATATCACATATAGCCGACTAACATCCAATGTATCGATTTATCGAATCAACCCTTGATTCGATAACCTGGTTATATCGCATATAACCGATCGACACAAATATCGCGAGAATAGAATATGGTATCACATACTCGGATTATTCTCGGTCCCGCACATATCACATATGCGCTCCTATTTCGTTTTGCCTGAGCAAGTAAAACCTCTATGTAGGACTCTAAAGACTCGTCAATATACCGGCAGTAGGTGATGATCACATCAAGCACCCACAAGCCGTCAGCGGTACTAGCTGGACGTAACGACTACCTGGGTATTGAGCGATCAGAAGATCAGCAAGCAAGCCCGCTCCAACTCCTGTAAAAGCCTAACGGTAACACTTGCCGTACAGTCCGGTCTCCTCGTCTGATATGTCGTATATCATGTCTAGGGGTGGTAAACGTCAGACCCCAATAACCGATAAGTCGTGCCGATGTGAGGCTCATAACGGGTCGAGAAACTACTGGTAACACTTACCAATAAATCTCTAAATTAGCCCTGGCCAGGGACTTCCCTGTTATGGCCAATCAGGCACAGCGCAACATCAACCCCCAATACCGGGAGAGGCGAAAACCCTCCTATCACTCATTGCCTCCATGTGACTCAAGGCAGTACCCAAAAACCACCATTTTGCATGCCCTCTTGGACGTGGTAAAGTGGAAATCAAAGCACAGTGGGAATCACACAAGACTCTATGACGATCTCGGGTCTACAGACTAACCTGCACAAGTGTCACCAGAGAACTGCCATCTGATGTGAGGTATAATACCATCTGGGAGTTCTCGGCGAGTCCGTCCAGTGTATCCAGTCTCCACTGAGCACCCGTATATCATCTCTGATGTCAAACACCAATGGATATGGGATCATCCATCGCCCATCTACATGGGTCGAGAAGCTATACGCTAGTCTACTCTGATATATCGATGCCCCGTCTCGATACACCCACGACTAGGGACCTTGAAGGATATACTTATGGACTACCATGTCCCCACTAGTATGATCCGCATCATAGTCCAGGTAGTCAAGTACACATCCTAAGGGCTTTACCAACATGTAACAGAGAGACAATTAGTGTACATATTAAGGTAAAGAGTGACCAGATAGCATACTATCATGTCAAACAAGAAAGTCCTCCCTATATATGTCCAAACATCCACTACAATATACATCTCATGTATAGTAATGGCCTCTAGGGTATACATATAACTAACAATCTCCCACTTGCACTAGGGTCATCTGATAACAGTAGTTATAGTATCTCATACTCAACCATCCCATAATAGTCTCTCTCTGGGAAAAGGCCTTTGTGAGTGGATCCGCTGTGTTGCCCTCTGAGTCTACTCTCCTAACCTCGATCCCCTGGAGATCAACCATCTCCATGATCAGGTGATACTGCCTTAGAATATGTCTGGGTCACTGATGGGACGGGCGTTCCTTGGCATAAGCCACAACTCTATTGTCACACAATGGAAGGAACGAAGTTCATCACATGAACTAATATATATCCAGACTGCCTCTTTGGTAGCATCCTTGGTAACGATGTATCTTGCCTTTAATCATCTAGAAAGTCACGGTATCTAGCTTGGAACTCTTCCAACATACCGTCCCTCTACTGAAGGTTAAGACAATGCCTGCGACTGACATTCAGTCGTCCTTATCACCCAGGAACCTTTCCAGTGATTCTCCCCAGGATCAATTGATACCATCTCACTACAACTAGTGAGTATCCTAACATCCAATTAGATCTATCTCATAGATCCAAAACCCAGGATTTAGTAGGTATCACTTTGATCTTATATGTAGAATCCTTGTGATAAGCGGAGATTGACCGAGCGTAGCATAGGAAACTCCTTCCCTATCAAGAGTATGTCATCCACGTACTCTACGAGGATCACCACCATACTCCCTACTACCGTTTTGTATATATAAGGTTCATCTACCATTTTGATGAAGTCAAACTCTTTGACTACCGCATCAAAACAGACGTTCCATCTCCGCGATGCCTGATCTATCACATAAAACATCTTGCACACGTTTCCGCTTCTCCCACTGTCTAAGAAGCCCTCTGGCTGTGTACTTATAGACGCTCTCTTCCAAATCATTATTTAGAAAAGCAGTCATGACACCCAACCGCCAGATATCGTACTCATGGTATGTAGCCATGGCAAGTAGGATCTCGATGGACTTAAGCATAGCTTTGAAAGTCTCAACTTTTCCATGTACACCAAGTAATCTTCTCAAGATATACTTGCTCCTGATGGGAATTTAACCCTTCAGATAAGGCAACCAAAGTCCATACATTGTTGGTGTATAAGGATTCTATCTCAGATCGCTAAGCATCCAGCCATTCTTACAGAGTCCCACTCCTGATGGCCAGCTCGAAAATAGTTGGGTCATCATCTCATGATGTAATCCTCGCTCCCACTGTCATAGAGAAACTGAAGTATCTCTCAGGTGGGTGAGGAACCCTACTAGATCGGCGGAGAGGCTGAGGTTCGTTGGAAACTATTGAATCCTTTGGTTATACCAAATCATCAGCTGAAGTTTGTATAGATAGAACTCTTTCCAGTTCTACCTTATGCCCATTAATTTCTTCACAAGAAATTACCTTTCACAAAGGTGGAATGTTGAGAAACAAAACATCTTTTGTTCCTCGGTTAAGTAGAAGATATTCCCTTGCGAATGCTTGGGATATCCAACAAACTTCTACAGAACTGACTTTGCCTCGAGCTTGTCCGGATTATGCTTTTAGACATAGACTAGACAACCCCAAATCTTAACAAACTTAAGATATGGGCTCTTCCCTTTCCATATCTCATATGAAGTGGTAGGCAACTGATTTGATCGGAACCCTATTCAATAGGTATGCAACTTCTCCAGTGCATAACTCCTAAAAGGAAATAGGTAACTCAGTAGTACTCATCATAGAGCACACCTTATCACATAGGGTGTGATTGCTCCGCCCCGATACACCAACGTGCTGTGGTGTATACGGAGGAGTAATGCTGAGAGAGAATCTCATTCTCCTTTAGAATAATCCAGGATTTCCGTGCTCAAGTATTCACCTCCTTGATCACATCAAAGGACATAATACTTATACCCATTTTGGTTCTCTACTTTCTAATTTATATTCTGTGAATATCTCAAAAGCTTCGGACTTGTGTTTCAACAGGAACAGATGTCTGAATCTTGAAAGATCATCAGAGAATGTAATGAAGTACAAAGAACCGGTCTTGGCATGTGTAGACAGGGGACCTTCATACATCAACATGTATCATCCCAAGAGTTCACTAACTCTTTCTCTGTTTCCTATAAACAGAGTTATGGTCATCTTATCTCTGTGACATGACCGGCAAGTTTCACAAGATATAAATTCAAACTAATTTAAATATGCATATATATGTAACTTCAGCTAGTCGGGTCATATTGATATGACCTAGTCTACAATACCTCAAGAAGGATTCGTTCATTTCTGAACTCTTCCTCTTGTGCGTGTTCTGTTCGTTAAGAACTGTGGTTTGATTTAGAACGTCTATGCTTTTAGATAACGTGCCTGAACCGATAAACTCTTGATATAGGAAATGTTCAAAACATTATACAACAATACAAAATTATATCCTTTCTTTACTAAATAAAGAGACTGATATGATGTTGTACGTCAGGTTCGATATCTAAAAACATTCATTCAGAATCAATGTATTTCGGTAATACAGGGTGATAACTGCCAACATCTTGGCTGCAACTATTGCATCGTTTCCAACTCTTGAAATTTATCACCCGTTCTCAGTTCTCATCTATCTGTAGCCCATGTGACAGATTACATATGTGGGATCCTGATCCGGTATCTAATACCCAGGACGTAGAGGATACTGAGAAACAGTTCTCGGTAATGAACATACCCGAAGAAGATGCATCATCATGCACTTTCTTCGTTTGGGCGGCACGGGAATCCTGGTAATCCCCTATTTCCTGCTCGGTCTTATAACAGTTATAAGTTGGAGCGGGACCAACGTTTCCCAGTGCAGTATAACAAGCGGGTTCGGTCAATGCATCCGTATTATTATCTTGATTAAGGCATGACATGGTCGCTACCTGGAGAGAGAGAGAAGAAAACACTCTGCGTGCGCTCTTGCAAGAGCAGATTGGTTATATATTTTATCTAATCAGGATGGCTCCCATTGTTTTTATCAAATCTTCCTTCAAACCCTAAAAGGAAAGAATACCCGGGATTAATTACACCCTACAATTTCGCCAATCTTTCAGCCAGGCCAGTATCGGTACTTTGAGGGAGGTTCCCCGTGCTTTCGCACGGACCAAATTAAAGTAAACCTCGTTTTCCCATAGGCGTAACCCCGTTGACACCTTTCTAGACACCTACTTGATCGGCTAATTTTCCTGTGTAAAACTCTCCCAGGAGTAACAATTACTCGCAGTGGGTATCGGGATCCAACTATCTCATAGAAGGTATGCAATCTCATTGCAAATTTCAACACTTGAAATTTCCGATAATATTTTGCCCCTAACCTCCTATGATCTTGACAAAGGCGAACAAACCGTAGGATGCTAGTCAAGTTCAACCCGTCATTTCTTGATTGAATTAAACCCACCCGCACGACCCTTGACAAAGGCCAACAAGGTTGTACGACTACCCTAACCCAATCTGCATCATATGCATAAGTAGATAAGCACTGGTCAGCTACCGCACACTACGCCTTGACAAAGGCCAACAAACGCAGCACGGATACTAACTACTACTTATCTAAAATGACGGAGGGCTACGACAGGTTTTTCTGAAAACCTATTGCGTAATGAACTTGATATCGTTGTAGAATCAAATAATTTTAAAATGGAGTGTTTTTTAGGATTTTGCTAGTTTTGCTAAAGAGGTCACTCCCGGTGAAGGGATCTCGGCTCTTTCCTCATGGAATAAGGTTCAGGATATATCATATATATCGCTATGCAAAGCAAAAACTCCAATAGCAATCAAAAAACAAACCGAGTGTTGTAGCATCTGCCAGTCATTACTAAAGGGGTCACTCCCGGTGAAGGGATCTCGGCCCTTTCCTTATCGAATAAGGTGCAGGATGTTCTACAAGGAACACCGCGATGCAAAGCAAGAACTGTAGCTACCTGTTTTTGAAAATTCGATTCCACAACATCTTTTAGGTTTATTTTCTTTCATTAATCATATTAATGAAGTCCCATCATTTAAGTCACCTAAACATCACAGACAAATACAACGTACACTTGTGCCATCCATATTCGCCTCGATGTCCCCTCGTGCACCGTTAGGTTAGGTAACTAACGGCAGAGCGGGGCAGGGCTAGCGCGGGTGTAAAACATAAGTAACGTATATATAATATATCATATATACTATATACAGTATCTATCACAACATATCAAATGATCACATCACAGATATCGCAGCAGAAGAAACATATGAAACATTGGATATACTAGGAGGTCCGTGTTTTATTTTGAGCCTCTATAAAACATGAATTCCACGGTCGCGATGAATAGCCAAACCCACACCCCCTAGACCCCTACGAGAGCGGCAAGCAACCCTACCAATTCTAGAGTTAGGAGACCCGGACTCGACTCCTCGAGTTGGTCTCCCACTGGACTCTAGAACCCGGTTACTTGTGCTCTCCTCCTTGGGTCTATCCTAGTGCGGAAAAGTAAATAATATACAAATGATGATATCAACCTCATCCCGGAAGTGCCCCAATAAAAGAATATTACATACAAAGAATTTTACATGAATGAAAATAAAAAAAACCCTCATCTCACATAAAACCCCCGGCTATTCAGAAACGCGACGATCCAATATAACATATCCAGCAACACATAACATCACATGTCATCAACGTAAGTAAATATGCGCATCCCAATTGTCGTTGACATATAGCAACGAAACCGGCGATCTCACATATTACACTTACGGTCGCAGAAAAGAAAGTGTAAAACTACAACATTTGGAATCCACAATCTCTTTAGACATCGTAAATCCGAAATAAAACATACTTCGCATTTCATGCCGAACTCTATGAATTCCATATATTGTATCACATTACAGATAAATAGACAGTATTAAACTTTCCGATCGAATAATCAAATACCCAAGATTTCCTAAATAGCTCAACACTTGAGCGGAGTTCAAAAATTCCAGAATACGTCACAGTAGCAATGGTCCAGCCGTAGAAGGGTCAAGCCAACGCCTCACATGTGGCAACGCCGTACTTTCCCAAACCCTAAGGTTTAGAGGCAGTTCAGACGGTCACATAATCGAGTTAAGGTTTGTGTTCTTCTAGAGGGTCCATCGCGTTACTTGCACGTTTTTCCGAAATATTCAAACTCAAGAAAAATTCAACACTTGAAAGTTTTTCGTGCCGGGAAAAATGAGTTAATGATATCCGTTCGAACATTTTGATACTTTCTAAATTATCCGGAAAACATAACGAAATTAAATTTTCCGATTGAATCAACGTATACAAAATAATCCCCAGAACACTCAACACTTGAGGCAGCTTAAAAATGCCCAGAAAGATACACTAGCAGATACGGTCATAACTGTACAAAAAGAAAAGTCAAACCCGACTGTACGGCCGCGGATCCACGGCGCACGCAAGGTATTGCCGCGGTTCCGCGGCGGTCCGTACGGTTCAGCTCCTCGGTTTTCACAGTGATGCTTAAAAGTCCCTGCTGATTTTTTTAGGTATTTTTAATACAGAAAAAATCGCGTTTTTAAAATTTGTCCAGAGAGGGGGTCGTTTTGACGTTACGGGGTTCGATCGGAGTTTTAACTTCGTAAACACATCGCCTAATGCTCTAGCTAGGCTCTGATACCTCTGTAGGGTTACTAGGCACTCTAACAAGGTTCTATAAGACATCAACCATGCCCGATTAAAATTTTAGCCGTGCCGAACAACCCTAAGCAAGATCTTAGACTAGAGATTAGGCGAAACGAAGCAAATAAACACCATTTACGACTAAGTGAATACGAAATACAACCTTTATAGATCGGTCCTTCACTTCATATGCTCCTTGTAGTAGTCCCTTCGCTGCGATCATCGTGCTACCGGACTCTCGGACGGCTCCATGAGAAGATAACAACGGTATTGCTTGAAGTCTTCGAGGCCGAAGATGATCTACGTCGAGGGAATACGAACTCAAGCTACCACTTCACCGAAGTGAAGCAAACACCCTATACTAAAGTGCTAATCTAGTAGATGATGGGGAAATAGGAAATGGGTACACTTTAGAATTTCTTTTCTCACTATATTTCTCTCTCTTAATCAAACCTTAGCAAGCTTTTGAAGGAGGAAGAAGATGAGCTCAAAAATGAGAATGAAAAACTAACTAAGAGAGAGTGAGTGAACCATGGGTGAGTTTATATCATATATTAACTCATGTAGAGACATAACCATGACTACATTATAATGGTTAGGTTAATTAATATCTCAAGTAATCCAAAACTAGTATCCTAAGTCAATGCAACCCTAAGCTTCATGAAGCTTCATGCATGTGAGCTCATCATCCACTAATTTTAGAATTACTTTAAATATAAAAACCTAACACTATAATTAGTATGGTATAAGTCTTATACAACCATGTAAGTTGTATCAACAACCATGATACAAAATGAACACAAATAAATATATATCACATATATATTAAGTTGTGCACAAGTGAGAAAAACAAATGCTTAAGTGAACCAATGTTAGTTAATGTAAATTAGTATATCACATATACAATTATACACTAAATTATTAAATCAACACTTGACTTAATAATCCGGTTATATCACATATAACCGACTAACATCCAATGTATCGATTTATCGAATCAACCCTTGATTCGATAATCTGGTTATATCGCATATAACCGATCGACACAAACATCGCGAGAATAGAATACGGTATCACATACTCGGATTATTCTCGGTCCCGCACATATCACATATGCGCTCCTATTTCGTTTTGCCTGAGCCAGTAAAACCACTATGTAGGACTCTAAAGACTCGTCAATACGCTGGCAGTAGGTGATGATCATATCAAGCACCCACAAGCCGTCAGCGGTACTAGCTGGACGTAACGGCTACCCAGGTATTGAGCGATCAGAAGATCGGCAAGCAAGCCCGCTCCAACTCCTGCAAAAAGCCTGACAGTGACAATACCGTACAGTCCGGTCTCCTCGTCTGATATGTCGCATATCATGTCTAGGGGTGGTAAATGTCAGACCCCAATAACCGATAAGTCGTGCCGATATGAGGCTCATAACGGGTCGAGAAACTACTGGTAACACTTACCAGTAAATCTCTAAACCAGCCCTGGCCAGGGACTTCCCCGTTATGGCCAATCGAGCACAGCGCAACATCAACCCCCAATACCGGGAGAGGCGAAACCCCTCCTGTCGCTCATTGCCACCATGCGACTCGGGATTGTACCCAAAAACCACCGTTTTGCACGCCCTCTTGGACGTGGTAAGGTGGAAATCAAAGCACAGTGGGAATCACACAAGACTCTATGACGATCTCGGGTCTACAGACTAACCTGCACCAGTGTCACCAGAGAACTGCCATCTGACGTGAGGTATAATACCATCTGGGAGTTCTCGGGGAGTCTTTCCAGTGTACCCATCTCTACTGAGCACCCGTATATCATCTCTGATGTCAAACACCAATGGATATGGGATCATCCATCGCCCATCTACATGGGTCGAGAAGCTATACGCTAGTCTACTCTGGTATATCGATGCCCCGTCTCGATACACCCACGACTAGGGACCTTGAAGGATGTACTTATGGACTACCATGTCCCTACTAGTATGATCCGCATCATAGTCCAGGTAGTCAAGTACACATCCTAAGGGCTTTACCAACATGTAACAGAGAGACAATCAGTGTACACGTTAAGGTAAAGAGTGACCAGATAGCATACTATCATGTCGAGCAAGAAAGTCCTCCCTATATATGTCCAAGCATCCACTACAATAAACATCTCATGTATAGTAATGGCCTCTAGGGCATACATAAAACTAACAGGTTCATGCTGCACGAGCACTATATTGTATGCTACACCTACACCGTCAGTAATTGCCATGACACACACAAACATCTACACACATAATATGGTAGTAGATAGGGATAGTAGAGGTAGTAACTCTTATTCCATTATGCATATGAAATACTGTGGACACATACATACGTGATATTGTATTGTGCAAGCTTAGTCGAGGTATTGACCCTTATTCCATTTCACGTCTATCTTGCTATAGCTACATGTACCTCATGCACAAATACTGACATGTACATCTACATATTTTGCTATAGTCGCATATACCCTAAGTGGTGTTGTTCTGACATGTGATATTGAGACAATGACAATTGTGCTTATGAAATGCGTTCATACATACTTGCTTACATGTAGATACTTAAACCTTGTTATAATTAGATGCACACCTCATATGATGCTGCACTTGATTTCGGAGGATTTGGGAACCGCAAGAGATATTTAAAGATGGATTCATTTAAAAGAGCGGTTTTCCCTTGATATGCTCATATTGTTGTTTTATGTTGCATATATCAGTTTTCATGGATTTACGCATTGAGATATGGATTTCATATGATTTATGGATTTGAGAACCGTGGGGGTATTTCAAGAAAACTATGTATTGTTTGAAAACCCGGTTTCTCTTGATATGATATTTCAGTGCGTCCACCATGTGATTTCTCGGTTCTGAGATTTGGCTTGTGATACCCGATTCGAGGACCGGGAGGCACCGTCTGCGGGTACATGGTGGACCCGGTATGGTACCCCGGGGCGAGTGGTTATTTCGAGGTGTAGACGATAAGCCTGGCAGAGGGACCACTACCTACCGGTGATTTTATTTGGACTCGGCGGTTATCATAGTGATACCGACCGGAGTGATGTATGACATATCGTCAGGGCCAGTCATGGTGACAGTGCCTGAGTTATGAGGATTTACGTGTCGATGCTAGACATGGGTTTCATGATGTTTCGAGTGTCGGTGTTTGACACTCGGGTTTTCCATGATTTTCTACGTATCGTCGGTGGACATACGGGTTGATATCCTCATACTTATATATATATATATATACACACACA
This sequence comes from Agapanthus africanus, assembly GCA_030015575.1. NCBI lineage: Eukaryota > Viridiplantae > Streptophyta > Magnoliopsida > Asparagales > Amaryllidaceae > Agapanthus > Agapanthus africanus. The sequence continues at coordinate 310,797,859 of JASDDO010000008.1, read as the reverse complement.
CACATAAAGGTATATGTTTTCATGATGTTTCGGGTGTCGATGTTTGACGCTCAGGTTCCATGAGACTTACAGGATGTGAGGGCTGATCTGAGGATGCGGTGCCTGAGGATTTGGGATTTGATGTGTCAGTGAGGGACACTGGTGTTTTTCCATGCTGAGGATTTTGCATGAGATTTTATATTATATCATCCCATACTCAGGATTATGTTGTTATGCATTGCTTCATGTAGTTGTAGTACCCTGATGATATACCTTTACATGATTGTTGCATATTCACATTGTCATACTTATGCTATCGGATTACATGTGATAGATTAGTCGTTGTTCGTGCATACTTGCGATTACAGTATTATATTATTTACTATTCACGAGCTGGCAACTCACCCCCGTTGTGCCACAGTATTTTGCAGGACTTACCCTCTGAGTAGTCACGGCAGGGTGTTTTATCATCTCTACTTTTGCGGATACCGCTACGTTTGGCTGTGAGGCCTTTACTTTTAGGTGGGTTGGCGATTATCTGTTTGTACATTGTATATCTTTTTGTTGGATCTAGTGTTCTCCATCTACCACTTCTTGTATTTGACTTAGAGGCGAGTTGTGAGGATTCTGTGTTGTATTATTTGGTGACTTTGGGTGCCATGCTCGTGGGAGCCGGTATTGTGAAAAGTTTTACTTCCTTATGCATTTTCTTTTATATTTCTTCGCTTCGGAGTTGTTTATATGTTTGTGGTGGTTGTCTCCGCCGTTGGGCATGATTTGCTCCCGTTTGGGATGCTTTATATATTATCTATGTTGTACCCGTTTTCGGGGCTAGTTTTTACAAGGAGGTGCTGCCGAAATTTTCAAGAAAGAAAACTAGAGTTAAAGATTTTTCTTAAGATTTTCCGAATGTTTTAAACTATATTTTTCTCCGTTGATCCACTTTTGGGTGGTTTAGATTTCTGGGTTTCGGCTTACTTAAGTTGCGTACGCCTGTAGACGTTACGTAGTTTAAGTTCCGGTTACGGGCCAAATTTGGGTCGTGACAGGTAGGCACCGTCTGCGGGTACATGGTGGACCGAGTATGGTTCCCTGGGGCGAGAGATGATTTTCGTGGTATAGACGATGAGCCTGACAGGCGAGCTAGTACCTACCGGTGATAGTATTTGGACTCAGCGGTTATCATGGGGATACCGACCGGAGTGATGTACAGACATGACATCAGGGCCAGTCGTGGTGACGACGCCTGAGATATGAGGATTTACGTGTCGATGCTGGACACGAGTATTTCATGATGTTTCGGGTGTCGATATTGGACACTCAGGTTCCATGATTTTGATGTGTCGTCGAGGGACACACACACACACACACACATATATATACAGGCAAGTGTTTTCATGAGGTTTCGAGTGTCGATGTTGGGCACTCAGGTACCATGAGACTTACAAATTTGAGGGCCGGTCTGAGAATGTGGTGCCTGAAGTATGAGGATTTACGTGTCGATGCTGGACACAGGTTTCTTGATGTTTCGGGTGTCGATGTTGGACACTCAGGTTCCATGATTTTGATTTGTCCTGAGGGACATACGTTGATTTATATCCTCATATTTACCTGCATATGCTTTCATGACATTTACATCCATGATGTTGTTGTGTCATTGGTTGACACGTAGATGAGATCTACATGCATACAGGCATTTGATTATATGGTTGGATGAGATCCACTTGCTGATTGGCTTTGATTATGTTGTTGGCATATATGCACATACGGTCACCCTAGATATCATAGTATTATCTTTATGATATAGTTGACCTAGGAATCGTTGTTTATTTCGATTTCTACTTGATGATATTTTCTACTCACGAGTTGGCAACTGACCCTCGTTGTGCCACAGTTTTGCAGGTTGACCGCATAGATCAGTAGAGGCATCGCTGGCACACAACTGTTTTCGGGTGATTTTCTTTGGTAGATGGTACATGTTGGATCGTGCCACTCTTGTTTTACTATTCCTTTTGTATCTAGTCAATTCTATCAAATCAGAAACTAGTATTTGTGTAAGTAGTGAGAATTAGCAAAACTTGTACTTGCGAGACTTAAGCGATGGGTTACATGTTCCCTTGGTGGGTTTGATGTCTTGCTTTACTTTATTCTTTGTGTTGATCTTCGCCGTTGGGCGTCGTATACTTATATTCTGTCTTGCATGGTTGTGACCCCGCGGATTGGCGAAGAGCTAGCTCCCGCTTGGGGATGCCTGTTTATATTTTTGTATATCTGTTTTGAATCAAAATATACGAGGGAGATGCTGCCAGAAAATTTTTCAAAAAAGGGTTTAGATTTCTGGGTTTCGGCTTACTTAATTTACGTTGCGCTTTTAGACGTTGCGTGATTTAAGTGCCGGTCACGAACTAAATTCGGGTCATGACATTTTCTTTCCCCTCTTATTTCAGGAACGATGGCCTCACTTCTTAACTTCCCTTACACTCGCTAAGAAATCGCTTTTCCGCAATCGCCATCGGACGAGGAAGTTATGGCGATGATTAGGGCGCATGACAAGGGCCATACGAGTCTTCTCGTATAGGGGTGTGGTACGGTCATATTACCAGGGGCTGCTGATTGACCATTCTTTTTGTGTGTTTGGTAAAATGTTTCAATCACATCCAAAAAAATTTATACCGCAATCAATTGACGGTGTCGATGTAGCTCGTCAATGAATACGGATCGTCTACTGAGATGTGTGTTTTGATCGATTTTGTTTTAGATGAGTCGAAATGGAAAGATAAAAGAAATTGCAAGAAAATTTATTCAAGATTTGTGAGATTTGATTTTAAGAAAACATAAAGAATATAGATCTAGAATCAAAAATCAAGAAATGTCCCAATCACTTTAGTTATCAAGATTTGTAGAATAGCTTATAGGATTCGATCAAATTAGTAGTAGTGATGAATCTAGAGATGACTAATCTTATCTATTGATAATTTGTAGCTAGAACGATGGTGATGAATGAAGATTAGGGATCTACTGAAGAAACTAGGGTTTCTCCTTCTCTATCCCTTGCCTTTTCATTGATCATCATTTGGATCTAGCCTTTAGCAAAGAGAATCATTAATCGTTTAATCCCTAGTTTGCAACGAAATTATCAAGAATGTGATCTCGCTCCAAATTAGGTCATTGATGATTCTTTTTCCTAAAGTTCACAAATCTCATAAGATTTAAGATTAGTAAAAGGATCTTATCATCACTATATCAACTGATTCTCTCGAATTCTCCACAAACGGAGATTTCACTCACACATCATGAAAATTAAAGAATCAAGAATGAAGAATTTCATAATGCAAGAATGTAATGAAAACGAGAATTAATAATTTATCACCTTCATTAAATTTTCTTCAAATTTACACAACTCCTCAATTCGAGGTACAAGATTAAGCTCTCGATCGCTCCTTTGAAGAGGTGAATTTGTCGTTGATCTTTGCAAAGCTCGATCGCCGTGATTCGCGGATCGTCGTGGATCTCTTGCTCGGATGACGAACGACGTTGCGATGAAGGATCGTTGATTGCTCGCTTGATTTGCTTCTCAATGGATCTTGATTTGGCATTAGGATTTGATTTGGGTTAGGGTTTGGATTGGATCACAAGTTGTGTCCCTCAACTTGTGTGTGAAATTATTGAACCCCCCAATTAATGAACAACCTCAACCCTGGATCTAGATCTCCTTTTATAAATTCAAATTTCCCTTCAAAAGCTAGGTTGTTGGAGAGAGCCTTCTAGAATAAGGTTGTTGGAGAGAGCCTTCTAGAAGAAGGTTTTTACAGGGAGCCTTCTAGAAGAAGGTTGGTATGCAGAGAAGTTTCCATAAGAAGTCTATTACACTGGAGAATCCATGGTAAGCGAGGTTGTTAGAATGAAGCTTCTAGAGAGACACGTCACCCAAATCCCTCAACTCGGCAGCGGAACCGCGGCAACTCGGCCGACTCGGCCGCGGATCCGCGGCTATTTAATGAGATCTCTGCATCATTTTTCTGTGCTCTTCTTCTGTTGATATTTGGGTCTTCTTCTGATATCTGGAATCTTTTTATCTCTTCTGAATCTCTGCCAGATTTGAATTCTTTGACTTGCTGTAATTTATCGGCACTTTTTTGATTCCGGTTTTTTGACCTGAAGAATTTTCTACACACATCTCGATAAAATGTGTTGAGATATACAATATCATGCGTGTAATAATGAACACACAATTTCCCTCCAGAGTGTTGATTATAACTATAACACGTGGTATTTGGTATTTTGCAGATGAATTTGTAATCCGTGTTATATTTACAATAAACACCTTTAGATGATTAGAATAATGAGGAAATTGATGTGTTACAGAATGCAATATTTTCGACTGAATAAATTCCTCCAAACTTAATTTTGATCGTCTCGAGCAAACATCTTTTATTCAAGAGAAGGAGAAAATAGAAAGAAAGAGAAAAACTAATTAGCACACTTTCGTAGGAAAACACGATTGCACTGAGCACGGGCAATAAGCCTTTAAACCTCTAGGTGTCCCTAGTAGGAGGAGTGTTGTCTCCTGAGGGATTTCAGCGGTCTGCACCCACAAAATCATATAATAAAAGGAAGACCGTGAAAGTTATATATAAAGATAAGAATTGTAAAAGAAAGACTTTGAAAATTATAGTTTCCAACTAATACAAGCTTTTCGGTTGTCATGATCCCTATGTTAATAGTCATGAAAAGATATTAGAAATCACATCATCCCTCAATAAAACATCGTCTTTATTCTTCATTCCTACCTTTCTTCCAAACATTGATCATATACCCCTACGTGTGTGTAAAGAACATCCCTACCCTCGGAGAATTCAATTCAAGCTATCATACTCTTGTCCATCTACCTTAGTACTTTTTAGTCGGTGAATATTTTAGATGGAATTGCTCATACATTCTACATGCGACCGTTACTACTTCTTGAGGTACTAACCGACCGATTACTCATGTGCTTGCTGATTAGGTGTATTAGTATTTTCCTCGTCTTGCAACACCTAATGTCACGACCCGCCCCCAATACAGAGAGTATTGTCCGCTCTGGCCGAAGCCGCACGGTTTTGTCCTTCGGAGCGAACCGGACCCGACCAGGGGCCACTTCCCAGGAGGTCACCCATCCCAGGACTTCCCTGGCCCGAGCACGCTTAACTACGGAGTTCTCAAACTCTTGTAGTGCCAGTTCACTTAAAAGGCGCCTCTGTATTGAAGAAGGGTATCATTCCATTTATAGTACAGTTCTGACCTCTTTCGCAATGTATTCCGAAGATTCCCCATGTTGTACAGTGGGTCCCCATGCTTATCTGGTATATATGGGTATACCTGATAATACCTGGGGTATTACATTCTCCCCCACTTAGAACAATGGTTCGTCTTCGAACCACAAACCTACTATTGAGGAACCAGCTCTGATACCATTCTGTCACGACCCGCCCCCAATACAGAGAGTATTGTCCGCTCTGGCCGAAGCCGCACGGTTTTGTCCTTCGGAGCGAACCGGACCCGACCAGGGGCCACTTCCCAGGAGGTCACCCATCCCAGGACTTCCCTGGCCCGAGCACGCTTAACTACGGAGTTCTCAAACTCTTGTAGTGCCAGTTCACTTAAAAGGCGCCTCTGTATTGAAGAGGGGTATCATTCCATTTATAGTACAGGTCTGACCTCTTTCGGAATGTATTCCGAAGATTCCCCATGTTCTACAGTGGGTCCCCATGCTTATCTGGTATATATGGGTATACCAGATAATACCTGGGGTATTACAATTGTAACATTTTAAAAAGTATAAAATATTAATTTTGGGAATTTTTATAATTTAATATTATTTTATTGATTATTTTAATATTAAATCTATAATTAAATGCAAATAAATAGGAAAAATGTTAGAAAAATTATGAAAAATTTTGGAAAATTCTAAAATAGGGTAAATTAGAGAATTATGACATTTTTAAGTTTTTGTGATTAGTTTGACACTAATTTAGTGCTAATCGCGATTAAAATCGCTAATCGGGTTTTTTGGCAATTTTGTGCAAAACTTGCACATATCACTTTTTCTCACACTTGTGCATTTTCCTACCATGTTATTTTGGGATCACTATTCTTGTGAGAAGGATTATGGTTTAAAAGAAAAGGGAAAGAAAAGAAAAGATTAAAGAATGAGAGTAGGTGAGAGAGAGGAGTATGGGCTCTTTGACCTTGAGACTTAGCCATTCTCTCCCATCATTTTCCCTTCCTCTTCACTCCCCTCCTGCTGCTGCTCCTGCACCATTTTCCCTCCCTCTTCAACTCCTCACTTCACTTCAAAATCTATCTCAAAACCTCACATCGTTTTCACGAAAAAGATGCACAAGCTCGAGATCTACTAGATGGACCAAGAAAGCATGGATTTGGCCACTAGAGGGCAACTCAAGAAAGTTCTTGAGTTGCCAAGTGAGGTAAATTCTGAACCCTTAGCTCAATTGTAGCATTTCCTTTAACCCCAAGTTAAGATTATATCGATATTGTGTGATATTATGGACTTGGTGATAATCAAGTTAGGGTTTGAGGAAACTTGTGTTGTATTGGGAAATTGAGGTCAGTAGAGGTTATACCATCACCCTAGTGTATAAATTGGAACCCAAAACCTGAGGCTTAACCACAGAATACGGATTTTAGAAACCGATATCGGGGAAATTGTGTAATCTGTGCAGGTTAACTTGAATCTGCTATCACCCCGAGACACCTAAAATGATATTGAGTGGACAGTGAGATGTGCAGGCACCCAGGAAGCTAACCCCAAGACCCTAGCCCCCAACTCCATTTCCCGGCCGCCAATTTTCCCCTTTTGGTCGCCAATTGCGGCCTGGGTCCCACCATTTTGGGTCGTGTTGGTTCTGTAGCTCCTACATTGTTAGTTTAGGCCCCTGGTATATATAGATTTGTATAAAGTGATCTAGGGTAAAATCTGGGACATATTTCATGAGTTGCTGTTTTGGACTTTAGTTTCCGTATTCCGTATTTTCATTTCTGCATTGGTGTGTTTCGTTTTACCTCGACTATTTGGCGTTTATACGACGATATATAGGATTTATTGATGGTTTTGAAGGCGTGCCATGGGTTCTCACCTATAGGCCCCTTTATCGTATCGTTTTGGATTTCATGCGCCGTTTTAGCTTGGATTTGGTTTTAATGCGCATACACGATATGTTGATGTGTAGGTACCCATGAAGACTTCGGGACGACAAGCAAATGCATGGTGACGTCCGCAAATGATGATGCAAGGTGAGTAGATTATATCTACAGGGGGAAGTCGGGTGGATGGCGTATAGCATCCCCGCAGTCCGTAGTTAGTATACTATATATAGTGGTTATATGATAGTTATAGTGTGTTGTAGCTTTGTGATAGGTGTATTATGGATAGTGTAGGGTAGAAGTGACTAGTGTAGCTCATAGTCGCGAACCCTAGGGTAGAATTACACCTACACACACCCTTGCGTATTACTTGTACTTACACGGTGTTTGATGATATGGGATGACTTTGGGGATGAGTCGATGATGTGGGCTTGATGACGTGAGATAGGTGATATGTTATGATGCACATGTGGGATATGACTTGTGATTTCTTGCGGGCTTGGGATATGTGTTTACCCCCGCATGCATACTTCACTGATGGTATCGTTTGGTGCTAGACATAGAGTAGTACCCCAGACTATGTGATCTGATGATAGTGATACCTGTTATGTGATGAGATAGTGAGATGTTGACCCGTACCCAGCTATTGGGATACCGTACGATGATTACCGTACGAGCCGATATTGATGATAGATCCGCACTCATAACTCGAGGATATCTTATGATATGACATTGAGGCGAGATCACCGACTATATACCTTGATATATGTATCGACTCAGATTTAGGCGGTTTCCATACCCCTCCAGACTTGCATGATACTTAGATCAGTAGTTGCATAGTATATGTTAGATTAGACCAGAGTCATACCTATTTCAAAACTAACGAATCGGGAATATTGCAAGATAGGAAAAAGGGGATTCTACGGATATTTTCAAATGTGTAGAGTCTATTTTCTAAACACCGTAGCCCTTGTTTTACCAAGGACCCCGATTCGTCTTATTTCAAAAGGCAAGGCTGCATGATATAGCTTTTGAGTTAGATTCTTCACTGTTGCGTTGCTTATTTCGATTGCACCTGTTTATACTATTTGCATGGCATTACTTGTGCTTATTGTTATATTACCATCATGCTGTTAGGACACCAGCACCATTATCGATGATGCGTATATTCCACGTACACTGATTGCCGGTTCACACACTTCATCATCGATAATTGCTATGCCACTACACTGTAGTACTGCTGCATTCATGGTATGATTTCCGCGTGGCATATTGTACACATAGACCTGTACACAAATATATACGATTTTGACTTGATATTCATACCTGATGCATATGTCACACCTGATCATTATATTATAGCTCATTTATATGTGACATGACTTGATACTCACATTTGATGCTTATATCACACCTGATCATTATATTATAGCTCATTTATATGTGACATGACTTGATACTCACATTTGATGCTTATATCACACCTGATCATTATATTATAGCTCATTTATATGTGACATGACTTGATACTCACATTTGATGCTTATATCACACCTGATCATTATATTATAGCTCATTTATATGTGACATGACTTGATACTCACATTTGATGCTTATGTCACACCTGATCATTATATTATAGCTCATTTATATGTGACATGACTTGATACTCACATTTGATGCTTATGTCACACCTGATCATTATATTATAGCTCATTTATATGTGACATGACTTGATACTCACATTTGATGCTTATGTCACACCTGATCATTATATTATAGCTCATTTATATGTGACATGACTTGATACTCACATTTGATGCTTATATCACACCTGACCATTATATTATAGCTCATTTATATGTGACATGACTTGATACTCACATTTGATGCTTATATCACACCTGATCATTATAATATAGCTCATTTATATGTGACATGACTTGATACTCACATTTGATGCTTATATCACACCTGATCATTATATTATAGCTCATTTATATGTGACATGACTTGATACTCACATTTGATGCTTATATCACACCTGATCATTATATTATAGCTCATTTATATGTGACATGACTTGATACTCACATTTGATGCTTATATCACACCTGATCATTATATTGTAGCTCATCTATATGTGACTTGACATGATAATTATGTTTGACGCACATATCATATCAGATTACTGACTTACATTTTGGTTTGGATTATATGTGATTTCTGGATTTGGGAACCGTGGCTATTTCAAATATGTAATCATTTAAAAACCCGGTTCCCTTGATATGATATTTCGGTGCGTCCACCATGTGTTTTCTCGGTGCTAGAGTGATATATAAAAACCCGAATCGAGGAGGCGGTTGAGGCCGATTATGGGTACATGGTGGACCCGGTATGGTACCCCGGGGCGAGAACGGTTTCGCTGTGTGATAGACGGTGTGCCCGGCAGAGGGACTACTACCTTCCGGTGATTGTATTTGAGCTCGGCGGATATCTGGAGGATTCCGACCGGAGTTGAGAGATGGATATGGGCTGACCCGTACTGCCGGGGCCGAGGGCCGATACCGCAGACGGAGCCCAGAGATGGACATGGGCTGACTCGTACTGCCGGGGCCGAGGGCCGATACCGCAGACGGAGCCCCATTTGGATGAGGATTTACGTGTCGATGCTTGGCACGGGTTTCATGATGTTTTACCATGATTTTGTTTGTATCCTCATATTGCATACATGATGCTTATTATCATTGGGTGACGGGTGGACGGGTTCCACGTATATACAGACATAGATCATATACAGATATGGATCATATACAGACTGGATTTACACTGATCATACCTCATTTGTATATATAACAGGGTATGAGGGCGCTGTTATATATACCCTTACACCAATATTAGTGGTATGGGACGCTAATATATGTGTATTGATATCATTGATACTGCATCATATTTACTTCTTGCGGACATACCTTATACTGATGACATGTTATTACCTGAGTACTTGGCACCACATACATATTTAGATGTTACCTTGCCACCTTATCACACTCAGATGTAATCTTGTGGTTTATATTACTGATTGTTGACTTAGGTTTATGTCTTGCATTCGGTTTCTGCTTGTAGATGTTTCTATTCACGAGTTGGCAACTCACCCCCGTTGTGCCATAGTTCTTGCAGGTTCTGCCGTACAGGTTTCATTACGGCATTTCTGGCACACTACTTTCTTGCGGGTGGCTTGCTTTTGGTAGGTGGATTCTTTCGCATCAAGAACCATCCTTGTATTTATTTTATTCATTGTATCTAGAATTTCCATCAACCAAAACTTGTATATTGTTTCAGACCTAGATTTTAGTGATGTATTATTCGACCTTAGAGTCGCGCTTAGTAGTATTGCGGTTTCTTGTTGCTTTTGAGCTTTCTTTTGAATTTGATCCTCGCCACTTGGCGTTGTATATTATTGTTGCATGTGTGGTTGTGACCGTCTATTGACGAAGAGCTAGCTCCCGTTTGGGGATGCCTTTATCATTGCATATATATTGTCATTCTTGTTGTACCCCATTCGGGGCCAGTTTTACAAAAGAAACTCTGCCGAAATTTTTACAAAAGATTTACTTTTTTTAAAACGCACCTTCGGCTTAGTCATTTAAGAACCTTGATTTCAAACATGTTTTCTTCACTTCTTTAAACCAGTTTCCTTACTTACTCTTAAAAATGGTTTTAGATTTCTGGGCTTTTGGCTTACTTGGATCAGATGGAGTCCTATAGGCTTCATATGGTCAAGGGCCAGTCATGTGCTCTTTTGGGTCGTGACAAAGTTGGTATCAGAGCGCTAGGTTGACCTTGGTTCGATTCTAAGTTTGACTATGTGGAGCCTAGGGCGTTTATATATATATACGGAACTTAGGCTTGACCTTACGGAACTTAGACTTGGTCGAGGGGGTATTAGACCCGAACTTTCTTCGCGTAGGATGACCCTTGGTTGATGGAATAGGTGACTAAAGTAGAGTGACGTACCGTTGGTATGTTCCGCGGCATACTTACGACACGCCACTCCGCTTAAGGAACCGTAGGATGTGCATATTCTTCGAGATCAGTGATTCTCTTTATATCCAGGATTATACATCCATTTGAGATCCCCGATTCGATTAGTTTCATGATCATACCTTCATTGATGCTGTTCCTTCCTATGATCATGTATCCACTCTGGATCTGTTGTTTCCTTCTTGTCACTGATGTGCTCTCTTTGATACTCGATTGAGGTTCCTGTCACCGTGTTTGAGCGCAGTTTGGGCTACTGCTAGGGTTACGGCCGGTGTGAGCTCGTTTGGTACGAGGGCCGACCATTGTTTTTTCTGGTGACATGGGAATGTCTCGAGTTAGTATTGGTGATTGTGACCTCTAGTGGAGGCGAGTGCTTGGATGTGCACCGGATGATCGGGCCATTATTAGAGCTGCCAGTTGAGAGAGGACTGTTGATGTACAACATACCTCAGAGATTGTGATGTCGCCTACCGTGCAGACAGATGGACTAGCTGTTGCTGAGATCGACAGGATGTTGCTTTCGGAGCTTACGAGCTGAGATTGCCGGAGCTTTCAGGCAGATATGCGACAGATGATAGCTAGTCTAACCGATTTGAGAGACGAAGGTGATTCGTCCGATTTTGCGCCAGAGCGGACCCAGTTGAGTTGAAGAATTCCAGTGTGGAGAATCTTACTCAGATCTAGAGCAGACCGATTCAGAGATGACCGCCTATGTATTGCCCTTCCTGGAGGATTGAGGCATTGTTCGGCGTACAGGCGTATGAACCAGTTGTTGCTGCAAATGATGAGATATCGCCCAGATGATTGGAGCTGTTGCAGCGTGAGCATATACTCAGAGAGATGATAGCGAGTCGCTAGTCACCTGAGGATGAATGACTAGGACATGTGGTTTGTTCGTTACCGATGCGAGGTCATCAGATAGATTGTTTCCAGCTAGAGACGATTTCACGCAGGTTCGCTGAGAGTCGATTGAGACGATCGAATGTCAGGAGTCATTTTCCAAGTTTAAAGTATACGGAAAGACATGCAGGTGATTCTATGGACCCTCTAGAAGAATGAAACCCTAACTCGACTTAATGACCGTGTGAAAGCCTTTGAACCTTCGGGTTTGCGGCAGTTCCGCGGCACCATTAGTGAGGCTTGGGTTTGCCCTTCTACGGCTGGACCACCGACGCTGTGGCATGTACTCGATACTATTAAACTGTACCCGAGATGTGAGTTCTTGGGGGATTTTGAGGATCTGACGAGTCGATCGGATGGTTCGACATCTTTCGGATATCGTGATGGGACACTGCTTGGGAGACTCCAAATGCGAGCGTAGCCGTCGGAGCGCAGTTCGTGTAACCACGATGAGTTAGGTCCGAATCAGTCGACATTGAGCAATGTGGAGTAGAGAGTTCGTACGAGGTTTCGACGAGATGACGTCCCACTCTGCTGACATCAGAGATGTTATACGCACCCAGAGGCGTGGCATATGGAAATATCTTCCAGAAAGAAGCGCGATAGGTATGCAGCCGTTCCGAGATAAGCTTTAGCTTCAGCATTGGATGATGACTTCCGGGCTTTCTGCAGGATTGAGATTTGAGAAAGGAACCTCGACAGGACCTTTCTGGAGTACGATACGAGAAGACCTAGACCAGGAGTGGTCGTATTGCGCGCACCCAGCAGGACAGAGTTCGGCATTGTCGACGAGGTAGTTGACCAGGTTCGGATAAAGGAACTTACCCAGATGCGTTGCTAATTGATTAAGGGCGGACGAGTGACGAGTATCCTTCCGATGGTTGGGACGTGTTCCCGAGGATCTGTTCGGCCTGACATCTTCTACAGAATGGTGAAGCTACAGAGTACGCGATTTTGAGTCCGTGCGAGAGACTTCAGATTGGCCGTGGCCGAGAACAGTGCAGTGCATAGTAGCTTGGCGTGACGTCATAGTGGACGACGATGGAGACAAGTGGAACCAGAGGTTCGTGTGAGACACTGACGAGCTGTCAATGCTTCCCGTCGAGACTAGAGACCTGATATGCTTACAGAGACATTAGGATGTGACCAGTTTCTGAGAAAACGTTGTGCTGAGGACACAGATGTCTCTCGAGTGTGAAGAGGTTGTGTAGGAAAGCCAGCCTCTGTGCAGATCGGCATAGGCATGATTGGAAGAGACCTTGAGCAGGATTCCTTCCAGGAAATTGCTGCAATGATGTTTACACCCAGGATCAGATGTGTGACGTGCATTCAGAGAGCCGGAGGCTGACGCCAGTGATGTGCTGCCTTATGAGTGGTCATGAGGATTGACCGAGAGGTGACCAGAGAAGTGCCAGAACGGAATCGTCCCCGTTAGCACACCTGACAGGGCCGATGAGCCGATTGACTGCGAGATAGGAAATCCGCAGAGAAGATAAGGACCCAGAGTCAGAGGACGCCAGACCGCGAACAAGAAGCAAGTAGATATCCTGCGCTGCTAGCAGTGGATGCACTGACTCCTTCTCGACCTCGAAGGAGGAACTACCGACGACGGTATTTATGATTTTTGATTTTGTGATTCGATTATCACGTATCCGTCACTTTGGATTTCGGTATTTTGGGCGTTCTGTTTACATGATTTAGTTTTGATGACTGAGTTTCATGATATTGGTTTCATGCACACACTGGATATTTATATATTTTGCACTGAGTTATTACATTTGAGATATTGATTGAGATTTCATGCCTATCGTATTCAGTGATTTGATTTGCACTTCCAGCCTAGTTTTCATACATCTTTAGTGTTTTGATATACGAATTTGGTGCACGCCAGATGCACTAAATCGAAATTCTTCGTGCATTTCATATGCACCTGATTTTGCTGTCAGGCACATACGTTGCCTACGACAGATGTTTCGTGCACACCCGTTGCACCTAGATGTAGTTTTCTACACCTGTTTGACACATATATGGATTTTGATTCCTTGCGCACCAGACGCATAAGATATTCTTATATATGCATTTTGGGGATTGATTGCTAGTAGAGTAGTACATTTTTTTTTATGATATTCTCTATGTGTTGATGTTTTCGGAGCCCCGACAAATGGATTATTACTGAAATTGTTTTAGTAGTGGGGGTTTAAATTTAAATTCGGGGACCGAATTTCTTTAAGGGGGGTAGATTGTAACATTTTAAAAAGTATAAAATATTAATTTTGGGAATTTTTATAATTTAATATTATTTTATTGATTATTTTAATATTAAATCTATAATTAAATGCAAATAAATAGGAAAAATGTTAGAAAAATTATGAAAAATTTTGGAAAATTCTAAAATAAGGTAAATTAGAGAATTATGACATTTTTAAGTTTTTGTGATTAGTTTGACACTAATTTAGAGCTAATCGCGATTAAAATCGCTAATCGGGTTTTTTGGCAATTTTGTGCAAAACTTGCACATATCACTTTTTCTCACACTTGTGCATTTTCCTACTATGTTATTTTGGGATCACTATTCTTGTGAGAAGGATTATGGTTTAAAAGAAAAGGGAAAGAAAAGAAAAGATTAAAGAATGAGAGTAGGTGAGAGAGAGGAGTATGGGCTCTTTGACCTTGAGACTTAGCCATTCTCTCCCATCATTTTCCCTTCCTCTTCACTCCCCTCCTGCTGCTGCTCCTGCACCATTTTCCCTCCCTCTTCAACTCCTCACTTCACTTCAAAATCTATCTCAAAACCTCACATCGTTTTCACGAAAAAGATGCACAAGCTCGAGATCTACAAGATGGACCAAGAAAGCATAGATTTGGCCACTAGAGGGCAACTCAAGAAAGTTCTTGAGTTGCCAAGTGAGGTAAATTCTGAACCCTTAGCTCAATTGTAGCATTTCCTTTAACCCCAAGTTAAGATTATATCGATATTGTGTGATATTATGGACTTGGTGATAATCAAGTTAGGGTTTGAGGAAACTTGTGTTGTATTGGGAAATTGAGGTCAGTAGAGGTTATACCATCACCCTAGTGTATAAATTGGAACCCAAAACCTGAGGCTTAACCACAGAATACGGATTTTAGAAACCGATATCGGGGAAATTGTGTAATCTGTGCAGGTTAACTTGAATCTGCTATCACCCCGAGACTCCTAAAATGATATTGCGTGGACAGTGAGATGTGCAGGAACCCAGGAAGCTAACCCCAAGACTCTAGCCCCCAACTCCATTTCCCGGCCGCCAATTTTCTCCTTTTGGCCGCCAATTGCGGCCTGGGTCCCACCATTTTGGGTCGTGTTGGTTCTGTGGCTCCTACATTGTTAGTTTAGGCCCCTGGTATATATAGATTTGTATAAAGTGATCTAGGGTAACATCTGGGACATATTTCATGAGTTGCTGTTTTGGACTTTAGTTTCCGTATTCCGTATTTTCATTTCTGCATTGGTGTGTTTCGTTTTACCTCGACTATTTGGCGTTTATACGACGATATAGAGGATTTATTGATGGTTTTGAAGGCGTGCCATGGGTTCTCACCTATAGGCCCCTTTATCGTATCGTTTTGGATTTCATGCGCCGTCTTAGCTTGGATTTGGTTTTAATGCGCATACACGATATGTTGATGTGTAGGTACCAATGAAGACTTCGGGACGACAAGCAAATGCATGGTGACGTACGCAAATGATGATGCAAGGTGAGTAGATTATATCTACAGGGGGAAGTCGGGTGGATGGCGTATAGCACCCCCGCAGTCCGTAGTTAGTATACTATATATAGTGGTTATATGATAGTTATAGTGTGTTGTAGCTTTGTGATAGGTGTATTATGGATAGTGTAGGGTAGAAGTAACTAGTGTAGCTCATAGTCGCGAACCCTAGGGTAGAATTACATCTACACACACCCTTGCATATTACTTGTACTTACACGGTGTTTGATGATATGGGATGACTTTGGGGATGAGTCGATGATGTGGGCTTGATGACGTGAGATAGGTGATATGTTATGATGCACATGTGGGATATGACTTGTGATTTCTTGCGGGCTTAGGATATGTGTTTACCTCCGCATGCATACTTCACTGATGGTATCGTTTGGTGCTAGACATAGAGTAGTACTCCAGACTATGTGATCTGATGATAGTGATACCTGTTATGTGATGAGATAGTGAGATGTTGACCCGTACCCAGCTATTGGGATACCGTACGATGATTACCGTACGAGCCGATATTGATGATAGATCCGCACTCATAACTCGAGGATATCTTATGATATGACATTGAGGCGAGATCACCGACTATATACCTTGATATATGTATCGACTCAGATTTAGGCGGTTTCCATACCCCTCCAGACTTGCATGATACTTAGATCATTAGTTGCATAGTAGATGTTAGATTAGACCAGAGTCATACCTATTTCAAAACTAACGAATCGGGAATATTGCAAGATAGGAAAAAGGGGATTCTACGGATATTTTCAAATGTGTAGAGTCTATTTTCTAAACACCGTAGCCCTTGTTTTACCAAGGACCCCGATTCGTCTTATTTCAAAAGGCAAGGCTGCATGATATAGCTTTTGAGTTAGATTCTTCACTGTTGCGTTGCTTATTTCGATTGCACCTGTTTATACTATTTGCATGGCATTACTTGAGCTTATTGTTATATTACCATCATGCTGTTAGGACACCAGCACCATTATCGATGATGCGTATGTTCCACATACACTGATTGCCGGTTCACACACTTCATCATCGATAATTGCTATGCCACTACACTGTAGTACTGCTGCATTCATGGTATGATTTCCGCGTGGCATATTGTACACATAGACCTGTACACAAATATATACGATTTTGACTTGATATTCATACCTGATGCATATGTCACACCTGATCATTATATTATCGCTCATTTATATGTGACATGACTTGATACTCACATTTGATGCTTATATCACACCTGATCATTATATTATAGCTCATTTATATGTGACATGACTTGATACTCACATTTGATGCTTATATCACACCTGATCATTATATTATAGCTCATTTATATGTGACATGACTTGATACTCACATTTGATGCTTATATCACACCTGATCATTATATTATAGCTCATTTATATGTGACATGACTTGATACTCACATTTGATGCTTATGTAACACCTGATCATTATACTATAGCTCATTTATATGTGACATGACATGATACTCACATTTGATGCTTATATCACACCTGATCATTATATTATAGCTCATTTATATGTGACATGACTTGATACTCACATTTGATGCTTATATCATACCTGATCATTATATTATAGCTCATTTATATGTGACATGACTTGATACTCACATTTGATGCTTATATCACACCTGATCATTATATTATAGCTCATTTATATGTGACATGACTTGATACTCACATTTGATGCTTATATCACACCTGATCATTATATTATAGCTCATTTATATGTGACATGACTTGATACTCACATTTGATGCTTATATCACACCTGATCATTATATTGTAGCTCATCTATATGTGACTTGACATGATAATTATGTTTGACGCACATATCATATCAGATTAGTGACTTACATTTTGGTTTGGATTATATGTGATTTCTGGATTTGGGAACCGTGGCTATTTCAAATATGCAATCATTTAAAAACCCGGTTCCCTTGATATGATATTTCGGTGCGTCCACCATGTGTTTTCTCGGTGCTAGAGTGATATATAAAAACCCGAATCGAGGAGGCGGTTGAGGCCGATTATGGGTACATGGTGGACCCGGTATGGTACCCCGGGGCGAGAACGGTTTCGCTGTGTGATAGACGGTGAGCCCGGCAGAGGGACTACTACCTACCGGTGATTGTATTTGAGCTCGGCGGATATCTGGAGGATTCCGACCGGAGTTAAGAGATGGATATGGGCTGACCCGTACTGCCGGGGCCGAGGGCCGATACCGCAGACGGAGCCCAGAGATGGACATGGGCTGACTCGTACTGCCGGGGCCGAGGGCCGATACCGCAGACGGAGCCCCATTTGGATGAGGATTTACGTGTCGATGCTTGGCACGGGTTTCATGATGTTTTACCATGATTTTGTTTGTATCCTCATATTGCATACATGATGCTTATTGTCATTGGGTGACGGGTGGACGGGTTCCACGTATATACAGACATAGATCATATACAGATATGGATCATATACAGACTGGATTTACACTGATCATACCTCATTTGTATATATAACAGGGTATGAGGGCGCTGTTATATATACCCTTACACCAATATTAGTGGTATGGGACGCTAATATATGTGTATTGATATCATTGATACTGCATCATATTTACTTCTTGCAGACATACCTTATACTGATGACATGTTATTACCTGAGTACTTGGCACCACATACATATTTAGATGTTACCTTGCCACCTTATCACACTCAGATGTACTCTTGTGGTTTATATTACTGATTGTTGACTTAGGTTTATGTCTTGCATTCGGTTTCTGCTTGTAGATGTTTCTATTCACGAGTTGGCAACTCACCCCCGTTGTGCCACAGTTCTTGCAGGTTCTGCCGTACAGGTTTCATTGCGGCATTTATGGCACGCTACTTTCTTGCTGGTGGCTTGCTTTTGGTAGGTGGATTCTTTCGCATCAAGAACCACCCTTGTATTTATTTTATTCATTGTATCTAGAATTTCCATCAACCAAAACTTGTATATTGTTTCAGACCTAGATTTTAGTGATGTATTATTCGACCTTAGAGTCGCGCTTAGTAGTATTGCGGTTTCTTGTTGCTTTTGAGCTTTCTTTTGAATTTGATCCTCGCCACTTGGCGTTGTATATTATTGTTGCATGTGTGGTTGTGACCGTCTATTGACAAAGAGCTAGCTCCCGCTTGGGGATGCCTTTATCATTGCATATATATTGTCATTCTTGTTGTACCCCATTCGGGGCCAGTTTTACAAAAGAAACTCTGCCGAAATTTTTACAAAAGATTTACTGTTTTTAAAACGCACCATCGGCTTAGTCATTTAAAAACCTTGATTTCAAACATGTTTTCTTCACTTCTTTAAACCAGTTTCCTTACTTACTCTTAAAATTGGTTTTAGATTTCTGGGCTTTTGGCTTACTTGGATCAGATGGAGTCCTATAGGCTTCATATGGTTCAAGGGCCAGTCATGTGCTCTTTTGGGTTGTGACACCTAAGGCTTAGCAGTGAACCCAAACCAGTTGGTCTAAGGCACTAGGTGACCCTCGCTATATTTTTTTATTGCTGCCTTGGTGATAACAAAACCAGTGTTCATTTTTTCTTTTCACCATTTTATCATTTATTTTCCATTTATTATTTCCTTCATACTTTGGCTTTTAGACAAGAGCATTTCAAGATATCCTCTACTATCCCGAGTTTTAAGACGTGTGTAAGTGCGAATAGTAGGGTATCAACATTCAAATGTTTGGCTTCCAGAAATAGGAACTATTTTTCAGAATTATTTTTATCCGCAGATTAGTGACTTCTTTCATCTTACTAACCCTTGGGACAACGGCTCATAACTGCTTATTGCTAGTTCGTTTAAGAAAACATCTAACTTTCTAGGTTTTCTTAAATTTTTCTAATCTTTTTAATGTAATTTTTCACTTTCTAATCTTTTATTATCTTATTTATGTACAAATTTTTTTTTATTTTAATTTTTTTATATGTTTTGTGCTCATGCAAAGTATGCGAAGTGATGCGTAAATAAGCACAAACCTCCCCCAAACTTGTTTTCAACAGTTTCCTCACTGTTGTCATCTGTTAAAACTCAAAAACCTGTAAGCTTGGGAGGACATTATTAATGGGGGAAATAATATGATCGAGAAAATCCACCCTCAAACTTATTTTTGGCTCACAATTTTTTAGGACAACATTTATTTTCAAGAGCCAAAAATATAACCCCCCCCCCCAAAACTTAAGTTAAACAATGTTAAGCTTAAAATCATAAGAGGGGGGTCAAAATTTATTGGTCAATGCTAAGCTTTACAAAGACCGAAAGTCAACGCCAACCATTCAAAGATTTTATCAGTGTAGTGCACCGGTTGGTAGAAGAACATGTTGTAGAGAGTCAGGAAGAAGTGGGGAAGAGATAGGTGGTGTGATGAAATGGATTTGCGTCTCGTTCTGGAGAGACGACACGGTGATAGTGATGGATAACTCGCATTCTTGTGAATGTCAAAAAGTAGGGGTGGAGGTTCAATTTCTTTGGTTTGAAGATGATTCATCTCAACACCCGTGTTTTCTAAAAATGCGAGTTCATCAACGAAACTTTCATCGATATCCCGAAGAATAATGTCATTGGAAAGAACGGGATGATACACAGACTCCATAAAAAGTTCATCATCGACGTTAGATGTTGACCCGGACAACTCGAAAGAAGGGTCCGTATGTCTATGATACATATCTGGGTCAAACAATAACGTATAAAGAAAGTCTGGATCTGTATCGTGAAGCTGATCAAATTCACTACTATCGACATCCATTAATTCGACAGAACATACTCGAGCATGAAGATCGGAAGGTTGACTTTCCAACTTATAAATGTTTAGCTCAATTGACTTATTCCCGAAAGATAGGTTCATAGAGCCATTTCGACAATTGATTACAGCGTTGGAAGTAGCCAAAAGGGTCGACCGGGAATTACAGGATTTTGGTTTCGTGGGTTCACTACAGGCTGTGTATCAAGAACAATAAAGTCTACAGGAAATACAAATTCCCCGATTTTTATCAACACATCCTCAAGTTCACCCGTAGGTTTGGTGATTGATCGGTCGGCCATCTAGAGAGTTATGTTCGAGGGCTTTAACTCTCTGATACCTAATTGCTCATAAACCGAGTAAGTAAGCAAGTTAACACTAGCGCCAAGGTCAAGTAAAGCACGGTTAATATGTTTATCCCCAATAGAAATAGAAATAGTAGGACATCGAGGGTCCTTACGTTTCCTTGGTAATTGTTGGGGAAAAGCTGTGTCTACAGTACTCGACATGAACACTTTTTCGGCACTAGAGTCTTCCTCTTCCTAGTGCAAAAGTTCTTTAGAATTTTCGCATATGATGGAACTTGTTTTATAGCATCTAGGAGGGGGATGTTTATGTTAACTTGCTTAAACATTTCCACAAGCTTCTCCATTTGGGCATTGGGTTTGTTGGGCCTCAACCTATCTGGAAATGGAGCTTTATCAATAAGTGTTGGGTCCAACATTTGTGGAGAAGTTTGTGGGGGTGGAAAGGATGAAGTGGGTGGAGGGTTCGAGCTTTTGGGAAAACGGATAAGTGGCTCGGAAGAAGAAGGTAACTTAGACGAAATAGAGTAAGAAGCAAAAGTTGGAGTGGAAGTAGAAGTGGAAGCCGGGGGTTCAATTGATTCCTCAATATCAATCTGTTCACCAACATGATTGTCTAGCACTCTTCCAGATCTCAACATGGTAAATGCATTCACATCATTATAATGTGAAGGTCCAGGATCAGGTGTGGGTTGAGCTGGAAGATTCTCTTTCTCTCAAGCACTCATTTCGGCTGTTAACTGTGCAATTTGTGCTTCCATCGATTTAATAATCTCACCTTGGGAGGTGATTGATCGCTTCTTTGTGTGTCGTTTTAGAAAATGAATAGAATCACAATCAAAGAATTATATTTGACCGCAATCAATTACGGTGTCGATTGTAGATCGTAAGCGAGTGTGGATCGTCCATAGGGATTGTGCGATTAGTTTTTATATTTGATTTGTTTGAATTGAAAAGTTAATCGAAAAGAAAAGAAAACATGATTCAAGAATTTATCGATTGATTCAGGTGTCACGAGTTTAATCAAGAATCAAGAACTGATAAACAATTGAGAATCGTGTTTTGATGATATTTCCAACCAAAATGTCAAGAATCTAAAAGAGGCTCGTAGGAATCGATCGGATCTATAGACGTGATGTAATCTAAAGATTTCGTGTTCTTGTCCTTCGAAGGATTGATACTAGATCGATGATGATCGACGAGAGTTAGGGATTCTTCGTGAAACTAGGGTTTAATCATTTTACCCTTGTTCTTTTGTCGATATCATTCACATTCTAGCCTCTAGCAATTTCAAGAAACGATCGTAACTCCCCAATTTCGAGCGATATCATTCAAGGAAGCATCGCAACGAAATGGGTTGTCGGTTCTTGAACTTGCTAGGGTTTACAAAACTTGTAGGAATCAAGAATTATTTTAAGATATATTGCATCATCATTCTATTGATCGTCTCGGCTCCTTTACGAGCGGAGTTTTACTCAAAGATCACAACAAGAACAACAATTACAAATTGAGATCTAATCATGATGCAAGAATTAAAAGAAAACAAGATAAAAGAATTTCACCTTTTATTTATATCAACAATTTGATTACAGTCGCTCAAGAACTACAAGAGGAAGAACGAAATTGTCAATTTGGCGTCGCTCGGCTCCGTGAGTCGCGGATCGTTTGGACCACTTGCTCTGTTGAAGATCGGCTCGGCTCATAAAATGTTGCAAGGCTTCTTGCTTGATGGGTACTCGGGATCTTGGCTTTTGGAGTTGGAATTAGGGTTAGGGTTTCACACAAGCCTTGTCACTAGACTTGTGGAAGAAGAAGATGAAGAAAGAGGTGAATGGGTCTATTGATTTCAATGAATGAATCTAATGAATTCAATAATTGGATTCTTTTACAAGTGAGCCTAGGGTCTTATTTATAGAGCACCCAAACCCTAAGCCTTTGAGTTCCCTCCAAAAGTTTGTTGAAAGACTTCTAGAAAGAGTTTGTTAGGCTTAGCTTAGGGTTTAAGCTAGGGTTTAGGGAGAAGGTTCTAGAATGATAGGCTAGTTTAGTGTTGATCCCAAAGCTTGATGATCTGGCAGAAGTCTTTGGAGTCTTCTGGAAATTGGAGTGTTATTCTGAGCTGTAGCCACTGAGATAGACATTGTACACCAAAATTGAAGTGATGAAGGGGAAAGACGGCCGCGGAACCGCGACCTAAGCCGGCTTGCGCCGCGGTTCCGCGGCCAAGTGGTGGCTTGATGGCTTCAAACTTCTGGTGTGGTCTTGGGCTTCTATTTGGGGCATTATCTGATATGTTGATTTTTATTTTGCCTTTTGAATTGGTACCAGAACTGAAATTATTGAGTTGGCGTCATGTTTGATCGGCACCTGTAAGTTTTTGGCTTTACTTCTGGATTTTCCTACACAGATCTCAAAACAAGTGTTGCGCAAATGTAGAGATGATGCGATACCATGAAATGCGGTCAATTTCCTTTATAGTGTCGGTTTTAGAGTCTAATACATGCAATATGATATTTTGCGACTGTTTTGCTAATATGTGAAATATGAATACCGTACACTTCTAAATGAGTGCAAATGATGAGGAAATTGCCGGCTAAAATATACAATATTTTCGACTAATCAAATTCCCCCAAACTTAATTTCGATCGTCTCGAGCGAACTGTTTTATTAAAAAGAGAAGGAGAAAATAAAGAAAGAGAAAAACTAACTAGCACACTTTCGTAGGCAACACGATTGAACTGAGCACGTGCAACAAGCCTTTAAACCTCTAGGTG
Organism: Agapanthus africanus; assembly: GCA_030015575.1. NCBI lineage: Eukaryota > Viridiplantae > Streptophyta > Magnoliopsida > Asparagales > Amaryllidaceae > Agapanthus > Agapanthus africanus. Next base: position 310,774,146 of record JASDDO010000008.1, on the reverse strand, counting down.
TCCCTAGTAGGAGGAGTGTTGTCTCCTGAGAGTTTTCAGCGGATTGCACCCACAAAATCCAATAATAAAAGGATGATCATGAATATTACATTTAAAGACAAGAATTGTAGAAGAAAGACTTTGAAAATTAGGGTTTCCAACTAAGCTAGCTTTTCGGTTGTCATGAGCCCTATCTTAATGGTCATGAAAAGATGTCAGAAATCACGTCCTCCCTCAATAAAACATCGTCTTATTCTTCATTCCTATCTTTCTTCCAAACATCGATCATATAACCCTGCGTGTGTGTAAAGGACATCCTTACACCCGGAGAATTCAATTCAAGCTATCATACTCTTGCCCATCAGCCTCAGTACTTTTTAATTAATGAATATTTAGATGAGATTGCTCACACACTTTCATGCGATCATTAATACTTCTTGAGGTACTAACCGACTGATTACTCATGTGCTTGCTTATTTGGTGTATTTTCCTCGTCTTGCACCACCTCAGGCATAGCAGTGACTCCCAGACCAGTTGGCCTTAGGGCACTAGGTGAAGAAGCACCCTTACTATATATATTTTATTGCCCTTGGTGATAACAAAACCAGTGTCCATTTTTCTCACCACTTTATATTTTCTTCATATTTTTTTTTTATTTCCTTCATACATCGGCTTTAAGACAAGAGCATTTCAAGGTATCCTCTACTATCCCAGGCTTTAAGACGTGTGTAAGTGCGAATAGCAGGGTAGCAACGTTCAAAAATGTTATGCTTCTAGAATAGAAACTATTTTTCAGACTTATTTTTATCCTCAGATTAGTGACGTCTTTCATCTTACTAACCCTTGGGACAACAGCTCATAACTACTTATTACTAGTTCGTATAAGAAAACTTCTAATTTTCTTGGTTTTCTTAAATTTTTCTAATCTCATGGATGTAATTTTTCACTATCTAAACTTTCATTATCTTATTTATTTACAAAAAATATTTTTATATTTTGAAAATTTTTAAATTTTTATAGGTTTTGAAAAATATTTTGTGCTTATGCAAATGATATGTAAATGATGCGAAAATAAGCACAAACCTCCCCCAAACTTGTTTTCAACAGTGTCCTCACTGTTGCCATCCGCTAAGTCTCGAAAAACCTGTAATCTTGGGAGGAATTTATTAGTGGGGGCAAAATATTTAAGTGAAGAACCTCCCCCAAACTTATTTTTGGCTCAAAATTTTGTAAAACTTTTCTTTTCAAGAGCCCGAAAAATACCCCCCCCCAAACTTGAGTTATGCAATGTTAATCTTTTAAAATCACAAGTGGGGGTCAAAAAGTCATTGGTCGATGCCAGGCTTTGCAAAGACCGAAGGTTAACACCAACCATTCAAAAATTTTATCAATGCAGTGCTCGGGTTGGTGGAAGAAGAAGTGGGGAAAGGGTAAGTGGTGGAATAGAATGTGTGTGCGTCTCGTTTTGGAGAGACGATGCAGTGAATGTGATGGATTACTCGCATTGTTTTTACAGTCCATATGAAGGGGTGGAGGTTCAATTTCATTGATTTGGACATGATTCATCTCAACACCCGTGCTTTTTAGAAATGCGAGTTCATCAACGAAGATCTCCTCAAAAGTTTCATCTATTCCCCGAAGAATAATGTCATCACAAAGTGCGGGGTGATCTTCAGACTCTAAAAGCAGTTCATAATCAGTGTTAATTGTTGACCCGGACATCTCGGTGGAAGAGTCCGTATGTGTATGATACATAGTTGGGTCAAACAATAACGTATGAAAAGAGTCAAGATCGGTATCAGGAGGATCATTAAATTCGCTGCTTTCGACATCCATTAAGTCGACAGAACAGACCTGAGCAGTAGGTTCGGAGGGTACACTTCCTAACTTGTAAATGTTCATCTCAATTGTCCTCTTCCCGAAGAATAGGGTCATAGAACCGTTACGACAATTGATGATAGCGTTGGAAGTGGCCAAAAAAGGGCGACCTAAAATCACCGGAATTTGATTCCATGAGTTCGCTACAGGCTGTGTATCAATTATAATAAAGTCCATAGGAAATATAAATTCCCCGATTTTTATTAACACATCCTCTAGTTCACCCCTAGGTCTGGTGATTGATCGGTCAGCCATCTGGAGAGTGCAAGGAGATGGTTTCAACTCTCTGATCCCTAACTGTTCATAAACTCAGAAAGGAAGCAGGTTAACGCTTGCCCCAAGATCTAGTAGAGCACAGTTAATGTGTTTTTCCCCAATAGAGATGGAAATAGTAGGATATCCAGGATCCATACGTTTCCTCGGTAATTGCTGGGGGAAAGCTGTGTCTACTGTTTTTGCCATGAATATCTTCTTGGGCATTTGTTTCTTCCTCTTTCTAGTGCACAAGTCTTTAAGAACTTTCGCATATGCGGGGACTTGTTGGATAGCATCTAGAAGAGGGATATTGATGTTAACCTGTTTAAACATCTCAGAGATCTTCTCCATATGTGGACTTGGTATGTTAGCCCTTAACCGATTAGGATAAGGTGCTTTAGCAATAAGCGCTGGGTCCATCATAGGAGAAGGAAGTGTGTGTGGAACCGGTCCCAGAATAGAAGTGGGAATCGTCCGTGGAGGAGTAAAAGAGGTGGGCTGAAGTGGCGAGCCTTTTGGGAAACGAAGAATAGGCTCGGAAGAAGGTGGTGGGGTAGAAGAACTGGAGTCAGAATTAGAAGTGTGTGTGTGAGGAAAGGTCTCTGCCGGGGTGTTGATATGATTTTCAGAATCATCAACTTCTTCCCCAACATGATTGTCAAGCACTCTTCCAGATCTCAACGAGGTGATTGCATTCACATGATGTGAATAGCCAGGATTGGGTAAGGGTTGAGCTGGAAGTTTCCCTTTCTCTCTTGCACTCATTTCAGCTTTTAATCGTGCAATTTCTTCTTCCATCGATTTAATACTCTCGTTTTGGGACGCAGAGTTTTTCTCAATTTTATCGACGGATGACTTCATTTCAGCCGAAACTTGCATGATATTTGTTAAGACCAAATTCATGTATTGTGCAAAAGAAGAGGATTCATCAGTTCCGGTCAACTGTAAAGGACTAGACAGTGTAGGTGTGTTGACCGGATTTTGAAAATTATGTTCTTGAAAGGGGTGCTGACTTAATTGAAGTTGTGGTTGCTGTTGTGGTGGAGGGAGAGCCCTTTGAAAATTGTTTTGGTTTGGAACCGTATTTTGTGATTGTGATTGGTTCCAAGCAAAATTAGGGTGATTCCTCCAACCATGATTATATGCGGAAGAAAAAGGATCGTTTCTAGGTCTTTGAAATGCGGCATTGGTATGCTCACGACCTTGAAACGGACATTCTTCCGTCAAGTGAGACGGATCAGAACAGCAGCCACATACAGTTTTGGAAAGTGACATTTGATTAAGGGAGGCAGCTAAAAATTTGTTTTCCATAGTCTCGAGTTTCTTGTGTATAGCTGAAATGTCAGCTCTAACTCCTATGGAAACATCCGATTGGTTATTGCCACTCCTAAATGATGGACTTTCCCACTATAAAGACTTTTCAGCGAACTCTTCTAAATATCGCCAAGCTTCCCCATCATCCTTAGTCATGAAGGTACCTTGACACATGTTTTCAAGACTCTGTTTAGTGTTAGGGTTACTTCCCTCATATATGATTCGGCAAAGCTCCCATCTCGGGATGCCGTGATGAGGACATTGAACCAATAGATCCTTGAAACGTTCAAAGCATTTAGAGAATGGTTCAGTAGGGAGCTGGGAAAATTGATTCAGTTCGCTACGGATTCGAGCTGTCTTTTATATTGGGTAAAATTTCTTAAGGAATGCAGCGACGAATTCTTCCTAAATCGAAATAGAGTGTGCGGTAGTGTTATATAGCCACTTCTCGGCTATATCACACAAGGTAAATGGAAGAAGTCGTAGACGCATCGCATCCACTGAAAGTTGTGACGAACCCATCATTGCGCATACGTTTTCAAATTTGGTAATGAAAATGTAAGCGTCCTCAGTCTCGAGTCCGTGGAATTTGGGTAAAAGATTGATATACTGGGGCTAAATTTCAAAGTTATCCCCATTGGCTGGTGGTGTGGATAAGCAGGTCGAAAGAGGACCTCGAATAGGGTAGCATCTCTCCTGGAGAGAGATGCGGGGTGGATTCTGCGCACCAACGGACGGTGGCAGATTAGGGTTAAAGAAGTTTGATGGATTTGGATCCATCGGTGTGGGTGTGGTAGTGGGTAAAGAAAAGGTAAATGGAGAAACATCGACTTCGGAGTCGATAAAGGGTACGCGGACTAAACGGGCACTAGAATCCCGTGTCCAGCCTATCTTGTACTAAAAAGGGTTAGTACAAGTGGCAGCGTTGGCTTTATAATTAGGGGTAAATGAATGCGGTGTTTGCTTTTGAAAAAGGGATGGATTTTTGAAAAAAATGATGCGACACAACAAATGCAGCACACAAACCCTAGAATCTAGTGGTCACCTAGGTCCGTGATTGGTAGGATACGTGCGTGTTCAAGTTCTACTTTAAATACCGCAATCAAGACGGTTTCGCTTGTAGCTAGCCGGTTGAGTACGGGTCGTCCGCAGGGAGATGAGAGTCTTTTTCAATGTGTTTTAACGAGTTAAGTCCGAAAGTTCAGATTTTGTTGTGGTTATCTAAATGTTGAGTTGATATTTAAAGCGAGCTTGTTAGGGTTAGGATTAGGTTAGTTTGAGTTAGGAGTCTCCACATCTTTCGTTGCCCCTCTTAATATCAGTGTTACGGTAATCGGCAACAACGGGGATTAGCACAACTAGGAAGGACTTTGCGAGTATAAGCTAGGCTTTCCAACGCATAAGTCTTCCTTTTGGTGCTTGTCCGTCCGTTCTTGGCTCTTAGCCATAACCTCCGGTTAATTCAACCACAACCGGTCTCACTGCGGAATCACCGCTATCATGTAGGATAGGGTGCCGTAAGGAGCGGATTGTGGTTCAATTAACGGGAGTTGATTTAAGCTGTTGGGCAAGGAAAGAGTGAGAGAGATTTCCTTCTCTCAAACTTCCCTTATCCTACCCTAACAAGTATTGACTACTCACACTTCATGATAAGGAAAAACAAAACAAATCAAAAGAGGAAGATAGAAAGAAGGAGATTAGGAGAATACGACTAACTATTTGCGACCTCACCTTGGCGAGGATCGAGCGTAAGTATCATTGTCGTATGAATGATAAAGAAAAAGAGAGAAGAAATAAACAACAAGGAAATAACAACAATTACTTAACGAATTAAAATTACAACAAGCATAAAGATAAGGAGACAAGCATGATAATAAAATGGTCTTCTTTATTCATCACTCTTCACTCAAAAGCTCACTTACAAGTTTAATGGAGAAGAGGTGAGAAGAGGAAGAAGAAACACACTAAAACTAGGCAAAATGAAAATACAAGAATTGGACCCTTTCCTTCACAAAGTTCTGGGCTATTTATAGGCCAGAGAATGAAACCCTAGGGCAACCACCAGATCACATATGCAATGACCAAAATAGCCCCCAAAAATCTGCAGTCATGGCGCTTAAACGGCCGCGGATCCGCGGCCTGGACCCACCTTTTGCCGCGGATCCGCGGCCTTATTGTTGAATTGGCCTTTCATCTTTTTGGTGGTGGCCTGGTTTGGTGTGAACTTCATTCTGGTATATGTATTTTCTCATAATTGCTTCACGAATTTTCCAGAATTTCTGTTGAGGGAAAGGTGGACTTTTTGTCAAGATTTTGTCATGATTGCCTCGAGCTCCGCGTAGATCTCTTGGATTTTGTGCTACCATTGAGCCTTGTGCATGAGAGTGACATTGATTTGACATTTTGTCTTCCTAAACTGGTATCTGGCAACATCCGGATGAAGAGCGGAGACCGTGTTTTATCTGTGGTTGGCAGGAACCCGGATTTTATCGTGTTTTCCATGAATTTTACCGTTTTAGAACCGAGAACCTGTATCCTGCAATTGACTAGCAAACACGGCTCAAGAGTATCTACCGATATGCAATGTGACAAAAATTGGGCGGTATGAAAATGCAAAAATCTGATATGAACAAATACCCCCAAACTTATCATTTGCTCGTCCCGAGCAAAGCCCATTTATTCACAAAAAATTTCCTAACCTCACTTTCGCAGGGAACGCGATTGCACTGAGCATATGCAATAAGCCGTTAAACCTCTAGGTGTCCCTAGTAGGAGGAGTGTTATCTCCTGAGGGTTTTCAGCGGATACTACCCATAAAATCCGGTCAAGTTGGTTTTGTAAAATAACTAAGTTTCAAACCCTAAAGTTTTGTTTTAGAAAATAACAATTCTATAATCCTAAGTCTAGACCATCGAACCTTTATTTTTCACACCTCGCTTCTTATTTAACTACAGATTTTATATGTCTTTACGTGCTGTGCAAATAGTGTCGTTAAGTTCCAGAAGGATCGATTAAAGTCATCATGTCGCACAATAAAGCCCAGATAACAATTTTAAAAGGATCACATAAGTTTTATAAAGAGTTAAGCATTTTTCAAGTTTTCGTTTTCCAGTAAGGTTTCAACTTCAAAATTTCTATCTTCCTTAACAGGAAACTAAGTCGTATTTTTCACTCCACCTTTTTCTTGTTTTCATTTCATACACACCTCTGTGAACGTGCAATAGTCTTTATCATAGAATAAAACCTTCATATCTCCGTTAAAATTTTTTTTTAAAAGCCTGTCTTTTATCAAGATTATTCTTACACAAAGAACCGTTAGGAATTTTAACTCGGAGAGAACACTTGCTTGACTTTGTTTTAAACTGGACTTTCTAGGCTTCTTAGCGAGCTTTGGGCCAATGCACCCAAACCAGTTGGTTTTAGGGCATTAGGTGTAAAAACACCCCAGCGGACTTAATTACTCAAGTTACCTAGGTCCAAAAACAAAAGACAGTTTGTCGTGAAAATCAGATGATTTAATACGAACGGAGATATAACCGGCAGTTCAAATTTTTTTTTTTTTTGGATAAAAGACGTGTTTAGTGGGTTTAGTGTGTAATCATTCCAATCAAGTTTCCGATGGGTTATTTTTTAGCTCCAATTACGGCATCAATAACATTCTTTCATATTCGCTTTACTTCATAAACTATTCTTGACATTACTTATTTCAGAACAAACCTATTTGATCCTCAGAAAATCATTTATCTGTTTAAAAGTTTAAACATGAAAAACTTGTCATCTAATTCCAAAAATTCACGACACGTGTAGTGTGATGTAAAGACGTATATCAGCTATAGTTAACTTCAAAGGAGAGTTATCTTTCAGGTTTTCAAAATCTAAACATAAGATTTAGTTATTCCTATTTTTTCAAACAAAAACCGTCGAATGTTGAATCAGAGTTCTTCCACAAGCTAACTTGACAAAAAAAAATTTATATTTTAAGAAAATTTTCCGATTTTTATGGATTTTAAGGATTTTTATGCAGATGCAAAATATACATATGAATGCGAAGGTAAGAAATGCGTACCGAGCGTACCCCCAAACATAAACTGGACAGTGTCCTCACTGTCGTTGCATGAAGAGAGCAGTTGGAAGGTTCAAAATTGTCGGTTAGTGATACACAATCTTTATTTGTTTTTGTTTTTAAAGAAAAGAAAAAGAATATACACCAATATAAACAAAATGGTTTGTACATACCCCCAAACTTATTTGGAATAGTGTCCACTGTTCTTGGCTGGATAACCGAAGTTTGGAGGTAGGCAGAGGAAGATTAGGTAGGGTAAACCGGCTCCTGTAAGAATAGGAGCTCCTCTGTTGGTTCGGCGCTAAGGTACGGTTTGCATCGGTGTCCGTTTACTTTAAAAAGTGAACCGTCCTTTGGATTTTCCAAATCCAGAGCGCCCTGCGGATACACATTCCGCACAAAATACGGCCCTTTCCAGCGAGATCTGAGCTTTCCTGGATGGAAGTGAAGTCGGGTGTCGTAAAGCAGTATCTGCTGACCAGGTACGAAGGTTTTGCGCAAAAGGTGTTTATCGTGAAACACCTTCATTCGATTCTTAACGACAACCACGTTATCGTAAGCCTCATCCCTAAGCTCGCTCAGTTCGTTCAGCTGCAGGTTCCGATGGCTGCCCGCGTCCTCGAGAGACAGATTCAGCTCCTTTATCGCCCAAAATGCGCGATGCTCTATTTCGACAGGAAGGTGGCAGGCTTTTCCGTACACAAGCCGATAGGGAGACTTGCCAAGGTCGGTCTTATAGGCGGTTCTAAATGCCCAAAGGGCATCAGTGAGTTTTAGAGACCAATCCTTACGGTTCTTGGAAACCGACTTCTCCAGTATCTGCTTGATTTGCCGATTCGAAACTTCGGCCTGCCCGCAGGTTTGGGGGTGGTAGGGCGTAGAAAGCTTATGATTAATGGAGTATTTTCGCATCAAGGCTTCAAAAGTTTTATTGCAGAAATGACTTCCATTGTCGCTAATGATCGCTCGGGGGTGCCCAAACCGTGAGAAAATGTTTTCTTTAAGGAACCTAACGACAACCTTGTTGTCGTTAGTTCGGCTGGGCACAACCTCGACCCATTTAGAGACGTAATCAACAGCTAGAAGAATGTACAAGTTCCCAAAAGAGCTGGGAAACGGCCCCATGAAGTCTATCCCCCAAACATCGAAAATCTCCACAACCAAGATCGGTTGGAGCGGCATTTCGTTCCTCCGGGATATCCGGCCCATGTGTTGGCACCGGGAGCAAGTCTTGCAATAGTCGTGAGCGTCTTTAAAAAGTTGTGGCCAGTAGAAACCACATTGCAAGATCTTCTCAGCTGTCTTTCTGGGCCCAAAATGCCCGCCACACGCTTGATCGTGGCAAAATGACAGCACACTCTTGAATTCCTCATCAGGGACACACCGACGAATAATCTGGTCGGGACAGTACTTGAACAAGTAGGGTTCGTCCCAGTAAAAGTGTTTTACTTGGGATAAGAAGCGAAGTCTGTCCTGACTCGACCATTCGGTCGGTAGTAACCCCGTGGCCAAATAGTTCACAATATCTGCGAACCAGGGTTCGCAAGATACTGTCAAGAGTTGTTCATCCGGGAAAACGTCGTTAATTGGAATTGGAAGCGAAGGCGAAGAAGGAAGTCGTGAGAGATGGTCGGCAACTACGTTTTCACATCCTCGTTTGTCCTTAATGACAAGGTCAAACTCTTGAAGCAAGAGGATCCAACGTATTAACCGAGACTTGGCATCTTTCTTCGTAAAAAGATGGCGCAGAGCTGAATGGTCCGTGTAGACAATGACTGGAGGGCCGATGAGGTAGGGCCTGAACTTTTCTAAAGCAAATACAACAGCTAAGAATTCCTTCTCAGTTGTTGTATAGTTAAGTTGGGCGTCGTTCAGGGTTCGGCTAGCGTAATAGATTACGTGCAGCATCTTGTTGATGTGTTGTCCAAGGACAGCACCAATGGCAAAGTCGGATGCATCACACATAATCTCGAAGGGGTGCGTCCAGTCAGGTGAGGAAAGAACGGGAGCAGAAGTGAGAGAGCGTTTCAGTGACTCGAAGGCAGTCACACAGCTCGAGTTGAAGTCGAAAGGTGTATCCTTGGCCAGAAAGAGAGTCAAGGGCCTAGCAATCTTGCTAAAGTCCTTGATGAACCGTTTATAGAAACCGGCATGGCCAAGGAAGGCTCGGATGTCTCTAACGCATCGGGGAGGAGGCAGATTGGAAATGACCTCAATCTTTGCTCTGTCAACCTCTATGCCATTTTGCGAGATGATATGTCCTAAGACAATACCTTCGCGCACCATGAAGTGGCATTTCTCCCAGTTCAAAGTGAGATTCTTATCCTTACATCGGGTAAGGACAGCGTCAAGATGCAGCAAACACTCGTCAAAGGAGTCGCCGAAGATGGAGAAGTCATCCATGAAAATCTCCAGAAATTTTTCCACCATGTCTGAGAAAATTCCCATCATACACCGCAGGAAGGTAGCGGGCGCATTGCATAACCCAAAGGGCATGCGTCGATATGCAAACGTGCCGAAAGGACAAGTGAAAGTGGTCTTGTCCTGGTCTTTTTCGGCGATGGGAATTTGATTGTAGCCAGTGTAGCCATCTAGAAAGCAATAGTACTCATGTCCGGCCAATCGTTCAAGCATCTGGTCAATGAAGGGTAGCGGAAAGTGGTCTTTCCGCGTTGCGGCGTTGAGTTTTCTGTAATCAATGCAAACTCGCCACCCAGTTTGGGTGCGAGTAGGGATTAACTCGTTCGCCTCGTTGGTGATGACCGTGATGCCCGACTTCTTGGGGACAACGTGAATGGGGCTAACCCACTGGCTATCAGAGATAGGGTAAATGATACCACTATCTAGACATTTGACGATCTCCTTCTTCACAGCCTCCTTCATGACTGGATTAAGACGACTTTGTGGATCCCGGGCTGGTTTGGCATCATCCATCAGATGAATGTGATGCTCAACGATCAGGGGACTAATCCCCTTGATGTCCGCCAAGGACCAGCCAAAAGCTTTCCTGTTGCCGTGCAAGACCGCGAGAAGGGCTTTCTCTTGCTCGGGAGCTAGAGAAGCCGAAATGATGACAGGGAGGGTCTCGTTCTCACCTAAGTAAGCATACTTAAGGTGAGACGGCAACGGCTTGAGTTCGAGCGTTGGAGGTGAAATGATGGAAGGCAAGACTGGTGCAAGGGTCTCGAACTCAAAGGACTCCAGCAAAGGTTCAAAACGAGTGTAGGCAACCGAGTCGGATGGTTCAGGTAACTCATCCGGAAAGTCGAAGGATTCAAACTCGGGTTGTGCACGGCTAAGATCGTTCGAGAACGTGAAACACTCGTATTCGTTATCGGGCGCAGAAACAGCAGCAGGTTCGAAGAGAAACGCACTAGTGGCGTCAAGATTATCGTGATCAAACAGAAACTCCTCGAATTCACACTCTTCTGGTGTGATCTCCTGGATCGAGCAGACGTCCAGTATATGAGCATTAGGTTCGGCGGGCTGATTCCCCGACCTAAAAATGTTGAGTTCAATCGTCATATTTCCAAAAGAGAGGTTCATTGAACCATTGCGACAATTGATCACAGCATTTGAGGTTGCGAGAAATGGGCGACCGAGTATCACCGGAATTTGATTCCGGGGGTTAGCTACAGGCTTTGTGTCTAATACAATGAAGTCAACGGGGAATATGAAGTCCCCAACTCTTATCAACACATCCTCTAGCTCACCCCTAGGATGGGTGATCGATCGGTCGGCCATTTGGAGAGTGCAGTGTGTGGGTTTCAACTCTCCGACGCCTAATTGCTCGTATACTGAATACGGAAGCAGGTTAACACTGGCACCAAGATCTAATAGTGCGCGGTTGATGTTCTTATCCCCAATAGTAATTGAAATCGTAGGACAGCCAGGGTCCTTCCGTTTTTGTGGTAAAGATTGGGTAAGGGCATCACTCACAGCACTAGCCAAGAAAACTTTCTTAGGTACCTGAGACTTCCTCTTTTTCGTGCACAAGTCTTTTAAGATTTTCGCGTAAGACGGGACTTGTTGGACAGCATCTAAAAGAGGAATATTAATGTTAACCTGCTTAAATAACTCCAAAATCTTCTCCATTTGTGGATTTTGTTTGTTAGACCTCAACCGGTTTGGAAATGGAACATTTTGAAAATTGGTTGAGTGTAATGCTGGAGGAGGAGATTTTGGAGTTGGAACGGATCCCAGAATAGGTGTTTTCGTGGAGTGAGAAGTGGGTCCGTTCAGAGCAGAAGAAGAGGAAGGAGAGCCTTGTGAAGAACGGAGAATAGGCTCAGAAGATGAAGAAGAAGAAGGAGAAGAAGAAGAAGAATCGGCGGCCGGGGTGTCATCGTTGATTCGCTTGCCAATGTTGTTTTGCAGCATCCTTCCCGATCTCAGTGTAGTCACGGCACTCACATTATGGTTTTGTTGTTCAAGAGCAACATGTGCATTATGTGGGTGACCGGGATTTGGAAGTGGCTGGGATGGGAGCTTCCCCTTCTCTCGCTCGCTTAAGGCCGCGTTCAGCTGTGCAATCTGGGCCTCGATGGTCTTGATGCTTTGCCCGTGTGCGGCAGTGTGTTGCACTAAAGATTGAATGGAAGACTGGATGTTGGCGGTGGATTGAGTCGATTGTTTAACAAACGCCTCCAGACTTCGCTCGAGCGAGGAAACCTTATCGTTATTTGACTGAACAAAGTTGTTTGGTGGAAAAGAATTGTTGGGTGCAAAGTTGTTCGTCTCGTTTTGGAAAGGTTGGGGTTGGAAGGGCTGCTGATACTGAGTTTGTTGTTGCGCTTGTTGTTGCGGCGGAGGGGCCCTTTGGAAATTGTTGCCCTGGAATTGATTCTGATTCTCATTCCAGGCGAAATTGGGGTGGTTCCTCCAACCGGGATTGTAGGTGGAAGAGTATGGATCATTCCTCGGTCTTTGCTGGAAGGCAGCATTAACCTGATCCTGTCCTTGCGAGGGTGGATTGTAAGGACACTCTTCGGTCAAGTGGGAAGGATCGGAACAACAAGCGCAGATGGTACGAAGGGGGAGAACAGGGGCAGGAGAAGGAGCAGAAAATTTGCTCTCTATCGCTTCAAGCTTTCGTGTTATTGCAGCCATTTCAGCTTTCATCGCGATAGAGACATCGAGTTGGTGGATTTCTACCCTAGACTGACCGGTAGAAGTGGAGGTAGAAGAAGAAGAAGTCGGTCTTGTGCTCTCCCACTGTAGCGTTTGCTCCGCAAGATCGTCAAAGAACTGCCACGCTTCCTCGTCAGATTTCGATAGGAATTGGCCCTGACAGATGGTTTCCAGCAACTGCTTCGTTGCTGGGTTCAGTCCCTCGTATAAGGTTTGGCAGAGTTGCCATTTCTCTATACCGTAGTGAGGTTACTGAACAAGAAGGTCTTTGTACCGGTCAAAGCACTTCCAGAAGGGTTCAGAAGGAAGCTGGGAGAATTGGTTGATTTCATTTCTAATTCTTGCGGTCTTATGGTTTGGATAGAATTTTTTCAGAAACGCTTTAACAAACTCGTCCCAGCTGGTGATTGAGTGGGAAGCGGTGCTATACAACCATTTTTCAGCGAGATCGCATAAAGTAAACGGAATGACCCGTAGGCGTATAGCATCTTCCGACAGCTGGGTGGTTTTCATCATGGCACAGACGTTTTGAAATTTATTGATGAAGATATAGGCATCTTCAGTTTCAAGCCCATGAAAACGTGGAAGCATGTTGATGAAATGGGGCTTAATTTCAAAGTTGTCCCCATTGGCCGGAGGAAGAGAAAGGCAGGTGGGAAGTGCAGAACGGGTGGGGTAGAAACGATCCTGGAGCGCAATTCGCTGCGGCGCTACAACAGGCGGAGGTGGTGGAAGATTGGTCTCCGTAGGAGGTAGAGCCAATCCAGCGGTGGTCAAAGAGATGTTAGGATTAAATCCCGACATCGCGGAAGAAGAGGTTGGTGAAGGTGAAGGTGAAGGTGAAGATGTATGAACAGAATTCCGGTCAACGTCGGAGTTGGCCGGCAAAGGAAGGGGTGAAAGAGGAGTGGACGGAGTATCGACTTCGGAGTCGATCGCGTAGTCGGTAGCGACTAACGTAACGCGGACTAGACGGGCGCTAGTGTCCCGAGTCCAAGCGGACATACACTAAACGAGTTTAGTATAGTCAAAGCGGAGAAGGTGAGGGTAAGATAACATCAATGGAGAAAGGCGATGGGTGGTGGGTGAAAATGGATTTGGCGACAAAAGGGCAAGTTTTTATAAAAGTTTTTGATTTTTTCTTTTTTTTTCTTTTTTCTTAGAAAGATTTTTACAGGAATATGTACGGAAATACGGCTTAAGCAATCACAAACAAGATATGCACAATCACACCTAGATCTAGGGTAACCTAGGTCTACTAGACCTGCTCCTGAACTTGATTGTCGAAGTTAAACAATGTCGAGAAACGGGCTTAAAAATACACTGATCACGAGGCCAGGTAAGTGCAGAGATAAGGGGAGGTTGTCCAACGCTTTCGCGAAGTTCCTTAATTAAATAACCCTTTCTCTTTCGACGGTTGCGCCTTTAACACTTTCCTAGACACCCCGTAAACAATGTACGGTTAAGCGAGGTTCTAAACACGGTTTATCTTCTCCTAATGAGCGCGAACTCCTTAGGGCTGAAGTCTAGTATTTTTTTAAATTTACAATGGACAATGCATATGCTTTAGTGATTTTTGGGGTCCTGGGAAGGGTGATGAAATCCCCACCCAATCTGGATTGGTTTCAAGCCCCTTAAGTCCGTATTAAAGAATGCAAAACAGTAACAAATCAACTGCAAATAATTTTTATTTGCGGCGCAAAGAATCCTGCACAAGAACAGTTTATTGGAAGGGGGAGAAGAATTTGCGCAAAGAAGGCTGCAGAAAACACAGTTTATTGGAGTTCAGAGGAGTGGGAGAGAAGTCAGAAAAACTCACAAAAAATTTGAAACCCTGAAGGCCCCAAATGGCCGCGGTTCCGCGGCCAAACACCTGCTTAGGCCGCGGTTCCGCGGCTGAACAGAGAGGTTGGGATTTCAATTTTCTTCTGTGTGCTGGTCTGGGAGTCTTCTGCTTGTCTGGATGTTTTGAATCTTGATTTCCTTACTGGAACAGCTCCAGATCTTGACAGTAGACCGTATGCTTCGTTTTGTCCGTCGCGGTGTAGCCGCGAAAGGTGGGTCTATCTTCCCACGTCTTTGGCACTGTACTTGAACTCCGTATTTTCAACGTCTTGGCCACTGAACTCGAAACTTGTATTTTCCTACACACTTGCACAAAAGCTAATCAAAAATAACAAGATGGTTTTTTACAATGTATACATATATTTTTTTTCGTTTTTTTTATACTTACAAATTAACCCGAAATTTCACAAAGAAACAAACTACCGTCTCCCCGGCAACGGCGCCATTTGATTGGTAGGATACGTGCGTGTTCAAGTTCTAGTTTAAATACCGCAATCAAGACGGTTTCTCTTGTAGCTAGCCGGTTGAGTACGGGTCGTCCGCAGGGAGATGGGAGTCTTTTTCAATGTGTTTTAACGAGTTAAGTCCGAAAGTTCATATTTTGTTGTGGTTATCTAAGTGTTGAGTTGATATTTAAAGCGAGGTTGTTAGGGTTAGGATTAGGTTAGTTTGAGTTAGGAGTCTCCACATCTTTCGTTGCCCCTGTTAATATCAGTGTTACGGTAATCGGCAACAATGGGGATTAGCACGACTAGGAAGGACTTTGCGAGTATAAGCTAGGATTTCCAACGCATAAGTCTTCCTTTTGGTGCTTGTCCGTCCGTTCTTGTCTCTTAGCCATAACCTCCGGTTAATTCAACCACAACCGGTCTCACTACGGAATCACCGCTATCATGTAGGATAGGGTGTCGTAAGGAGCGGATTGTGGTTCAATTAACGGGAGTTGATTTAAGCGGTTGGGCAAGGAAAGAGTGAGAGAGATTTCCTTCTCTCAAACTTCCCTTATCCTACCCTAACAAGTATTGACTACTCACACTTCATGATAAGGAAAAACAAAACAAAACAAAAGAGGAAGATAGAAAGAAGGAGATTAGGAGAATACGACTAACTATTTGCGACCTCACCTTGGCGAGGATCGAGCGTAAGTATCATTGTCGTATGAATGATAAAGAAAAAGAGAGAAGAAATAAACAACAAGGAAATAAAAACAACTACTTAACGAATTAAAATTACAACAAGCATAAAGATAAGGAGACAAGCATGATAATAAAATAGTCTTCTTTATTCATCACTCTTCACGCAAAAGCTCACTTACAAGTTTAATGGAGAAGAGGTGAGAAGAGGAAGAAGAAACACACTAAAACTAGGCAAAATGATAATACAAGAATTGGACCCTTTCCTTCACAAAGTTCTGGGCTATTTATAGGCCAGAGAATGAAACCCTAGGGCAACCACCAGATCACATATGCAATGACCAAAATAGCCCCCAAAAATCTGCAGTCATGGCGCTTAAACGGCCGCGGATCCGCGGACTGGACCCACCTTTTGCCGCGGATCCGCGGCCTTATTGTTGAATTGGCCTTTCATCTTTTTGGTGGTGGCCTGGTTTGGTGTGAACTTCATTCTGGTATATGTATTTTCTCATAATTGCTTCACGAATTTTCCAGAATTTCTGTTGAGGGAAAGGTGGACTTTTTGTCAAGATTTTGTCATGATTGCCTCGAGCTCCGCATAGATCTCTTGGATTTTGTGCTACCATTGAGCCTTGTGCATGAGAGTGACATTGATTTGACATTTTGTCTTCCTAAACTGGTATCTGGCAACATCCGGATGAAGAGCGGAGACCGTGTTTTATCTGTGGTTGGCAGGAACCCGGATTTTGTCGTGTTTTCCATGAATTTCACCGTTTTAGAACCGAGAACCTGTATCCTGCAATTGACTAGCAAACATGGCTCAAGAGTATCTACCGATATGCAATGTGACAAAAATTGGGCGGTATGAAAATGCAAAAATCTGATATGAACAGTCCGGCTCTAGACCGCTCCTAACTGCCAAAAAACAAGTCGCGGGATAGAATCCTCCACTGCCTCTTTGTCCCCATGTGGCCAGGTAAGTGCCAGGTATGTGGGAAGGTATTCCACTACGTAAGTAGTGGGCCTAATTAATAACCACTAGCCTTCGACACACTTTCCTAGGCACCACAAGAAAACGCGGATAAGAAATGAATTACCCACGGCCTTCTTCTGTCCTAATTGAGTGCGACAGTCCTTAGAGTCATCTCTAGATTTCTTTTAGTTAATGTGGTTCAATGCGGATGCAAGTTTTGTGGTTTTCGGGGCCTAGGAAGGGTAATGAAATCCCCACCTAATTTGGATTTGGTCATGTCCCTTAATATCCGTATTTGAATGCAAACAGCCAAGAAACAAAATAATGCACAAATTTACTTTTGCAATTTGCGAGCTGCGATTATTTGCAAAGAATCCTGCAGCAAATTGTCAGTTGGAGCTAAAAAGAGGAGAGAGAAGAAGGTAAGAAGTTACCTGAAGCAAATTTGGCACAGAGATGAGGCTACAGTGCCGCGGAACCGCCGCAATAGGGGGCTCCCACCACGGAAACGCGGTCGTTTGTGCAGATCACTTCACCAAAATTCAACAGCAACTTGCTGTTGATAACTCCAGCTCTCTGGAATTTTCCAAAAATTTTCCTCAATTGCCAAACAGCTCCAGATTTCCTCGCAATGAACCACAACAAATCGTTTAGGGTTTGCACGAATTTTGATCTCAAAAATCAAAATGAAATAAATCTTTCAATTCAAACTATGATATAAAACGAATTAGCGCGTGATCCCCGGCAACGGCGCCATTTGATTGATCGCTTCTTTGTGTGTCGTTTTAGAAAATGAATAGAATCACAATCAAAGAATTATATTTGACCACAATCAATTACGGTGTCGATTGTAGATCGTAAGCGAGTGCGGATCGTCCATAGGGATTGTGCGATTCGTTTTTATATTTGATTTGTTTGAATTGAAAAGTTAATCGAAAAGAAAAGAAAACATGATTCAAGAATTTATCGATTGATTCAGGTGTCACGAGTTTAATCAAGAATCAAGAACTGATAAACAATTGAGAATCGTGTTTTGATGATATTTCCAACCAAAATGTCAAGAATCTAAAAGAGGCTCGTAGGAATCGATCGGATCTATAGACGTGATGTAATCTAAAGATTTCGTGTTCTTGTCCTTCGAAGGATTGATACTAGATCGATGATGATCGACGAGAGTTAGGGCTTCTTCGTGAAACTAGGGTTTCATCATTTTACCCTTGTTCTTTTGTCGATATCATTCACATTCTAGCCTCTAGCAATTTCAAGAAACGATCGTAACTCCCCAATTTCGAGCGATATCATTCAAGAAAGCATCGTAATGAAATGGGTTGTCGGTTTTTGAACTTGCTTGGGTTTACAAAACTTGTAGGAATCAAGAATTATTTTAAGATATATTACATCATCATTCTATTGATCGTCTCGGCTCCTTTACGAGCGGAGTTTTACTCAAACATCACAACAAGAACAACAATTACAAATTGAGATCTAATCATGATGCAAGAATTAAAAGAAAACAAGATAAAAGAATTTCACCTTTTATTTATATCAACAATTTGATTACAGTCGCTCAAGAACTACAAGAGGAAGAACGAAATTATCGATTTGGCGTCGCTCGGCTCCGTGAGTCGCGGATCGTTTGGACCACTTGCTCTGTTGAAGATCGGCTCGGCTCATAAAAGGTTGCAAGGCTTCTTGCTTGATGGGTACTCGGGATCTTGGCTTTTGGAGTTGGAATTAGGGTTAGGGTTTCACACAAGCCTTGTCACTAAACTTGTGGAAGAAGAAGATGAAGAAAGAGAGTGAATGGGTCTACTGATTTCAATGAATGAATCTAATGAATTCAATAATTGGATTCTTTTACAAGTGAGCCTAGGGTCTTATTTATAGAGCACCCAAACCCTAAGCCTTTGAGTTCCCTCCAAAAGTTTGTTGAAAGACTTCTAGAAAGAGTTTGTTAGGCTTAGCTTAGGGTTTAAGCTAGGGTTTAGGGAGAAGGTTCTAGAATGATAGGCTAGTTTAGTGTTGATCCCAAAGCTTGATGATCTGGCAGAAGTCTCTGTAGTCTTCTGGAAATTGGAGTGTTATTCTGAGCTGTAGCCACTGAGATAGACATTGTACACCAAAATTGAAGTGATGAAGGGGCAAGACGGCCCCGGAACCGCGGCCTAAGCCGGCTTGCGCCGCGGTTCCGCGGCCAAGTGGTGGCTTGATGGCTTCAAACTTCTGGTGTGGTCTTGGGCTTCTATTTGGGGATTTATCTGATATGTTGATTTTTGTTTTGCCTTTTGAATTGGTACCCGAACTGAAATTATTGAGTTGGCGTCATGTTTGATCGGCACCTGTAAGTTTTTGGCTTTACTTCTGGATTTTCCTGCACAGATCTCAAAACAAGTGTTGCGCAAATGTAGAGATGATGCGATGCCATGAAATGCGGTCAATTTCCTTTATAGTGTCGGTTTTAGAGTCTAATACATGCAATCTGATCTTTTGTGACTGTTTTGCTAATATGTGAAATATGAATACCGTACAATTCTAAATGAGTGCAAATGATGAGGAAATTGCCGGCTAAAATATACAATATGTTCGACTAATCAGGAGGCGGAGTTTTTCTTTATATCATCGATAGAAGACTTAAAATCAGCCAACATTTGAATAGAATTTGTCAGAAGAAAACTCATAGTTTGTTCAAGTGTAGAGGTGTTATTGGTACCGACAGAAAATGGACCAAAGTTTTTTGCCGGGTTTTGAAAGTTTTATGGTTGGTAGGGGTGCTGACTCAGTTGTGGTGGTTGTTGTTGCTGTGGAGGGACACATTGAAAGTTATTCTAGTTTGGATCCGTGTATTGAGTTTGGTGTTGGATCCAAGCAATATCAGGGTGATTTCTCCAATCTTGATTATATAAGGAAGAAGAAGGATCGTTTACTGGTCTTTGCTAAAATGCAGCATTAGTGTGACCTTGAAACGGTATATTAAAAGGACATTCTTCCGTCAAATGTGATGCGTTGGAACAGCAACCACACACGGTTTTGGGAAGTGTGTATTGGTTTAGGGAGGCTGAAGAGATTTTGTTTTCTATAGCATCGAGCTTCCTTTGTATTGCGGCCATTTCGGCTCTCATTGTGACGGAAACATCGAGCTAATTGATATCTTCCCTAGACAGTGGTTGACTAACACTTTCCCATTGCAAAGTGTTTTTAGCAAGATCTTCTAGGTATTTCCAAGCTTCACCATCATCTTTAGACAGGAATTAACAATGACACATAGTTTCAAGCATTTGTTTTGTCGTGAGATCAATACCCTCATAGATAACTCGACACAGATTCCATCTAGGGATTCCGTGATGAGGACATTGTAAAAGAAGATCCTTGAACCGTTCAAAGCATTTCCAAAATGGTTCATTGGGAAGTTGGGTAAATTGGAAGATTTCGCTCCGAACACGACTAGTCTTGTGATTGGGATAAAATTTCTTAAGGAATGCTGCAACAAATTCAACCCATTTTGAAATAGAATGTGCGGGTGTGTTATAAAGCCACATCTCGGCTAAATCACACAAAGTGAATGGGAGAAGACGTAAATGCAGAGCATCCAAAGACAGTTGTGTCTTTCCAATCATTGCGCATACGTTTTCAAATTTGGAGATAAAAACGTATACGTCTTCAGACTCAAGACCGTGAAATTTGGGTAACAGTTTGATAAATTGGGAGTTGATTTCAAAATTTTCCCCGTTGGCAGGTGGAATAGAAAGACAGGTGGGAAGGGGAACACGTGTAGGATAGCTTCTCTCTTGAAGAGAAATGCATGGAGGATTCTTCGCACCTGCGGGCGGTGGCAGAGTGGTGTTAAAGTTTGATGGATATCCGTCCATCGCGGTCGTGGTGGGTGGTGGGAAAAAGAAAATGTAGAAATACCGACTTTAGGGTCGATAAGGGAAACGCGGACAAAACGGACACTAGAATCCCGTGTCCAGCCGAGCTAGCACTAAAGGGTTTAGCACAAGTGGCAGCGTTGTGATAATTAGGGGAAAAGATGGATTTGGTGTTTGTTTTTGAAAAATACGGATTTTGAAAAATCAAATCACAAAAAATGCACACACCACCCTATATCTAATGGTCACTGATTGATCGACTTTCCGATTGTGTCGGTTTATAGAAAATTGTATAGAAATCACAACCAAAAATATTTTGACCGCAATCAATAACGGTGTCGAATGTAGCGCGTTAGTGAGTGCGGATCGTCCACAGGGATTGTGAGATTCGTTCGTACTTGTTTTGTTTGAATTGAAAATTTAATAGAAAAGAAAAACAAACGATTCAAGATTTATATCAATGAATTTTAAGAATCAACTAGATCTAATCAAGAATCAAGAAAGCATTAAAAATCAAGAATCAAGGAGTGATAGAATTCCAATCGATTTAAGTTTCAAGAATTGAAATGTAGCTCGTAGGAGTCGATTAAATCTATAGATGTGAAGAAGATTAGCAATTACCTTTTCTTATCCATTAACGAATTGATGCTAGATCGATGACGATTTATCAAGGATTAAGGATCTTGCGAAGAATTAGGGTTTCCTCATCTTATTCTTTGTCCTTTCGATGAATCTCATTCACAAGATAGCTTCTAGGAAATCAAATGATCGATCGTTGACTCTAGTTCGGTGCGAAAATAATCAAGAAAGCATTTCGCCTCGAAACTAGATCATCGATCATTCGATTTTCAAGAATTTACAAATGTTATAGGACTTAAGAAAATGTTTAAAGATTCGTCAACTTCATCATCTATTGATTTGTTTCGACTCCTCCATGAGCGGAGTTTACTCAAGCATCATCACAAAGAACACATTCAAGAATATAGATTGAATCATAATGCTTGAATTTAAAGAAAGCAAGATAAAAGAATGTCACCTTTATTTATCGACAAATTCGTTACAACTCTCATGAATTTACAAAAGGAAGGAACTAGATCGTCGAATTTGGCGTCGCTTCGGCTCCTTGAGTGGCGGATCGGCTTGATCACTTGCTCCGATGAAGTCCGGCTTCGCTTCTAAAGGCTTTGAAGGATTCTTGCTTCGATTGAACTCAAAGATCTTGAACTTTTGGCTTTTTGATTGGATTAGGGTTAGGGTTTGAGGCACAAGCCGTGTCACTCAACTTGTGGGGAGAATTGTTGAACAACCTTTTCAAGTGAGGCCTAGGGTCCTTTTTATAGGTTTAGGAATGATTAGCTTCCTTAAGAAGCTTGGATTAGGTTAGCTTCCCTTATAAGCTAGTTAGTTAGGTAGAAGCCTCTAGAACTAGTTAGTTAGGGTTTAGCTTCCACCTTAAGCTAGGAAGTTAGGGGGAAGGTTCTAGGCTTTTAAGGTAGTTAGGGTGAAGCTTGCTTTGGAAGCTTGGACATCATTAGTTTGCATAAGGAACCTTTGCTGATCTGGCAGAAAGTTCTGGAGTAATCTAGAAAATATAGTGACTTGAAGAGCTTCTGGCCTTTAGAGAAGAATAATGGAGCAAGTCATTCTTGCTGACGTGGCAAGCATGCCGCGGATCCGCGGCGCAAGTCGGCTCCCCAACAGGAGGCTTATGGCTTTAAACTTCATATAGTGTCTTCTTCTGTCTTCAGGTGTAATTTCTGATATGTTGATTCCTTGAATTCCTTCTAGATTACTTCCAGATCTCAAGTCATTAAGTTGGCATATTTTTTTTATCAGCAATTTGACAATTTTGGCTCGATTCCCGAAATTTCCTGAACGGACTTCGAAACAAGTGTTGCGCAATACAAGGATGATGCGATGCCATGATAAACAGTCAATTTCCCTTAAAGTGCCGGGTTTAAAGTATAACACATGCAATATGTTATTTTACGACTGTTTTGCTAATATGTGCAATATGAATACCGAACACTTCTAGATGAGTGCAAATGATAAGGAAATTGACGTGTTAAAAATGCAGTATTTTCGACTGATCAAATTCCCCCAAACTTATTTTCGGTCGTCTCGAGCGAACTGTTTTATTAAAAAGAGAAGGAGAAAATAAATAAAAAGAAAAACTAACTAGCACACTTTCCGAAGGCAAAGATAATACCGGCGCCGTAGTCAAACAAGTCTGTAGCTGCTGAAAACTGCGCTCGCACTCCTCTGTCCAAACGAAAGGAACTCCCTTCCGGGTCAAACCGGTCAACGGTGCAGCTATACGGGAGAAGTCCTGAACAAAATGCCTGTAGTAGCCCGCCAAGCCTAGAAAACTACGGATCTCAGTAACCGATGTAGGTCGGGGGCCACTGCTGAACAGCCTCAATCTTCTTCGGGTCCACACAAATCCCGTCTCTCGTAACCACGTGACCCAAGAATCCGACGCTGTCCAGCCAGAATGCACAATTGGAGAACTTCGCGAACAGCTGGTGCTCCCTCAGAGTCTGTAACGTAATCCGCAAGTGCTGCTCGTGCTCCTCTCTGCTCCGGGAGTACACCAAGATATCGTCGATAAACACGATGATGAACAAGTCATGATACGGCCTGAATGTACGGTTCATCAAATCCATAAATGCTGCTGGGACGTTGGTGAGTCCGAACGACATCACCAAAAACTCGTAGTGGCCGTAGCGCGTGCGGAAAGCTGTCCTCGGTATATCCTCCTGTCGAACTCGCAGCTGATGGTATCCTGATCGCAAGTCGATCCTCGAAAAATACCCCGCGCCCTGAAGCTGGTCGAACAAATCATCAATGCGCGGCAACGGATATCTGTTCCGAACGGTAACTTTGTTCAGCTGGCGGTAGTCGATACATAAGCGCAAACTTCCATCCTTCTTCTTGACAAACAGGACCGGAGCACCCCACGGAGAAACACTAGGTCGAATAAGCCCCTTATCTAACAAATCCTGCAACTGATCCTTCAGCTCTCGAAGCTCTGCCGGGGCCATCCGATAAGGCGGTATAGAAATAGGCCCCGAGCCAGGAATCAAATCAATGCAGAACTCAACATCGCGCTCAGGCGGTAGCCCAGGTAGCTCATCAGGGAAAACATCAGGGAACTCACAAACTACCAGAACCCGGTCCAACGGAACCTCTGCAGCTCGAGTATCACAAATAAACGCTAAGAATCCCTGACATCCCTTCCGCAAGAGCTGACCAGCGCGAAGAGACGAAATTAAGCTGGGAAGGGTGACACTGCGGTCTCCCCGAATAACAAGGACTGGCTCTCCCGGAAAGCTAAATCTGACTGCCTTTTCACGGCAGTCCACCGAAGCATAACAAGTGGCCAGCCAGTCCATGCCCAGAAGCACATCAAAGTCCAACATATCGAGGAGAATCAAATCAACCGATGAATCCTTCTCCCCGATACGAACGGAACACAAACGAAATACAAACCGAGCGACAAACGACTCGCCTACCGGAGTAACAACAACAAGCGGATGATCTAACGACGATGACTCACGGCCCAACATCGGTGCAAAGTGTGTAGAGACATACGAATGTGTGGAACCTGGGTCAAATAATACCCGGGCGTCGAAAGAACAAACTGGCAAGGTACCTGTCACAACGGCATTGGATGCCTGCGCATCCTGCGGTGTCAAAGCAAAAACTCGGGCCTGTCCTCCACCGATAGCGGGCTGACCTCGACCTCGGCCTCTGCCTCCTCGTCCTCTCTGAACAGGACCGCCGCGTCCACGGCCTCTCGGTGCACCTAACTGGCGTGGAGCATCGCCTGGGGTAGGAAGTAGGGCTCTCTGAGGAGGGGGTGGTGATGGTGGTAGGGTCACATGCGGAACTGTCGCTGCTCCCTGTCGTCTCACCGGACAGTCTCTGACAAGATGGTGCGGACTCCCGCACCCAAAACACCCTGGCGACGGCTGCTGCCCCTGGGGATAAGAACCATATAACTGTCCCCGCCCAAATCCTCTGCCAGGCCTATCTCTCGGAAAGAATCTGGCGCGCTGCCTCTGAGACGGTACATCGGTGCGAATCCTCTTCGGCCCAGAAACGGCCGATGTCCGTGATATGCGTGCCTCCATCCGCAATGCCGTATCCATAGCAGCTGAATAAGTGTCGTAGTGCTGGGCGCCAATGGCAAGATATAGCTGGGCATCAAGTCCCTGTACGAACCTCTTCACCATCTTCACCTCGGTATCCACCAAATACTGAGCATATCGGGATAACTGCGTAAACTGGACGTCATACTCAGACACCGTCATCTCAGGTGTCTTGACTAAGGCCTCGAAGCTGCGAGCTCTGGCGTCACGAACGCTCTCTGGGAGGAAACGAGCTAGAAAGACCGCTGTAAACTCGGCCCACGTCATAGGCGGTAGACCTGCAGCTCGACCTCTCAAGACTGACTCCCACCATGTCTGCGCAAGACCCTCTAGTCGGAAACTCGCAAGCTCTACCCATCGATCATCCGAACATCTCAGCGAACGGCAGATCCTGGCTAAACTGTCAAGGAACGTCTGTGGGTCCTCCGCTGCCTCGGTGCCGGTGAATACTGGAGGTCTCAGCCGCATGAAATCCTGTAGTGAAACCGGAATGGCCACAGTGGTAGTAGTAGGAGCAGGTATCATGGTCGTCTGTGATGTAGTAGGTACGTCATCCGGCCTCGGTGTACGACTGGCTGCAACTAGAGATCCTACAATCTGACGTAGCTCCTGCATGCCTCCCATCATCTGTCGCAACTCCTCCATACCGGTCTCGAGCCTATCCATACGGCCTGGGGAAGGTGGATCGGTCTGTCCCTGCGGCGTAGGCATACCACCCTGCTCAGTCCTAGTCTCGGACGAGCCAGCTCGAATCTCGTCTCTGGCGGCAGCCCTCTGTGCCCTCGTAGCCTTCGGCGGCATAGTGGCTGTTACAGGAAAACGGAAAGTAAGGACAGTGCAATAGGATCATAGGATACACGGAATTGAAGAAGGAATTTTTTCAAGCAAGTATATCCTAAAGTCACTTAGGCGGAGTACCGTATCGTAAGTATGCCGCGGACATACGCACGCTACGTTACCCTGCTTAAGTCACTTACTCCATCTACCAAGGGTCATCCTACACTCACAAAGGTAAAACCTATGGCTCTGATACCAACTTTGTCACGACCCGCAGGGTACGGAACGTGACTGGCACTTAAGTTTACGAAACGTCTAAAGACGTCCGTAAAATAAGTAAGCCAAAGCCCAGAAAACAAAACCAATTAAGCAAAAGAGTGAAGAAAACCCAATCAATTGAAAGCGAGTATATCAAATAAGTCATGTAAAACCCTTTTTAAAAACAATACCAATTTTTCCGAAAATTTCGGCAGAGTCTCCTTTGTAAATACTGGCCACCAAAATGGGTACAACACAATATATATGAATCCAACAAAATAGGGCATCCCCAAGCGGGAGCTAGCTCTTCGCCACAAGGCGGTCACAAATCCCACGCAATATAAAGCAACAACATGCGAAATAATCATAATGAAGCATAAGAAAAACAGCATGTCGACTCAAGTGAGCTCGACCCCAAAATACAGCATAAAAGTCCACAAACCTCACAGTCTCATCTCTAAGTAAATATACAACAATACTGGTAGATACAGTAGATGGAGTGCACTAGATACAAAGAATATACAAGGTGGTACAAAAATAGTAACATAACCCACCTAAGAGCAAAACCTCGAGTCCAGGCAAAGGAGGCAAAAGAACAAGTGCGCCCGCCGCTACTGAACTGACGGAGCGGACCTGCAAATGACTGTGGCACAACGGGGGTGAGTTGCCAACTCGTGAGTAATAAATAACACCTACAAAGGCTATCGTATGCATGCACACAAGCATCCTAGAATCTAAAATACAGGTATGAATGGTGTAAGTGCACGGCGGCGCCCCGGCCGTCAATCCCACGGCCAAACGCGGAAACGGTGGTAAACTTTAAAATTTGCGGACTTAGCAAACCGGCACCACCGCACACTAAACCCCGGATCGTTACCATTAAACTAGTCTAGCTAACTAACAAGATAGGTTAGAGATGTACCGACGATCCAAGTCCTCCGGTCTTCATCTCCACTCCGATCTCCTCGCGGGATCTCCGTCCGTCTCCTCCTCGTCGGAAAGGGCACCACGAAGCCGGGTACTTTTACGGGCTCCCACCTCAATACCGAGGCAACTCGCGCATGAAGCCGGCTACTCGACATGCTCAAGATATGCTGTAGGGAGTGAATGTAGAATGTATGTCTCACTTTGGGGTTGGTTGCCATTTGTGGATGATGGAGGAATCAAGACTAGAAAAATGGTGCTTGCATTTTTCTAGCATGGAAAGAAGATCAAGAATGAAACTCTCATGGTGAAGCTCTCATCTTTTTCTTTCTCTCTTTTCTTTTCTTCTTCTCTTTCTTTTTTCTTCTTCTCACTTCAACCATGATAAAAAACTATGAACTAAGAAAATGGTGGAGAAAGAATAAGAAGCAAGAAGGGAGGTGATCGTAGTAAAAGGAGGAGGGTGACCACATCCAAAAACATAATCATCACTAAATCAACATCAACCTCAAATCCATCCTAATCCTTTCTTATCTCATAAATACATGAAAAGCAAAGATGCTTATCATATCAACCCTTATGCAAATAAGTCCCCCACAAATTGTTATTTGCAAAACTGCAAATAACCCCCTCCATCGGAAAAGTCCGGCCGGGAAAGAACAAAGGAAAACCGGCCGGAACGGAAAGCAAAATGGCAACCCTAGAAAACTGGTCCCGTAATAAATTACAGGAAAACCCCACACTGTGCATACACACCCGCATTTGTATTCCGTCCGGATACAAATGCAATGAGACAAAATCTACACTGTACTAAACTAGGACCGGCTTAAGCCAAAGCCGGCTAGTAATATCCGTCCGATCCTGATCCGTGCAATACCGCACGTATCTGATCGAACGCTGCCATATAACTATACGGCCACTAGTACAAACTGTCCGATCTTGATCCGTGCAATACCGCACGTATCTGATCGGACCCTGCCATATCTCCATACGGCCTCTACAGCGTTTCGCCCGAAAGCTTGAGTAACTGAAAGTGTGGTGGACTCTAAAGACTCGTCAATACTATGGCTGTGGATTTAACCACTAGCACGTCAGAGGTATAAGCCAATACGTGACGGGCCACCAGCTATTGACCAAAAGGGACGTCGATGAGGAAGCTCACCCCGACACCCCACTGAGCCTGTCAGTGACAATATCCGTACAGTCCGGTCCGTTCGTCTATGAGCATCGCATGGCGGGCCTAGGGGGTTGGTAAAAGTCAGACCCCCAAAAGCGGTACAAGTCGTGTCGGAGTGAAGCCCAGAACACCCTGAGATACTACTGGAATACCTACCAGTAAATCTCCTGCCTTGGCCAAGGTCTTTGTGTAATGGCTCTCCTAGACACAGCGCGACCTCACCCCCAATACCGGGAGAGACGAAACCCCCGAAGATCCGCTCACTGCCTCCATGTGGCTCGGGACTGTACCCAACTACAACCTGTTTGCACGACTCCTTTGAGCCGTGGTAGGGTAGTAATCAAAGCACAGTGGGAACTCACACGAGACAAATGACGATCCCCAGGTCGATGAACTAACCTGTACACATGTCACCTGGGAACTGCTATCTGACGTCAGGTATAAGACCAACTAGCATGTTCCCGGCGAGTCCTGTCCGGTGTACTCATAACCCAATGAGCACCTGTATACATCTTAGGTGAACCAACTGACACCAGTGGCTTGTGAGACCGGCCACCGCCCCTCGTCGGGGTCTCGACTGTATACACTAGTCTACTCTGGAGTATCGATGCCCTGTCTCGAAACTCCTACGACTAGGGACCTTTTAAGGATATGCTTATAGACTCCAGCTCTCACTTATATGATCGCCCTCATACTGCTGGCAGTCAAGCAAGAATCCTAGGGGCTCTATCAACGTGCAATAGCGACATGTCAAGTCACCTAAAGCAGTACACGATGATAAAGGTAAACCAGATAGCATACTATCATCTCGAGTAAGACTGTCCTACCGGGATAGGTCCTCCCTCAATCATTGCAATCACGTGCCTGTGATCCAATAATTGACTCTGAGGGCACTATCTCCAACAATCTCCCACTTGCACTCAAGGCTAATTATTGCGATGTCGCATACTCACAGCCCGTGTGATACCGAACACCCAACTCCTCTACTAGTCAGTCTCACAAATCCCGTTTGTGAAACTATTGCGGTCGAGGAATAGCCTCAGTTAGTGGATCCGCCTAGAAGTTTCTTTCTATGTCTCTCTATATCTCAAGTTCGCGGAGAAAGCCATCTCCCGAAATGAGCAATACCTGCCTTAGAATGTCTGGATGTCTGATGGGACGTAGCTCATAAATGAACTCCAAATCCAAACTTCTTAGACTGTATCTTCAACTGAACTTAATCAGTATCCTGCGCCATGCCACCCTCAGTATTGCCTTGGACCATCCGTCCAAAATACTGCCCCTCGTCAGAGGGAAAAACTATAACTCTGACAACCTCCTTGTCGTCCAGGTCACCTTGGAAGCCTGGAATGATAACCGTCTCCTAAAAGAGGCAGCCGTTATCATATCCCTAGAACAGCCACTTATGTTCTAAAACTGCTTCCGACTGTTTCTCCAGGATTGGATCAATATCAACTTATTGCATCTAGTGCAAGAACAACATCTGGTGTGGTACTTGACATCTCATGATTGACTCAATTGCCTAAGCAAGTGATCTGCCAATCATGCACATCCCTCTCTACTTTAGTCTAAAAGACACCTTTAGAGAGGGCAACTCCATTACTTGCAGGTACACTACCGTGCCAGGAGTCGTCCATTCTAAATACTCATAGAATGCTGTCAAGGTACCCAGATTAGGAAACCACCCAAATCTAGATCTAAAACCATAGATCTAGTAACCAGTATGTGTGATATAATGTCCAAGTCCTTTGTGGAGAAACCACTGTGTGACGACCAAAGTATAACCGATCGTAGTAAAGGAATATCACTTCCTACTACCTTCTCAACAGATCCATCCCCTATTCTGATGACGTCAAACCTATGACTGTCACATCAGAAACAGATGATCTATCTCCGC
Organism: Agapanthus africanus; assembly: GCA_030015575.1. Classification (NCBI taxonomy): domain Eukaryota; kingdom Viridiplantae; phylum Streptophyta; class Magnoliopsida; order Asparagales; family Amaryllidaceae; genus Agapanthus; species Agapanthus africanus. The sequence goes on along the minus strand of JASDDO010000008.1, from coordinate 310,744,523 downwards.
TACATCTGCTTTAGTCTATAAATAGACATAAGCCTGATGTCCACCAATGCTTCCGCTGCTCCCACTGACTACGACAACCCTCTGGCAGAGTCATATACACGTACACTTCTGAAGCTAGTTCAGAACGACGCTATACTCATCCTCCTGCCGGGTCTCGCAGCCTGGAACAACAACAATGGCAAGTGTGGGTAAACAAGAACTTCCCTGTCACCGTCCTTGAGGCTACCGAAGTACCTCTCGGGTGCCTGAAGTTACCCACCTTATCTGCGGAGTGGCCAATGGAATGTCAAATCAGATTGAATCTTCAGGTTCCTTATCAAATCTTCAGTAATCGTTTGCGGTTCTGGAATCACTTCCAGTTCTACCATACTCCCACTGCTGTTTTTGAAAAAATCCATTTTTAATAAAACTGTGGCGAGTCTAGAACAATATTGCTATTGTTCATCCAGATGGTAGAAAGTCAACCCGCGTCATAGCCTGGGTCAACCCACAAACAGCCATTACAGAAACGTGCCTTGAGTTGTCCAGTGTCTGGTTTTAAGCATAAGCCGGACAACTCCCCGTACCTTAACAACGTTAAGATATGAACTGTTCTACATCCAATATAGAACCAGAGGCACTGATTTAATTGAACCAGATTCAAATCATGCAGCTATCTCCAGTGCATGTCAACTAAATGGAAGGAGGCCGATCAGCGTTACTCAACTTAGGAATGCTTCCAATTATGAGTAACCTGAAAGAGAAGTAATTTCTCTTTATCATTACTATCAACTGAATACCATACACAAGTATCTACATCTTCGATCACTTTGAAGAATCACGATACTTGCAACACCTGGTTCTCTACTTTATTCAAATACCTATAACTTCTCAAAATTCAGACCCTGTGTTTCCACGAAACACTTGTCTAAAAACTAGAGAAGTCATAAGTAAACCGAATATAGTACGAGAACCAACCCCTCTGTCCTGACGGACCCTGGACAACATACAATACTCTGTATAAGTCCCTTGAGTCTAGTGACTCATTTACTGTGTGTCGTAGGTTGAAAACTGTACTTATGGTTAAGAAGAATTACACCGCTGTTCAATGCTCCTTACCTAACCATCCACTGATATAGGTAAATGTCATCGACATAATATCAAAAAGGTATATCTCACTCTATGAAAATAGACGTACAGATATATCAATTTGAAATTGGTGCACAACAGCGGATATTCAAAACCAAATATTTGCCGACCGGCAAACAACCCAGGCGGCATCCTCAAATATCACCAATTACAACGAATCCCGATATAATGAGGATGATCACCCAATTCCCAATAACTTACTCCCACTCATCATCTGTAAAACCATACAGATGTGAGAATCAAACCTGGTGAATACATACCCTGGAGTAAGTATCTAATCGGCAAATCAGTTTTCTTTTAACATTACACAGTGAGACTGAAACATTGAAATGTTTCGATGGGGTATCCCGGTATTCCTAGTAATGCCTCTTCCAGATTCACGACTGTAACCGTATAGTTCTTTGCCACCTCTCCAAATCCCTTCATATGTCTTTAGTCTTTACCTTCTGCACACCCCTTTAGGCCAATTGGTTTTCTTCCTTCCCTACCGTTCGGCACCAGCCTATGGTTTGGAAGAAGACTATCCAAAAAGCATAAAGGGTGTACTGTCCTAATCCTAGGAGCACTCGCATCGCGAGAGAAGGTGAAGATAAAAGACACCTGAATGTACTTTATTCCTATTTCTCCTGAACCAGGATCCATCCCCGAACTGGAACGAGTTCCTTTCGAGTTCGTATATAACCATACGATGGATTATCCAATAAAATGGGATCTTCGTAATGATACGGAGTGTCCTGGAGAAATACAAAGGTGATTTAGGATTGGCGAAGGAATACATGGTTTGGTCGTGAATATCTGTTGCAATTTACTTTGCCCTCTTACTAATCCCTTACTTTGTCTTAACTTAATACCTTCTGTACACCGTTTAGGCTAATTGGCTTTCTTCCTTCCCTACCGGTCGGCACCAGCCTATGGTTTGGAAGAAGACTATCCAATTTGCGTAATAGGTGTACTACTCCTAAACCAAGGAGTACTCGCAACCTGAGAGAGGGTGAAAAGAAAAGACAACTGAATAGTCCTATCCGTTTTCTCCAGAACCGGAAACCATCCTCGAATAAATTCTTTCGAGTTCGTATCTAACCATACGATGGTTTTGTCCAATGGAAGTGGACGTTCGTAGTAAAACGGGGTGTCCTGGAGAAAAGGGTAAAAGTAGGAGTGGCAATGAGGTTTGCAACTCTGACAATCCAAAAGCCAGTGTTAAGTAGGTTCGGTCAACTTGGTCACTGAGTCAAAATCTTAGGGTCGGGTCAATGGTCGCTGCCAAAGAGAGAGAGAAAAGAAACACTCAGCGTGCACTCTATCCTAGATCAGAATGGTTATCACTTTTTCTAATCAGGAAACCTCCCACTGTACCTCAAATTCTCCTCCAAACCTGAAAGAAGAATTAGTCGGGGTCACCCGAGGAGTAAACCAACTCATCAGTGGGAATCGGGATCCAACTCTCATCGCATGATAACGTGACGGAATCCGCTCACGGTATCACACTCCAGAAGGTATGCGCATATCTGGCAAGTTTCAGTACTTTTGAAACTCCCGATGTGATTTTTGCCCCATGCTCTTATGACCTTGACTAAGGCCAACAAATCATAAGTCACATGTCAAGTTCTACCCGTCATTGTCCAGGTTGATTTGAATCCACCCGTACAAGCCCTTGACTAAGGCCAACAAGGCTATACGACTGTCCCAAACCAACGCATCTATCTATGCAGCATATGAATACCCAATAGCTACCAAACACTGTGCCTTGACTAAGGCCAACAAACACAGCTTGAATACTATTGACTACCCATATGAAACGACGGAGGGCTACGAATGGTTTCTGGCGAAAACCTTTAACGTAGTGAACTTGATATCGTTGAAGGAACGGATAGCTTTTTAGAAAATATAGTGACGAAAACCTTTACTAAAGAGGTCACTCCCGGTGAAGGGATCTCGGCTCTTTCCCCGTAGAATGGGGTGCAGGATATTCCAACTGAATACCACGGTGCAAAGCAAAAGTAATCGGCTATAGTGAAGTTAATGCCCTGACGCAAACTTCTGTCCAAGGGGTCACTCCCGGTGAAGGGATCTCGGCCCTTGCCTCGTCGACTGAGGAGCAGGATATTCCAAATGAATACCACGATGCAAAACAAAAGTGAACGTCCTTGCAATAACAGCTTTTTGAAAAGTGTTCCAACAACATCAGATTAGGTTTGTTTTTAACTTGCATTGATCCGAATCAATGCAGTCCCATCAAATAATCACACCACAAAGAACGAAAATATACTGATGTACGTATATGCCATCCGCATTCGCCACTGGGTCCCGTCATTACCCGTTAGGTTAGCTTACTAACGACAGAGCGGGGACTGGACTAGCGCGGATGAAAAACATATACAACATCTACTAATATATATACCAATATATTATATTTCGCTCAAGGCGTGAAAGAAATGCAACATCACATAAATGTACAGCATCACAGAACAATACAGATATCTGGGATCCTCGGGTTTCACAGAGCCACTACTGAAACCCGACGTTCCCCTGGTCGTGTGGATAGCCTGTGCAATGAAATCCTAGACCCCTACGGGCGCGGCAAGTCACCCGCCAAAACCTGAAGCGAGGCAGCCCCTTCAGCTCCGTGAATGGACCACCCAGCACTCCACGGAATCCGGCAACTTGGGCACCCCTCCTGGGTCAACCTGTACCCCCTACGAGTGCGGCGAATAGCCTGCCAATCCCAGAGCGAAGCCCCCTCCGTCCCAATGCCATGAGATGCGGGCTTGTTGCCCTCCAGGACCCGGCTATCCGTGCACCCCACCGCGGGGTAATCCTAGTACAGAAAGTAAAATATACATACAACGGGTACATCGACCGCAACCAGGTCGTGCCCCAAAAGAATAATACAATCAGGCAGTGACGGCAGTCCACATGTCGGACGCTCGCCCCGCAATATCAAATGTACATAATACAACAACACTGTACTAACATTGCATCCAGGCTATCCCCCACGACCGATCCGCAACATCACAGCATAAACATAGAACATCAACGTGAAAGTCACGTTCGCAAATCCGTCTAACCGGGCTATAGCAGTTAGACCGGATTTACCGATCGAGTGACATTCACGGTCGCAGATATAATGTAAATACTGTGAAATAATGTGTTTGAAATATCCGATCGATCAAAAATTAACAAATGGGCCCTCAAACAAAACTGTAGCACTCACAGAAACCCTGGGCCCAATTTTAATATTCCAAAACCCATATTTTAAGCCCAGAAGGCCTCTGGAAAAATTTGGTGATGTGACATGAATAGTGCGCGGCGGAAGGGCCGCACGAGGTGGGGTTTCGCGGCGGTTCCGCGCTCCGATTGTGGAATCACTTCGTCAAATTTTTACAGAACTCTTAGATTTTCCAGTACATCAATATTTTACAACCTGAAAAATTTTTCGAGACCAAAAATTTTCAACAGAAACTGATTCGAACTAAGATGCAGTTTTGGAACATTCGATCGATCGAAACAGAAAAACACATTACACCAAGCTAGACTATGTTAATGGCGAGGCTCTGATACCACTGTAAGTGCACGGCGGCGCCCCGGCCGTCAATCCCACGGCCAAACGCGGAAACGGTGGTAAACTTTAAAATTTGCGGACTTAGCAAACCGGCACCACCGCACACTAAACCCCGGATCGTTACCATTAAACTAGTCTAGCTAACTAACAAGATAGGTTAGAGATGTACCGACGATCCAAGTCCTCCGGTCTTCATCTCCACTCCGATCTCCTCGCGGGATCTCCGTCCGTCTCCTCCTCGTCGGAAAGGGCACCACGAAGCCGGGTACTTTTACGGGCTCCCACCTCAATACCGAGGCAACTCGCGCATGAAGCCGGCTACTCGACATGCTCAAGATATGCTGTAGGGAGTGAATGTAGAATGTATGTCTCACTTTGGGGTTGGTTGCCATTTGTGGATGATGGAGGAATCAAGACTAGAAAAATGGTGCTTGCATTTTTCTAGCATGGAAAGAAGATCAAGAATGAAACTCTCATGGTGAAGCTCTCATCTTTTTCTTTCTCTCTTTTCTTTTCTTCTTCTCTTTCTTTTTTCTTCTTCTCACTTCAACCATGATAAAAAACTATGAACTAAGAAAATGGTGGAGAAAGAATAAGAAGCAAGAAGGGAGGTGATCGTAGTAAAAGGAGGAGGGTGACCACATCCAAAAACATAATCATCACTAAATCAACATCAACCTCAAATCCATCCTAATCCTTTCTTATCTCATAAATACATGAAAAGCAAAGATGCTTATCATATCAACCCTTATGCAAATAAGTCCCCCACAAATTGTTATTTGCAAAACTGCAAATAACCCCCTCCATCGGAAAAGTCCGGCCGGGAAAGAACAAAGGAAAACCGGCCGGAACGGAAAGCAAAATGGCAACCCTAGAAAACTGGTCCCGTAATAAATTACAGGAAAACCCCACACTGTGCATACACACCCGCATTTGTATTCCGTCCGGATACAAATGCAATGAGACAAAATCTACACTGTACTAAACTAGGACCGGCTTAAGCCAAAGCCGGCTAGTAATATCCGTCCGATCCTGATCCGTGCAATACCGCACGTATCTGATCGAACGCTGCCATATAACTATACGGCCACTAGTACAAACTGTCCGATCTTGATCCGTGCAATACCGCACGTATCTGATCGGACCCTGCCATATCTCCATACGGCCTCTACAGCGTTTCGCCCGAAAGCTTGAGTAACTGAAAGTGTGGTGGACTCTAAAGACTCGTCAATACTATGGCTGTGGATTTAACCACTAGCACGTCAGAGGTATAAGCCAATACGTGACGGGCCACCAGCTATTGACCAAAAGGGACGTCGATGAGGAAGCTCACCCCGACACCCCACTGAGCCTGTCAGTGACAATATCCGTACAGTCCGGTCCGTTCGTCTATGAGCATCGCATGGCGGGCCTAGGGGGTTGGTAAAAGTCAGACCCCCAAAAGCGGTACAAGTCGTGTCGGAGTGAAGCCCAGAACACCCTGAGATACTACTGGAATACCTACCAGTAAATCTCCTGCCTTGGCCAAGGTCTTTGTGTAATGGCTCTCCTAGACACAGCGCGACCTCACCCCCAATACCGGGAGAGACGAAACCCCCGAAGATCCGCTCACTGCCTCCATGTGGCTCGGGACTGTACCCAACTACAACCTGTTTGCACGACTCCTTTGAGCCGTGGTAGGGTAGTAATCAAAGCACAGTGGGAACTCACACGAGACAAATGACGATCCCCAGGTCGATGAACTAACCTGTACACATGTCACCTGGGAACTGCTATCTGACGTCAGGTATAAGACCAACTAGCATGTTCCCGGCGAGTCCTGTCCGGTGTACTCATAACCCAATGAGCACCTGTATACATCTTAGGTGAACCAACTGACACCAGTGGCTTGTGAGACCGGCCACCGCCCCTCGTCGGGGTCTCGACTGTATACACTAGTCTACTCTGGAGTATCGATGCCCTGTCTCGAAACTCCTACGACTAGGGACCTTTTAAGGATATGCTTATAGACTCCAGCTCTCACTTATATGATCGCCCTCATACTGCTGGCAGTCAAGCAAGAATCCTAGGGGCTCTATCAACGTGCAATAGCGACATGTCAAGTCACCTAAAGCAGTACACGATGATAAAGGTAAACCAGATAGCATACTATCATCTCGAGTAAGACTGTCCTACCGGGATAGGTCCTCCCTCAATCATTGCAATCACGTGCCTGTGATCCAATAATTGACTCTGAGGGCACTATCTCCAACAAATGGGTGCACTAGCAGGCGTGTATACAACATCAGTGTACGAATATGTATGCAACATGAATATCTGAGGTCTCAATAGGTATATATAAGAAACATTTATCTCTTTTTTGTTTTTGAAACTCTTTTAGAATGCCAGCATAATACTCAAAGAATCGACGAGAACCGGTGTCCAGCAACGACACCCAAAAGCTGTCTCAAATCTCATAAATGTATCTCTGGCCTCAGCCGTCCGGCTGACCCATCTCAAATATCAATATCTCATCATCTAGTGGCCACGGTCGGTATCCTCTGGATATCCGCCGTCCCAAACAGTCACCGGTAGGTAATCCGTCCCCTGCCAGGCTCAACGTCAACACCACATTCCTCTTGCCCCGGGGTACTTTACCGGGCCCACCATGTACCCGTGCCGGTTCCTCCACTCCTCGACACGGATTTCCAAAACCACAGCAAACTCATGGTGGACGACACTTACATCACTAGAAAACCGCAATTTACATATTTTAAAAATATAATAAGTTTAGAAATTTTGCGGCTTTCCCCCGAAATCCAGCAATATCATAAAATCTCAAGAAATCCTCATAAGTGCATATATCAGTGATAATGAATGCATATGGTATCAATAATCAAGTTGCGATGTGTGATTAATGGATTAAGCATGAACAATTAATATGATGAAGTACATGCACATGAATAGCAATCCTACGGTTTCATTTTAAGGAATTAAAGGCAATAGCACAAGTTTAAGTATCAATTAGTAAAAGGTTTAAATTTAAAGGTTATCTAGTGTGGTGGCTGTAAGTGCACGGCGGTGCCCCGGCCGTCAATCCGACGGCCAAACGCGGAAACGGTGGTAAACTTAAATTTTGCGGACTTTGCAAACCGGCACCACCGCGCACAAAACCCCGGATCGTGACCATTAAACTAGTCTAAGCTAACTAACAAGATAGTGTTAGAGATGTACCGACGATCCAAGTCCTCCGGTCTTCATCTCCACTCCGATCTCCTCGCGGGATCTCCGTCCGTCTCCTCCTCGTCGGAAAGGGCACCACGAAGCCGGGTACTTTTACGGGCTCCCACCTCAATACCGAGGCAACTCGCGCATGAAGCCGGCAACTCGACATGCTCAAGATATGCTGTAGGAAGTGTAGTGTAGAATCATAGTCTCTCTTTTGGGGTTTGGTTGCCATTTGTGGATGATGGAGGAAACAAGACAAGAAAAATGGTGCTTGCATTTTTCTTAACATGAAATGAGATCAATGAAATGAAACACTCTCAAGGATGAAGATGAAACTCTCTTCTTCTCTTTTCTTTTTCTCTCTTCTCTTTTTACAACCATGATAATCATCTCTCTCTCTTAGAAATGGTGGAGGATAACAATATGAAGTAAGAAGGGAGGTGAGTGTAGTAAAAGGAGGAGGGTGACCACATCCAAACATAATCATCACTAAACTTTACATCAACCTCAAATCCATCTCAAATCCATTCTAATCTCATAAATACATGAAAAGCAAAGATGCTTATCATATCAACCCTTATGCAAATAAAACCTCCACAAAGTGTTATTTGCATTCTTGCAAATAACACCCTCCATCGGAAAAGTCCGGCCGGGAAAGAACAAAGGAAAACCGGCCGGAACGGAAAGCAAAATGGCAACTCCAGAAAACTGGTCCCGTAATAAATTACAGGAAAACCCCACACTGTGCATACACACCCGCATTTGTATTCCGTCGGGATACAAATGCAATGAGACAAAATCTACACTGTACTAAACTAGGACCGGCTTAAGCCAAAGCCGGCTAGTAATATCCGTCCGATCCTGATGCGTGCAATACCGCACGTATCTGATCGAACGCTGCCATATAACTATACGGCCACTAGTACAAAACCGTCCGATCCTGATCCGTGCAATACCGCACGTATCTGATCGGACCCTGCCATATCTCCATACGGCCTCTACAGCGTTTCGCCCGAAACTTGAGTAACTGAAAGTGTGGTGGACTCTAAAGACTCGTCAATACTATGGCTGTGGATTTAACCACTAGCACGACAGAGGTATAAGCCAATACGTGACGGGCCACCAGCTATTGACCAAAAGGGACGTCGATGAGGAAGCTCTCCCCGACACCCAACTGAGCCTGTCAGTGACAATATTCGTACAGTCCGGTCCGTTCGTCTATGAGCATCGCATGGCGGGCCTAGGGGGTTGGTAAAAGTCAGACCCCCAAAAGCGGTACAAGTCGTGTCGGAGTGTAGCCCAGAACACCCTGAGATACTACTGGAATACCTACCAGTAAATCTCCTGCCTTGGCCAAGGTCTTTGTGTAATGGCTCTCCTAGACACAGCGCGACCTCACCCCCAATACCGGGAGAGACGAACCCCCGAAGATCCGCTCACTGCCTCCATGTGGCTCGGGACTGTACCCAACTAAAACCTGTTTGCACGACTCCTTTGAGCCGTGGTAGGGTAGTAATCAAAATACAGTGGGAACTCACACGAGACAAATGACGATCCCCAGGTCGATGAACTAACCTGTACACATGTCACCAGGGAACTGCTATCTGACGTCAGGTATAAGACCAACTAGCATGTTCCCGGCGAGTCCTGTCCGGTGTACTCATAACCCAATGAGCACCTGTATACATCTTAGGTGAACCAACTGACACCAGTGGCTTGTGAGACCGGCCACCGCCCCTCGTCGGGGTCTCGACTATATACACTAGTCTACTCTGGAGTATCGATGCCCTGTCTCGAAACTCCTACGACTAGGGACCTTTTAAGGATGTGCTTATAGACTCCAGCTCTCACGTATATGATCGCCCTCATACTGCCGGTAGTCAAGCAAGAATCCTAGGGGCTTTATCAACGTGCAATAGCGACATGTCAGGTCACCTAAAGCAGTACACGATGATAAAGGTAAACCAGATAGCATACTATCATCGCGAGTAAGACTGTCGTCCCGGGATAGGTCCTCCCTCAATCATTGCAATCACGTGCCTGTGACCCAATAATTGACTCTGAGGGCACTATCTCCAACAATCTCCCACTTTCACTCAGGGCTAATTATTGCAATGTCGTATACTCACAGCCCGTGTGATACCGAACACCCAACTCCTCTACTAGTCAGTCTCACAAAGCTCGTTTGCGAAACTATTGCGGTCGAGGAATAGCCTCAGTGAGTGGATCCGCCTAGATGTTTCTTTCTATGTCTCTCTATATCTCAAGTTCGCGGTGAAAGCCATCTCCCGAAATGAGCAATACCTGTCTTAGAATGTCTGGATGTCTGATGGGACGTAGCTCATAAATGAACTCCAAATCCAAACTTCTTAGACTGTATCGTCAACTGAACTTAATCAGTATCCTGCGCCATGCCACCCTCAGTATTGCCTTGGACCACCTGTCCAAAATACTGCCCCTCGTCAGAGGGAAAAATATAACTCTGACAACCTCCTTGTCGTCCATATCACCTTGGAAGCCTGGAATGATAATCGTCTCCTAAAGGAGGCAGCCATTATCATATCCCTAGATCATTCACTTATGTTCTAAAACTGCTTCCGACTGTTCCTCCAGGATTGGATCAATATCAACTTATTGCATCTAGTGCAAGAACAACATCTGGTGTGGTACTTAACATCTCATGATTGACTCAATTGCCTAAGCAAGTGATCTGCCAATCATGCACATCCCTCTCCCCTTTAGTCTGTAAGACACCTTTAGAGAGGGTGACTCCATTACCTGCAGGTGTACTACCGTGCCAGGAGTCGTCCATTCTAAATACTCATAGAATGCTGTCAAGGTACCCAGATTAGGAAACCACCCAAATCTAGATCTAAAACCATAGATCTAGTAACCAGTATGTGTGATATAATGTCCAAGTCCTTTGTGGAGAAACCACTGTGTGACGACCAAAGTATAACCGATCGTAGTAAAGGAATATCACTTCCTACTACCTTCTCAACAGATCCATCCCCTATTCTGATGACGTCAAACCTATGACTGTCACATCAGAAATGGATGATCTATCTCCGCTACATCTGCTTTAGTCTGTAAATAGACATAAGCCTGATGTCCACCAATGCTTCCGCTGCTCCCACTGACTACGACAACTCTCTGGCAGAGTCATATAGACGTGCACTTCTAAAGCCAGTTTAGAACGACACTATACTCATCCTCCTGCCGGGTCTCACAGTCTGGAACAACAGCAATGGCAAGTCTGGGTAAACAAGAACCTCCCTGCCACCATCCTTGAGCATACCGAAGTACCTCTCGAGTGCCTGAGGTTACCCACCATATCTGCGGAGTGGCCAATGGAATGTCAAATCAGATTGAATCTTTAGGTTCCTTATCAAATCTTCAGTAATCGTTTGCGGTTCTGGAATCACTTCCAGTTCTACCATACTCTCACTGCTGTTTTTGAAAAATCCATTTTTAATAAAACTGTGGCGAGTCTTCAACAATATTTCTATTGATCTTCCAGATGGTAGAAAGTCAACCCTCGTCATAGCCTGGGTCAACCCACAAACAGCCATTACAAAAACGTGCCTATGAGTTATCCGGAGTCTGGTTTTAAGCATAAACCGGACAACTCCCCGTACCTTAACTTCGTTAAGATATGAACTGTTCTATATCCAATATAGAACCAGAGGCACTGATTTAATTTAACCAGATTCAAATCATGCAGCTGTCTCCAGTGCATGTCAACTAAATGGAGAGAGGCCGATCAGCGTTACTCAACTTAGGAATGCTTCCAATTATGAGTAACCCGAAAGAGAAGTAATTTCTCTTTATCATTACTATCAACTGAATACCATACACAAGTATCTACATCTTCGATCACTGTGAAGAATCCCGATACTTGCTACACCTGGTTCTCTACTCTATTCAAATACCTATAACTCCTCAAAATTCAGACATTGTGTTTCCACGAAACACCTGTCTAAAAACTAGAGAAGTCATAAGTAAACTGAATATAGTACGAGGACCAACCCCTCTGTCCTGATGGACACTGGACAACATACAATACTCTGTATAAGTCCCGTGAGTCTTGCGACTCAATCACTGTGTGTCGTAGGTTGAAAACTGTATTTATGGTTAAGAAGAATTACACCGCTGTTCAATGCTCCTTACCTAACCATCCACTGATATAGGTAAATGTCATCGACATAATATCAAAAGGTATATCTCACTCTATGAAAATAGACGTACAGATATATCAATTTGAAATTGGTGCACAACAGCGGATATTCAAAACCAAATATTTGCCGACCGGCAAACAACCCAGGTGGCATCCTCAAATATCACCAATTACAACGAATCCCGATATAATGAGGACGATCACCCAATTCCCAATAACTCACTCCCACTCATCATCTGTAAAACCATACAGATGTGAGAATCATACCTGGTAAATACATACCCTGGAGTAAGTGTCTAATCGGGAAATCAGTTTTCCATTAACAGTACACAATTGAACTGAAACATTGAAATGTTTCGATGGGGTATCCTGGTATTCTTAGTAATGCCTCTACCATTATTCAGATTCACAACTATAACCGTATAATTCTTTGCCACCTCTCCAAATCCCTTCATATGTCTTTAGTCTTTACTTTCTGTACACCCCTTTAGGCCAAATGGTTTTCTTCCTTCCCTACCGTTCGGCTCCAGCCTATGGTTTGGAAGAAGACTATCCAAAAAGCATAAAGGGTGTACTGCCCTAATCCTAGGAGCACTCGCATCGCGAGAGAAGGTGAAGATAAAAGACACCTGAATGTACTTAATTCCTATTTCTCCTGAACCAGGATCCATCCCCGAACTGGAACAAGTTCCTTTCGAGTTCGTATATAACCATACGATGGATTATCCAATAAAATGGGATCTTCGTAGTGATACGGAGTGTCCTGGAGAAATACAAAGGTGATTTAGGATTGGCGAAGAAATACTTGGTTTGGTCGTGAATAGCAGTCGCAATTTACTTTGCCCTCTTACTAATCCCTTGCTTTGTCTGAACTTAATACCTTCTGCACACCATCGTTATGCTAATTGGTTTTCTTCATTCCCTACCGGTCGGCACCAGCCTAAGGTTTGGAAGAAGACAATCCAATTTGCGTAATAGGTGTACTACCCCTAAACCAAGGAGTACTCGTAACCTGAGAGAGGGTAAAAGGAAAAGACAACTGAATAATCCTATCCGTTTTCTCCAGAACCGGAAACCATCCTCGAATAAATCCCTTCGAGTTCGTATCTAACCATACGATGGTTTTGTCCAATGGAAGTGGACGTTCGTAGTAAAACGGGGTGTCCTGGAGAAAAGGGTAAAAGCAGGAGTGGCAATGAGGTTTGCAACTCTGACAATCCAAAAGCCGGTGATAAGAAGGTTCGGTCAACTTGGTCACTGAGTCAAAATCTTAGGGTCGGGTCAATGGTCGCTGCCAAAGAGAGAGAGAAAAGAAACACTCAGCGTGCACTCTAACCTAGATCAGAATGGTTACCAATTTATCCAATCTGGAAACCTCCCACTGTACCTCAAATTCTCCTCCAAACCTGAAAGAAGAATTAGTCGGGAACACCCGAGGAGTAAACCAACTCATCAGTGGGAATCGGGATCCAACTATCATTGCATGATAACGTGACGGAATCCGCTCACGGTGTCACACTCCAGAAGGTATGCGCATATCTGGCAAGTTTCAGTACTTTTGAAACTCCCGATGTGATTTTTGCCCCATGCTCTTATGACCTTGACTTTGGCCAACATATCATAAGTCACATGCCAAGTTCTACCCGTCATTCTCCAGGTTAATTTGAATCCACCCGTACATACCCTTGACTTTGGCCAAAATGGCAGTACGACTGTCCCAAACCAACGCATCTATCTATGCTGCATATGAATACCCCAACAGCTACCAAACACTGTGCCTTGACTTTGGCCAACATACACAGCTTGAATACTATTGACCATCCATATGAAATGACGGAGGGCTACGAATGGTTTCTGGCGAAAACCTTTAACGTAGTGAACTTGATATCGTTGAAGGAACGGATAGCTTTTTAGAAAATATAGTGACGAAAACCTTTACTAAAGAGGTCACTCCCGGTGAAGGGATCTCGGCTCTTTCCCCGTAGAATGGGGTGCAGGATATCCCAAATGAATACCACGGTGCAAAGCAAAAGTAATCGGCTATAGTGAAGTTAATGCCCTGACGCAAACTTCTGTCCAAGGGGTCACTCCCGGTGAAGGGATCTCGGCCCTTGCCTCGTCGACTGATGAGCAGGATATTCCAAATGAATACCACGATGCAAAACAGAAGTGAACGTCCTTACAATAACAGCTTTTTAGAAAAGTGTTCCAACAACATCAGATTAGGTTTGTTTTTAAACTTGCATTGATCCGAATCAATGCAGTCCCATCATTTGATCACACCAAAAAGAACGAAAATATACTGATGTATGTATATGCCATCCGCATTCGCCACTGGGTCCCGTCATTACCCGTTAGGTTAGCTAACTAACGACAGAGCGGGGACTGGACTAGCGCGGATGTAAAACATATACAACATCTACTAATATATATACCAATATATTATATTCGCTCAAGGCGTGAATAAAAAATGCAACATCACAGAAATGTACAGCATCACAGAACAATACAGATATCTGGGATCCCCGGGTTTCACAGAGCCACTACTGAAACCCGACGTTCCCCTAGTCATGTGGATAGCCTGTGCAATGAAATCCTAGACCCCTACGGGCGCGGCAAGTCACCCGCCAAAACCTGAAGCGAGGCAGCCCCCTTCAGCGCCGTGAATGGACCACCCAGCACTCCACGGAATCCGGCAACTTGGGCACCCCTCCAGGGTCAACCTGTACCCCCTACGAGTGCGGCGAATAGCCCGCCAATCCTAGAGTGAAGCTCCCTCCGTCCCAATGCCATGAGATGCGGGCTTGTTGCCCTCTAGAACCCGGCTATCCGTGCACCCCACCGCGGGGTAATCCTAGTACAGAATGTAAAATATACATACACCGGGTACATCGACCGCAACCAGGTGGTGCCCCAAAAGAATAATACAATCAGGCAGTGACGGCAGTCCACATGTCGGACGCTCGCCCCGCAATATCAAATGTACATAATACCACCACATTGTACTAGCATTGCATCCAGGCTATCCCCCACGACCGATCCGCAACATCACAGCATAAACATAGAACATCAACGTGAAAGTCACGTTCGCAAATCCGTCTAACCGGGCTATAGCAGTCAGACAGGATTTACCGATCGAGTGACATTCACGGTCGCAGATATAATGTAAATACTGTGAAAAATGTGTTTAAAATATCCGATCGATCAAAAAATAACAAGTGGGCCCTCAATCAAAACTGTAGCACTCACAGAAATCCTGGGCCCAATTTTAATATTCCAAAACCCAAATTTTAAGCACAGAAGGCCTCTGAAAAAATTTGGTGAAGTGATGTGAATAGTGCGCGGCGGAAGGGCCGCTCGAGGGGGGTTTCGCGGCGGTTCCGCGCTCCAACTGTGGAGTTACTTCGTCAAATTTTTACAGAACTCTTAGATTTACCAGTACATCAATATTTTACAACCTGAAAAATTTTTCGAGACCAAAAAATTTCAACAGAAACTGATTCGAACTAAAATGCAGTTTTGGAACATTCGATCGATCGAAACAGAAAAACACATTACACCAAGCTAGACTATGTTAATGGCGAGGCTCTGATACCACTGTAAGTGCACGGCGGTGCCCCGGCCGTCAATCCGACGGCCAAACGCGGAAACGGTGGTAAACTTAAATTTTGCGGACTTTGCAAACCGGCACCACCGCGCACAAAACCCCGGATCGTGACCATTAAACTAGTCTAAGCTAACTAACAAGATAGTGTTAGAGATGTACCGACGATCCAAGTCCTCCGGTCTTCATCTCCACTCCGATCTCCTCGCGGGATCTCCGTCCGTCTCCTCCTCGTCGGAAAGGGCACCACGAAGCCGGGTACTTTTACGGGCTCCCACCTCAATACCGAGGCAACTCGCGCATGAAGCCGGCAACTCGACATGCTCAAGATATGCTGTAGGAAGTGTAGTGTAGAATCATAGTCTCTCTTTTGGGGTTTGGTTGCCATTTGTGGATGATGGAGGAAACAAGACAAGAAAAATGGTGCTTGCATTTTTCTTAACATGAAATGAGATCAATGAAATGAAACACTCTCAAGGATGAAGATGAAACTCTCTTCTTCTCTTTTCTTTTTCTCTCTTCTCTTTTTACAACCATGATAATCATCTCTCTCTCTTAGAAATGGTGGAGGATAACAATATGAAGTAAGAAGGGAGGTGAGTGTAGTAAAAGGAGGAGGGTGACCACATCCAAACATAATCATCACTAAACTTTACATCAACCTCAAATCCATCTCAAATCCATTCTAATCTCATAAATACATGAAAAGCAAAGATGCTTATCATATCAACCCTTATGCAAATAAAACCTCCACAAAGTGTTATTTGCATTCTTGCAAATAACACCCTCCATCGGAAAAGTCCGGCCGGGAAAGAACAAAGGAAAACCGGCCGGAACGGAAAGCAAAATGGCAACTCCAGAAAACTGGTCCCGTAATAAATTACAGGAAAACCCCACACTGTGCATACACACCCGCATTTGTATTCCGTCGGGATACAAATGCAATGAGACAAAATCTACACTGTACTAAACTAGGACCGGCTTAAGCCAAAGCCGGCTAGTAATATCCGTCCGATCCTGATGCGTGCAATACCGCACGTATCTGATCGAACGCTGCCATATAACTATACGGTCACTAGTACAAAACCGTCCGATCCTGATCCGTACAATACCGCACGTATCTGATCGGACCCTGCCATATCTCCATACGGCCTCTACAGTGTTTCGCCCGAAACTTGAGTAACTGAAAGTGTGGTGGACTCTAAAGACTCGTCAATACTATGGCTGTGGATTTAACCACTAGCACGTCAGAGGTATAAGCCAATACGTGACGGGCCACCAGCTATTGACCAAAAGGGACGTCGATGAGGAAGCTCACCCCGACACCCAACTGAGCCTGTCAGTGACAATATCCGTACAGTCCGGTCCGTTCGTCTATGAGCATCGCATGGCGGGCCTAGGGGGTTGGTAAAAGTCAGACCCCCAAAAGCGGTACAAGTCGTGTCGGAGTGTAGCCCAGAACACCCTGAGATACTACTGGAATACCTACCAGTAAATCTCCTGCCTTGGCCAAGGTCTTTGTGTAATGGCTCTCCTAGACACAGCGCGACCTCACCCCCAATACCGGGAGAGACGAACCCCCGAAGATCCGCTCACTGCCTCCATGTGGCTCGGGACTGTACCCAACTAAAACCTGTTTGCACGACTCCTTTGAGCCGTGGTAGGGTAGTAATCAAAATACAGTGGGAACTCACACGAGACAAATGACGATCCCCAGGTCGATGAACTAACCTGTACACATGTCACCAGGGAACTGCTATCTGACGTCAGGTATAAGACCAACTAGCATGTTCCCGGCGAGTCCTGTCCGGTGTACTCATAACCCAATGAGCACCTGTATACATCTTAGGTGAACCAACTGACACCAGTGGCTTGTGAGACCGGCCACCGCCCCTCGTCGGGGTCTCGACTGTATACACTAGTCTACTCGGGAGTATCGATGCCCTGTCTCGAAACTCCTACAACTAGGGACCTTTTAAGGATGTGCTTATAGACTCCAGCTCTCACGTATATGATCGCCCTCATACTGCCGGTAGTCAAGCAAGAATCCTAGGGGCTCTATCAACGTGCAATGGAGACATGTCAGGTCACCTAAAGCAGTACACGATGATAAAGGTAAACCAGATAGCATACTATCATCGCGAGTAAGACTGTCGTCCCGGGATAGGTCCTCCCTCAATCATTGCAATCACGTGCCTGTGACCCAATAATTGACTCTGAGGGCACTATCTCCAACAGTGGCATGGCAATTACCAGGGTGTGTGTGTAAGCATGAATAGTGCTCGTGCTGCATATAAAAACCCTGGCAATGGTGCAGGTGTCCTATAAAATGGTTTCGTATAGGTATGTCAATATAATGCATGGATGCAGCAAATAGTCAAATAAGTATTTCACCCCTAATTACTAACATCACTAAGGATCTTGTAAGTTACTAAAACTATCGGGCGGCTTGCGCCATCCAACGATAGTCCCCCGTAGATGTTACATCTACTCACCGGAATCCCTGGCTAGCTGTGTCCAATCACCGCCTTCCCCTTTCGCGCCGCGTCTGACGTCTCCGCGACCGAACCTGGAATTTACATCAATACCAAACATAAGGTTACATATCAAGAACGACGCAAAACCCCAACGAAACTACTAATGTTCGCTAGCTAGGTACAACGTGCACAAAATGCGCGGAACACACGCGAAAATCGCAAAAACTACCAAAAAACGCCGATTTGGTCGCCCGGCAAAACTAAAACCCGACTACCCAAAAAAC
This sequence comes from Agapanthus africanus, assembly GCA_030015575.1. Lineage (NCBI taxonomy): Eukaryota > Viridiplantae > Streptophyta > Magnoliopsida > Asparagales > Amaryllidaceae > Agapanthus > Agapanthus africanus. The sequence continues at coordinate 310,726,084 of JASDDO010000008.1, read as the reverse complement.
TGCACTCACGCATCCTAAACGTCATAGGAGATGCTAAAAATATCCCCAAGGTATCACAAATAATTCACCAAATAATTTTAATAAAAACCTAGTAAGCACAAACTAGCAATTTTGGTGCAAAAATCGAAACTTAGCGATACGGTTATCACAATCCAACCACACAACAAGCAATCTACAAACACTATAATTACAACACATTAGCAAAGATTCAAAACCTATTTTCCATAAACAACCATTACTTGAATTATATAACCTAGCAATTCTTAATCCAAACTTTATATGAAAACCTTAAATTAACACTAATTTATAACTCAATTAGCAAGTTAACCTTCTAGATTAGGTTAGCAAAACAACTAGATAACAAATTAGATTTAATCAACTAAATATTGGTTTCTAAACCCTAATTAAACTCATTTATCATGCTTCACAACCCATTTTCCATACATAAACCCTCTCTTGAATTTCCTAAAACAACAATTTACAACCAAAATCAAACTTTTTAAAATTAACTAAATTAGCATAATTTGAAGACCACATAAACAAGGTAACTTCTTTTATTTGGTTGTGTAGGAACTAGCAAGCAAAATAAATTTAATTAACCACATAATGGTGTGCTAACAAACCCTAGTTTAAAACAACTACTCTTTTATAAACTAGATTAGAAATTAACTAAACTTTTAACACTAAAACCATATAATTAAAGGAATTTAGCCAAAAGAAATTAACTTGATGGAAATTATACCTCAATTTGAGATCTAGCAAGAATAAATTTGCTCCAAATGATGGCCTCAAGCATCAAGATCCAAGTTAGGGAGGTGAAGGAAAAGAAAGATGAAGGATGGGTTTAATTTGTAAGCTTTAAATTGCAATTTTTTTGGAATTAAACTTGAAGAATTTGAAGAAAATGAAAAGAAAAGAGATGAAGAGGAGGGGTGCAGGTTTCGGCCAGATAGGAGGTGAGGGGGAGGGGTGTGGGTGTGTGGGAAAGGTCAAGAGTCAACTCCCCAAAAGTCAATGCACCATACTTCAACAACTATATTTAAAATAAATTCCTAAATAAAACAATTCCACACATGAAAGAAACCCAATGTGAGGCCAGAAATTTCTAGACCTGAACAAGATGGGGCTGTCCTAGGGCTGAGGGAAGAGAGAGAGGGATTTTACAAAAGAAATTTTATGCAAAAAGACCCCCTACAAGTCAAAAATTGCATGTTTTAGCTTAAAAGTCAATAAATTCGTTTCCTATCATAAAAATTTGTTAAAAATCAAAATAAAATACTAAAAATTTATGTTACAACTAGATTTTAATTATCATAATTTTAAAGATTAAAATTAGCCCGGAAAAATTTGTATTTATCGCTAATTTAATGTATTTTCTTACCGGCTTAAAATAATATTAAAAAATTGAAAAATAGGTAAAATTTTTTAAATGACCAAAATTTCATAAGCAACTCATTAGCTACTAAAACCAAGCAATTACCTATCAATTTTAAGTATAATTAGCCCTAAACTGCAAAATAACGAGAAAGACGGTTTTCGGAAAAATACCGAATTTTCACCGAATTTCACGAAAACACCAAAACGACTTTTCAAGACGCTACAATCATACCCTTGCCCATCAGCCTCAATACTTTTTAATTAATGAATATTTAGATGAATTTGCTCACACACTTTCATGCGACCGTTAATACTTCTTGAGGTACTAACCAACCGATTACTCATGTGCTTGCTTATTTGGTGTTTTTCCTCGTCTTGCACCACCTAAGGCTTAGCAGTGACTCCCAGACTAGTTTGCCTCAGGGCACTAGGTGAAGAGGCACCCTCGTTATATTTTTTTACTGCTGCCTTGGCGATAACAAAACCAGAGTCCATTTTTCTCACCATTTTATATTTTATTCATTTTTTTATATCCTTCATACTTTGGCTTTTAGACAAGAGCATTTCAAGGTATCCTATACTATCCCGGGCTTCAAGACGTGTGTAAGTGCGAATAGTAAGGTATCAACGTTCAAAATGTTTGGCTTCCAGAATAGGAACTATTTTTCAGACTTATTTTTATCCTCAGATTAGTGACTTCCTTCATCTTACCAACCCTTGGGACAACGGCTCATAACTACTTATTACTAGTTCGTTTAAGAAAACTTTTAATTTTCTTGGTTTTCTTAAATTTTTCTAATCTCATGGATGTAATTTTTCACTATCTAATCTTTTATTATCTTATTTATGTACAAAAATGTTAAATATTAAATATTTTTATATTTTGAAAATTTTAAATTTTTATGGATTTTGAAAATTTTAAATTTTTATAGGTTTTTAAAGAAATGTTTTGTGCTTATGCAATTGATATGCAAATGATGCAAAAATAAGCACAAACCTCCCCCAAACTTGTTTTCAACAGTGTCCTCACTGTTGCCAACCGCTATATCTACAAAACCTGTAAGCCTGGGAGGAATTTATTAGTGGGGGCAAAATATATAAGTGAAGAACCTCCCCCAAACTTATTCTTTTCACTCACCTCCATTCAAAAGATGATGCAATAATATACAGGACATGGAGGTGAGACGGAGGAATTTTAATCAAGGTAAAATGGCTTCTGTAAGAACAGGAGCTCCTCCGTGGGGTCAGTGGAAAAATATGGCATTAGTCTATGTCCATTCACTTTGAAAAATGTGCCTTTTTTAACATTTTCTAGCTCTACTGCCCCGTGCGGGTATACAAACCACACAACAAAAGGTCCCTTCCACCGAGATCGAAGCTTACCCGCGTGAAGGTGTAGTCGTGAATCATAAAGAAGGACATGCTGACCATGTGTAAATGTTTTCCTCAAAATGTTTTTATCGTGAAAAACCTATGTCCTATTACGATTACAGCGTTATCATAAGCTTCATCGCGGAGTTCGCTTAGCTCATTTAATTGCAGCTTCCGAAAGTTGCAGGCTTCGTTTAAGTCAAAGTTGATTTCCTTAATAGCCCACAATGCTTTATGCTCAATCTCGACTGGCAAGTGACATGCCTTCCCAAACACTAACCTATATGGAGACATCTCTAGATCGGTTTTAAATGCAGTTCGGAATGCCCAAAGAGCATCCGTCAGTTTGGTCGACCAATCTTTTCTATTCTTAGCAACAGTCTTCTCCAGAATTTTTTTGATCTGTCTATTCGAAATCTCAGCCTGCCCGCTCGTTTGGGGATGATAGGGTGTAGAAAGTCTGTGGTTGATTGCGTATTTCCGCATCAGAGTCTCGAAAGACCTGTTGCAGAAATGTGTCCCGTTATCGCTAATGATAGCGCGTGGGTGTCCAAATCGCGAAAAGATGTTTTCTTTTAAGAACTTAATGACAACCTTCTTGTCATTAGTGCGACATGGAATGGCTTCAACCCACTTCGAGACATAATCAACCGCAAGCAGTATGTACAAATTCCCAAAGGAGTTGGGAAAGGGACCCATAAAATCAATGCCCCAAACATCGAAAATTTCAACCACTAAGATGGGTTGCTGAGGCATTTCATTTCTCCGGGAAATCCTACCCGTTGACACTGTGTACAGGTTTTGCAATAATCAAATGCGTCCTTGAACAAGGTCGGCCAATAAAATCCGCATTGCAAAACCTTCCCTGCCGTCTTTTTAGGACCGAAGTGACCCCCACAGGCCTGATCATGACTAAAAGATAGAACACTCTTGAACTCCTCATTCGGGACGCACCGGCGAATGATTTGATCAGGACAATACTTAAACAGATATGGATCATCCCAGTAAAAGTGTTTTACTTGGGATAGAAAACGGTGTTTGTCCTGTTTTGACCAATCGCTAGGTATCAGTCCCGTGACAAGATAGTTCACAATATCCCTGAACCAAGGTTCATTGGATATGCTCAAGAGTTGTTCGTCCGGAAACGAATCATTGACCGGCAGGGTCACGGGTGAAGAAGAGATGGGTGAAAGATGGTCGGCAACAACGTTTTCATATCCTTTCTTATCTTTGATAACAAGATCAAATTCTTGTAATAGAAGGATCCAACGTATTAGCCTACCTTTAGCATCCTTCTTCGCCAGAAGATGTTTCAAGGCGGAGTGGTCAGTGTACATAACTATTGGTGAGCCAATCAAGTAGGGCCTGAATTTTTCTAATGCAAATACAACCGCCAAAAGTTCTTTTTCGGTAGTTGTATAGTTAATTTGAGCATCATTCAGGGTCTTACTTGCGTAATAGATCACGTGTGGCATCTTTTCAATGTGTTGTCCAAAGACTGCACCAACTGCAAAATCTGATGCATCACACATAAGCTGAAAGGGGTAGTCCCAATTTGGAGATGATAGAACGGGGGCTGTAGTGAGGGAGTCTTTGAGTGAGTCGAATGCTGCCTCACAATCCGAGTCAAAGTGGAAGGTCATATCCTTGGCCAAGAGAAGAGTTAAAGGTCTAGCAATTTTGCTAAAATCCTTAATGAATCTCCTATAAAAGCCCGCATGGCTAAGAAATGATCGGATATCCTTGACGCTTTTGGGATGAGGAAGGTTTTGAATGACATCTATCTTAGCTCTGTCAACCTCAATGCCTTTCCGTGAAATAACATGTCCAAGCACAATTCCCTCTTGGACCATGAACTGGCATTTTTCCCAATTCAAGGTTAATTTCTTCTCTTTGCAACGAGTAAGAACCGCGTTAAGATTCGATAGGCAATCAGAAAAAGAGTCTCCGAAAATCGAGAAATCGTCCATAAAAATCTCCAAAAAATTCTCGACCATGTTAGAGAATATCGCCATCATACACCGCTGAAATATAGCGGGAGCATTGCATAACCCAAAAGGCATGCGTCTATAAGCAAAGGTACCAAAAGGAAAAGTAAAAGTGGTTTTATCTTGATCCTTTTCGGCAATGGGGGCCTGATTATAGCCAGAGTATCCATCCATAAAGCAATAATACTCACGTCCAGCTAAGCGTTCCAGCATCTGATCAATGAAAGGTAGAGGAAAGTGGTCTCCTCGTGGCGGCATTGAGTTTTCTGTAATCAATACATACACGCCACCCAGTTTGGGCGAGTGTCTGAATCAACTCATTTGCCTCATTGGTAATAACAGTGATGCCAGATTTCTTAGGGACGACATGTATAGGACTCACGTATTGGCTATCGGAGATTGGGTATATAATACCATTATCAAGGCATTTGACGATCTCTTTCATCACCGCTTCCTTCATGACGGGATTTAACCGTCTTTGTGGTTCTCAAGTTGGTCTGGCATCATCCATCACATGTATATGATGTTCTACTATCAAGGGACTAATCCCTTTGATGTCCGCCATGGTCCAACCAAACGCCTCCTTATTAGATCTCAATACCGATAAAAGTGTATTCTCTTGCTCTGATGCTAGAGAAGTGGATATGATAACCGGTAAGGACTCGTTCTCACCTAAATATGCATATTTAAGATGAGAAGGCAAAATTTTGAGATCTAATGCTGGCGGAGAAATAATAGAAGGTGGGATCATCGAGTGATTTTCGGAGTCACAAAGAAGCTCATAGCCTGTGAAAGATACAGACTCGGGTGGTGATAAGTCAGGAGTGTCGGACTCAAGTGTGGGAAAGGTGTCCTCACTAAGATCATGTGCAAGATCAAACAGTGATGTGGTAGTGTCGTCGAGATCTGTAAAGAAAAGTTCATCAACTCCGCAACTTTCGGGAGCAATCTCGTGGACAGAGCACACATCAAGGATATGAGCAGAAGGTTCTGATGGCTGACTTCCAACTTTGTAGATGTTTAGTTCAATGGTCATATTTCCAAATGATAAGTTCATTGAACCATTTCTACAGTTAATGACAGCATTGGAAGTGGCAAAGAATGGTCGACCCAAAATCACCGGAATTTGGCTCCGGAGGTTCGCTACAGGTTGTGTATCGAGTACAATGAAGTCTACAGGGAATACAAATTCCCCGACCTTTATCAACACATCCTCTAGTTCACCCTTAGGTTTGGTGACTGAACGGTCTGCCATTTGGAGAGTGCAGTGAGCTGGTTTCAACTCTCCAATCCCTAGCTACTCATAGACAGAATATGGAAGTAGGTTAACACTTGCGCCAAGGTCTAAAATAGCACGGTTGATGTTTTTACCCCCAATAGAAATCGATATCGTAGGATATCCTGGGTCCTTACGTTTCTTTGGTAGCTGTGGGATAAAAGCAGTGCTAATGTTATTAGACATGAAAACCTTCTTTGGCACTTGAGTCTTCCTGTTCCCAGTGCACAAGTCCTTAAGAATTTTCGCATAAGCGGGGACTTGTTGAATAGAATCTAGGAGAGGGATGTTGATGTTAACCTGTTTGAACATTTCCATAATTTTCTCCATATGTGGACTTGATTTGTTACCCCTTAACCGATTCGGGTAAAGAGCTTTAGCAATAAGTGTTGGGTCCATCATAGGAGAAGGAAGTGGGGGTAGACGTGATCCCAAAAGAGGAGTGGGGATCGTCTGTGGAGAACTAGAAGAGGGCTGCTGAGGTGCCAAGCCTAGAGGGAAATGGAGAATAGGCTCGTGAGAAGGCGGTGGGGTAGAAGAACAAGGATCAGAAGTAGAAGTGTGTGTGTGAGGAAAGGTCTCAACCGGGGTGTTATTGATAGGATTTTCAATATCATCAATTTCTTCCCCAACATGGTTATTCAGTACTCTTCCTGATCTCAACGCTGTGACGGCATTTACATTGTAATGCCCAGGATTCGGTAGTGGTTGAGATGGAAGTTTCCCTTTTTCTCTCGCACTCATTTTGGCTTTAAGTCGTGCAATTTCAGCTTCCATCGATCTGATACTCTCAGCTTGGGACGCTGAGTTTTTCTTTATCTCACTGACGGAAGATCTAACCTCAGCCGACACCTCTATGAAATTTGACAAGAGTGATTTCATGGTTTGAGTGAATTGAGAGAATTCGTCAGAACAGGTCAACTGCATAGGATTAGACGGTGCAGGAGAGTTGACCTGGTTTTGAAAATTTTGTGACTGGTAGGGGTGCTGAGTGGGTTGAAGTGGTTGCTGTTGTGGTGGAAGAGCCCTTTGGAATTGATTTTGGCTTGGAACCGTGTTTTGATGTTGTTGTTGTTGGTTCCAAGCAAAATTCGGGTGATTCCTCCAACCTTGATTGTACGTGGAAGAATATGGATCGTTTCTAGGTCTTTGAAATGCGGCATTGGTATGCTCATGACCTTGAAACGGAGAGTTTAATGGACATTCTTCCGTTAAGTGAGAAGGATCAGAACATCACCCACATACAGTTTTGGGGAGTGACATCGGATTTAGGGAGGCTGCTAAAAATTTGTGTTCCATAGCCTCGAGCTTCTTTTGCATTGCTTCCATCTCAGCTCGAACACCTATGGACACATCAATTTGGTGTACGCCACCACTAGTCGATGACCGGGTTCCACTCTCCCACTGTAAGGATTTTTCAGCGAACTCTTCTAAAAATTTCCAAGCTTCCCCATCATCCTTGGTCATAAAGGTGCCTTGACACATGTTTTCAAGGTTCTGTTTAGTGGTAGGGTTAATGCCCTCATATATGATTCGGCAAAGATCCCATCTCGGGATGTCATGATGTGGACATTGAACCAAAAGATCCTTGAATCGTTCAAAGCATTTCGAGAATGGTTTAGTCGGAAGCTGTGTGAATTGATTTAGTTCGCTACGGATTCCAGCTGTCTTTTGCATAGAGTAGAATTTCTTAAGGAATGCCGCAACGAATTCTTCCCAATTCGTAATGGAATGTGCGGTAGTGTTATACAGCCACTTCTCGGCTATATCGCACAAAGTAAATGGAAGAAGACGTAGACGCATAGCATCCACTGAAAGTTGTGATGTACCCATCATTGCCCATACGTTTTCAAATTTGGTGATAAAGACGTATGCATCTTCTGTCTCGAGACCGTGGAATTTGGGTAGAAGGTTGATGTATTGAGGTTTAATCTCAAAATTATCCCCGTTGGCTGGTGGAATGGATAAGCAGGTCGAAAGAGAACCTCGCAAAGGATAGCACCTTTCTTGGAGAGAGATGCGGGGTGGATTCTGTGCACCAACGGACGGCGGCAGATTAGTGGTACAGAAATTCAATGGATACGGATCCATCGATATGGGTGTGGTGGTGGGTAAAGAAGAAGTAAATAGAGAAATACCGACTTCGGAGTCGATGGGAGGAACGCGGACTAAACGGGCACTAGAATCCCTTGTCCAGCCTATCTTGCACTAAAAAGGGTTAGTACAAGTGGCAGGATGACTTATAATTAGGGGAAATGAATGAATGCGGTGTTTGTTTTGAAAAATGATACGGATTTTTTTTTTGAAAAATGATGCGATCACAACAAATGCAACAAGCAAATCCCTAATTCTAGGGGTCACCTAGATCAAAGCTCTAGACCGCTCCTAACTGCCAAAAGACAAGTCGCAGGATAAATCCTCCACTGCCTCTTTTTCTCTCCTGTGGCCAGGTAAGTGGGAGGTTCTCCACTACGTAAGTAGTGGGCTTAATTAAGTAACCACTAGCCTTGGACACACTTGCCTTAGACACCACAAAAGAAACACGGATAAGCAATGAATTACCCATGGCCTTCTCTTGTCCTAAGTGAGCACGACGGTCCTTAGAGTCATCTCTAGATATTTTTTAGTTAATGAGGGTAAATGCGGATGCAAGTTTGTGATTTTTGGGGCTTAGGAAGGGTAATGAACTCCCCACCAAATCTGGATTTGGCCGTGCCCCTTAATGTCTGTATTTGTTAGTGTATATGCCCTAGAGGCCATTACTGTATCATACTAGTATGTATATTACTTGATGGAAGCTTGGGATATTCACAGTTGTACAGACAATCTTGCTCAATATAGTAGTATGCTATTTGGTTTGTCTCTGCTTTAATGTGTACTTGTGTGTTTATTTATTATATCACCTATACGCATTAGTAGAGCCCTTAGGATCTTTGCTTGATTACCGGCGTTGTAATGGCGATCACACTCGTGGGGGCTGGGTAATCTACAAGAACATCCTTATACATGTCCCTAGTCGTAGGAGTATCGAGATAGGGCATCGAAACTCCGGAGTAGACTAGCGTATGCGCTTCTCATCCCAGCACGGGAGACAGTCTGTCCCATAGCCGTCAGTACGTCGTACTTGAGATAGTATGCGGGTGCTTGTTAGGTTACGAGTACACTAGACAGGACTCGTCGGGAACTGATGGTGGGTATTATACCTATCGTCAGTTATCAGTTCCCAGGTGACATGAGTATAGCTCAGTCCGCTGACTTGACACTGTCTCGCCTCGAGTGTGTTCCCACTGTACTTTGATTACTACCCTACCACGGCTCTACTGAGTCGTGCAAACAGGTAGTAGTTGGGAGCAGTCCCGAAGCACTTGGAGGCAGTGACGGTTAGACAGGATTCGTCTCTCCCGGTATTGGGGGTTGACATCGCGCTGTGTCTAGGAGAGCCATTACACAAGTAGTCCCTGGCCAGGGCAAACGAGATGTACTGGTAGGTTCCAGTGATATCTCAGGGTGTTCTGGGCTTCACTCCGACACGATTTGTACCGCTATTAGGGGACTGACGTTTTTACCGCCCCCTAGGCCCGACATGCGATGTATTAGACGAACAGACCGGACTGTACGGAGAATGTCACATTCAGACTCAGTAGGAGTTCAGATGTGTTTTACCTCGTCAGTCTTCTTATCGGCATTTACCTGAGGACCGTTACGCACAGCTAGTGCCGCTTGCGGTCTGTGGTTAAACCCACTGCCAGCATAGTGTCGAGTCTTTAGAGTCCCACACAGAGGGTATTCGCCTCTGGGCAAAACCGAGTAGAGGTCGCATGGTTTTGCGACAGGGTTCGTTCTCATCCGCGCACTTGTGCACGTTTGGAGTCCGGACGGATTATACTAGCAGGCTCTGTTTTGAGCCAGATGCTGGTATATGTTTTGGGGTTGCTTTTATCTCTCAGTATTCTTGTTCCTCGAAACGAGAATGCAGGTGTGTATGCACAGTTGCTTGAGGCGGAGGATGAGGACTTTCATTAGGGTTTCGGAACGGGTGCGTATGCACAGTTGGCAGTCGTTATTTTTCCAAACCCTAATGGATTTATGAAATATCAATTAATAATAGTAATTAAATGAAATAATGTTATGGTTGATTTTGTTGACTAGTTGACCATGGTTGACTTGTTGACCATGGTTGAATGTTGACCATCATCATTGCTTTGCAAGGATACTCCTTGATTCTAGCTTACATTCATTTAAAAAAGTGATGATGGTGGTCATTCCAAATACAACCATCAACTATTTCATTTTGATTTATTATTATTAATTAGATAAATCATTTTCCTTTTGTTATGGTTGCAAGAGGAAAATAGCTCATTCTATCATTTTGTTTCTCTCTCTTCACTTCATCTTCTTCCTCCTCTAGTTCAAGGAGAGCAAATCTCATGTGTTGAGAATCATCTCCTTGAAGATAAAACACTCCAAAGCACACTCTACTCACTCTAAGGTAGAAGGTTTAGGAAGCCGAGTACCTTAGTTCTCTCAAGATCGAGAAAGGAGCCCAAGGATGAAGCCCTCAGGTGGATCTATCTTCGGCAAAGAGGAGACGAGGAGGGGAAGCCATTCAAGCTACTACAAAGACCAAGAAAGAAGAAGAACAACAAGAAGAGAAGGAGTTCAAGTTGAGGTATAACCACTTTGCCGAGTAGTTAACTCTTCTTTGCAAGTTTGCTAGTTTAGTTTAGCAAAGATCCGGCTTTTACGGTCCATGTTACAAAGTTTTTGTTTTACCGTTTCCGCATCCCCGAAAGTACCGGGAGAGGTAACGTGGACCTAACAGTGGTATCAGAGCCTAACTAAACTAAAACTAGCTTGGTAGCGAAGTGTATGGAAGTTCGAAACAGAAAAATCGCAAAACCGGAAAAACCAAAACCCTAAGTTTCTGTTGAAATTTTTTATGCTCAAAATGTAATACGTTTTACTCCTAAAATCGGCTCAGGGTTTTGTGAGAACACCCACGAAAAACGATCACGTGATTCCTTCAAAGCGCCGCGGTTCCGCGGCAATGGATGGCTTAGGCCGCGGAACCGCCGCCGTTTGTCTTCTTCTTGTGGTCCTGTTTCGTGCAGTGTGCTTCTGGTAGGATTTTGGGATTTTTAAGATATGTCATTTGTGCCCAGATTCTCCAGAAAAGAAATTTACTTTTGGGGTCCTATAAATCCGTATTTTTTTTTTCGAACTTCGCTACACTTTGGCTATATTGGTTATATCTGTGATGTTTGAATGTATTGAACGTCGGCTAATCGCTATAAGTCGATTAGTCGGGGTTATACATCTCTGTGATCTGTGTTTGATGATGGTTTGTGTATATGAATGCGTTGGACTGTCGCGGGTGAATAGCCGGGGTGGATGTGAGATGAGTGTTTCTTTTCTTTCATTCATTGTAAATGTAAATTGATGTAATAATATTATTTGTATGGCCGCACAACCGGGTCGGGGTTGTAGCCGTCATTGTATAATTCTTTTTACTGTTTTTGCTCCTAGGATAGACCCGTGGAGGGGTGCACAAACTACCGGGTATCTCGAAGTGCCGAGTGGCCTACTCACGGCGTTGAGGGAGGTTGCTCCACTTCGGATATTTGGCGGGTAGTTTGCCGCACCCGTAGGGGTCTTGGGTGGGGTATTTGGCTATTCACCGCGACCGTGTAATCCGCTTTTCGTTGCAGGCTCGAAAGGATTGCGGATTGCTAGTATATCCAATGTATTCATCTGTGATCTGTAATGTCTATCATTGCTTTCTATTTAGGCGTTGCTTATGTTTTACAGCCGCGCTAGCCCAGCGCCCGCTCTGTCGTTAGTTAAGTAACCTAACGGGTGATGACGGGGCCCCGTGGCGAATGCGAATGGCATAAGCGTACGTCATATTTTGGTTGTTTTCTGCAATGGTAGGATTTAAATGATGGGACGCATTAAAAGAACTAATGCAAGAAAATAAACCTAAAAGACGTTGTTGGAACAATTTTTCAAAAAGCTGTTATTACAAGGACGTTCATTTTTGTTTTGCATCGCGGTATTCGGTTGTGAATGCCCAGCACCTCAGTCGACGAGGCAAGGGCCGAGATCCCTTCACCGGGAGTGACCCCTTGGACAAAAGTTTGCGTCAGGGTAATAACTTCACTATAGTCGATTATTCTTGCTTTGCATCGAGGTATTCAATTTGGAATATCCTGCACCTCATTCGACGAGGAAAGAGCCGAGATCCCTTCACAGGGAGTGACCTCTTTAGCAAAAAGTTTTCGCCACTATATTTTCAAAAACTGTATCATGTTCCTTCAACGATATCAAGTTCATTACGTTAACGGGTTTTTCGCCAAAAACCCAGCCGTAGCCCTCCGTCGTTTCGGATAATTAATACTTAGTATTCGTGCTGCGTTTGTTGATTATTCGTCAAGACACAGTGAACGGTAGCTGAGTAATAATTCTCTGTTGCACGGATAGATGCGATTGGTTAGGACGGTCGCATGATTTTGTTGATTATTCGTCAAGGATCATGCGGGCGGGTCTAATGCAATCCTGGATGACGACGGGTTGAACTTGACTAGGACCTTTTGATTTGTTGATTATTCGTCAAGGTCACTTGGGTCCTAGGGGCAAAAACCACATCGGGAGTTTCAAAAGTACTGAAACTTGCAGATTTAGCATACCTTCTAGAGTGTGGTGACTAGAGTGGATTCCATCTAGGTCATCACACAATGATAGTTGGATCCCGATCCCACTGATGAGTTGGATTACTCTCGGGAGATTATTTCACTTAACGATCAATGCTATAAACCTAGTAGGTGTCTAGAAAGGTGTTAGCGGGGTTACGCCCCCAGGGAAAAGAGGTTCTTTAATTAAGGAACTTCGCGAAAGCGTTGGAAAACCTTCCTCGAAGTACCGACACTAGCCTGGCTGAAAGGTTAAGCAAGTATTGTGACGTGAATTAAAAACCCGGCTAGTTCTTCTTTTAAAAGGTTTTAAGAAGAATTTGAGTAAATAGTGGGAGACATCCTGGTTAGATAAATTAATAAACCAATCTAATCTTGCAAGAGCATACGCTGAGTGTTTCTTTTCTCTCTCTCCAGGCAGCAACCTTTTCACGCACTAATCAAGATAATAAAATGTATCGCTTGACCGATCCGAATTCTTATTCGGGACTGGGGAAAGTTGGTTCAGCTCTAACTTGTGACAACAGTCATGAGTATGAGAATGGGAAAGGGGATTGTATGGATTTCCAGGATACCCAGTTGAAGAAGAAGCATGGTTTTGCATCTACTTCAGGTGTTCTTGTAATTGAGAACTGTTTTACGGTCAGCCCTACCTCCTGGGTACTTGATACCGGATCAGGATCTCATATCTGTAATTTATTGCAGGGACTGAGAAAAAGTAGGAGAGTTGCACCGGGTGATATGTCGCTCAGAGTAGCGAATGGAGCACAAGTAAATGCGGCAGCCGTCGGTGAATATCACCTAGTATTGCCAAATGGCAAGACTATGATTTTGAACGATTGCTACTATGTACCCTCCATGGTTGCAACATCATATCAGTTTCTTTACTCGATAAAGATGGATATAACTTTTTTCTTGAAAAGAATATCATGAACATTTACCTTGATAAGGTGCTGGTTGCAGAGGGTACACTGTGTAATGGTATCTACGTTCTAAATCAGAATACAGTTCTCAAAATACAAAACACACGCAAGAGGAAGAATTCAGATACGAATGAATCCTACTTGTGGCATTGTAGACTTGGTAATGTCGGAGAGAAAAGACTGAGTAAGTTGCATAAAGATGGACTCTTGGATGCATTCGAGTTTTCATCTTATGAAACTTGTCAGTCTTGTCTCAAAAGGAAGATGACCGAATCTCCGTTCACCGGACATGGAGAAAGAGCAGCAGAGCTCTTGGGACTCGTACATAGTGATGTATGTGGTCCGATGTCTATACATGCAAGGGGTAGGTTCTCGTACTTCATCACATTCACTGACGATCTCTCTAGGTTCGGATATGTGTATCTATTGAAACACAAATCTGAAACTTTTGAGAAATTCAAGGAATTCAGAAAGGAAGTAGAGAACCAGACAGGCAAAAGTATCAAGATCCTCCGGTCTGACAGGGCAGGGGAGTACTTAAGCACGGAATTCCTAGATTACTTAAAAGAGAATGGTATTCTCTCTCAGCTTACTCCTCCTTATACACCACAGCACAACGGTGTATCGGAGCGGAGGAATCGTACCCTATTGGATATGGTTCGCTCCATGATGAGTAGTGCTGAGTTACCTCTTTCATTCTGGGGACATGCGCTTCAGACAGCAACATACCTTTTGAATCAAGTTCCGTCCAAATCTGTGCCTAAAACTCCGTATGAAATATGGAGCAGTAAGAAACCATGTCTAAAGTTTATTAAGATATGGGGTTGTCCGGCCTATGTAAAAACACAGAAACCGGACAAGTTAGAGGCACGGTCAGTTCTCTGTAAATTTGTGGGATATCCTAAAGACTCACTAGGATATCTGTTCTACCACACTGAGGAACAGAAGGTGTTTGTATCTCGCCACGCTATCTTCTTAGAAAGGGAGTTTCTTGCAAAAGAAGCTAGTGGGAGTTCGGTAGAACTGGAAGAAATTCAGCGACCACAAAATGTAACTGAAAATTTGGAGGAACCGCTAGATTCAATGACCACAAACGAACCTCAGCCACTCCGCAGATCTGGTAGGATTTCTCATTCGCCCGAGAGATACTACGGTTTTCTCATTGACGGGGATCGAGAGGATTGCATCTTGGAAGAAGATGACCCTACCAGTTTCAGGCAGGCCATTATCAGTAGGGACTCTGATAAGTGGCAGGAAGCAATGCAATCCGAAATGGAGTCCATGTACACCAATAAAGTGTGGACCTTGGATATTGCTCCACCTGGGGTAAAACCCGTTGGATGCAAATGGATCTACAAAAGGAAACTTGGTGTAGATGGGCAGGTGGAAACCTATAAAGCTAGACTCGTTGCAAAAGGTTTTCGTCAAAGACCTGGTTTGGACTATGACGAGACTTTTTCTCCGGTGGCTATGCTCAAATCCATTCGGATCCTACTTGTCATTGCTGCCTTCCATGACTATGAAATCTGGCAGATGGATGTTAAGACGGCTTTCCTAAACGGTTGTTTGGAAGAGTGCGTTTACATGGATCAACCAGAAGGTTTCGTAGACAGTGGGAGCAGCGAAATGTGTGCAAGTTGCTTAAATCCATTTATGGATTAAAGCAGGCATCGCGGAGCTGGAACATCTGTTTTGATGAAGCAATCAAGGAATTTGATTTCATCAAGAACGAAGATGAACCCTGTGTATATAAGAAGATTGTAGGACGAACTGTCGTATTCCTAGTCTTGTACGTGGACGACATTCTTTTGATAGGAAATGACATTCCTATGCTACAATCGGTCAAGTTGTTTTTGTCACAAAGGTTCTCCATGAAGGACCTGGGTGATGCCTCGTACATTCTGGGGATCAAGATCTATAGAGATAGATCCAAGAAACTATTGGGACTTTCACAGTCCAGGTACATAGAGACCGTACTAAAGAGATTTAGTATGGAGGGTTCCGAGCGCGGTAATATACCCGCATTGCACGGAATTACCCTCTCCAAGAAGATGTCTCCTAAGACTGACGAGGAGAGGGTTCGCATGAGCACTATACCCTACGCTTCGGCAGTAGGGTCTATAATGTATGCGATGCTATGTACAAGACCAGATGTAGCTTACGCATTGAGCGCGGAAAGCCGGTATAAGTCAGACCCAGGGGAGGACCACTGGACGGCAGTGAAGAACATTCTCAAGTACCTAAGAAGGACTAAGGAGATGTTCCTGGTTTACGGTAATGGAGACCTCAGGGTCGAGTCCTTTACCGATTCAAGCTTCCAGAGTGACAAAGATGACAGCAAGTCCGTCTCGGGTTTTGTGTTTACCCTCAACGGAGGGGCGGTATGTTGGAGTTCCAAGCAGGATACCGTCGCAGACTCGACGATGGAGGCTGAATACATTGCTGCAAGCGATGCCGCAAAAGAGGCGGTCTGGATAAAGAAGTTCATTAGTGAACTTCAGGTGGTTCCGTCCATTGTTGACCCAATACCTTTGTATTGCGATAACAATGGGGCTATAGCTTTAGCGAAAGAACCAAGGTCCCATCAGAAATCCAGGCACATCTTAAGGCGGTATCACCTTATCAGGAAGATCATTGATCGACAGGAGATCGAGGTGCGGAGAGTGGACACAAAGGACAACACTGCGGACCCATTCACGAAGGCTTTACCCCAGACTCAGTTCGAGCGGCTGATCGAGATGATAGGTCTTCGATACGCCAGTACATGGCCTTAGTGCAAGTGGGAGATTGTTAGTGTATATGCCCTAGAGGCCATTACTGTATCATACTAGTATGTATATTACTTGATGGAAGCTTGGGATATTCACAGTTGTACAGACAATCTTGCTCAATATAGTAGTATGCTACTTGGTTTGTCTCTGCTTTAATGTGTACATGTGTGTTTATTTATTATATCACCTATACGCATTAGTAGAGCCCTTAGGATCTTTGCTTGATTACCGGCGTTGTAATGGCGATCACACTCGTGGGGGCTGGGTAATCTACAAGCACATCCTTATACACGTCCCTATTCGTAGGAGTATCGAGATAGGGCATCGAAACTCCGGAGTAGACTAGCGTACGCACTTCTCATCCCAGCACGGGAGACGGTCTGTCCCACAGCCGTCAGTACGTCGTACTTGAGATAGTATGCGGGTGCTCGTTAGGTTACGAGTACACTGGACAGGACTCGTCGGGAACTGATGGTTGGTATTATACCTATCGTCAGTTATCAGTTCCCAGGTGACATGAGTACAGCTTAGTCCGCTGACTTGACACTGCCACTTCGCCTCGAGTGTGTTCCCACTGTTCTTTGATTACTACCCTACCACGGCTCTACTGAGTCGTGCAAACAGGTAGTAGTTGGGAGCAGTCCCGAAGCACTTGGAGGCAGTGACGGTTAGACAGGATTCGTCTCTCCCGGTATTGGGGGTTGACATCGCGCTGTGTCTAGGAGAGCCATTACACAAGTAGTCCCTGGCCAGGGCAAGCGAGATGTACTGGTAGGTTCCAGTGTTATCTCAGGGTGTTCTGGGCTTCACTCCGACACGACTTGTACCGCTATTAGGGGACTGACGTTTTTACCGCCCCCTAGGCCCGACATGCGATGTATTAGACGAACAGACCGGACTGTACGGAGAATGTCACATTCAGACTCAGTAGGAGTTCAGATGGGTTTTACCTCGTCAGTCTTCTTATCGGCATTTACCTGGGGACCGTTACGCACAGCTAGTGCCGCTTGCGGTCTGTGGTTAAACCCACTGCCAGCATAGTGTCGAGTCTTTAGAGTCCCACACAGAGGGTATTCGCCTCTGGGCAAAACCGAGTAGAGGTCGCATGGTTTTGCGACAGGGTTCGTTCTCATCCGCGCACTTGTGCACGTTTGGAGTCCGGACGGATTATACTAGCAGGCTCTGGTTTGAGCCAGATGCTGGTATATGTTTTGGGGTTGCTTTTATCTCTCAGTATTCTTGTTCCTCGAAACGAGAATGCAGGTGTGTATGCATAGTTGCTTGAGGCGGAGGATGAGGTCTTTCATTAGGGTTTCGGAACGGGTGCGTATGCACAGTTGGCAGTCGTTTTTTTTCCAAACCCTAATGGATTTATGAAATATCAATTAATAATAGTAATTAAATGAAATAATGTTATGGTTGATTTTGTTGACTAGTTGACCATGGTTGACTTGTTGACCATGGTTGAATGTTGACCATCATCATTGCTTTGCAAGGATACTCCTTGATTCTAGCTTACATTCATTTAAAGAAGTGATGATGGTGGTCATTCCAAATACAACCATCAACTATTTCATTTTGATTTTTTATTATTAATTAGATAAATCATTTTCCTTTTGTTATGGTTGCAAGAGGAAAATAGCTCATTCTATCATTTTGTTTCTCTCTCTTCACTTCATCTTTTTCCTCCTCTAGTTCAAGGAGAGCAAATCTCATGTGTTGAGAATCATCTCCTTGAAGATAAAACACTCCAAAGCACACTCTACTCACTCTAAGGTAGAAGGTTTAGCAAGCCGAGTACCTTAGTTCTCTCAAGATCGAGAAAAGAGCCCAAGGATGAAGCCCTCAGGTGGATCTATCTTCGGCAAAGAGAAGACGAGGAGGGGAAGCCATTCAAGCTACTACAAAGACCAAGAAAGAAGAAGAACAACAAGAAGAGAAGGAGTTCGAGTTGAGGTATAACCACTTTGCCGAGTAGTTAACTCTTCTTTGCAAGTATGCTAGTTTAGTTTAGCAAAGATCCGGCTTTTACGGTCCATGTTACAATGTTTAGAAAATTCTTGTTTTACCGTTTCCGCATCCCCGAAAGTACCGGGAGAGGTAACGTGGACCTAACAGTATTAATATGCAAACAACCACAAAAATAAAAAACACGCACAATTTTATTTTTCTTTTTGCGGCACTGCGATTTTTGCAAAGAAGCCTGCAGAAAATTGTTAATTGGAGCAGATGAGGAAGGAGATAAGAAAGTTAGGGAGTTACAGAGAAGTTTTCGTGCAGTGAAGCCTTGAGGATGCCGCGGAACCGACGCAATGAAGCCTTTAAGCCGCGGAATCACCGCAGTTAAGTGTGATCCCAGCACAAAAATGTCACAGAAGGCTTCTGTTCACCCCTTGAGTCCTCTGGAATTCTCCAAAAAAAATTCCAATTGCACAGCAAGCTCCAGATTTCCATGCAACAAACCACAACAAATCGTTTAGTGTTTTGCACGAATTTTGATCTCAAAATTGTAATGGAATTAATCTTTTAAATCAAATTTCAATAAAGAACGAATTAGCGCACAATGCCCGGCAACGGCGCCATTTGATTGATCGACTTTCCGATTGTGTCGGTTTATAGAAAATTGTATATAAATCACAACCAAAAATATTTTTACCGCAATCAATAACGGTGTCGAATGTAGCGCGTTAGTAAGTGCGGATCGTCCACAGGGATTGTGAGATTCGTTCGTACTTGTTTTGTTTGAATTGAAAATTTAATAGAAAAGAAAAACAAACGATTCAAGATTTATGTCAATGAATTTCAAGAATCAACTAGATCAAATCAAGAAAGCATTAAAAATCAAGAATCAAGAAGTGATAGAATTCCAATCGATTTAAGTTTCAAGAATTGAAATGTAGCTCATAGGAGTCGATTAAATCTATAGATGTGAAGAAGATTTGCAATTACCTTTTCTTATCCATTAACGAATTGATGCTAGATCGATGACGATTTATCGAGGATTAAGGATCTTGCGAAGAATTAGGGTTTCCTCATCTTATCCTTTGTCCTTTCGATGAATCTCATTCACAAGATAGCTTCTAGGAAATCAAATGATCGATCGTTGAACTCTAGTTCCGTGCGAAAATAATCAAGAAAGCATTTCGCCTCGAAACTAGATCATCGATCATTCGATTTTCAAGAATTTACAAACGTTATAGGACTTAAGAAAATGTTTAAAGATTCGTCAACTTCATCATCTATTGATTAGTTTCGACTCCTCCACGAGCGGAGTTTACTCAAGCATCATCACAAAGAACACATTCAAGAATATAGATTGAATCATAATGCTTGAATTTAAAGAAAGCAAGATAAAAGAATTTCACCTTTATTTATCGAAAAATTCGTTACGACTGTCATGAATTTACAAAAGGAAGGAACTAGATCGTCGAATTTGGCGTCGCTTCGGCTCCTTGAGTCGCGGATCGGCTTGATCACTTGCTCCGATGAAGTCCGGCTTCGCTTCTAAAGGCTTTGAAGGATTCTTCTTCGATTTAACTCAAAGATCTTGAACTTTTGGCTTTTTGATTGGATTAGGGTTAGGGTTTGAGGCACAAGTCGTGTCACTCAACTTGTGGGGAGAATTGTTGAACAACCTTTTCAAGTGAGGCCTAGGGTCCTTTTTATAGGTTTAGGAATGATTAGCTTCCTTAAGAAGCTTGGATTAGGTTAGCTTCCCTTGTAAGCTAGTTAGTTAGGTAGAACCCTCTAGAACTAGTTAGTTAGGGTTTAGCTTCCACCTTAAGCTAGGAGGTTAGGGGGAAGGTTCTAGGCTTTTAAGGTAGTTAGGGTGAAGCTTGCTTTGGATGCTTGGACATCATTAGTTTGCACAAGGAACCTTTGCTGATCTGGCAGAATGTTCTGGAGTAATCTAGAAAATATAGTGACTTGAAGAGCTTCTGGCCTTTAGAGAAGAATAATGGAGCAAGTCTTTCTTGCTGACGTGGCAAGCATGCCACGGATCCGCGGCGCAAGCCGGCTCCCGCCGTGGATCCGCGGCCCAACAGGAGGCTTATGGCTTTAAACTTCATATAGTGTCTTCTTCTGTCTTCAGGTGTACTTTCTGATATGTTGATTCCCTGAATTCCTTCTAGATTACTTCCAGATCTCAAGTCATTGAGTTGGTGTATTTTTTTTATCAGCAATTTGACAATTTTGGCTCGATTCCCGAAATTTCCTGCACAAACTTCGAAACAAGTGTTGCGCAATACAAGGATGATGCGATGCCATGATAAACAGTCAATTTCCCTTAAAGTGCCGGGTTTAAAGTATAACACGTGCAATCTGTTATTTTACGACTGTTTTGCTAATATGTGCAATATGAATACCGAACACTTCTAGATGAGTGCAAATGATAGGGAAATTCACGTGTTAAAAATGCAGTATTTTCGACTGATCAGTCGCCTAGGTCAAGTCATTAGACCGCTCCTAGACTTCTAGAAGACAAATCGCAGGATAAATGCTCTACTGCCTCTTTGTCCCTTCTATGGCCAGATAAGTGGGAGGTTATCGCTACGTAAGTAGCGGGCCTAATTAAGTAACCACTTGCCTTAGACACACTTGCCTTAGACACCACAAAAGAAATGCAGATAAGCAATAGATTACCCACGACCTCCTTCTGTCCTAAATGAGCATGACGGTCCTTAGAGTCTTGTCTTGATATTTTTTAATTAATGAGGGTGATGCGGATGCTAGTTTTCTGATTTTTGGGGCTTAGGAAGGGTAATGAAATCCCCACCTAATCTGAATTTGGTCTTTGCCCCTTAATTTCCGTGTTAAAATATGCAAACAACCAAGATCAAACACGCAACAATTTTTCATTCTGCGGCGCTGCAAATTTTGCAAAGAAACCTGCAGAAAATGGTTATTGGACCATATCAGAGAGTAGACGAGAGAAATTTGGCACAGTGGACACCCTAAACGGAGGAGCTTCCACCGTAAAAACGTTCCTATAGCCGCGGTTCCGCGGTGGTAAGGAAGAATTAGGGTTTCAAAAAATTTCAGTATCTTCTTATACTCCTCTAGAATTTGCAGAACTTCTCTGAATCTTGATCATACAGCTATAATGATTCCAGATTCCCTCGCAAAAATTCCCAACTAATCGATAAGCGCTTGATGCGAATTTGATCTAAAACTTCTGATGGAATAATAATTTTTAAACTCAAATAACAAAAACGAACAAAATAGCACACATCCCCGGCAACGGCGCAATTTGATTGGTCGTTTCTTCGTGTGTTTGGTAAAATGTTTCAATCACAACCAAAGAAATTTATACCGCAATCAATTGACGGTGTCGATGTAGCTCGTCAATGAATACGGATCGTCCACTGAGATGTGTGTTTTGATCGATCTTGTTTTAGATGAGTCGAAATAAAAAGATAAAAGAAATTACTAGAAAATTGATTCAAGATTTGTGAGATTTGATTTTAAGAAA
Organism: Agapanthus africanus; assembly: GCA_030015575.1. NCBI lineage: Eukaryota > Viridiplantae > Streptophyta > Magnoliopsida > Asparagales > Amaryllidaceae > Agapanthus > Agapanthus africanus. Next base: position 310,704,216 of record JASDDO010000008.1, on the reverse strand, counting down.
ACATAAAGAATATAGATCTAGAATCAAGAATCAAGAAATGTCCCAATCACTTTAGTTATCATGATTTGTAGAATAGCTTGTAGGATTCGATCAAATTAGTAGCAGTGATGAATCCAGAGATGACTAATCTTATCTATTGATAATTTGTAGCTAGAACGATGGTGATGAATGAAGATTAGGGATCTATTGAAGAAACTAGGGTTTCTCCTTCTCTATCTCTTGTCTTTTCATTGATCATCATTTGGATCTAGCCTTTAGCAAAGAGAATCATCAATCGTTTAATCCTTAGTTTGCAACGAAATTATCAAGAATGTGATCTCGCTCCAAATTAGGTCATTGAGGATTCTTTTTCCTAAAGTTCACAAATCTCATAAGACTTAAGATTAGAAAAAGGATCTTATCATCGCTATATCTACCGATTCTCTCGAATCTTCCACAAGCGGAGATTTCACTCATACATCATGAAAATTAAAGAATCAAGAATGAAGAATTGTTAGTTATGTATATGCCCTAGAGGCCATTGTTGTACATATGATGTATATTATGATGGATGCTTGGATATATACAGAGAGGACTTTCTTGCTCGTCATGATAGTATGCTATTTGGTTTCACTTTATCTTAAACATGTTGACTTGTATTGGTTTACTGTCTTTCTCTCACATGTTGATAAAGCCCTTAAGATCAGTACTCGACTACTGGGATTATGATGAGATCATACTAGTGGGGCCACGGTAGTCGATGAGTACATCCTATAAATGTTCCTAGTCAAGGGTATATCGAGACGGGGCATCGATACACCAGAGTAGACTAGCGTATACGCATCTTGACCCATATGATGGGCGATGGATGATCCCATATCCATCGGTGTTTGACATCAAGGATGGTGTACGGGTGCTCAGTGGAGACTGGGTACACTGGACGGACTCGCCGAGAACTCCCAGATGGTGATATACCACAAGTCAGATGGCAGTTCTCCGGTGACACTGGTGCAGGGTAGTCTGTAGACCCGAGATCGTCATAAAGTCTTGTGTGATTCCCACTGTGCTTTGATTTCCACCTTACCACGTCCAAGAGGGCGTGCAAAACGGTGGCTTTTGGGTACAGTCCCGAATCACATGGAGGCAATGAGAGATAGGAGGGGATTCGTCGCTCCCGGTATAGGGAGTTGATGTTGTGCTATGTTCGATTGGCTATAACTGGAAATCCCTGGCCAGGGCTGATATAGTGATATACTGGTAAGTGTTACCAGTAGTTTCTCGACCTGTTATGAGCCTCACATTGACACGACTTATCGGTTACTGGGGTCTGACGTATACCACCCCTAGACTTGATATGCGACATATCAGACGAACAGACCGGACTGTACGGGAGTGTTACTGATTGGATTCACAGGAGAACGGACAGGCTAGCTTGTTGATCTTCTGATCGCTCAATACCTGGGTGGCTGTTATGTTTAGCTGACCGCTTGCAGCTTGTGGGTGTTTGATATGATCATCACCTGCTACCGGCGTATTGACGATTCTTTAGAGTCCTACACAGAGGTTTCTTGGCTCAGTCAAAACGGAGTAGAGGCACATATGTGATATGTGAAGGATCGAGGATAATGCGATATGAGATACCGTATTATATTCTCGCGATATTTAGATATGAACCGGGTCATCGGATCAAGTGTTGATTCGATGAATCGGTACATGATATATTAGTCGGTTATATTAGATATAGCCGGATCGTCGGATCAAGTGTTGATTCGATGATTTAATGTAAAATGATATATATGATATATTGTATTATATTATCTAATATTGGCTCGCTTTATTATTTCATTTTCTCACCGGATTAATACATTGATATATATGCGATATATGTTAATTGTATTATTTTCTTTTGTTGCAAATATATAATATATATGTGATATATATTATTGTGACATGATATGATTTATTATGAAACATGTTTAAGGATGATAAAAAGGGATTAGGGTTTGATTAGGGTTGGCTCCTTCTTGTTCATTCTAGAAGGATTCTCTTTTGTCTTGGTTAAGATATTATGGTTGATACTTATCCTTGACTCATACTTAACCTAACCAAACCCTAGCTCTAGTTTATTCTCTACAAAGGTTTAGCCTCTCATCCTTGACCATGGTTCCATAATCAATCATATACTCTTATCTACTATTCATCACAAAAGGATTATTCTTATTATTCTTCATCTTCTTCTCTCTTGAGTTTGAGAGAGAGCTCACTTGTGATTTCTTTTGTGATGAGTTCTTCTGAGAAAATAATATTAAAAGAAAGCATAAATACTACTCTATCATCCTCATCTAATCTAGCCCTTTAGATTAGAGTGTTCACCTCATTAGAGTGAGAAAGCTTGGGTTATAGCAACTTCGACGTAGATCATCGGAGAAGCGGAACACTTCAAGCTAGCATGGATCGTTCGAGTCGTGGAGCCTTTCTTGAGTCCGGGAGATCGTGGATCGCGGCGAAGGGACGTCTACTCGAAGCTTGTGAAGCGAAGGAGCGGACTACAAAGGTTGTAATCCCTCACACTTAGGTTTAAACATGTTATCTTGCATGTTAAACCCTAATAATCTAGCAAAGATCCCGTCTTTGGGTTGTTCGGCACATCTAAAATTTTATTCCGGCATGTTTGATGCTTTATGAACCTTCATAAGAGTGCCTAGGAACCCTACAGTAGTATCAGAGCCTAGCTAGAGTATTAGGAGACGTGTTTACGAAGTTAAAACTCCGATCGAACCCGAACCGACAAAACAAAACCCCTCTCTGGATATTTTTTCAAATCTGTGATTTTTCCGAATTAAAAATACCTGAAAAATTCAGCACGGAAATATAAGAATTTTGGTGAAAAACGAGCACCTAATACTTCCAAACCGCCGCGGAACCGCGGCCGTACCGTGCTTGGGCCGCGGATCCGCGGCCGTACAGGGGAGATTGGTATTTGTTTTTACACAGTAATTCATATTTCTGTGATTTATATTTTATGGGTATTTTTATTCTGACTCAAGTGTTGAGTATTTTGGGGTTTATTTTGTAATCGTAGATTCGATCGGAAATTTAAATTCGTTATTATTTCCGGATATTTAGAATCTGTTAAAAAGTTCGAACGGATATCATTAACTCACTTTTTCCCGACACGAAAATTTTTCAAGTGTTGAATCTTTTCTCGAGTTTAAATCTTTCGGAAATGCGTGCAAGTTTTGTGGTGGACCCTCTAGAAGACAACAAACCTTAACTCGATTATGTGGCCGTCTTGAACTGCCTTTTGAACCCTCGGGTTTGGGGCAGTACGGCGTGCCACATGTAGGTGTTGGCTTGACCCTTCTACGGCTGGACCGCTACTACTGTGACACATTCCGGATTATTTGAACTCCGCTCAAGTGTTGAGCAATTTAGGAAATTTTGGGTATTTGATTATCTGTTCGGAAAGTTTAATACAGTCTATTTATCTGGAATTTGATACAATATATGGAATTCATATAGTTAGGCATGAAATGCGAAGTATGTGATATTTCGGATTTACGATGTCCAAAGTGATTGTGGATTCCAAATATTGTAGTTTTACAATTTCTTTTCTGTGACCGTAAGTGTAGTATGTAGTTGTATTGCCGGTTTTCGTTGCTATACGACAACGACGATCGGTGTATGCATACTTACTTACGTTGATGATATGTGATATTATGTGTTGCTGTGATAAGTTATATTGGATCGTCGTGTTCTGAATAGCCGGGGGTTTTATGTGAGATGAGGGTTTTTATTTTCATTCATGTAAAATTCATTTGTATGTAATATTCTTTTATTGGGGTACTTCCGGGATGAGGTTGATGTCACCCTTGTATATTATTTACTTTTCCACATTAGGTAGACCCAAGGAGGGGAGCATAAGGAACCGGGTTCTAGGGTCCAGTGGGAGGCCATCTCGAGGAGTCGAGATCGGGTCTCCAAACCCTAGAATTGGCAAAGTTACTTGCCTCTCTCGTAGGGGTCTAGGGATGTGGGTTTGGCTATTCATCACGACCGTGGAATCTGTGTTTTATACCGGCTCGTATTAAAAACACGGACGTCCTAGTATATCCAATATTTCATATATGTTCTTCTGCTGCAATGTTCTGTGATGAGATCATATTACAGCCTGAGACGAATGCTTATGTTATATATGCTGATATATAAATATTACTGCTTTCGTTTATTCTGTGATGCTTAGGAAGCATAAGCTGATGGGATTTTTTATTAATGAGATTAATAAAAAGAAAAGAAACCTAAAAGATGTTGTGGAATTAAAACTTTATAAAAAGGGTAGCTACAGTTTTGCTTTGCACAGTGATATATATGATATGTCCTGCACCTTATTCGATGAGGAAAGAGCCGAGATCCCTTCACCGGGAGTGACCTCTTTAGCGAAACTGGCAGATGCTACAAAACTCGGTTTGTCTTTTGATTGCTTTTAAAGTTTTGCTTTGCACAGTGATATATATGATATGTCCTGCACCTTATTCGATGAGGAAAGAGCCGAGATCCCTTCACCGGGAGTGACCTCTTTAGCAAAACTAATGAAAGCCTCAAAAACACTCCATTTCAAAATTTCACATGATTCTACGACGATATCAAGTTCATTACGCTCATGGTTTTCGGAAAAACCTGCGTAGCCCTCCGTCATTTCAGATAAAGACTAGTTAGTATTCGTGCTACGTTTGTTGACTATGTTAAGGCGTAGTGTGCGGTAGCTAATTAGTACTTATCTGTTAAAACATGAGATGTGATTGTATTAGGGTAGTTGTACGACTTTGTTGACTATGTTAAGGGTCGTGCAGGTGGGTTTAATTCAATCGGGAAATGACGGGTTGAACTTGGCTAGCAATTATGATTTGTTGACTATATTAAGGTCATAAATTGCTAGGGGCAAAATATTATCGGGAATTTCAAGTGTTGAAATTTGCAATGAGATTGCATACCTCCTATGAGATAGTTGGGTCCCGATACCCGCTGCGAGTAAGAGTTACTCCTGGGAGAGTTTTACTCAGGACAATTAGCCGATCAAGTAGGTGTCTAGAAAAGTGTTAACGGGGTTACGCCTCTGGGAAAATGAGGTTTACTTTAATTAGGTCCGTGCGAAAACACGGGGAACCTCCCTCAAGTACCGACACTGATCTGGGTGAAAGATTGACGAAATTGTAGGGTGTAATTAATCCCGGCTAATCTTACCTTTTAGGGTTTGAAGGTAGATTTGATAAAAACAGTGGGAGACATCCTGATTAGATAAGATAATAACCAATCTAATCTTGCAAGAGAATACGCTAAAGTGTTTTCTTCTCTCTCTCTCCAGGTAGCGACCATGTCAGGCCATAATCAAGATAATAATATGGATGTATTGACTGAACCCGCTTATTATACTGAGCAAGGGAACGTTGGACCCGTTCTTTCTTATAAGGGTTATAAGACTGAACAGAAAACAGGAGAATATCTGGATTCTCGTGCCGCCCAAAAGAACATGCATGTTGATGCATCTTCTTCAGGTGTGTTAGTTATTGAGAACTGTTTCTCAGTTCATCCTACGTCATGGGTATTAGATACCGGATCAGGATCCCACATATGTAAATTGTTACATGGGCTACGAAAAGGTAGAGAACTGGGAAAAGGTGATCATTCCGTTCAAGTAGGAAACAGTGCAAGTATTGCAGCCAAAGCAGTTGGCGAATATCACCTTGTATTGCCAAGTCGTAATACACTGATTCTAAATGAGTGCTATTATATACCGAACATGATGTGCAACATTATATCAGTTTTTTTATTAAGTAAAGAAGGATATAATTTTGTAGTAAAGGATAATGTTATGAACATATTCCTAGATCAAAAGTTGATTGCATCAGGCTCGTTACATAATGGCATATTCATTCTAAATCGGAATACAGTCCTCAATATACAAAACACACACATGAGAAAAAGTTCAGAAATGAACGAATCCTTCTTGTGGCATTGTAGACTTGGTCATATCAATGCGACACGACTGGCTAATTTATATAAGGATGGTTATTTGAATCCGTTCGAATTATCATCTTATGATACTTGCCATTCATGTCTCAAAGGAAAAATGACCAAAGCTCCGTTTATTGGACACGGAGAAAGAGTTACTGAACTCTTAGGACTGGTACATAGTGATGTATGTGGTCCCATGTCTACGCATGCCAGGAACGGTTCTTCCTACTTCATTACATTCACTGACGATATCTCTAGATTCGGACATGTGTTCCTGATGAAAAACAAGTCTGAAGCTTTTGAGAAATTCAGAGAATATAAGCACGAAGTAGAGAATCAAACGGGCAAAAGTATTAATATTCTTCGATCTGATCGAGGAGGTGAATACTTAAGCAATGAGTTCCTAGATTATCTAAAAGAGAATGGGATTCTCTCTCAGCTTACTCCTCCTTATACACCACAGCACAACGGTGTATCGGAACAGAGGAATCGCACCCTATTAGATATGGTGCGCTCTATGATGAGCGAGGCTGAGTTGCCTATTTCCTTCTGGGTTATGCGCTTGAGACAGCAGCATACCTATTGAATCAAGTTCCATCTAAATCTGTGCCTACCACACCATATGAGATATGGAGTGGGAAGAGACCATATTTTAAACGAGTTAAGATATGAGGTTGTCCGGCCTATGTCAAAAGGCAAAATCCAGACAAACTCGAGGCACAGTCAGTTCTTTGCAAGTTTGTGGGATATCCTAAGAATTCCCAAGGATATTTTTTCTACCACGCTGAAGAACAAAAAGTGTTTGTTTCTCAATATGCCACCTTTTTGGAAAAGGAATTTCTTGCAAAAGAAATTAGTGGCAAAGAGGTAGAGCTGGAAGAGGTTCCAGAAACACAAATTGCAACTGAAGATTTAGTAGAACCAGAGGATTCAGTAGTACCCGACGAACCCCAGCCTCTCCGCCGATCTAGTAGGGTTTCTCGTCCACCTGAGAGATACTACGGTTTTCTCATTGATGGTGGAAGCGAGGTTTGCATCATGGAAGATGATGACCCGACTAGTTTCGAGCAGGCCATCACGAGTGGTGACTCTGTGAAATGGCTGGATGCAATGCGATCTGAGATGGAATCCATGTACACCAATAAAGTATGGATTTTGGAAAATGCTCCTGAAGGGGTAAAACCCATTGGGAGCAAGTGGATTTTTAAAAAGAAATTTGGTGTAGATGGAAAAGTTGAGACTTTCAAAGCTAGACTTGTAGCAAAGGGTTTTCGTCAACGACCAGGTGTGGATTATGACGAAACCTTTTCTCCAGTGGCTATGCTTAAGTCCATCCGGATCTTACTTGCCATTGCTGCATACCATGACTATGAAATCTGGCAAATGGATGTTAAGACCGCCTTTCTAAATGGTGATTTAGAAGAGTGCGTGTACATGACTCAGCCAGAGGGCTTCGTAGATAGTAGGAGCAGCGGAAAGGTGTGCAAACTGCTTAAATCCATTTATGGGTTAAAGCAAGCATCGCGGAGTTGGAACATCTGTTTTGATGTAGTAGTCAAAGAGTTTGACTTCATCAAAAAAATAGATGAACCTTGTATCTATAAGAAGGTAGCAGAGAGTAAGGTTGTCTTCCTCGTATTATACGTGGATGACATACTCTTGATAGGAAATGATATTCCTATACTGCAATCAGTCAAGCTCTTCTTATCACAAAGATTCTCAATGAAAGATCTAGGTGATGCCTCCTGCATATTGGGGATTAGGATCTATAGAGATAGATCCAAAAAGATACTGGGATTGTCCCAATCCAGGTACATTGACACCATACTAAAGAGGTTTAGTATGGAAGAATTCAAGCGTGGGAACCAACCCATGATCTCTGGACTCACTCTCTCCAAAGAGATGTCTCCCAAGATTGATTTGGAGAGAGCTCGCATGCAAGGGATACCCTATGCTTCGGCAGTAGGCTCTATCACGTATGTGATGCTATGTACCGACCCGATATAGCATACTCACTAAGTGTAGTGAGTCGGTATCAAGCAGATCCTGGAGAGAGTCACTGGACAGCTGTGAAGAACATTCTCAAATACTTGCGAAAGACTAGAGACATGTTCTTGGTGTATGGTAACGGAGAACTCCGGGTGGAGTCCTTTACCGATTCCAGCTTCCAAAGTGATAAGGACGACTCTAAGTCGCACTCGGGATTTGTCTTTACCCTCAATGGAGGGGCGGTATGTTGGAAGAGTTCCAAACAGGATAGCGTTGCAGACTCGACGATGGAGGCTGAATACATCGCTGCCAACGATGCTGCCAAAGAGGCTGTCTGGATGAAGAAGTTCATTAGTGAACTTGGTGTGGTTCCATCCATTGATCATCCAATACCTCTGTATTGCGATAACAATGGAGCTGTGGCTTTGGCTAAGGAACCCAGGTCCCATCAAAAGTCCAGACATATTCTAAGGCGGTATCACCTGATCCGGGAGATAGTTGATCGCCGGGAGATCGAGGTCAGGAGAGTAGATACGAAGGACAACACTACGGATCCACTCATGAAGGCCATTCCCCAGATACAGTTTGAGAGATTATTCGGGATGCTAGGTATGAGATACTACAGCAGCTGGCCTTAGTGTTAGTGTATATGCCCTAGAGGCCATTACTGTATCATACTAGTTTGTATATTACTTAATGGAAGCTTGGGATATTCACCTTGTATATACAATCTTGCTCAAAATAGTAGTATGCTACTTGGTTTGTTTCTACTTCAATGTGTACATGTGTTTATTTTAGTATATCGCCTATACACATTAGTGGAGCCCTTAGGATCTTTGCTTGATTACCAGCTATGTGATGGCCGTCACACTAGTGGGGCTGGGTAATCTATAAGCACATCCTTATGCAGGTCCCTGGTCGCAGGACTATCGAGACAGGGCATCGATACTCCGGAGTAGACTAGCGCATGCGCTTCTCATCCCAGTGTGGGAGACGGTCTGTCCCACAGCCGTCAGTACGTCGTACATAAGATAGTATGTGGGTGCTCGTTAGGTTACGGGTACACTGGACATGACTCGTCGGGAACTGACTAGTTAGTATTATGCCTATCGTCAGTTATCAGTTCCCAGGTGACATGAGTACAGCTTAGTCCGCTGACTTGACACTGTCACTTCGCCTCGAGTGTGTTCCTACTGTACTTTGATTACTACCCTACCACGGCTCAAAGGAGCCGTGCAAACAAGTAGTAGTTGGGTGCAGTCCCGAAGCACTTGGAGGCAGCGACGGTTAAACAGGATTCGTCTCTCCCGGTATTGGGGGTTGACATCGCGCTGTGTCTAGGAGAGCCATTACACGAGTAGTCCCTGGCCAGGGCAAACGAGATATACTGGTAGGCTTCCAGTGTTATCTCAGGGTGTTTTGGGCTTCGCTCCGGCACGACTTGTACCGTTATTAGGGGACTGACGTTTACCGCCCCCTAGGCCCGCCATGCGATGTATCAGACGAACAGACCGGACTGTACGGAGAATGTCACATTCAGGCTCAGTAGGAGTTCAGATGGGTTTCGCCTCGTCGGTCTTCTTGTCGGCATTACCTGGGGACCGTTACGCACAGCTAGTGCCGCTTGCGGTCTGTGGTTAAACCCACTGCCAGCGTAGTGTCGAGTCTTTAGAATCCCACACAGAAAGCTTTTCTCCTTTAGTCAAAAGAGTAGAGGTCGCATGGTATTGCGACAGGTCGCATGGTTTTGCGACAGGGTTCGGTCACATCCGTGCACTTGTGCACGTACAGTGTCCGGACAGTTTGCACTAGCGGGCTTTGGTTTAAGCCAGATCCTAGTGTACGTTTTGGGATTGGATTTATCCAGTATGCATTCGTGTTCCTCGGAACGCGGATGCGGGTGTGTATGCACAGTTGACAGGGAGGCAGAGGCAGCGGATTCTCATTAGGGTTGTTGACAGTTGACCGTTGACTATTTGACTTTTTGCTCAACCCTAATGAGAATATGATATGTGATTAACTATTATATTAATTAAATATTATGGTGACATGGTTGTTGACTTTTGTTGACTTTGTTGACTTGTTGACTTTTGTTGACTTGTTGACTTTGTTGACTGGTTGACTAGGCTTGACTAGTTGACCATCATGATAACCATAGCCATCATTTCATGGCAAAGACTTTTGCTTGCTTGCTCATTTGTGCAAAATGAGTGCATGAAATGATATGGTTATGGTTGCTTCAACCATCACATAACACTTGATTTGGTATAATGAGTTATGATGACTTTGGATTATGAGAGGGTGAGAGACAAAAGACTTGCTCATTCTTTCTTGCTCATACTCTCTCTTGTTCTTGAGCTCTCTTGTTTTGCTCTCACCATCTTCCTCTTGCTCCCTCTCTTGACTCTATGGTTCTCTTGTCTCATGAGTTGAGAATCAAGAACCATAGATAAAATCCCATACAAACTCTTCTTTACTCACTCTAGTTCACAAGGTTTAGCAAACCGAGTGAACTAGTTTCTTCAAAGAACGAAGAAGGAGCCAAAGGTTGGAGCTTTCAGGTGGATCTATCTTCGGCGTACGGAGACGACGGGAAGAAGCCAATCCGGACCACCATCGGAGCTTGAAGACGAAGGAGTTCAAGACAAGCAAGGTATAACCCCCTAACCGAGTAGTTAGAAACTCGTAGTTAGGTTGTTAGTTAGAAGTTTAACCAAGATCCGGGTTATAGGTCCATGTTACCACCTCTATAAAAATCGTTTTTTACCAAATTCCGCTTGCCCGAAAGTACCGGGAGAGGTAGCATGGACTTACAGTGGTATCAGAGCCTAGTTAAACTCTATCTAACATGTTAGCAAGTAACTAGAAGATCGATCAAAGAAAAAGTCCCGAAAACGAACCCCAAAATTCGAAGTTTCTGTCGATTTTTATATTGTTCAAAAGTTGATTATTTTCACACCTAAAATCGGCTCAGGATTTTGTGTGAACACCCACCAAAATTGGTCCAACGATCGAGTCAAAGCGCCACGGAAACGCGGCGGGAGCACGCTCCCGCCGCGGATCCGCGGCCGAGTTGACTCGGCCGAGGTCCAAGTTTGGTGCAGTTTTATTCTGGGGTTGTTTTGGGATTTTTGGAATATATATTTTCTGCCCAGATTTTCCAGAACGAAAATTTTATTTTTGGGGTCCTGAAAATCCGTATTTTTGATCGAACTTCTAAAAGACTTAAGCTAACGGGTTTTTCTGTAATGTGATATTTGTATTGAACGTCTACTAATCGCTATATGTCGATTAGTGGGGGTTATACAAATCTGTGATCTGTAATGTTGCTGGAATGTGTATATGAATATGTTGGATTGTCGCGGGTGAATAGCCGGGGGTTGTGAGACGAGAGTTTTCTTTTCTTTCAATTCATGTAAATTTGTAAATTGATGTAATAATTATTTGTATGGCCGCACAACTGGGTCGGGGTTGTAGCCGTCATTGTATAATTTCTTTTTACTGTTTTTGCTCCTAGGATAGACCCATGGAGGGGGTGCACAAACTAATGGGTATGCCCAAGTGTCGAGTGGCCTACTCATGGAGATGAGGGAGGTTGCTACGCTTCGGGTACTTGGCGGGTAGTTTGCCGCACCCGTAGGGGTCTGGGGTGGGGTATTGGCTATTCACCGTGACCGTGTAATCTGTTTTTCGTTACAGGCTCGTACGAATTACAGATTCCTAGTATATCCAATGTATTCATCTGTGATCTGAAATGTTTATCATTGCAGTATATCTATATATGATATTATTTAGGCGTTGCTTATGTTTTACAGACGCGCTAGCCCAGCCCCCGCTCTGTCGTTAGTTAAGTAACCTAACGGGTAATGACGGGGCCCAGTGGCGAATGCGAATGGCATAAGCGTACGTCATATTTTGGTTGTTTTCTGCAATGGTAGGATTAAATGATGGGACGCACTAAAAGAACTAATGCAAGAATATCACGCATTAAAAGAACTAATGCAAGATAATAAACCAAGTTAAAGTCGTTGGAACACTTTCGAAAAACCACTCGGTTCTTTTCAAAAACAACTTTTAAATGCGGAGCTTGAGCCACTCCTTTTAAAAGCTATCTCGTTCCATCGACTATATCAAGTTCACTACGTTCACGGTTTCGCCAAAACCATTTGTAGCCCTCCGTCGTTTCGTATGAATATTCAATAGTATTCAAGCTGTGTTTGTTGACCTTCGTCAAGGCATAGTGATTGGTAGCTGTTGGGTATTCATATGTAGCATAGATAGATGCGTTGGTTTGAGACATTCGCATTACCTTGTTGACCTTCGTCAAGGGTATATACGGGTGGATTCAAATTAACCTGGATAATGACGGGAAGAACTTGACATGTGACTTATGATTTGTTGACCTTCGTCAAGGTCATAAGAGCATGGGGCAAAAATCCACATCGGGAGTTTCATAAGTACTGAAACTTGCTAGATTTGCATACCATTTGGAGTGTGATGATTCTGGTAGGATTCCTTCAGTTTCGTCACGCAATGATATTTGGATCCCGATCCTACTGTGAGTATATGTTACTCCTCGGGAAATTTCTCACTAAACGATCAATGCTATAAACCGAGTAGGTGCCTAGAAAGGTGTTAGCGGGGCTACGCCCCCAGGGAAAAGAGGTTCTTTAATTAAGGAACTTCGCGAAAGCGTTGGAAAACCTCCCTCGAAGTACCGACACTGGCCTGGCTGAACGGTTAAGCAAGTATTGTGCGGTGGGATTGATCCCGACTAATTCTTCCTTTATGGTTTGAGGAGGGATTCGAGAAACAGTGGGAGCCATCCTGTTTAGACAAACTAAAAACCACTCTAAACTTGCAAGAGCATCATGCTGAGTGTTTCTTCTTCTCTCTCCTAATTGCAACAACCAATCGACACGACTGAACTTAAGTTACTTCTAGATAAAAATATACTGACAGGGCCATACTACAAAGATTGGCTCATGAATGTCAAAATGGCAATCACTTACGTCAAGCTGGGGTATCTTCTTACCACCAAAGCTCCCCCTGTCCCTGGTCCCACTTCCAGTGTCGCGGATAAGGAAATCCGCAAGACTTGGGAGATTGATAGCGCGAAGGCCAAGTGCCTCATACTTGCCTCGATGGACAACGAACATCAGAGGAGGCACGAGAATATGGACCTTGAATCCATATTTCTCCATACAAAAGAACTGTATGGAGAGCAATCTCGTATCACAAGATAAAAAGGGTCGAAAAAGTTATTTTCGGCAAAGATGGCCGTCGGATCATCAGTAGCCGAGCACGTGCTAAAGATGATCGGCTACATTGAGGAGCTCGCGGACCTAGGGACCACATTGGAGAGTGAACTCTATACGGACATAGTTCTCCAGTCCCTTCCTTCCACTTACGCCCAGTTTATACTGAACTTCAACTTACAAGAAAAAGAGGTTGAACTTTCAGAGCTCCTCAACATGCTGAGGAGCGCAGAGGGCACCCTACAGAAAGGTAGGGAAACATCCACTTTGTTTGTAGGAGGATCATCTTCTTCTAGGTCCAAGGCGAAAGCCAAGGGAAAGAAGAAGAAAGCCCCCGCCAAACCAAGGGGCGGTGTTAGTAAGGTGGATACGAAGGGAAAAGCTAAAGCAACAAAGAAAGCGGGGAAGCTTGTGGATAAGGAAGAATGCTTCTATTGTCATAAGAAAGGACACTGGAAGAATGATTATAGGGCCTGGAAGGCCAGAACACAGGAATTGAAGCAGGTTGCAGCTTCAGCTTCAGGTGTGTATGTTATTGATAACTGTCTTTCAATAAACTCTACTTCCTGGGTATTGGATACCGGATCAGGATCTCATATCTGTAATTCTTTGTAGGCGTTGAGAAACCGTAGGGTTTTGAAGGCAGGTGACATGACCCTCAGAGTTGCGAACGGAGCTAGCATGGATGCTAAAGCCGTGGGGGACTATCACCTGGGAATGTCAGATGGACATGTTTTGGTTTTGCGTAATTGCTTTTTTGTACCCAACGCAACTTGTAATATTATTTCTGTATCTTTAGTTTCTAAAGAAGGTTATGAATTTGCGTTTGTAAGTAATGTTGTAAACATTCACCTTAATCAAGTTCTGATTGGGTCTGGTACATTGAGTAATGGTATATACGTATTGAACCAACCACAGATTTTCAATGTCCAGAATACACACAAAAGAAAGTCTCCGGAAATAAATCAGACTTTCTTGTGGCATTGTAGACTGGGTCACATCAATGAGAGAAAGTTGACTAAGTTACATACAGAAGGATATTTGAATCCGTTCGAATATCAATCGTATGCCACATGTAAATATTGTCTCAAAGGAAAGATGACAAAGACTCCGTTTACTGGACATGGAGTAAGAGCGAGCGAGCTCTTGGGACTCGTACACAGTGACGTGTGCAGTCCAATGTCTACACATGCTCGAAGCGGTTATTCTTACTTCATTACTTTTACGGATGACTTCTCAAGGTAAGGTTATGTCTTCTTAATGAAACATAAGTCCGAAGCCTTTGAAAAATTCCAGGAGTATAAGAATGAAGTAGAGAAACAAACCGGCAAAAGTATCAAGATTCTAAGATCGGATCGAGGTGGAGAATACTTAAGTGCCGAATTCCTGAATTACTTAAAAGAGAATGGTATTCTTGTTAGTGTATATGCCCTAGAGGCCATTACTGTATCATACTAGTATGTATATTACTTAATGGAAGCTTGGGATATTCACCTTGTATATACAATCTTGCTCAAAATGGTAGTATGCTACTTGGTTTTTGTCTACTTCAATGTGTACATGTGTTTATCTTTGTATATTGCTTATACACAATAGTGGAGCCCTTAGGATCTTTGCTTGATTACCAGCGATGTGATGGCCGTCACACTAGTGGGGCTGGGTAATCTAGAAGCACATCCTTATGCAGGTCCCTGGTCGCAGGACTATCGAGACAGGGCATCGATACTCCGGAGTAGACCAGCGCATGCGCTTCTCATCCCAGTGTGGGAGACGGTCTGTCCCACAGCCGTCAGTACGTCGTACTTGAGATAGTATGCGGGTGCCCGTTAGGTTACGGGTACACTGGACAGGACTCGTCGGGAACTGACCAGTTGGTATTATACCTATCGTCAGTTATCAGTTCCCAGGTGACATGAGTACAGCTTAGTCCGCTGACTTGACACTGTCACTTCGCCTCGGGTGTGTTCCCACTGTACTTTGATCACTACCCTACCACGGCTCAAAGGAGTCGTGCAAACAGGTGGTGGTTGGGTGCAGTCCCGAAGCACTTGGAGGCAGTGACGGTTAGACAGGATTCGTCTCTCCCGGTATTGGGGGTTGACATCGCGCTGTGTCTAGGAGAGCCATTACACGAGTAGTCCCTGGCCAGGGCAAACGAGATATACTGGTAGGTTTCCAGTGTTATCTCAGGGTGTTTTAGGCTTCGCTCCGGCACGACTTGTACCGCTATTGGGGGACTGACGTTTACCGCCCCCTAGGCCCGCCATGCGATGTATCAGACGAACAGACTGGACTGTACTGAGAATGTCACACTCAGGCTCAGTAGGAGTTCAGATGGGTTTCGCCTCGTCGGTCTTCTTGTCGGCATTACCTGGGGATCGTTACGCACAGCTAGTGCCGCTTGCGGTCTGTGGTTAAACCCACTGCCAGCGTAGTGTCGAGTCTTTAGAGTCCCACACAGAAAGCTTTTCGCCTTTAGGCAAAAGAGTAGATGTCGCATGGTATTGCGACAGGTCGCATGGTTTTGCGACAGGGTTCGGTCACATCCGTGCACTTGTGCACGTACAGTGTCCGGACAGTTTACACTAGCGGGCTTTGGTTTAAGCCAGATCCTAGTGTACCTTATGGGATTGGATTTATCCAGTTTGCATTCGTGTTCCTCGGAACGCGGATGCGGGTGTGTATGCACAGTTGACAGGGAGGCACCGACAGCGGATTCTCATTAGGGTTGTTGACAGTTGACCGTTGACTTTTTGACTTTTTGCTCAACCCTAATGAGAATTTGATATGTGATTAACTATTATATTAATTAAGTATTATGGTGACTTGGTTGTTGACTTTGTTGACTTGTTGACTTTTGTTGACTTGTTGACTTTGTTGACCGGTTGACTAGGCTTGACTAGTTGACCATCATGATAACCATGGCTATCATTTCATGCCAAAGACTTTTACTTGCTTGTTCATTTAAGTAAAATGAGTGCATGACATGATAAGCTTATGCTTGCTTCTACCATCACATAAGACTTTTGTTAATATGATGAGTTATGATTACTTTGGATTATGAGAGGGTGAGAGACAAAAGAGTTGCTCATTCTTTCTTGCTCATTCTCTCTCTTGTTCTTGAGCTCTCACCCTCATCCTCTTGCTCCCTCTCTTTGATCTATGGTTCTCTTGTCTCATGAGTTGAGAAACAAGAACCATAGATAAAATCCCATTCTATTTCTTCTCTACTCATCCTAGTTCACTAGGTTTAGCAAACCAAGTGAACTAGTTTCTTCAAAGAACGAAGAAGGAGCTAAAGGTTGGAGCTTTCAAGTGGATCTATCTTCGGCGTACGGAGACGACGAGAAGGAGCCATCGGACCACCACCGGAGCTTGAAGAGAAGGAGTTCAAGACAAGCTAGGTATAACCATCTTCATCCGAGTAGCTAAATATCTTTAGCTTAGTATGCTAGTTTTAGTTTAGGTAAATATCCCGACCTAGTTTAGTCCATGTTGCCTCTTGCGATAAAATTTTGATTTTATACCGTTTCCGCCTCCCCGTAAGCACCGGGGGTCGCAACGTGGACTTACAGTGGTATCAGAGCCTAACTAAACTTAAACTAGTTTGATAGTGAAGTGTAACGAAGTTCGGAACCGGAAAAATCCAAAAACCAAACTTTTACAAAAACTGAGTTTCTGTTGAAATTTTTTCTGGTCAAAATGAAAAACTTTATACTCCTAAATTCGGCTCAGGGTTTTGTTAGAACACCCATGAAAAACGGCCCACTAATTCGTTCAAACCGCCGCGCTTCCGCCGCACGAGGTAGGCATGTGCCGCGGAAGCGCCGCGGTTTGTCGTCTTCTGTGCGTCATTTTTCGTGTAGTGTGTGTCTGTGTTGGTTTTGCGATTTTTGAGATATATTATATGTGCCCAGATTTTCCAGAAAAGAAATTTCCTTTTGGGGTCCTATAATTCCGTATTTTTCCGAACTTCACTGCACTTTGACTATGATGGTTATATCTGTGTTGTTTGCATGTATTGAACGTCGGCTAATCACTATAAGTCGATTAGTCGGGGTTATACATGATCTGTAATGTGCTGGAATGTGTATATAAATATGTTGGATTGTCGCGGGTGAATAGCCGGGGGTTGTGAGACGAGAGTTTTCTTTTCTTGCAATTTCATGTAAATTTGTAAATTGATGTAATAATTATTTGTATGGCCGCACAACCGGGTCGGGGTTGTAGCCGTCATTGTATAATTTCTTTTTACTGTTTTTGCTCCTAGGATAGACCCATGGAGGGATGCACAAACTACCGGGTATGCCGAAGTGTCGAGTGGCCTACTCATGGTGATGAGGGAGGTTGCTACGCTTCGGGTACTTGGCGGGTAGTTTGCCGCACCCGTAGGGGTCTTGGGTGGGGTATTGGCTATTCACCGTGACCGTGTAATCTGTTTTTGTTACAGGCTCGTACAAATTACAGATTCCTAGTATATCCAATGTATTTATCTGTGATCTGAAATGTCTATCATTGCTTTCTATTTAGGCGTTGCTTATGTTTTACAGACGCGCTAGCCCAGCCCCCGCTCTGTCGTTAGTTAAGTAACCTAACGGGTAATGACGGGGCCCAGTGGCGAATGCGAATGGCATAAGCGTACGTCATATTTTGGTTGTTTTCTGCAATGGTAGGAT
Organism: Agapanthus africanus; assembly: GCA_030015575.1. Classification (NCBI taxonomy): domain Eukaryota; kingdom Viridiplantae; phylum Streptophyta; class Magnoliopsida; order Asparagales; family Amaryllidaceae; genus Agapanthus; species Agapanthus africanus. The sequence goes on along the minus strand of JASDDO010000008.1, from coordinate 310,686,302 downwards.
TAAATGATGGGACGCATTAAAAGAACTAATGCAAGAATATCACGCATTAAAAGAACTAATGCAAGATAATAAACCAAGTTAAAGTCGTTGGAACACTTTCGAAAAACCACTCGGTTCTTTTCAAAACAAACTTTTAAAATACGGAGTTTGAGCCACTCCATTTAAAAGCTATCTCGTTCCATCGACTAAATCAAGTTCACTACGTTCACGGTTTTGCCAAAACCATCCGTAGCCCTCCATCATTTCAGTTAAATATTCGGTAGTATTCAAGCTATGTATTTTGACCTCACGCCAAGGCATAGTGATTGGTAGCTGCCGGATATTTATCTGTTGCATAGATAGAATGCGTTGGTTTGAGACAGTCGTACTACCATTTTGGCCTACGTCAAGGGTATGTACGGATGTATTCAAATTAACCTGGATAATGATGGGACGAACTTGACATGTGACTTATGACATTTTGACCTCACGCCAAGGTCATAAGAGCATGGGGCAAAAATCCACATCGGGAGTTTCATAAGTACTGAAACTTGCTAGATTTGCATACCATTTGGAGTGTGGTGATTCTGGTAGGATTCCTTCAGTTTCGTCACGCGATGATATTTGGATCCCGATCCTACTGTGAGTATATGCTACTCCTCGGGAAATTTCTCACTTAACGATCAATGCTATAAACCTAGTAGGTGCCTAGAAAGGTGTTAGCGGGGCTATGCCCCCAGGGAAAAGAGGTTCTCTAATTAAGGAACTTCGCGAAAGCGTTGGAAAACCTCCCTCGAAGTACCGACACCAGCCTGGCCGAACGGTTAAGCAAGTATTGTACGGTGGGATTGATCCTGACTAATTCTTCCTTTATGGTTTGAGGAGGGATTCGAGAAACAGTGGGAGCCATCCTGTTTAGACAAACTAAAAACCACTCTAAACTTGCAAGAGCATCATGCTGAGTGTTTTCCTCTTCTCTCCAAATTGCAGCGACCAATCAACATGACTGGACTTAAGTTACTCCTAGATAAAAACAAACTGACAGGGCCAAACTACAAAGATTGGCTCAGGAATGTCAAGATAGCAATCACTTATGACAAGCTGGGGTATCTTCTTACCACCAAAGCTCCCCCTGTCCCTGGTCCAACTTCCAGTATCGCGGATAAGGAAATCCGCAAGACTTGGGAGATTGATAGCGCGAAGGCCAAGTGCCTCTTGCTTGCCTCGATGGACAACGAACATCAGAGGAGGCATGAGAATATGGACATGGAATCCATATTGCTCCATACAAAAGAACTGTATGGAGAGCAATCACGTATCGCAAGATACGAAGCGTCGAAAAAGTTATTCTCGACAAGAATGGTCGTCGGATCATCAGTAGCCGAGCACGTGCTAAAGATGATCGGCTACATTGAGGAGCTCGCTGACCTAGGGATCACATTGGAGAGTGAGCTATATACGGATATAGTTCTCCAGTCCCTTCCTTCCACTTACGCCCAGTTTATACTGAACTTCAACCTACAAGAAAAAGAGGTTGAACTATCAGAGCTCCTCAACATGCTGAGGAGCGCAGAGGGCACCCTACAGAAAGGTAGGGATACATCCACTTTGTTTGTAGGAGGATCATCTTCTTCTAGGTCCAAGGCGAAAGCCAAGGGAAAGAAGAAGAAGGCCCCCGCCAAACCAAGGGGCGGTGTTAGTAAGATGGATACGAAGGGAAAAGGTAAAGCAACGAAAATAGCGGGGAAGCTTGTGGATAAGGAAGAATGCTTCTATTGTCATAAGAAAGGACACTAGAAGAATGATTGCAGGGCCTGGAAGGCCAGAACACAGGAATTGAAGCAGGTTGCAGCTTCAGCTTCAGGTGTGTATGTTATTGAAAACTGTCTTTCAATAAACTCTACTTCCTGGGTATTGGATACCGGATCAGGATCTCATATCTGTAATTCTTTGCAGGCATTGAGAAACCGTAGGGTTTTGAAGGCAGGTGACATGACCCTCAGAGTTGCGAACGGAGCTAGCATGGATGCTAAAGCCGTGGGGGACTATCACCTGGGAATGTCAGATGGACATGTTTTGGTTTTGCGTAATTGCTTTTTGTACCCAACGCAACTTGTAATATCATTTCTGTATCTTTAGTTTCTAAAGAAGGTTATGAATTTGCGTTTGTAAGTAATGTTGTGAACATTCACCTTAATCAAGCTTTGATTGGGTCAGGTACTTTGAGTAATGGTATATACGTGTTAAACCAACCACAAATTTTTAATGTCCAGAATACACACAAAAGAAAGTCTCCAGAAATAAATCAGACTTTCTTGTGGCATTGTAGACTGGGTCACATCAATGAGAGAAGATTGACTAAGTTACATACAGAAGGGTATTTGAATACGTTCGAATATCAGTCGTATGCCACTTGTCAATCCTGTCTCAAAGGAAAGATGACAAAGACTCCGTTTACTGGACATGGAGTAAGAGCGAGCGAGCTCTTGGGACTCGTACACAGTGACGTGTGCGGTCCAATGTCTACACATGCCCGAAGCGGACATTCTTACTTCATTACTTTTACGGATGGCTTCTCAAGGTACGGTTATGTCTTCTTAATGAAACATAAGTCCGAGGCCTTTGGAAAATTCCAGGAGTATAAGAATGAAGTAGAGAAACAGACCGGCAAAAGTATTAAGATTCTAAGATCGGATCGAGGTGGAGAATACTTAAGTGCCGAGTTCCTGGACTATTTAAAAGAGAACGGAATTCTCTCTCAGCTTACTCCTCCTTACACCCCGCAACATAACGGTGTATCGGAGAGACGGAACCGCACCCTATTGGATATGGTGCGGTCCATGATGGGTAACGCTGAGTTACCGCGATCATTCTGGGGGTATGCGCTAGAATCAGCTGCGTACCTTTTGAACCGAGTTCCGACTAAGACTGTGCCTTCCACACCATATGAGATGTGGAGTGGGAAGAAACCCTATCTTCAATATCTGAAGATCTGGGGATGTCCGGCTTTTGTCAAAAAGCAGCATGCGGACAAGCTCGAGGCACGTTCAGTACTGTACAAGTTTGTGGGATACCCAAAGAACACCAGGGGGTATCTTTTCTACTACGCAGAGGAACAAAAAGTCCTTGTTTCTCGTAATGCCCACTTTCTAGAACACCAGTTCTTGGAAAAGGAAATTAGTGGGAGCGTAGTAGAACTAGAAGAAATTCCAGAACCACAGACTATTACTGAAAGGATAGTGGAACCAGAGGGTTCAACAGAACAGGACATTCCTACGCCGCTCCGTAGAAGTAGTAGGCAGTCTCATCCGCCCGAAAGATACTACGGTTTTCTCATAGACGGGGATAGAGAGGATTGCATCATAGATTATGATGAGCCTACTAGCTTCCAGCAGGCCGTTCAGAGCGTTGACTCAGTGAAATGGCTGGATGCAATGCGGACCGAAATGGAGTCCATGTACACCAACAAGGTATGGACGTTGGACATTGCTCCAGACGGGGTAAAACCCGTAGGATGCAAGTGGATCTTCAAAAGGAAGATTGGTGTAGATGGACAGGTTGAGACCTATAAAGCTAGGCTGGTAGCAAAGGGTTTTCGTCAAAGACCTGGCTTGGACTATGACGAAACCTTCTCTCCAGTAGCCATGCTGAAATCCATTCGGATCCTTCTTGCCATTGCTGCCTTCCACGATTATGAGATTTGGCAAATGGACGTAAAGACAGCTTTTCTAAATGGAAATTTAGAGGAGTGTGTCTATATGGACCAGCCAGAGGGTTTCATTCAGAGTGGGAGCAGCGGAAAGGTGTGCAAGTTGCTTAAGTCCATCTATGGACTAAAGCAGGCATCGCGGAGTTGGAACATCTGCTTTGATGAGACGGTCAAAGAATTTGGCTTTATCAAAAATCCAGATGAACCATGCATCTATAGTAGATTTGTAGCGAGAACTGTAGTATTCCTCGTTTTATACGTGGATGACATTCTCTTAATAGGAAATGACATTCCTATGCTACAATCTGTCAAGGGGTTCTTGTCACACAGGTTCTCCATGAAAGACCGGGGTGATGCCTCATACATTCTGGGTATCCGGATCTACCGTGACAGATCCAAGAGGATATTGGGACTTTCACAGTCCAGGTACATCGACACCATACTGAAGAGATTCAGTATGGAAGATTCCAAGCGCGGTAACCTACCGGCTTGTCACGGGATCACCCTCTCTAAAGAGATGTCTCCCAAGACTGATTTGGAGAGGGATCGCATGTCTATTATACCCTACGCTTCTGCGGTAGGCTCTATAATGTATGCGATGTTGTGTACCAGACCGGATGTAGCTTATGCACTGAGTGTGGTAAGCCGGTATCAGTCAAACCCTGGGGAGAAACACTGGATAGCGGTAAAGAACATTCTCAAGTACCTGAGAAGGACTAAGGAGATGTTCTTGGTATATGGCGGAAAAGACCTCCAGATCGAGGCCTTTGCTGACTCCATCTTCCAGAGTGACAAGGATGATTCCAAGTCCATGTCGGGTTTTGTCTTCACCCTCAATGGAGGGGCGGTGTGTTGGAAGAGTTCCAAACAAGAAACCGTTGCAGACTCGACGATGGAAGCAGAATACATCGCTGCATCTGATGCCGCAAAAGAAGCTGTCTGGATAAGGAAGTTCTTGAAAGAACTTCAGGTGGTTCCGTCCATTGTTGATCCAATACCTCTGTATTGCGACAACAACGGGGCTATAGCTTTAGCAAAGGAACCCAGGTCCCATCAGAGATCCAGGCACATCTTGAGGCGGTATCACCTGATCAGGGAGATCGTGGATCGCCAGGAGATCGAGGTTCGGAGAGTCGCTTCGGAAGACAACACTGCAGATCCATTCACCAAGGCCCTACCCCAGACTCAGTTCGAGCGGCTGATCGAGATGATAGGTCTTCGATACGCCAGTACATGGCCTTAGTGCAAGTGGGAGATTGTTAGTGTATATGCCCTAGAGGCCATTACTGTATCATACTAGTATGTATATTACTTAATGGAAGCTTGGGATATTCACCTTGTATATACAATCTTGCTCAAAATGGTAGTATGCTACTTGGTTTTTGTCTACTTCAATGTACATGTGTTTATCTTTGTATATTGCTTATACACATTAGTGGAGCCCTTAGGATCTTTGCTTGATTACCAGCGATGTGATGGCCGTCACACTAGTGGGGCTGGGTAATCTAGAAGCACATCCTTATGCAGGTCCCTGGTCGCAGGACTATCGAGACAGGGCATCGATACTCCGGAGTAGACCAGCGCATGCGCTTCTCATCCCAGTGTGGGAGACGGTCTGTCCTACAGCCGTCAGTACGTCGTACTTGAGATAGTATGCGGGTGCCCGTTAGGTTACGGGTACACTGGACAGGACTCGTCGGGAACTGACCAGTTGGTATTATACCTATCGTCAGTTATCAGTTCCCAGGTGACATGAGTACAGCTTAGTCCGCTGACTTGACACTGTCACTTCGCCTCGGGTGTGTTCCCACTGTACTTTGATCACTACCCTACCACGGCTCAAAGGAGTCGTGCAAACAGGTGGTGGTTGGGTGCAGTCCCGAAGCACTTGGAGGCAGTGACGGTTAGACAGGATTCGTCTCTCCCGGTATTGGGGGTTGACATCGCGCTGTGTCTAGGAGAGCCATTACACGAGTAGTCCCTGGCCAGGACAAACGAGATATACTGGTAGGTTTCCAGTGTTATCTCAGGGTGTTTTGGGCTTCGCTCCGGCACGACTTGTACCGCTATTGGGGGACTGACGTTTACCGTCCCCTAGGACCGCCATGCGATGTATCAGACGAACAGACCGGACTGTACTGAGAATGTCACACTCAGGCTCAGTAGGAGTTCAGATGGGTTTCGCCTCGTCGGTCTTCTTGTCGGCATTACCTGGGGATCGTTACGCACAGCTAGTGCCGTTTGCGGTCTGTGGTTAAACCCACTGCCAGCGTAGTGTCGAGTCTTTAGAGTCCCACACAGAAAGCTTTTCGCCTTTAGGCAAAAGAGTAGAGGTCGCATGGTATTGCGACTGGTCGCATGGTTTTGCGACAGGGTTCGGTCACATCCGTGCACTTGTGCACGTACAGTGTCCGGACAGTTTACACTAGCGGGCTTTGGTTTAAGCCAGATCCTAGTGTACCTTATGGGATTGGATTTATCCAGTTTGCATTCGTGTTCCTCGGAACGCGGATGCGGGTGTGTATGCACAGTTGACAGGAAGGCACCGACAGCGAATTCTCATTAGGGTTGTTGACAGTTGACCGTTGACTTTTTGACTTTTTGCTCAACCCTAATGAGAATTTGATATGTGATTAACTATTATATTAATTAAGTATTATGGTGACTTGGTTGTTGACTTTGTTGACTTGTTGACTTTTGTTGACTTGTTGACTTTGTTGACCGGTTGACTAGGCTTGACTAGTTGACCCTCATGATAACCATGGCTATCATTTCATGCCAAAGACTTTTACTTGCTTGTTCATTTAAGTAAAATGAGTGCATGACATGATAAGCTTATGGTTGCTTCTACCATCACATAAGACTTTTGTTAATATGATGAGTTATGATTACTTTGGATTATGAGAGGGTGAGAGACAAAAGAGTTGCTCATTCTTTCTTGCTCATTCTCTCTCTTGTTCTTGAGCTCTCACCCTCATCCTCTTGCTCCCTCTCTTTGATCTATGGTTCTCTTGTCTCATGAGTTGAGAATCAAGAACCATAGATAAAATCCCATTCTATTTCTTCTCTACTCATCCTAGTTCACTAGGTTTACTAAACCAAGTGAACTAGTTTCTTCAAAGAACGAAGAAGGAGCTAAAGGTTGGAGCTTTCAAGTGGATCTATCTTCGGCGTACGGAGACGACGAGAAGGAGCCATCGGACCACCACCGGAGCTTGAAGAGAAGGAGTTCAAGACAAGCTAGGTATAACCATCTTCATCCGAGTAGCTAAATATCTTTAGCTTAGTATGCTAGTTTTAGTTTAGGTAAAGATCCCGACCTAGTTTAGTCCATGTTGCCTCTTGCGATAAAATTTTGATTTTATACCGTTTCCGCCTCCCCGTAAGCACCGGGGGTCGCAACGTGGACTTACAATTCTCTCTCAGCTTACTCCTCCACACACTCCGCAACATAACGGTGTATCGGAGAGACGGAACCGAACCCTATTGGATATGGTTCGGTCCATGATGAGTAACGCTGAGTTGCCGCGATCATTCTGGGGATATGCACTAGAAGCAGCTGCGTATCTCTTGAACAAGGCTCCCACCAAGACTGTGCCTACCACCCCATATCAGATGTGGACTGGGAAGAAACCCTGTCTTAAGTATCTTAAGGTATAGGGATGTCAAGCTTTTGTAAAAAATCAGCATGCGGACAAGCTTGAGGCACGTTCAGTACAGTGTAAGTTTGTGGGATACCCAAGGAACTCCAGGGGGTATCTTTTCTATTCCACTGAGGAATAAAAGGTTTTTGTTTCTCAGCATGCCCGCTTCTTGGAAACTGAGTTTTTGGAAACCCAGATAAGTGGGAGCACAATAGAACTGGAAGAAGTTCCAGAACCACAGACTATTACTGAAAGCTTAGTGGAACCAGAGGGTTCGAAAGAACTGGACATTCCTACGCCGCTCCGTAGGAGTAGTAGGCAGACTCATCCGCCCGAGAGATACTACGGTTTTCTCATAGACGGGGATAGAGAGGATTGCATCATAGATTATGATGAGCCTACTAGCTTCCAGCAGGCCGTTCAAAGCGTTGACTCAGTGAAATGGCTGGATGTAATGCGGACCGAAATGGAGTCCATGTACACCAACAAGGTATGGACGTTGGACATTGCTCCAGACGGGGTAAAACCCGTAGGATGCAAGTGGATCTTCAAAAGGAAGATTGGTGTAGATGGACAGGTTGAGACCTATAAAGCTAGGCTGGTAGCAAAGGGTTTTCGTCAAAGACCTGGCTTGGACTATGACGAAACCTTTTCTCTAGTAGCCATGCTGAAATCCATTCGGATCCTTCTTGCCATTGCTGCCTTCCACGATTATGAGATCTGGCAAAGGGACGTAAAGACCGCTTTTCTAAATGGAAATTTAGAGGAGTGTGTCTATATGGACCAACCAGAGGGTTTCATTCAGAGTGGGAGCAGCGGAAAGGTGTGCAAGTTGCTTAAGTCCATCTATGGACTAAAGCAGGCATCGCGGAGTTGGAACATCTGCTTTGATGAGACGGTCAAAGAATTTGGCTTTATCAAAAATCCAGATGAACCATGCATCTATAGTAGATTTGTAGCGAGAACTGTAGTATTCCTCGTTTTATACGTGGATGACATTCTCTTAATAGGAAATGACATTCCTATGCTACAATCTGTCAAGGGGTTCTTGTCACACAGGTTCTCCATGAAAGACCTGGGTGATGCCTCATACATCCTGGGGATCCGGATCCATCGTGATAGATCCAAGAGGATATTAGGACTTTCACAGTCCAGGTACATCGACACCGTACTGAAAAGATTCAGTATGGAAGATTCCAAGCGCGGTAACCTACCGGCTTGTGACGGGATCACCCTCTCTCAAGAGATGTCTCCCAAGACTGATTTGGAGAGGGATCGCATGTCTATTATACCCTACGCTTCTGCGGTAGGCTCTATAATGTATGCGATGTTGTGTACCAGACCGGATATAGCTTATGCACTGAGTGTGGTAAGCCGGTATCAGTCAAACCCTGGGGAGAAACATTGGATAGCGGTAAAGAACATTCTCAAGTACCTGAGAAGGACAAAGGAGATGTTCTTGGTGTATGGCGGAAAAGACCTCCAGATCGAGGCCTTTGCTGACTCCAGCTTCCAGAGTGACAAGGATGATTCCAAGTCCATGTCGGGTTTTGTCTTTACCCTCAATGGAGGGGCGGTGTGTTGGAAGAGTTCCAAACAAGAAACCGTTGCAGACTCGACGATGGAAGCGGAATACATCGCTGCATCTGATGCCGCAAAAGAAGCAGTCTGGATGAGGAAGTTCTTGAAAGAATTTCTGGTGGTTCCGTCCATTGTTGATCCAATACCTCTGTATTGTGACAACAACGGGGCTATAGCTTTAGCGAAGGAACCCAGGTCCCATCAGAGATCCAGGCATATCTTGAGGCGGTATCACCTGATCAGGGAGATCGTAGATCGCCAGGAGATCGAGGTTCGGAGAGTCGCTTCAGAAGATAACACTGCAGATCCATTCACCAAGGCCCTGCCCCAGACTCAGTTCGAGCGGCTGATCGAGATGATAGGTCTTCGATACGGCAGTACATGGCCTTAGTGCAAGTGGGAGATTGTTAGTGTATATGCCCTAGAGGCCATTACTGTATCATACTAGTTTGTATATTACTTAATGGAAGCTTGGGATATTCACCTTGTATATACAATCTTGCTCAAAATAGTAGTATGCTACTTGGTTTGTTTCTACTTCAATGTGTACATGTGTTTATTTTAGTATATCGCCTATACACATTAGTGGAGCCCTTAGGATCTTTGCTTGATTACCAGCTATGTGATGGCCGTCACACTAGTGGGGCTGGGTAATCTATAAGCAAATCCTTATGCAGGTCCCTGGTCGCAGGACTATCGAGACAGGGCATCGATACTCCGGAGTAGACTAGCGCATGCGCTTCTCATCCCAGTGTGGGAGACGGTCTGTCCCACAGCCGTCAGTACGTCGTACTTGAGATAGTATGTGGGTGCTCGTTAGGTTACGGATACACTGGACATGACTCGTCGGGAACTGACTAGTTGGTATTATGCCTATCGTCAGTTATCAGTTCCCAGGTGACATGAGTACAGCTTAGTCCGCTGACTTGACACTGTCACTTCGCCTCGAGTGTGTTCCCACTGTACTTTGATTACTACCCTACCACGGCTCAAAGGAGCCGTGCAAACAGGTAGTAGTTGGGTGCAGTCTCGAAGCACTTGGAGGCAGCAACGGTTAGACAGGATTCGTTTCTCCCGGTATTGGGGGTTGACATCGCGCTGTGTCTAGGAGAGCCATTACACGAGTAGTCCCTGGCCAGGGCAAACGAGATATACTGGTAGGCTTCCAGTGTTATCTCAGGGTGTTTTGGGCTTCGCTCCGGCACGACTTGTACCGTTATTAGGGGACTGACGTTTACCGCCTCCTAGGCCCGCCATGCGATGTATCAGATGAACAGACCGGACTGTACGGAGAATGTCACATTCAGGCTCAGTAGGAGTTCAGATGGGTTTCGCCTCGTCGGTCTTCTTGTCGGCATTACCTGGGGACCGTTACGCACAGCTAGTGCCGCTTGCGGTCTGTGGTTAAACCCACTTCCAGCGTAGTGTCGAGTCTTTAGAGTCCTACACAGAAAGCTTTTCGCCTTTAGGCAAAAGAATAGAGGTCGCATGGTATTGCGACAGGTCGCATGGTTTTGCGACAGGGTTCGGTCACATCCGTGCACTTGTGCACGTACAGTGTCCGGACAGTTTGCACTAGCGGGCTTTGGTTTAACCCAGATCATAGTGTACGTTTTGGGATTGGATTTATCCAGTATGCATTCGTGTTCCTCGGAACGCGGATGCGGGTGTGTATGCACAGTTGACAGGGAGGCAGAGGCAGCGGATTCTCATTAGGGTTGTTGACAGTTGACCGTTGACTATTTGACTTTTTGCTCAACCCTAATGAGAATATGATATGTGATTAACTATTATATTAATTAAGTATTATGGTGACATGGTTGTTGACTTTTGTTGACTTTGTTGACTTGTTGACTTTTGTTGACTTGTTGACTTTGTTGACCGGTTGACTAGGCTTGACTAGTTGACCATCATGATAACCATAGCCATCATTTAATGGCAAAGTCTTTTGATTGCTTGCTAATTTGTGAAAAATGAGTGCATGAAATGATATGGTTATGGTTGCTTCAACCATCACATAACACTTGATTTGGTATAATGAGTTATGATGACTTTGGATTATGAGAGGGTGAGAGACAAAAGACTTGCTCATTCTTTCTTGCTCATTCTCTCTCTTGTTCTTGAGCTCTCTTGGTTTGCTCTCACCATCTTCCTCTTGCTCCCTCTCTTGACTCTTTGGTTCTCTTGTCTCATGAGTTGAGAATCAAGAACCATAGATAAAATCCCATACAAACTCTTCTCTACTCACTCTAGTTCACAAGGTTTAGCAAACCGAGTGAACTAGTTTCTTCAAAGAATGAAGAAGGAGCCAAAGGTTGGAGTTTTCAGGTGGATCTATCTTCGGCGAACGGAGACAATGGGAAGAAGCCAATCCGGACCACCATCGGAGCTTGAAGACGAAGGAGTTCAAGACAAGCAAGGTATAACCCCCTAACCGAGTAGTTAGAAACTAGTAGTTAGGTTGTTAGTTAGAAGTTTAACCAAGATCCGGGTTACAGGTCCATGTTACCACCTCTATAAAAATCGTTTATTACCAAATTCCGCTTGCCCGAAAGTACCGGGAGAGGTAGCATGGACTTACACTTAGTGCAACTGGGAGATTGTTAGTTATGTATATGACCTAGAGGCCATTGTTGTACATATGATGTATATTATGATGGATTCTTTGATATATACAGAGAGGACTTTCTTGCTCGTCATGATAGTATGCTATTTGGTTTCACTTTATCTTAAACATGTTGACTTGTATTGGTTTACTGTCTTTCTCTCACATGTTGATAAAGCCCTTAGGATTAGTACTCGACTACTGGGATTATGATGAGATCATACTAGTGGGGCCACGGTAGTCGATGAGTACATCCTATAAATGTTCCTAGTCGAGGGTATATCGAGACGGGGCATCGATACACCAGAGTAGACTAGCGTATACGCATCTTGACCCATATGATGGGCGATGGATGATCCCATATCCATCGGTGTTTGACATCAAGGATGGTGTACGGGTGCTCAGTGGAGACTGGGTACACTGGACGGACTCGCCGAGAACTCCCAGATGGTGATATACCACACGTCAGATGGCAGTTCTCCGGTGACACTGGTGCAGGGTAGTCTGTAGACACGAGATCGTCATAAAGTCTTGTGTGATTCCCACTGTGCTTTGATTTCCACCTTACCACGTCCAAGAGGGCGTGCAAAACGATGGCTTTTGGGTACAGTCCCGAATCACATGGAGGCAATGAGCGATAGGAGGGGATTCGTCTCTCCCAGTATAGGGAGTTGATGTTGTGCTGTGTTCGATTGGCTATAACTGGAAGTCCCTGGCCAGGGCTGATATAGAGATATACTGGTAAGTGTTACCAGTAGTTTCTCGACCTATTATGAGCCTCACATTGACACGACTTATCGGTTACTGGGGTCTGACGTATACCACCCCTAGACTTGATATGCGACATATCAGACGAACAGACCGGACTGTAAGGGAGTGTTACTGAATGGATTCACAGGAGAACGGACAGGCTAGCTTGTTGATCTTCTGATCGCTCAATACCTGGGTGGCTGTTACGTTTAGCTGACCGCTTGCAGCTTGTGGGTGTTTGATATGATCATCACCTGCTACCGGCGTATTGACGATTCTTTAGAGTCCTACACAGAGGTTTCTTGGCTCAGGAAAAACGGAGTAGAGGCACATATGTGATATGTGCAGGACCGAGGATAATGCGATTTGAGATATCGTATTATATTCTCGCGATATTTAGATATGAACCGGGTCATCGGATCAAGTGTTGATTCGATGAATCGGTACATGATATATTAGTCGGTTATATTCGATATAGCCGGATCGTCAGATCAAGTGTTGATTCGATGATTTAATGTATAATGATATATATGATATATTGTATTACATTATCTAATATTGGCTCGCTTTATTATTTCATTTTCTTACCGGATTAATACATTGATATATATGCGATATATGTTAATTGTATTATTTTCTTTTGTTGCAAATATATAATATATATGTGATATATATTATTGTGACATGATATGATTTATTATGAAACATGTTTAAGGATGATAAAAAGGGATTAGGGTTTGATTAGGGTTGGCTCCTTCTTGTTCATTCTAGAAGGATTCTCTTTTGTCTTGGTTAAGATATTATGGTTGATACTTATCCTTGACTCATACTTAACCAAACCAAACCCTAGCTCTAGTTTATTCTCTACAAAGGTTTAGCCTCTCATCCTTGACCATGGTTCCATAATCAATCATATACTCTTATCTACTATTCATCACAAAAGGATTATTCTTATTATTCTTCATCTTCTTCTCTCTTGAGTTTGAGAGAGAGCTCACTTGTGATTTCTTTTGTGATGAGTTTGTTAGTGTATATGCCCTAGAGGCCATTACTGTATCATACTAGTTTGTATATTACTTGATGGAAGCTTGGGATATTCACAGTTGTATATACAATCTTGCTCGAAATGGTAGTATGATACTTGGTTTGTCTCTGCTTTAATATGTGCATGTGTTTCTTTTAGCATATTGCTGTTATACATATTAGTAGAAACCTTAGGATCTTTGCTTGATTACCAGCGTTGTGATGGCGCTCACACTCGTGGGAGCTGGGTGATCTATAAGCACATCCTTATACAGGTCCCTAGTCGTTGGACTATCGAGACAGGGCATCGATACTCCGGAGTAGACTAGCGTATGCGCTTCTCATCCCAGTGTGGGAGACGGTCTGTCCCACAGCCGTTAGTACGTCGTACTTGAGAAAGTATACGGGAGCTCGTTGGGTTACGAGTACACTGGACAGGACTCGTAGGGGACTGTTGGTTGGTATTATACCTATCGTCAGTTATCAGTTCCCAGGTGACATGAGTACAGCTTAGTCCGCTGACTTGACACTGTCACTTCGCCTCGAGTGTGTTCCCACTGTACTTTGATTACTACCCTACCACGGCTCAAAGGAGTCATGCAAACAGGTAGTTTTTGGGTGCAGTCCCGAAGCACTTGGAGGCAGTGACGGTTAGACAGGATTCGTCTCTCCCGGTATTGGGGGTTGACATCGCACTGTGTCCAGGAGAGCCATTACACGAGTAGTCCCTGGCCAGGGCAAGCGAGATATACTGGTAGGTTTCCAGTGTTATCTCAGGGTGTTCTGGGCTACACTCCGACACGACTTGTACCGCTATTAGGGGACTGACGTTCACCGCCCCCGTAGGCCCGCCATGCGATGTATCAGAAGAACAGACCGGACTGTATTGAGATTGTCACATACAGGCTCAGTAGGAGTTCAGATGGGGTTCACCTCGTCAGTCTTCTTATCGACATCTACCTGGGGACCGTTACGTACAGCTAGTGCCGCTTGCGGTCTGTGGTTAAACCCACTGCCAGCGTAGTGTCGAGTCTTTAGAGTCCCACACAGAGAGCTATTCGCCTTTAGGCAAAATGAGTAGAGGTCGCATGGTTTTGCGACAGGGTTCGTTCACATTCGCGCACTTGTGCACGTTTGCTGTCCGAACAGTTTATACTAGCGGGCTTTGGTTTAAGTCGGATCCTAGTATATGATTTGAGATTGGTTTTTCTCATTGTGTTCGTGATCCTCGGATCACGAATGCGGGTGCGTATGCACAGTTGTTTGAGATAGAGGGAGAGGACTTTGATTAGGGTTAATGGCTATTGTCATTTTACTAACCCTAATGTTTATGTGTGTGTTATAGTTAATTGATAATTAGTTTAAATAATTGTGCATGGTTATGGATGTTGACCATTTGACCTTATTGACTTGTTGACCTAGGTTGACACTTTGACCATCATCTTTTCTTTTGGAAGATGCTTTTTGATCCTCACAAATTGAAATGATAATGGTCATATCATGATTAACCATGACAATTATCTAGCTAATTATTTAATTAAAATAATACACATATACTTGTGAGAATGGTTCAATTATTCTCATTATCTCATTTCATTTCTCTCTCTTGTTCTTCCTCTCCCTCAAGCTCTCTCCCTCTCATGTGTTGAGAAACACTTGAGCTTGAGAAAAACCCTATCTTGATCTTCTCTACTCTCATCTAGGGTTCAAGTATTAGCACTTCTTGCACCCTAGTTACTCCTAGCTTGGAGTTGAAGCCAAAGGTTGAGGCTTTCGGGTGGATCTTTCTTTGACGGGAGAAGACGACAAGGTGACCTCCTTCTACTACTTCTAGGAGCAACGAGAGAAGGACTAAGAGACCAAAGGTATAACCTTTCTACCACTTAGCTACTTTCAAGTTAGCTTTAGCAAGTTTTTGTTTAGTAAAGATCTTTAAAGCATAGTCCATGTTGCCTATAGTTGATAAAAATCCGATTTTTATTATGTTTTCCGCCTCCCCGTAAGCACCGGGGTGGGCAACGTGGACTTACAGTGGTATCAGAGACTAACTAAACGTAAACTTGCTAGGTAGTAAAGTGTGTCGAAGTTCGAAACGAAAAAAAATCGAAAAACCAAACTTTTCAAAACCCTAGTTTCTGTTAAAAACTTTTCTGGTCAAAACAAAATTTGTTATACTGCTAAAATCGTCTCAGGGTTTTTTTAAAGATAATCACCAAAAACGAGCCAGAGATCTGACCAAAGAACCGCGGTTCCGCGGCAATAGCAAGCTATTGCCGCGCAACCGCGGCCGTCTTGTCTTCTCTCTGCCTCGATTTTGGTGCAGTGTATCTCTGGATTGTTTTAGGATTTTTGAGATATATTATATGTGCCCAGATTTTCCAGAATAGAAATTAATTTTTGGGGGCCTATAATTCCGTATTTTTTTCGAACTTCAATACACTTTGACTATGAAGGTTATATCTGTGATGTTTGCATGTATTGAACGTCGGCTAATCGCTATATGTCGATTAGTCGGGGTTATACATCTCTGTGATCTGTGATTGATATTGGTATGTGTATATGAATGGGTTGGATTGTCGCGGGTGAATAGCCGGGATGGATGTGAGATGAGTGTTGCTTTTCTTTCATTCATTTGTAATATGTAAATTGATGTAATATTATTATTTGTTTGGCCGCACAACCGGGTCGGGGTTGTAGCCGCCATTGTATAATTCTTTTTACTGTTTATGCTCCTAGGATAGACCCATGGAGGGGGTGCACAAACTACCGGGTAGCTCGAAGTGCCGAGTGGCCTACTCACGGTGGTGAGGGAGGTTGCTTCGCTTCGAGTACTTGGCGGGTAGTTTGCCGCACCCGTAGGGGTCTTGGGTGGGGTATTTGGCTATTCACCGCGACCGTGTAATCCGCTTTTCGTTGCAGGCTCGAACGGATTGCGGATTCCTAGTATATCCAATGTATTCATCTGTGATCTGTAATGTCTATCATTGCTATATATTTATATATGATAACTATTTAGGCGTTGCTTATGTTTTACAGCCGCGCTAGCCCAGCCCCCGCTCTGTCGTTAGTTAAGTAACCTAACGGGTGATGACGGGACCCCGTGGCGAATGCGAATGGCATAAGCGTACGTCATATTTTGGTTGTTTTCTGCAATGGTAGGATTAAATGATGGGATGCATTAAAAGAACTAATGCAAGAAAATAAACCAAGTAAAAGTCGATTGGAACACTTTGAAAACCACTCGGTTCTTTTCAAAACTAAACTTTTAAACGCGGAGCTTGAACCACTCCTTTTAAAAGCTATCTCGTTCCATCGATTAGATCAAGTTCACTACGTTCACGGTTTCGCCAAAACCATCCGTAGCCCTCCGTCATTCCACATGAATGGTCAAAAAGTATTCAAGCTATGTATTTTGGCCAAAGTCAAGGCATAGTGATTGGTAGCTATTGGGTATTCATGTGCAGCATAGATAGATGCGTTGGTTTGGGACAGTCGTGCTGCCATTTTGGCCAAAGTCAAGGGTAGGTACGGGTGGGTCCAAATTAACCAGGAGAATGACGGGTAGAACTTAACATGTGACTTATGATATTTTGGCCAAAGTCAAGGTCATAAGAGCATGGGGAAAAATCCACATCGGGAGTTTCATAAGTACTGCAACTTGCTAGCTTTGCATACCATTTGGAGTGTGATGATTCTGGTAGGATTCCTTCGGTTTTATCACGCGATGATATTTGGATCTCGATCCTACTGTGAGTATATGCTACTCCTCGGGAAAACTCTCACTTAACGATCAATGCTATAAACCTAGTAGGTGTCTAGAAAGGTGTTAGCGGGGCTACGCCCACAGGGAAAAGAGGTTACTTAATTAAGGAACTTCGCGAAAGCGTTGGAAAACCTCCCCCGAAGTACCGACACTGGCCTGGCTGAACGGTTAAGCAAGTATTGTACGGTGAGAGTGATCCAGACTAATCATTTCTTTACGGTTTGAGAATGGATTCGAAAGACAGTGGGAGCCATCCAGTTTAGACAAATTAAAAACCACTCTAAACATGCAAGAGCATCATGCTAAAGTGTTTCTTTTCTCTCTCCTATTTGCAGCGACCATTCAAGATGACCGGACTAAAGTTATTATTAGATAAAAACATATTGACAGGGCCAAACTACAAAGATTGGCTCAGGAATGTCAAGATGGCGATCACTTATGACAAGTTGGGGTATGTCCTTACCACAAAAGCTCCGCCTGTCCCAGGTCCCACCTCCACCGTCGCGGATAAGGAAATCCGTAAGACATGGGAGATAGATTGCGCGAAGGCCAAATGCCTCGTATTAGCCTCGATGGACAATGAACATCAGAGGAGGCACGAGAATATGGACCTTGAGTCCATATTTCTTCATACAAAAGAACTGTATGGGGAGCAGTCTAGTATCGCAAAATACGAAGTGTCGAAGAAGCTATTTTCGGCAAGGTTGGTCATCGGATCATCGGTAGCGGAACACGTGCTTAAGATGATTGGCTACATTGAGGAGCTCGCGGACCTTGGGACCACGTTGGAGAATGAACTCTATACTGATTTGATTATCCAGTCCCTTCCTTCCACTTACGCCCAGTTTATTCTTAACTTCAACATGCAAGGAAAGGAGGTAGAACTTTCCGAACTTCTGAACATGTTGAGGAGTGCTGAGGGCACCCTACAGAAAGGTAGGGAGACATCCGCTTTGTTTGTAGGAGGATCTTCCTCTTCTAGATCCAAGGCGAAAGCCAAAGGTAAGAAGAAGAAAGCCCCCGCCAAACCAAGAGGAGGTGTCGGTAAAGTGGATACGAAGGGAAAAGGTAAAGCAACAAAGATAGCGGGGAAGCTAGTGGGGAAGGAAGAATGCTTCTATTGTCACAAAAGTGGTCACTGGAAACAGGATTGCAAGGCTTGGAGAGCCAGAACACAGGATTTGAAGCGAGTTGCAGCTTCAGCTTCAGGTATATATGTTATTGAAAACTGTCTATCGATAAACTCTACTACCTGGGTATTGGATACCGGATCAGGATCTCATATCTGTAATTCTTTGCAGGCGTTGAGAAAGCGTAGAGTTTTGAAGGCAGGTGACATGACCCTCAGAGTTGCGAACGGTGCTAGCATGGATGCTGAGGCCGTGGGGGACTATCACCTGGGATTGTCAAATGGACATTTTTTGGTTTTGCGTAGTTGTTATTATGTACCAAATGCAACCTGTAATATCATTTCTGTATCTTTATTATCTAAAGAAGGTTATGAATTTGCATTTGTAAGTAATGTAGTGAACATTCACCTTAATCAAGCTTTGATTGGGTCAGGTACATTGAACAACGGTATATACTATTAAACCAACCACAGATTTTCAATGTCCAGAATACACACAAAAGAAAGTCTCCAGAAATCAATAAAACTTTCTTATGGCATTGTAGACTGGGTCACATCAATGAGAAAAGGTTGACTAAGTTACACACAGAAGGATATTTGGATTCGTTCGAATATCAATCGTATGCAACTTGTCAATCCTGTCTCAAAGGAAAGATGACAAAGACTCCGTTCACTGGACACGGAGAAAGAGCGAGCGAGCTCTTGGGACTCGTACACAGCGACGTGTGCGGTCCAATGTCTATACATGCGCGAAGCGGTTATTCTTACTTCATTACTTTTACGGATGACTTTTCAAGGTACGGTTATGTCTTCTTAATGAAACATAAATCCGAGGCTTTGAAAAATTCTAGGAATATAAGAATGAAGTAGAAAAACAAACAGGCAAAAGTAAAAAGACACTGAGATCTGATCAAGGTGGTGAATACTTGAGTGCCGAGTTCCTGGGTTTCTTAAAAGAGAATGGAATTCTCTCTCACCTTACTCCTCCATACACTCCGCAACATAACGGTGTATCGGAGAGACGGAACCGAACCCTATTAGATATGGTACGGTCCATGATGAGTAACGCTGAGTTGCCGCGATCGTTTTGGGGATATGCGCTAGAATCAGCTGCATACCTTTTGAACCGTGTTCCAACTAAGACTGTGCCTACTACACCATATCAGATGTGGTGTGGGAAGAAACACTATCTTCATCATATTAAGACATGGGGATGTCCAGCTTTTGTAAAAAAGCAGCATGCGGACAAGCTCGAGGCACGCTCAGTACAGTGCAAGTTTGTGGGATATCCAAAGAACTCCAAAGGATATTACTTCTATTGCGAAGAGGAACAAAAAGTCCTTGTTTCTCGCCATGCCCACTTTCTAGAACACCAGTTCATAGAAAAAGAATTAAGTGGGAGCACAATAGAACTGGAAGAAATTCCAGAACCACGAGCTATTACTGAAAGCTTGGTTGAACCAGAGGGTTCGAAAGATCAGGACATTCCCACGCCACTCCGCAGGAGTAGTAGGCAGTCTCATCCGCCCGAGAGATACTACGGTTTTCTCATTGACGGGGATAGAGAGGATTGCATCATAGACTGTGATGAGCCTACTAGCTTCCAGCAAGCCATTCATAGCGTCGACTCGGTAAAATGGCTGGATGCAATGCGGACCGAGATGGAGTCCATGTACACCAACAAAGTATGGACGTTGGACATTGCTCCAGACGAGGTAAAACCCGTAGGATGCAAGTGGATCTTCAAAAGGAAGATTGGTGTAGATGGACAGGTTGAGACCTATAAAGCTAAACTGGTAGCAAAGGGCTTTCGTCAGCGACCTGGTTTGGACTATGACGAAACCTTTACTCCAGTAGCTATGCTGAAATCCATTCGGATCCTTCTTGCCATTGCTGCCTTCCACGATTATGAGATTTGGCAGATGGACGTAAAGACAACTTTTCTAAATGGTCATTTAGAGGAGTGTGTCTATATGGATCAGCCAGAGGGTTTCATTCAGAGTGGGAGCAGCGGAAAGGTGTGCAAGTTGCTTAAGTCCATTTATGGACTAAAGCAGGCATCGCGGAGTTGGAACATCTGTTTTGATGAGACGGTCAAGGAATTTGGCTTTATCAAAAATCCAGATGAACCATGCATCTATTGTATATTTTTAGCGAGAACTGTAGTATTCCTCGTTTTATACGTGGATGACATTCTCTTAATAGGAAATGACATTCCTATGCTACAATCTGTCAAGGGGTTCTTGTCACACAGGTTCTCCATGAAAGACCTGGGTGATGCCTCTTACATTCTGGGTATCCGGATCTACCGTGACAGATCCATGAGGATATTAGGACTTTCGCAGTACAGATACATCGACACCATACTGAAAAGATTCAGTATGGAAGATTCCAAGCACGGTAATCTACCGGCTTGTCACGGGATCACCCTCTCCAAAGAGATGTCTCCCATGAATGATTTGGAGAGGGATCGCATGTCTATTATAGCCTATGCTTCTGCGGTAGGCTCTATAATGTATGCGATGTTGTGTACCAGACCGGATGTGGCTTATGCACTGAGTGTGGTAAGCAGGTATCAGTCAAACCCAGGGGAGAAACATTGGATAGCAGTAAAGAACATTCTCAAGTACCTGAGAAGGACTAAGGAGATGTTCTTGGTGTATAGCGGAAAAGACCTGCAGATTGAGGCCTTTGCTGACTCCAGCTTCCAGAGTGACAAGGATGATTCCAAGTCCATGTCGGGTTTTGTCTTCACCCTCAATGGAGGGGCGGTGTGTTGGAAGAGCTCCAAACAGGAAACCGTTGCAGACTCGACGATGGAAGCGGAATACATCGCTGCATCTGATGCCGCAAAATAAGCTGTCTGGATGAGGAAGTTCTTGAAAGAACTTCAGGTCGTTCCGTCCATTGTTGACCCAATACCTCTGTATTGCGACAACAACGGGGCTATAGCTTTAGCGAAGGAACCCAGATCCCATCAGAAATCCAGACACATCTTAAGGCGGTATCACCTGATCAGGGAGATCGTGGATCGCCAGGAGATCGAGGTCCGGAGAGTTGCATCAGAGGATAACACTGCAGATCCATTCACCAAGGCCTTGCCCCAGACTCAGTTCGAGCGGCTGATCGAGATAATAGGTCTTCGATACGCCAGTACATGGCCTTCGTGCAAGTGGGAGATTGTTAGTGTATATGCCCTAGAGGCCATTACTGTATCATACTAGTTTGTATATTACTTGATGAAAGCTTGGGATATTCACAGTTGTATATACAATCTTGCTCGAAATGGTAGTATGCTACTTGGTTTGTCTCTGCTTTAATATGTGCATGTGTTTCTTTTAGCATATTGCTGTTATACATATTAGTAGAAACCTTAGGATCTTTGCTTGATTACCAGCGTTGTGATGGCGCTCACACTCGTGGGAGCTGGGTGATCTATAAGCACATCCTTATACAGGTCCCTAGTCGTTGGACTATCGAGACAGGGCATCGATACTCCGGACTAGACTAGCGTATGCGCTTCTCATCCCAGTGTGGGAGACGGTCTGTCCCACAGCCGTCAGTACGTCGTAATTGAGATAGTATACGGGTGCTCGTTAGGTTACGAGTACACTGGACAGGACTCGTAGGGGACTGTTGGTTAGTATTATACCTATCGTCAGTTAACAGTTCCCAGGTGACATGAGTACAGCTTAGTCCGCTGGCTTGACACTGTCACTTCGCCTCGAGTGTGTTCCCACTGCACTTTGATTACTACCCTACCACGGCTCAAAGGAGTCGTGCAAACAGGTAGTTTTTGGGTGCAGTCCCGAAGCACTTGGAGGCAGTGACGATTAGACAGGATTCGTCTCTCCCGGTATTGGGGGTTGACATCGCGCTGTGTCCAGGAGAGCCATTACATGAGTAGTCCCTGGCCAGGGAAAGCGAGATATACTGGTAGGTTTCCAGTGTTATCTCAGGGTGTTCTGGGCTACACTCCGACACGACTTGTACCGCTATTAGGGGACTGACGTTCACCGCCCCCCTAGGCCCGCCATGCGATGTATCAGACGAACAGACCGGACTCTACTGAGATTGTCACATACAGGCTCAGTAGGAGTTCATATGGGGTTCACCTCGTCAGTCTTCTTATCGACATCTACCTGGGGACCGTTACGTATAGCTAGTGCCGCTTGCGGTCTGTGGTTAAACCCACTGCCAGCGTAGTGTCGAGTCTTGAGAGTCCCACACAGAGAGCTATTCGCCTTTAGGCAAAATGAGTAGAGGTCGCATGGTTTTGCGACAGGGTTCGTTCACATTCGCGCACTTGTGCACGTTTGCTGTCCGAACAGTTTATACTAGCGGGCTTTGGTTTAAGCCGGATCCTAGTATATGATTTGAGATTGGTTTTTCTCATTGTGTTCGTGTTTCTCGGATCACGAATGCGGGTGCGTATGCACAGTTGTTTGAGATAGAGGGAGAGGACTTTGATTAGGGTTAATGGCTATTGTCATTTTACTAACCCTAATGTTTATGTGTGTGTTATAGTTAATTGATAATTAGTTTAAATAATTGTGCATGGTTATGGATGTTGACCATTTGACCTTATTGACTTGTTGACCTAGGTTGACACTTTGACCAGCATCATTTCTTTTGGAAGATGCTTTTTGATCCTCACAAATTGAAATGATAATGGTCATATCATGATTAACCATGACAATTATCTAGCTAATTATTTAATTAAAATAATACACATATACTTGTGAGAATGGTTCAATTATTCTCATTATCTCATTTCATTTCTCTCTCTTGTTCTTCCTCTCCCTCAAGCTCTCTCCCTCTCATGTGTTGAGAAGCACTTGAGCTTGAGAAAAACCCTCTCTTGATCTTCTCTACTCTCATCTAGGGTTCAAGTATTAGCACTTCTTGCACCCTAGTTACTCCTAGCTTGGATTTGAAGCCAAAGGTTGAGGCTTTCGGGTGGATCTTTCTTTGACGGGAGAAGACGACAAGGTGACCTCCTTCTACTACTTCTAGGAGCAAGGAGAGAAGGACTAAGAGACCAAAGGTATAACCTTTCTACCACTTAGCTACTTTCAAGTTAGCTTTAGCAAGTTTTTGTTTAGTAAAGATCTTTAAAGTATAGTCCATGTTGCCTATAGTTGATAAAAATCTGATTTTTATTATGTTTTCCGCCTCCCCGTAAGCACCGGGGTGGGCAACATGGACTTACCGAGTTCTTGTGAGAAAATGATATAAAAAGAAAGCATAAATACTACTCCATCATCCTCATCTAATCTAGACCTTTAGATTAGGGTGTTCACCTCATTACAGTGAGAAAGCTTGGGTTATAGCAACTTCGACGTAAATCATCGGAGAAGCGGAACACTTCAAGCTAGCATGGATCGTTCGAGTCGTGGAGCTTCTCTTGAGTCCGGGAGATCTTGGATCACGGCGAAAGGACTTCTACTCGGAGCTTGTGAAGCGAAGGAGCGGACTACAAAGGTTGTAATTCCTCACACTTAGGTTTAAAGATGTTATCTTGCATGTTAAACCCTAATAATCTAGCAAAGATCCCGTCTTTGGGTTGTTCGGCACATCTAAAATTTTATTCAGGCATGTTTGATGCTTTATGAACCTTCACAAGAGTGCCTAGGAACCCTACAAGAATTTCATAATGCAAGAATGTAATGAAAACGAGAATTAACAATTTATCACCATCATTAAATCTTCTTCAAATTTACACAACTCCTCAATTCGACGTACAAGATTAAGCTCTCGATCGCTCCTTTGAAGAGGTGAATTTGTCGTCGATCTTTGCGAAGCTCGAACTCCGTGGGTCGCGGATCGTCATGGATCTCTTGCTCGGATGACGAACGGAGTTGCGATGAAGGATCGTTGATTGCTCGCTTTATTTGCTTCTCAATGGATCTTGATTTGGCTTTGGAATTTGATTCGGGTTAGGGTTTGGATTGGATCACAATTTGTGTCGCTCAACTTGTGTGTGAAATTATTGAACCCCCAATTAATGAACAACCTCAACCCTAGATCTAGATACAACAACAACAACAACTGAGCCTTTTATCCCAAGCATATGGGGTAGGCTACATGAACCAACATGAGAATCACGCCGGGTCCAGCACATGAATCCTCTGTCTCCACTCACTTCTATCGAACAATGTACTTTCATTGAGTCCTTTGGCAACCATATCGTTTCGTATCACCTCCATCCATGTTTTCTTCAGTCTCCCTTTTGCCCTTTTGCCATTACCCATATCGAGAGTATCTATTCGTCGAACCGGTGCTTCCATAGGTCTGCGTCGCACATGACCAAACCATCTAAACCGGTTTTCCCGCATCTTCTCCTCCACGGGTGCCACACCAACTTTTGCACGAATATCCTCATTTCGCACCTTTTCTTTTCTAGTGTTACCGCACATCCAACGAAGCATGCGCATCTCCGCTACGTGCATCTTCTGTGTATGATGCTTCTTAGGAGCCCAGCATTCTGTACCATATAATAAGGCAGGCCGAATAGCGCTCCGATAAAACTTCCCTTTCAATCTTAACGGAAAGTTACGATCACACAAAATCCCTGTTGCACTCCTCCATTTCAACCAACCAGCTTGGATCTTTTGATTAACATCACTATCGATCTCCCCATTCCTTTGGATGATGGAACCTAGATATCTAAACTGGTCGCTCGGTGATATCTCTTGCCCTTCCAATGTTATACCAATATGGTTTTGACTTCTCTGGCTACTAAATTTGCAGTGCATATATGCTGTCTTGGACCTGCTCAATCTGAATCCCCGAGATTCTAATGTTTGTCTCCATAATCCCCGAGATTCCAACAACCCTAGATCTAGATCTCTTTTTATAAATTCAAATTCAAATTTCCCTCCAAAATCTAGGTTGTTGGAGAGAACCTTCTAGAATAAGGTTGTTGGAGAGAGCCTTCTAGAATATGGTTGTTGGAGAGAGCCTTCTAGAAGAAGGTTGTTACAAGGAGCCTTCTAGAAGAAGCTTGTAATGCATAGAAGTTTCCAGAAGAAGTCTGTTACACTGGAGCATCTAAGGTAAGCGAGGTTGTTAGAATGAAGCTTCTGGAGAGACACGTCACCCTAATCCCTCAACTCGGCCGCGGAACCGCGGCAACTCGGCCGACTCGACCGCGGATCCGCGGCCATTTAATGAGCTCTCTGCATCATTTTTCTGTGCTCTTCTTCTATTGATGTTTGGGTCTTCTTCTGATATCTGGAATCTTTTTATCTCTTCTGAATCTCTTCCAGATTTGAATTCTTTGACTTGCTGTAATTTATCGACACTTTTGTGAATCCGGTTCTTCGACCTGAAGAATTTTCTGCACACTATCTCGATAAAATGTGTTGAGATATACAATATCATGCGTGTAATAATAAACCCATAATTTCCCTCCAGAGTGTTGATTATAACTATACCACGTGGTATTTGGTATTTTGCAGATGAATTTGTAATCCGTGTTATATTTACAATAAACACCTTTAGATGATTAGAATAATGAGGAAATTGATGTGTTACAGAATGCAATATTTTCGACTGAACAGCTGCCGTAGCTTTACTTGTTGAGTGCCAACAGAACCTATCCGCTCGATGTCATTGATAGAGTGTCCGCGCATGGCTTATGCGGTGGAAGCAGTTAATTGGACCCCCACGGGCCGGCTTGAGCCGTCGACAACAGGGATACCTAATCAACCTATGATGTCTATTGATATCTTAGGGCGTCAGATATGGTAGGGTGAAGCCCGACCCTGGGGGTAGGTGTATAGGGTAGGCGTTACCCTGCGCCATCCAGTGGGCTACTTTTCTTGGGCTCGATACATTCTCTCCGCCCAACGTGCAAGGTTGCAGAAGGTTGGGTTGTACCAAGCAGTGTACGTGTCATTATTTTATTATCACGCCCCTCACGTCTGGTGGGTTAAGGCTTTCTTGAACCAATGGAATCTTCTCACAAACGCGTTCTTGCTAGGGGGTCATGAAGTCTCGATCTCACTGGAGTAGTTTCGTGAAATTTCAGGGTTTCCGATCAGGGGAGATCATTACGAAGAGTTACTGCCTCCTGATGAGTACGTGTTTTCTACGGTGCCTGCTATGCTTGATGGCCTAACGACTGAGAACGTCGTTCGTCATAAGAACCCAGGTCTAATCAAGGCCCTGGGTATCTTTGAAAAACTTTTCGTGACATCGGAAGGGCAAGGAGTCACTTTTGACGCTTTCATAACCTGCTTTCTCCGCGAGGATGTCTTATCTAAGATGACTCCAAAATTCACGAAAATTGAAGACCCTTTTGGATTCGGGCTGAAGAAACTACCGTCCAAAGAGGAAGAACTGCCGCAGTTTTATATTCGAAACTCGTCGTTCGTAGGCTTCGATGTGATCGCGGCCTCTGTCATGGACGAAGAAACTTTCTTTATCGGCATTATCATTCTCTGGCTCAGCAGGTTTGCCATGACGATGCATCGATGTGTCATGAGACCCTCCGTCTTCTACCCTGCTCACCGCATATCTGAAGGGGTGCGATTAGCTGTTGGCGTTGCGGGATTATCGCATTTATATCACGGGTTAAGCATTGCCACTAATACTTCAACCCCGGGTGCGGATACCGTGAATTTCTCCTTCCACCACTTCACGTCATGGATCGAGATGCACGTGTTAGGAGCGTCCGTTGCGCACCGGCGGCCAGATTTTTATGATTCATATACCTTCCCGCGGATCATGAGGTTGGTTGATGCTTCAGCTCCCTATCCGACCCAGTTAGGGGCTCTCCGCGTACTGCTCAATCCATACTCGAATGAAGGCGAAATGATTTTTAGCGATCGAGTCCTCACTGCTCCAGCAGGGCCTGTTCAACAATTGTTTGATCTGTCAAAGAATGGGGTTCCGTCTTTAAAGCCTAAGGAGATTATGCACCTATACTCAATCAGGCCGGGTTATTTGGTGTTCCGCCTGAATGACACTACTCTCTTCATGCGGTATAATCCGCATCGCTTCGCCCAGCAGTTAGGCTACAACCATGGCGTTCCTCTCAAGGCATTTTTAGTTGAACATGCCCTCTCCCTGGAGGTTACTCGCGATGTCATTCACCATTTCATGCGGTTAAACAATGTCTCCCTCTTCATGATCCCGGAACCCGACTATCTTCCGCGGCATGTGGGGTCCTTCAAGGGTTGGTATCACCATCGGGTCGGCCCCGTCATTGCAGAGGAGAGACGGGTGCTTTTCGAGTGTACAACTCTCGATCCGTCTCTGGTCACCAGCGCCTCATTGCGGCCGCGGTCGGTGGTTCTCCCTCCTATGAGGGACAGCGGTTCGGTGCTTATCCCTAAAGCCGCAGAAGTAGAATCAGCCCCTCGCACTGCTGGTATGCCGGTGCGTACTAGAGCCGAGGCGGAAGTTTCTGATAAAGCACCCACGGTGGTGTCACCAAAGGGTGATACTGAAGGCGAAGTTGGGCAGCGCCGTGCCAAAGCCCAAAAGGGGAGGAAGCACTCCTCTGCTAGCGTTAGCACAGGCTCCAAAAGCAGAAAGAAATCGGTCGCTGGCCTACTCGACAATTTGCTTAAATCCGAGCCTTTTATTCAGGATATCTATGCAGGAGCCGGACGACAGTCTTCTCTTCCCTGGTTCGTTTGCCAAGGAGGCCGCGTAGTTGGCCGAGGCTTTAAGGCGCTCAAGAGATGAGACTGAAAACGTGTGCGTCCCGAAGAAATCCATCCCCCCCTTTGTATTCTATGGCGTTGACCTATTATTACGTAGGGTACCCATGGGTCCTCTGTTAATGGAAGAAGAACGAGCTCTCAAACAACCCATCTCGGTTGTTTCTGAAGACGAGCTTGCACTGAAGACGGCCACTCATTTAGTTGCGCTTGAAACCCGGCGAGCGCATATGATCAGAAAAGAACAACGGCTCGAAAAACCATACTTCAGGCTTCTTGGCGTATTGGGATGCGTATTTTTCGTGTCTTTCTTTTGGCGAGTAATTTGCATTACTTTCACGTCTCCTTATTTTTGCAAACACTTTGCAGGGACTTCTGCAGTGGGAGTGGGTTTGAGCCCAGATCAAGCCATGGCTACGGATTCTACGAATATCTCCAGTGACGCACCGGAGGGTGTAGAGGAGATTACTGAAGCTACTATCCCTGCTGTGGAGCTTCCAGTGATGGCTTCTGTCCCTTCAGCGTCTACTCCTCCAGCAGAGGTGGTCTTGCCGTGTAGGGTTCCTAGGCACTCTTACAAGGGATAATAAGGCATCAAACATGCCCGAATAAAAATTTAGACGTGTCGAACAACCCAAAGCCGGGATCTTTGCTAGATTATTAGGGTTTAATATGAAAGTAAACATGTTTACAACTAAAAGTGATGGATTACAACCTTTGTAGTCCGCTCCTTCGCTTTATAAGTGTTGGAGATAGTGCCCTCAGAGTCAATTATTGGATCACAAGCACGTGATTGCAATGATTGAGGGGAGGACCTGTCCCAGTCGGACAGTCATACTCGAGATGATAGTATGCTATCTGGTTTACCTTTATCATCGTGTACTGCTTTAGGTGACCTTATATGTCACTATTGCACGTTGATAGAGCCCCTAGGATTCTTGCTTGACTACCGGAAGTATGAGGGCGATCATATACGTGGGAGCTGGTAGTCTATAAGCACATCCTTAAATGGTCCCTAGTCGTGGGAGTTTCGAGACAGGGCATCAATACTCCAGAGTAGACTAGTGTATACAGTCGAGACCCCGACGAGGGGCGGTGGCCGGTCTTACAAGCCACTGGTGTCAGTTGGTTCACCTAAGATGTATACAGGTGCTCATTGGGTTATGAGTACACCGGACAGGACTCGCCGGGAACCTGCTAGTTGGGTTCATACCAGACGTCAGATAGCAGTTCCCTGGTGACATGTGTACAGGTTAGTTCATCGACCTGGGATCGTCATTTGTCTCGTGTGAGTTTCCACGGTGCTTTGATTACTACCTTACCATGGCTCAAAGGAGTCGTGCAAACAGGTTTTAGTTGGGTACAGTCCCGAGCCACATGGAGGCAGTGAGCGGATCTGCAGGGGTTCGTCTCTCCCGGTATTGGGGGTGAGGTCGCGCTGTGTCGAGGAGAGCCAGAACATGAAAAGTCCTTGGCCAAGGCAGGAGAATTGCTGGTAGGTATTCCAGTAGTATCTCAGGGTGTTCTGGGCTGCACTCCGACACGACTTGTACCGCTTTTGGGGGTCTGACTTTTACCAACCCCCTAGGCCCACAATGCGATGCTCATAGACGAACGGACCGGACTGTACGGATATTGTCACTGACAGGCTCAGTAGGGTGTCAGGATGAGTGCGCTCATCGACGTCCCTTTTGGTCTATACCTGGTAGCCCGTCACGTATTGGCTTATACCTCTGACGTGCTAGTGGTTAAATCCACAGCCAAGGTATTGACGAGTCTTTAGAGTCCACCACACACAGTTACTCAGGTTTCGGGCGAAACGCTGTAGAGGCCGTATGGAGATATGGCAGGGTTCGATCAGATACGTGCGGTATTGCACGGATCATGATCGGACGGTTTTTACTAGCTGGCTTTGGCTTAAGCCGGATCCTAGTATTTGATAGTGTAGTTTTGTCTCTTTGCATTTGTGTTCAGTGGGAATACAAATGCGGGCATGTATTTGCAGTAGCAGGGTTTTCCTGTAATTTATTACGGGATCAGTTTTCTGAAGTTGCCAGTTTGCATTCCGTTCCGGCCGGTTTTTTCTTTGTTCCTTCTCGGCTGGACTTTTCGTTGGAGGGGGTTAATTGCAAGTTTGCAATTAACTTAGTTGTGAGGGGCTTTCTTGCATATGTGGCTTTATGATGAGACTAGCATCATGATGATATTCTATTATGGTCATTTCATTTGCTTATCTTGTGAGTGGACTTTGAAGAGAATGAAGTGTGACCCTTTTTCCATGCTTATCTCTCATTTTCCTTTTTGATTAATTCTTGATCTCCACCATTTCTTGGAAGGGGGCCGGCCACTAGAGAGAGGAAGAGAGGGATCAATTTTTGGTGGCAAAAATCTTCATCTCATTTTATTCCATTCGTCATAAAATGAGAGTTTCATTTCAAAGCTCATTCTCTTTCTCACCTCCAAATCCATGGCAACTACTAAACCCCAAGAGACAAGTTAACTACACTATTCTATAGCCAGTCTTGGACGCGTCGGCTAGCCAACTTCGCGCCCGAGTTGCCTCGGTCAAGAGGCGGGAGCCCGTAAAAGATTCCGGCTACGTGGTGCTTTTCCGACGAGCGAGGAGGTGACGAACTTTCCGCAGGAGATCGGAGTGGAGATGAAGACCGAAGGACACGGATCGCTTGGTATACTTCTCTACTCATCTTTTACTTTGCTAGTTGCTAGGTTAATGGCCCGATCTGGGTAAAAAGTGCGCGGTGGTGCCGGTTGCAAAGTTCGCAAAGTTTTCGTTTCCGCGTTTCCGGCGTAGGATTGACGGCCGGGGCGCCCCCGCGGGCTTACATTGGTATCAGAGCCACGCCATTAACCATGCCTAGCTTGCTCTAGTATGTTTAGTACTCGATCGAACAAAATCCCCAAAAACCGTATTTTAGTGCACATGTGTTCTCTGTCGAAATTTTTTCTGCTCCAAAAATTTTTCAGGTTGTGTCAGAATACTGTGCATGAAATTATAAGAATTCTGGTATAATTTGATACAGTGATCCCTTAGTACGACCGCGGAAACGCGTCCAAACCCCTGGTTTGGCCGCGGTTCCGCGGTGGGAATGTGTCTTCACTGCACAAAATTTTCCCAGTAGGCTTCTGCTTAGGAAATAGGGGTTTTGGGATATTTTCTTTAGGCCTAGATTTTCTGTAAGTGCTACAGTATTGCTTGGGGGCCCACTTGATAAAATTTGTTTGATCAGAAATTTTAAACATGCCAGTTCACAGTATTTACATTATATCTGCGACCGTGAATGTCACTCGATCGGTAAATCCTATCTAACTGCTATAGCCCAGTTAGACGGATTTGCGAACGTGACATTCACGTTGATGTTCTGTGTTTTGCTGTGATGTTGCGGATCGGTCGTGGGGATAGCCTGGTTGCAGTGTTAGTACAGTTCTGTTTTATATGTACATTTGATATTGCGGGGTGAGCGTCCGACCTGTGGACTGCCGTCACTGCCTGTTTGTATTATTCTTTTGGGGCACGACCAGGTTGCGGTCGATGTACCCGGTGTATGTATATTCTACTTTCTGTACTAGGATTACCCCAAGGAGGGGTGCACGGATAGCCGGGTTCTAGAGGGCAACAAGCCCGCATCTCATGGCGTTGAGACGGAGGGGGCTTCACTCTAGGATTGGCGGGCTATTCGCCGCACTCGTAGGGGGTACAGGTTGACCCAGGAGGGGTGCCCAAGTTACCTGATTCCGTGAAGTGCTGGGTGGTCCATTCACGTTGCTGAAGGGGGCTGCCTCGCTTCAGGTTTTGGCGGGTAACTTGCCGCGCCCGTAGGGGTCTAGGATTTCATTGCACAGGCTATCCATACGACCAGGGGAACGTCGGGTTTCAGCAGCGGCTCTGTGAAACCCGGGGATCCCAGATATCTGTATTGTTCTATGTTGCTATACATTTCTGTGTTGCATTTTTATCACGCCTTGAGCGAAAATTATATATTATATATATACTAGTAGATGTTGTATATGTTTTTCATCCGCGCTAGTCCAGTCCCCGCTCTGTCGTTAGTTAGCTAACCTAACGGGTGATGACGGGACCCAGTGGCAAATGCGGATGGCATATACGTACGTCAGTATATTTTCGTTCTTTGTGGTGTGATCATTTGATAGGACGGCGTTGATTCGGATCAATGCAAGATAAACAAACCTACTCTGATGTTGTTGGAACACTTTTTCAAAAAGCTGTTATTGCAAGGATGTTCACTTTTGTTTTGCACAGTGGTATTCAGTTGGAATATCCTGCTCCTCAGTCGACGAGGCAAGGGCCGAGATCCCTTCACCGGGAGTGACCCCTTGGACAGAAGTTTGCGTCAGGGCGATAACTTCACTATAGCCGTTTACTTTTGCTTTGCATCGTGGTATTCAGTTGGAATATCCTGCACCTCATTCTACGGGGAAAGAGCCGAGATCCCTTCACCGGGAGTGACCTCTTTAGCAAAGGTTTTCGTCACTATATTTTTTTAAAAAGCTATCAGTTCCTTCAACGATATCAAGTTCATTACGTTAAAGGTTTTCGCCAGAAACCATTCGTAGCCCTCCATCATTTCGGTTAAATATTCGGTAGTATTCAAGCTATGTATTTTGACCTCACGCCAAGGCATAGTGATTGGTAGCTGCCGGATATTTATCTGTTGCATAGATAGATGCGTTGGTTTGGGACAGTCGTACTACTTTTTTGGCCTACGTCAAGGGTATGTACCGGTGGGTTCAAATTAACCTGGATAATGATGGGTAGAACTTGACATGTGACTTATGATATTTTGACCTCACGCCAAGGTCATAAGAGCATGGGGTAGAAATCCACATCGGGAGTTTCAAAAGAACTGAAACTTTCCAGATATGCGCATACCTTCTGGAGTATGATAGCGTGAGCGGATTCCGTCACGTTATCATGCGATGATAGTTGGATCCCGATTCCCACTGATGAGTTGGTTTACTCCTCGGGTTATCTCGGCTAATTCTTCTTTCAGGTTTGGGGAAGAATTTGACGTTACAGTGGGAAGTTTTCCAGATTAGATAAAGTGATAACCATTCTGATCTAGGTTAGAGTGCACGCTGAGTGTTTCTTTTCTCTCTCTCTTTGGCAGCGACCATTGACCCGACCTTAGACTATGACTCAGTGACCAAGTTGACCGAACCTTCTTAACACCGGCTTTTGGATTGTCAGAGTTGCAGACCTCATTGCCACTCCTACTTTTACCCTTTTCTCCAGGACACCCCGTATTACTACGAACGTCCACTTCCATTGGACAAAACCATCGTATAGTTATATACGAACTCGAAGGAATTCGAGGATGGTTTCTGGTTCTGGAGAAAACGAATAGGACTATTCAGTTGTCTTTTCCTTTTACCTTCTCTCTCAGATTGCGAGTACTCCTTGGTTTAGGAGATAGTACACCTATTACGCAAATTGGATAGTCTTCTTCCAAACCTTAGGCTGGTGCTGAACGGTAGGGAATGAAGAAAACCAATTAGCCTAAACGGTGTATAGAAGGTATTAAGTTAAGACAAAGAAAGGGATTAGTAAGAAGGCAAAGTGAATTGCGACTGCTATTCACGACCAAACCAAATATTTCTTCGCCAATTCTAAATCCCCTATTTCTAAGGTTTATTCGGTTGTCTTTTATCTTCACCCTCTCTCGCATTGCGAGTGTTCCAAGGACTGGGACAGTACACCCATTACGCTTATTGGATAGTCTTCTTCCAAACCATAGGCTGGTGCCGAATGGTAGGGAAGGAAGAAAACCATTTGGCCTAAAGGGGTGTACAGAAGGTAATGACTAAAGACATATAAAGGGATTTAGAGAAGCGGCAAAAAATTATACGGTTACAGTTGTGAATCTGGATAATGGAAGAGGCATTACTAGGAATACCAGGATACCCCATCGAAACATTTCAATGTTTCAGTTTCACTGTGTACTGTTAAAAGAAAACTGATTTCCCAATCAGACACTTGCTCCAGGGTATGTATTTACCAGGTTGGATTCTCACATCTGTATGGTTTTACAAACGATGAATGGGAGTAAGTTGTTGGGAATTGGGTGATCATCCTCATTATATCGGGATTCGTTGTAATCAGTGATATTTGAGGAAATCACCTGGGTTGTTTGCCGGTCGGCAAATATTTGGTTTTGAATATCCGTTGTTATGCACCAATTTCAAATTGATATATCTGTACGTCTATTTTTATAGAGTGAGACATACCTTTTTGAGATTATGTCTATGACATTTACCTACATCAGTGGATGGTTAGGTAAGGAGCATTGAACAGCGGTGTAATTCTTCTTAACCATAAGTACAGTTTTCAACCAACGACACACAGTGAATGAGTCAGTAGACTCAGGGGACTTATACAGAGTATTGTATATTGTCCAGTGTCCATTAGGACAGAGGGGTTGGTCCTCGTACTATATTCGGTTTACTTATGACTTCTCTGGTTTTTAGACAAGTGTTTCGTAGAAACACAGGGTCCGAATTTTGAGAAGTTATAGGTATATGAATAGAGTAGAGAACCAGGTATTGCAAGTATCGGGATTCTTCAAGGTGATCGAAGATGTAGATACTTGTGTATGGTATTCAATTGATAGTAATGGTTAAGAGAACTTGCTTCTCTTTCAGGTTACTCATAATTGGAAGTATTCCTAAGTTGAGTAACGCTGATCGTCCTCCTTCCATTTACTTGACATGCACTGGAGATAGCTGCATGATTTGAATCTGGTTCAATTAAATCAGTGCATCTGGTTCTATATTGGATATAGTACAGTTCATATCTTAACATTGTTAAGGTATGGGGAGTTATCCGGCTTATGATTAAAACCAGACTTTGGATAACTCAATGCACGTTTCTGTAATGGCTGTTTGTGGGTTGACCCAGGCTATGACGAGGGTTGACTTTCTACCATCTGGAAGATCGATACTGATATTGTTCTTGACTCACCACAGTTTTATCAAAAATGGATTTTTTCAGAAAACAGTAGTGGGAGTATGGTAGAACTGGAAGTGATTCCAGAACCGCAAACGATTACTGAAGATTTGATAAGGAACCTAAAGATTCAATCTGGATTGACATTCCATTGGCCACTCCGCAGATATGGTGGGTAACTTCAGGCACCCGAGAGGTACTTCGGTAGCCCCAAGGACGGTGACAGGGAAGTTCTTGTTTACGCCCCACTTGCCATTGCTGTTGTTCCAGGCTGCGAGACCCGGCAGGAGGATGAGTATAGCGTCGTTCTAAACTAGCTTTAGAAGTGCACGTCTATATGACTTTGCCAGAGGGTTGTCGTAGTCAGTGGGAGCAGCAGAAGCA
Source organism: Agapanthus africanus (assembly GCA_030015575.1). Classification (NCBI taxonomy): domain Eukaryota; kingdom Viridiplantae; phylum Streptophyta; class Magnoliopsida; order Asparagales; family Amaryllidaceae; genus Agapanthus; species Agapanthus africanus. Next base: position 310,651,079 of record JASDDO010000008.1, on the reverse strand, counting down.
TTGGTGGACATCAGGCTTATGTCTATTTATAGACTAAAGCAGATATAGCGGAGATAGATCATCTATTTCTGACGTGACAATCATAGGTTTGACTTCATCAGAATAAGGGATGGATCTGTTGAGAAAGTAGTAGGGTGTGATGTCATGGTATTTGGATGACATACACAGAATAGGAAAAGAAACTCCTATACTACGATCGGTTATGCTTTGGTCGTCACACAGTAGTTTCTCCATATAGGACTTGGATATTATATTAGACATTCTGGTTACTAGATCTATGGTTTTAGATCTAGATTTGGGTGGTTTCCCAATCTGGGTACTTAGACAGCATTCTATGAGTATTTAGAATGGACGACTCCTGGCACGGTTGTGTACCTGCAGGTAATGGAGTCACCCTCTCTAAAGCTGTCTTACAGACTAAAGGGGAGAAGGATGCGCATGATTGGCAGATCATTTGCTTAGGCAATTGAGTCAATCATGAGATGTCAAGTACCACACCAGATGTTGTTCTTGCAGTAGATGCAATAAGTTGATATTGATCCAATCCTGGAGAAACAGTCGGAAGCAGTTTTAGAACATAAGTAGATGTTCTAGGGATATGATAACAACAGCCTCCTAAGGGAAACGGTTATCATTCCTGGCTTCCAAGGTGATATGGATGGCAGAGTGGCTATCAGAGTTATAGTTTTCCCTCTGACGAGGGGCAGTATTTTGGACAGTTGGTCCAGGTGGATACTGAGGGAAGGTATGGCGCATGATACTGATTAAGTTCAGTTGACGATACAGTCTAAGAAGTTTGGATTTGGAGTTCATTTATGAGCTAGGTCCCATCAGACATCCAGACATTCTAAGACAGGTATTGCTCATTTCGGGAAATGGCTTTCTCCACGAACTTGAGATAGAGAGAGACATAGAAAGAAACACCAGAGCGGATCCACTCACTGAGGCTATTCCTCGAACGCAATAATTTCGCAAACGAGTTTTGTGAGACGGACTAGTAGAGGAGTTGGGTGTTCGGTATCACACGGGCTGTGAGTATGCGACATCGCAATAATTAGCCTTGAGTGAAAGTGGGAGATTGTTGGAGATAGTGCCCTCAGAGTCAATTATTGGATCACAGGCACGTGATTGCAATGATTGAGGGGGGGACCTGTCCCAGTAGGACAGTCTTACTCGAGATGATAGTATGCTATCTGGTTTACCTTTATCATCGTGTACTGCTTTAGGTGACCTTACATGTCACTATTGCACGTTGATAGAGCCCCTAGGATTCTTGCTTGACTACCGGCAGTATGAGGGCGATCATATACGTGGGAGCTGGTAGTCTATAAGCACATCCTTAAATGGTCCCTAGTCGTGGGAGTTTCGAGACAGGGCATCGATACTCCAGAGTAGACTAGTGTATACAGTCGAGGCCCCGACGAGGGGCGGTGGCCGGTCTCACAAGCCACTGGTGTCAGTTGGTTCACCTAAGATGTATACAGGTGCTCATTGGGTTATGAGTACACCGGACAGGACTCGCCGGGAACCTGCTGGTTGGGTTTATACCAGACGTCAGATAGCAGTTCCCTGGTGACATGTGTACAGGTTAGTTCATCGACCTGGGATCGTCATTTGTCTCGTGTGAGTTCCCACTGTGCTTTGATTACTACCCTACCACGGCTCAAAGGAGTCGTGCAAACAGGTTTTAGTTGGGTACAGTCCCGAGCCACATGGAGGCAGTGAGCGGATCTGCAGGGGTTCGTCTCTCCCGGTATTGGGGGTGAGGTCGCGCTGTGTCGAGGAGAGCCAGAACATGAAAAGTCCTTGGCCAAGGCAGGAGATTTGCTGGTAGGTATTCCAGTAGTATCTCAGGGTGTTCTGGTCTGCACTCCGACACGACTTGTACCGCTTTTGGGTGTCTGACTTTTACCAACACCCTAGGCCCCCCATGCGATGCTCATAGACGAACGGACCGGACTGTACGGATATTGTCACTGACAGGCTCAGTAGGGTGTCAGGATGAGTGCGCTCATCGACGTCCCTTTTGGTCTATACCTGGTAGCCCGTCACGTATTGGCTTATACCTCTGACGTGCTAGTGGTTAAATCCACAGCCAAGGTATTGACGAGTCTTTAGAGTCCACCACACACAGTTACTCAGGTTTCGGGCGAAACGCTGTAGAGGCCGTATGGAGATATGGCAGGGTTCGATCAGATACGTGCGGTATTGCACGGATCATGATCGGACGGTTTTTACTAGCTGGCTTTGGCTTCAGCCGGATCCTAGTATTTGATAGTGTAGTTTTGTCTCTTTACATTTGTGTTCAGTGGGAATACAAATGCGGGCATGTATTTGCAGTAGCGGGGTTTTCCTGTAATTTATTACGGGATCAGTTTTCTGAAGTTGCCAGTTTGCATTCCGTTCCGGCCGGTTTTTTCTTCGTTCCTTCTCGGCCGGACATTTCGTTGGAGGGGGTTAATTGCAAGTTTGCAATTAACTTAGTTGTGAGGGGCTTTCTTGCATATGTGGCTTTATGATGAGACTAGCTTCATGATGATATTCTATTATGGTCATTTCATTTGCTTATCTTGTGAGTGGACTTTGAAGAGAATGAAGTGTGACCCTTTTTCCATGCTTATCTCTCATTTTCCTTTTTGATTAATTCTTGATCTCCACCATTTCTTGGAAGGGGGCCGGCCACTAGAGAGAGGAAGAGAGGGATCAATTTTTGGTGGCAAAAATCTTCATCTCACTTTATTCCATTCGTCATAAAATGAGAGTTTCATTTCAAAGCTCATTCTCTTTCTCACCTCCACATCCATTGCAACTACTAAACCCCAAGAGACAAGTTAACTACACTATTCTATAGCCAGTCTTGGACGCGTCGGCTAGCCAACTTCGCGCCCGAGTTGCCTCGGTCAAGAGGCGGGAGCCCGTAAAAGATTCCGGCTACGTGGTGCTTTTCCGACGAGCGAGGAGGTGACGAACTTTCCGCAGGAGATCGGAGTGGAGATGAAGACCGAAGGACACGGATCGCTTGGTATACTTCTCTACTCATCTTTTACTTTGCTAGTTGCTAGGTTAATGGCCCGATCTGGGTAAAAAGTGCGCGGTGGTGCCGGTTGCAAAGTTCACAAAGTTTTCGTTTCAGCGTTTCCGGCGTAGGATTGACGGCCGGGGCGCCCCCGCGGGCTTACAATAAGCTCCGAGTAGAAGTCCTTCACCGCGATCCATGATCTCCCGGACTCAAGAGAGGCTCCACAACTCGAACGATCCATGCTAGCTTGTAGTGTTCTTTTTCTCCGATGATCTACCTCGAAGTTTCTATAACTCAAGCTCTCTCACTCTAATGAAGTGAACACCCTAATCTAATTGGCTAGATTAGATGAAGATGATGGAGTAGTATTTATGCTTTCTTTTTATATCAAATTCTCACACAAAATCATCAGATAAAGAAAACCTAGAAAGCTTTCTCAAAGCTCAAGGTTGAAGAAGAAGAAGAAGAAATAATGCATTAATTCTTTTGTGATGAATAATGAAATGATATATGATTAATAATATAACCATGGTCAACCATGACTAGGCTAACCCATGTAGAGAATTAAATAAGGCTAGGGTTTGGGTTGAGTTAAAGAATGAGGTATAAGAAAATATCAACCATAATATCTTAACTCATGACAAAAGAAAACCTTCAAGAAGGTTCATGAAAGAACTAACCCAATTCAAACCCTAACCTTATTTAATCTCCACTAAACATGTTTCATTAGTAATCATATCATATTACAATAATATATAACATATATATTATATATTTATAACAAAAGAAAATAATACAATTAATATATATCGCATATATATCAATGTATTATCCTGTGAGAAGATGAAATAATAAAGCGAGCCAATATTAGATAATGTAATGCAATATATCATATATATTATTATACATTAAATCATCGAATCAACACTTGATCCGACAATCCGGCTATATCGAATATAACCGACTAATATATCACGTACCGATTCATCGAATCAACACTTGATCCGACGACCCGGCTCATATCTAAATATCGCGAGAATATAATACGGTATCTCATGTCACATTATCCTCGGTCATGCACATATCACATATGTGCCCCTACTCCGTTTTGCCTGAGTCAAGAAACCTCTGTGTAGGACTCTAAAGAATCGTCAATACGCCAGTAGCAGGTGATGATCATATCAAACACCCACAAGCTGCAAGCGGTCAGCTAAACGTAACAGCCACCCAGGTATTGAGCGATCAGAAGATCAATAAGCTAGCATGTACGTTCTCCTGTGAATCCAATCAGTAACACTCCCGTACAGTCCGGTCTCTACGTCTGATATGTTGCATATCTAGTCTAGGGGTCGTATACGTCAGACCCTATTAACCGATAAGTCGTGTCGATGTGTGGCTCATAACGGGTCGAGAAACTACTGGTAGCACTTACCAGTAAATCTCTATATCAGCCCTGGCCAGGGACTTCCAGTTATAGCCAATCGAACACAGCATAACATCAACTCCCTATACCGGGAGAGACGAATCCCCTCCTATCGCTCATTTCCTCCATGTGATTCGGGACTGCACCCAAAAGCCACCGTTTTGCATGCCCTCTTGGACGTGGTAAGGTGGAAATCAAAGCACAGTGGGAATCACACAAGACTCTATGACGATCTCGGGTCTACAGACTACCCTGTACCAGTGTCACCGGAGAACTGCCATCTGACGTGTGGTATATCACCATCTGGTAGTTCTCGGCGAGTCCGTCCAGTGTACCCAGTCTACACTGAGCCCCCGTATACCATCTCTGATGTTAAAACACCGATGGATATGGGATCATCCATCGCCCATCATATGGGTCAAGATGCGTATACGCTAGTCTACTCTGGTGTATCGATGCCCTGTCTCGATACACCCTCGACTAGGAACATTTATAGGATGTACTCATCAACTACTCTGGCCCCACTATTATGATATCATCATAGTCCCAGTAGTCGAGTACATATCCTAAGGGCTTTATCAACATGTGAGAGTAAGACAGTAAACATATACAAGTCAACATGTTAAGATAAAGGGAAACCAAATAGCATACTATCATGACGAGCAAGAAAGTCCTCTCTATATATATCCAAGCATCCATTATAATTTACATCATATGTACAACAATGGCCTCTAGGGCATATACATAACTAACAATCTCCCACTTGCACTAAGGCCAGCTGTTGTAGTATCTCATACCTAGCATCCCGAATAATCTCTCAAACTGTATCTGGGCAATGGCCTTCGTGAGTGGATCCGCAGTGTTGTCCTTCATATCTACTCTCCTGACCTCGATCTCCCGGCGATCAACTATCTCCCTGATCAGGTGATACCGCCCCAGAATATGTCTGGACTTTTGATGGGACCTGGGTTCCTTGGCCAAAGCCACAGCTCCATTGTTATCACAATACAGAGGTATTGGATGCTCAATGGATGGAACCACACCAAGTTCACTAATGAACTTCTTTATCTAGACAGCCACTTTGGCAGCGATGTATTCAGCCTCCATCGTCGAGTCTGCAACGGTATCCTATTTGGAACTCTTCCAACATACCGCCTCTCCATTGAGGGTAAAGACAAATCCCGAGTGCGACTTAGAGTCGTCCTTATCACTTTGGAAGCTGGAATCGGTAAAGGACTCCACCTGGAGTTCTCTGTTACCATACACCAAGAACATCTCTTTAGTCCTTCGTAAGTACTTGAGAATGTTCTTCACAGCTGTCCAGTGACTCTCTCCAGGATCTACTTGATACCGACTCACTACACTTAGTGAGTATGCTACATCGGGTCTGGTACATAGCATCGCATACATGATAGAGTCTACTGCCGAAGCATAGGGTATCCCTTGCATGCGAGCTCTCTCCAAATCAGTCTTGGGAGACATCTCTTCGGAGAGAGTGAGTCCAGAGATCGTGGGTTGGTTCCCACGCTAAGATTCTTCAATACTAAACCTCTTTAGTATGGTGTCAATGTACCTGGATTGGGACAATCCCAATATCCGTTTAGATCTATCTCTATAGATCATAATTCCCAATACGCAGGAGGCATCACCTAGATCTTTCATTGAGAATCTTTGTGATAAGAAGAGCTTGACTGATTGCAGCATAGGAATATCATTTCCTATCAAGAGTATGTCATCCACGTACAATACGAGGAATACAACCTTACTCTCTGCAACCTTCTTATAAATACAGGGTTCATTTATATTTTTGATGAAGTCAAACTCTTTGACTACAACATCGAAACAGATGTTCCAACTCCGCGATTCTTGCTTTAACCCATAACTGGATTTAAGCAGCTTGCACACCTTTCCGCTGCTCCTACTATCTACGAAGCCCTTTGGCTGAGTCATGTACACGCACTCTTCTAAATCACCGTTTAGAAAGGCGGTCTTAACATCCATTTGCCAGATTTCATAGTCATGGTATGAAGTAATGGCAAGTAAGATCCGGAGAGACTTAAGCATAACCACTGGAGAAAAGGTTTTGTCATAATCCACACCTGGTCGTTGACGAAAACCGTTTGCAACAAGTCTAGCTTTGAAAGTCTCAACTTTTCAATCTACTCCAATTTTCTTTTTAAAGATCCACTTGCTCCCAATGGGTTTTACCTTTTCAGGAGCATTTTCCAAAGTCCATACTTTGTTGGTGTATATGGATTCCATCTCAGATCGCATTGCATCCATCCACTTGACAGAGTCACCACTCATGATGGCCTGCTCGAAACTAGTTGGGTCATCATCTTCCATGATGCAATCCTCACTTCCACCATCAATGAGAAAACCGTAGTATCTCTCAGGTGGATGAGAAACCCTACTAGATCGGCGGAGAGGCTGGGGTTCGTCGGGTACTACTGAATCCTCTGGTTCCACTAAATCTTCAGTTGCAGTTTGTGTCACTGGAACTTCTTCCAGTTCAACCTCATTGCCACTATCTTGTTTCATAAGAAAACCCTTTTCTAAGAAGGTGGCATGTCGAGAAACAAACACTTTTTGTTCCTCGGAGCGGTAGAAGATATACCCTTGCGAATGCTTGGGATATCCAATAAACTTGCATAGAACTGATCTTGCCTCGAGCTTGTCCGGATTTTGTGTTTTCACATATGCCGGACAACCCCATATCTTAATGTAATTAAGATGTGGTCTCTTTCCTTTCCATATCTCATATGGAGTGGTTGGCACAGATTTGGTGGGAACCCTATTCAATAGGTCTATGGCTGTCTCAAGCGCATACCCCCAGAAGGAAATAGGAAAGTCAGCAGTGCTCATCATAGAGTGCACCATATCTAATAGGGTGCGATTCCTCCATTCCGATACACCGTTGTGCTGTGGTGTATAAGGAGGAGTAAGCTGAGAGAGAATCCCATTCTCTTTTAGATAATCTAGGAACTCATTGCTTAAGTATTCACCTCCTCGATCAGATCGAAGAATCTTAATAGTTTTGCCCGTTTGGTTCTCTACTTCGTGCTTATATTCTCTGAATTTCTCAAAAGCTTCAGATTTGTGTTTCATCAGGAACACATATCCGAATCTTGATAGATCGTTGGTGAATGTAATAAAGTAGGAAGAACCGTTCCTGGCATGTGTAGACATGGGACCGCATACATCACTATGTACCAGCCCTAAGAGTTCGGTAACTCTTTCTCCATGTCCACTAAACGGAGTTTTGGTCATTTTTCCTTTGAGACATGAATGACAAGTATCATAAGATGATAATTCGAACGGATTCAAATATCCATCCTTATGTAACTTAGCTAGCCGTGTCGCATTGATATGACCAAGTCTATAATGCCACAAGAAGGATTCGTTCATTTCTGAACTCTTCCTCTTGTGTGTGTTTTATATATTAAGGACTGTATTTTGATTGAGAATGAATATGCCATTATGTAACGAGCCTGATCCAATCAACTTTTGATTTAGGAAGATGTTCGTAACATTATCTTGTATTACAAAATTATATCATTCTTTACTTAATAAAGAAACTGATATAATGTTGCACATCATGTTCGGTATATAATAGCACTCATTCAGAATCAGTGTATTACTTCTTGGTAATACAAGGTGATATTCGCCAACTGCTTTGGCTGCAATATGTGTACCATTCCCTACTGTTACGGAATGATCACCCTTTCCCAGTTCTCTACCTTTACGTAGCCCCTGTAACATATTACATATGTGGGATCCTGATCCGGTATCTAATACCCAGGACATAGGGTGAACTGAGAAACAGTTCTCAATAACTAACACACCCGAAGAAGATGCATCAACATGCATGTTCTCCGTTTGGGCGGCGTGAGAATCCAGATATTCTCATATTCCCTGTTCAGTCTTATAACCCTTATAAGAAAGAACGGGACCAAGGATCCCCTACTCAGTATATTAAGCGGGTTCAGTCAATACATCCATATTATTATCTTGATTATGGCCTGACATGGTCGCTACCTGGAGAGAGAGAGAAGAAAACACTTTAGCGTATGCTCTTGCAAGATTAGATTGGTTATTATCTTATCTAATCATGATGTCTCCCACTGTTTTTATCAAATCTTCCTTCAAACCCTAAAAGGTAAGATTAGCCGGGATTAATTACACCCTACAATTTCGTCAATCTTTCAGCCAGATCAGTGTCGGTACTTGAGGGAGGTCCCCCGTGCTCTCGCACGGACCTAATTAAAATAAACCTCGTTTTCCCAGAGGCATAACACCGTTAACACCTTTCTAGACACCTACTTGATCGACTAATTTTTAAGTGCATGGCGGCGCCCCGGCCGTCAATCCGACGCCGGAATGCGAAAACGAAAACTTTTCTATAAACTAGAACAGGCACCACCGCGCACTAAAAATCCCGGATCGGGCCATTAACCTAACTCTAGCAAACAAGAAAAGGAGTACAGAAGCTATACCAAGCGATCCGTGTCCTTCGGTCTTCGCCTCCACTCCGGTCTCCTCGCGGAATCTCCGGTCGTCACCTCCTCGTCGGGACGGGCACCACAACGCCGGGTTCTTTTACGGGCTCCCGTCTCTGGACCGAGGCAACTCGGGAGCGAAGTTGTCTAGCCGACGCGTCCAAGGAATGCTGTAGACTAGTGTAGAAACCATTGTCTCTTATGGGTAGAGAAGTTGCCATTTGATGTGGAGAAAAGAACTTTTGGGGAGGTGAGGAATTTTGTAGCAAGCTAGAAATGTGATGAATCATTTTCCTTCACCAAAATGAAACCTCTCTCCTCACTAACCTCAAGTGGCCGGCCCCTCAAAATCTCCAAAATGGTGGAGCAAGAATGGAATTATCAAGAGGAGAAAAATAAGTGATAAAAAGATAAATAAGTCACAACCAAATCAAATCCACATCCTTTCCATAACCATCACCATAAATGCAAGGGAAGAGACTCAAAAAGAATCTAATGATTCAAGCAATATCATAATGCCACAAAATTCAAGAAAACCCCAACATAAAACTTATTTGCACACTTGCAAATAACCCCTCCATCGGAAAAGTCCGGCCGTGGAGGAACGAAGGAAAACTGGCCGGAACGGAATGCAAACTGGCAACTTCAGAAAACCGGTCCCGTAATAAATTACAGGAAAACCCCGCGATTGTATATACATAACCGCATTTTTATTCTGACCGAATACAAATGCAAAGAGACAAAATCTACACTGTACAATACTAGGATTCGGCTTAAACCAAGCCTGCTAGTATAATCCGTCCGATCATGATCCGTGCAATACCGCACGTATCTGATCGAACCCTTCCATATCTCCATACGGCTTCTACAGCGTTTCGCCCGAAACTTGAGCAACTGTCTGTGGGGGACTCTAAAGACTCGTCAATACTTTGGCTGTGGATTTAACCACTAGCACGTCAGAGGTATTAGCCATACGTGACGGGCTACCGGTTATTGACCAAAAGGGACGTCGATGAGCGAACTCATCCTGACACCCTACTGAGCCTGTAAGTGACAATATCCGTACAGTCCGGTCCATTCGTCTATGAGCATCGCATGGCGGGCTTAGGGGGTTGGTAAAAGTCAGACCCCCAAAAGCGGTACAAGTCGTGTCGGAGTGTAGCCCAGAACACCCTGAGATACTACTGGAATACCTACCAGTAAATCTCCTGCCTTGGCCAAGGACTTCGTGTAATGGCTCTCCTAGACACAGCGCGACCTCACCCCCAATACCGGGAGAGACGAACCCCTGAAGATCCGCTCACTGCCTCTATGTGGCTCGGGACTGTACCCAACTAAAACCTGTTTGCACGTCTCCTTTGAGTGTGGTAGGGTAGTAATCAAAGCACAGTGGGAACTCACACGAGACAAATGACGATCTCAGGTCGATGAACTAACATGCACACATGTCACCAGGAAACTGCTATCTGACGTCAGGTATAAGACCAACTAGCATGTTCCCGGCGAGTCCTGTCCGGTGTACTCATAACCCAATGAGCACCTGTATACATCTTACGTGAACCAACTGACACCAGTGGCTTGTGAGACCGGCCACCGCCCCTCGTCGGGGTCTCGACTGTATACACTAGTCTACTCTGGAGTATCGATGCCCTGTCTCGAAACTCCCACGACTAAGGACCTTTTATAGAGGTGCTTATAGACCCCAGCTCTCACGTATATGATTGCCCTCATACTGCTGGCAGTCAAGCAAGAATCCTAGGGGCTCTATCAACGTGTAATAGTGACCTGTAAGGTCACCTGAAGCAGTACACGATGATAAAGGTAAACCAGATAGCATACTATCATCTTGAGTAAGACTATCCTACCGGTATAGGTCCTCCCTCAATCATTGCAATCACGTGCCTGTGATCCAATAATTGACTCTGAGGGCACTATCTCCAACAATCTCCCACTTGCACTCAAGGCTAATTATTGCGATGTCGTATACTCACACCCCGTGTGATACCGAACACCCAACTCCTCTACTAGTCATTCTCACAAAGCTCGTTTGCAAAACTAATGCGTTCGAGGCATAGCCTCAGTGAATGGATCCGCTGTGATGTTTCTTTCTATGTCTCTCTTTATCTCAAGTTCGCGGAGAAACCCATCTCCCGAAATGAGCAATACATATCTTAGAATATGTTTGGATGTCTGATGGGACCTAGTTCATAAATGAACTCCAAATCCAAACTTCTTAGACTGTATCGTCAACTGAACTTAATCAGTATCCTGCACCACGCCTCCCTCAGTATCTGCTTGGACCACCTGTCCAAAATACTGCCCCTCGTCAGAGGGAAAACTATAACTCTGACAGTCACTCTGTCATCCAGGTCACCTTGGAAGCCTGGAATGATAACTGCCTCCCAAAGGAGGCTGTCGTTATCATATCCCTAGAACATTCACTTATGTTCTTAAAATGCTTCCGATCGTTTCTCCAGGATTGAATTAATATCAACTTACTGCATCTCGTGCAAAAACAACATCTGGTGTGGTACTTGACATCTTATGATTGACTCAATTGCCTAAGCAAGTGATCTGCCAATCATGCATATCCCTCTCCCCTTTAGTCTGTAAGACACCTTTAGAAAGGGTGACGCCATTACCTGCAGGTACACCACCATGCCAGGAGTCGTCCATTCTAAATACTTTCAGAATGCTGTCTAAGTACCCTGATTGGGAAGCCACCCAAATCTAGATCTATAGATCTAGTAACCAGAATGTCTGATATAATATCCAATTCGTATGTGGAGAAACCACTGTGTGACAACCAAAGAATAACCGATCGTAGTATAGGAATATCACTTCCTACTCTGTGTATGTCATCCAAATACCATGACATCACACCCTACTACCTTCTCAACAGATCCATCCCCTATTCTGATGAAGTCAAACCTATGACTGTCACATCAGAAATAGATGATCTATCTCCGCTATATTTTCTTTAGTCTATAAATAGACACAAGCCACTTGTCCACCATGCTTCCGCTGCTCCCACTGACTACAACAACCCTCTGGCAGAGTCATATAGACATACACTTCTAAAGCTAGTTCAGAACGACGCTATACTCATCCTCCTGCCGGGTCTCACAGCCTGGAACAATAGTAGTGTCAAGTCTGGGTAAACAAGAACCTCCCTGTCATCGTCCTTGAGGCTACCAGAGTACCTCTCGAGTGACTGAGGTTACCCACCATATCTGCGGAGTGGCCAATGGAATGTCAAACCAGATTGAATCTTTAGGTTCTTATCAAATCTTCAGTAATCGTTTGAGGTTCTGGAATCACTTCCAGTTCTACCATACTCCCACTACTGTTTTCTGAAGAAAAAAACCCATTTTTTATTAAAACTGTAGCGAGTCAAGAACAATATCACTATTGATCTTACTGATGGTAGAAAGTCAACCCTCATCATAGCCTGGGTCAACCCACAAACAGCCATTACAGAAGCGTGCCTTGAGTTATCTTGAGTCTGGTTTTAAGCATAAGCCGGACTACTCCCCGTACCTTAACAATGTTAAGATATGAACTGTTCTATATCCAATACAGAAACAGAGGCACTGATTTAATTGAACCAGATTTAAATCATGCAGCTGTCTCCAGTGTATGTCAACTAAATGGAAGGAGGCTTATCAGCATTACTCAACTTAGGAGTACTTCCAATTATGAGTAACCTGAAAGAGAAGCAACTTCTCTTAATCATTACTATCAACTGAATACCCTACAGAAGTATCTACATCTTCGATCACCTTGAAGTATCCCGATACTTGCAACACCTGGTTCTCTACTTTATTCATATACCTATAACTTCTCAAAACTCAGACCCTGTGTTTCTACGAAACACCTGTCTAAAACTAGAGAAGTCATAGGTAAACCGAATATAGTACGAGGGCCATCCCCTCTGTCCTAATGGACATTGGACAATATACAATACTCTGTATAAGTCCCCTAAGTCTAATGACTCATTCACTGTGTGCCGTAGGTTGAAAACTGTACTTATGGTTAAGAAGAATTATACCGCTGTTGAACGCTCCTTACCTAACCATCCACTGATATAGGTAAATGTCATAGACATAATTTCAAAAAGGTATATCTCACTCTATAAAAATAGACGTACAGATATATCAATTTGAAATTGGTGCATAACAACGGATATTCAAAACCAAATATATGTCGTCCGACAACGGATATTCAAGCCCAGGCGATTTCCTCAAATATCACCAATTACAACGAATCCCGATATAATGAGGATGATCACCCAATTTTCAATAACTTACTCCCACTCATCATCTGTAAAACCATACAGATGTGAGAATCATACCTGGTAAATACATACCCTGGAGCAAGTGTCGAATTAGGAAATCAGCTTTCTTTTAACAGTACATAGTGAAAATGAAACATTGAAATGTTTCGTAGGGGTATCCTGGTATTCTTAGTAATGCCTCTTCCATTATCCAGATTCACAACTGTAACCGTATATTTCTTTACCATCATTCCAAATCCCTTTATATGTCTTTAGTCATTACCTTCTGCACACCCCTTTAGGCCAAATGGTTTTCTTCCTTCCCTACCGTTCGGCACCAGCCTATGGTTTGGAAGAAGACTATCCAATAAGCATAATGGGTGTACTGTCCTAATCCTAGGAGCACTCGCAATGCGAGAGAAGGTGAAGATAAAATACAACCGAATAAACCTTATTCCTATTTCTCCTGAACCAGAATCCATCCCCGAACTGGAACAAGTTCCTTTCGAGTTCGTAAATAACCATACGATGGAGTATCCAATAAACTGTTGATCTTCGTAGTGATACGGAGTGTCCTGGAGAAATACAAAGGTGATTTAGGATTGACGAAGAAATACTTGGTTTGGTCGTGAATAGCAGTCGCAATTTACTTTGCCCTCTTACTAATCCCTTGATATTTCTTTACTTAATACCTTCTGTACACCATCGTTATGCTAATTGGTTTTCTTCATTCCCCACCGTTCGACACCAGCCTAAGGTTTGGAAGAAGAATATCCAATTTGCGTAATAGGTGTACTATCTCCTAAACTAAGGAGTACTCGCAACCTGAGAGAAGGTAAAAGGAAAAGACAACTGAATAGTCCTATTCGTTTTCTCCAGAACCAGAAACCATCCTCGAATAAATTCCTTCGAGTTCGTATATAACCATGCGATGGTTTTGTCCAATGGAAGTGGACGTTCGTAGTAATACGGGGTGTCCTGGAGAAAAGGGTAAAAGTAGGAGTGGCAATGAGGTATGCAACTCAGACAATCCAAAAGCCAGTGTTTAAGAAGGTTCGGTCAACTTGGTCACTGAGTCATAGTTTAGGGTCGGGTCATGGTCGCTGCCAAAGAGAGAGAGAAAATAGACACTCAGCGTGCACTCTAACCTAGATCAGAATGGTTATCACTATATCTAATCAGGAAACCTCCCACTGTAATCTCAAATTCTCCTCCAAACCTGAAAGAAGAATTAGTCGGGATCACCCGAGGAGTAAACCAACTCATCAGTGAGAATCGGGATCCAACTATCATCGCATGATAACATGACGGAATCCTCTCACGTTATCACACTCCAGAAGGTATGCGCATATCTGGCAAGTTTCAGTTTCTTTAGAAACTCCCGATGTGATTTTTTCCCCATGCTCTTATGACCTTGGCGTGAGCTCAAAATGCCATAAGTCACATGTTAAGTTCTACCCATCATTGTCCAGGTTAATTTGAACCCACTCGTACATACCCTTGACGTAGGCCAAAATAGTAATACGACTGTCCCAAACCAACGCATCTATCTATGCAACAGATAAATATCCGGCAGCTACCAATCACTATGTCTTGGCGTGAGGTCAAAATACATAGCTTGAATACTACCGAATATTTAACTGAAATGATGGAGGGCTACGAATGGTTTCTGGAGAAAACCTTTAACGTAGTGAACTTGATATCGTTGAAGGAACCAGATAGCTTTATAAAAATATAGTGACGAAAACCTTTGCTAAAGAGGTCACTCCCGGTGAAGGGATCTCGGCTCTTTCCCCGTAGAATGAGGTGCAGGATATTCCAACTGAATACCATGATGCAAAGCAAAAGTAAACTACTATAGTGAAGTTATTGCCCTAACGCAAACATCTGTCCAAGGGGTCACTCCCGGTGAAGGGATCTCGGCCCTTGCCTCGTCGACTGAGGAGTTGGATATTCATAACCGAATACCACTGTGCAAAACAAAAGAGAACGCCCTTACAATAACAGCTTTTTGAAAAATGTTCCAACAACATCAGAATAGGTTTGTTTAGCTTGCGTTGATCTGAATCAACGCAGTCCCATCAATTGATCACGCCAAAAAGAACGAAAATAATGATGTACGTATATGCCATCCGCATTCGCCACTGGGTCCCGTCATCACCCGTTAGGTTACTTAACTAACGACAGAGCGTGGACTGGACTAGCGCGGATGCAAAACATATACAACATCTACTAGTATATATATCAATATATAATATTCGCTCAAGGTGTGATAAAATGCAACATCACAGAAATGTAATAAGCAGCATAGAACAATACAGATATCTGGGATCCCCGGGTTTCATAGAGCCGCTACTGAAACCCGACGTTCCCCTGGTCGTGTGGATAGCCGGTGCAATGAAATTCTAGACCCCTACGGGCGCGGCAAGTCACCCGCCAAAACCTGAAGCGAGGAATCCCCCTTCAACAACGTGAATGGACCACCCAGCACTTCACGGAATCTGGTAACTTGGGCACCCCTCCTTGGGTCAACCTATACCCCCTACGAGTGCGGCGAATAGCCCGCCAATTCTAGTGTATACCCCCTCCGTCTCAATGCCATGAGATGCGGGCCCGTTGCCCTCTAGAACCCGGCTATCCGTACACCCCTCCGCGGGGTAATCCTAGTACAGAAAGTAAGATATACAACGGGTACATTGACCTCAGCCCGGTCGTGCCCCAAAAGAATAATATACAAACAGGCAGTGACGGCAATCCACATGTCGGACGCTCGCCCCGCAATATCAAATGTACATAAAAATACCAAACTGTACTACCATTGCATTCAGGCTATCCCCTACGACCAATCCGCAACATCACAGCAATACACAGAACATCAACGTGAATGTCACGTTCGCAAATCCGTCTAAAAGGGCTATAGCAGATAGACTCGATTTACCTATCAAATGACATTCACGGTCGTAGATATAATGTAAATACTGTGAACTAACATGTTTAAAATTTTCGATCGATCAAATTTATCGATGCGGGCCCCAAGCACTACTGTAGCTCTCACAGAAAATCTGGGCCCAAAAAGAATATCCCAAAACCCCCATTTCCTAACCAGAAGCCCACTGGAAAAATTCTGTACGGCGTTGACCATTTCCCACCGCGGAACCGCGGCCTAAACAGGGTTTTGGCCGCGTTTCCGCGGTCATACTGTAGCAACTCCTAAAAAAATTTTTGCAGTATGCTTAAAATTCCCTGCACGTATTTCCTCAATGTACTGAAAAAAATTTCAAGCCAAAAAAAATTTCGACAGAAACTTGTGCACTAGAAAATACGGTTTTTGGGATTTTTGTTCGATCGTGTTCTAAACATACTAGAGCAAGCTAGACTAGGTTAATGGCGTGGCTCTGATACCAGTGTAAGTGCACGGCGGCGCCCCGGCCGTCAATCCGACGCCGGAATGCGGAAACGAAAACTTTTCTATAAACTAGAACAGGCACCACCGCGCACTAAAAATCCCGGATCGGGCCATTAACCTAACTCTAGCAAACAAGAAAAGGAGTACAGAAGCTATACCAAGCGATCAGTGTCCTTCGGTCTTCGCCTCCACTCCGGTCTCCTCGCGGAATCTCCGGTCGTCACTTCCTCGTCGGGACGGGCACCACAACGCCGGGTTCTTTTACGGGCTCCCACCTCTTGACCGAGGCAACTCGGGTGCGAAGTTGGCTAGCCGACGCGTCCAAGGAATGCTGTAGACTAGTGTAGAAACCATTGTCTCTTACGGGTAGAGAAGTTGCCATTTTATGTGGAGAAAAGAACTTTTGGGGAGGTGAGGAATTTTGTAGCAAGCTAGAAATGTGATGAATCATTTTCCTTCACCAAAATGAAACCTCTCTCCTCACTCACCTCAAGTGGCCGTCCCCTCAAAATCTCCAAAATGGTGGAGAAAGAATGGAATTATCAAGAGGAGGAAAATAAGTGATAAAAAGATAAATAAGTCACAACCAAATCAACTCCACATCCTTTCCGTAACCATCACCATAAATGCAAGGGAAGAGACTCAAAAAGAATCTAATGATTCAAGAAATATCATAATGCCACAAAATGCAAGAAAACCCCTCCATAAAACTTATTTGCACACTTGCAAATAACCCCTCCATCGGAAAAGTCCGGCCGTGAAGGAACAAAGGAAAACTGGCCGGAACGGAATGCAAACTGGGAACTTCAAAAAACTTATCCCGTAATAAATTACAGGAAAACCCCGCGACTGTATATACATACCCGCATTTGTATTCCGACCGAATACAAATGCAAAGAGACAAAATCTACACTGTACAATACTAAGATCCGGCTTAAACCAAGCCTGCTAGTATAATCCGTCCGATCATGATCCGTTCAATACCGCACGTATCTGATCGAACCCTGCCATATCTCCATACGGTCTCTACAGCGTTTCGCCCGAAACTTGAGCAACTGTCTGTGGGGGACTCTAAAGACTCGTCAATACATTGGCTGTGGATTTAACCACTAGCACATCAGAGGTATTAGCCATACGTGACGGGCTACCAGGTATTGACCAAAAGGGACGTCGATGAGCGAACTCATCCTGACACCCTACTGAGCCTATCAGTGACAATATCCGTACAGTCCGGTCCGTTCGTCTATGAGCATCGCATGGCGGGCCTAGGGGGTTGGTAAAAGTCAGACCCCCAAAGGCGGTACAAGTCGTGTCAGAGTGTAGCCCAGAACACCCTGAGATACTACTGGAATACCTACCAGTAAATCTCCTGCCTTGGCCAAGGACTTCGTGTAATGGCTCTTCAAGACACAGCGCGACTTCACCCCCAATACCGGGAGAGAAGAACCCCTGAAGATCAGCTCACTGCCTCCATGTGGCTCGGGACTGTACCCAACTAAAAACTGTTTGCATGTCTCCTTTGAGCGTGGTAGGGTAGTAATCAAAGCACAGTAGGAACTCATACGAGACAAATGACGATCTCAGGTCGATGAACTAACCTGCACACATGTCACCAGGGAACTGCTATCTGACGTCAGGTATAAGACCAACTAGCATGTTCCCGGCAAGTCATGTCCGGTGTACTCATAACCCAATGAGCACCTGTATACATCTTAGGTGAACCAACTGACGCCAGTGGCTTGTGAGACCGGCCACCGCCCCTCGTCGGGGTCTCGACTGTATGCACTAGTCTACTCTGGAGTATCGATGCCCTGTCTCGAAACTCCCACGACTAGGGACCTTTTAAGGATGTGCTTATAGACCCCATCTCTCACGTATATGATCGCCCTCATACTGCTGGCAGTCAAGCAAGAATCCTAGGGGCTCTATCAACGTGTAATAGTGACCTGTATTGTCACCTGAAGCAGTACACGATGATAATGGTAAACCAGATAGCATACTATCATCTTGAGTAAGACTGTCCTACCGGTATAAGTCCTCTCTCAATCATTGCAATCACGTGCCTGTGATCCAATAATTGACTCTGAGGGCACTATCTCCAACATAATTGTCTTGTGTAAAACTCTCCCATGAGTAACTCTTACTCGCAGTAGGTATCGTGATCCAAATATCTCATAGGAGGTATGCAATCCCATTGCAAATTTCAACACTTGAAATTCCCAATATTACTTTTACCCCTAGCGTTCTATGACCTTGACGCAGGCCAACAAACCATAGTCCGCTAGTCAAGTTCAACCCGTACATTTCTTGATTGAATTAAACCTACCCGTACGACCCTTGACGCAGGACAACAAAGTCATGCGACTACCCTAATCCAATCACATCTCATGTGGCAGATAAGTATTAGTTAGCTACCGCACACTACGCCTTGACGCAGGCCAACAAACGTAGCACGAATACTAAGTAATATCTATCTGAAATGACGGAGGGCTACGCAGGTTTTTCAGAAAACCATGAGCATAATGAACTTGATATCGTTGTAGAAACAAGTAATTTTGAAAAAGGAGTGTTTTTTAGGCTTTTCTAGTTTCGCTAAAGAGGTCACTCCCGGTGAAAGGATCTCGGCTCTTTCCCCATCGAATAAGGTGCAGGATATTTCATATATACCGCTGTGCAAAGCAAAAACTATATAAGCTGTCAAAAACTAAACCGTGGGTTTGCAGCATCTGCCAGTTTCGCTAAAGAGGTCACTCCTGGTGAAGGGATCTCGGCACTTTCCCCATCGAATAAGGTGCAGGATATATCATATATACAGCTGTGCAAAGCAAGAACTATATAAGCTGTCAAAAACTAAACCGTATGTTTGCAGCATCTGTCAGTTTCGCTAAATAGGTCACTCCCGGTGAAAGGATCTCGGCTCTTTCCTCATCGAATAAGGTGTAGGGTATATCATATATACCGCTATGCAAAGCAAAACTGTAGCTACCCTTTTTATAAAGTTTTGATTCTACAACATCTTTTAGGTTTCTTTTCTTTTATTAATCACATTAATATTTCCCATCAGCTTATGCTTCCTAAGCATCACAGAAGAAACGAAAGCAGTAATATTTATATATCAGCATGTATATATAATATAAGCATTCGTCTCAGGCAGTAATATGATCTCATCACAGAACATTGCAGCAGAAGAACATATATGAAATATTGGATATACTAGGATGTCCGTGTTTTAATACGAGCATGTATAAAAGACGGATTCCACGGTCGTGATGAATAGCCAAACCCACATCCTTAGACCCCTACGAGAGCGGCAAGTAACACTGCCAATTCTAGGGTCAGGAGACCCGG
The DNA here is from genome assembly GCA_030015575.1 of Agapanthus africanus. Lineage (NCBI taxonomy): Eukaryota > Viridiplantae > Streptophyta > Magnoliopsida > Asparagales > Amaryllidaceae > Agapanthus > Agapanthus africanus. The sequence goes on along the minus strand of JASDDO010000008.1, from coordinate 310,631,108 downwards.
TCTCGACACCTCGAGATGGCCTCCTACTGGACCCTAGAACACGGTTACTTGTGCTCCCCTCCTTGGGTCTACCTAATGCGGAAAAGTAAATAATATACACTGGTGACATCAACCTCATCCCAGAAGTGCCCAAATAAAAGAATATTACATACAAATGAATTTTAAATGAGTGAAAATAAAAACCCTCATCTCACATAAAACCCCCGGCTATTCATAACACGACGATCCAATACAACATATCACAGCAACACATAATATCTCATATCATCAACGTAAGCAAGTATGCGTATCCCGATTGTCGTTGATGTATAGCAACGAAGCCGGCGATACCCCACATACTATGCTTACGGTCACAGAAAAGAAAGTGTAAAACTAAAACATTTGGAATTCATAATCACTTTGGACATCGTAAATCCGAAATATCACATACTTCGCATTTCATGCCTAACTATATGAATTCCACATATTGTATCACATTCCAGATAAATAGACAATATTAAACTTTCCGATCGAATAATCAAATACCCAAAATTTCCTAAATAGCTCAACACTTGAGCGGAGTTCAAAAAGTGCCAGAATATGTCATAGTACCAATGGTCCAGCCGTAGAAGGGTAAAGCCAACGCCTCACATGTGGCACGCCGTACTGCCCCAAACCCTTAGATTTAGAGGCGGTTCAGATGGTCACATAATCGAGTTAAGGTTTGTTCTCTTCTAGAGGGTCCACCGCGTTACTTGCACGTTTTCCGAAAGATTTAAACTCAAGAAAAATTCAACACTTGAAAGTTTTTCGTGCCGGGAAAAAATGAGTTAATGATATCCGTTCGAACATTTTAACAGTTTCTAAATTATCCGGAAAACATAACGAAATTAAACTTTCCGATCAAATCAACGAATTCAAAATAATACCCAGAACACTCAACACTTGAGTCAGATTAAAAATACCCAGAAATATGCAGGATTGGCTACGGATATTACAGTTTAAAAACTTGTCCCCAATTCACTGTTCCTGCAGCGGAACCGCTGCGACAAGTAGGTTCTGACCGCGGTTCCGCGGCAATATGAGAGCCTTGGGGGCTCGTATTTTATGGTAACCCTTAAAACTCTCTGCTGATTTTTTAAAGTATTTTTAATGCAGAAAAAATCACATTTTCACAAAATTTCCAGAAAGGGGTCATTTTCGACGTATCGGGGTTCGATCGGACTTTTAACTTCGTATACACGTCGCCTAATGCTCTAGCTAGACTCTGATACCACAGTAGTATTCCTAGGCACTCTTACAAGGGTTAATAAGGCATCAAACATGCCCGAATAAAAATTTAGACGTGCCGAACAACCCAAAGCCCGGATCTTTGCTAGATTATTAGGGTTTAACATGCAATTAAACATCTTTACAACTAAAAGTGAAGGATTACAACCTTTGTAGTCCGCTCCTTCGCTTCATAAGCTCCGAATAGAAGTCCCTTCGCCGCGATCCACGATCTCCCGGACTCAAGAGAGGCTCCACAACTCGAACGATCCATGCTAGCTTGTAGTGTTCTTTTTCTCCGATGATCTACCTCGAAGTTTCTATAACTCAAGCTCTCTCGCTCTAATGAGGTGAACACCCTAATCTAATTGGCTAGATTAGATGAGGATGATGGAGTAGTATTTATGCTTTCTTTTTATATCAAATTCTCACAAAAAATCATCACATAAAGAAAACCTAGAAAGCTTTCTTAAAGCTCAAGGTTGAAGAAGAAGAAGAAATAATGAATTAGTTCTTTTGTGATTAATAATGAAATGATATATGATTAATAATGTAACCATGGTCAACCATGACTAGGCTAACCCATGTAGAGAATTAACTAAGGCTAGGGTTTGGGTTGAGTTAAAGAATGAGTCATAAGAAAATATCAACCATAATATCTTAACTCATGACAAAAGAAAACCTTCTAGACCCAATTCAAACCCTAACCTTGTTTAATCTCCACTAAACATGTTTCATTAGTAATCATATCATGTTACAATAATATATATCACATATATATTATATATTTGTAACAAAAGAAAATAATACAATTAATATATATCGCATATATATCAATGTATTATCCGGTGAGAAGATGAAATAATAAAGCGAGCCAATATTAGATAATGTAATGCAATATATCATATATATTATTATACATTAAATCATCGAATCAACACTTGATCCGACAATCCGGCTATATCGAATATAACCGATTAATATATCATGTACCGATTCATCGAATCAACACTTGATCCGATGACCCGGCTCATATCTAAATATCGCGAGAATATAATACGGTATCTCATATCGCATTATCCTCGGTCGTGCACATATCACATATGTGCCCCTACTCCGTTTTGCCTGAGTCAAGAAACCTCTGTGTAGGATTCTAAAGAATCGTCAATACGCCGGTAGTAGGTGATGATCATATCAAACACCAACAAGCTGCAAGCGGTCAGCTAAACGTAACAGCCACCCAGGTATTGAGCGATCAGAAGATCAACAAGCTAGCCTGTACATTCTCCTGTGAATCCAATTAGTAACACTCCCGTACAGTCCGGTCTCTACGTCTGATATGTTGCATATCTAGTCTAGGGGTGGTATACGTCAGACCCCAGTAACCGATAAGTCGTGTCGATGTGAGGCTCATAACGGGTCGAGAAACTACTGGTAACACTTACCAGTAAATCTCTATATCAGTCCTGGCCAGGGACTTCCAGTTATAGCCAATCGAACACAGCACAACATCAACTCCCTAAACCGGGAGAGACGAATCCCCTCCTATCGCTCATTGCCTCCATGTGATTCGGGACTGCACCCAAAAGCCAACGTTTTGCACGCCCTCTTAGACATGGTAAGGTGGAAATCAAAGCACAGTGGGAATCACACAAGACTCTATGACGATCTCGGGTCTACAGACTACCCTGTACCAGTGTCACCGGGGAACTGCCATCTGACGTGTGGTATATCACCATCTGGGAGTTCTCGGCTAGTCCGTCCAGTGTACCCAGTCTCCACTGAGAACCCGTATACCATCTCTGATGTCAAAACACCGATGGATATGGGATCATCCATCGCCCATCATATGGGTCAAGATGCGTATACGCTAGTCTACTCTGGTGTATCGGTTCCCTGTCTCGACACACCCTCGACTAGGAACAGTTATAGGTTGTACTCATCAACTACTCTGGCCCCACTAGTATGATCTCATCATAGTCCCAGTAGTCGAGTATATATCCTAAGGGCTTTATCAACATGTGAGAGTAAGACAGTAAACATATACAAGTCAACATGTTAAGATAAAGGGAAACCAAATAGCATATTATCATGACGAGCAAGAAAGTCCTCTCTATATATATCCAAGCATCCATTATAATTTACATCATATGTACAACAATGGACTCTAGGGCATATACATAACTAACATGCCGGCTATAAATCCCATGGATATCTCCAGTGACGCACCGAAGGGTGTAGAAGAGATTGCTGAAACTGTTATCCCTGCCTCGGGGCCTTCAGCGGTGTCTTTTGTCCCTCTATTGGAGATTGCCATGCCGGCTATAGATTTCACAAGTATCCTAAGTGATGCACCGGAGGGTGTAGAGGAGGCTGCCGAAGCTGCCATCCCTCCTGTTCAAGGCGGGCGAAGTATCGAAGGTAATTTTATATACTTAAAAATTTTGTTTAACGATCCCTCCATTATCTAAACTTTTCCTTCCTTCAGAATTGCGGGAGCTGGCGGCTTCTATCGTGGATCTTTCCCCGAGGAAAACCTTTCAACGATTTCTTGACATGGCGGCCCCGCAAGCGATACCTCCACAAAGAATAGTGCTCTCTTCTGGCCAAGGTCGGTATTCATTTGCCCTTTTTGTTTTATATTTTTATCATGATACTGATATTCCCACCATTTTAAACCACAGTTTTGGTAGCCGGCGATGATGTCGAGATTCTTGATGGACCTGGGGATCTCTCAAACCCGCCTTGCATGACTGTGGATAAGAGACGTTTTATTTTTGGCTTCGTTTTTCTTACTCTATATTTGAAAATACAACTGCACATATATCTTCATAGATTTGCCAGCCCTGAATCCATTAGAGTCTCGGATCCCCATGCAACCAGGTCCTTACGCCCGACGCGTATCTGAGGGGATGGCAAAACAGAGCGTTTATTCCCTGGCGGCTCTCATCAAAGATCTTCGTGCTGGTACTTCTGTCGTGGCCGAAGAATTCGCTGCTGAATCCAACGCTTCCTTATCTGTTCTTGTGTAACATTTCAGGAAATAAAATAGTATATTCGAGAAATTAAATAAATCAAATAATGAATATTATGAATATTTTATAGTTGGAGACTAGTTTTAAATGATATGGTATAATTATATACCGATAAATTGGAAAAATATTGGAAAAGTACATTTGAATGTTGATTTTGAAAGAATGTTATATGATCTAGACATTTTATAAATTTTATACAACTAATTATATACAAGTTTATTTCTAAACTTGATTAATGTTCACTAATCATGCATTAAACCTAATCATGTTTATGCTTGTGTCATGCACCATGTCATATTTCTAACACTTGTTACATTTAAATGATATGCACAATGGTTATTTTATAATTTTTAAGGAAATGATTTTTGCTTTTGGAAAAATAAAGAGAAGAAAAGAAAAAGGATTTTAAAACTTGAGATATTTTGTGACCATGAAACATGGAGGTATGGGCAAGAGAGAGGGTGAGGGGTCTCCTTGTCTTGGCTCATTTCTGTCTTCACTCATTTTCTTCATTCTTTTCTCCTTCACCTTCACCATGGCTGCCCTCTCCCCCACCTCCTCTACCTCCTCACTTCAAACCCAAATCCACATCAAAACATTTCAATCCCTTCATTAAAAATGTGCACAATCTCACTACAAGCATGGTGGATCAAGAAAATTTGGATTTTGAGTATTTGGGGCAACTCAAGAAAATTCTTGAGTTGCCAAATGAGATAATTGTTTCACCATTAGTATAGAAATTCATTTCCTTAAGCATCTATTTTAGTTTAGAAGTGATTTGGTGGGGTTTAGTGATGTATGAAAATTCATAGATGAAGTTTAGGGGATTCTTGACTTGTGATGATAAATTGAGGCTTGGTGTAACACCTTAGAATGCGATTAGTGTTAATTAAGCGATAATGCGAGTTTCAAATTAAAAGATTACCAAAATAGTTTTCTCGCATTTTATAAAAATTAATTAATATTTTTTTATTATTTGTTTTGGCTTCCACACACTTGTGCATGTTAATTTGGGGGTTATTTAATGTTAACCTTGTTTAGTAGCCATGACACCTTAAACTAATCCTTACCATGTTAACCTTGCAATAAGCTTTCTTTTGTGAGAGTTATCCTTTTTTTTTGGAATGAGGGAGGTGGCAAGATGACTCAAGAGGAAGCATGCTTGCATTAATTGAGGAGATGGAGAGAGTAAGTGTAAGGTAATACACTCACCCTACACACACCCTCTCATCCTTATCTCTTCTCTACTCTCAATCTTATCTCATTCTCACTTCACTCCCTCTCGTTCTCAATTTTCTTGTTCTGTTCTCTCAACTGAAACCTACACCATTTCATCACAAAACCTTGCAAAACTTCATTAAATCCCAATAAAACCCTTCTCAAGTCTTGATTTAGCCACTAAGATGACTTGGAGCTTGGAAAGATTGGATTTTTGATAAAGAGTGGATAGGTATAACCTCTAAACTTTTAATTAGGTGGTTATATTGTTGTGTTGCCTTGTAGTTGTGGTTTAGAACACTAAAGGTATAGTTTTGTGCATATATCGTATTTTAGTGTCATTATGGAATCTATGTGATCTGCTGTGACCCCGAGTGTATACTTGAAAATCTAGCGATGTAGTAGTGATGTACTAGTGACCCTGAGTGTATACCTGGAGCACGAACCCCACCTGGGCGGTTTTGGCCGGTGACAATAGGAAGAAATCCGGCAAGCTCGGTCTTTTGGGGGAGTTGGGGCTTGGGTTTTGTAGGGCAGCTGTCTGCAGTTGTTTAGAAGTGTTTGGTACTACTTGATTTTTATGTTTTGACAGTATACAAAATCTGGGATCACTTTTCTATAATCTTGTGTTTTGACTACGCGTGTCACGTTATTCGACACGGTTCGTGATCTTGTGTAGCTGCTGCACCTGGGTTAGTTTTGGGATGTCGCTACACACGTTAGCCACTATACGAACACTTGAGAGTTGGATTGGAGTTGGTGCGTCGGTCAAACGTAGTTTGTACGTGATATTGGTCGATTTCTGAGATTTTCACTTGTTATGTTTTATATTAATAGGATCGCAGGAGGGGACTTTGGGCGCTGCGAAGAAAGGAAAGTAGGTAATTGGATTTACCTAGCTCGAGATCGTCGGTGAGTAGATTTAACATCTAAAGGGAAATCACCCGTATGGCGTTAAGCGTCAGGGCTAGATATGATATGATATTAGCCACATGTTTATATGCACATATAGGGATGGTGCATGAACTTCATTGCATATTATTACTTGTTGTGCCTGGACTTGTACCCCTTCGGACACTGCACTATTATTGACAGTTCATGTTGCACGAGCACTAATTGTATTCTACACACACTGTCGGTAATTGCCATGACACGCACAACACATATACATATGTGATATTGTATTGATTAGTGACATTCAGGCATTGATTCTTGTGCGATTACGCATATGAAATATAGTTTGCATGCATACCTACATGCTTACACATATACCATGCTATAGCTACATGTTCACCTTTATATGATGTTGCGTTGGATTTTGGAGAAATTGGGAACCGCATGATATATTTAATAACTTGATGCATTTAAATAGCGGTTTTCCCTTGATGTGCTCATATAACTGTTCTATATTGCATACATCATATTACATGGATTTACGCATTGAGACATGGATATCATGTGATTTCTGGATTTGAGAACTGTTCATATCATAATATTGCATTATTATATTCCCCATTCTTATGCATTTTACAAATAAACAGGTGCTTTTGACCCATGTCTGCTATATAGTAAAGGTTACAGGTTCTTGGAGCAAAAACAGTAAAAAAGATGAAAGACGATGCAAAAGTGGGACTACAACCAACAAATAGAAGGATCTTGATCAAGCCTACATGAAGATCAGTTCACAAATTGCAAGGTTAAAGAGTTCGACACAAAGCGAACGGTTAAAGTCCACTGCATTACTCACTGAGAAGATCTGGAAGAGAATTGGAGACTTTTCTGAAGAACCAACTGTAGAAACAGGAAGTACAAGTCATGCAGAGCCAACACAAGAAAACTCAGAAGCCAACTCCACCATTGGGCCGTGGAACCGCGACCAAACCATGGCTGCGGCCGCGGTTCCGCGGCCGTGTTGCGCACGTAGGAGATAAAAATTTTACCAAGTTGCGAGGCGGCGCTGACTAATCTTCCTATGGGTATTTTTGTAATAGCAGATGTGCGAGTCATTGTAACCCTAGGGGTTCCTATCCTCTATAAATAGGAACTCTAAATCTTGTATTAGGGTATGCCTCTTTTTATGAATAAAATTCAGATTCCTTTGAAGTTTTGAGAGCATCATTTTGTAAGTTTCTTTTAATTTCTGCCTTAGCTCTAGTTTTAATTCTTGCCCTAGATAAATTATTCTTTTTCCTTAGTTTAATCTAGTTTAGAATTTCTTAATCTGCAGTAGGTAATTAATCTTTTAGATCTAAAAACAAAATAAAAATCATGTTTTTAATAGATCCCTTAATGAGCGAGTAGTTTCCTCGCTTGTTAGGGTTAGGAATAGGGAAGAGTTTGAGAGATGAAGATCTCTCATCTCTTTCGTGCCCAATCAATTGTAATAATTGGGACTTCATGCATGCATGCATATTCCGCTCCCTACGGCACCCTACCCACGAGGTAACGGTGATACCGTAGTATAAAAGACCAGATATGCATGTCTTCCATGAAGGTTAGGGTAATTATTAAGAAAGGACGGACAAGGATCTAGAGGAAGAAACATAGTTTCTTCCCGATCATCCTAATCCCCTTTACTAATAATTACCATAACTCCTAAAAAGATATCTAATTTAGGGCATTGAAAGAGGTGTAGATCATTATTTTACCAAACTTTACCTAAACCTAATCCTAGCAAGTTTCCTAATCCTAGTATAACTCAATTTAGTTTTTTTCGTGATAAAAGATCCAAGACCCTTTGGAATTAGCTCGTAAGAACATTTAGGAAATTAACACCATCCCTGTGGACCGACCCGTATTCACCGGCTAGCTACCAAGCGACGCCGTTCTTGATTGCGGTAATATTATTTTTGATCGTAAAAATCCATCTAAATCAAATGGCGCCGTTGCCGGGGAAGGTGTAAGAATTTCCTTTTTGTAATTTCGGGTTAATATAAAATATAAAAACCATAAAAATTGAAAAAATCAAAAATATAAAAATTCTATCATCTTTTATTGTTTGAAGGGTTTCTTGTGTGAATCTTTGCAGGATCGGCGGATCTGGAAAAATCCAGAGTGTGAAACAGAAAACGGTACATCAGAACAGAAAGAGGCTGGAACAACAGAACACCACAATTTTTCTGGAGATCTGCGTCGCCGCTGCCGCAGCTAAACCGCGGCCGTAACCCCCATTTCGCCGCGGAAACGCGGTCCCCTGGTGTCTTCAGTGCGCGAATTTTTCTCTGTTTGTTTCCTTTTCCCCTCCTCTGCAACCTAAAATATATCTTTTGCCAAATATTCTGCAGGATTCTTTGCGCTAAAAAAATCTTCCCCCTTCCAATAATTGATTTTCTGCAGGATTCTTTGCGCCGTGCTTAAAAGATAATTGATTGCAAGTGATTTACTGTTTTGCATATTCTAATCGGACTTTAAGGGGCTTTTGACCAATTCAGATTGGGTGGGGATTTCATCACCCTTCCCAGGACCCCAGAAATCACATAAGGCATTTGCATTGACCATTCTTAATTAAAAAATACTAGACTCAGACCTAAGGACGTCGCGCTCAATAGGACAGAGGACTAGTTATAGGCATTGGCCGTTAATCCTAACCTGACTTTGCGGTGTCCAGGCAAGTGTGTCTAAGGCGAGTGGTTACTTAATTAGGGCCACTACTTGTAGTGGAGAGCCTCCCACTCACCTGGAACTTACCTGGCCGCAATTGGCGGTGAAGAGGTGGTTTGAGGTCCTATTTCTAGCCCTTTGGAACAGATAGGAGCTGTCTAGCTGACCTAGGTGACCCTAGATCTAGGCCTGATTGTGCATTTGTGGTTGATTGCATTTGTGTCAAAGTCTCTTCTCAAAAATCTTTTTGCAAACAAAGCTCCACATAAAAAAAAGGAAAAAATCTTTTCAAAACACTTGCAACTTGTCGCTAAAGAAATCTTTGCACTCCACTTACACCACTTCTCCTCATTGACGTTTTCTTACCTCCACATTCTGTCTTTCACCTTTTTGACTACACTACCTCATTAGTGTATGTCCGGTTGGACTAGGGACACTAGCGCCTGATTAGTCCGTGTTTCGTTGGTACCGACCGACGAACCTTTCGACTCTGAAGTCGAAATCCTTTCCACTTCTTCACTTTCACCTTCAAATTCTTCTTTCGAAGGTATGTCGGGATACAATCCTAACAACACCTTACCGATGGGACTGATTCCACCTCCGTTAGGTGCGAATAACCCGAATCACCCACCTGTTGAAGCGCACCAACGAGTCGCGCTCCAGGATCTTTTCTACCCAATCTGCACCGCCCTACCTACTTGTCTTTCCCTCCCACCGGCAAATAGGGACAATTTTGAGATCAAACCCCACTTCATCAATATGCTGCCAAAGTTTCACGGATTGGAATCCGAAGATTCTTATATCTTTATCAACAAATTCCAAAATGTTTGCGCTATGATGAAAACAACCCAATTAAGCGACGATGCTATAAGGCTAAGGGTCATTCCTTTCACCTTATATGACTTCGCCGAGAAGTGGCTATACAGCACAGCGTCGCATTCAATTAAGAATTGGGAAGAGTTTGTGAAAGCCTTTCTTAAAAAGTTCTATCCTCATCACAAGACTGCTAGAATACGCAACGAGATTATACAATTTTCTCAGCTTCCTTCCGAACCATTTTGGAAGTGTTTTGAAAGATTCAAAGACCTACTTGTTCAATGCCCTCACCATGGGATCGAAAATTGGAAACTTTGCCAAACATTATACGAGGGATTGAACCCAGCAACGAAGCAGTTGCTAGAAACCATTTGTCAAGGTCACTTTCTAACCAAATCTAGTGACGAAGCGTGGCAGTTTCTTGAGGATCATAGTGAACAAACAATTCAATGGGAGAGCACCAAGACCACATCATCTTCTTCTATTGGTCAATCTAGGGCAGGCATACATCACTTAGATATGTCGATTGCTATAAAGGCCGAGATGGCCGCACTTACAAAAAAGCTAGAAGCGATTGAGACCAAAATCTCATCACCTTCCCCTGCCTGTGTCGTGCCCCCACGAACTGTTTGTTCTTGTTGTTCGGATCCATCACATCTCACCGAAGAGTGTCCTTATAATCCATCTACTCAAGGACATGATCAAGTCAATGCTGCCTTTCAGCAACGACAAAGAAACGATCCATACTCTTCGACATACAATCCGGGTTGGAGGAGTCACCCAAATTTCGCTTGGAACCAACCTCAACAATTCCAAGGAAACAACAATTTTCAAAGGCCTCCTCCTCCACAACAACAAGCACCTCCACAAACTCAATTCCAGCAACCTTTCCAACAGCAACCTTACCCTAACCCTAATTAAATGAACAATTCTTACCCTCCAAACAACTTTGTTCAACCTCATAATGATAAGGTTAACTCGCTAGAAAGAAGTCTAGATGCGTTCCTAAAGCAATCTACACAATCCGCAGCAAGGTTGGAAACTTCTATCCAATCTTTGGTGCAAAACAGTGCCTCACACCATCAAAGTATCAAATCTATTGAGGCACAAATTGCACAACTCAATGCTGCGTTGAGCGAGCGAGAAAAAGGAAAGCTTCCATCTCAACCACTGCCAAATCCCGGTCATGCACATGTTGCATATGAACAGCAGAATCATAACGTAAATGTTGTGACCACGTTGAGATCCGGAAGAGTGTTGCAAAATAATGTGGGTATTAACAATGACACCCCTACCGGTGGTCCTTCTTCATCTTCTTCACCTTCTTCTACTTCTTCGTTAGAGCCTATTCTCCATCCTTCACAAGGCTCTACTTCTTCTAGCTCGAACGGACCCACTTCTCACAACACGAACACATCTACACGGGGATCCGTTCCTACTCAACAATCTAATCCACAAAAATTGGACTCAACAACTTTTCAAAATGTTCCTTTTCCAAACAGGTTGAGAATCCAATAAACCAACTCCACAAATGGAGAAGATTGTAGAGTTGTTCAAGCAGGTTAGCATAAATATCCCTCTCTTGGATGCAATCCAACAAGTTCCTTCATATGCAAAAATCTTAAAGGACCTATGCACCAAAAAGAGGAAGTCACAAGTACCAAAGAAAGTTTTCGTGGCTAGTGCTGTTAGCGATGCTCTTGTCCAATCTTTACCCCAAAAGCACAAAGACCCCGGTTGTCCTACTATTTCGATAACAATTAGGGACAAGAACATCAATAGAGCACTATTAGATCTTGGTGCTAGTGTCAATTTGCTACCTTATTTTGTTTACGAACAATTAGGCGTTAGAGAGCTTAAGCCCACTCATTGTACTCTCCAAATGGCCGACCGATCCATCACCCATCCTAGGGGAGAGTTGGAGGATGTGTTAATTAGAGTAGGGGATTTCATTTTCCCCGTTGACTTTATTGTTATGGATACACAACCTGTAGCTAACCCCCGGAGTCAAATTCCAGGGATACTTGGTCGACCATTCCTTGCGACTTCTAATGCGGTGATCAATTGTCGTAACGGTTCAATGAATCTATCTTTTGGCAATATGACAATTGAACTTAACATTTTTAAGTTGGGAAATCAGCCTTCCGAGCCTAATTCTAGAGTACTTGATGTTTGCTCGATCAATGAGATCGCGGAGGAGGACTGTGAGTTCGAAAATTTTATGTTCGACCACAGCAATGTTGACGCCTCTAGTGCGTTCCTCCTAGAATCCGACACAGCTTTCACGGCGGACAACGATTATGAGTGTTTCTCCTTTGTAGACGATTTTGAAGACTCACCACCCGAGTTTGAGTCTTTTGCTTTTTCGGATGAGTTAGTTGAACCGTCCGACTCGGTTGCGTACACTCGATTTGAACCTTTGATGGAATCCTTCGAGTTTGAAATAGTTACACCATTGTTTCACCTCCTAAACTCGAACTAAAGCTTTTGCCGTCGCACCTTAAATATGCTTATCTAGATGAGAATGAGACCCTTCCCGTTATTATATCAGCCTCTCTAGCTATCGAGCAAGAGAAGGTCCTTTTAATAGTCTTACAAAATAATCGGCAAGCTTTTGGCTGGTCTATGGCGGACATCAAGGGGATTAGTCCCCTCATAGTTGAACATCATATACACTTGATGGATGATGCCAAGCCAGTAAGGGGTCCACAAAGACGCCTCAATCTCATAATGAAAGAGGCTGTCAAGAAGGAGATTGTTAAATGTCTTGATAGTGGTATCATTTACGCTATCTCGGATAGCCAGTGGGTTAGCCCCATTCATGTTGTGCAAAAGAAATCGGGCATCACGGTCATTACCAATGAGGCAAATGAGTTAATACCCACTCGTACCCAAACGGGGTGGCGATTTTGCATCGACTATAGAAAACTCAATGTCGCGACAAGGAAAGACAACTTTCCTTTACCTTTCATTGACCAAATGCTAGAACGATTGGCTGGGCACGAGTTCTACTGCTTTTTAGATGGTTATTCCGGCTATAACCAAGTCCCCATAGCCAAAGAGGATCAATACAAGACTACATTTACTTGTCCTTTTGGCACTTTGCTTATCGTCGCATGCCCTTTGGGTTATGCAATGCACCCGCTACATTTCAGCGGTGTATGATAGGGATCTTTTCATACATGGTTGAAAAGTTTTTGGAGATCTTTATGGATGATTTCTCCATTTTTGGTGACTCCTTCGACGAGTGTTTGCTACACCTTGACGCAGTTCTTACCCGCTGTAGGGATAAGAACCTAACTTTAAATTGGGAGAAGTGCCACTTTATGGTACAAGAAGGCATTGTCTTAGGACATGTCATCTCGCAAAACGGCATAGAGGTTGATAGAGCCAAAATTGAAGTCATTTCCAATCTTCCTCCTCCTAAATGCGTCAAAGACATCCGAGCTTTCCTTGTCCATGCCGGATTTTATAAACGGTTCATCAAGGATTTTAGCAAGATTGCTAGACCCTTGACTCTCTTACTGGCCAAGGACACAACATTTGATTTTGACTCAACTTGCATGGAAGCGTTCGAGTCCTTGAAACACTCTCTCATTTCTGCGCCCATTCTTTCATCTCCATACTGGATGCATCCCATCGAAATTATGTGCGACGCATCAGATTTTACCATTGGTGTTGTTCTTGGACAGCACATTAATAAAATGCCGCACGTAATTTATTACGCTAACCGTACACTAAATGAGGCCCAACTGAACTACACAACAACAGAAAAAGAATTTTTAGCCGTTGTGTTTGCACTTGAAAAATTACGGCCTTATTTAATCGGCTCTCCAGTTATTGTGCATATGGACCATTCAGCTCTTCGCCACCTTTTTTTGCGAAAAAGGATGTTAAATCGAGGCTAATACGTTGGATCCTCTTGTTACAAGAGTTTGACCTTGTCATAAGGGATAAAAGAGGATGTGAAAATGTAGTAGCCGATCACCTTTCACGACTACCTTCTTCGCCTACACTTGAAATTCCAATCAAAGATGTTTTTCCCGATGAGCAACTCTTGACCGTGTCTTGCGAACCATGGTTCGCTGATATAGTAAACTACTTAGCCACCGGCTTGATACCTAAAGATTGGTCGAAACGGGATAAACTTCGATTCTTGTCCCAAGTAAAGCATTTTTACTGGGATGAACCTTATCTTTTTAAATATTGTTCCGACCAAATCATTCGTCGGTGTGTACCGGAAAACGAGTTTAAGAGTGTGTTGTCTTTTTGCCACGATCAAGCATGTGGTGGGAACTTCGGCCCAAAGAAGACAGCCGAGAAAATCTTGCAGTGTGGTTTCTATTGGCCACGACTCTTTAAGGATGCATATGAATACTGCAAGACATGCTCCCGGTGCCAACACTTGGTCGGATATCGCGGATAAACGAAATGCCGCTCCAACCAATTTTGGTTGTGGATGTTTTTGATGTTTGGGGAATAGATTTCATGGGACCATTTCCTAATTCTTTTGGGAATGTGTATATTCTTTTGGCTGTTGACTACGTTTCAAAGGGTCGAGGTTGTGCCTAGCCGAACGAATGATAACAAGGTTGTCGTTCGATTTCTTAAAGAACATATCTTTTCTCGGTTTGGGCACCCTCGAGCGATTATAAGTGATAATGGTTCTCACTTTTGCAATAGGACTTTTGAGTCCTTAATGCGCAAATATTCTATTACCCACAAGCTGTCAACGCCATACCATCCCCAAATATGTGGGCCAGCCGAGGTTTCGAATTGGCAAATTAAGAAAATCTTGGAGAAAACGGTTTCTAAAAACCGTAAAGATTGGTCACTCAAACTGATCGATGCACTATGGGCTTACCGTACTGCATACAAGACTGATCTTGGTATGTCTCCATACCGGCTTGTTTATGGGAAGGCTTGCCACCTCCAAGTAGAGATTGAGCATAAGGCGTTTTGGGCGATCAAAGAGTTGAATTTATCATTAGGAAATGCGGGAAGCAATCGAAAGCTACAATTAAATGAACTAGAAGAGCTGCGGGATGAGGGTTATGATAATGTCATAATTGTTAAAAACTGAACTAAAGTGTTCCATGATAAACACCTTCTGCGAAAAACATTTAAACCTGGTCAACAGGTTTTACTCTATGACACTCGGTTACATTATCACACCGACAAGCTCCGTTCTAGGTGGAAAGGGCCATTTGTAGTTCGCACCGTTTATCCGCACGGTGCAGTCGATCTTGAAAATCCTGAGGACGGTACCTTGTTCAAATTAAATGGACATCAATTAAAACCGTTCCTCACAGCGGACCCATCGGAGGAGCTCCTGTTTTTGCAGGAGCCGCTTTACACCGATTAAATCTCCTCCACTTTCACCCCCGAATTTCCAATCTTCTTGCCAAAACTTTGTTTCCAATAAGTTTGGGGGTGTGCATCATTTGTAAATACATAAATACAAAATACAATAAAAAAATTGAAAACCAATAAAAAAAATTTATTTAGACCTTTTTGTAAAATTTCAGAATTAATAAATAAATATTTTATTTACAGATAAATTCCTCCTTTTGGAGGGTTTTTCTGCAAATTTCCATCCCCCCTCCTATATAAAGACCCGAGCCCTCCCTTTCTGTTATAACCCTAAATTCATCTTCTCCTCAACCCAAGACGTCGCACCCATTTTTCTGCCGCAGAGATCTCTCCATAGTGCCGCAACTTCGCCGCGCTACCCTGCTCGTGCCGCCCAACCGCCGCGCCTCTGGCGATTCACCCCCTGAAACTTCAGGGGAGGTACCATCTGCTCATTTACTCTCTGTTTTTCACATTTTAGATTCTGTAGAACACCATGTCGCACAGAATACAATTAGAGAGAGATTTTTCTCAAGTTTTCTCACACGAAATTTATGGTAGCTACTTCGCGAACGAAATTGAGCGGAAGGGTTGGAATTTTCTAATCTATAACCACCCTTCTACATTTGCACTACCTGATTTAGTTCACCAATTTTACGAATCCATGGAGGATGGGTGTCTAGCTGACTTAGGTTATATAAAATTGAACTGGTGAAATCGCGAGATAAACATTGATAGGGATTTAATTCACGAGGTCACACTTATACCTTGCGTACCTGCACACGACCACCCCCTACAATTTGACGACTACATGCCCTTGATGAGCACTGATTGCTCGAGGGCGCCGCGACAGGGTATTCAAGCTCGATCCCTTTTTGCGAATGTCTTGACCGTATGCCGATGGCACAAAATAACATTTTTGGAAACTCTCATAACACAACCTTTTTCACCCCCTCCTTACATATTGTGCACACACTTATGATGAAGAACCCACGTTTCGATATGTGCACGGTATTGCTTAATTCTATAGGTGCGGGAAAACGGGCCACAAACTACCCATGTCCTATGTTGGTCACACAGCTTTGCCGATATTTCCTTCACGTTGAGGAATTCGAACATTACATGTTGGGAGGGATACCGGTCCGACCTCTTATTAAGAGCGTTTCTACGTCCTACGCACGATTGACTGATATATGGTCGAGGACAGAACCGGCGGAAAATGTACCCGCTCGCACCCCTAGCTCTAGCTCAACATCGAGCGAGGGCGAAATGACACCTCAAGAGCATGCACGATTAATGAGGAGAACTGTGAAGGGAATTTATGCTTTAAGGGAGGAGTTTAGGGCGACGACAAGAGAGCACGACCATCAACTGACGGAGATTGAGAGGGGTATTCAAACCCTGTTGGCTAGGGAAGAGCGATCACGTTCACGCTCAAGGGCGCGACGTGGGGCCGGGCAGTGAGGGCACTGCTTTGCTTATGTTTGGGGGAGATGGTGGTGTATATAGTTATCTTTTGCATTGCATATTGTAATTTTTTTTATATATTTTTCTTTTTCTTTTGCATATTTAAATTCTGCATTGTATCCTTATAAAAAAATCATAGAAATTGAAAATTTTAGAAAAAAAAAATATAGAAAAAGAAAAACCCATAAAAATTCAAAAATTCAAAAATTATAAAAATTAATGTATTCAATTTTGTCCTTATTTGACTTGAGTTTGACAAATAGGTCAACTAGCTAGGAACAACTAGATCTAGACTTAGTAAATTAAAAACCCTAAAAATAATCTTTCTTAAAGTTTAACAGTAGAAAGTATATGTCCTTGTAGTTTATTTAGAAATAGGCAAATTTTGAGTTCACTTCTTGGGCTAAGTCAGAACAAAGGAAAAGTATTGATATTTTTATTAGAGTATGAGTTTGAAAAATAATTCTTAGCTTAAGTCTAGATTCTGAAAATGTATACCCTACAATTTGCACAATCACGCACCTTGAAACTTGGAATAGTAGAAGAGACCTTGAAATGCTCTTGTCTAAAGTCCTTAGTATGATGAAAAATAAAAAAATACAAGTGTGAATAAAGAAAAAAAAATGAACACTGGTTTTTGTAATTACTTAAGGCTGTAAAAATAGAAAAATATTTAGCGAGGGTGCTTCATCACCTAGTGCCTTAGACCAACTGGTTTGGGAGTCACTGCTAAAAGCCTCAGGTGTTACAAGACTAGGAAGTACGCTTTAAAGTGCAAACGCATTTTGTAATCGGTCGTTGGTACCTCAAGAAGTATTAACGGTCGCATGAAAGATGTGTAAGCAAAATTCATTTAAAAATTCACCAATTAATAAGTACTTTGGACAACGGACAAGAGTATGATTGCTTGATTTGAATTTCCAAGTGTAGGGGTGATATATACACACATGTAGGGATATGTGATTGGAGTTTAGATGAGAGATAGGAGTGAAGAATAGAACTTGTATCTTTAATAGAGATGATAAAAATTCCTAAGTGGAGATGGAACCCTAGAAGGAAAACTTAAGAGATGCCAAAAGCTAAGTAGGTCAGCAGAACATATATAATCTTAAGTTAAATGATGAGGAAGTGTGAAGAATATGGGTGGATAATTTACAAGTCGAAGATAATAGAATTCCTTGTTAGAAAACCTAATTGGAGAATAAAAGTTAATGGGCCTAATTGATAGGATTTTGTGGGTAGTACCCGCTGAAAACCCTCAGGAGACAACACTCCTCCTACTACGGAAACCTAGAGGTTTAACGGCTTGTTGCACGAGCTCAGTGCAATCGCGTTTCCCTGCGAAAGTGAGGTTAGGTTTTTGTTGAGAATAAAACTAGGTTTGCTCGAGGACGAGCAAAAGATAAGTTTGGGGGTATTTGTTCATATCATAATATTGCATTATTATATTCACCATTCTTATGCATTTTATAAATAAAAAGGTGCTTTTGACCCATGTGTTAGTGTATATGCCCTAGAGGCCATTATTGTATCATACTAGTTTTGTAAGTCCACGTTGCCCACCCCGGTGCTTACGGGGAGGCGGAAAACATAATAAAAAACGGATTTTTATTGACTTAGGCAACATGGACCATGCTTGTGAGGATCTTTGCTAAACAAAAACTAGCTAAAGCAAACTTACAACTAGCTAAGTTGTAGAAAGGTTATACCTTGAGCTCGAAGTCCTTCTCTCCTTGCTCCTTGGAATGGTAGAAAGAGGTCACCTTGCTTGTCTTCTCCCGTCAAAGAAGGATCCACCCGAAAGCCTCGACCGTTAGCTTCAACTCCAAGCTAGGAGTAACTAGAGTGCAAGAAATGCTAAGACTTGAACCCTAGAAGAGAGTAGAGAAGATCAAGTGAAGGTTTTTCTCAAGCTTTTTGTTTCTCAACACATGAGAGGGAGAGAGCTTGAGGGAGAGGATGAGCAAGAGAGAGAAATGATATGAGAGAATGAATTATTAGTGAGCCATTCTCACTAATATGTGTGTAATATATTAATTAATTAATTAGCTAGAAAATTGTCATGGTTTAATCAAGATATGACCATTATCATTTCAATATTAATGCAAATTGCAAGGATCAAAGAGCATCTTCCAAATGAAATGATCATGGTCAAATTGTCAACTAGGTCAACAAGTCAATGAAGTCAAATAGTCAACAACAACAACCATGCACAATTATTAAGCTAATTATCAATTAACTATAATACACACAAAAGCAATAGGGTTAATAAAATGACAATAGTCATTAACCCTAAACAAGGTCCTCTCCCGCAATCTCAAGCAACTGTGCATACGCACCCGCATTCGTGATCCGAGGAACACGAACACAATGAGAAAAACCAATCTCAAACCATATACTAGGATCCGGCTTAAACCAAAGCCCGCTAGTATAAACTGTCCGGACAGCAAACGTGCACAAGTGCGCGAATGTGAACGAACCCTGTCGCAAAACCATGCGACCTCTACTCATTTTGCCTAAAGGCGAATAGCTCTCTGTGTGGGACTCTGAAGACTCGACACTACGCTGGCAGTGGGTTTAACCACAGACCGCAAGCGGCACTAGCTGTACGTAACGGACCCCAGGTAGATGTCGATAAGAAGACTGACGAGGTGAACCCCATCTGCACTCCTACTGAGCCTGTATGTGACAGTCTCCGTACAGTCCGGTCTGTTCGTCTGATACATCGCATGGCGGGCCTAGGGACAGTAAATGTCAGTCCCCTAATAGCGGTACAAGTCGTGTCGGAGTGAAGCCCAAAACACCCTGAGATAACACTGGAAGCCTACCAGTATATCTCGCTTGCCCTGGCCAGGAACTACTCGTGTAATGGCTCTCCTAGACACAGCGCGATGTCAACCCCCAATACCGGGAGAGACGAATCCTGTCTAACCGTCACTGCCTCCAAGTGCTTCGGAACTGTACCCAACTACTACCTGTTTGCACGACTCCTTTGAGCCGTGGTAGGGTAGTAATCAAAATGCAGTGGGAACACACTCGAGGCGAAGTGACAGTGTCAAGTCAACGGACTAAGCTGTACTCATGTCACCTGGGAACTGATAACTGACGATAGGTATAATACCAACCTGTCAGTTCCCGACGAGTCCTGTCCAGTGTACTCGTAACCCAACGAGCACCCGTATACTATCTCCAGTACGACGTACTGATGGCTGTGGGACAGACCATCTCCCACACTGGGATGAGAAGCGCATATGCTAGTCTACTCCGGAGTATCGATGCCCTGTCTCGATAGTCCTGCGACTAGGGACCTGTATAAGGATGTGCTTATAGATTACCCAGCCCCCACTAGTGTGACTGCCATCACAACGCTGGTAATCAAGCAAAGATCCTAAGGGCTCCACTAATGCGTATAAGTGATATACTAAAATAAACACAAGTACACATTGAAGTAGAAACAAACCAAGTAGCATACTACTATATTGAGCAAGATTGTTTATACAAGGTGAATATCCCAAGCTTCCATTAAGTAATATACAAACTAGTATGATACAGTAATGGCCTCTAGGGCATATACACTAACAATCTCCCACTTGCACTAAGGCCATGTACTGGCGTATCGAAGACCTATCATCTCGATCAGCCGCTCGAACTGAGTCTGGGGTAGGGCCTTGGTGAATGGATCTGCAGTGTTCTCTTCTGAAGCAACCCTCCGAACCTCGATCTCCTTGCGATCCACGATCTCCCTGATCAGGTGATACCGCCTCAAGATGTGCCTGGATCTCTGATGGGACCTGGGTTCCTTCGCTAAAGCAATAGCCCCGTTGCTGTCGCAATACAGAGGTATTGGGTCAACAATGGACGGAACCACCTGAAGTTCTTTCAAGAACTTCCTCATCCAGACAGCTTCTTTTGCGGCATCAGATGCAGCGATATATTCCACTTCCATAGTCGAGTCTGCAACGGTTTCCTGTTTGGAGCTCTTCCAACACACCGCCCCTCCATTGAGGGTAAAGACAAAACCCGACATGGACTTGGAATCATCCTTGTCACTCTGGAAGCTGGAGTCAGCAAAGGCCTCGATCTGGACGTCTTTTCCGCCATACACCAAGAACATCTCCTTAGTCCTTCTCAGGTACTTGAGAATGTTCTTTACCGCTATCCAGTGTTTCTCCCCAGGGTTTGACTGATACCGGCTTACCACACTCAGTGCATAAGCTACATCCGGTCTGGTACACAACATCGCATACATTATAGAGCCTACCGCAGAAGCGTAGGGTATAATAGACATGCGATCCCTCTCCAAATCAGTCTTGGGAGACATCTCTTTAGAGAGGGTGATCCCGTGACAAGCCGGTAGGTTACCGCGCTTGGAATCTTCCATACTGAATCTTTTCACTATGGTGTCGATGTACCTGGACTGAGAAAGTCCTAATATCCTCTTGGATCTATCACGATGGATCCGGATCCCCAGGATGTATGAGGCATCACCCAGGTCTTTCATGGAGAACCTGTGCGACAAGAACCCCTTGACAGATTGTAGCATAGGAATGTCATTTCCTATTAAGAGAATGTCATCCACGTATAAAACGAGGAATACTACAGTTCTCACTACAAATCTACTATAGATGCATGGTTCATTTGGATTTTTGATAAAGTCAAATTCCTTGACCGTCTCATCAAAACAGATGTTCCAACTCCGCGATGCCTGCTTTAGTCCATAGATGGACTTAAGCAACTTGCACACCTTTCCGCTGCTCCCACTCTGAATGAAACCCTCTGGCTGATCCATATAGACACACTCCTCTAAATTTCCATTCAAAAAAGCGGTCTTTACGTCCATCTGCCAAATCTCATAATCGTGGAAGGCAGCAATGGCAAGAAGGATCCGAATGGATTTCAGCATAGCCACTGGAGAAAAGGTTTCTTCATAGTCCAAGCCAGGTCTTTGACGGAAACCCTTTGCTACAAGTCTAGCTTTATAGGTCTCAACCTGTCCATCTACACCAATCTTCCTTTTGAAGATCCACTTGCATCCTACGGATTTTACCCCGTCTGGAGCAATGTCCAACGTACATACTTTGTTGGTGTACATGGACTCCATTTCGGTCCGCATTGCATCCAGCCATTTTACCGAGTCAACGCTCTGAACGGCCTGCTGGAAGCTAGTAGGCTCATCATAATCTATGATGCAATCCTCTCTATCCCCGTCTATGAGAAAACCGTAGTATCGCTCGGGCGGATGAGACTGCCTACTACTCCTGCGGAGCGGCGTAGGAATGTCCTGTTCTTTCGAACCCTCTGGTTCCTCTAAGCTTTCAGTAATGTTTTGTGGTTCTGGAATTTCTTCCAGTTCTACTGTGCTCCTACTTATCTGGTTTTCCAAAAACTCAGTTTCCAAGAAGTAGGCATGACGAGAAACAAGAACTTTTTGTTCCCCTTCGCAGTAGAAGAAATATCCCTTGGAGTTCTTTGGATATCCCACAAACTTGCACTGTACTGAGCGTGCCTCGAGCTTGTCCGCATGCTGCTTTTTAACAAAAGCTGGACATCCCCATGTCTTAATGTGCTTAAGATAGGGTCTCTTCCCACTCCACATCTCATATGGTGTAGTAGGCACAGTCTTAGTTGGAACTCGGTTCAAAAGGTACGCAGCTGATTCTAGCTCATACCCCCAGAATGATCGTGGTAACTCAGCGTTGCTCATCATGGACCGTACCATATCCAATAGGGTTCGGTTCCGTCTCTCCGATACACCGTTGTGTTGCGGAGTGTATGGAGGAGTAAGC
Organism: Agapanthus africanus; assembly: GCA_030015575.1. Classification (NCBI taxonomy): domain Eukaryota; kingdom Viridiplantae; phylum Streptophyta; class Magnoliopsida; order Asparagales; family Amaryllidaceae; genus Agapanthus; species Agapanthus africanus. Next base: position 310,608,586 of record JASDDO010000008.1, on the reverse strand, counting down.
TGAGAGAGAATTCCATTCTCTTTTAAATAATTCAGGAACTCGGCACTTAAGTATTCTCCACCTCGATCCGATCTTAGAATCTTGATACTTTTGCCGGTCTGTTTCTCTACTTCATTCTTATATTCCTGGAACTTTTCAAAGGCTTCGGACTTATGTTTCATCAAGAAGACATAACCGTACCTTGAAAAATCATCCGTAAAAGTAATGAAGTAAGAGTAACCGCTTCGCGCATGTGTAGACATTGGACCGCACACGTCGCTGTGTACGAGTCCCAAGAGCTCGCTCGCTCTTTTTCCGTGTCCAGTGAACGGAGTCTTTGTCATCTTTCCCATGAGACAAGATTCACAAGTGGCATAAGACTGATACTCGAACGGATCCAAGTATCCTTCTTTATGTAACTTAGTCAACCGTGTCTCATTGATGTGACCCAGTCTACAATGCCATAAGAAAGCCTGATTAATATCTGGAGACTTTCTTTTGTGTGTATTCTGGACATTGAAAATCTGTGGTTGGTTTAACACGTATATACCATTGCTCAGTGTACCTGACCCAATCAGAACTTGATTAAGGTGAATGTTTACAACATTACTTACAAACGCAAATTCATAACCTTCTTTAGAAACCAAAGATATAGAAATGATATTACAAGTTGCGTTGGGTACAGAAAAGCAATTACGCAAAACCAAAACATGCCCATCTGACATTCCCAGGTGATAGCCCCCCACGGCTTTAGCATCCATGCTAGCTCCGTTCGCAACTCTGAGGGTCATGTCACCTGTCTTCAAAACCCTACGGTTTCTCAACGCCTGCAAAGAATTACAGATATGAGATCCTGATCCGGTATCCAATACCCAGGAAGTAGAATTTATAGAAAGACAGTTTTCAATAACATACACACCAGAAGCTGAAGCCGCAACCTGCTTCAGTTCCTGTGTCCTGGCCATCCAAGCCCTGCAATCTTTCTTCCAGTGTCCACTCTTATGACAATAGAAGCATTCTTCCTTTCCTATAAGCTTCCCCGCTACCTTTGTTGCCTTTTCCTTTCCCTTCGTACCCACTTTACTAACACCGCCCCTTGGTTTGGCGGGGGCTTTCTTCCTCTTTCCCTTGGATTTCGCCTTGGACCTAAAGGAAGAAGATCCTCCTACAAACAAAGCGGGTGTTTCCCTACCTTTCTGTAGGGTGCCCTCTGCGCTCCTCAGCATGTTGAGGAGTTCTGAAAGTTCAACTTCCTTTTCTTGTAAGTTGAAGTTCAGTATAAACTGGGCGTAAGTGGATGGAAGGGACTGGAGAATTAAATCCGTATAGAGTTCACTTTCCAACGTGGTCCCAAGTTCCGCGAGCTCCTCAATGTAGCCAATCATCTTAAGCACGTGGTCCGCTACCGATGATCCGACGGCCAACTTTGCCGAAAATAACTTCTTCGACACTTCGTATCTTGCGATACGAGACTGCTCTCCATACAGTTGTTTTGTATGAAGAAATATGGATTCCAAATCCATATTCTCGTGCCTCCTCTGATGTTCGTTGTCCATAGAGGCAAGCACGAGGCACCTGGCCTTCGCGCAATCAATCTCCCAAGTCTTACGGATTTCCTTATCCGCGACGCTGGAGGTGGGACCTGGGACGGGGGGAGCTTTGGTGGTAAGAAGATACCCCAACTTGTCGTATGTGATTGCCATTTTGACATTCCTGAGCCAATCTTTGTAGTTTGGCCCTGTTAGTATATTTTTATCTAGAAGTAACTTAAGTCCAGTCATGTGGATTGGTCGCTGCAATTAGGAGAGAGAGAAGAAACACTTTAGCACGATGCTCTTGCAAGTTTAGAATGGATTTTAGTTTTTCTAAACAGGATGGCTCCCACTGTCTCTCGAATCCCTCCTCAAACCATAAAGGAAGAATTAGTCGGGATCAATCCCACCGCACAATACTTGCTTAACCGTTCAGCCAGGCCAGTGTCGGTACTTCGAAGGAGGTTTTCCAACGCTTTCGCGAAGTTCCTTAATTAAATAACCTCTTTTCCCTGGGGGCGTAGCCCCGCTAACACCTTTCTAGGCACCTACTAGGTTTATAGCATTGATCGTTTAGTGAGAAATTTCCCGAGGAGTAGCATATACTCACAGTAGGATCGGGATCCAAATATCATCGCGTGAAGAAACTGAAGGAATCCTACCAGAATCACCACACTCTAAATGGTATGCAAATCTAGCAAGTTTCAGTACTTATGAAACTCCCGATGTGGATTTTTGCCCCATGCTCTTATGACCTTGACTTTGGCCAACAAATCATAAGTCACATGTCAAGTTCTACCCGTCGTTCTCCAGGTTAATTTGAATCCACCCGTACCTACCCTTGACTTTGGCCAACAAGGCAGTACGACTGTTCCAAACCAACGCATCTATCTATGCTGCACATGAATACCCAATAGCTACCAATCACTATGCCTTGACTTTGGCCAACAAACACAGCTTGAATACTATTGACTATTCATGTGAAACGACGGAGGGCTACGAATGGTTTTAACGAAACCGTGAACGTAGTGAACTTGATATAATCGATGGAACGAGATAGCTTTTAGAAGGAGTGGCTCAAACTCCGCATTTAAAAGTTAGTTTTGAAAAGAACCGAGTGGTTTTTCGAAAGTGTTCCAACGATTTTAACTTGGTTTATTATCTTGCATTAGTTCTTTTAATGCGTGATATTCTTGCATTAGTTCTTTTAATGCGTCCCATCATTTAATCCTACCATTGCAAAAAAACAACCAAAATATGACGTACGCTTATGCCATATGCATTCGCTACGGGGCCCCGTCATCACCCGTTAGGTTACTTAACTAACGACAGAGCGGGGGCTGAGCTAGCGCGGCTGTAAAACATAAGCAACGCCTAAATAGTTATAAATATAGCAATGATAGACATTACAGATCATAGATGAATACATTGGATATACTAGGAATCCACAATCCGTTGAGCCTACAACGAAAAGCGGATTACACGGTCGCAGTGAATAGCCAATACCCCACCCAAGACCCCTACGGGTGCGGCAAACTACCCGCCAAGCACCCGAAGCGAAGCAACCTCCCTCACCACCGTGAGTAGGCCACTCGGCACTTCGAGATACCCGGTAGTTTGTGCACCCCCTCTATGGGTCTATCCTAGGAGCAAAAACAGTAAAAAGAATTATACAATGATGGCTACAACCCCGACCTGGTTGTGCGGCCATACAAATAATAATATTACATCAATTTACATGTTACAAATGAATGAAAGAAAAATAACGCTCATCTCACATCCACCCCGGCTATTCACCCGCGACAATCCAATCCATTCATATCCACAAACCAATAACAATCACAGATCACAGAGATGTATAACCCCGACTAATCGACTTATAGCGATTAGCCGACGTTCAATACATACAATCATCACAGATATAACCGATATAGTTAAAGTGTAGTGAAGTTCCGGAAAAATACGGATTTATAGGCCCCCAAAAGTAAATTTTAGTTCTGGAAAATCTGGGCACATATAACATATCCTAAAAATCCCAAAACCAACACAGAAACACTCTGCACCAAAATCGAAGCAGAGAGGGGACCAGACGGCCGCGCTTCCGCGGCAAGAGCTTCCTCTTGCCGCGGATCCGCGCTCCTCTGATCGCCTCTCTGGTTCGTATTTGGTGGTTTTCTATACAAAAGCCTGAGATAATTTTTGGTGTATAACAAATGTCATTTTGACCAGAAAAAAATTAACAGAAACTAGGGTTTTGCAAAGTTTGGTTTTTGGATTTTCCGGTTTCGAAACTTCGTTACACTTCACTACCTAGCTAGTTTAAGTTTAGTTAGGCTCTGATACCACTGTAAGTCCACGTTGCCCACCCCGGTGCTTACGGGGAGGCGGAAAACATAATAAAAAAACGGATTTTTATTGACTTAGGCAACATGGACCATGCTTGTGAGGATCTTTGCTAAACAAAAACTAGCTAAAGCAAACTTACAACTAGCTAAGTTGTAGAAAGGTTATACCTTGAGCTCGAAGTCCTTCTCTCCTTGCTCCTTGGAATGGCAGAAAGAGGTCACTTTGCTTGTCTTCTCCCGTCAAAGAAGGATCCACCCGAAAGCCTCAACCTTTAGCTTCAACTCCAAGCTAGGAGTAACTAGAGTGCAAGAAATGCTAAGACTTGAACCCTAGAAGAGAGTAGAGAAGATCAAGTGAAGGTTTTTCTCAAGCTTTTTGTTTCTCAACACATGAGAGGGAGAGAGCTTGAGGGAGAGGATGAGCAAGAGAGAGAAATGATATGAGAGAATGAATTATTAGTGAGCCATTCTCACTAATATGTGTGTAATATATTAATTAATTAGCTAGAAAATTATCATGGTTTAATCAAGATATGACCATTTTCATTTCAATATTAATGCAAATTGCAAGGATCAAAGAGAATCTTCCAAATGAAATGATCATGGTCAAATTGTCAATTAGGTCAACAAGTCAATGAAGTCAAATAGTCAACAACAACAACCATGCACAAATATTAAGCTAATTATCAATTAACTATAAAACACACAAAAGCAATAGGGTTAATAAAATGACAATAGTCATTAACCCTAAACAAGGTCCTCGCCCGCAATCTCAAGCAACTGTGCATACGCACCCGCATTCGTGATCCGAGGAACACGAACACAATGAGAAAAACTAATCTCAAACCATATATTAGGATCCGGCTTAAACCAAAGCCCGCTAGTATAAACTGTCCGGACAGCAATCGTGCACAAGTGCGCGAATGTGAACGAACCCTGTCGGAAAACCATGCGACCTCTACTCATTTTGCCTAAAGGCGAATAGCTCTCTGTGTGGGACTCTAAAGACTCGACACTACGCTGGCAGTGGGTTTAACCACAGACCGCAAGCGGCACTAGCTGTACGCAACGGTCCCCAGGTAGATGTCGATAAGAAGACTGATGAGGTGAACCCCATCTGCACTCCTACTGAGCCTGTATGTGACAGTCTCCGTACAGTCCGGTCTGTTCGTCTGATACATCGCATGGCGGGCCTAGGGGCGGTAAACGTCAGTCCCCTAATAGCGGTACAAGTCGTGTCGGAGTGAAGCCCAAAACACCCTGAGATAACACTGGAAGCCTACCAGTATATCTCGCTTGCCCTGGCCAGGGACTACTCGTGTAATGGCTCTCCTAGACACAGCGCGATGTCAACCCCCAATACCGGGAGAGACGAATCATGTCTAACCGTCACTGCCTCCAAGTGCCTCGGGACTGTCCCCAACTACTACCCGTTTGCACGACTCCTTTGAGCCGTGGTTGGGTAGTAATCAAAATGCAGTGGGAACACACTCGAGGCGAAGTGACAGTGTCAAGTCAACGGACTAAGCTGTACTCATGTCACCTGGGAACTGATAACTGACGATAGGTATAATACCAACCTGTCAGTTCCCGACGAGTCCTGTCCAGTGTACTCGTAACCCAACGAGCACCCGTATACTATCTCCAGTACGACGTACTGATGGCTGTGGGACAGACCATCTCCCACACTGGGATGAGAAGCGCATACGCTAGTCTACTCCGGAGTATCGATGCACTGTCTCGATAGTCCTGCGACTAGGGACCTGTATAAGGATATGCTTATAGATTACCCAGCCCCCACTAGTGTGACTGCCATCACAACGCTGGTAATCAAGCAAAGATCCTAAGGGCTCCACTAATGCGTATAAGTGATATACTAAAATAAACACAAGTACACATTGAAGTAGAAACAAACCAAGTAGCATACTACTATATTGAGCAAGATTGTTTATACAAGGTGAATATCCCAAGCTTCCATTAAGTAATATACAAACTAGTATGATACAGTAATGGCCTCTATGGCATATACACTAACAAGTTTGTATATTACTTGATGGAAGCTTGGGATATTCACCTTGTATAAACAATCTTGCTCAATATAGTAGTATGCTACTTGGTTTGTTTCTACTTCAATGTGTACTTGTGTTTATTTCAGTATATCACTTATACGCATTAGTGGAGCCCTTAGGATCTTTGCTTGATTACCAGCGTTGTGATGGCAGTCACACTAGTGGGGGCTGGGTAATCTATAAGCACATCCTTATACAGGTCCCTAGTCGCAGGACTATCGAGACAGGGCATCGATACTCCAGAGTAGACTAGCATATGCGCTTCTCATCCCAGTGTGGGAGATGGTCTGTCCCACAGCCATCAGTACGTCGTACTTGAGATAGTATACGGGTGCTCGTTGGGTTACGAGTAAACTGGACAGGACTCGTCGGGAACTGACAGGTTGGTATTATACCTATCGTCAGTTATCAGTTCCCAGGTGACATGAGTACAGCTTAGTCCGCTGACTTGACACTGGCACTTCGCCTCGAGTGTGTTCCCACTGCACTTTGATCACTACCCTACCACGACTCAAAGGAGTCGTGCAAACAGGTGGTGGTTGGGTGCAGTCCCGAAGCACTTGGAGGCAGTGACGGTTAGACAGGATTCGTCTCTCCCGGTATTGGGGGTTGACATCGCGCTGTGTCTAGGAGAGCCATAACACGAGTAGTCCCTGGCCAGGGCAAGCGAGATATACTGGTAGGCTTCCAGTGCTATCTCATGGTGTTTTGGGCTTCACTCCGACACGACTTGTACCGCTATTAGGGGACTGACGTTCTACCGCCCCCTAGGCCCGACATGCGATGTATCAGACGAACAGACCGGACTGTACGGAGACTGTCACATTCAGACTCAGTAGGAGTACAGATGGGGTTTCACCTCGTCAGCCTTCTTGTCGGCATCTACCTGGGAACCGTTATGCACAGCTAGTGCCGCTTGCGGTCTGTGGTTAAACCCACTGCCAGCGTAGTGTCGAGTCTTTAGAGTCCCACACAGAGGGTACTCGCCTCTGGGCAAAACAGAGTAGAGGTCGCATGGTTTTGCGACAGGGTTCGTTCTCATCCGCGCACTTGTGCATGTTTGGAGTCCGGACGGATATTACTGGCAGGCTCTGGTTTGAGTCAGATACTGGTATATGTTTTGGGGTTGCTTTTATCTCTCAGTATTCATCTTCCTCGGAACAAGAATGCAGGTGTGTGTGCACAGTTATTTGAGGAGGAGGAAGAGGACTTTCATTAGGGTTTCGGAACGGGTGCGTATGCACAGTTGACAGTCGTCTTTTTCCAAACCCTAATGGATTTATGTTATATCAATTAATAATATTAATAAAATGAAATTGTGTCATGGTTGGTTTTTTTGTTGACTTGTTGACCATGGTTAACTTGTTGACCATGGTTGAAGTTTTGACCATCATCATTACAAAAGAAAGATGCTCTTTGATTCTAGCGGATTCATTTAATGTTTGAAATGATAATGGTCATTCCAAAACCTTCCATCAACCTTTTTCATTTTCATTATTATTATTAATTTGATAATTCTTTTGCTTTTTGTTATGGTTGCAAAAAGAAAAGAGCTCATTCTATCATTTAGCTTCTCTCTCCTCACTTCATCTTCTTCTTCCTCTAGCAAAAGGAGAACCCTTCTCATGTGTTGAGAATCCCTCTCCTTAAAAGAAAAGCACCCCTTAGACACTCTCTACTCACTCTAGGATCAAAGGTTTAGCAAGCCGGAGATTCTAGTTCTCTCCAAGTTCGAGAAAGAGCCCGAAGGTTGAACCCTCAGGTGGATCCATCTTCGACGGAAGAAGGCGACGAGAAGAGAACCATCAACCTCTACTAGGTTTCAAGAAGAAGGAGTTCAAGTTAGGTATAACCACTTTGCCGATTAGTTAACTCTCCTTTGCATGTTTGCTAGTTTAGTTTAGAAAAGATCCCGACTTTGTTAGTCCATGTTGCCCCTTGCGCTAAAAATTTGATTTTTATACCGTTTCCGCCTCCCCGTAAGAACCGGGGGTCGCAACGTGGACTTACAGTGGTATCAGAGCCTAACTAAACTTAAACTAGCTTGGTAGTGAAGTGTAACGAAGTTCGGAACCGAAAAATCCAAAAACCAAACTTTTACAAAACCCTAGTTTCTGTTAAAAAAATTTCTGGTCAAAACAAGATTTGTTATACACCTAAATTCGGCTCAGGGTTTTGTGTGAACACCCAAGAAAAACGATCCCCTGATTCCTTCAAACCGCCGCGGTTCCGCAGCAAGAGGTAGGCATTTGCCGCGGAACCGCCGCCGTTTAGGGTCCTCTCATGATCGATTTTGGTGCAGTGTTTCTCTGTGTTGGTTTTAGGATTTTTAAGATATATTATATGTGCCCAGATTTTCCAGAATAGAAATTTGTTTTTGGGGGCCTATAATTCCGTATTTTTTTCCGAACTTCACTACACTTGGACTATATTGGTTATATCTGTGATGTTTGAATGTATTGAACGTCGGCTAATCGCTATAAGTCGATTAGTCGGGGTAATACATCTCTGTGATCTGTGTTTGATATTGGAATGTGTATATGAATGTGTTGGACAGTCGCGGGTGAATAGCCGGGGTGGATGTGAGATGAGCTTTTGTTTTTCTTTCATTCATTGTAAATGTAAATTGATGTAATATTATTATTTGTTTGGCCGCACAACCGGGTCGGGGTTGTAGCCGTCATTGTATAATTCTTTTTACTGTTTTTGCTCCTAGGATAGACCCATGGAGGGGGTGCACAAACTGCCGAGTACTTGGCAGGTAGTTTGCCGCACCCGTAGGGGTCTTGGGTGGGGTATTGGCTATTCACCGCGACCGTGTAATCCGTTTTTCGTTGCAGGCTCGAACGGATTGCGGATTCCTAGTATATCCAATGTATTCATCTGTGATCTGTAATGTCTATCATTGCTATATTTATAACTATTTAGGCATTGCTTATGTTTTACAGCCGCGCTAGCCCAGCCCCCGCTCTGTCGTTAGTTAAGTAACCTAACGGGTGATGACGGGGCCCCGTGGCGAATGCGAATGGCATAAGCGTACGTCATATTTTGGTTGTTTTCTGCAATGGTAGGATTTAAATGATGGGACGCATTAAAAGAACTAATGCAAGAATATCACGCATTAAAAGAACTAATGCAAGATAATAAACCAAGATAAAGTCGTTGGAACACTTTCGAAAAACCACTCGGTTCTTTTCAGAACTAACTTTTAAATGCGGAGCTTGAGCCACTCCTTCTAAAAGCTATCTCGTTCCATCGATTATATCAAGTTCACTACGTTCACGGTTTCACCAAAACCATTCGTAGCCCTCCGTCGTTTCACATGAATAGTCAATAGTATTCAAGCTGTGTTTGTTGGCCAAAGTCAAGGCATAGTGATTGGTAGCTATTGGGTATTCATGTGCAGCATAGATAGATGCGTTGGTTTGGAACAGTCGTACTGCCTTGTTGGCCAAAGTCAAGGGTAGGTACGGGTGGATTCAAATTAACCTGGAGAATGATGGGTAGAACTTGACATGTGACTTATGATTTGTTGGCCAAAGTCAAGGTCATAAGAGCATGGGGCAGAAATCCACATCGGGAGTTTCATAAGTACTGAAACTTGCTAGATTTGCATACCATTTGGAGTGTGATGATTCTGGTAGGATTCCTTCAGTTTCTTCACGCTATGATATTTGGATCCCAATCCTACTGTGAGTATATGCTACTCCTCGGGAAATTTCACACTAAACGATCAATGCTATAAACCTAGTAGGTGCCTAGAAAGGTGTTAGCGGGGCTACGCCCCCAGGGAAAAGAGGTTATTTAATTAAGGAACTTCGCGAAAGCGTTGGAAAACCTCCCTCGAAGTACCGACACTGGCCTGGCTGAACGGTTAAGCAAGTATTGTACGGTGGGATTGATCCCGACTAATTCTTCCTTTATGGTTTGAGGAGGGATTCGAGAGACAGTGGGAGCCATCCTGTTTAGAAAAATTAAAAACCACTCTAAACTTGCAAGAGCATCGTGCTAAAGTGTTTCTTCTCTCTCTCCTAATTGCAGCGACCAATCGACATGACTGGACTTAAGTTACTTCTAGATAAAAATATATTGACAGGGCCAAACTACAAAGATTGGCTCAGGAATGTCAAGATGGCAATCACTTACGACAAGCTGGGGTATCTTCTTACCACCAAAGCTCCCCCCGTCCCAAGTCCCACCTCCAGCGTCGCGGATAAGGAAATCCGTAAGACTTGGGAGATTGATTGCGCGAAGGCCAGGTGCCTCGTGCTTGCCTCGATGGACAATGAACATCAGAGGAGGCACGAGAATATGGATTTGGAATCTATATTTCTTCATACAAAAGAACTGTATGGAGAGAAGTCTCGTATCGCAAGATACGAAGTGTCGAAGATGTTGTTTTCGGCAAAGTTGGCTGTCGGATCATCGGTAGCGGACCACGTGCTTAAGATGATTGGCTACATTGAGGAGCTCGCGGAACTTGGGACCACGTTGGAAAGTGAACTCTATACGGATTTAATTCTCCAGTCCCTTCCATCCACTTACGCCCAGTTTATACTGAACTTCAACTTACAAGAAAAGGAAGTTGAACTTTCAGAACTCCTCAACATGCTGAGGAGCGCAGAGGGCACCTTACAGAAAGGTAAGGAAACAACCGCTTTGTTTGTAGGAGGATCTTCTTCCTCTAGGTCCAAGGCGAAAGCTAAGGGAAAGAGGAAGAAAGCCCCCGCCAAACCAAGGGGCGGTGTTAGTAAAGTGGGTACGAAGGGAAAAGAGAAGGCAACAAAGGTAGCGGGGAAGCTTATAGGAAAGGAAGAATGCTTCTATTGTCATAAGAGTGGACACTGGAAGAAAGATTGCAGGGCTTGGATGGCCAGGACACAGGAACTGAAGCAGGTTGCGGCTTCAGCTTCAGGTGTGTATGTTATTTAAAACTGTCTTTCTATAAATTCTACTTCCTGGGTATTGGATACCGGATCAGGATCTCATATCTGTAATTCTTTGCAGGCGTTGAGAAACCGTAGGGTTTTGAAGACAGGTGACATGACCCTCAGAGTTGCGAACGGAGCTAGCATGGATGCTAAAGCCGTGGGGGACTATCACCTGTGAATGTCAGATGGGCATGTTTTGGTTTTGCGTAATTGCTTTTTTGTACCCAACGCAACTTGTAATATCATTTCTGTATCTTTGGTTTCTAAAGAAGGTTATGAATTTGCGTTTGTAAGTAATGTTGTAAACATTCACCTTAATCAAGTTCTGATTGGGTCAGGTACACTGAGCAATGGTATATACGTGTTAAACCAACCACAGATTTTCAATGTCCAGAATACACACAAAAGAAAGTCTCCAGATATTAATCAGGCTTTCTTATGGCATTGTAGACTGGGTCACATCAATGAGACACGGTTGACTAAGTTACATAAAGAAGGATAATTGGATCCGTTCGAGTATCAGTCTTATGCTACTTGTGAATCTTGTCTCATGGGAAAGATGACAAAGACTCCGTTCACTGGACACGGAGAAAGAGCGAGCGAGCTCTTGGGACTCGTACACAGCGACGTGTGCGGTCCAATGTCTACACATGCGCGAAGCGGTTACTCTTACTTCATTACTTTTACGGATGATTTTTCAAGGTACGGTTATGTCTTCTTAATGAAACATAAGTCCGAAGCCTTTGAAAAGTTCCAGGAATATAAGAATGAAGTAGAGAAACAGACCGGCAAAAGTATCAAGATTCTAAGATCGGATCGAGGTGGAGAATACTTAAGTGCCGAGTTCCTGAATTATTTAAAAGAGAACGGAATTCTCTCTCAGCTTACTCCTCCATACACTCCGCAACACAACGGTGTATCGGAGAGACGGAACCGAACCTTATTGGATATGGTACGGTCCATGATGAGCAACTCTGAGTTACCGCGATCATTCTAGGGGTATGCGCTAGAATCAGCTGCGTACCTTTTGAACCGAGTTCCTACTAAGACTGTGCCTACCACACCATATGAGATGTGGAGTGGGAAGAGACCCTATCTTAAGCACATTAAGACATGGGGATGTCCAGCTTTTGTTAAAAACCAGCATGCGGACAAGCTCGAGGCACGCTCAGTACAGTGCAAGTTTGTGGGATATCCAAAGAACTCTAAGGGATATTTCTTCTACTGCGAAGAGGAACAAAAAGTTCTTGTTTCTCGTCATGCCTACTTCTTGGAAACTGAGTTTTTGGAAAACCAGATAAGTGGGAGCACAGTAGAACTGGAAGAAATTCCAGAACCATAAACCATTACTGAAAGCTTAGAGGAACCAGAGGGTTCGAAAGAACAGGACATTCCTACGCCGCTCCGCAGGAGTAGTAGGCAGTCTCATCCGCCCGAAAGATACTACGGTTTTCTCATAGACGGGGATAGAGAGGATTGCATCATAGATTATGATGAGCCTACTAGCTTCCAGCAGGCCGTTCAGAGCGTTGACTCGGTAAAATGGCTGGATGCAATGCGGACCGAAATGGAGTCCATGTACACCAACAAAGTATGGACGTTGGACATTGCTCCAGACGAGGTAAAATCCGTAGGATGCAAGTGGATCTTCAAAAGGAAGATTGGTGTAGATGGACAGGTTGAGACCTATAAAGCTAAACTTGTAGCAAAGGGTTTCCGTCAAAGACCTGGCTTGGACTATGACGAAACCTTTTCTCCAGTGGCTATGCTGAAATCCATTCGGATCCTTCTTGCCATTGCTGCCTTCCACGATTATTAGATTTGGCAGATGGACGTAAAGACCGCTTTTCTAAATGGAAATTTAAAGGAGTGTGTCTATATGGATCGGCCAGAGGGTTTCATTCAGAGTGGGAGCAGCGGAAAGGTGTGCAAGTTGCTTAAGTCCATCTATGGACTAAAGCAGGCATCGCGGAGTTGGAACATCTGTTTTGATGAGACGGTCAAGGAATTTGGCTTTATCAAAAATCCAGATGAACCATGCATCTAAAGTAGATTAGTAGCAAGAACTGTAGTATTCCTCGTTTTATACGTGGATGACATTCTCTTAATAGGAAATGACATTCCTATGCTACAATCTGTCAAGGGGTTCTTGTCGCACAGGTTCTCCATGAAAGACCTGGGTGATGCCTCATACATCCTGGGGATCCGGATCCATCGTGATAGATCCAAGAGGATATTAGGACATTCTCAGTCCAGGTACATCGACACCATAGTGAAGAGATTCAGTATGGAAGATTCCAAGCGCGGTAACCTACCGGCTTGTCACGGGATCACCCTCTCTAAAGAGATGTCTCCCAAGACTGATTTGGAGAGGGATCGCATGTCTATTATACCCTATGCTTCTGCGGTAGGCTCTATAATGTATGCGATGTTGTGTACCAGACCGGATGTAGCTTATGCACTGAGTGTGGTAAGCCGGTATCAGTCAAACCCTGGGGAGAAACACTGGATAGCGGTAAAGAACATTCTCAAGTACCTGAGAAGGACTAAGGAGATGTTCTTGGTGTATGGCGGAAAAGACCTCCAGATCGAGGCCTTTGCTGACTCCAGCTTCCAGAGTGACAAGGATGATTCCAAGTCCATGTCGGGTTTCGTCTTTACCCTCAATGGAGGGGCGGTGTGTTGGAAGAGCTCCAAACAGGAAACCGTTGCGGACTCGACTATGGAAGCGGAATATATCGCTGCATCTGATGCCGCAAAAGAAGCTGTCTGGATGAGGAAGTTCTTAAAAGAACTTCAGGTGGTTCCGTCCATTGTTGACCCAATACCTCTGTATTGCGACAACAACGGGGCTATAGCTTTAGCGAAGGAACCCAGGTCCCATCAGAGATCCAGGCACATCTTGAGGCGGTATCACCTGATCAAGGAGATCGTGGATCGCAAGGAGATCGAGGTTCGGAGGGTTGCTTCAGAAGAGAACACTGCAGATCCATTCACCAAGGCCTTACCCCAGACTCAGTTCAAGCGGCTGATCAAGATGATAGGTCTTCGATACGCCAGTTCATGGCCTTAGTGCAAGTGGGAGATTGTTAGTGTATATGCCCTAGAGGCCATTACTGTATCATACTAGTTTGTATATTACTTGATGGAAGCTTGGGATATTCACCTTGTATAAACAATCTTGCTCAATATAGTAGTATGCTACTTGGTTTGTTTCTACTTCAATGTGTACTTGTGTTTATTTCAGTATATCACTTATACGCATTAGTGGAGCCCTTAGGATCTTTGCTTGATTACCAGCGTTGTGATGGCAGTCACACTAGTGGGGGCTGGGTAATCTATAAGCACATCCTTATACAGGTCCCTAGTCGCAGGACTATCGAGACAGGGCATCGATACTCCGGAGTAGACTAGCGTATGCGCTTCTCATCCTAGTGTGGGAGATGGTCTGTCCCACAGCCATCAGTACGTCGTACTGGAGATAGTATACGGGTGCTCGTTGGGTTACGAGTACACTGGACAGGACTCGTCGGGAACTGACAGGTTGGTATTATACCTATCGTCAGTTATCAGTTCCCAGGTGACATGAGTACAGCTTAGTCCGCTGACTTGACACTGGCACTTCGCCTCGAGTGTGTTCCCACTGCACTTTGATCACTACCCTACCACGGCTCAAAGGAGTCGTGCAAACAGGTGGTGGTTGGGTGCAGTCCCGAAGCACTTGGAGGCAGTGACGGTTAGACAGGATTCGTCTCTCCCGGTATTGGGGGTTGACATCGCGCTGTGTCTAGGAGAGCCATTACACGAGTAGTCCCTGGCCAGGGCAAGCGAGATATACTGGTAGGCTTCCAGTGCTATCTCAGGGTGTTTTGGGCTTCACTCCGACACGACTTATACCGCTATTAGGGGACTGACGTTCTACCGCCCCCTAGGCCCGACATGCGATGTATCAGACGAACAGACCGGACTGTACGGAGACTGTCACATTCAGACTCAGTAGGAGTACAGATGGGGTTTCACCTCGTCAGCCTTCTTGTCGGCATCTACCTGGGGACCGTTATGCACAGCTAGTGTCGCTTGCGGTCTGTGGTTAAACCCACTGCCAGCGTAGTGTCGAGTCTTTAGAGTCCCACACAGAGGGTACTCGCCTCTGGGCAAAACAGAGTAGAGGTCGCATGGTTTTGCGACAGGGTTCGTTCTCATCCGCGCACTTGTGCACGTTTGGAGTCCGGACGGATATTACTGGCTGGCTCTGGTTTGAGTCAGATACTGGTATATGTTTTGGGGTTGCTTTTATCTCTCAGTATTCATGTTCCTCGGAACAAGAATGCAGGTGTGTATGCACAGTTATTTGAGGAGGAGGAACAGGACTTTCATTAGTGTTTCGGAACGGGTGCGTATGCACAGTTGACAGTCGTCTTTTTCCAAACCCTAATGGATTTATGTTATATCAATTAATAATATTAATAAAATGAAATTGTGTCATGGTTGATTTTTTTGTTGACTTGTTGACCATGGTTGACTTGTTGACCATGGTTGAAGTTGACCATCATCATTACAAAAGAAAGATGCTCTTTGATTCTAGCAAATTCATTTAATGTTTGAAATGATAATGGTCATTCCAAAACCTTCCATCAACCTTTTTCATTTTCATTATTATTATTAATTTGATAATTCTTTTGCTTTTTGTTATGGTTGCAAAAAGAAAAGAGCTCATTCTATCATTTAGCTTCTCTCTCCTCACTTCATCTTCTTCTTCCTCTAGCAAAAGGAGAATCCTTCTCATGAGTTGAGAATCCCTCTCCTTAAAAGAAAAGCACCCCTTAGACACTCTCTACTCACTCTAGGATCAAAGGTTTAGCAAGCCGGAGATTCTAGTTCTCTCCAAGTTCGAGAAAGAGCCCGAAGGTTGAACCCTCAGGTGGATCCATCTTCGACGGAAGAAGGCGACGAGAAGAGAAACATCAACCTCTACTAGGTTTCAAGAAGAAGGAGTTCAAGTTAGGTATAACCACTTTGCCGAGTAGTTAACTCTCCTTTGCATGTTTGCTAGTTTAGTTTAGAAAAGATCCCGACTTTGTTAGTCCATGTTGCCCCTTGCGCTAAAAATTTGATTTTTATACCGTTTCCGCCTCCCCGTAAGAACCGGGGGTAGCAACGTGGACTTACACCATGTCTGCTACATAGTACAGGTTACAGGTTCTTGGAGCAAAACAGTAAAAAAGATAATAGACGATGCAAAAGTGGGACTACAACCAACAAATAGAAGGATCTTGATCAAGCCTACACGAAGATCAGTTCACAAATTGCAAGGTTAAAGAGTTCGACAAAAAGCGAATGGTTAAAGTCCACTGCATTACTCACTGAGAAGATCTGGAAGAGAATTAGAGACTATTCTGAAGAACCAACTGTAGAAACAGGAAATACAAGTCATGCAGAGCCAGCACAAGAAAACTCAGAAGCCAACTCCACCATTGGGCCGCGGAACCACGGCCAAACCCTGGCTGCGGCCGCGGTTCCGCAGCCGTGTTGCGCACGTAGGAGATAAAAAAATTTACCAAGTTGCGAGGCGGCGCTGACTAGTCTTCCTAATGGTATTTTTGGAATAGCAGATGTGCAAGTCATTGTAACCCTAGGGTTTCCTATCCTCTATAAATAGGAACTCTAAATCTTGTATTAGGGTATGCCTCTTTTTATGAAAAAAATTCAAATTCCTTTGAATTTTTGAGAGCATCATTTTGTAAGTTTCTTTTAATTTCTGCCTTAGCTCTAGTTTTAATTCTTGCCCTAAATAAATTATTCTTTTGCCTTAGTTTAATCTAGTTTAGAATTTCTTAATCTGCAGTAGGTAATTAATCTTTTAGATCTAAAAACAAAATAAAAATCATGTTTTTAATAGATCCCTTAATGAGCGAGTAGTTTCCTCGCTTGTTAGGGTTAGGAATAGGGAAGAGTTTGAGAGATGAAGATCTCTCATCTCTTTCGTGCCCAATCAATTGTAATAATTAGGACTTCATGCATGCATGCATATTCCGTTCTCTACGGCACCCTACCCACGAGGTAACGGTGATACCGTAGTATAAAAGACCAGATATGCATGTCTTGCATGAAGGTTAGGGTAATTATTAAGAAAGGACGGACAAGGATCTAGAGGAAGAAATATAGTTTCTTCCCGATCATCCGAATCCTCTTTACTAATAATTACCATAACTCCTAAAAAGATATCTAATTTAGGGCATTGAAAGAGGTGTAGATCTTTATTTTACCAAACTTTACCTAAACCTAATCCTAGCAAGTTTCCTAATCCTAGTATAACTCAATTTATTTTTTTTGTGATAAAAGATCCAACATCCTTTGGAATTAGCTCGTAAGAACATTTAGGAAATTAACACCATCCCTGTGGACCGACCCGTATTCACCGGCTAGCTACCAAGCGACGTCGTTCTTGATTGCGGTAATATTATTTTTTATCGTAAAAATCCATCTAAATCAAGAACCGTGGGGTTATTTCAAGAAATGTGTATTATTTTGAAAACCCGGTTTCTCTAGTTATGATATTTCGATGCGTACACCATGAGGGTTCTCGATTCTGAGACACTTGTGTTAGAAACCAGATGCGAGGAGTGGATGTGGTCGTTTGCGGGTTCATGGTGGACCCGGTATGGTACCCCGGGGCAAGAAAGGTATGTCGATGGATTAGCTGATGAGCCTGGCAGAGGGACTATTACCTACCGGTGATAGTTTTGGACTCGGCGGTTATCCGGAGGATATCGACTGGAGTCGTGAGATGGACATGGGCCGATTCGTACTGCCGGAGCCCGCGGGCCTATCCGGGCAGACAGAGCCCATGATATGTGGATTTACGTGTCAATGTTGGACACGAGTATTTCATGATGTTTCGAGTGTCGATATTGGACACTCAGGTTCCATGAGATGTACGGATATGAGGGCCGATCCGAGTAACGGCGCCTGGGGATTTTGGGATTTTGGGTGTCGTTGATGGACACCGGGTTTTTTCCATGCTGATGATTTGTGCATGAGGTTTATTATTTATCCCACACTCAGGATTTATTTGATATGCATTTGATTCATGTAAATGTAGTACCCTGGTGGTGTACCTTGATCATGATTGTTGCATATCCATATTACCATTCTTATGCTATCAGATTGCATGTGATTGATTATCGCTGTTCGTACATACTTGCGATTACAGTATGATATTATTTACTATTCATGAGTTGGCAACTCACCCCCATTGTGCCACAGTGTTTTGCAGGCTTGACCATCAGAGTAGTCGCGGCAGGGCGTCTTATTGTACTTATTTCAGCGGATACCGCTACGGTTGGCTGTGAGGCCTTTTACTATAGGTGGGTTTGCGGTTATCCGATGATGTTCATTGTATATCTTTTTGGGCTTCCCTTGCACCTAGTCTAGGGTTTGGTGGCTTCACACATGCCACTTTAAAATTTTAGAGAGGTGCAAAGCAAGTAAACCATTAATCATGCTAGAATTACAAGGGTAACAAGTTTGTATCACATACAAAGAAGTAAAGAGATGGGGATTACAACCTTTGTAGTCCGTTCCTTCGCTTCATAAGCTCCGTGTTGAGGTCCCTTCGTTGTGATCATCATGAACTCCAACTCTCGAGAGGCTCCATGAAGAGAATGATGCACCTTGCTTGAAGACTTCACTAATCCGAGATGATCTACCTTGAAGAATCTCAAACCAAAGCTCTTGCTTCACTAATCGAGTATTAGCAAAGCAAACACACTAATCTAAGTGGCTAGAATAGATGAGGATGATGAAGTAGGAATTTTTCTCTCTTTTGTTTTCAATTTCTCACTCATTATCATCACTTATAAAAAGCTAGTGAAGCTTTTTATCAAAGGAAGAAGATGAAGAAGAATGCTCAAAACCTTTTGTGATGAATAATGAATTATTTTTGTGTTTACTAATTCAACCATGGGTTAAGAATGAAGGCTTAACCCTTGTAGAGAATAAACTAGGGTAAAAGGTTTTGGGTTGGGTTAAGAAATATCTATACAAAGAAACAAAGCAAATGACAAAAGTCAAAGCTTCATGGAAGCTTCATGCATTCTTAACCCTAATCCAAAACCTAACCATGTTTAAACTCTACAAAGCATGTTGCATTTGTAACCCTAACATGTTACAATATTATATATCACATATATAATATATTTTGTAACAAAAGAAAATAATACAATTAACATATATCATATATACATCAATGTATTTTCCCGTGAGAAAATGAATCAATAAAGCGAGCTTATATTCAACAACAACAACAACAACAACTGAGCCTTTTATCCCAAGCATATGGGGTAGGCTACATGAACCAACATGAGAATCACGCCGGGTCCAGCACATGAATCCTCTGTCTCCACTCACTTCTATCGAACAATATACTTTCATTGAGTCCTTTGGCAACCATATCGTTTCGTATCACCTCCATCCATGTTTTCTTCGGTCTCCCTTTTGCCCTTTTGCCATTACCCATATCGAGACTATCTATTCGTCGAACCGGTGCTTCCATAGGTCTGCGTCGCACATGACCAAACCATCTAAGCCGGTTTTCCCGGATCTTCTCCTCCACGGGTGCTACACCAGCTTTTGCACGAATATCCTCATTTCGCACCTTGTCTTTTCTAGTGTTACCGCACATCCAACGAAGCATGCGCATCTCCGCTACGTGCAACTTCTGTGTATGATGCTTCTTAGGAGCCCAGCATTCTGTACCATATAATAAGGCAGGCCGAATAGCGCTCTGATAAAACTTCCCTTTCAATTTTAACGGAAAGTTACGATCACACAAAATCCCTGTTGCACTCCTCCATTTCAACCAACCAGCTTGGATCCTTTGATTAACATCACTATCGATCTCCCCATTCCTTTGGATGATGGAACCTAGATATCTAAACTGGTCGCTCGGTGATATCTCTTGCCCTTCCAATGTTATACCAATATGGTTTTGACTTCTCTGGCTACTAAATTTGCAGTGCATATATGCTGTCTTGGACCTGCTCAATCTGAATCCCCGAGATTCCAATGTTTGTCTCCATAATTCCAATTTGGCATTAACCCCTGCTTTTGTCTCATTTACTAGAACAATATCATCAGCGAATAGCATACACCAAGGGACCTCATCTTGGATAGTTCTAGTAAGCTCATCCATCACGATGGTAAACAGGAAAGGACTTAATGCAGATCCTTGATGTAAACCAATAGTAATCGGAAAATCACTTGTTAAGCCACCGCAAGTTCTGACATTTGCCACTACTCCGTCGTACATATCCTTGATTATGTCAATATACTTGACGGGGACCCCCTTTTTCATCATTGTCCCCCATAATACCTCTCTAGGTACCTTGTCGTACGCTTTTTCTAAATCAATAAATATCATATGCAAATCTCTTCTCCTCTCTCGAAAGCGCTCGACAAGTTGACGAAGCAAATGAATCGCCTCTGTCGTCGATCGTCCAGGCATGAACCCAAATTGGTTCTCTGTTATCTTAATATCCTTCCTTAGCCTGTGTTCAATCACTCTCTCCCAAAGTTTCATGGTGTGACACATTAGTTTTATTCCACGGTAGTTTGAGCAACTTTGAATGTCACCCTTATTCTTGTAGATAGGTACAAGGATACTTTTCCTCCATTCATTTGGCATCTTTTTTGTCTGCCAAATCTTATTAAACAGATCTGTCAGCCATTTAACGCCTATTTCTCCTAAGCATCTCCAAATCTCGATAGGAATCCCGTCAGGACCAACCGCTTTTCTTAAACCCATTCTGTTCAAAGCTTCTTTAACCTCAGTAAGTCTTATTTTACGCATGAAATCACGATTTATATCTTGAGATTGAATGACAAGTCCATCCAAATTCTTAGTAAAGCTCTCATTGAACAATTTGTCAAAATAATCTCTCCATCTTTTCTTGATATCCTCATCTCGAACTAAAACCTTCTGATTTTCATTTTTGACACACTTCACCGCACATAAGTCTCTAGTCTTCCTTTCCCGCATTCGAGCAATCCGGTATATATCATTTGCAGCCTCTTTAGTGTCTAATTTCTCGTACACCTCCTTGTAGACCTTAGATTTAGCTTCCCGAACAGCTTTCTTAACTTCCTTTTTAGCCATTTTGTACTTCTCAAATCTCTCCACATCTCTACTTTTCTTCAAATCTTTATAAGAATCTCTTTTAATTTTAATAACAGCCTTTACATCTTCATTCCACCATGATATGTCCTTAGATGGTGGAGCACCACCTCTCGACTCACCAAGTAGATCTCTAGCTACTTTCTTGATACAACTAGCCATTTTGTTCCATGTTTTGTCTGGATCATCTTCCGACTGCCAATCCGCTTCTTGTACTACACGATCTATAAAAGCCTTTTGATTACCTTCTTTCAATCGCCACCATTTAATTTTAGGCTCTACCTTACGTCTAATCTTCCTAGGTTCTCTTCTAAATCGAAAATCTAGAACTAAAAGTCTATGTTGAGTAGTTACACTCTCACCTGGCACTACCTTACAGTCGATACAACAACCTCTATCTATTCTTCTCGTCAGAAAAAAGTCTATTTGACTAGCATTTGATCCGCTCCTAAAAGTGATAAGGTGGGACTCTCTTTTCCTAAACCAGGTGTTTGCTAAGATCAAGTCATAAGATAAAGCAAAATCTAGAATCGAGTCACCTACTTCATTCCTTTGTCCGAAACCAAAACCTCCACGGATAGTATCAAACCCACTACGACTAGTACCTACATGTCCATTAAGATCACCGCCAATAAATAACTTCTCTCCACTAGGTATACTTTGCACCACCTCGTCTAAATCCTCCCAGAATAGACGCTTACTAGCGTCATCAAGACCTATCTGTGGTGCATAAGCACTAATAACATTAAAGATCTCTCCACCTAGAATAAGCTTAACCAGTAAAATTCTATCACCTTTTCTCCTAATCTCAACTACATCCTCAAGCAACCGTCTATCTATGATTATACCTACCCCATTACGATTTTTATCTCTATCCGTATACCAAAGCTTATAACCCCAAGGCTCTATGACTCTACTCTTTTCACCTACCCACTTAGTTTCTTGCAAACACATAATACCAACTCTCCTCCTAATCATCACTTCCACTAATTCTATTAGTTTACCCGTAAGGGAACCTATATTCCAGGAAGCTAGACGGATCCTATGAAACCCTTGCTTATTTATCACTACACCCGGGGTCCGATGTAGCGCGCCGTCTCTGGACGACGACCCTTTCTTATTTGTCACTACACCCGGGGTCCGATGTAGCGCGCCGTCTGTAGACGATGACCCTTGCTTATTTGTCACTACACCCGGGGTCCGATGTAGCGCGCCGTCTCTGGACGACGACCCTTGCTTATTTGTCACTACACCCGGGGTCCGATGTAGCGCGCCGCATCTGGACGACGACCAAGCCCTTGCATATTTAACACTACACCCGGGATCCGATGTAGCGCGTCGCTGAGTAGGGGACGCCCCAACGATATTCTGATTCTATCAGTTAATGTAATATATCTCATATATAATATACATTAAATTATCGAATCAACACTTGATCCGATAATCCGGCTATATTGCATATAACTGACTAATATAACATGTACTATTTCATCGAATCAACACTTGATCCGATGACCCGGCTATATCACATATACCCGGCCGATATCTCATATCGCGAGAATAGAATACGATATCTCATATCGTATTATTATCGGTCCCGCACATATCACATATGTGCTCCTACTCCATTCTTCCTGAGCCAGGAAACCTCTGTGTTGGACTCTAAAGAATCGTCAATATGCCGGCAGTAGGTGATGATCATATCAAACACCCACAAGCTGCAAGCGGTCAGCTAAACGTAACAGCCATCCAGGTATTGAGCGATCAGAAGATCAAAAAGCAAGCCTGTACATTCTCCTGCGAATCCAATCAGTAACACTACCGTACAGTCCGGTCTCTTCGTCTGATATGTCGCATATCTCACCTAGGAGTGATAAACGTCAGACCCCAGTAGCTTGATAAGTCGTGTCGATATGAGGTCCATAACAGTTCGAGAAACTACTGATAACACTTACCAGTTAATCTCAGCAACCCTGGCCAGCGATTTCCAGTTATAGCCAATCGAACATAGCGCAACATCAACTCCCAATACCGGGAGAGACGAAACCCCTCCTATCGCTCATTGCCTCTATGTGATTCGGGACTGTACCCAAAAGTCACCACGCCCTCTTGGACGTGGTATGATGGAAATCAAAGCACAGTGGGAATCACAAAAGACTCTATGACGATCTCGGGTCTACAGACTAACCTGTACCAGTGTCACCAGAGAACTGCCATCTGACGTTAGGTATAATACCATCTAGGAGTTCTCGGCGAGTCCGTCCAGTGTACCCAGTCTCCACTGAGCACCCGTATACTATCTCTGATATCAAACACCAATGGATATGGGATCATCCATCGCCCATCTACATGGGTCAAGAAGCATACGCTAGTCTACTCTGGTATATCAATGCCCTGTCTCGATACACCTACGACTAGGAACATTTGAAGGATGTACTTAGCGACTACACTGTCCCCACTAGTATGATCTGCATCATAGTCCCGGTAGTCAAGTACTCATCCTAAGGGATTTATCAACATGTAACCAAGATATAATCAGAGTACATGTTAAGATAAAGAGCAACCGATAGCATACTATCATGTCGAGCAAGAAAGTCATCCCTATATATGTCCAAGCATCCACTACAATATACATCATATGTACAGTAATGGCCTCTAGGGCATACATATAACTAACAATCTCCCACTTGCACTAGGGCCATCTGTTGCAGTATCTCATACCCAACAATCAGCTGTGGTTGAAGTATCTCATACTCAACCATCCCATAAAAGTCTCTACTGGGAAATAGGCCTTTGTGAGTGGATCCACACTGTTGTCCTCTGTATCTACTCTCCTGACCTCGATCTCCCTGGAGATCATCTATCTCCATGATCAGGTGATACTGCCTAAGAATATGTCTGGATCTCGGATGGGACGGGGGTTCATAGGCATAAGCCAAACTCCATTGTCACACAATGGTAGGAACGAAGTTCATCTCATGAACTTATATATATCCAGACTGCCTCTTTTGTAGTATCCTTGGTAATGATGTATCTTGCCTTTAATCGTCTAGTATGTCTTAGTATCTAGCTTGGAACTCTTCCAACATACCATCCCTCCACTGAGGGTAAAGACAATGCCTATGACTGAAAATCAGTCGACCTTACCACCCTGGAAGCTTTCCAGTGATTCTCCTCAGGATCGATTGATACCATCTCACTACATCTAGTGAGAATCTTAACATCCAATTAGATTTATATCATAGATCCAAATCCAGGATTCAGGAGGTATCACCTTGATCCTATATGGAGAATCCATGTGATAAGAAGAGATTGACCGAGCGTATCATAAGAAACTCCTTCCCTATCAAGAGTATGTCATCCACGTACTATATGAGGATTACCACCATACTCCCTACTACCTTTTTGTCTATAAAAGGTTCATCTTCCATTTTGATGAAGTCAAACTCTTTGACTACCACATCAAAATAGATGTTCCAACTCCGCGATGCCTGCTTTAACCTGTAAAGCAACTTGTACACGTTTCCGCTGCTCCCACTATCTACGAAGTCCTCTGGTTGTGTACTTATAGACTCTCTCTTCTAAATCACTATTTAGAAAAACAGTCATGACACCCAACCGCCAGATATCGTAGTCATGGTGTGTAGCAGTGACAGGTAGGATCTAGATGGACTTAAGCATAGCTTTGAAAGTCTCAACTTTTCCATGTACACCAAGTAATCTTCTCAAGATATACTTGCTCCTGATGAGGATTTAACCCTTCAAATAAAGCAACCAAAGTCCATACTTTGTTGGTGTATATGGATTCCATCTCAGATCGCATAGCATCCAGCCATTCTTACAGAGTCCCCACTCCAGATGGCCTGCTCGAAACTAGTTGGGTCATGATCTCGTGATGCAATCCTCACTCCCACTGTCATAGAGAAAAACCGAAGTATCTCTCAGGTGGGTGAAGAACCCTACCAGATCGGCGGAGAGGCTGAGGTTCGTTGGAAACTATTGAATCCTCCGGGTTTTACCAAATTATCAGCTGCAGTTTGTATAGCTGGAACTCCTTTCAGTTCTACCTCATGACCACAAATTTCTTCACAAGAAATTCCCTTTTTCTTAAAAAGGTGGCATGCCGAGAAATAAAACACCTTCTATTCCTCGGTTCGGCAGAAGATATTCCCTTGCTCATGCTTGGGATATCCAACAAACTTTCACAGAACTGATCTTGCCTTGAGCTTCTCCGGATCATGCTTTTAGACATAGGTCGGACAAACCCAAATCTTAACATCTTTAAGAGATAGGCTCTTCCCATACCATATCACATATGGAGTGGTAGGCACCTGATTTGATATTGTAACGTTTCAGAAATCGTTTTGCGAATTTTCCCGTTTTAGGGCAAAATTGTCGGTTTTTCCCGTTTTAACCCGATTTCGATCAAAAGACCGTATAAGCTTACCAACACATAATTTGGCCAAAATAAAGCTTGTGCGCGAACTTTGGGAGTATTTGGGAGGTTTTGGTTCAGATAGTTTTTTTCCCAAATAAAATATTATTTTAAGCGGTATTTTGTGCACGTAAATCGGGAAAATTTTTATTTTGTGAATAAATTAATTTTGTCACTAGAATTATTTTAGAAAGTTCTTTTTAAATATCTATATTTTTTTTGGTGACTAATGGTTTGGATTTAAAAAGAAAAGAAAAGAGTGAAAGGTGGCAAAAATAGCATTTTTTATATTATTTACACTCTTTCCTAGCTATTTCCTCACAAATTATTCACAAAAATACCCCCCTCACCCCCATGGCCGACCCTTATCTCTATTTTCTATCCAAAATATTTCCCAAGCTCATTTCTTCATGATTTCTTCAAAATTCTTCAAGAAAAATTCCAAAATAAATCCACAAAAATCCTAAATAAATATAAAACCATCTTTTCCTTCACTAATCCTTCTTGGTTCTTCAACAAGCTTGGGTTTTGATGCTAAGATGATGGATTAAGCTTCATTTTGGTGTTCTTGGGGAGGTATAATTCTTACATTAATCCTTTTATACTTGCTTTAATCTTAAAACTAGCTAATTTAGTTAACTATTTAAGTGGTTAGTTTAGCTTTTAATTCATGATTAATTCATTATATTTGGTTTAAGAAATTCATGTTAGGGTTAAATTTTGATTAAGTGATTAGTGTTTAATTCAAGTGTTAAATTGTGTTTTGGAAAAGATTAATCTAGTAGAAAGTGTTAAAATTTGTTAATAAGCATTTTGTTTAATTAAGCAAAATTGCTTACTAGATTTTTGCTAAAACTTATTTAAGAAAGTTTAAAAAATATAGGATTGGTTTAGATAGCTTAGTTAAGCTATTTTAAGGTATTTGTAATTGTTAGATTTGTGTTATCTTGAATCTAGTGCGATATATTGCGATAGGTTGCTTACTAGATTTCGGGGTTTTTCCGACGTAGGGTTCTTTTGGTAGTTGCGAGGTTATATCCAGTGTATTCCTCATAATTTTTGTGTTGTGTTGCGCGATCGGGACGATCGGTGTCCAGAATTGGTGTTTTGTAGTTTAGCGACCCCAATTAGGGTTTTGGCCGGTATCGTGCGCGATAGATGCGCTAAGCGCGCAGTGTAATTTTCCGGGCGTTTTCGTCGCGTTTCGTTGTCTTTTCATCATTGTAGAATATATGCTTATGTGATGTGTTTATGAAATTTTAGGTTCGCAAGCGGGGACTTCGGACGCTACGAAAAGGGGAAAACAGGTGGTAGGCTTCACCTAGATTGGAGCGTTGGTGAGTAGATTTAACATCTACAGGGGAATCGCCCGCATGGCGTTATGCATCTGGGCTAGAAATATTTAAACTGTCGCATATTCTATGTCATGTTTAGAATTGCGCATTTACCCTATTAGTTAGATTGTAGTGTGCCTGGACTAGTAGTAGTAGGACACTGCACATATTATTGACGATTTATGTTGCACTAGCACTGTTTGTATGCTATACACACCGTCAATAATTACCATGTCACACACATAACCACTTATAGACGCTATATTTCTTGGTTAGGGACATTGTGACATTGATTCATATTTCTTATCACATTGACATACAGTTATCTGTTTACCTATAGGTATTGTACCATTAGTGATAGGTACATACACACCTAAGGACATAGCTACAGGTGTACTTGCATTTTATACTTTACTTATACCTGATAGGTATATCACATCATCATATAGGTAGATACCTATATTTCTGCTATACCATTCATGTGTTCATTTATATCTGGTGAATGCTATGCTTTTCTTTTATACGCTTGATTACAGTTTTTATGTTGCGTATACTTTATTCATGGATTATCGCATTGTTATATGGATTTTTCATGATGTTTTCAGGATTTGGGAACCGTGGTAGTTCATGAAATTATGCATACATTGAAAAACCCGGTTTCCTTGATATGATATTTTAGCAGCCACCATGAGATTTATCGGTGCTGATATATATACCCTACGCGAGGAAAGGAGGGATCCGTGTATGGGTACATGGTGGGGCCCGGAGGTACCCTGAAGCAAGAACGTTGTCGCTGTGTGAGTCGACATCACGGTGCTAGGCGATGAGGCTTAGGGGAACCATACTTTCCGGTGACAGGACCATTGGCTCATCGGCTATCGAGTGGATACCGACGGGAGTCATGTACGTATGGATACGTCGAGAGGCGAGGGTCAGAGCTAGGCACTCGAGCTTTCGGGATAGCGTATGATACGTACCTATCAGGGGGCCAGTCATGGAGACAGCACCTGATGGATCGGCATTTCTGTGTCGATGCTTGGCACATTGGTTTCATGATATTTCCAATTACTCTTTTGTATATATAACAGGGGATTGAGTCGCTGTTATATATACCCTTACACCAATATTAGTGGAATGGGACGCTAAAATATATGCATTGCCCTCATCATATTTATTTATGACATTATATTAGGATGTTAGAACTGTGCTGGAGATTTGATTTGGGACTTAAGAGATTCATTGGGATTGGATACTGATATTGTACATACGAGATATGTGAGATCCACTTGCTGTTGTACATTTGATATATGTGAGATATACTGATATTGTACATACGAGATATGTGAGATCCACTTGCTGTTGTACATTTGATATATGTAAGATATACTGATATTGTACATACGAGATATGTGAGATCCACTTGCTGTTGTACATTTGATATATGTGAGATATACCTGATATTGTACATACTAGATAGGTGAGATCTACTTGATGTTGTACATTCGATACATATGCAAGATATACTTGATATTGTGCAGTTGAGGCGATGTGACACTTAGATGATATGAGAGCCAATTTGGGGGCTGATTTGAGGAATTGGGATTTTGATTTGTCTTGCTGGATTGTGATCCTACCACGATGTCTGGATTCTTTGGAAATGACATATTTCACTCCATACCTCATCTTTATATACTTGTGCACTGTTCCATGTATTAGGAGTACCTATGAGTGTACCTTTCATGAGTGTTGCACATTTACTTTCTCATATCCCCAGTGCATGATTATTGCATACTGTTGTCATATCATTATTGCTTTATATATTGGTGGTACTTGTTAGTGTACTTTCCATTATTTCGTACTCATGACCTGTTATTGCTGCAATTGTGATATATTAGATTCATGTTGTACGTACATTTTTGCGATTACCTGCATATGTTATTTACTATTCACGAGTTGGCAACTCACCCCCCGTTGTGCCACAGGTGTTACAAAGTGTTCTCCAGAGTAGTCGAGGCTGGCTATTCATCTATCATCTTTTGCTACGGATACCGCATCAGCTCACAGTGTGCAGTTTGCTTAGGTGGGTTTTATGGTTATTCGTTGTATTGTATATTCGTTGTATCCCTGTACTCTCCATCTACTATTTTCATATTGACTTAGAGACTTGGTGAGGACGATGTTGTATATTATGTTGGATTTGTTGTCTTTTATACAGTTTCCTTTCTTTTGTCTCTTATTTCTTCGCTACGGCGTCGTATATTTGTTGTGGTGGTTGTTATCCGCCTTTGGGCTTCGATTTGCTCCCGTTGGGGATGCTTTACTTTATATTTATGTTGTACCTATTTTTGGGGCTAGCTTTTACAAAGGAGGTGCTGCCAAAATTTTAAAGGAAATAAAGTTGGACTTTTAAAGATTTTGGGTTGTGATTTTAAAGACTTTTAAACAATGTTTCTTATCTTTTCCGTATTTTTATGGTTTAGATTTCTGGGTTTTGGCTATCTTTTACTGCGTTACGTTTGGAGGCGTTGCGTAGTATTAGGGCCGTCACGTGCCAATTTCGATTCGTGACAAAGTTGGTATCAGAGCGCGGTTTTACCTTTCGGAGTGTAGATGACCTTGGTATGATGGAGTAGGTAACCTAAGCGGAGTAACGTAGTGTGTGTATGTCTGCAGCATACTCACGATGCAGTATTTCGCTTAAAGTGCCTAAGTACAAATTGCTTGAAATTCCTTCCTTGATGATTCATATCCTTGTGATTCGATTTCCTTGTTCTTATCGAATCCTATCTCTATTTATCGCCTTGCCGCCGATGACTATGGGGACTCAGAATGGTGCAGCGAGGGCCGAGGTCAGAGTTGGCTCGGGTGAGACGAGCACTGACCAGGATGGCACTTTTGTTGCACAGGTGCAGACGGTTCAGCCTTCGACAGATCAGCTCGCTAGGCTTGTGACAGAGATGCAGGACTTGCGCCAGACGATGAGATCATTGGTTGATGCCATTCGAGCGCAGCGACAGGAGGTTGACACCCCTGTTACTCAGTTGTTCCTTGGGATCAGCATGCAGCAGTCTGTCACCTACGTAGCACCAGTGGATGTAGCCGCAGTCGACGAGACACATATTCCAGAGACTTTGCGAGTTCCAGGACAGTGGAGGACCCGTACAGGTGTGCCAGTCCAGGGACAGAGGCCTAGTCGTCGAGATAGATTTCGTGACCATCACGGGAGCAGCAGAGGCATAGGACGTGGACAGACGTTCAGCTCCTATCCCCAAGAGGGTCAGCAGCGTTATATTGGATGCTATCGATGTGGGAGCCTTCACCACTTCATCAGGGGTTGTTCCTTAGCGCCGCGTCAGAGTCGTGTTCTAAGAGGTCGTGGGTGTGGAAGGTTCGCTCAGAGGGGTCAGTCTGGCAGAGGAAGAGTTTTGACAGTTCCGGGTAGAAGGCAGACACGAGAGTTTGTTTCTACTCATCCGGACGCACAGGCGTCCAATGCAGAGTTTTCAGGTATCCTTGTTCATGTTCTTTGATGTACTTGTTGGTTTTTCTCACTTTGTGCCGTGGTTGGGACGAGGATCGTGTTAGTTAGATCAGCCGTTTTTTTGTGTTCACTTCTGTCAGTGATTCTTTTGTTGCGCGACACGTATTTCAGTGGTATGCCAATCGGTGGGGAGATTTTGCCGTCATTGGATCCTTCTAGAGATGTTGGATTAGACGTTCTCCTGGGCACGGACTGGTTACTTACGTGCTATGCGTCTGTGGACTACCGCAAGGAAAACAGACAGGGTTTGTTTTCCCGGCGTGTCAGTTCTTGTTGTGCAGGGGGACAGTGGTGTCGACTCTCACAACTCGAATTCATCCTTTTTCGCTAGTCTGCTTTTGAGGAGAGGATGTCGAGGATTCTTTGCGTTCATTCGTGATACCGGAGCCATAGTGGATTGTTGGACCGGGTACTTATCATGCGAGAGTTTTCCGACGATATTCCAGGAGAGCTAGCGAAATTCAGGGAGCTTAAGGATCTGCTGCAGAGTTGTTTGTTGGGAGGTTTGTGTGTCCGAGTGTTTCGCTTTTGGTAGCTCCTATTTCTGTTCGTCAAGGAGAAAGACGACAGATTGTAGTTGTGGATTGATAGATCGTCAATTGAACCGGCTTACGGTGCGGTTAGGTATCATTTACCTCGCTTTGACGATTTCTTCGATCAGCTCCAGAGTGCGAGACTTTTTCTAAGTTTGTTTAGGATCAGGTCATCATTGTTGCGGGTTCGGAGTGGTAGTATTCCGATTTCTGTTTTTGTGCGTGCTATGGGCAGTTTGTGTTTTGGTGGTGACGTTGAACTCGCCAATGCCCTAGCAGCATTTGTAGTTATGATGCACCAGATTTCTTCAGGCCGTTCCTCGACCAGTTGCTGTTGTGTTTTGACGACATTCTGGTCTATACTTTGTGTCTTGAGGAACAGGAGCAGCACTTGAGAATTTGTTTTGCAGACATTGGGAGAGCCCCAGCTGTTTGCTAGATTCTCGGAGTGTTCCTTCAGGCTTGTTTGTGTTGACTCCTAGGTCTTGTAGTTACGGGAGACGGTTTCGTATGGTTCCGAGGGAGATCGAGACCGTACAGCTTAGGCCCGAACTTGTGTGCAGGACGGAGGTCTTTTGATTTTTGGATTAGCAGGTTGTTACCGCCGTTTCGTTCAGGATTACTAGCGTATTGTTGCACTGTTGACTGTACAGACCTGAAAGTAGGTTCTTTTCTTTGGACTGAGGCATGTGTACAGAGTTTTCGGCAGTTGAAGATTCAGTTAGCAACTGCATCAGTTCTTGCTTTTGATTCGGAGTCTGTGATTGTGACAAGGTTATGCTAAGTAGGAATGCGTTTGTGTACCTGATGTTATCGGGTAGAGACGTGAAATCCTAGAGCAAGCACATCAGTCAACTCTCTATGTTCATTCAAGTTCCGCCAATATTGACGTGACTGGTGAGATAGTTACGGGTGGACAGGAATGTAAAGAGAAATTTCAGGTTTCGTTTCAAGGTGTTTGTCTTGTTGTGCGTTTGTGTTAATTGTTTGCGGCAGTTGGGATCGTCACTCGACATTGTTAGGATACTTCTTGATAGCTGTTATCAAGAGACATTCCAATTGGCAACCTTTAAGTTTTGTTTGTTAAGTGGTGTCGATCTCCAGTCTGTTTTTCTGACTCTGCATAGTAGGATTTTTGGACCCCAGCTAGTCTAGAGACTTCGGAAATGATCCAGCTATTTCAGGTAAGGATGATGACAGTCCTGTGCGGACAGAGGTCTTATGCCGACCATGGTGATCGCAGGCTCGAGTTCGCTGTAAGAGATCATGTATTCCTACGGATTTTTCCGATGAAGGACGTGTTGAGTTTTGGGAAGCTTACCCAGAATTGTCGATCCTTCCCAGATCCTTAAAGTGAGTTAGTTCTGTTGCCTTTAATTTGGTACTTCCGCCCAGATTATTGAGTATTCACCCCGTATTCCTTGTGTCGATACTTTGCAATTTCCTTCATGACCTTTCTCACATGATTCAGCACCAGACCATTTAGCTTGGACGCGATCTTTCGTTCACCAGCAGCCAATTGTGTTAATGGCTAGGCGGGTGGAGAAACTTCAGTCAAGGGTCTTGCCATATGTGAAGGGTTTTCTTGGACGTAGCCGTATAGTGAGGTAATCACTTGGGAGGCTGCGAACGAGATATGAGAGTTTAGTAATCCTCTCTTTGAAGGTACGCTTAGTGAAAATTTTAAATTCGGGGACGAATTTTTATAAGGGGGGAGATTGTAACGTTTCAGAAATCGTTTTGCGAATTTTCCCGTTTTAGGGAAAAATTGTCGGTTTTTCCCGTTTTAACCCGATTTCGATCAAACGACCGTATAAGCTTACCGACACCTAATTTGGCAAAAATAAAGCTTGTGCGCGAACTTTAGGAGTATTTGGGAGGTTTTGGTTCAGATAGTTTTTTTCCCAAATAAAATATTATTTTAAGCGGTATTTTATGCACGTAAATCGGGAAAAATTTATTTTGTGAATAAATTAATTTTGTCACTAGAATTATTTTAGAAGGTTCTTTTTAAATATCTAGATTTTTTTTGGTGACTAATGGTTTGGATTTAAAAAGAAAAGAAAAGAGTGAAAGGTGGCAAAAATAGCATTTTTTATATTATTTACACTCTTTCCTAGCTATTTCCTCACAAATTATTCACAAAAATACCCCCCTCACCCCCATGGCCGACCTTATCTCTATTTTCTGTCCAAAATATTTCCCAAGCTCATTTCTTCATGATTTCTTCAAAATTCTTCAAAAAAAATTCCAAAATAAATCCACAAAAATCCTAAATAAATATAAAACCATCTTTTCCTTCACTAATCCTTCTTGGTTCTTCAACAAGCTTGGGTTTTGATGCTAAGATGATGGATTAAGCTTCATTTTGGTGTTCTTGGGGAGGTATAATTCTTACATTAATCCTTTTATACTTGCTTTAATCTTAAAACTAGCTAATTTAGTTAACTATTTAAGTGGTTAGTTTAGCTTTTAATTCATGATTAATTCATTATATTTGGTTTAAGAAATTCATGTTAGGGTTAAATTTTGATTAAGTGATTAGTGTTTAATTCAAGTGTTAAATTGTGTTTTGGAAAAGATTAATCTAGTAGAAAGTGTTAAAATTTGTTAATAAGCATTTTGTTTAATTAAGCAAAATTGCTTACTAGATTTTTGCTAAAACTTATTTAAGAAAGTTTAAAAAATATAGGATTGGTTTAGATAGCTTAGTTAAGCTATTTTAAGGTATTTGTAATTGTTAGATTTGTGTTATCTTGAATCTAGTGCGATATATTGCGATAGGTTGCTTACTAGATTTCGGGGTTTTTCCGACGTAAGGTTCTTTTGGTAGTTGCGAGGTTATATCCAGTGTATTCCTCGTAATTTTTGTGTTGTGTTGCGCGATCGGGACGATCGGGGTCCAGAATTGGTGTTTTGTAGTTTAGAGACCCCAATTAGGGTTTTGGCCGGTATCGTGCGCGATAGATGCGCTAAGCGCGCAGTGTAATTTTCCGGGCGTTTTCGTCGCGTTTCGTTCTCTTTTCATCATTGTAGAATATATGCTTATGTGATGTGTTTATGAAATTTTAGGTTCGCAAGCGGGGACTTCGGACGCTACGACAAGGGAAAAACAGGTGGTAGGCTTCACCTAGCTTGGAGCGTTGGTGAGTAGATTTAACATCTACAGGGGAATCGCCCGCATGGCGTTATGCATCTGGGCTAGAAATATTTATATTGTCGCATATTCTATGTCATGTTTAGAATTGCGCATTTACCCTATTAGTTAGATTGTAGTGTGCCTGGACTAGTAGTAGTAGGACACTGCACATATTATTGACGATTTATGTTGCACTAGCACTGTTTGTATGCTACACACACCGTCAATAATTACCATGTCACACACATAACCACTTATAGACGCTATATTTCTTGATTAGGGACATTGTGACATTGATTCATATTTCTTATCACATTGACATACAGTTATCTGTTTACCTATAGGATATTGTACCATTAGTGATAGGTACATACACACCTAAGGACATAGCTACAGGTGTACTTGCATTTTATACTTTACTTATACCTGATAGGTATATCACATCATCATATAGGTAGATACCTATATTTCTGCTATACCATTCATGTGCTCATTTATATCTGGTGAATGCTATGCTTTTCTTTTATACGCTTGATTACAGTTTTTATGTTGCGTATACTTTATTCATGGATTATCGCATTGTTATATGGATTTTTCATGATGTATTCTGGATTTGGGAACTGTGGTAGTTCATGAAATTATGCATACATTGAAAAACCCGGTTTCCTTGATATGATATTTTAGCAACCACCATGAGATTTATCGGTGCTGATATATATACCCTACGCGAGGAAAATAGGGATCCGTGTATGGGTACATGGTGGGGCCCGGAGGTACCCTGAAGCAAGAACGTTGTCGCTGTGTGAGTCGACATCGCGGTTCTAGGCGATGAGGCTTATGGGAACCATACTTTCCGGTGACAGGACCATTGGCTCATCGGCTATCGAGTGGATACCGACGGGAGTCATGTACGTATGGATACGTCGAGAGGCGAGGGTCAGAGCTAGGCACTCGAGCTTTCGGGATAGCGTATGATACGTACCTATCAGGGGGCCAGTCATGGAGACAGCACCTGATGGATCAGCATTTCTGTGTCGATGCTTGGCACATTGGTTTCATGATATTTCCAATTACTCTTTTGTATATATAACAGGGAATTGAGTCGCTGTTATATATACCCTTACACCAATATTAGTGGAATGGGACGCTAATATATGTGCATTGCCCTCATCATATTTATTTATGACATTATATTAGGATGCTAGAACTGTGCTGGAGATTTGATTTGGGACTTAAGAGATTCATTGGGATTGGATACTGATATTGTACATACGAGATATGTGAGATCCACTTGCTGTTGTACATTTGATATATGTGAGATATACTGATATTGTACATACGAGATATGTGAGATCCACTTGCTGTTGTACATTTGATATATGTGAGATATACTGATATTGTACATACGAGATATGTGAGATCCACTTGCTGTTGTACATTTGATATATGTGAGATATGCTGATATTGTACATACGAGATATGTGAGATCCACTTGATGTTGTACATTTGATATATGTGAGATATACCTGATATTGTACATACTAGATAGGTGAGATCTACTTGATATTGTACATTCGATACATATGCGAGATATACTTGATATTGTGCAGTTGAGGCGATGTGACACTTAGATGATATGAGAGCCAATTTGGGGGCCGATTTGAGGAATTGGGATTTTGATTTGTCTTGCTGGATTGTGATCCTACCACGATGTCAGGATTCCGTGGAAATGACATATTTCACTCCATACCTCATCTTTATATACTTGTGCACTGTTCCATGTATTAGGAATACCTATGAGTGTACCTTTCATGATTGTTGCACATTTACTTTCTCATATCCCCAGTGCATGATTATTGCATACTGTTGTCATATCATTATTGCTTTATATATTGGTGGTACTTGTTAGTGTACTTTCCATTATTTCGTACTCATGACCTGTTATTACTGCAATTGTCATATATTAGATTCATGTTGTACGTACATTCTTGCGATTACCTGCATATGTTATTTACTATTCACGAGTTGGCAACTCACCCCCCGTTGTGCCACAGGTGTTACAGAGTGTTCCTCAGAGTAGTCGAGGCTGGCTATTCATCTATCATCTTTTGCTACGGATACCGCATCAGCTCACAGTGTACAGTTTGCTTAGGTGGGTTTTGTGGTTATTCGTTGTATTGTATATTCGTTGTATCCATGTACTCTCCATCTACTATTTTCATATTGACTTAGAGACTTGGTGAGGACAATGTTGTATATTATGTTGGATTTGTTGTCTTTTATACAGTTTCCTTTCTTTTGTCTCTTATTTCTTCGCTACGGCGTCGTATATTTGTTATAGTGGTTGTTATCCGCCTTTGGGCGTGGATTTGCTCCCGTTGGGGATGCTTTACTTTATATTTATGTTGTATCCATTTTTGGGGCTAGCTTTTACAAAGGAGGTGCTGCCAAAATTTTAAAGGAAATAAAGTTGGACTTTTAAAGAATTTGGGTTGTGATTTCAAAGACTTTTAAACAATGTTTCTTATTTTTTCCGTATTTTTATGGTTTAGATTTCTGGGTTTTGTCTTTCTTTTACTGCGTTACGTCTGGAGGCGTTGCGTTGTATTAGGGCCGTCACGTGCCAATTTCGGGTCGTGACAGATTGGAACCCTATTCAATAGGTATGCAGCTTCACAAGTGCATAACTCCCAAAAGGAAATAGGAAACTAAGTAGTACTCATCATAGAGCACATCATATCATATATGGTGCGATTGCTCCGCCCCGATGCACCGATGTGCTGTGGTGTATACGGAGGAGTAATGCTGAGAGAGAATCTCATTCTCCTTTATAATAGTCCAGGATCTCCGTGCTCAAGTATTCTCCTCCCTGATCTCATTAAAGGACACAATACTTATACATGTTTTGGTTCTCTACTTCTGACTTATATTCATTGAATTTATCAAAAGCTTCAAACTTGTGTTTCAAAAGGGACATATGTCCGAATCTTGAGAGATAATCAGTGAATGTAATGAAGTACAAAGAACCGGTCCTGGCATGTGTAGACAGGGAACCTTACATACATCATCATGTATCAATCCCAAGAGTTCACTAACTCTTTCTCTGTGTCCAATAAACGAAGCCGTGGTCATCTTATTTTTTATGACATGACTGGCAAGTTTCATAAGATGTAAATTCAAATATATTTAAATATGCATCGAAATGTAACTTCAGCTAGTCGGGTCGCATTGATATGACCTAGTCTACAATTCCTTAAGAAGGATTCGTTCATTTCGGAACTCTTCCTCTTGTATGTGTTGTATACGTTAAGAACTGTAGTTTGATTTAGAAGGTCTATACTTTTAGATAACGTACCTGAACCGATCAACTCTTGATATAGGAAATGTTTAAAACATTATCCAACAATACAAAATTATATCCTTCTTTACTAAATAAAGAGACTGATATGATGTTGTATATCAGGTTCTGTATCTAATAACATTCGTTCAGAATGTATTTGGTTAATACAGGGTGATAACTGCCAACAAACTTGGCTGCAACGCTTGCACCGTTTTCAATTCTTGAAACTTATCACATGTTTCCCAGTTCTCTACCTTTCTGTAGCCCATGTAACATATTACATTTGTGGGATCCTGATCCGGTATCTCATACCCAGGACGTAAAGGTAACTGAGAAACAGTTCTCGGTAACGAACACACCCGAAGAAGATGCATCATCATACACTTTCTTCGTTTGGGCGGCACGGGAATTCTGGTAATTCCCTATTTCCTGCTCGGTCTTATAACAGTTATAAGTTGGAGCGGGACCAATGTTCCCTAGCGCAGTATAACAAGAGGGTTCGGTCAATACATCCGTATTATTATGTTGATTAAGGCGTGACATGGTCGCTACCTGGAGAGAGAGAGAAGAAAACACTCAGCGTATGCTCTTCTAAGATTAGATTGGTTATTTAAATATCTAATCAGGATGGCTCCCACTGTTTTAGTCAAATCTTCCTTCAAACCCTAAAAGGAAAGACTAGCCGAGATTAATTACACCCTACAATTTCGCCAATCTTTCAGCCAGGCCAGTGCCGGTACTTTGAGGGAGGTTCCTCGTGCTTTCGTACGGACCTAATTAAAATAAACCTCATTTTCCCAGGGGCGTAACCCCGTTGACACCTTTCTAGACACCTACTTGATCGGCTAATTGTAAAGTGTAAAACTCTCCCTGGAGTAACTCTTACTCGCAGTGGGTATCGGGATCCAACTATCTCATAGGAGGTATGCAATCTCATTGCAAATTTCAACACTTGAAATTCCCAATAATATTTTGCCCCAAGCGTCCTATGATCTTGACAGAGGTCAACAAACCATAGGCTGCTAGTCAAGTTCAACCCGTCATTTCCTGATTGAAGTAAACCCACCCGCACGACCCTTGACAGAGGTCAACAAGGTCGCACGACTACCCTAAATCAATCACATCATATGCTTATACAGATAAGCACAAATCAACTACCGCACACTACGCCTTGACAGAGGTCTACAAATGCAGCACGAATACTAACTATTACTTATCTGAAATGACGAA
Source organism: Agapanthus africanus (assembly GCA_030015575.1). Lineage (NCBI taxonomy): Eukaryota > Viridiplantae > Streptophyta > Magnoliopsida > Asparagales > Amaryllidaceae > Agapanthus > Agapanthus africanus. Next base: position 310,570,004 of record JASDDO010000008.1, on the reverse strand, counting down.
GGGCTACGACAGGTTTTAAGAAAACCTTTTGCGTAATGAACTTGATATCTTCGTAGAATCGAGTGATTTAAATGGAGTGTTTTTTAGGCCTTTCCTAGTTTTGCTAAAGAGGTCACTCCCAGTGAAGGGATCTCGGCTCTTTCCTTATCGAATAAGGTGCAGGATATTTCACAAATACCACGGTGCAAAGAAAGAACTATAGAAACAATCAAAAACAAAACCGTGAGTTTGTAGCATCTGCCAGTTTTGCTAAAGAGGTCACTCCCGGTGAAGGGATCTCGGCTCTTTCCTTATCGAATAAGGTGCTGGATGTTCTACAAGGAACACCGCTATGCAAAGCAACAACTAGAGCTACCTGTTTTTGAAAATTCAATTCCACAACATCTTTAGGTTTCTTTTATTTCATTAATCTCATTAATGAAGTCCCATTTATTATGCTTCACAAGCATCAGATATGAAACGAAATCAACAATATATAATATATATCTCACATATATAATATAAACATTCGTCTCAGGTAGTAATATGATCTCATCACAGAACATTACAGCAGAAGAACATATATGAAATATTGGATATACTAGGAGGTCCGTGTTTTAATACGAGCATGTATAAAACACGAATTCCACGGTCGCGATGAATAGCCAATCTGACAACCCTAGACCCCTAAGAGAGCAGCAAGCAACCCTACCAATTCTAGAGTTAGGAGACCCGGTCTCGACTCCTCGAGATAGTCTCCCACTGGATCCTGGAACCCGGTTACTTGTGCTCCCCGCCTTGGGTCTATCCTAATGCGGAAAAGTAAATAATATACAATGGTGACATCATCCTCAGCCCGGAAGTGCCCCCAATAAAAGAATATTACATACAATGAATTTTACATGAATGAAAATGAAAAACTCTCATCTCACATAAAACCTATGGCTATTCAAAACACGACGATCCAATATAACATATCACAGCAACACATAATATCTCATATCATCAACGTAAGTAAATATGCGTACCCCAGTTGTCGTTGATGTATAGCAACGAAACCGGCGATACACCACATATTACACTTACGGTCGCAGAAAAGAAAGTGAAAAACTATAACAGTTGTAATCCGCAACCACCTTAGATATCATAAACCCAATGTATCTCATACTTGGATTTCATGCCTAACCATATGAATTCCTTAGATATCGCATCCCTAACAATTATAAACCCCGCATTTTAGTCTCAATATCGAAAACACTTTTCAATATCAAGTCGGGCAATTCAACAAGATTCCCGATATCCTGATCGAATGCTCGTTGGAAACTTTATTAGACGGCCGCACCCCCTGGTGCCGTCGACGAAGTGCATTAAGGCGGAACACCGCTGCCGCGAGCACCCGAACTGATGCTTTTGGCGATGGGGTTCTCCTACAGTCACTTGGTCGGGGCTATGGGGCGTGGCTATCTATTAAGTTTACCCGGCGAGTATCCGCGTACGCTACGTGATTGCGACGGACTTTTGATCGCATCAAAATCCCGTGGCAACCGATCAAATGAGACTAAACTGCTAGATTTACAACATTCAAACTAGTTATCTCATAACTATATTTGTGGATTCCAAATATTGTATCACATTCCAGAATATCATGACGATGTTTAACGTTTCGATCGAATCAACATACACTCACAAATTACCCCCGTGAGCTCAACACTTGAGCAAAGTCAAAACACTCAAAAACCGTGCCACAGTGTCTATGGTCCAGCCGTAGAAGGAGTTAACCAACGCCTCACCTATGACACCACGGGACTACGGCAAACCCGAAGGTTCGTTTGCGGTTCCGTAGGCATAGAATCGAGTTAAGGTTATTATGTCTTCTAGGAGGTCCATAGGGGTACTTGCACGATTTAATGAATATAATCAACTTCGAAAAATTACAACACTTGGAAATTTCAGCGGGGTACAAAATGCGGTGTGCGAAGTTTGATCGAACTGCTAAAAATAGTCAAGGTTACCAATACAATGTTTGATTATACGACTACGAAACACTACGAAATCGCCCCAAGTCAAACTAATCATCACATGAAAATTGGGCTAAATAAACAATAATAGGAAACCCAAATTGAACATAAAAGAGCACAGGAGGAATACGGAGGCCAGAGGGGGTGAGGGGGCCGGCCAGGCCGGAATTTCTGGCTAGTGGCTCGGCTAAAATCCGAGCCCCTCCCTCCGTATTTCACCCAAGTTCATATATTGTCCAAAATATCATTCTGCACCTGTTTGAAAAAATTTTAAAGGACTTTTTACAAAATTTCCAGAGAGCAAGAATGGAGTTTCAAAATACCGTATTTCAAAATGATTTTCGTTTTCGTAATTGTTATAACACCGTATCTAGAATTCTAGTTTGGCTCTGATACCACTGTTTTGCTTCCCTTCCACCTAGTCTAGGGTTTGGTAGCATCACACATGCCACTTTAAAATTTTAGAGAGGTGCAAAGCAAGTAAACCATGAATCATGCTAGAATTACTAGGGTAACAAGTTTGTATCACATACAAAGAAGTAAAGAGATAGGGATTACAACCTTTGTAGTCCGTTCCTTCGCTTTATAAGCTCCGTGTTGAGGTCCATTTGCTGCGATCATCATGAACTCCGACTCTCGAGAGGCTCCATGAAGAGAATGATCCATGTTGCTTGAAGACTTCACTAATCCAAGATGATCTACCTTGAAGAATCTCAAACCCAAGCTCTTGCTTCACTAATCGAGTATTAGCAAAGCAAACACCCTAATCTAAGTGGCTAGAATAGATGAGGATGATGAAGAAGGAATTTTTCTCTCTTTTGTTTTCAATTTCTCACTCATTATCATAACTTATAAAAAGCTAGTGAAGCTTTTTATCAAAGGAAGAAGAAGAAGAAGAATGCTCAAAACCTTTTGTGATGAATAATGAATTATTGTTGTGGTTACGAATTCAACCATGGGTTAAGAATGAAGGCTTAACCCTTGTAGAGAATAAACTAGGATAAAGGGTTTTGGGTTGGGTTAAGAAATATCTATACAAAGAAACAAAGCAAATGACAAAAGTCAAAGCTTCATGAAGCTTCATGGAAGCTTCATGCATTCTTAACCCTAATCGAAAACCTAACCATGTTTAAACTCTACAAAGCATGTTGCATTTGCAACCCTAACATGTTACAATATTATATATCACATATATAATATATTTTGAACAAAAGAAAATAATACAATTAACATATATCATATATACATCAATGTATTATCCCGTGAGAAAATGAATCAATAAAGCGAGCTTATATTAGTTAATGTAATATAATATATCTCATATATAATATACATTAAATTATCGAATCAACACTTGGTCCGATAATCCGGCTATGTTGCATATAACCGACTAATATAACATGCACTATTTCATCGAATCAACACTTGATCCGATGACCCGGCTATATCACATATACCCGGCCGATATCTCATATCGCAAGAATAGAATACGATATCTCATATCGTATTATTCTCGGTCCCTCATATATCACATATGTGCTCCTACTCCATTTTTCCTGAGTCAGGAAACCTCTATGTAGGACTCTAAAGAATCGTCAATACGCCGGCAGTAGGTGATGATCATATCAAACACCCACAAGTTGCAAGCGGTCAGCTAAACGTAACAGCCACCCAGGTATTGTGCGATCAGAAGATAAATAAGCAAGCATGTACATTCTCCTGCGAATCCAATCAGTAACACAACCGTACAGTCCGGTCTCTTCGTCTGATATGTCGCATATCTCGCCTAGGGGTGGTAAACGTCAGACCCCAGTACCTTGATAAGTCGTGTCGATATGAGGTCCATAACAGTTCGAGAAACTACTGATAACACTTACCAGTAAATCTCAGCAACCCTGGCCAGGGATTTCCAGTTATAGCCATTCGAACACAGCGCAACATCAACTCCCAATACCGGGAGAGACGAAACCCCTCCTACCGCTCATTGCCTCCATGTGATTCGGGACTGTACCCAAAAGCCACCATTTTGCACGCCCTCTTGGACGTGGTATGATGGAAATCAAAGCACAGTGGGAATCACACAAGACTTTATGACGATCTCGGGTCTACAGACTAACCTGTACCGGTGTCACCAAAGAACTGCCATCTAACGTGAGGTATAATACCATCTGGGAGTTCTCGGCGAGTTCGTCCACTGTACCCAGTCTCCACTGAGCACCTGTATACTATCTCTGATGTCAAACACCAATGGATATGGGATCATCCATCGCCCGTCTACATGGGTCAAGAAGCATACGCTAGTCTACTCTGGTATATCAATGCCCTGTCTCGATACACCTACGACTAGGAACATTTGAAGGATGTACTTAGTGACTACACTGTCCACACTAGTATAATCTGCATCATAGTCCTGGTAGTCAAGTACTCATCCTAAGGGCTTTATCAACATGTAATCAAGAGACAATCAGAGTACATGTTAAGATAAAGAGCAACTAGATAGCATACTATCATGTCGAGCAAGAAAGCCATCCCTATATATGTCCAAGCATCCACTACAATATACATCATATGTACAGTAATGGCCTCTAGGGCAAACATATAACTAACATATCTTTTGTATCTAGTACTCTCCATCTACCACCTTCATGTATTGACTTGAGGCGAGTTGTGAGGATCGATGTTGTCTATTCTTGTGACTCTGGGTGTCGTGCTTGTGTGAGCGGGCCTTTATTATGTTGATTATCCCTTTTATGTTGTTTCATGTATATTACCTATTCCTTCGCTACGGCGTCGTATTTTCTGCTTGTGGTGGTTGTTTCCGCCTTGGGGCGAGATTTTCTCCCGTTTGGGGATGCTTTGCTTATATCTTATGTTTGTACCCGTTTCGGGGCTAATTTTTACAAAGGAGGTGCTGCCGAAATTTTTAAGAAAACAAACTTAAGCTTTAGAGTTTTTCTTGAGATTTCCAATTGTTTCTATCTATTACTTCTTGTAATGGTTTAGATTGCTGGGTTTTCGGCTTACTTAAATTGCGTTACGCCTGTTGACGTTACGTGGTCTAAGTGCCGGTCATGTGCCTAACTTGGGTCGTGACAAAGTTGGTATCAGAGCGCTAGGTTTTACCTTTCGGAGTGTAGAATGACCTTGGTATAATGGAGTAGGTAGCTTAAGCAGAGTGACGTAGCGTGTGTATGTTCCGCGGCATACTTACGACACGGTATTACGCCTTAGTGACCTTAGGACATATTGCTTGAAATTCCTTCTGTGATTATATACATCCTTGTGATTTGATTTCTATGTTCTTATTGAATCATGTTTCCTTTTCCAGCCTTTATGCCGCTAAAGACTACGAGGGCATAGAGATCGGCCGCGAGAGCCAAGGTCAGAGTTGATTCGTCTGAGACGAGGACTGACCAGGGCGGTATGCCCGTTCTCCAGGAGCAGATTGATCCACCTTCGATGGACCGTATTGCTAGGTTTGAGGACGGTATGCAGGATATGCGCCAGATGATGGGGTCATTTGTTGAGGCCAGTCGAGGGCAGCAACAGGATGTTGTCCCACCTGTGGCAGGGACCGTGATGGTGCCTACTGTTCCGGCAGTTATACCTGCAGCTACAGAGGTGATCACCGTATCGTTATCTGAGTTCATGAGGCTGAAGCCTCCGGTTTTCACTCGCACCGATGCAGCTGAGGATCCCCAGTCGTTTATCGATCGGATGGCCAGGATATGTCGTTCGCTAAGATGCTCCGACGCGAGATGGGTAGAGTTTGCGAGTTTTCATCAGGAGGGTCTTGCCCCGAAGTGGTGTGAGTGGTTAGAGAAGGGCAGAACCACGGTCTTTCTCCTATCACCTGGGCTGAGTTCGTGACGGTGTTTAATGCCCATTTTCTTCCGCAGAGCATCAGAGATACTCGAGCGCGCAGTTTCGAGTCATTACACCAGACTCCGAGTATAACGGTGGTTGAGTACGATGTGCAGTTTACCGAGCTATCTGTGTATGCTCCGTATTTGGTAGCTACTGAGGAGATGCGGGTCAAGAGGTTTGTTCGAGGCCTACTTACCCAGTTGTTCCTCGCTATCAGCGTACAGCATTATGACACGTATGCAGCAGCGGTGGACGCAGCCCTATTGGTTGAGGAGCATCTTTCCGAGACGTCGGTTGTTCCGGAACCGAAGAGAGGGTTTGTACTGGTGTGTCAGCACGGAGACAGACGTTTATTCGCCGCAACAGATTCCGTTCAGGTACTGGGGGTAGTGGAGGCTCGGGACGAGGCCAGTTATTTAGCTCTTATCCCCAGGAGGGTCAGCAGTTTTCATCAGGATGTTTTCGGTGCGGGAGTTTGTATCATCGCGGCAGGGATTGTACTGAGGCACTTGAGGTCGAGGCAACTGTACCACATGTTACCTTACCATCTTCCCCACCTCAGAGAGCATTGCCTCTTATGCCTGTTGTTGCTCCGCGTCAGACTCATGGTCAGAGAGGTTGTGGTCGTAGAGGTTTTGTTCAGAGAGGAAGGGGTAGTAGAGGCGGAGGTCAACCAGTCGCCGGTAGAGGGTAGGCTCGAGTGTTTGCCTTGACTTATCAGGACGCGCAGGCGTCCAATGCTGTGGTTTCAGGTACTCTTTCTGTATGTTCTTTTGATACACACGTTTTGTTTGATCCGGGATCTACGCACTCGTATGTTTCTACACACTTCGTGCCGAGGTTGGGCCGAGAGTCGTGTTTGCTAGATCAGCCGCTTGTTGTGATTACTCCTGTTGGCGATTCTTTTGTTGCGCGACATGTGTTTCGGTCGTGTGTCGTTCGGATTGGAGATAAAGATTCGTCCGTCGACTTGATCCTTCTAGATATGTTGGACTTCGAAGTTCCTTGGCATGGACTGGTAAGCTGCTTGCTATGCGTCTGTGGACTGCCGTGAGAAGACAGTCAGTTTTAGTTTTCCGGGCGAGTCTGTTCGGGTTGTGCAGGGGGACCGTGGTGCCGCCCCTCACAGTTTGATTTCAGCCCTTTGCGCTAGATGGATTTTGAGGAGAGGATGTCGGGGATTCTTGGCTTTCATTCGTGATACTGGAGCCACAGTAAAGTCGTTGGACCGGGTTCCTATCGTACGAGAGTTTCCCGACGTTTTTCCCGATGAGTTACCTGGTTTGCCGCCAGAGCGCGATATTGAATTTTGCATTGATCGGATTCCCGGCGCGGGGCCTATTTCTATACCGCCTTACCGGATGGCCCCGGCGGAGCTTAGAAAGCTTAAAGATCAATTGCAAGAGTTGCTTGATAGGGGACTTGTATGTCTGATTGTTTCTCCTTGGGGAGCTCCTGTTCTGTTCATCAAGAAGAAGGACGGCAGTTTGAGATTGTGTATTGATTATCGTTGTCACGCCCCGCTTCCCAAAATACGGAAGACGAGGGGTAGACAAGGCCAGCCATGCTCCTACGGTCAAGGAAAAGTCCTGCCGTAGTCACACTTCGGCTTCTAGCTTTTCATGGTAAACAGTAAATGATGCGCAGGTAATGGGAAAATGCAGTAACTGAAAGGAACAATGTAAAGACTGACCTGAAGTGGGACAATGAAAGTAACTCGGGAAGGCGAGTCAAGAAGTCTGTGAAGCACGTCTAGTTCTGATCCAGGCTAAATCTTCTCCTCACACTGAGCATGCATACTCAGATCGTCAGAGCGACACAATAGCAATATAATGTATATAATCAAGTAACAATTCTAACAGTGGTGAAGGATATGAATAACAGTAAATCAATAACAGCATGAATATAAATGAGCAGAGATAAATGCAGCGGAACAGTAAAGCAGTATAACGATATGTCATGTATGTCAACACAGTATATAAGGGATGTAAATGACAGTAACCCTATCAGTCTCTAAGTCTCACTGCACAGGTCAATAAGCCTATCGTCAGTCCAAGTGTGAGAGTCAACCACTCGCGAGTGTCCTCCACCCAAGGGTAGAACCCAAGGGCAAGGGACCACGGGCCCAACATGTAACGAGTGTATCACGGTGATATAGCACATACCCTGTAAATCTCCATATAACTCCCTAAATATATAAGCCGGCATGGGACTCCCGAGATTCTGTTGAATTCACACTTGAACTACCCCACACCCCGTGGTCTACATCAAATGCTAACCATAACCCTAAATACTAATCGATCCGTGACAAGTCTGCGCGAGAACTGGAGGCAGGACCTCCATCAAGCACGTCCCGACCAATACCTAAGATAAATGGCAGTGTCGGATGCCTTATCTGTGACATCCGTGCAAGCGCTTCCATAAGTGTCCCATACCACTTATAGTCACACGTACACGCATCCCACAGACGTCGTCAATGCAATAGAATAAAAGGGACACTGATTGTGCACAAGTACGTATCACTTTCACTTAATCACGAATACACGAACACTGACGTACTTGCCACAATCATCACTAAAATCTAACACTGGGTGAATGCACGATGTCACTAGGTTATCACTACTATGATATGGGTATGATATGATGCGTGAACAAGTATATAAACATGGTGAGGATGTTATAAAACCGCATTCTTTCACTTTCACGATTTATCATGAAACATATGTATATAATTTGGCGAAATGACAAACAGGTAGTAATTAATATGTTCAGTTATCTATCCATCTAATTTGGTTTCGAGCCAATCGGGTTCCAGGATCAATAGTTATAACCATTTCATTTTAAGCGCTCGCGGCTGGAAATCCAATTTCAGAATCAGGAATCCATTTCGCAACGCATTTTAACCCAGTTGGGATCATAATTTAGCGACGCTACAGTTGAATGAATTCTAGGGTTTTCAGTAAGGTTTTCAACGCAACAAACGGATCTTCAATCGCGTCTGTACGTTAGGAGTTATAATCTGTTTAATATCAACATGCCAATTCTGATTCTGCTGGGACTGTTATGTGTCCCGATCTTCTAAATTACAGATTAAATAGTAAATGATAACGAAACGGGATGAAACTAATTGTGTTGTCTAGCTAACAGAGTTAATTAAAATAAGCAGCGGAGTTCCGCAACCTACGAGTTAAGGAAATCCTATGGTATCCATTACGGGACAGCAAGCACAATTTGAGTCGCTCTGGACTGCAGTCCAGAGTCGCACTCCGATACATTTATCATCACGATTTAGGTACAGGAATGTCTGGAAACTAGCATAGGGTTAAAGTTCGTCGAGTTAGTTTCGATTTAAGCCCTCGAACTCACCATTATAATATGTATATGATTTATGATGAATTTAACTATTTTCAGGTGCAACAGAATTTCAGTTTTACGATCAACTTGGGGTTAGTCGTTTTGGACATAAACGATCAAGTTTTCCAACGAACCTTGTGCAAAGTACTCAACATAGCAGAGGCCAATGAGAGCCCTCCAGTTCCGTCAAATTTGATATTATTTTCCTAAGGGAACAAGCATCGAACGGTTGTGTTGCAATATTTAACATAAAGCAAACATGAGATATATATATGATATTGACTTGTATCACATAGAGAATAGCATGAAAGCAAGTAAAAACTTTCCTGGAGACCTGTCGACAAAGGTACGGTAGCGGCACGATCGCGACACACGCGCGGCTCGGCACAGCACAGTTCAGCCCTTTGGAATCAGACAATTGTATCCACTCCAGTTACTCTCCGTGCGACCGCCTGAGTTGCTTTTGGTGTCGATTTGCGAGAGGGAGAGAGAAATTTCTGAGGACAGGGGGATCTTACAGAACTAGACAGAGTTAGAGAGAGAGTAAGAGGGAGAGAGAGAGAGAGAGTTGTAGAGTGAAAGGGATATAGAGATTAGAGAGTGTAGGGTTAAACAGAGAGAGTGTTATAGAGTGGAAGAGAGAGATAGGCGCAGGGAGAGAGAGGGGGCTGCAGCGGGAGGGAGTTGGAGAGAGAGAAAGAGAGAGAGGTGTGCAGTGAGATGTAGAGAGTGTGAGGGGGAATGCAGAGAGAGAGAGAAGAAGAGCAGAGCAGATTGGCAATGAGAGGATGAGGAGGAGCGAGAGAGGAGAGAGAGAAAACAGGGTGAGGGAGAGAGAGTGACGAGAGTGGAGGAGTGATGAGAGGATGGGGTCGGTGACGAGGGCCCGACGAGATGGTCGGCGAAGGGGCGTGGGTGTGGGCTCGAGAGTGGGATGCCTTCGTCGTCGAAGGAAAAGGGATGCAGGGGGTGTTCGTGATGGAGGGGGTGCTCGGGTGGTCGGTTGCTGGTGATCGAGGGAGGAGAATGGAGGTGAGACGGCGCCGGCGGTTTCTGGTGAGGAGGAAGGAGTACGAGGGAGAGAGCGATGAGGGAATTGGAAAAGTGAGGGGGTGAGCGAGGTGGAAGTAGTTAAGGGAGATGAGAGGAGCGCGTCGTGGGGGCGAGGCAACGGTACTGCGTGGGCGTGGCGACGGCGGAGGAGGCGGCGCGAGAAGCGCGCACGCGAGCGTGAATGAAGGAATAGCCGTTGGAAAAATAAAGGAGATATACAGTAACTGGGTCGGGATAATTTTAGAGAATAATTCCTTATTAAGATTTTGGGCTTAGTGGGTGTGGGCCGGCAATTGAAAGGAATCAGAAAACATTTTGAAAAAAGATGGGCCGGGCTTGGTAGAGAAAAATAGATTTAAAAAGAAAGGTGGACACGGGCCGGCCAAAGGAATTAAAAGGAATTATTGAGGGGCCGGGCTGAGATGAATGGGCTGGGGAAAGGAAAAAGGTTTTAATAAATAGAAGAGGCCGGCTTAATTAAGATTTTGAGTTAAGTTTTGATAAAGAGATTGGGCTGGGCTAGTGTGGAAATTAGGGAAATTATATGGAAAGGAAACGGGCTAATGCAGGGAATAACGCATTTAAATGGGAAAAAGGAAACGGACCGGGCTCCATAAAATGCTAATGGATTTTAAGTAGGGTTGAGACAAATAAGGGCAGCAAAATTTGAGAAGGGGAAAAATAAAGGCCGGGCAATTTGCTGGGCTTGGGGATTCTAAGGTAACAGAAAATAAATTTTGGTATAAAAAGAGCTGGGTATTACATCATACCACCCTTACAAAAATTTCGTCCTCGAAATTTAAAATAAACGATAAGTTATATAAATATAAGTGAAAGCTATTTAGATTGCACACTAACACCAAAGATTTATTATCAGTACGGGGACGAAGAAGTTTTTAAAATAGGTGAATGTAAGAACAATGTACGGAAAGCTAGATCTAAAAAGCTATAATGCAGGAATAACTACAAGGGTAACTTCATATACGGAAATATAAATAACGAACAATATCATTCGAGGCGTACTCAATAAAAATCGAAATTTAACTATGTGCACGTATATTGATAATCAAGTAGCATAGCAGAAATAATAAGTATCAAGTATAACCACTTATAATAGTAACAACACAACACTCGAAGATAAAGTAACCATAATGAGGTAGTGAAAGCTTATTCGGTAGGTTAAAATACTTTTAGGACGAAGTATCGATCAGATAGCGTAGAAAACACTTATAGTGAAAATAAAGAGCATGGAATAAAATATGTGCGGTGTAAGGTTGTGCTACTGAAATGAAAATAACAATAATGTACTTCAAACCTAAAAACGGAGTAATCAATGACACGTACTCTTTGATAAATACAAAATACTGAAAACTAAATTTTTGAATAAGAGAGTCCCTATATATATTTAGGGTAATAAGGAGAACACAAGGAGGTATAGGGCTAGCTAGGGTAATGATTACAAGAAAATGTGGATCATTCAATGGTCGGAGTATGGCGGCTTTAGACTGAAGATCAAGGAGATTGTGATCGGGTCTGCACAGGAAGTAAGGACGAGCAACAAAGGAATACCAAAGGAAAGTATAGGAGAAAACAACAGTCGGTACACCATACGAATCAAAAATTTGAAGAGTTAATGAACTCAGACGTTTCACAAGAATTGTTTTCCTCCCAGAAGGATCTCAAACGGGCACCGACGAGGGATGAAGGGTGACTCATTTCAAGGATCGGGGTGTGGTACTTTCTAATCGAAATGGGGGTGAAAACTATACAATGAGTAGGGGTGGACAGTCAGGGAACTCAGCAGAAAAAATAAATGGATATGGGTAATAAACAAGTATTAAGCGATCCAATAATCAAAAGGTTTACAAACTCAGAAGATTTACTTCATTCAAGAAAATTTGAAACAAGGCACTCTCGAAGACTAAAAGTGGCCCTAAACTATACACATTTTATTTGGCCAGAAAGATAACATCAAAAGAAATTCCGTCAGCCGCGGTTGTGGAGATTCAGCAGGTTGCGGTAGGCTCGCGCGCTCAGGTAGGGGCGTCCATTTCCATAGCGCCTCGCAGGTATCGCTAAAGAAAGTTCTCCCATGGAAGGGTCTTGATTCTCTGGTCCTTCATCCTCGGGTAGTACTTCTTCATCGAGGTCCGATCCCATGTGATCCTCTCCTTCTGGGTTCTCTTCCCCGGGGTTTTCCTCCGCGGGATTTTCTTCTATCGGTTCTTCCTCGGGGTCTTCCTCTATCGGGTCTTCCTCTATAGGATTCTCTTCAGGATCTCCTTCTTCTTCGTCAGAATCAGCTATCATGTCAAACTCTGGGGCGGCTGCTTCTTCGTCCTCTGAATCATTGTTTTCGAAGTTGACCTGGGGACCGTTGATCTCATCGTCGGAATCCATCAGTGTGCGGTCTAAGGAAACGCATGATTGTGTATCCTCATCTAGGTGCGGCGCTGCTCCAGGGTGGGCCATGTATGAAAGAAAAGAGTCATGATTAAACAATGGAATACATCAAGGAAGGCTCAGGGTACGGAACATAGGAAAATATGCGGTTGCAGGAACTGAAAGATCAAAATGAAATGCTGTGATAATGAATAGAATTTGACATAGAGAAAGCATGAGAATGATACACATATATATATTATGATTCAAATTTTATTTCATCCAACTAAAAGTTCGACGGATACAAAGATTCAAACGGAAGGAAACATTCATAAAACGACAATATTATTACTGAAAGTAGATAACATGAAAATTATTCTTCGACTACTATAACATTGCATTCTCGTCGCGTGAGTTGGATCCTGCGTTTGATCCGCCTTATCGTCGAAGTCCGAACTACGCGGCAATCCTCACTTGGCAGAAGTGGGGAGTGTGGACGAGTTTCTCCCTTGCAGTTCTTTCCTTTCTGGGCATCCGTTGATGAGATGTTTGTCGGAACCGCATATCAGACATTTCCATTGAGCACGGCGACAATCCCTCTGAAGGTGTCCTGGCCTCTTACAATATCCACAGCAGGGGTTCTTCTGGTACTTCTGTTGCGGGGAAACAAATTGGCGTTTCATCTTCTTCCCTTTTCTTCGTCCAATAGAGGTCCCTGTATGATAGGAGACCCCGCTGGGGTCTGACTCACTTGTCTTCTCAGCCCTTCAGCTAATAGGTCGTTTGTTCGCTCCTGGGCTTCCTTTAAACCTTGTAGTACACTAAGGATCTCAACAGTCTGATTCTGGGGAGCGGACAAAGATGAAGAGTCGTTGGAAGACATGATCCTGAAACAACAATTTGAGGATGATATAAGTCACAAGCTAAATGAATCAAAATATAATATGGATAGAACAAGGATTCAAGAATATCAGAGATGATGAATATCATTACAAGTGGGGAATCAACAGTATCACTTTAAGTCACTTGAATAGAGTACGGTAGTGCAATTGCCATCACGTACCCTTGTCAAGTCATCCGAAACCATAGTGAATGGATAGCTGAACACACGATGTGAATATGGATCAAGAATGACAAGTTTCCAATCTAGACCGAGTGATGTCTTAGATTGCCAAACTCTACACGGAAACTGCAATCCCAATCGATGCAAAACGTGGGCTCTGATACCAACTAAACCATGTCATGCCCCGCTTCCCAAAATACGGAAGACGAGGGGTAGACAAGGCCAGCCATGCTCCTACGGTCAAGGAAAAGTCCTGCCGTAGTCACACTTCGGCTTATAGCTTTTCATGGTAAACAGTAAATGATGCGCAGGTAATGGGAAAATGCAGTAACTGAAAGGAACAATGTAAAGACTGACCTGAAGTGGGACAATGAAAGTAACTCGGGAAGGCGAGTCAAGAAGTCTGTGAAGCACGTCTAGTTCTGATCCAGGCTAAATCTTCTCCTCACACTGAGCATGCATACTCAGGTCGTCAGAGCGACACAATAGCAATATAATGTATATAATCAAGTAACAATTCTAACAGTGGTGAAGGATATGAATAACAGTAAATCAATAACAGCATGAATATAAATGAGCAGAGATAAATGCAGCGGAACAGTAAAGCAGTATAACGATATGTCATGTATGTCAACACAGTATATAAGGGATGTAAATGACAGTAACCCTATCAGTCTCTAAGTCTCACTGCACAGGTCAATAAGCCTATCGTCAGTCCAAGTGTGAGAGTCAACCACTCGCGAGTGTCCTCCACCCAAGGGTAGAACCCAAGGGCAAGGGACCACGGGCCCAACATGTAACGAGTGTATCACGGTGATATAGCACATCCCTGTAAATCTCCATATAACTCCCTAAATATATAAGCCGGCATGGGACTCCCGAGATTCTGTTGAATTCACACTTGAACTACCCCACACCCCGTGGTCTACATCAAACGCTAACCATAACCCTAAATACTAATCGATCCGTGACAAGTCTGCGCGAGAACTGGAGGCAGGACCTCCATCAAGCACGTCCCGACCAATACCTAAGATAAATGGCAGTGTCGGATGCCTTATCTGTGACATCCGTGCAAGCGCTTCCATAAGTGTCCCATACCACTTATAGTCACACGTACACGCATCCCACAGACGTCGACAATGCAATAGAATAAAAGGGACACTGATTATGCACAAGTACGTATCACTTTCACTTAATCACGAATACACGAACACTGACGTACTTGCCACAATCATCACTAAAATCTAACACTGGGTGAATGCACGATGTCACTAGGTTATCACTACTATGATATGGGTATGATATGATGCGTGAACAAGTATATAAACATGGTGAGGATGTTATAAAACCGCATTCTTTCACTTGCACGATTTATCATGAAACATATGTATATAATTTGGCGAAATGACAAACAGGTAGTAATTAATATGTTCAGTTATCTATCCATCTAATTTGGTTTCGAGCCAATCGGGTTCCAGGATCAATAGTTATAACCATTTCATTTTAAGCGCTCGCGGCTGGAAATCCAATTTCAGAATCAGGAATCCATTTCGCAACGCATTTTAACCCCAGTTGGGATCATAATTTAGCGATGCTACAGTTGAATGAATTCTAGGGTTTTCAGTAAGGTTTTCAACGCAAAAAACGGATCTTCAATCGCGTCTGTACGTTAGGAGTTATAATCTGTTTAATATCAACATGCCAATTCTGATTCTGCTGGGACTGTTATGTGTCCCGATCTTCTAAATTACAGATTAAATAGTAAATGATAACGAAACGGGATGAAACTAATTGTGTTGTCTAGCTAACAGAGTTAATTACAATAAGCAGTGGAGTTCCGCAACCTACGAGTTAAGGAAATACTATGGTATCCATTACGGAACAGCAAGCACAATTTGAGTCGCTCTGGACTGCAGTCCAGAGTCGCACTCCGATACATTTATCATCACGATTTAGGTACAGGAATGTCTGGAAACTAGCATAGGGTAAAAGTTCGTCGAGTTAGTTTCGATTTAAGCCCTCGAACGCACCATTATAATATGTATATGATTTATGATGAATTTAACTATTTTCAGGTGCAACAGAATTTCAGTTTTACGATCAACTTGGGGTTAGTCGTTTTGGACATAAACGATCAAGTTTTCCAACGAATCTTGTGCAAAGTACTCAACATAGCAGAGGCCAATGAGAGCCCTCCAGTTCCGTCAAATTTGATATTATTTTCCTAAGGGAACAAGCATCGAACGGTTGTGTTGCAATATTTAACATAAAGCAAACATGAGATATATATATATGATATTGACTTGTATCACATAGAGAATAGCATGAAAGCAAGTAAAAACTTGCCTGGAGACCTGTCGACAAAGGTACGGTAGCGGCACGATCGCGACACACGCGCGGCTCGGCACAGCACAGTTCAGCCCTTTGGAATCAGACAATTGTATCCACTCCAGTTACTCTCCGTGCGACCGCCTGAGTTGCTTTTGGTGTCGATTTGCGAGAGGGAGAGAGAAATTTCTGAGGACAGGGGGATCTTACAGAACTAGACAGAGTTAGAGAGAGAGTAAGAGGGAGAGAGAGAGAGAGAGTTGTAGAGTGAAAGGGATATAGAGATTAGAGAGTGTAGGGTTAAACAGAGAGAGTGTTATAGAGTGGAAGAGAGAGATAGGCGCAGGGAGAGAGAGGGGGTTGCAGCGGGAGGGAGTTGGAGAGAGAGAAAGAGAGAGAGGTGTGCAGTGAGATGTAGAGAGTGTGAGGGGGAATGCAGAGAGAGAGAGAGAAGAAGAGCAGAGCAGATTGGCAATGAGAGGATGAGGAGGAGGGAGAGAGGAGAGAGAGAAAACAGGGTGAGGGAGAGAGAGTGACGAGAGTGGAGGAGTGATGAGAGGATGGGGTCGGTGACGAGGGCCCGACGAGATGGTCGGCGAAGGGGCGTGGGTGTGGGCTCGAGAGTGGGATGCCGTCGTCGTCGAAGGAAAAGGGATGCAGGGGGTGTTCGTGATGGAGGGGGTGCTCGGGTGGTCGGTTGCTGGTGATCGAGGGAGGAGAATGGAGGTGAGACGGCGCCGGCGGTTTCTGGTGAGGAGGAAGGAGCACGAGGGAGAGAGCGATGAGGGAATTGGAAAAGTGAGGGGGTGAGCGAGGTGGAAGGAGTTAAAGGAGATGAGAGGAGCGCGTCGTGGGGGCGAGGCAACGGTACTGCGTGGGCGTGGCGACGGCGGAGGAGGCGGCGCGAGAAGCGCGCACGCGAGCGTGAATGAAGGAATAGCCGTTGGAAAAATAAAGGAGATATACAGTAACTGGGTCGGGATAATTTTAGAGAATAATTCCTTATTAAGATTTTGGGCTTAGTGGGTGTGGACCGGCAATTGAAAGGAATCAGAAAACATTTTGAAAAAAGATGGGCCGGGCTTGGTAGAGAAAAATAGATTTAAAAAGAAAGATGGACACGGGCCGGCCAAAGGAATTAAAAGGAATTATTGAGGGGCCGGGCTGAGATGAATGGGCTGGGGAAAGGAAAAAGGTTTTAATAAATAGAAGAGGCCGGCTTAATTAAGATTTTGAGTTAAGTTTTGATAAAGAGATTGGGCTGGGCTAGTGTGGAAATTAGGGAAATTATATGGAAAGGAAACGGGCTAATGCAGGGAATAACGCATTTAAATGGGAAAAAGGAAACGGACCGGGCTCCATAAAATGCTAATGGATTTTAAGTAGGGTTGAGACAAATAAGGGCAGCAAAATTTGAGAAGGGGAAAAATAAAGGCCGGGCAATTTGCTGGGCATGGGGATTCTAAGGTAACAGAAAATAAATTTTGGTATAAAAAGAGCTGGGTATGGTTTAGATTGCTGGGTTTTCGGCTTACTTAAATTGCGTTACGCCTGTTGACGTTACGTGGTCTAAATGCCGGTCATGTGCCTAACTTGGGTAGTGACACATGGTTAGGGACTAAAACCTTTATATTGTTAGAATGGTAGACCAAAACAGAAACGAAACCCTAAGACTTGTGTTAGATCATCCAACGTCGGTTTTGTGAATAATTGTGCCTACAGGAAATCTGGAATGACCCGAGACCTTAACAATGAAAACTAGCAACTCTATTAACCTATTTAAGACACTAGGAAACCACCTTGAAGAGACAAGACCACAACCCCTCTACTTGGCCGAGCAGGCCGGTTTTGGTGTGATTGTGGCCGGCCTCATTGTGGGCTTTGGTGTTAGGGTTTTCGTAGTAGCTCACCTCCCTGATAATCTATCCCCTGTAATTGTTTGTTTAGACAAATTTTACCTGAACCAAAATCTGGAACCTTTTTCTTTTGTTGCTGTTTTGAGTTTCGTGTTTTTCGAGAACTTGGTTTTGGTATTCGAACTGTGGATTCGATCGTTAGACGTTTTTATGTCAACGACGAGGGATTTATCATTGTTTTCGTATGCATAGGCTATAGGTTCTAACCTATAGGCACCTCGCGTGTCGTTTTGGTTTTGGATCAGATTTTAATGCGATACGATATGTTATGACATATAGGTACCTCCGCGTGAAATTCGGGACGACAAGGAAGAGCATGACGACAGCGAATTCGACAACCAAGGATCAATATGAGTAGATGTATATCTACGGTGGAAGTCGGGTGGATGGCGTATAGCACCCCCGCTGTTTCGTAGTGTAATATGTGAATACGTTATATATATATATATATATGTGTGTGTGTGTGTGTGTGTGTATTGTGAGCCGTGGATAATTAGTAAAAAGTCTTTAAGAGATCATGGGTTAGATTGGTATAATTGTAAGATAGTGCTTTTAGTTAGTTCTTAGTTGCAAAACCCTAGAGTAAAGGTATACACACACACACATGCACACACGTGATATGTTTTGGTATATATGATATATGTGTGTGTGTATGTGTGTGTGTGTGTGTGTGTGGATGTGTTGATATATATATACACATATACGTATACACGGGTGATGAGAATAGTATGTTATACTCGGAGGAGAGTCGATATGATCGGGCATGATGCCGTGAGATCGGTTATATTATTTGGGTCGTGTTATGAGATACGACATGATATTATAGTGAATCGATGGGCGATGTGTTTTCATACACACGCGGATATATGCTGATGTTATTAGAATGTACTAGACTTTAGATCAGTACCCCTAGTTCATGATATTATGATAATAATACCATATGAATAATGAGATATATGTGATATTTGACCCGTACCCTGATTTTGGGATGTCGTACGATGGATTTTACCATACGAGGAATAAATATGATGATTGATCCGCACTCTTGACTCGAGGATGTTGTATTATATATTTACTGTACGTGACGCTATTGAGGCGGGATCACTGACTTCTAAATATATCGACACGGACTTTAGGTGGATTTTCTTACCTTTTCGACTAGTCTCTTAGATTAGTCTTGTAGTTTATTCGGTAAATGTTAGACTGGGCTCGAGTTGTACTTAATTTCAGAAACTAAAGAATTGTGAGTACTTTCAAAAGACTACCTGGGGTATATTACGGTTTTCAAAGGACGTACCTTTTCTTAAAAGCACTTTAGCCCCTATTTTCTAAAAAAACCCACGATTCGTGCTATTTTAAATGCCAAAACTGTATGACTCGTATATATATTCATGTTCCCATTTCATTGCATATTTATACATGTGTTTCCTTACTATTATGATCTCGTTTGTTAGGATACTAGCACCATTACCGATGATGCGTTTGTCCACGAAAACTTGCTTGCCGGCTCACACACATCATCATCGGTAATTGCCTTGTTACGTACACTTTAGAAAACATTACTTTATCGGTATAACCTGCTAGCTGGTAGTTTCAACATACTATTAGTATGCTTGCTTTTATGTGCTAAATTAGATATTGAATCCTTTGCTTAGACATCCATGCATGTGTATATTCATTGGTCATGCAATATTATGGAGCTTTATGCCGGTATTCACTGTTATTGATTCTTGATTATGGGATTCGGATTTTTCAATAAGACTTTTGGATTTGGAGAAACCGCAAGAATTTATAAACTCATTATCATTTCTAAAAATAGAAATTGCGGTTTTCTCGTGATATGATATTTGTGATGTCCACCATGGGTTTTCTCGGTTCTTGAGCGGTATCATACACCCGATTCGAGATAGGGGGAAGGACCGTCTGCGGGTGCTTGGTGGACCTGGTGCGGTACCCCGGGGCAAGAAGATTGTATAGAAAGGCGTTGAGCCCGGCAGGGGAGCACTACCGACCGGTGATTGTATGGAAACTCGACGGATATCCGGAGGATACCGTTCGGAGTTATGAGAAAGATGGATATTGGCCGATCCTGATCAAGCGGAGCCCATGGGCCGATCCTGTTCATGCGGAGCCCGAGATTTGAGTATTATGTGTCGCTGTTGGACACGGACTTCATGATGTTTTGAGTGTCGATGCTGGGCACTCGGGTTTTATCATGGTTTGTGTGTCATTGTTGGAAACACGTTGGATGGTGCATTATTACATGTCACGCATCGATATTATTATTATTCTTGGCCAAGACACGAGTACTTTGATATCACACTTACGATATACTGTTACCCTTGTAGTAGTATTGTGTATTTATTTGTATGACCTAGGAGAGAGTCATACATGCAATTTCTTCTCCGTGATGTTTTCTACTCACGAGTTAGCAACTCAGCCCCATTGTGCCACAGTTTCTTGCAGGTTTGGCCGTACAGGTTTCGTTGCGGCTTGCTGGCACATTGCTTCCTTCCGGGTGATTGCTTTGGTAGGTGGGTTCACTTGTATCGTGACCACCGTCGTACTTTTATTTATTTCAGTTGTATCTAGTGAACTCCATCAACCAGATTTATATTATTGATAGACCTAGAAACCAGTATGTATATTCTTTCGACCTTAGAGTCGCGCGCTTGTATATTTATGTTTCTTCTCTGGTTTTCTTGAGGACGTTGGTTTTTCCTTCTGAGTTTTGATCCTCGCCCTTTGGTGTTGTATATTATATTGCTTGCATAGTTGTTTCTGCCAATTAGCGAAGTGCTAGCTCCCTCTTGGGGATGCCTTTATTCATTACTTGTATATTCCTGTTTGTACCCGTTTGGGGCCTGTATTTACAAAGGAGACTCTGCCGAAATTTTCGGGAAAATATGATATTGCTTTTAAATGTTAATGCCACTTATTTTATTAAAACCGCTTGCTTTAAAACAAGCTTTCCTTCACCTCTTCTTTAAAATGGCTTACTTGAATTAGGTGAGGTCCAATAGACTTCACATGATTCAAGTGCCAGTCACGTGCTATTTCGGGTCGTGACATAGTTGGTATCAGAGCGCTAGGTTTAACCTTGGTTCAACCTTGGTTCGAGTCGAGGTTTGACTATGCGGAGTCTAGGGCGTATATATATATTCGGAACCTAGGCTTGACCTTACGTAACTTAGACTTGGTCGAGGGGGTATTAGACCCAAACTTTCGTCGCATATGTTGACCTTGGTTGATGGAGTATGTGACTTAAGTAGAGTGACGTACCGTGTGTATCTTCCGCGGCATACTTACAATACGCTACTCGTCTTAAGAAGCCTTAGGATGTATATTTCTTTGCACAGCATTCTATTCGTTCATTGATCTATCCTCATCGTTATCGGTTTGTGGTTTCTGTTACCACGGTTGAACGGGCAGAGAGAGTTGCGGCTAGAGTTGCGGTCAGTATGAGCCCGTCTTGGACGAGGACTGACTAGGGAAAAATTCCGGTGACGCACGATTTCGTAGAGGTGTCGTTTTATTGTGTTTTTCGATGACATGAGCATTTCGATATATCGTTTTACGATGTTTTCTCATTGACGCGAAAGATCAAATCAGCACCAGATGATCGGGCCACCGCTAGAGGCCAGCCAGAATGTGAGGACCGTCAATGCACCGTTATATTCTTGAGGATTGAAGCATTGTTCAGCATGCGGATGAATGAGCCAGTTTTTGCTGCGACTGACAAGATATCGCCCCAGATGTTTGAAGCTATTGCAGTACGAGTTTGTACTTGGGGATATGATAGAAGATCGCTAGTCACCCATGGATGAATGACTAGGACATGTGGTTCGTTTTCATACCCCGATGCGAGGTCATCAGATTGATTGATTTCAGCTAGATAAGACTTCATACAGGCAGGTTTAGAGTCGATAGAAAACGGACGAGTGAAGAGTATTCCTCCGACGATTGGGAAGAGTTTCTGAGGGCATAGTTGGCCAGATACCTACCAGGAGATTTTGAGCTGTCGAGTTCATAGTTTCAGAAGGGAGACTCTAGATTTGAGTATAGCCATTTATAGCGCAGTCCATACAGCTACGAAGAGACGAGTTCGAATCAGTCGACATTAGAGAAAAGTGGAGTAAGAGGTTCGTACGAGATCTTAACGAGATGACGTTGCACTCCGTTTACATCAGAGATGTGATACGCATGCAGAGGCGTTGAATATGGATATACCTTTTAGAAGAAGTCGTGATGAGTATGCGACTGTTCCGGAACAAGAAATGGATTGAGTAAAGGGTGATAACTTCCGGGCAGTTCGGCAGAAACGAGATTTGGGAGAAACCCCGGCAGAATCTTTCGGGAATACTACACGAGAAGATTTGGACCCAGGATCGGTCGTATTACGCACACCCAGTAGGCTAGAGTTCGGCATCATCAACAAGACATGTTATGAGTGACCATGATTGTTGGCCAAAGATATTTAGAGGATGTGCCAGAGCGGAACTGTTTCCGTCGTCATTTCCATATTGGGCCGTTGAGCCGAGGAGTTATAGAAATGGAAATCCGCGGTGAGAGACGAGAGCCTAAGGGAACAAGGTGCCCGACCATGAAAAGGAGGCAAGTAGATATCTTGCTCTGCTAGCTTTGGATGCACCGACACCTTCTCGACTTTGAAGGAAGGACATATCGACGACAGTGTTTACGATTTGCGATTTGGTGATTCGAATATCACGTAGCCGTCATTTTGGATTTCGGTATTTTGGGCGATTTATTTGCATGATTGGGATTTTGTGCACCACAGTTGCACTCGACTTCGATTTGATGTCGTTCGAGATGTTTGATTTTGATTTCATACCTATGGTATGCATGTGATTTGACTTGTGCTTTCGGTGTAGTTTTCATGCACTTTTAGTACTTTGATTCGATTTTGTGCACGCTGATACACGTGGTTGTTAGATTATATACCACGGTATACCTAATTTGGATTGAGCTTTGTTGTATACCGTCGATTTCGATTGTGATATCGATATTTGTTTTCGTGCACCTTGTGCACTTAAGTTGGATTCTAGCGCATACTTGGCGCGCTTGATGGGATTTTTGTGCACACCAAATGCGCTAAATCGGGATTCTTCGTGAATATCAGATGCACCTGATATTGTTGTCAAGCACACCCATTGCACTTAGATTTTTTTTCTGTGCACATGTATGGTACATTCATTGATTTCGATTTATGTGCGCACCAGACGCACGTGGCATTCTTATGCACATTTTGGGATTGGGTTCTTTTGGAGCAGTATGTTGTATGATATTTACTATTTGATATAGTAACTGAGCAGGACTAGTCCGGGGATAATACCTGAATATGTTTTTGCATGCATCGATAGTTACCGAAGGGATTTCCAAAAAAGAGCTATAGTCTCAGTATTTACCTACGTGTCCGAGATGACACGAAACAACTTACAAGGGAAACCCTTCTAAATTATTTTCAAAATGGCGGGACGTGTATGTTAAACAAAGGATATATATATAAATATATATAGTTATTTTCTTACAACAAACCGTCCGCTACTTGTGCCGTGATACGCGCATCGCACAGCGATTTGAAAAAAAGGTTGGCATGGATTTCTTTTCAGATGTTTTGACGAGTTTACAACGATGCGTACTGTGTACATGTTATAGCTTTGATGTATATCGTGTTGGTTTTCGTACTGGACTTTGATTTTGGTGTTTTCACCATGACTCCGATGATTGCGTGATGCTTGACGGAGTTTTGATTTTGAGTTATATGCTCGTTTTCTTGCGCATGCATTGCGCTGAGATGTGTTTTAAGTATTGATGATTTTGGAGCCCCGACGATTTGATTGTTTTGCTGAAATGTTTTAGTATTTGGGGGGATTAAATTTAAATTCGGGGACCAAATATATTTAAGGGGGGAAGACTATAACATTTCAGGAAATAAAATAGTAAATTCAAGAATTTAAATAAATCAAATAATGAATATCATGAATATTTTATAGTTGGAGACTAGTTTTAAATGATATGGTATAATTATATATCGATAAATTGGAAAAATATTGGAAAAGTACATTTGAATGTTGATTTTGAAAGAATGTTATATGATCTAGACATTTTATAAATTTTAAACAACTAATTATATACAAGTTTATTTCTAAACTTGATTAATGTTCACTAATCATGCATTAAACTTAATCATGTTTATGCATGTGTCATGCACCATGTCATATTTCTAACACTTGTTACATTTAAATGATGTGCACCATAGTTCTTTTATAATTTTTAAGGAAATGATTTTGGCTTTTGGAAAAATAAAGAGAAGAAAAGAAAAAGGATTTTAAAATTTGAGATATTTTCTGACCATGAGACATGGAGGTATGGGCAAGAGATAGGAGAGAGAGAGGAGGTGAGGGGTCTCCTTGTCTTGGCTCATTTGTCTCTTCATTCTTTTCTCCTTCTCCTTCACCATGGCTGCCCTCTCCCACACCTCCTCTACCTCCTCACTTCAAACCTAAATCCACATCAAAACATTTCAATCCCTTCATTAAAAATGTGCACAAGCTCACGACAAGCATGGTGGATCAAGAAAGTTTGGATTTTGAGTACTTGGGGCAACTCAAGAAAATTCTTGAGTTGCCAAACGAGATAATTGTTTCACCATTAGTGTAGTAATTCATTTCCTTTAGCATCTATTTTAGT
The DNA here is from genome assembly GCA_030015575.1 of Agapanthus africanus. Taxonomy (NCBI): domain Eukaryota; kingdom Viridiplantae; phylum Streptophyta; class Magnoliopsida; order Asparagales; family Amaryllidaceae; genus Agapanthus; species Agapanthus africanus. The sequence continues at coordinate 310,545,333 of JASDDO010000008.1, read as the reverse complement.
TTAGAAGTGATTTGGTGGGGTTTAGTGATGTATGAAAATTCCTATATGAATTTTAGGGGATTCTTAACTTGTGATGATAAATTGAGGCTTGGTTAGGGACCACAACCTTTATATTGTTAGAATGGTAGACCAAAACAGAAAAGAAACCCTAAGACTTGTGTTAGATCATCCAATGTCCGTTTTATGAATAATTGTGCCTACAGGAAATCTGGAATGACCCGAGACTTTAACAAGAAAAACTAGCAACTCTATTAACATATTTAAGACACTAGGAGACCACCCTGAATAGACGAGACCCCAACCCCTCTACTTGGCCGAGCAGGCCGGTTTTGGTGTGATTGTGGCCGGCCTCATTGTGGGCTTTGGTGTTAGGGTTTTGGTAGTAGCTCATCTCCCTGATAATCTATCCCCTATAATTGTTTGTTTAGACAAATTTTACCTGAACAAAAATCTAGAACCATTTTCTTTTGTTGTTGTTTTGAGTTTCGTGTTTTTCGATAACTTGGTTTTGGTATTCGAACTGTGGATTCGATCGTTGGACGTTTGTACGTCAACGACGAGGAATTTATGATTGTTTTCGTGTGCGTAGGCTATAGGTTCTAACCTATAGGCAACTCGCGTGTCGTTTTGGTTTTGGATCGGATTTTAATGCGATACGATATGTTATGACATGTAGGTACCTCTGCGTGAACTTCGGGACGACAAGGAAGAGCATGACGATAGCAACTTAGGCAAGCAAGGATTAATGTGAGTAGATGTATATCTACGGAGGAAGTCGGGTGGATGGCGTATAGCACCCCCACAGTTTCGTAGTGTAATATATGAATACGTTATATATATATAAATGTGTATTGTGAGCCATGGATAATTAGTAAAAAGGCTTTAGGAGATCATGGGTTAGTTTAGTGTAATTGTAAGATAGTGCTTTTAGTTAGTTCTTAGTTGTGAAACCCTAGAGTAAAGGTATACACACGCATACATGCACAGACGTGATATGTTTTGTTATATATGATATATGTATGTGTGTGTGTGTGTGGATGTGTTGATACACACACACACACACACACATACGTATATACGGGTGATGAGGATAGTATGTTATACTCGGAGGAGAGTCGATATGATCGGGCATGATGCCGTGAGATCGGTTATGTGATTTGGGTCGTATTATGAGATACGACATGATATTATAGCGGATCGATGGGCGATGTGTTTTCGTACACACGCGGATATGTACTTATGGTATTAGAATGTACTAGACTTTAGATCAGTACCCCTAGTTCATGATTTTATGATAATAATACCATATGAATAATGAGATATATGTGATATTTGACCCGTACCCCGATTTTGGGATGCCGTACGATGGATTTTACCGTACGAGGAATAAATATGATGATTGATCCGCACACTTGACTCGAGGATGTCGTATTATATATTTACTGTACGTGACGCTATTGAGGCGGGATCGCCGACTTCTAGATATATCGACTAGGAATTTAGGTGGATTTCCTTACCTTTTCGAATAGTCTCTTAGTTTAGTCATGTAGTTTATTTGGTAGATGTTAGACTGGGCTCGAGTCATACTTAATTTCAGAAACTAACGAATCGTGAGTACTTTCAAAAGACAACCCGGGGGATATTACGGATTTCAAAGGACGTACCTTTTCTTAAAAGCACCGTAGCCCTATTTTCTAAAAAAAACCCACGTTTCATGCTATTTCAAATGCCAAAACTGTATGACTCGTATATATATTCATGTTCTCATTTCATGGCATGTTTATACATGTGTTTACTTACTATTATGATCTCGTTTGTTAGGACATTAGCACCATTACCAATGATACGTATGTCCACGAACACTTGCTTGCCGGCTCACACACATAATCATCGGTAATTTTCATGTTACGTACACTTTAGAAAACATTACCTTATCGGTATAACTTGCTAGCTGGTAGTTTCAACATACTATTAGTATGCTTGCTTTCATGTGCTAAATTAGATATTGAATCCTTTACTTAGATATCCATGCATGTGTATATTCATTAGTCATGCAATATTATGGGGCTTTATGCCGGTATTCACTGTTATTGACTCTTGATTGCTCATATTTTTCTTCACTTGCTTCATTTTCTTACTTGGAGAAAAACACTTAGCTATTTCTTTAGTTGCTCATGCCTCATGTTTCCTCACCTCCTTCATCTTCTAGGGTTGCTCTTTGAGCATTTGTGATGAGAGAAAAACAATAGTGAGATAATCCTATACCTCCATTCTCCATTGCTAGAAACCTTGGAGCGTCGGTTGCCTCGCTAGACGAGGCAGGAGCTTGCACCGTTTCCCTCGAGTGGATCATCATGGATGGAGGAAGACTGGCTACCAAATCCGATCCGCAACACCTAAAGGAGCTTGGAAATGGTAGAAGACCGAAGGATACGATATGTGCGGTATAACCATCTAACTCCTAGTTTACATATTGCTAGTATAGGGTTTTTGGATCGATCTTGTGCGGGTTTTGTTTGCACCAAAGTTTTGAAAATTTTTGTTCCGCATTCGGCCACGGTTTGATAGCCGGGACGCCGGCAAAACCCAACACACCAGCTCCAACCATCCTACTTTTTCTCAGTCCCCGTAATAAATTACAGATTTGAGATCCTGATCCGGTATCAACTACCCAGGAGGTAGGACTGACCGAAAAACAGTTCTCTATAACAAGAACACCTGAAGATGACGCAATACCATGCTTCTTCTTCGATGGGGTCATCAAGGAATTCATGCAATCTTCTTTCCTCTGCTCATACGCACGACTGTTGTCATAATTTAGAGTCGAACCAACGTTCCCCAGCCCCGAATAAGAATTCGGATCGGTCAAGCGATACATTTTATTATCTTGTTTAAGGCATGAAGTGGTTGCTAGCTGGAGAGAGAGAAAAGAAACAATCAGCGTGTGCTCTTGCAAGATTAGATTGGTTATTAGTGTTGGGTTACGGCAGCGCCCCGGCCATCAATCCGTGGCCAAACGCGGAAAAAAAACTTTTTAAAACCCGGCGCTAACGGAACCCGATTCGCGGATCGAACCATTAACCCTATACTAGTTAACTGTAAAAGGAGTTTAGAGAGGTTATACCGATCGATCCGTGTCCTTCGGTCTTCAACATATGTCCCAAGCTCCTCGCGGCTTCCTTGATCAAGTTCGATCTCCGGTCTCCCTTGTCGAAGACGATCCACGTCGAGGATTAGTAATACGGGATCCCGCTTCAAAACCGAAGCAACTCGGGCATACAGTTTGCTAGCCTAGATACCCAAGGTGAAGTAGAGATAGTGTGTGAATACTTTGTCTCAAAATACCCATGGATTCTCAACTCATGAGATGGAATGGGTGGAGGTTAAAGAGTTTCCATGTGAATGAAAATGTGAGTTCAAGAATTCTGCTTGTGAGGAAAAGAAATGGGCTGAGCCAAAAAAAACGTTCTCTGTGGATTTATATTTTGAAGTGGTCGTGTGCCATTAGTATAATAAATCAACCTAAGAAATTACCCATCACCAAAAACAACAGCCACCAACCCCTCACAAAAATATCTCATACAAAATATCCAAACCAAAACAAAAGCCATCAATGCACAAATGACTCATCTCAAGACCCACAAGTGCATGCACCAAAAGAAATGGCCACGAAATTAGCCTCACCAAAAAAACAACAGCCACTAAATTGCATGACTCACATTTCACACCTCACATTTAAACATTAAACTAAATATTTAAATTGGAAGAAACGAAAATGGAAACTCTAAAATAAACTTGTAACGGATTACAAGAATACCACTCATCTATATATACATAACTGCATCCGTATTCCGACTGAATACGAATACAACGAGACGAAAATAATCCAACAATATAATACTAGGATCTGGCTTAAACCAAAGTCCACTAGTATTATCCGTCCGATCATGATCCGTGCACAAGTGCACGTATATGATCGAACCCTATCATAAAACCATACGGCATCTACAACGTTTCGCCCGAACCAGGGAAACCCTCTTTGTGGGACTCTAAAGACTCGTCAATACGCCGACAGTGGGTTTAACCACAAGCACGTCAGTGGCACTAGCTGTACGTAACAGCTACCCAGGTATTGAGCGAAAGGGAGGCTGATGAGCAAACTCATCCTAAAACCCTACTGAGCCTGACAGTGACAATATCCGTACAGTCCGGTACGTTCGTCTATGAGTATCGCATATCGAGTCTAGGGGGTGGATAAAGTCAGACCCCTAGTAACTTGACATTTAGTGTCGGCATGAAACCTATCACCAACTGAGAAACTACCGATCCTGGATTGGTAATTCTCGTCTACCCCGGCCGAGGATTTCTGGTGATGGCCACCCGTGCACTCCGCGACATCAACCCCCAATACCGGGAGAGATGAATCCCCTGACGATCCGCCTACAGCCTCCATGTGGCTCGGGACCGTACCCAACTAAAACTTGTTTGCACGACTCCTTTGAGCCTTGGTAGGATAGTAATCAAAGCACAGTGGGAACTCACACGAGACAAATGACGATCGTAGGTCGATAGACTAACATGTACACATGTCACCAGGGAACTGCTATCTGACAATAGGTATAATACTAACTAGTATGTTCCCGGCGAGTCCGTCCGGTGTACTCATAACCCAATGAGCACCTGTATACATCTAAGGTGAACCAACTGACACCAATAGCTTGTGAGACCGGACACTGCCCCTCGTCGGGGTCTCGATCCATATACACTAGTCTACTCTTAAAGTATCGATCCCCAGTCTCGAAACTCCCACGACTAAGGACACTTTAAGGATGTGCTTATAGACCACCCAACTCTCACGTATATGATCGCCATCATACTGCTGGTAGTCAAGCATGAATCCTATGGGCTCTATCAACATGTAATAGTGATCTGTAATGTCACCTTAAGCATGTACACGATGATAAAGACAAACCAGATAGCATACTATTATCTCGAGTAAGACTGTTCTACCGGTATAGGTCATCCCTCAATCATTGCAATCATGGGGCTGCGATCCAATAATTGACTTGAGGGCACTATAGCCAACAATTTGTTTATCTAATGAGGATGGCTCTTACTGTTTCCTCGAATTCTCCTTGAAACCTATAAAAAGGAGACCTAGCTGGGATTAATCGCACGTCATAATACTTGCTTAACCTTTCGGCCAGGCTAGTGTTGGTACTTAGAGGGAGGTTTTCCAACTCTTTCGTGAAGTTCCTTAATTACATAACCTCTTTTCCCTGGAGGCGTAGCCCCGCTAACACCGTTCTAAACACCTACTTGGTTTATAGCATTGGTTGTTAAATGAGAAAATCTCCCAAGAGTAATCCTACTCATCAGTGGGATTAGGATCCAACTATCCTTGCGTGATAAACTAGATGGAAGCCACTCTAGTCACCACACTCCAGAAGGTATGCAGCACTAGCAAGTTTCCTGTATGTTTGAAACTCCCGATGTGGTTTTTTCCCCTAGCGGGTTATGACCTTGATAAAGGCCAACAAATCATAATCCACAAGTCAAGTTCAACACGTCATTATCTAGTATTAATCTAGACCCACCCATACAAACCCTTGACAAAGGCCAACAAGGCTGTATGACTGTCCTAGATAATCGCATCTCAAATCCAACAGACAAGCAATATGTAGCTACCGTACACTACGCCTTGACAAAGGCCAACAAACACAGTGCGAATACTAGGTACAACTCATCCGAAATGACGGAGGGCTACGGCTAGTTTTTTAGCGAAAAACCCTTTAACGTAATGAACTTGATATCATTGAAGGAACCTAAGCAGTTTTGAAAAGGAGTGGTTTAGGCTTCGCTTTTTAAAACATGTGGTTTTGAAAAACCGAGTAATCTACAGTATAGACTTTTTTCTCAAGAGGTCACTCCCCGTGAATGGATCTCGTCTCTTGCCTCCTGGAATGAGGTGCTGGATATTCATAACCGAATACCACTATGCAAAGCGAAAGAATATAACTATAGTTTTTCGAAATTTGTTCCAACAATATCTTTTAGGTTTATTTTCTTGCATTAATCAAAATTAATGCGGTCCCATCAGTTAAAGGCTATCACACCAGAAAAGAACGAAAATACAATGTACGTATATGCCATCCGCATTCGTCACTGGGCCCCGTCATCACCCGTTAAGTTACTTAACTAACGACAGAGCGGGGGCTGGACTAGCGCGTGTGCAAAATATATACAATATCTACTAGTATAATTATAAATGTATATAACATTCGTCCCAGGCATGATATAAGCAACAACACAGAATCTCAGCAAGCAACACATAATGGTGGATAATCTTGGAGCCCCGGTTTTCATTTAAGCCGTAAATGAGACCCGACGTTCCCGGTCGTGTGGATAGCCCGTGTAATGGAAACCTGGACCCCTATGAGCGAGGCAAGTTACCCGCCAAATCCCAGAAGTCAGGCAACCCCAATCAAGAAAGTGAATGGGCCACCCAGCACTTCACGGGACCCGGTAACTTGAGCGCCCCTCCATGGTTCATACCTATACCCCCTATAAGTGCGGCGAATAGCCCGCCAATTCTAGAGTGAATCCCCCTCCATCTCAATACCATGATATGCGGACTTGTTTCCCTCTGGAACCCGGATATTCAAGCACTCCACCATGGGGTAATCCTAGTACAAAAAATAAAAATATATGTACAAAGGTGACATCGACCTCAACCCGGTCATGCCCCAAAAAATAATATACAACACGGCAGTAACAGCAGTCCACATGTCGGATGCTCGCCCCACAATAACAAATGTACAAATGAATATAAATTATACTAAACCATTGCACCACCGGCTATCCACCATGATAATCTAACCACAATATCAGCACAATCACAGAACATCAACGTGAATGTCACGTTCGCAAACTCGTCTAAAAGAACATATAGCAGTTAAACGGGTTATACCGATCAAGTGACATTCACGGTCGCAGATGCTAATCTAAGTACTAATAATCACACGTATTTTAAAATTTCGATCGACTAAACTTTTCCGAATAGGCCCCAAGTGCTAATCCAGTACTCAAACAAATCTGGGCCCAAAAACTAAACATCTCAGAAACCACATTTCCAAACATAATAGCCCCAGAAGAAAATTTGTTCACAGAAGCCCCCAGACGGTCGTGCAACCGCGGCTAATATGGATGTTATGCCGCGGTTCCGCGGCGTTTTATTGGGGTTGTAGGCCCAATTTTCTTCTGGAGTCTTATAATAGCCTGCACGAATTTTTTTTACACCGAAAATGATTTTTCGAACACTTTTAAGAATCACAGAAACCAAGATAATGGAATTGCGGTTTTGAAAAATTCGGTCGATCGATATTTTAAACACGTTTGAACTAGCTAGTATATGTTTTATGGGGTGGCTCTAATACCATGTTGGGTTACCCTAACGCTTTAGCCATCTTGCGGAACAAAAATTTTTCTACGGGTTTAATAACAGCACTAGAATAACCCAAGAAACCGGATCTAACCATAAACATAACGAGCTAAACAAAAAAACCTAACTACTATGGAAAGAAGTCTCACCAAACGATCTAAGTGCTTCGGTCTTCTTTCCCCATCGTTCGCTTCAAGTAGCCACCATGATCGCGCTTGTGTAAGTCGATGTCGCTCACCCCACGTGTTCGCGGGGAGGCGGAATATATAAAAAAAACGATTTTTCAAAGCTCGCAACACCGACTTGAACTCCAGGATCGATACTAAACCCTAACTAGCTTAACTTGGTATGATTTTAACTACTATGATACGAAGTTATACCTCACGATACAAGTACTTCGGGTCTTCATTGCTGTCCTCCACCTCGTCGTCAGCTCCAAGGATCAAAAATGGATCGGGCAACATCGACGGACTCCTCGAGTCAAAGACGATCCACCCGAGAGTCTATAGTCCGAGCTCCTACCTCGAATCTGAGATAACTACGACTTCTAGTTCGCTAAACTAGAAGTCCTAGAGGGTGTAGAGAAAGAAGATGGAGTGATGTTCATATCAGAATTTTGCACATTTTAACCGTCCATTCTTGATCGCATTGCATATAGATAGGTACTTTTGATCCGTGTTTGCTAAATAGTTGTAGGTTACAGGTTCTCAGCTTAAAACAATGAAAATCAAGAGCAATCACGACAAATTCAGGACAACTTCCAACAACAGATAAAAATGCGTGTTTCCTCTCGCCATCCGTCAGGTGCCGCCTACCAGTTCGAGAGTCAAAATGTCAATCAAGAGTCATTCATGCACAAAGCACAAGGAGGTAGCACAAGAATCGAGTTAATAATGCGGAGCTCAAGAAAATCAAGGCAAAAGTCCACATTCTTTCGTCTTTTTGGACTATTGAGAATCTGGGAGAAAAATGAAGTGATTCTGAAAAACTAAGTTCACTAAACAAAGCAAGAAAGCAACATGGAATAACCCAGAAAATCCGAGTCAACAATTCACCCAAAGAGCCGCGGAACCGCGGCCAATATGGCGTTTTCGCGGCGGTTCCGCGGCCGAGTCAACTCAGTGCCAGATCGTGTTTTGGGGGTGGTTTTGTAATTGTGTAAGGGGTCAGATTTTGGCCCTAGGGTTTTATCTATCTGTCTATAAATAGCCCAGTTTCAAGCCAAGTAAGGATGCTCAATCTTGTGTTAGGATTTAGTATAGTTAGTTTGTAACTCCTTCTTCCTCTTCATCTCTTCTCCATTAATATTGTAGTAAGCCTTTGAGTGAAGGATGAATAAAGAAAATTTCTTTTCATATGCATGTCTTATAATTGAGTTCTTATATTTTTCTTGTAATTCTCTTTGTTAAAGTAGTTGTTGATGTTTGTTTGTTTGTTTGTTTTCTTTTTCTCTTTTTCTTTATCCTTGCAACAATGATGCTTAAGTGTGATCCTTTCCTAAGTGAGGTCCCAAATAGCTAGTTGTGATTCTCTACCTCATTTCTTTCTATCTTCTTTGTTTGTTTTATTTTCTTTTTTTCTTTATAATGGGTGAGTAGTTTCTCACTTGTTAGGGTAGGATAAGGAAAGTTTGAGAGAAGGAAATATCTCTCACTCTTTTCTTTGCCCAACATCTTGATTCGAACTCCCGTCAATTCAACCACAATCCGCTCCTTACGGCACCCTATCCTACATGATAGTGGTGACACCCTAGTGAGACCGGTTGTGGTTGAATTGACCGGAGGTTATGGATAAGAGCCAAGAACGAACGGACAAAACCAAAAAAAAGGAACTAAGCGTTGGAAAGCCTAGCTTATACTCGCAAGTTTCCTTCCTAGTCATGCTAATCCCCGTTGTTGCCGATTACCGTGACATCGATATTAAGAGTGGCAAACGAAAGAAGTGAGCGAACTCCTAACTCAAACTAACTTAATCCTAACCCTAACAAGCTCTTTTATTATACATATTTAGCACATAGTTAATCTTAAACAAACCTGGACAATTTGGACTTAACGCATTAAAACACTAAGAAAAAGATTCTCATCTCTCCGTGGACCGACCCGTACTCATCCGGCTAGCTACCAAGCGAAACCGTCTTGATTGCGGTAATTAAAACTAGCACACTAAAACTCTATCAATCAAATGGCGTCGTTGCCGGGGAGACGGTAGTTTATTTCTTTGTGTCGTTTCGGGTTAATTTGTGAATATATATATATATATAAATAAAAAAACTATAAAAAATCATCTTGTTATTTTTTAATTCTTTTTGTGCAAGTGTGCAGAATAGAAAGAAGATCAAGTTCAGTGCCAAAGTCGTGGGAAGTTAGCCCCAAATCTCGCGGCTACACCGCGGCGGATCAAGATGAAACCATAGTTAAACCATACAATTTTGGAGAAAATTCAGTGACCAATTCAAGATTCAGGAGCACTAACCAAGAAGAGGAGATTGCATTTAGCATAGGAAAGAATTCTAAAGCTCCAAATCGACTATTGAGCCGCGGAACCGTGGCGTAGGGATAGGTTTGACCGCGCAACCGCTGTCAAACTGTGACGTCAGCACCCAAAATCTTTTGTGAGTATTCCATTCTTCTTTTCACCCCCCTCTGAACTCCATTGAACTATTCTTTATGCAGTATTCTTTGCGCAAACTCTCTTCCCCTCTCCAATAAAACTATTTTTTGTGCAGGATTCTTTGCTCCGCCGCCAAATAATTTTTTTTGCAAGTGTTTTAGATTTTTGTTTGTTATTGTTCTGCATAAATAATACGGACTTTAAGGGGCTATAACACCAATTCAGATTGGGTGGGGATTTCATCACCCTTCCTAAGACCCCAAAAATCACTAAAAGCATACGCATTGCCCTTGAGCTTAATTAAAAAGCCAACAAGGACTTGTCGTGCTCAATAGGACAGAGGAAGGTTGTGGGCATTCGGTCGTTTATCTAAACTTGACTTTGTGGTGCCTAGGCTAGACAAGTGAGGAGGTAATTTTAAAAGGCCCGTCTCACGGTGATTCGTGAGCGGAACCCTCCTTACCTCGCTTGTGCTTACCTGACCACAATTGGCAGTGAAGAAACGATTTGAGGGTCATCTTGTTAGTGTTTATGCCCTAGAAAGCCATTACTGTATCATACTAGCTTGTATATTACTTAATGGAAGCTTGGGATATTCACATGTATATAACAGTCTTGCTAAACATGGTAGTATGCTACTTGGTTTTTCTATCTTAATATGTGAGTGTACGTATTGATAGAGCTCTTAGGATCTTGCTTGTCTACCAGCGTTGTGATGGCAGTCACACTAGTGGGGGCTGGGTAGTCTACAAGCACATCCTTATTCAGGTCCCTGGTCGTTGGATTATCGAGACAGAGCATCGATACTCCGGAGTAGACTAGTGTGTACGCTTCTCATCCCAGTTGGTGAGATGGTCTGTCCCACAGCCGTCAGTACGTCGTACTGGAGATAGTATACAGGTGCTCGTTAGGTTACGGGTACACCGGACAGGACTCACAGGGAACTGTTGGTTGGTTTGATACCAGTCGTCAGTGAACAGTTCCCAGGTGACATGAGTACAGCGTAGTCCGCAGACTTGACACTGCTACTTCGCCTCGAGTGTGTCCCACTGTTCTTAGATTGCTACCCTACCACGGCTCAAAGGAGTCATGCAAACAGGTAGCAGTTGGGTGCAGTCCCGAGCACTTGGAGGCAGTGGCGGTTAGACAGGATTCGTCCCTCCCGGTATTGGGAGTAGATATCGTGCTGTGTCAGAGAGCCATTACGCAAAGTCCCTGGCCAGGGCAAGCGAGATTTGCTGGTAGGTTCCAGTAGTTTCTCAGGGTGTAATGGGCTTCACTCCGACACGACTTATACCGCTATTAGGGGACTGACGCTTGCCGCCCCCCTAGGCCCGATATGCGATAGTCTTGGACGAACGGACCGGACTGTATGGAGATTGTCACATCAGACTCAGTAGGAGTTCGGATGGGTTTACTCATCGGCCTTCTTATCGACAACTACCTGGGGACCGTTACGTACAGCTAGTGCCGCTTGCGGTCTGTGGTTAAACCCACTGCCAGCGTAGTAGTCGAGTCTCTAGAGTCCCACACAGAGAGTTTCCTACTCCAGGCGAAACGATATAGAGGTTGCATGGTTTTGCGACAAAGGGTTCGGACGCATACGTGCGTTTACGCGCGTACGACTTTCGGACAGTTTTTACCAGTCGGCTTTGGTTTAAGCCAGTTACTGGTATCCGGTTATTGGATTTTTACAGTCTAAAGTTTTTCCGTATTTTTACGGATCGGAGGGGCGTTCTCGTAATTACTCGAGAAGCTTCTAGAAGATGTGACTAAGGAGGTTTCTTTTGGATAAGAGAGTGAGTCATGGTGGTGATTCATTCACTTCATTAATGCACATTTATTGCTTAATGACTCATGCTAATGAATCACCACAAGATATTTTATGAAGCATGCTTATTCATTTCCTTTATTGATTATTCTAAAATAAGAATGCTTCATAATATTATGATACACTCTCTCTCTTCTCTCATTATCTCATCTCATATTCTCTCTCCTCAAGCTCTCATCTTCAAGATACTAACCTTAATCCTCATGTGTTGAGAACAAAGGTTTAGTTAGACTTAAGCATCCATAACCTTAATTCTATATCATCCTTCCATCTTTGATTAGCAATCAAAGTTGATTAGTTACCTCAAGTTAGAGGTTTAGCTTGGTGTTTTGCTCTCGGGTGGATCGTCTACTACCTAGAGAAGGTCGAGGAGAACAAAGGAGGACGTAAAGAAGAAGGACCGGTTTCATTAGGTATAATCCCTAATCACTTGTGAAAAGAAACTCATATGATACGGTTATTTATAGTTTAGCTTCGATTCAAGCGGTTAGTCGATGTTCGTTGTTTAAACTTGATTGTTTTTGAAAATTCCGCCTCCCCATAAGTACTGGGGTGAAGTACATCGACTTACAGTGGTATCAGAGCCTCGCTAAACAATAAATAACCTAGTTGCAAATTTGTACGAATTTCGAACGGAAAAACGAAGCCGGAAAACCCTAAAAAATGTAAGTTTCTGTCGAATTTAAAACGATGTCAGAAAATTTTTCAGGTGAGCTCAGAGTGCTTGACATGACACCAGAAGAACACCCAAGAAAAACAGTCGACTGAATCGACCAACTCGCCGCGGAACCGCGGCCTCAGCCACTGAGTTGCCGCGCTTCCGCCGCCGAGTTGGCGAGTCAGCGGCCGATTTTTCTTCTGTTGCTTCTCTGTGTAATTTGGGGTTTTCTGGAATGTTTAATTATTGCTCAGGTTACTGTTTAACAGAGCAGATTTTGGAGCAATATTGAAGTTGTTTATTCGATCGAATTGTACAGTATTTGCGTATTGGATTATATCTGTGATTGTTTAATGTGTTCGTAAACCTCCCCCAACTGCTAGTATGTCGGTTGGCAGGGGGTTGCACATTTCTGAAATGGTTATATCTGTTTGTGCATATAAACTGTATTGGACTGTTGTGGTGTATAGCCGGGGTTTGCAATGGGTTATTGTTTTAATTCATTTGTTGTAAATGTAACTTGTTGTAATATTATTTTTGCGGGGCACTTCCAGGTTGCGGTCGTAGCCACCGTTGTATTATTTCATTTTACTGTTTTTGCTCCTAGGACTGACCCAAGGTGGGGTACACAGACTGCCGGGTGGGTAGTTTGCCGTACCCGTAGGGGTCGAGGGTGGGGTAACGGCTATTCATCACAACTGTGTAATCTGTCTTTTCTTGCAGGCTCAAAAGAAATACAGATTGCTTGCAAATCCAATATTGTTTATCTGTGTTCTGGAATGAATATCATTGCGTCAGACGAATGTAAAATATCTATATTATGATAGCTATTTAGACGTCACTTATGTTTTACACCCGCGCTAGCCCAGCCCCCGCTCTGTCGTTAGTTAAGTAACCTAACGAGTGATGACGGGACCCCGTGGCGAATGCGGATGGCATAAGAGGACGTTGTATTTTCGTTGTTTTCTGCAATGATAGGTTAATGATGGGACGCATTATCTGTAATGCAAAGTAAAACAAACCAAAGTTTTAATCGTTGGAACAATTTAAAAGAAACCACTCGGTTATTTTTAAAACAGATATTTTTAAAATGCGGAGCTTTAACCACTCCTTTTAAAAGCTATCAGGTTCCTTCGGTTATATCAAGTTCACTACGTTCACGGTTTCGCCAAAACCAGTCGTAGCCCTCCGTCATTTCATTTGGGTATTCAGTAGTATTCAAGCTATGCATTTTGGCCAAAGTCAAGGCATAGTGTTTGGTAGCTACTGGGTTTTCATTTGTTGCATAAGATAGATGAGTTGGTTTGGGACAGTCGTATTACCATTTGACCAAAGTCAGGGGTATATACGGATGGGTTCAAATTGACAAGATAATGACGGGTAGAACTTGACATGTGACTTATGACATTTTGACCAAAGCCAAGGTCATAAGAGCATGGGGCAAAAACTTATATCGGGAATTTCTAAAGAAACTGAAATTTGCAAAAAGATGCATACCATTTGGAGTTTGATGAATGTTGGTAGGATTCCTTCAACATTATCATACGATGATATTTGGATCCCGATCCTACTGTGAGTATATGCTACTTATCAGGATATTCGTCGCTTAACGATCAATGCTATAAACCTAGTAGGTGTCCAGAAAAGTGTCAGCGGGGTTACGCCCCCAGAGAAAAGAGGTTACTTAATTAAGGAACTTCGCGAAAGCGTTGGAAAACCTCCCTCGAAGTATCGACACCGGCCTGGCTGAACGGTTAAGCAAGTATTGTACGGTGAGAATAGTCTTGGCTAATTCTTCTTTTATGGTTTGAGGAAGGATTCGAGAAACAGTGGGAGCCATCCAGTTTAGATAAACTAAAAACCACTCTAAACTTGCAAGAGCATCATGCTAAAGAGTTTTCTTCTCTCTCTCCTAATTGCAGCGACCCTGAAAATGACTGGACTTAAGTTAATTTTAGAGAAAAATATACTGACGGGGCCAAACTATAAAGATTGGCTGCGGAATGTCAAGATGGCCTTGACCTACGACAAATTGGGGTACATCCTCACCACTACGGCACCTGCTGTCCCTGGTCCCAAATCCAGTGATGCGGATAAGGAAATCCGCAAAACCTGGGATTTAGATTGCGCGAGAGCCAAGTGCATCGTGCTTGCCTCGATGAACAATGAACATCAGAGGAGGCACGAGGATATGTCCTTAGATGGCATATTTCTCCATACAAAGGAACTTTATGGAGAGCAATCTCGTATAGCAAGATACGAGACCTCAAAGAAATTGTTTCGAGCGAGGTTGGCTGTCGGGTCATCGGTAGGTGAACATGTCCTACAGATGATTGGCTATATAGAAGAGCTCGCAGACCTTGGGACGACTTTGGATAATGAGCTCTATACAGACCTTGTTCTCCAGTCCCTTCCTCCCACCTACGCCCAGTTTATCCTCAACTTCAATCTTCAAGGAAAAGAAGTTCAACTTGCGGAACTCCTGAACATGTTAAGGAGTGCAGAGGGCACCTTGCAGAAGGCAAGGGAAACACCCGCTATGTTTGTTGGCGGTGCATCTTCTTCCGGGTCCAAGGCTAGGGCCAAAGGAAGGAAGAAGAAGGCCGCACCCAAACCTAGAGGAGGTGTTAGTAAGGTGAGAGGGAAGGGAAAGCAAAAGAAAGTAGTACCGATAGTTGGCCAGGATGAGTGCTTCCATTGTCACAGGAAAGGGCACTGGAAGAAGGATTGCAAGGCGTGGAACGCCAAGAACCAGGAACCGAAGCAGGCTATGGCTTCGACTTCAGGTGTGTTTGTAATTGAGAATTGTCTGTCAATCAACTCTACTTCCTGGGTATTGGATACCGGGTCAGGATCTCATATTTGCAATTCATTGCAGGCGCTGAGAAACCGTAGAGTGCTGAAGGAAGGTGATATGATCCTCAGGGTTGCTAACGGAGCTAGCGTGGGAGCTGCGTCCGTCGGGGATTATCACCTAGGATTGACGAGTGGACACATTTTGGTTTTACATAACTGTTATTTTGTACCCAGCTTAACGTGTAATATCATATCAGTTTCCTTGTTATCAAATAAAGGTTATGATTTCACGTTTGTAAGAGATGTTGTCAACATCCACCTTAATCATGGTTTGATTGGGTCCGGTACTCTAAATAACGGCATATATGTGTTAAACCAACTCCAAATTTTCAATGTCCAGAACACACTAAAAAGAAAGTCTCCAGATTTAAATAAAGCTTTCTTATGGCATTGTAGACTGGGTCACATCAATGAGAGAAGGTTGACTAAGTTGCATAGAGAAGGATATTTGGACACGTTCGAATATCAAACTTATGACACTTGTCAATCTTGTCTCAAAGGAAAGATGACAAAGACTCCATTCACTGGACAAGGAGTAAGAGCGAGCGAGCTCTTAGGACTCATACACAGTGATGTATGCGGTCCAATGTCTACACATGCGAGAGGTGGTTTTTCCTATTTCATTACTTTTACGGATGATTACTCAAGATACGGATTCATTTATCTGATGAAACATAAATCCGAGGCTTTTGAGAAATTCCAAGAGTATAAGAATGAAGTAGAAAACCAAACCGGCAAAAGTATGAAGACACTTAGATCTGATCGAGGTGGTGAATACTTGAGTGCCGAGTTCCTAGGTTACCTAAAAGAGAAAGGAATTCTCTCTCAGCTTACTCCTCCGTACACTCCACAGCATAACGGTGTATCGGAGAGACGGAATCGAACCCTATTGGATATGGTACGATCCATGATGAGTAATGCTGAGTTACCGCGATCTTTCTGGGGTTATGCGCTAGAATCAGCGGCATATCTTCTGAACAGGGCTCCAACCAAGACTGTGCCTACCACTCCATATCAGATGTGGACTGGGAAGAAACCCCATCTTCAGCATATGAAGATTTGGGGATGTCCAGCTTTTGTTAAAAAGCAGCATGTGGACAAGCTCGAGGCACGATCAGTAAAATGTTTGTTTGTGGGATATCCAAAGAACTCCAAGGGATATTATTTCTATTACGCAGAGGAACAAAAGGTTTTTTGTTTCTCGTAATGCCCATTTTCTGGAAAATCAGTTTTTAGAAAAGGAAATAAGTGGGAGCGAAATAGAACTGGAAGAAATTCCAGAACCACAAACTGCTACTGAAAGTTTGGTAGAACCAGAGGTTCAAGAAGAACTGAACATTCCCGCACCCCTCCGCAGAAGTAGTAGGCCGTCTCATCCGCCTGAGAGATACTACGGTTTTCTCATTGACGGGGATAGAGAGGATTGCATCATAGAAGATTATGAACCTACTGACTTCCAGCAGGCCATCCAGAGCGGCGACTCGGTACGATGGCTAGATGCAATGCGGACCGAAATGGAGTCCATGTACACCAACAAAGTATGGACTTTGGACTTTGCTCCAGATGGGGTAAAACCCATAGGATGCAAATGGATCTTCAAGAAAAAGATTGGTGTAGATGGACAGGTGGAAACCTATAAGGCTAGACTTGTTGCAAAGGGTTTTCGTCAAAGACCTGGTTTGGACTATGACGAAACTTTTTCTCCAGTGGCTATGCTCAAATCCATTCGGGTCCTTCTTGCTATTGCTGCCTTCCATGATTATGAAATCTGGCAGATGGACGTAAAGACGGCTTTTCTGAATGGAAATTTAGAAGAGAACGTCTATATGGATCAGCCAGAGGGTTTCAATCAGAGTGGGAGCAGCGGGAAAGTATGCAAGCTGCTTAAGTCCATTTACGGACTAAAGCAGGCATCGCGGAGTTGGAACATCTGTTTTGATGAGACAGTCAAAGAATATGACTTTATCAAAAATCCAGATGAACCGTGCATATATAGTAAAGTTGTGGCCAGAAGTGTCGTATTCCTCGTCTTGTACGTGGATGACATTCTATTGATAGGAAATGACATTCCTATGCTACAATCTGTCAAAGGATTCTTGTCACACAGGTTCTCCATGAAAGACCTGGGTGATGCCTCTTACATTCTGGGGATCCGGATCTATCGTGATAGATCCAAGAGGATGTTGGGACTTTCGCAGTCCAGGTATATCGACACTGTACTGAAAAGATTCAGTATGGAAGATTCTAAGCGCGGTAATCTACCGGCTTGTCACGGAATCACCCTCTCCAAAGAGATGTCTCCCAAGACTGATTTGGAAAGGGAACGCATGTTTATTATACCCTACGCTTCTGCGGTAGGCTCTATAATGTATGCGATGTTGTGTACCAGACCAGATGTAGCTTACGCACTGAGCGTGGTAAGCCGGTATCAGTCAGACCCAGGGGAGAAACACTGGATAGCAGTAAAGAACATTCTCAAGTACCTGAGGAGGACTAAGGAGATGTTCTTGGTTTACGGCGGAAAAGACCTCAGGTTGGAGGCCTTTGCTGATTCCGGCTTCCAGAGTGATAAGGACGATTCCAAGTCCATGTCGGGTTATGTCTTTACCCTCAATGGAGGGGCGGTGTGCTGGAAGAGCTCCAAGCAGGACACCGTTGCTGACTCGACGATGGAAGCGGAGTATATAGCTGCTTGCGATGCCGCAAAAGAAGCAGTCTGGATGAAGAAGTTCCTAACAGAACTTCAGGTGGTTCCTACCATAGTTGACCCAATACCTCTGTATTGCGACAACAACGGAGCTATAGCTTTAGCGAAGGAACCAAGGTCCCATCAGAAGTCCAGACACATCTTGAGGCGGTATCACCTGATCAGGGAGATCATTGATCGTCAGGAGATCGAGGTTCGGAGAGTTGCTTCAGAAGAGAACATTGCTGATCCATTCACGAAGGCCCTTCCTCAGATTCAGTTCGAGAGGCTGCTCGAGATCATTGGTCTGCGATATGCCAGTACATGGCCCTAGTGCAAGTGGGAGATTGTTAGTGTTTATGCCCTAGAAGGCCATTACTGTATCATACTAGCTTGTATATTACTTAATGGAAGCTTGGGATATTCACATGTATATAACAGTCTTGCTAAACATGGTAGTATGCTACTTGGTTTTTCTATCTTAATATGTGAGTGTACGTATTGATAGAGCTCTTAGGATCTTGCTTGTCTACCAGCGTTGTGATGGCAGTCACACTAGTGGGGGCTGGGTAGTCTACAAGCACATCCTTATTCAGGTCCCTGGTCGTTGGATTATCGAGACAGAGCATCGATACTCCGGAGTAGACTAGTGTGTACGCTTCTCATCCCAGTTGGGGAGATGGTCTGTCCCACAGCCGTCAGTACGTCGTACTGGAGATAGTATACAGGTGCTCGTTAGGTTACGGGTACACCGGACAGGACTCACAGGGAACTGTTGGTTGGTTTGATACCAGTCGTCAGTGAACAGTTCCCAGGTGACATGAGTACAGCGTAGTCCGCAGACTTGACACTGCTACTTCGCCTCGAGTGTGTCCCACTGTTCTTAGATTGCTACCCTACCACGGCTCAAAGGAGTCATGCAAACAGGTAGCAGTTGGGTGCAGTCCCGAGCACTTGGAGGCAGTGGCGGTTAGACAGGATTCGTCCCTCCCGGTATTGGGAGTAGATATCGTGCTGTGTCAGAGAGCCATTACGCAAAGTCCCTGGCCAGGGCAAGCGAGATTTGCTGGTAGGTTCCAGTAGTTTCTCAGGGTGTAATGGGCTTCACTCCGACACGACTTATACCGCTATTAGGGGACTGACGCTTGCCGCCCCCCTAGGCCCGATATGCGATAGTCTTGGACGAACGGACCGGACTGTATGGAGATTGTCACATCAGACTCAGTAGGAGTTCGGATGGGTTTACTCATCGGCCTTCTTATCGACAACTACCTGGGGACCGTTACGTACAGCTAGTGCCGCTTGCGGTCTGTGGTTAAACCCACTGCCAGCGTAGTAGTCGAGTCTCTAGAGTCCCACACAGAGAGTTTCCTACTCCAGGCGAAACGATATAGAGGTTGCATGGTTTTGCGACAAAGGGTTCGGACGCATACGTGCGTTTACGCGCGTACGACTTTCGGACAGTTTTTACCAGTCGGCTTTGGTTTAAGCCAGTTACTGGTATCCGGTTATTGGATTTTTACAGTCTAAAGTTTTTCCGTATTTTTACGGATCGGAGGGGCGTTCTCGTAATTACTCGAGAAGCTTCTAGAAGATGTGACTAAGGAGGTTTCTTTTGGATAAGAGAGTGAGTCATGGTGGTGATTCATTCACTTCATTAATGCACATTTATTGCTTAATGACTCATGCTAATGAATCACCACAAGATATTTTATGAAGCATGCTTATTCATTTCCTTTATTGATTATTCTAAAATAAGAATGCTTCATAATATTATGATACACTCTCTCTCTTCTCTCATTATCTCATCTCATATTCTCTCTCCTCAAGCTCTCATCTTCAAGATAATAACCTTAATCCTCATGTGTTGAGAACAAAGGTTTAGTTAGACTTAAGCATCCATAACCTTAATTCTATATCATCCTTCCATCTTTGATTAGCAATCAAAGTTGATTAGTTACCTCAAGTTAGAGGTTTAGCTTGGTGTTTTGCTCTCGGGTGGATCGTCTACTACCTAGAGAAGGTCGAGGAGAACAAAGGAGGACGTAAAGAAGAAGGACCGGTTTCATTAGGTATAATCCCTAATCACTTGTGAAAAGAAACTCATATGATACGGTTATTTATAGTTTAGCTTCGATTCAAGCGGTTAGTCGATGTTCGTTGTTTAAACTTGATTGTTTTTGAAAATTCCGCCTCCCCATAAGTACTGGGGTGAAGTACATCGACTTACACATCTCACAACTTGTCACTTTAGAACAGTTAGGAGCATTCTAGTGGAATTTGAAGACCATAACTCTAGGTGTGATTGTGCATATTGTGACTGTGATTGTTTGAAGTTGTGTCATAAATCTGTATATATTTTGCAAAACTCTCTAAAAAAAACTTTTATAATAACTTTCCATTTGTCACCAAATTTCCATTTCAACTACCTTTCACCAACATTTCTCCATTAACATTTTCTTACCC
The DNA here is from genome assembly GCA_030015575.1 of Agapanthus africanus. Lineage (NCBI taxonomy): Eukaryota > Viridiplantae > Streptophyta > Magnoliopsida > Asparagales > Amaryllidaceae > Agapanthus > Agapanthus africanus. Next base: position 310,524,785 of record JASDDO010000008.1, on the reverse strand, counting down.
TCACATTCTATGCTTTGACTATACTAAACTCGTTTAGTGTATGTCCGGTTGGACTCGGGACACTAATGCCCGCCTAGTCCGCATTACGTTAGTCGCTACCGACTACGCGATCGACTCCGACGTCGAAACACTTCCGACTTGTCTTTCACCATTACCTTTGCCGGCAAACTCCGACGTTGACCGCGATTCTGTTCATACATCTTCACCTTCACTTTCACCGTCACCAAATTTTTCTTACGAGATGTCGGGATTTCCTCCTAAAATCACTTTACCTCCCCCGGGAATAATTCCACCTCCATTAGGTGCGAATAACCCGTGACCACCTCTTGTTGAAGCGCCACAGCGAATCGCACTCCAGGATCGTTTCTATCCTACCCGTGCTGCACTTCCGACTTGTCTTTCACTACCACCGGCCAATGGGGATAATTTCGAAATTAAGCCTCACTTCATCAACATGTTGCCCAAATTTCACGGGCTTGAATCCGAAGATGCCTACATCTTCATCAATAAATTCCAGAACGTATGTGCGATGACAAAGACAACCCAACTGTCTGATGATGCTATACGGTTACGAGTCATTCCTTTCACTCTGTGTGACCTTGGTGAAATGTGGCTGTATAACAATGCATCTCATTCGATAATCGGTTGGGACGAGTTTGTAAAAGCATTTCTAAAAAAATTCTACCCAAATCATAAGACCGCATGTATCCGAAACGAGATAAATCAATTCACACAGCTTCCAATCGAACCTTTTTGGAAGTGCTTTGACTGGTACAAGGACCTCCTTGTTCAGTATCCTCATCATGGTATAGAGAAATGGCAACTTTGCCAGACTCTGTACAAGGGCCTGAATCCAGCAACCAGACAGTTGATAGAAACCATCTGTCAGGGCCATTTCCTGTCATAATCTGACGAAGAGGCTTGGCAATTCTTTGACGATCTTGCGGAACAAACGCTGCAGTGGGAGAGCACCCGACCGAACACCTCAACTTCTTCTCCTTCTTCAGGTCTCCCTAGGACAGGAGTTCATCAACTCGATATCTCAATTGCAATGAAGGCTGAGATGGCTGCAATCACACGGAAACTGGAAGCAATTGAGAGCAAATTTTCATCTCCTTCTCCAGCCCATGTTCCGTCCCCTCGTACCATTTGCACTTGTTCTTCGGATCCATCTCATTTGACCGAAGAGTGTCCTTACAACCCACCATCTCAAGGACAGGATCAGGTTAATGTTGCATTTCTGCAAAGACCAAGAAACGATCCATACTCTTCCGCATACAATCCCGGTTGGAGGAACCATCCAAATTTCTCTTGGAATCAGAACCAGCATCATTTCCAAGGCCAAAACAACTTCCAAAGGCCTCCTCCTCCTCCTCAACAACAAGCTCAACAACAATTTCAGCAGCCTTTCCAACCCCAACCTTTTCAAAATCCGACGAAAAACTTTGCACCCTGCAATAATTCTTTTCCTCAAAACAACTTTGTTCCGTAAAATAACGATAATGTTTCCTCGCTAGAACGAAGTCTAGAGGCCTTTTTAAAGCAATCGACTCAATCCACCGCAAACATCTAGTCTTCTATTCAGTCTCTGGTGCAACACACCGCTGCACACGGGTAAAACATCAAGACCATCGAAGCCCAGATTACACAGCTGAACGCGGCTTTAAGCGAGCGAGAGAAAGGAAGGCTTCCATCTCAACCACTCCCAAATCCTGGTCACCCACATAATATACATGTTGCTCTTGAACAACAGAACCATAATGTGAGTGTCGTAACAACATTGAGATCTTCAAGAATGCTGAACAACAACATCGGCACACAAATTGATGATGATGATGATGACACCCCGGCCGTTTCTTCCTCCACTCCTTCTTCTTCTTCTTCTTCTGAACCTATTCTCCATTGTTCAAAAGGATCTTCTTCTTCAAATGCTGCTCCAAACGGATCCACATCTCACTCCACTCAAACTCCAGTTTTGGGTTCCGTTCCAACTCCACAATCTCCTCCATAAGTAATGGACTCAACCAATTTAAAAAATGTTCCATTTCCAAACCGGTTGAGGTCCAATAAACAAAATCCATAAATGGAGAAGATTCTGGTGTTTTTCAAACAAGTTAACATCAACATTCCCCTCTTAGATGAATTTCAGCAAGTCCCGTCTTACGCAAATATATTGAAAGACTTGTGCACTAAGAAGAGGAAATCTCAGGTACCAAAGAAAGTTTTCTTGGCTAGTAACGTGAGTGATGCTCTTACCCAAGATTTACCACAAAAACGGAAGGACCCTGGCTGTCCTACGATTTCAATAACCATTGGGGATAAGAACATCAACCGCGCTCTTTTGGATCTTGGTGCCAGTGTTAACCTTCTTCCTTATTCAGTATATGAGCAACTCGGTGTAGGAGAACTGAAACCTATACAGTGTACTCTTCAAATGGCTGACCAATCTATCACCCATCCTAGGAGTGAGCTAGAGGATGTGTTAATTAAGGTTGGGGACTTCATATTCCCCGTTGACTTCATTGTTTTAGATACACAACCTGTAGCTAACCCCCGGAATCAAATTCCCGTGATTCTCGGTCGCCCATTCCTTGCAACCTCAAATGCTGTGATCAATTGTCGAAATGGTTCCATAAAGCTATCTTTTGGAAACATGACAATTGAACTTAACAATTTTAGGTTAAGGAATCAGCCATCCGAACCGAACGCTCATATACTGGATGTATGTTCCATTCAGGAGATCGCCTCCGAGGACTGTGAATTGGAGTAATTCTTGTTTGATCACAGTAATCTTGACGCCACTAGTGCGTTCCTCTTTGAACCTGCTGCTTCCACTTCGAACAACAATTACGAGTGCTTCACGTTTTCAAACGATTTTGTCTTGTCGCCACCCGAGTTTGAATCTTTTGAATTTTTTGGATGCGTTGGTTGAACCATCCGACTCGGTCGCATACACTCACTTTGAGCCCCAGTTGGAATCCTTTGAGTTCGAGACATTTTCTCCAATCCTTCCTTCAGTCGTTTCACCTCCGACGCTCGAACTGCCTCACCTCAAGTATGCTTACTTAGGTTAGAACGAGACCCTCCCAGTCATCATCTCGGCTTCTCTAGATCTAGAGCAAGAGAAAGCCCTTCTCATGGTCTTGCAATCCAATCGGCAAGCATTCGGATGGACGATGGCGGACATCAAGGGGATTAGTCCCCTAATCGTTGAACATCACATTCATATGATGAATGATGCCAAACCAGCTTGGGATCCACAGAAGCGACTAAATCCAGTCATGAAGGAGGCTGTGAAAAAGGAGATCGTCAAATGTATGGAAAGTGGTATCATTTAACCTATTTCAGACAGCCAGTGGGTCAGTCCTATACACGTTGTCCCTAAAATGTCGGGCATTACGGTCATCACAAACGAGGCAAATGAGTTGATCCCTACTCGCACCCAAACCGGGTGGCGAGTATGCATTGATTATCGAAAACTCAACGCCGCAACGCAGAAGGATTACTTTCCGTTACCATTCATTGACCAAATGCTCGAAAGATTAGCTGGACATGAGTATTACTGTTTTCTTGACGGCTACTCAGGCTACAACCAGATTCCCATCGTCGAGAAAGACCAGGACAAAACCACTTTCACTTGTCCATTCGGCACGTTCGCATATCGCCACATGCCCTTTGGGCTATGCAATGCTCCCGCTACCTTTCAGCGGTGTATGATGGGAATATTCTCTGACATGGTTGAGAAATTTCTGGAGATATTCATGGATGATTTCTCCATCTTTGGTGATTCTTTTGACGAGTGTCTGCAACACCTTGATGCTGTCCTTACCCGATGTAAGGATAAAATCTCACTCTAAACTGGGAAAAATGCCACTTCATGGTGCGTGAAGGAATTGTCTTAGGACATATCATTTCTCGAAATGGCATCCAGGTTGATAAAGAAAAGATTGATGTCATTTCCAACCTCCCTCCTCCCAAATGCGTCAGAGATATCCGAGCTTTTCTTGGCCACGCCGCTTTCTACAGACGGTTTATCAAGGACTTTAGCAAGATTGCTAGACCCTTGACTCTTCTTCTGGCTAAGGATACCACGTTCAACTTCGACTCGAGCTGTTTGAATGCTTTCGAATCACTAAGAAGCTCACTCACCACTGCTCTCGTTCTTTCTTCACCTGACTGGACGCATCCTTTTGAGATTATGTGCGATGCATCCGACTTTGCTATCGGTGCGGTCCTAGGACAGCACATCGATAAGATACCGCACATAATCGACTATGCGAGTCGGACCCTGAATGATGCAAAAATGAATTATACGAGAACCGAGAAAGATTTCTTGGCGGTTGTGTTCGCTTTGGAGAAATTTAGGCCATATCTCATTAGCTCGCCAGTCATTGTCTACGCCGATCATTCCGCTCTGAGACATCTTTTTATGAAAAAGGATGCAAAATCTCGGCTAATATGTTGGATCCTCTTACTTCAAGAGTTTGACCTTGTCATTAAGGACAAACGAGGATGTGAGAACGTAGTGGCCGACCATCTTTCACGACTTCCTTCTTCGCCGACGCTTCCTCTCCCAATTAACGATGTTTTTTCTGATAACCAACTCTTGACAGTATCGTGCAAACCCTGGTTCACAGATATTGTGAACTATTTGGTGACAGGAGTAATACCGAACGAATGGTCGAGTCAAGACAGACTTAGATTTTTATCCCAAGTAAAGCACTTTTACTGGGACGAACCCTACCTGTTTAAGTACTGTCCAGACCAAATCATTCATCGGTGTGTTTCTGATAATGAGTTCAAGAGTGTGCTGTCGTTTTGCCACGATCAAGCATGTGGCGGGAATTTTAGCCCAAGAAAGACAGCTAAGAAAGTCTTGCAATGTGTCTTTTACTGGCCACAACTTTTCAAAGATGCCTATGATTACTGCAAGACTTGCTCCCAGTGCCAACACTTGGGCCGGATTTCCAGGAGAAACGAGATGCCGCTCCAACCAATCTTGGTTGTTGAGATTTCCGATGTTTGAGGAATTGATTTCATGGGCCTGTTTCCAAGATCTTTTGGGAACCTGTATATTCTCTTAGCTGTTGATTATGTCTCTAAATGGGTCGAGGCAGTGCCAAGCCGAATGAACGACAACAAGGTTGTCGTTAGATTCCTTAAAGAAAATATATTTTCCCAGTTAGGGCACCCCCGCGCGATCATTAGCAACAATGGGACATATTTCTATAATAGGTCTTTCGAGGCCTTGATGCGGAAATACTCAATTAATCATAATCTATCCACGCCCTACCACCCCCAAACATCTGGGCAAGCCAATGTTTCAAATCGGCAGATCAAGAAGATTTTGGAGAAAACGGTTTCCAAGAACCGTAAAGATTGATCTTTGAAACTAACTGATGCCCTTTGGGCATTTCTAACTGCGTACAAGTCTGATCTTAGAATGTCTCCCTATAGGCTTGTGTATGGAAAGGCTTTCCACCTTCCTGTGGAAATAGAGCATCGCGCATTTTGGGCGATCAAAGAGCTGAATCTAAACCTTGAAGATGCGCGCAGCTATCGGAAGCTGCAACTTAACGAACTGAACGAGCTTCGGGATGAGGCTTATGAGAACGCGGTTGTTATAAAGAACCGAATGAAGGTGTTTCATGATAAACACCTTACGCGCAAAACCTTCATGCCTGGACAACAGGTACTTCTTTACGACACCCGACTCCATTTCCATCCCGGTGAGATTTGATCTCGCTGGAAGGGACCCTTTCTTGTACGGTGTGTATACCCGCACGGCGCGGTGGATTTGGAGAATCCAGAGGATGGTTCACTATTCAAAGTGAACGAACACAGAGTAAAACCGTGTCTCACCGCAGAACCATCGGAGGAGCTCCTGATGTTGCAGGAGCCGGTTTACATTGACTAATCTTCTTCCGTCTACCACCAAACTTCGGTTATCCAATCATAAACAGTGGAAACACTGTTTCAAATAAGTTTGGGGGTATGTATATACCATCTTGTCTATATATAATGGATATTCTTTTCCGGTGCATATCCATCTTGTTTTTGTGTCGGGATATTTCTTACCTAATGAAATTCCCATTTGTAAAAAAAAAGTAAAAAAAAAATATAAAGGGGGGTATATTTTTGTCAATATTCTAAAATATCTAAATAAAAAAATAATAAATAATAAAAAGTAGAAGAAAAAAAACTAATAAATATAATATATATTTTATGAGGTCTTTTGTGCAAAATGGGTCACTCTTTGACCACATCTTGACCGCCCCCTTTTACATAAGCCTCCTCTCCTCTTTTGTAATCCCCAAGACTTCATAAAAAGCCCAAACACCAAACCCTAGCCTCCACTGCAAGTTCCACCTGAGATCTCCCCAGAGAACCGCGGAAGCGCCGTAGTTCAGCCGTCTTCACCGCTGATCCGCCGTCGTTCAGCCTCTTCTCCCTCTGAAATTTTCAGAGGATGTTTGATTTTCTCATATCCTCTCTTTAGATTTAAAAGTTCTGTGTTTTCTGTTCATGGCTCCTAATTTTCAGTTTGAACGAGATTTCTCGCAATTATTCGCCCATAACGTTTATGGAAGCTACTTTGGTGATGAGATCCGGAAACGCGAATGGAATTTCCTGTTGTATAGCCATCCGAACGCACTCGCGATTCCGGATCTCGTTGCGCGTTTCTTTGAGAGCATGGAAGAGGGTTGTTTGGCTAAATACGGGTTTATACGCTTGTTGTGGGGGGATCGGGAAATTATTATAGATAAGAACTGTTGGATATAGTGCCCTCAAAGTCAATTATTGGATCGCATGTACGTGATTACAATGATTGAGGGAGGACCTATACCGATAGTACAGTCTTGCTCGAGATGATAGTATGCTACCTGGTTTGTCTTTATCATCGTGTACATGCTTTAGTTCACTATTGCATATTGATAGAGCCCATAGGATTCTTGCTTGACTGCCAGCAGTATGATGGCGATCATATACGTGAAAGCTGGGGTCTATAAGCACATCCTTAAAGTGTCCCTAGTCGTGAGAGTTTCGAGACAGGGCATCGATACTCCAGAGTAGACTGGTGTATACAATCGAGACCCCGATGAGGGGCGGTGGCCGGTCTCACAAGCCATTGGTGTCATTTGGTTCACCTAAGATGTATACAGGTGCTCATTGGGTTATGTGTACACCGGACAGGACTCGCCGGGAACATGCTAGTTGGTATTATACATATCGTCAGATAGCAGTTCCCAGGTGACATGTGTACAGGTTAGTCTGCCGACCTGAGATCGTCATTTGTGTTATGTGAGTTCCCACTGTGCTTTGATTACTACCCTACCACGGCTCAAAGGAGTCGTGCAAACAGGTTTTAGTTGGGTACAGTCCCGAGCCACATAGAGGCAGTGAGCGGATCGTCAGGGATTCGTCTCTCCCGGTATTGGTGGTGAGATCGCGCTGTGTTTAGGAGAGCCATTACACGAAATCCCTGGCCAGGGAAATCGAGATTTACTGGTAGGTATTCCAGTAGTATCTCAGGGTTTTGTGGGCTTCACTCCGACATGACTTATATAGCTATTGGGGGTCTGACGTTAACCAGCCCCTAGGCACGATATGCGATACTCATAGACAAACGGACCAGACTGTACGGATATTGTTACTGTCAGGCTCAGTAGGGTTTCTGGATGAGTTCGCTCATCAGCTTCCCTTTCGTTCAATACATCGGCAACCGTTACGTACAGCTAGTACCTCTGACGTGCTTGTGGTTATACCTAGTGCCAGTGTATTGATGAGTCATTAGAGTCCCCCACAGAAAGTTTCCCAAGTTCGGGCGAAACGTTGTAGAGGCTGTATGGATATATGGCGGGGTTCGATCATATCCGTGCACTTGTGCGCACGGATCAGGATCGGACGGATAATACTAGCGGGCTTTGGTTTAAGTCTGATCCTAGTATTGTACTGTAGGAACATTTTTGTTTCATTGCATTTGTATTCGGTCGGAATACAAATACGGGTATGTATTTACAGTTGAGGTGTAATCTCGTAATTCGTTATGGGATTATTTTGGGAGTTGCCAGTTTCATGTTTCCCATTCTAAACAACTTGATCCGTGTTTATTTAGTGTGAGCCATTTGCTTTTGTCTTTTCCTCCCCACACTGAATTCCTGGGCTGTCCATTTCGAGAGCATTCTTGTGGCACGGGGCTGCAACTGTTGGAAGCACGGGTTGCCTTGTGAGGTGGCTAATTGTTCTTGGTCGGGGTTCCTTGCAAATCTGCCAATTCTTTATTGGGGGGCTTTTTTGTGGTGAAAGAAACACACTCACTTGATTAATCCCATCACAATATCCTCCTCAAAGTACAATTCCAGAGAGATTTTTGCTTGTGGCCGAGCTCACTGGGGTGGGTTGATTTTGTGAGGGGTGAGGAAAAACTTCAATCACTTGCAAAATCTTTTAGCTCTTTTCATCTCATTTCTTTTTGGAAACTTCAATTTACCTCCACCCAATCGCTTGGGTGCCTTGAGAAAAAAGATCCTACATTTTCTCTAACTCATTCTTGGACATGTCGGCTAGCAAACTTCATGTCCGAGTTGCCTCGGTTCAAGGCGAGAGCCCGTATAATGATTCGATGACACGGCGTCGTTTAGACGGCCGGGGCGCCGCCGCACCCCAACATGGTATCAGAGCCACGCTATTAACCTGTTCTAGCTTATTCTAACATGTTTAAAATATCGATCGAACAAAATTTCCGAAACCGTAATTTCAAAACTTAAGTTTCTGTCGAATTTGTAAATTGGTCGAAAAATTATTTTGAGTGTTTCAGAAAATCGAGCAGGCTTTTCTAAGACTCTGGAAGAAATTTGGTTGAGTGAACTTTCAAGACTGCCGCGGAACCGCCGCATAACCCTTGGGTTGACCGCGGTTCCGCCGCCGTTTTGGAGCAACACTACATCATTTTTCTTCTGGGTGTCTTTCAGGTGGATTTGTTGTTTCTGGAATATTTATTTTTGGCCCAGATTATTTTGAGTACTGGATTTGTACTTGGGGCCATCTTCGGGAATTTTTGTCGATCGAGATTTTAAATGTGTTAGTTTACAGTGGTTACATTATATCTGTGACCGTGAATGTCATTCGATCGGTAAAACTTGTCTAATTGCTATAGTCCTTTTAGACGGGTTTTGCGAACGTGACATTTACGTTGATGTTCTGTGTTGTGTTGTGATGTTGCGGATTTGTCGTGGTGGATAGCTCCTGTGTAATGGTAGTGCTGTTTGGATTTATTTGTACATTTGATATTGCGGTGCGAGCGTCCGACATGTGGATTGCCGTCACTGCCTGTTTGTATATTATTCTTTTGGGACACGACTGGGTTGAGGTCGATGTACCCATTGTATTTTTTTCTATTCTGTACTAGGATTACCCCGCGGTGGGGTGCACGGACAGCCGGGTTCTAAAGGGCAACGGGCCCGCATCTCATGGCGTTGAGACGGAGGGGGATTCACTCTAGAATTGGCGGGCTATTCTCCGCACTCGTAGGGGTACAGGTTGACCCAAGGAGGGGTGCTCAAGTTACCGGATTCCGTGAAGTGCTGGGTGGTCCATTCACTTTGCTGATGGGGGCTGCCTCGCTTCAGGTTTTGGCGGGTAACTTGCCGCACTCGTAGGGGTCTAGGTTTTCATTGCACAGGCTATCCACACGACCAGGGGAACGTCGGGTTTCACTTGTGGCTCAATGAAACCCGGGGATCCCAAATTGTCTGTATTGTTCTGTGATGCTTATTACTTTTTTGTGATGTTGCATTTATCATACCAGGAGCGATTATTATATATTGATATATATACTAGTAGATGTTGTATATGTTTTGCACCCGCGCTAGTCCAGTCCCCGCTCTGTCGTTAGTTAAGTAACCTAACGGGTGATGACGGGACCCAGTGGCGAATGCGGATGGCATATACGTACATTTTATTTTCGTTCTTTTGTGGTGTGATCAATTGATGGGACTGCATTGATTCTTATCAATGCAAGGAAAAAAAACCTATATTTGATGTTGTTGGAACCAAATTTTCAAAAAACTGTTATTGCAAGGACGTTCTCTTTTGTTTTGCACAGTGGTATTCGGTTATGAATATCCAGCACCTCATTCGACGAGGCAAGAGCCGAGATCCCTTCATCGGAAGTGACCCCTTGGACAGAGGTTTGCGTCAGGTTAATAACTTCACTATAGTCGATTACTTTTTGCTTTGCATCGTGGTATTCAGTTTAGAATATCCTGCACCTCATTCGACGAGGAAAGAGCCGAGATCCCTTCACCGAGAGTGACCTCTTTAGCAAAGGTTTTCGCAACTATATTTTTTATAAAAAGATATTCGGTTCCTTCAACGATATCAAGTTCATTACGCTAAAGGTTTTTCGCCAAAAACCAGTCGTAGCCCTCCGTCATTTCTTACAGGTATTACTTATTATTCATGCTGTGTATGTTGACCTCTGTCAAGGCACAGTGCTTGGTAGCTGGGTAATGCTTGTTTGCTGCATAGATATGCGATTATTTAGGATAGTCGCACAGTCATTTTAACCTCTGTCAAGGTCACGTGCGGGTGGGTCTAAGTTAATCGAGGACAATGACGGGTTGAACTTGACTTGCGACTTATGATATGTTGACCTCTGTCAAGGTCATAAGCAGCTTAGGGTAAAAACACACATCGGGAGTTTCAAACATACAGGAAACTTGCCAGGCATGCGCATACCTTCTGGAGTGTGGTAACTTGAGTGGCTTCCATCAAGTTATCATGCGATGATAGTTGGATCCCGATTCCCACTGATGAGTTGGACTACTCCTCGGGTGATCCCGACTAATTCTTCTTTCAGGTTTGGAGGAGAATTTGAGAAAACAGTAGGAGGTTTCCTGATTAGTTAAAGTGATTAACCATTCTGATCTAGGATTGAGTGCACGCAGAGTGTTTCTTTTCTCTGTCTCTCTTTGACTGCGACCATGACCCGACCCTAGACTATAACTCAGTGACCCAGTTGACCGAACTTTCTTAAAACACTGGCTTTTGGATTGTCTGAGTTGCATACATCATTTCCACTCCTTCTCTTACCCTTTGCATTTCTCCAGAACACCTCGTATCACTACAAACATCCACTTCCATTAGATAAATCCATCGTATGGTTATATACGAACTCGAAAGAATTTCTTCGAGGATGGATTCTGGTTCTGGAGAGATTGAATAGGACTATTCATTTATCTTTTCCTTTTACCTTCTCTCAGGTTGTGAGGGATCCTAGGATTAGGAGAGGGTACACCTATTACGCTTATTGGATAGTCTTCTTCCAAACCATAGGCAGGTGCCGAAAGGTAGGGAATGAAGAAAACCAATTAGCCTAAGTGGGGTGTACAGAAGGTAATAAGTAAAGACAAATAAAGGGATCAGAAAGAGGGCAAAATAAATTGCGACTGTTGACATTCACGACCAAATCACGTATCTCATCGCCACTCCTAATTCACTTTTGTATTTCTCCAGAACACCCCGTATCACTACGAACATCCAATTCCATTGGATAAATCCATAGTATGGTTATATACGAACTCGAAGGAACTTTTTCGAGGATAGATTCTGGTTCAGGAGAAATAGAAATAAGTTTTATTCAGTTGTCTTTTATCCTTGCCTTCTCTCAGGTTACGAGTGCTCCTAGGATTAGGAGAGTACATCTATTATGCTTATTGGATAGTCTTCTTCCAAACCATAGGCTGGTGCCGAACGGTAGGGAAGGATGAAAACCACTTTGCCTAACGATGGTGTACAGAAGATAATGAGTAAAGACAAATAAAGGGAATTGGAGAGATGGCGGGGAAATATACGGTTACAGTCATAAATCTGAATAATAGAAGAGGCATTACTAAGAATACCCGGATACCCTTTCGAAACATTTTTATGTTTCAGTTTCATTGTGCATTGTTAATTGAAAACCGATTTCCTAATTAGACACTTGCTCCAGGGTATGTATTTAACAGGTATGATTCTCACATCTGTATGGTTTTACAGATGATGAGTGGGAGTAAGTTATTGGGAATTAGGTGATCATCCTCATTATATCGGAATTCGTTGCAATTGGTGGAGGAAATCGCCTAGATACAGTTTTCAGCCTACGACGCACAGAGTTTGAGTTATTCAACTCAGGGGACTTATACAAAGTATTATATATTGTCCAGTGTCCATTAGGAAAAAGGGGTTGGTCCTCGTACTTTATTCTGTTTACTTGTGACATCTCATGTTTTAGACAAGTGTTTCGTAGGAATACAAGGTCCAAGTTTGAGAAGTTATAGGTACCGGAATAAAGTGGAGAACCATGTGTTGCAAGTATCAGGATTCTTCAAGATGATCGAAGATGTGGACACTTGTGTATGGTACTCGGTTGATAGTAATGGTTTTGAGAAACTTGTTTCTCTTTCAGGTTACTCAAAATTGGATGCACTCCTAAGTTGAGTAATGCTGATCGGCCTCTCTCCATTTAGTTGGCATGCACTGGAGACAGCTGCATGATTTGAATCTGGATCCAATTAAATCAGTGCCTCTATTTCTATATTGTATATAGAATGGTTCATATCTTAACGTTGTTAAGGTATGGGTAGTTGCCCGGCTTATGCTTAAAACCAGACACTGGATAACTCAAGGCACGTTTCTGTAATGGCTGTTTGTGGGTTAACCCGGGCTATGACGAGGGTTAACTTTCTACCATCTGGAAGATCAATAGTGATATTGTTCTTGACTCGCCACAATTTTAGTAAAATGGATTTTTTCAGAAAACAGCAGTGGGAATATGGTAAAACTGGAAGTAATTCCAGAACCGCAAACGATTACTGGAAATTTAATAGGACCTAAAGATTCAATCAGGATTGACATTCCATTAGCCACTCCGCAGATATGGTAGTTAACCTCAGGCACCCGAGAGGTACTTCGGTATTCTCAAAGACGGTGACAGGGAGGTTCTTGTTTACCCATACTTGATACTACTGTTGTTCCAGTCTATGAGACCCAGCAGGAGGATAAGTATAGCGCCGTTCTAAAGTTTACTTTAGAAGTGCACGTATATATTATTCTGCCAGAGGGTTGTTGTAGTCAGTGGGAGCAGCAGAAGCGTAGTGGACAAGTAGCTTATGTCTATTTATAGACTAAAGCAGATAAAGCGGAGATAGATCGTCTATTTCTGATGTGACGGTCATGGGCTTTGACTTCATCAGAATAGGGGATGGATCTGTTAAGAAGGTAGTAGGGTATCATGTCCTTGTATTTGGATAACATACACATTGTAGGAAGTGAAATTCCTATACTACGATCGGTCATACGGTGGTTGTCACACAGTAGTTTCTCCACAAAGGATATGGATATAATATCAGGCATTCTGGTTACTGGATCTATGGTTTTAGATCTAGATTTGGGTAGTTTCCCAATCTGGGTACTTTGAAAGCATTCTAAAGGTATTTTAGAATGAACGACTCCTGGCATGGTGGTGTACCTGCAGGTGATGGAGTCACCCTCTCTAAAGGTGTCTTATAGACTAAAGGGGAGAGGGATGTGCATGATTGACATATCACTTGCTTAGGCAATTGAGTCAATCATGAGATGTCAAGTACCACACCAGATGTTGTTTTTGCACTAGATGCAATTAGTTGATATTAATTCAATCCTGGAGAAACGTTAGGAAGCAGTTTTAGAACATAAGTGGTTGTTCTAGGGATTTGATAATGACAGCTTCCTTCAAGAGACAGTTATCATTCCAGGCTTCCAAGGTGACCCGGATGACAGAGTGAATGTCAGAGTTATAGTTTTCCCTCTGACCATAGGCAGTAGTTTGGACAGGTAGTCCAAGCGGATACTGAGGGAGGCATGGTGCATGATACTGATTAAATTCAGTTGACGATACAGTCTAAGAAGTTTGCTGGATTTGGAGTTCATTTATGAACTGGGTCCCATCAGACATCCAGACATATTCTAAGAAAGGTATTACTCAATTCGGGAGATGGCTTTCTCAGCGAACTTGAGATAAAGAGAGACATAGAAAGAAACATCAAGGCGGATCCACTCACTGAGGCTATTTCTCGAACACGATAGTTTTACAAACGAGCTTTGTGAAACTGATTAGTAGAGGAGTTGGATGTTCGGTATCACATGAGCTGTGAGTACGCGACATCGCAATAATTAGCCTTAAGTGCAAGTGGGAGATTGTTGGATATAGTGCCCTCAAAGTCAATTATTGGATCGCAGGTACGTGATTACAATGATTGAGGGAGGACCTATACCGATAGTACAGTCTTGCTCGAGATGATAGTATGCTATCTAGTTTGTCTTTATCATCGTGTACATGCTTTAGTTCACTATTGCATGTTGATAGAGCCCATAGGATTCTTGCTTGACTGCCAGCAGTATGATGGCGATCATATACGTGGGAGCTGGGGTCTATAAGCACATCCTTAAAGTGTCCCTAGTCGTGAGAGTTTCGAGACAGGGCATCGATACTCCAAAGTATACTAGTCTATACAGTCGAGACCCCGACGAGGGGCGGTGGCCGGTCTCACAAGCCATTGGTGTCAGTTGGTTCACCTAAGATGTATACAGGTGCTCATTGGGTTATGAGTACACCGGACAGGACTCGCCGGGAACATGCTAGTTGGTATTATACATATCGTCAAATAGCAGTTCCCAGGTGACATGTGTACAGGTTAGTCTGCCGACCTGAGATCATCATTTGTCTCATGTGAGTTCCCACTGTGCTTTGATTACTACCCTACCACGGCTCAAAGGAGTCGTGCAAACAGGTTTTAGTTGGGTACAGTCCCGAGCCACATGGAGGCAGTGAGCGGATCGTCAGGGATTCGTCTCTCCCGGTATTGGGGGTGAGATCGCGCTGTGTTTAGGAGAGCCATTACATGAAATCCCTGGCCAGGGTAATCGAGATTTACTGTTAGGTATTCCAGTAGTATCTCAGGGTGTTCTGGGCTTCACTCCGACACGACTTATACAGCTATTGGGGGTCTGACGTTTACCAGCCCCTAGGCCCGATATGCGATACTCATAAACGAACGGACCGGACTGTACGGATAATGTCATTGTCAGGCTCAGTAGGGTTTCTGGATGAGTTCGCTCATCATCATCCCTTTCGTTCAATACATTGGCAACCGTTACGTACAGCTAGTACCTCTGACGTGCTTGTTGTTATACCCAGTACCAGTGTATTAATGAGTCATTAGAGTCCCCCATAGAAAGTTTCCCAAGTTCGGGCGAAACGTTGTAGAGGCCGTACGGATATATGGCGGGGTTTGATCATATCCGTGCACTTGTGCGCACGGATCAGGATCAGACGGATAATACTAGCGGGCTTTGGTTTAAGCTGGATCCTAGTATTGTACTATAGGAACATTTTTGTCTCATTGCATTTGTATTCGGTCGAAATACAAATGCGGGTATGTATTTACAGTTGAGGTGTAATCTCGTAATTCGTTACGGGATTATTTTGGGAGTTTCCAGTTTCATGTTTCCCGTTCTAAACATCTTGATCCATGTTTATTTAGTGTGAGCCATTTGCTTTTGTCTTTTCCTTCCCACACTGAATTCCCGGGCTGCCTATTTCGAGAGCATTCTTGTGGCATGGAGCTGCAACTGTTGGAAGCATGGGCTGCCCTGTGAGGTGGCTGATTGTTCTTGGTGGTGGGTTCCTTGCAAATCTGCCAATTCTTTATTGGGGTGCCTTTTTGTGGTGAAAGAAACACACTCACTTGATTAATCCCATCACAATATCCTCCTCAAAGTAGAATTCTAGAGAGATTTTTGCTTGTGGCCGAGCTCACTGGGGTGGGCTGATTTTGTGAGGGGTGAGGAAAAACTTCAATCACTTGCAAAATCTTTTAGCTCTTTTCATCTTATTTCTTTTTGGCAACTCCAATTTACCTCCACCCAATCGCTTGGGTGCCTTGAGACAAAAGATCCTACATTTTCTCTACCTCATTCTTGGACATGTCGGCTAACAAACTTCATGTCCGAGTTGCCTCGGTTCAAGGCGAGAGCCCGTATAAAGATTCGATGACGTGGAGTCGTTTAGACGGCCGGGGCACCGCCGCACCCCAACAAGAACTTCATTCATGAAGTCACTTTGATACCCCGTATCCCCGCACACGACCAACCCCTCCGCTTTGAGGATTACATGCCATCGATGGGCGATAATTGTTCTAGGGAACCTAGGAAAGGAAATCAAGCACGTACGCTGTATGCGAACATCTTAACCGTGTGCCGTTGGGCACAAAAGAATATCTTTGGAAGTTCGCATAATGTTCAGACCATAATATTGCATTTATCATTCCCCTATTCTTATCCTTTTTATAAATAAACAGGTACTCTTGACGCACGTTTGTTGCATATTACAGGATACAGGTTTCTGGAGCAAATACAGTGAAAAAGACACAAAACAACAGAAAAAGGGATTTTTGACCAACTATTAGACGGATCCTAGTCAAGCCTAGACGAAGAACAGTACAAGGTCCAAAATGTCATGTGAACGGTTAAAAGATCGCTATAAGTATTCACTGAAATATCTGGAAGAGAATAAGAAGCCCAAAAAAGAAAACATGTGAAGATACAGAAGCCCAAATAGCCAAGGAAAAGCCCAGAAAAATAACAGAGCCCAACTCCTTCCTTTGGCCGCGGAACCGCGGCCAAACCTAGCCTGGTGCCGCGGTTCCGCGGCCATCAAGCGCCCGTGTCGGTGGAAAATCTCTGGGTTGTTGCGTCGGTGCATATGTTAGGATTTTACGTGGGCAAATCTGTAATTTTGCATGTGCGAGAGTCTGTAACCCTAGGTTTCCTATTTTCCTATAAATTGTAGTGTTAGATCTGTAAAATGTTATGCCTCTTTTCAATCAATAAAATTCAGAAATTCTGAGAGAAAAATTCAGATCTGTTCTTCTTGCTTGAAGGGAGCCGTCAACCTAGTAAGTATTTTATTTATGTTTCTTTTAATTATAATGTCTTCTCATCCCCTAATGAGCGAGTAGTCTCCTCGCTTGTTAGGGTTAGCCTTAGGGAAAGGGTTGAGAGATGAGATCTCTCGCCCCTTTCAATGCCACCTTCACCTAATGAATTAGAACTTCACGCATACGAGCACAACCGCTCCCTGCGGCATCCTACCCTTCGAGGTAACGATGAACCGTAGTATAAAGGGCCGGTTGCGCGCGTTTTTCATGGGGGTTAGGGTGATTATCAACAAAGTAAGGATACGAATCTAGAGGAAGAAACATCTTCCCAAAAGATTCGTATCCACTTTATTGATAATTAACTTAACACTTAATAGATCTAAAAAAAAAGATGGCATTGAAAGCGGTGATGAAAAACATTAATCTCCAAAACTTCCCCTAAGCCTAACCCTAGCAAGATTCTTAATTAGATTAATTAGATCCAGTATTTTAGATTGTTATAAACCAACCCAAAACGACAAATTGAATCAACTCGTTAAAACACAATAAAGGAATTTACCCGTCTCTGTGGATCGACCCGTACTCACCGGCTAGCTGCGAAGCGACGCCAGTTCTGATTGCGGTAAATACAAATTTTTGGACTAATCAAATGGCGCCGTTGCCGGGGACGGCGTAATCTTTCTTTTTGTGAATTTTCGGGTTGATATAAAATTTAAAAATTATAAAAATCTGAAAATATAAAAAAAAATAAAAAAATAATCAAATTTGATCTGTTTGAAGGGTGTATCTTTTGGATCTTGCAGGAACAGCGTCGAATCGCGGATCTGGAATTTTACAGAGGCCAAAACATAAATTGGTATATAAGAACAGAGAGGAATTGCAAGTCCAGAGCAGTGAAAATTTTTCCAGAGGCTGAACCCATCACCTTGCCGCGCTTCCGCCGCATACGTGTACCCCAGGCCGCGGATCAGCGCTTGAATTGCCACGTCAGCACCTGAAAATTTGCTGGTTTGCTTTCTTTTCTTCCCCTATGCAATCTCCCATATATCTCTCTGTAAAAAGTTTTCTGCAGGATTTCTTTGCGTAAAGAGTCTTTCTCCCCCTTCTCGATAACAGATTTTCTGCAGGTTTCTTTGCGTCGCGCTAAAAAAATTCTGATTGCAAGTGAAATTTTATTTGTTTTGCATAATTTAACCGGATTCTAAGGGGCTAATTGACCAAACTCAGATTAGGTGGGGATTTCATCACCCTTCCCAGGACCCCAGAAAACACCTAAAGCATTTTGCATTGACCACCTTTAATTAAAAAAGATTAGACTCAGACCTAAGGGCAGCGAGCTTAATAGGAAAAGGACTAGGGTAGGCATCGGCCGTTTATCCTAACCGACATTGCGGTGTCTAGGCTAGTGGTTATTAATTAGGCCCACTGTAGTGGTGGTTCCTTCCCACTTACCTGGCCGTATTTGTCCGTGAAGAGGCGGTTTGAGGTCTATTTCTAGCCCTAGTTAGGAGCTGTCTAGTAGACCTAGGCGACCCTAGATTTAGGCCTAATTGTGCATGTGTGGTTGATACATTTGTGTCACGAGTCCCATTTTCTAAAACCGTCTTGCAAAACTTTCTAATAAAAATAATAAAGAAAAATCTTTTCAAAACTTGCAACTTGCCGCTAAGAAAACTTGCACCTCACTTCCACCAATTCTCCTTCATTGACGTTATCTTACCCCTACATTCTGTTTTTCTTTTTTTTCTGACTGCACTACTCCTTTAGTGTATGTCATCTTGGACTAGGGATACTAACGCCCGATTAGTCCGTGTTTCGTTGGTACCGACCAACGAACCCTTCGACGAACCCTTCGTCGACCTTCCGTCCATTTCCTTACCTCCAACCTCAAATTCTTCTTTCGAAGGTATGTCGGGATTCAACCCCAACGATACCTTACCGACGGGAATGATTCCACCTCCGCCAGGTGCGAATAACCCGAATCTTCCGCCTGTTGTAGCGCCCGCACGAGTTGCGCTCCAGGATCTCTTCTACCCCGTCCGCACTTCTTTACCTACATGTCTTTCACCCCCACCGGCGAATGGGGATAATTTTGAAATAAAACCACACTTCATCAATATGCTGCCTAATTTTCATGGTTTGGAATCCGAAGATGCATATATTTTCATTAATAAATTCCAAAACGTTTGCGCCATGATGAAGACAACCCAATTAAGTGATGACGCAATAAGGCTAAGGGTCATTCCTTTTACCTTATGTGACCTAGCCGAGAAGTAGCTATACAGCACCGCATCACATTCCATTAGAAATTGGGATGAGTTTGTGAGAGCTTTTCTGAAAAAGTTCTATCCTCATCACAAAACTGCTAGAATCCGAAACGAGATTATACAATTTTCACAGCTTCCGTCCGAACCATTCTGGAAGTGCTTCGAGAGATTTAAAGACCTACTTGTTCAATGCCCTCATCATGGGATAGAAAATTGGCAACTTTGCCAAACATTATACGAGAGATTGAACGCAGCAACGAAGCAGTTGCTAGAAACAATATGTCAAGGTCATTTTCTCTCCAAGTCTAGCGACGAAGCTTGGCAGTTTCTTGAGGACCTAAGTGAGCAAACAATTCAGTGGGAGAGTACAAAGACCACATCATCTTCTTCAGTTGGTCAATCTAGGGCAGGCATACATCAAATAGATATGTCGATTGCTATGAAGGCCGAGATGGCCTCACTTATGAAAAAGCTAGAAGCCATTGAGACAAAAATCTCATCGTCTTCTCCTGCCCATACTCTACCCACACGAACTGTTTGTGCTTGTTGTTCGAACCCATCGCATTTAATCGAAGAGTGTCCTTATAATGCACCTATTCAAGGGCAGGATCAAGTCAATGCTGCATTCCAGCAAAGACAAAGAAATGATCCGTACTCTTCGACATACAATCAGGGGTGGAGGAGTCACCCAAATTTCACTTGGAACCAAAATCAACAAGCCCAAGGGAATAACAATTTTCAAAGAGCTCCTCCACAACAACAACAAGCACCCTTACAAACTCAAAACCAGCAACCTTTCCAACAACAATCTTATACAAATCAAACGAACAATTTGGTTCAACCAAATGATGATAAGGTTACCTCGCTCGAAAAAAGTCTAGATGCATTTCTTAAGCAAACTACAGAATCCGCAGCAAGATTTGAAAGTTATGTTCAATCTTTAATGAATAACAATGCCTCACACGATCAAAGTATCAAATCTATTGAGGCACAAATTGCACAATTAACTGCTGCATTGAGCGAGAGAGAAAAGGGAAAGCTTCCATCTCAACCATTGCCCAATCCCGGTGACGCACAAAACGCATATCACAATCACAATGTAAATGCGGTGACCACGTTGAGATCCGGAAGAGAGTTGCAAAATAATGTGGGAACTAGTGATGACATCCCCGCCGGTGGTTCTTCTTCCCCTTCTTCATTTTCTTCACTTCCTTCTTCACCTTTTTCTTTAGAGCCTATTCTCCACCCTTCACACGGCTCTACTTCTTCTGACTCGAACGGACCCATTTCTCACAACACGAACACATCCACACTGGGATCCGTTCCTACTCCACATTCTACTCCACAAACTTTTGACTCAACAAATTTTCAGAACGCTCCATTCCCAAATAGGTTGAGTCCTAATAAACCAAATACACTAGTGGAGAAGATTGTGGAGATATTTAAGCAGGTTAGCATAAATATACCTCTCTTGGATGCTATCCAACAAGTCCCTTCATACGCGAAAATCTTAAAGGGCTTATGCACCTCGAAGAGAAAGGCATCTCAAGTACCCAAGAAAGTGCTAGTGGCTAGTGCAGTGAGCAATGCTATTAACCACCATCAAACCTTACCCCAGAAACGAAAGGACCTCGGCTGTCCTACTATTTCAATCACAATTGGGGATAAGACAATTAATCGAGCACTTTTAGATCTTGGGTCTAGTGTTAACCTGATTCCTTACTCCATGTACGAACAATTAGGGGTTGGAGAGTTGAAACCCACTCGTTGCACTCTCCAAATGGCTGATCGATCAATTACCTATCCAAGGGGTCAACTAGAGGATGTGTTGATCAAAGTCGGGGAATTCATATTCCCCGTTGATTTTATCGTTATGGATACACAACCTGTTGCTAACCCAAGAAACCAAATTCCGGTGATTCTTGATCGACCATTTTTGGCCACTTCCAATACCGTAATAAATTGTCGCAATGGCTCCATGACTCTATCCTTCGGAAAGAGGTCTAGTGAGTTCAATATTTATAAGATGGGAAGTCTGCCCCCCGTGCCTAAAACTAGTACACGAGAAGTTTGCTCTATTCACGAAATCACGCAGGAAGACTGCGAGCTTGAAAGATTTCTATTTGATGAAAACAGTTTTGACGCCACTAGTGCGTCCCTCCTTGAGCCTACTACCGTTGACACAACCGATGTTGATTATGAATGTTTCACCTTTTTGGATGATGACGACTCACAGCCCGAATATGAGTCGTTTGAATTTTTGGATGAGTCAGTCGAGCCATCCGAATCGGTTGTTTGCAGTGATTTCGAACCTGTGTTGGAGTCCTTTAAGTTCGAGGTAGATTCCGCGATGATTCTTTCGCCTCCAAAACTCGAACTAATGTCCTTACCGCCTCACCTTAGATATGCCTACATAGGTGAGAATGAGACTTTTCCCATTATCATATCAGCCTCTCTAGCCTTCGAGCAAGAGAACGCTATTTTAAAAGTCTTACAAGATAGGCGGCAAGTGTTCAGTTGTACTATGGCGGACATCGAGGAGATAAGTTCCCTCATAAGTGAATATCATTCACAATTGATGGATGATGCCATGTCATTAGAGGACCCACAGGAACATCTTGGGGGTATTGTGGTGAGTCAACCTCCTCCCTTAGAAGTTGAAATACCCCCATTTCTTTTAATAAGGTACGAGAATGCCAACACTCCACTGATTGCTGATCATTTACGTTCTCGTTTCGATGCATCACCATCACCTGTATATTTACCTCCACACCTCCCATACCACTACTTCTATCTTACCAAATTCTTTGCGGATCACCACAACTTATTTTTCCACCAACCAATATTCTATACTGATAAATTTTTCATCTGGTTGGTGTTGACTTTTGGTCGATGCAAAGTTTGGCAGTCTAACATAGTTTAAATGAAGTTTGGGGGAGGGTCCTTTTGTATATATTTTTGTTTTTCTTAACAATTAAAAAAAAACCTATAAATAAATAAACATAGGAGTATCGGTATTTTGACCCTCTTGGTTTAGCATGACAGTGAGGACACTGTCAAGTTCAAGTTTGGGGGTACGCTCGGTACGTCTTCTTCTTCCTTCGCATTCATTTGTACATATTTTTGCATTTGCATACCTATTTGAAAACCCATAAAAAATTGAAAAATTTCAAAAAAATATAAAAATTATTGTATTCAATTTTGGCTAATTGACTTGAGTTTGACAAATAGGTTAACTGGTTAGGAACAATTAGATCTTAGACTTAGTAAATTAAAAACCCTAAAAATAACATTCCTTAAAGTTTAACGGTAGAAAGTATATGCCTTGTAGTTTATTTAGAAATAGGCAAATTTTGGGTTCACTTCTTGGGCTAAGTCAAAATGAGGGAAGAGTATTGATGTTCTTATTAGAGTATAAGTTTGAAAAATAGTTCCTAGCTTAAGTCTAGATTCTGAAAATGTATACCCTACAAATTGCACAATCACGCACCTTGAAACTTGGAATAGTAGAAGAGACCTTGAAATGCTCTTGTCTAAAGTCCTTAGTATGAAAAAGTGTGAATAAAGAAAAAAAAATGGACACTGGTTTTTGTGATTATTTAAGGCTGCAAAAATAGAAAAATATTTAGCGAGGGTGCTTCATCACCTAGTGCCTTAGACCAACTGGTTTGGGAGTCACTGCTAAAGCCTTGGGTGTCGCAAAGATTAGGAAGTACGCTTTAAAGTGCAAACGCATTTTGTAATCGGTCGTTGGTACCTCAAGAAGTATTAACGGTCGCATGAAGGATGTGTAAGCAAATTTCATTCACCAACTAATTAGTACTTTGGACAATGGACGAGAGTACGATTGCTTGATTTGAATTTCCAAGTGTAGGGGTGATATATACACACACGTAGGGATATGTGATTGGAATTGAGATAAGAGAAAGGAATGAAGAATAGAACTTGTATCTTTAGTAAGGGTTGATAAAAATTCCTAAGTGGAGATGGAACCCTAGAAGGAAAACTTAGGAAATGCCGAAAGCTAAGTAGGTCTACATAACATATATAATCTTAAGTTAAATAATGAGGAAGCGTGAAGAATATGGGTGGATAATTTACAGGTAGAAGATAATAGAATTCCTTGTTAGAAAACCTAATTGGAGAACAAAAGTCAATGGGTTGAGTTGATAGGATTTTGTGGGTAGTATCCGCTGAAAACCCTCAGGAGACAACACTCCTCCTACTAGGGACACCTAGAGGTTTAACGGCTTGTTGCACGTGCTCAGTGCAATCGCGTTTCCCTGCGAAAGTGCGGTTAGGATTTTAGTGAATAAATAATAAGTTTGCTCGAGAACGAGCAAAAGGTAAGTTTGGGGGTATTTGTTCAGACCATAATATTGCATTTATCATTCCCCTATTCTTATCCTTTTTATAAATAAATAGGTACTCTTGACGCACGTTTGTTGCATATTACAGGATACAGGTTTCTGGAGCAAATACAGTGAAAAAGACACAAAACAACAGAAAAAGGGATTTTTGACCAACTATTAGACGGATCCTAGTCAAGCCTAGACGAAGAACAGTACAAGGTCCAAAATGTCATGTGAACGGTTAAAAGATCGCTACAAGTATTCACTGAAATATCTGGAAGAGAATAAGAAGCCCAAAAAAGAAAACAAGTGAAGATACAGAAGCCCAAATAGCCAAGGAAAAGCCCAGAAAAATAACAGAGCCCAACTCCTTCCTTTGGCCGCGGAACCGCGGCCAAACCTAGCCTGGCGCCGCGGTTCCGCGGCCATCAAGCGCCCGTGTCGTTGGAAAATCTCTGGGTTGTTGCGTCGGTGCATATGTTAGGATTTTACGTGGGCAAATCTGTAATTTTGCATGTGCGAGAGTCTGTAACCCTAGGTTTCCTATTTTCCTATAAATTGTAGTTTTAGATCTGTAAAAACTATGCCTCTTTTCAATCAATAAAATTCAGAATTTCTGAGAGCAAAATTCAGATCTGTTCTTCTTGTTTGGAGGGAGCCGTCAATCTAGTAAGTATTTTATTTATGTTTCTTTTAATTATAATGTCTTCTCATCCCCTAATGAGCGAGTAGTCTCCTCGCTTGTTAGGGTTAGCCTTAGGGAAAGGGTTGAGAGATGAGATCTCTCGCCCCTTTCAATGCCACCTTCACCTAATGAATTAGAACTTCACGCATACGAGCACAACCACTCCCTGCGGCATCCTACCCTTCGAGGTAACGATGAACCGTAGTATAAAGGGCCGGTTCCGCGCGTTTTCCGTGAGGGTTAGGATAATTATCAACAAAGGAAGGATACAAATCTAGAGGAAGAAACATCTTCCCAAAAGATTTGTATCCACTTTATTGATAATTAACTTAACACCTATTAGATCCATAAAAAGATGGCATTGAAAGCGGTGATGAAAAACATTAATCTCCAAAACTTCCCCTAAGCCTAACCCTAGCAAGATTCTTAATTAGATTAATTAGATCCAGTATTTTAGATTGTTATAAACCAACCCAAAACGACAAATTGAATCAACTCGTTAAAACACATAAAAGGAATTTACCCGTCTCTGTGGATCGACCCGTACTCACCGGCTAGCTGCGAAGCGACGCCGTTTCTGATTGCGGTAAATACAAATTTTTGGACTAATCACATAACACCACCTTTTTTACTCCATCCCTACACATTGTGCACACTTTAATGACAAAAAGTCCTAGCTATGACATGTGCACCGTGCTTTTGCACTCGATTGGAGCCGGCAATGGGGCAACCAATTATCCGTGCCCAATGTTAGTGACACAATTGTGTCTCTATTTCCTTTCTATTTAGGAGTTTGATGCTTTTATGCATGGTGGGGTTCACATTCGACCCCTGCTTGAGGGTGTCTCGACATCATACACTAGACTTCATGGGTTATGGTCGCGCACCGAGCCGGCCGAGGATGTGATGGCAAAGATGCCCAGCTCGAGCTCCACAGCGAGCGATGAAGAGCTGACCCCCGCCGAGCAAGCACGCTTCCTGAGACATACTCATAGGGGGTAGAGAGAGTGTTGGGGATGCTGACGACTTTGATCATCGTTTGACGAGTCTTGAGCAGGGGATGTCTACCCTGTTAGCACGAGAAGAGAGAGCGAGATCGAGGGGTCGTAGTGTAGACAGGAGTGGAGCTGGTATGAGCGATACTGCATCTGGTTCTAGGAGACGCAGTAGGCAGCAGTGAGGGCACTGTTGTGAGTCAGTTTAGGGGCGGGGTTTTATTGTAAATAGTTATCCTTGCATTCTTCATCTGTACGTTTTCTTTGTTGTAAATATTTGTTCTTTTACTTTGCATGTTTAAATTCCGCATCGCATATATTTTTTTTATATTTCTGCATTGCATTGTTTTCCCTTAAAAAAATAAAATAAAATAAAATAAAATAAATAAAATAAAATAAAATAAAAAAATAAAATAAAAATTTCAATGTTGGCCATTTAGACTCAAGTTCGACATGACGGTTGACTAGTTAGAAATAACTAAATCCTATACTTAGTAATTGAAAACCCAAAAAAATAACCTTCCTTGAAGTATAACTATAGAAAATATACGTCCTTGCAGTTTGTCTAGAAATAAGTAATTTTGAGTTTAGTTCTTGAGCTAAGTTGAAATGAAGGAAGAGTATTGAAAGCTCTATTTGAAGAGTAAGTCTGAAAAATAGTTCCGAATCTTGAGTCCAAATTCTGAAAATATATACCCTACGCACCTTGAAACTTGGGATAGTAG
Organism: Agapanthus africanus; assembly: GCA_030015575.1. Taxonomy (NCBI): domain Eukaryota; kingdom Viridiplantae; phylum Streptophyta; class Magnoliopsida; order Asparagales; family Amaryllidaceae; genus Agapanthus; species Agapanthus africanus. The sequence continues at coordinate 310,498,803 of JASDDO010000008.1, read as the reverse complement.
AGGATACCTAGAAATACTCTTGCATCATTGAAAAATATATCCGGTCTTGAAAAGAAAAAAAAAAGAATACAAGACCTGGAAACTTCTATTTACTCTTTAAGCTCACGCATTCAGTAATCAGCTGATTAATGCCTCAGGAAGCTGTAATAGTCGCATGAAAGATGTGTGAGCAAATCTGTCCATCATTAATAAATAGAAGTAGTACTAGGTATTAAGGCAAGGGTATTATAGCTTGAATTGAATTTCCAAGTGTATGGGTGATATTACACACACGTAGGGGTATATGATCGAAGTTTGGAGGAGAGATAGGAATGAAGAATAGGGCTTATATCTTCCGTGGAGATGATAAAAATTTCGGATTTGAGACTGCGTTTTAGAAGGAAAACTCAAAAGATGCTGAGAGCTTTATAAACTGGCAAAACATATAAAATCTTAAGTTAAACGAATAGGAAGTGTGAAGAATAAGGGATGAATATTTCTAAGTTAGATGATAGAGTTTCTTGCTAGAATGCTGAACTGTAGGATTAGAGTCGACGGCCAACTTGATCGGATTTTATGGGTAGTATCCGCTGAAAACCCTCAGGAGAAAAAACTCCTCCTCTAGGAAAAACTAGGGGTTTAACGGCTTGTTGCACACGCTAAGTGCAACCGTGATACCTACAAAAGTGAGTTTTTGATAATAAAATGGCTTTGCTCGAGACGAGCAAAAGATAAGTTTGGGGGTATTTGTTCATATCAGAATTTTGCACTTTTTTACCGCCCATTCTTGATCGCATTGCATATAGGTAGGTACTTTTGATCCGTGTTTGCTAAATAGTTGCAGGTTACAGGTTCTCAGCTAAAAACAATGAAAATCAAGAGCAGTCATGACAAATTCAGGACAACTGCCAATAACAGATAAAAATGCGGGTTTCCGCTCGCCATCCGTTAAGTGCCGCCTACCAGTTCGAGAGACAAAATGTCAATCAAGGGTCATTCATGCACAAAGCATAAGGAGTCAGCACAAGAATCGAGTTAATAACTCGAAGCTCAAGAAAATCAAAGCAAAAGAACACATTCTTTCATCTTTTTGGCTGTTGAGAATCTGGGAGAAAAATGAAGTGATTCTGAAAGACCAAGTGCATTAAACAAAGCAAGAAAGCAATATGGAATAACCCAGAAAATCTGAGTCAACAATTCACCCAAAGAGCCGCGGAACCGCGGCCAATATGGCGTTTTCGCGGCGGTTCTGCGGCCGAGTCAACTCAGTGCCAGATCGTGTTTTGGGGGTGGTTTTGTAAATGTGTAAGGGGTCAAATTTTGGCCCTCGGGTTTTATCTATCTGCCTATAAATAACCCAGTTTCAAGCTAAGTAAGGATGCTCAATCTTGTGTTAGGATTTAGTATAGTTAGTTTGTAACTCCTTCTTCATCTATTCTCCATTAATATTGTAGTGAGCTCTTGAGTGAATGATGAATAAAGAAAAGTTCTTTTCATATGCATGTCTTATAATTGAGTTCTTATATTTTGCTTGTAATTCTCTTTGTTAAAGTAGTTGTTGTTTGTTTGTTTGTTTTCTTTTTCTCTTTTTCTTTATCCTTGCAACAATGATGCTTAAGTGTGATCCTTGCCTAAGTGAGGTCCCAAATAGCTAGTTGTGATTCTCTACCTCATTTTTTTCTTTCTTCTTTGTTTGTTTTATTTTCTTTTTTTCTTTATAATGAGTGAGTATTTTCTCACTTCTTAGGATAGGATAAGGAAAGTTTGAGAGAAGGAAATCTCTTTCACTCTTTTCTTTGCCCAACATCTTGATTCGAACTCCCGTCAATTCAACCACAATCCGCTCCCTACGGCACCCTATCCTACATGATAGTGGTGACACCCTAATGAGACCGGTTGTGGTTGAATTGACCGGAGGTTATGGCTAAGAGCCAAGAACGGAAGGACAAGGACCAAAAGGAAGGAACTAAGCATTGGAAATCCTAGCTTATACTCGCAAGTTTCCTTCCTAGTCATGCTAATCCCCGTTGTTGCCGATTATCGTGACATCGATATTAAGAGTGGAAAATGAAAGAAGTGAGCGAACCCTAACTCAAACTAACCTAATCCTAACCCTAACAAGCTCTTTTATTATACATATTTAGCACATAGTTAATCTTAAACAAACCTGGACAATTTGGACTTAACTAGTTAAAACACTAAGAAAAAGATTATCATCTCTCCGTGGACCGACCCGTACTCATCCGGCTAGCTACCAAGCGAAACCTTCTTGATTGCGGTAATTAAAACTAGCATACTAAAACTCTATCAATCAAGTGATTTGTCTCTTGGAACCTTAGGTTTCTCAACTTTTGAGACATTTAGGGTTTAGAGGAAGAAGAAGATGGCTTGAGGAAATGAGAGAGGAGAAGTTACTAATGAATAAAGCTCGCTCATGTAAAGAATAATCAAGCATGCTTATAATTGATGAGAAAAGATCTCAACAAATATGTAGCATGCTTGAAAATATCTAATGGTGAGTGATACTTGATGTTTTGTCCACCTCCACCTCATTTCCTCCACCTCATTTAAATTTAAATCCCAAAAGAAATAGAAACCCTAATGAGGTGTTTATTCTAGAAGTCAATCCCGATGAAATTATGAGAATGCCCCCTCATCCGTATATACATACCCGCATCCGCATTCCGTAGAATAAGAATACAAAGAGACGAAAATAATCCATCAATATAATACTAGGATCCGGCTTAAACCAAAGCCCGCTAATATTATCCACCCGATCATCATACGCTCATAAGTACACGTAAGTGATCGAAGCCCTGCCGTAAAACCATACGGCCTCTACACCTTTTTCCCGGTGCAGGGAAACCCTCTGTGTGGGACAATAAAGACTCGACACTACGCTGGCAGTGGGTTTAACCACAAGCCGCAAGCTGTACTAGCTGCACGTAACGGCTACCCAGGTATGTGTCAATAAGAAGGCCGATGAGCTAACTCATCCGAACTCCTACTGAGCTTGTATGTGACAATCTCCGTACAGTCTGGTCTATTCGTCTAAGAGTATCTCATATCGGGCCTAGAGGGTGGTAATTGTCAGACCCTTAATAGCGCAATAAATCGTGTCGGAGTGTAGCCCAAAACACCCTGAGAAACAACTGGAATACCTACCAGTAAATCTCGCTTGCCTTAACTTTCGAACACAGCGCGATATCAACCCCCAATACCGGGAGAGATGAATCCTATCTAACTGCCAATGCCTCCAAGTGCTTCGGGACTGTACCCAACTACTACCTGTTTGCACGACTCTTTTGAGCCGTGGTAGGATAGTAATCAAAGTACAGTGGGAACACACTCGAGGCGAAGCAGCAGTGTCAAGTCAACGGACTAAGCTGTATTCATGTCACCTGGGAACTGCTACCCGATGATAGGTACAATACCCACCAACAGTTCCCGACGAGTCCTGTCTAGTGTACTCATAATCTAATGAGCACCTGCATATTATCTCTAGTACAACGTACTAATGGCTGTGGGACAGACCACTTCCCCTGCTAGGATGAGAAGCGTATACACTAGTCTACTATGGAGTATCGATGCCCCGTCTTGATAATCCTATGACTAGGGACCTGTATAGGATGTGCTTATAGATTACCCAGCCCCCACTAGTGTGACTGCCATCACAACGCTGGTAATCAAGCAAAGATCCTAAAGGCTCTACCAATATGTATAAGTGATATGCTAAAAAAAACACATGCACATATTGCGGTAGGAACAAACCAGGTAGCATACTACCATTTCGAGCAAGACTGTTACTATGTCCGTGTATATCGCAAGCTCCCATTAAGTAATATACAATCCAGTATGATACAATAATGGCCACTAGGGCATATATCACTAATAATCTCCCACTTGCACTAAGGCTATATACTGACATATCGCAGACCGAAGATCTCGAATAGCCTCTCGAACACTGTCTGAGGGATGGCCTCTGTGAGTGGATCTGCAGTGTTGTTCTCCGTATCTACTCTCCTCACCTCGATCTACTGGGGATCAACGATCTCCCTGATCAGGTGGTACCGCCTCAAGATATGTCTGGATCTCTGATGGGACTTGGGTTCCTTCCCTAAAGTTATAGTGCCGTTGTTGTCACAATACTAAAGTATTGGACCAACAATGGAAGGAACCACCTGAAGTTCAGTTAAGAACTTCCTCATCCAGACTGCTTCTTTTGTGGCGTCTCATGCAGCGAACTACTCCGTTTCCATCGTCGAGTCTGCAAGGGTGTCCTTCTTGGACCTCTTCCAACAGACCGCCCCTCCACTGAGGGTAAAGACATAACCCGACATGGACTTGGAGTAATCCTTATCACTCTGGAAACTAGAGTTAGCAAAGGCCTCGATCTGGAATTCTTTTCTGCCATACACCAAGAACATCTCCTTAGTCCTTCTCAGGTACTTGAGAGCGTTCTTTACTGATATCCAGTGTTTCTCCCATGGGTTTGACTGATACCGGCTTAGCACGCTAAGTGTGTAAGCAACATCTGTTCTGGTACACAACATCGCATACATTATAGAGCCTACCGCAGAAGCATAGGGTATAGATGTGATGCGAGCCCTTTCCAAATCAGTCTTGGGAGACATCCCTTTAGAGAGGGTGATTCCGTGACAAGCCGGTAGACTACCGCGCTTTGAATCATCCATACTAAATATTTTCAGTATGGTGTTGATGTACCTTGACTGTGAAAGTCCCACCATCCTCTTTGATCTATCACGATAGATCTGGATCCCCAGAATGTAGTTGGCATCACCCAGGTCTTTCATGAAGAACCTTAGTGACAAGAATCCTTTGACTAATTGTAGTATAGGAATGTCATTTAATAAAAAGAGAATGTCATCCATGTACAAGACGAGGAATACCACAGTTCTCGCTACAATCTTATTATAAATGAATGGTTCATCTGGAATTTTGGTAAAGTCGAATTCTTTGACTGTCTCATCAAAATAGATGTTCTAACTCCGCAATGCCTGCTTTAGTCCACAAATGGACTTAAGAAACTTAAACACATTCCTGCTGCTCCCACTCTGATTGAAACCCTCTGGCTGATCCATATAGACGCACTCTTCTAAATAACCATTTAGAAAAGCCATCTCTACGTCCATCTGCTGGATCTCAAAATCTTGGAAGGCAACAATGGCAAGAAGGATCCGAATGGATTTGAGCATAGCCACTGGAGAAAAGGTTTCATCATAGTCCAAACCAGGTCTTTGACGAAAACCTTTTGCAACAAGTCTAGTCTTATGGGTTTCAACCTGTCCATCTACACCAATCTTCTTTCTGAAGATCCATTTGTAGCCTACGGGTTTTACCCCTTCTGGAGCAATGTTCAAAGTGCATACTTTGTTAGTGTACATAGACTCCATCTCGGTCTGCAATGCATCCAGCCATTTTACCAAGTCACCGCTCTGAATGGCTTGCTGGAAGCTAGTTGGGTCATCATTGTCAATGATGCAATCCTCTCTATCCCAGTCTATGAGAAAACCGTAGTATCTCTCGGGCGGATGAGACTGCCTACTAGTCCTGCGGATTGGCGTAGGGATGTCCTGTTCTTTTGAAATCTCTGGTTCTACCATACTTTCAGTAATAGTTTGTGGTTCTGGAATTTCTTCCAGTTCTATTGCACTCCCACTAGTCCTTTTTCAAAAAATTGATTTTCTAAAAAATGGGCATGACGAGGAACAAAAAACCATTTGTTCCTCTGCGTAATAGAAAAGATACCCTCTGGAGTTCTTTGGGTATCCCATAAAACTACACAGTAATGAGCGTGCCTCGAGTTTTTCCGCATACTGCTTTTTGACAAAATCTGGACATCTATATATCTTCAGATACTGAAAATAGGATTTCTTCCCACTCCACATCTGATATGGTGTGGTAGGCACAGTCTTGGTAGGAACCTTATTAAAAATATATGCAGCTGATTCTAGTGCATAACTTTAGAAGGATCGCGGTAACTCAGCGTTACTTATCATGGAACGACCGATATCTAATAGGGTTCTGTTCTGCCTTTCCAATACACCGTTGTGTTGTGGTGTGTATGGAGATGTAAGCTGAGAGAGAATTCCATTCTCTTTTAGGTAATCCAGGAACTCGGCACTTAAGTATTCACCACATCGATAAGATCTCAGTGTCTTGAAACTTTTGCCTGTTTGTTTTTCCACTTCATTCTTTTATTCCCGGAATTTCTCAAAGTCCTCGGAATTATGCTTCATCAAGAAGACATGTCCTGACCTAGAGAAATCACCCGTAAAAAGTAATGAAATAGGAATGACCACTTTATGCATCTGTAGATATTGGACCACACATGTCGCTGTGTATGAGTCCTAAGAGCTCGCTCACTCTTGCTCCGTGTCCAGTGAATGAAGTCTTTGTCATCTTTCCTATGAGACAAGATTAACAAGTTGCATAAGACTGATATTCGAACGGATCCAACTATCCCTCTCTATGTAACTTCGTCAATCGTGTTTCATTGTTGTGACCCAGTCTACAATGCCATAAGAAAGCCTGATTCAATTCTGGAGACTTTCTTTTAAGTGTGTTCTGGACGTTGAAAACCTGGGCTTAATTTAACACGTATATACTGTCCTCTAGTGTACCTGACCCAATCAAACTTTGATTTAGGTGGATTTAGACCACATCGCTTACAAACTAGACTAGGTACACACAAACAGTTATGTAGAATCAATATCTCCCCACTTGTCAATCTTAGGTGATATTCCCTATGGATACAGCGTCCACGCTCCTTCCGTTAGCAACCCTGAGAGTCACATCACCTACCCTGATAACTCTACGGTTTCTCAAAGCCTGTAATGAATTACAGATATGAAATCCTGATCCGGTATCTAGTACCCAGGAAGTAGAGTTAATTGACAGACTGTTTTCAATCACAAACACACCCAAAGTCGAAGCCACAACGTGCTTCGGATCCTAGATTCTGGCTTTTCAAGCCCTGCATCCCTTCTGCCAATGCCCTTTCCCATGACAATAGGAACATTCCTCCTTCCTTACTATTAGCCTGAAACTTTTGCCCTGCCCTTTCCTTCTACCTTACTGACACCTCCTATTGTCTTTGTAGAGGTCTTCTTCTACTCACCCTTTTCTTTCGCCTTAGATCCAGAAGAGGAAGATTCCCCAATAAGCAGAGCGGGTGTCTCCCTGGTTTCCTTCAGGGTTCTCTCAACTGGAAGTATAACTTCTTCCACTGGGCGTAAGTAGAAGATAGGGACTGTAGAATTAAGTCAGTACATGACTCGTTCTCCAACGTGGTCTCCACATCCGTGAGCTCATCAATATAGCTAGTTATCATAAGAACGTGGTCCCCTACAGATGACCCGATAGCCAACCTCGCTTGAAGAAAATCCTTCGAGGTCTCATATCTTGCGATACGAGATTGCTCTCCATATAAATCTTTGTTATAGAGAAAGATGGAAACTAAGTCTATCTTCTCGTGCTGCCCCTAGTATACACCATCAATTGAGGCTAACATGAGGCACTTGGCATTCGCACTGTCTTTTTCCCTTGCCTTGCGGATATTCATATCCACGACGGTAGAAACTGGACCTGGGAAGGCAAAGGCTTGAGTCGTAATGAGGTGGTCCAGTTTGTCATAGGCAATGGACCTCTGGACAAACTTTTTTCAGTCAATATACTATAACTCAATCATTTTATTATCTAACTGTAACCTAATAAGGTCACATGGTCACTGAAAATAGGAGAGAGAAGAAAACACTCAGCATGATGCTCTTGCAAGTTTAGATTGGTTTTTAATTTATCTAAACAGGATAGCTCCCACTGTTTCTCGAATCCTTCCTCAAACAATAAAAGAAGAATTAGTCAGGATTAATCTCACCGTACAATAATTGCTTAACCTTTCAGCCAGGCTATTGTCGGTACATCGAGGGAGGTTTTACGACGCTTTCGCGAAGTTCCTTAATTAAATAACCTCTTTTCTCTGGAGGCGTAGGCCCGCTAACACTGTTCTAGACACCTACTTGGTTTATAGAATTGATCGTTAAGTGAAGAATCACCCGAGGAGTAGCGGATACTCACAGTAGGATCGGGATCTAAATATTATTGTGTGATAATCCTGAAGGAATCCTACCAAGATTATCACACTCCAAATGGTATGCAGCACTAGCAAATTTCAGTTTCTTTAGAAACTCCTGATGTAGATTTTTGCCCCATGCTCTTATGACCTTGACGAATGCCAACATATCATAAGTCACATGTCAAGTTCTACCCATCATTGTCCAGGTTAATTTGAACCCACCCGTACATACCCTTGTCAAAGGCCAAAATAGTAATACGACTGTCCCAAACCAACGCATCTATCTATGCTACAGATGAATATCCAGCAGCTACCAAACCCTATACCTTGGCGAAGGTCAAGATACAAAGCTTGAATACTACTGAATATTCAACTGAAATGATGGAGGGCTATGAATGGTTTTGGCGAAACCGTGAAGGTAGTGAACTTGATATAATCGAAGCAACCTGATAGCTTTTAAAAAGAGTGGTTTAAGTTCCGCATTTAAAAGTCTTCTGTTTTAAAATAACCGAGTGGTTTAAAAATTTGTTCCAACGATTCAGCTTTGTTTGTTTGCTTTGCATTAATGTAATGCAGTCCCATCATTTACACCTATCATCACAGAAAGAAACGAAAATATGGCGTACGCTTATGCCATCCGCATTCGCCACTGGGCCCCATCTAACACCGTTAGGTTACTTAACTAACGCCAGAGCGAGGGCTAGACTAGCGTGGATGCAAAATATAAGCAACGTCTATTATATAGCATATATATAATAACCATTCGTCTCATACAATAATATGCATTCCAGATCACAGCTGAACATATTGGATATACTAGGAATTCTGTGTTTCGTTTAAGCCTGTAACGAAAGACGGATTCCACGGTTGTGATGAATAGCCAAACCCCACCCTAGACACCTACGGGTGCGGCAAACTACCCGCCAAATACCCGAACTGAAGCAACCTCCCTCAGTAAAATGAGTAGGCCACTCGGCACTTCAAAGTAGCCGGTAGTTTGTGCACCCCACCTTGGGTCTATCTTAGGAGCAGAAAACAGTAAAATAAATAATACAACGGTGGCTACAACCTCAACCCGGTTGTGCCCTCAAAATAATATTACATCACTTTACAAATTTATATCGAATGAAAGAATGAAAACCCTCATCTCACATCCCCGGCTATTCATCCACGACGATCCAACAAATTCATATCCATAAACCAATAAAGCAACACAGATATGTGCAACCCCGACTAATCGACGTATAGCAATTAATCGACGTTTCCAAACACATATATCACAACTTAAAACTTTAAACGACGTTAAAACTATGACTTCGAAAAACTTTGTGTTTCTACAGTAAAAAGATAACAGTATATCCAAAATTGGCAAAAACAAACAACACCTAACACCTGAGATCTTAGATCCAAGCAACTAGAACACAGACCAAAATTCAAAGAATTTCACCACAACTAAAAAGGTGGTGCCGGTTTTTTGAACTTTTGGCCGGTCCAAAACAGGTGAAAAAGCCTTGTTTTTTGTGTGTGTTCATCTCACAAGAAGTAGAGCACTCTGCAATTGTTTAAAAAAAATTTAGAGGCTCGGAAAAATTTAACGGAAACTTGGAGTTTAGGTTTCGTGTTTCGGAGTTATTTCGGTTTCGTAGTTTTACACTTCGTCTAAACTGTTAGCTATGGTTTAGTAGGCTCTGATACCACTGTAAGTCGATATTGCGCACCCCACGTGTTCGCGGGGAGGCAGAATATATAAAAAATGATTTTTCAAAGCTCGCAACACCGACTTGAACTCCAGGATCGATACTAAACCCTAACTAGCTTAACTTGGTATGAGGTTAACTACTATGATACGAAGTAATACCTCATGATACAAGTCCTTCGGGTCTTCATCGCTATCCTCCACCTCGTCGTCATCTCTAAGGATTGAAAATGGATCGGGCAACCTCGACGGACTCCTCGAGTCAAAGACGATCCACCCGAGAGTCTATAGTCCGAGCTCCTACCTCGAATCTGAGATAACTACGGCTTCTAGTTCGCTATACTAGAAGTCCTAGAGGGTGTAGAGAAAGAAGATGGAGTGATTTGTCTCTTGGAACCCTAGGTTTCTCAACTCATGAGACATTTAGGGTTTAGAGGAAGAAGAAGATGGCTTGAGGAAATGAGAGACGAGAAGTAACTAAAGAATAAAGCTTGCTCATGTAAAGAATAATCAAGCATGCTTATAATTGATGAGAAAATATCTCAACAAATATCTAGCATGCTTGAAAATATCTAATGGTGAGTAATGCTAGATGTTTTGTCCACCTCCACCTCATTTAAATTTAAATCCCAAAAGAAATAGAAACCCTAATGAGGTGTTTCTTCTAGAAATCAATCCCGATGAAATTACGAGAATGCCCCATCATCCGTATATACATACCCGCATCCACATTCTGTATAATACGAATACAAAGAGATGAAAATAATCCATCGATATAATACTAGGATCCGGATTAAACCAAAGCCCACTAATATTATCCGCCCGATCATCATACGCGCACAAGTACACGTAAGTGATCGAAGCCCTGCCGTAAAACCATACGGATTCTACACCTTTTGCCCGATGCAGGGAAACCCTCTGTGTGGGACTCTAAAGACTCGACACTACGCTGGCAGTGGGTTTAACCATAAGCCGCAAGCAGTACTAGCTGCAAGTAACGGCTACCCAGGTATGTGTCGATAAGAAGACCGATGAGCTAACTCATCTGAACTCCTACTGAGCCTGTATGTGACAATCTCCGTACAGTCCGGTCTGTTCGTCTAAGAGTATCGCATATCAGGCCTAGGAGCAGTAATCGTCAGACCCCTAATAGCGCAATAAATCGTGTCAGAGTGTAGCCCAAAACACCCTGAGAAACCACTGGAATACCTACCAGTAAATCTCGCTTGCCTTGGTCAAGGACTTTGTGTAATAGCCTTCCGAACACAGCGCGATATCAACCCCCAATACCGAGAGAGACGAATCCTATCTAACCGCCATTGCCTCCAAGTGCTTCGGGACTGTTGTTCATCTCTGAAAACTGCATTTTAATACCGCTCATTCATTATCTATTTTGTTCTATATCGGTGATATTAACCAGTGTCTGCTCAGTAATTACAGATTACAGGTATTCATGATAAAACACTGGAAACATACTCAGTATCATGGATATAGCGTTTGGAAGCCGACACTGCAATCAGAATAGAGAACCGACCGATATTCAAAGAGCTCTTTTGCAATAAACATGTGTACACAATTTTGGTCCAACATAATACAAGTGTGCACATAGATTTTTTGGGACATGGACCATGGTAGGGGCTGCCTTGGCACACTCATGACTTGTGAAAGTGGGCATAAGTGATTGTGATGTGTGTTTAATGCTAAAAGTTGTGATGTGATGTAATGCTTCAAGTTTCCCTCCAAATCTCTAAATACAAATCAGGTTATTTTAGACAAATCAAACAGCACCAGGATGTGTTGGAGTTGACACAAGTCTACACAACCAACATGAGCTCCTTTGCTCGGACCAAGACCGACGGGCCCCCTCATATTTCCGGCGACGCCGGCCTCCCTAGCTCCAAACATCCCCATTTTTTCTTCTAGTCATTTCTTTAGGTCACATCATCTTATTTCTATTGTTTATTTATTCTGATGTTAATCCTATAAATACCAGAACAGATGTAACATCTTGAAAAGTCGTTTTGGTGTTTTCCTGAAAATCGGTGAAAATTCGGTATTTTTCCGAAAACCGTCTTTTTTGTTATTTTGCAGTTTAGGGCTAATTATACCTAAAATGGATAGGTAATTGCTTGTTTTTAGTAGCTAATGAGTTACTTATGAAATTCTGGTCGTTTAAAAATTTTCCCTATTTTTTTCAATTTTTAATATTATTTTAAGCCGGTAAGAAAATACATTAAATTAGCGATAAATACAAAATTAAATGGGATAAATTTAAGCTTTAAAATCATGTTAATTAAAATCTAGTTGTACCATAAATTTTTAGAAATTTATTTTAAATTTTAACTAATTTTTATTATGGAAAACGAAATTTATTGAATTTAAGCTTAAACTTGCAATTTTGGACTTGTAGGGGGTCTTTTTGCATAAAAAAAAAATTTTGTGCACTCTCTCTCACTTTTCCCTCACCCTAGGCCAGCCCATTTCCAGCAGCTCATGGAAGAAAATTCCATGCGCTTTTGACTTGTATATTGTGTGGAAATGGGGTTTTATTTTAAAGGTTTTTGAATTGCTTTTGGGTATAGTCTTTTGTGGTTGGTAGGAGTTGACCAAGACTTTTTTGCCCACACCCCACACCATCCCCTCTCCCTCATTCTGGTCGAATTCCAGCAGCCCCCCTTCATCTCTTTTCTTTTCATCTTCTTCAAAAAATTCTTCAAACTTTGCTCCAAAAATTGCAATTTAAAACTCACAATTTAAACCCCATCCTTCATCCCTTTTTCCTTCACCTCCCTTACTTGGATCATGATGCTTTGAGGCCATCAATTGAAGCAAATTTCTTCTTGCTAGATCCATAGATTTGAGGTATAATTTCTAATCTTTTAAGTTGTTATGGTTAGAATTCTTTAATCTAGTTGTTTAGTGTTAATTTTAGTGTTAATCCTAATCTACTATTTTTTTAGTTAATGGTTGAAAATTTAACTAGGGTTTCTTGAGACCATATTTTAGTTAATTAAATCTTTTTAATTAACCTAGTTGTTACTTAACCAATCTATATGGTTACTTTGCTTAAGTGGCTTGATGTTATGCTAATCTAAGTTAACTTGTGTGAAATTTTCATTGTTGTTGCTATTTACCAAAAATCAAGAGAAGGGTTTGTGTTGGAATTATGGTTTGATGCATAGTTAATGGTTTAAAATTAGTGTAATGGCTAGCTAGTGGGCTAGTTTGGATTGTTGTGTTGGATTGTGTTAACTTTGTCGCTAATTGTCGATGTTTGCACCAAATTTGCAAACTTCTAGCTTACTAGGTTTTTATTATTATTATTGTGGCGAATTAATTGCGATATCTAGATTATATTGTTGGCATATCCTATGACATTTAGGATGTGTGAGTGCGGATTTTTTAGTAATCGGGTTTTAGTTTTTCCGGGCGACCAAATCGACATTTTAGTAGATTTTTGCGATTTTCGCGTGTGTTCCGCGCACTTTGTGCACGTTGTACCTAGCTTGTGAACTATGGTATTTTCGTTAGGGAATTGCGACGTTCTTGATATGTAACCTTATGTTTGTATTGATGTAAATTCCAGGTTCTGTCGCGGAGACGTCAGACGCGGCACGAAAGGGGAAAGCGGTGATTGGACGTGACTAGCTAGGGATTCCGGTGAGTAGATGTAACATCTACGGGGGACTATCGTTGGATGGCGCAAGTCGCCCGATAGTTTTAGTACCTTAAAAAGATTCTTAGTAATGTTAGTAATTAGGGGTGTAATACTTGTATGATTATTTGCTACATTCATGCCCTATATTGACATACATATACGAAACCATTTTATAGGACACCTGCACCATTGCCAGGGTTTTTATATGCAGCACGAGCACTATTCATGCTTACACACACACCCTGGTAATTGCCATGCCACCACACTAGATAACCTTTAAATTGAAACCTTTTACTATAATTGATATTTAAACTCACGCTATTGCTTTAATTCCTTAAAATGAAATCGTAGGATTGCTATTCATGTGCATGTGCTTCATCATATTATTTGTTCATGCCTAATCTATTAATCACACATCGCAACTCGATTATTGATACCATATGCATTCATTATCATTGACATATGCACTTATGAGGATTTCTTGAGATTTTATGATATTTCTGGATTTCGGGGGAAAGCCGCAAAATTTCTAAATTTATTATATTTTTAAAATATGTAAATTGCGGTTTTCTAGTGATGTAAGTGTCGTCCACCATGAGTTTGCTGTGGTTTTCGAGATCCGTGTCGAGGAGTGGAGGAACCGGCACGGGTACATGGTGGGCCCGGTATGGTACCCCGGGGCAAGATGAATGTGGTGTTGACGTTAAGCCTGGCAGGGGACGGATTACCTACCGGTGACTGTTTGGCACGGCGGATATCCAGAGGATCCCGACCGTGGCCGCGGGATGATGAGATTTTGATATTGAGCTGGGTCAGCCGGATGGCTGAGGCCAGAGATACGACGACATGGATATATGAGATTTGTGATAGTTTTGAGGTGTCGTTGCTGGACACAGGTTCTTGTTGATTCTATTGGTATTGTGCTGGTATTTCAAAAGAGATTCTTAAAGGGAAAAACATGATTTCTTATACTTACACATTCAGATCACGAGTTGATTCGCATTGCATTCATACCTGCTAGTATATTCATATTGCATACCTACCTGCCATTATGTCCTGCCTTACCTGTATTTTAGATGCTAGGATACTTGTGTGCATGCTTTCGATAGCCTGTGTAGATGTTATTTATTACTCACGAGTTGGCAACTCACCCCCGTTGTGCCACAGCCTTTTGCAGGTCCGCTCCGTCAGTACAGTAGCGGCGGGCGCACTTGTTTCTTTTGCCTCCTTTGCCTGGACTCGAGGTTTTGCTCTTAGGTGGGTTATATCAATATTTTTGTACCACCTTGTATATTCCTTGTATCTAGAGTACTCCATCTACTGTATCTACCAGTATTATTGTATATTGACCTAGAGATGAGACTGTGAGGGTTGTGGACTTTTATGCTGTATTTTGGGGTCGAGCTCACTTGAGTCGACATGCTGTTTTTCTCATGCTTCCTTATGATTATTTCGCATGTTGTTGCTTTATATTGCGTGGGATTTGTGACCGCCTTGTGGCGAAGAGCTAGCTCCCGCTTGGGGATGCCTTATTTGTTGTATTCATATATATTCTTGTTGTACCCATTTTGTGGGCCAGTATTTACAAAGGAGACTCTGCCGAAATTTTAGGAAAAATTGATATTGTTTTTAAAAAGGGTTTTATATGACTTATTTGATAAACTTGTTTTCAATTGATTGAGTTCTCTTCACTCTTTTGCTTATTTGGTTTGGTTTTCTGGGCTTTGGCTTACTTATTTTACGGACGTCTTGAGACGTTTCGTAAACTTAAGTGCCAGTCACGTTCCGTATCCTACGGGTCGTGACAAAGTTGGTATCAGAGCGATAGGTTTTACCTTTTTGAGTGTAGGATGACCCTTGGTAGATGGAGTAAGTGACTTAAGTAGGGTAACGTAGCGTGTGTATGTCCGCGGCATACTTGCGATACGGTACTCCGCCTAAGTGACTTTAGGATATACTTGCTTGGAAATTCCTTCTTCAATTCCGTGTATCCTATGATTCTATCGCACTGTTCTTATTACCCGTTTTCCTGTAACAGCCACTATGCCGCTGAAGGCTACGAGGGCACAGAGGGCTTCCGCCCGAGACGAGATTCGAGCTGGCTCGTCCGAGACTATGACTGAGCAGGGTGGTATGCCTACGCCGCAGGGACAGACCGATCCACCTTCCCCAGGCCGTATGGATAGGCTCGAGACTGGTATGGAGGAGTTGCGACAGATGATGGGGGGCATGCAGGAGCTACGTCAGATGGTAGGATCCCTAGTTGCAGCCAGTCGTACACCGAGGCCGGATGACGCACCTACTACATCCCAGACTGCTATGATACCTGCTCCTACTACTACCACCGTGGCCATCCCAGTTTTGCTACAGGATTTCATGAGGCTGAGACCTCCAGTATTCACCGGCACCGAGGCAGCGGAGGACCCACAGACGTTCCTTGACAGTTTAGCCAGGATTTGTCGTTCGCTGAGATGTTCGGATGATCTATGGGTAGAGCTTGCGAGTTTCCGACTAGAGGGTCTCGCACAGACATGGTGGGAGTCAGTCTTGAGAGGTCGAGCTGCAGGTCTACCACCTATGACTTGGGCCGAGTTTACAGCGGTCTTTCTAGCTCGTTTCCTCCTAGAGAGCGTTCGTGACGCCAGAGCTCGTAGCTTCGAAGCCTTAGTCAAGACACCTGGGTTGACGGTGTCTGAGTATGACATCCAGTTTACACAGTTATCCCGATATGCTCCGTATTTGGTGGATACCGAAGAGAAGATGGTGAAGAGGTTTGTACAGGGACTTGATGCCCAGCTATATCTTGCCATTGGCGCCCAGCACTACGACACTTATTCAGCTGCTATGGATACGGCATTACGGATGGAGGCACGCATATCACAGACTTCGGCCGTTTTTTGGCCGAAGAGGATTCGCACCGATGTACCGTCTCAGAGGCAGCGCACCAGATTTTTTCC
This sequence comes from Agapanthus africanus, assembly GCA_030015575.1. NCBI lineage: Eukaryota > Viridiplantae > Streptophyta > Magnoliopsida > Asparagales > Amaryllidaceae > Agapanthus > Agapanthus africanus. Next base: position 310,482,418 of record JASDDO010000008.1, on the reverse strand, counting down.
GAGAGATAGGCCTGGCAGAGGATTTGGTCGGGGACAGTTATATGGTTCTTATCCCCAGGGACAGCAGCCATCGCCAGGGTGTTTTGGGTGCGGGAGTCCGCACCATCTTGTCAGAGACTGTCCGGCTAGACGACAGGGAGCAGCGACAGTTCCGCATGTGACCCTACCACCATCACCACCCCCTCCTCAGAGAGCCCTACTTCCTACCACCGGCGATGCTCCACGCCAGTTAGGTGCACCCAGAGGCCGTGGACGCGGCGGTCCTGTTCAGAGAGGACGAGGAGGCAGAGGCCGAGGTCGATGTCAGCCCGCTATCGGTGGAGGACAGGCCCGAGTATTTGCTTTGACACCGCAGGATGCGCAGGCATCCAATGCCGTTGTGACAGGTACCTTGCCAGTTTGTTCTTTCGACGCACGGGTATTATTCGACCCAGGTTCCACACATTCATACGTCTCTACACACTTTGCACCGATGTTGGGCCGTGAGTCGTCGTCGTTAGATCATCCGCTTGTTGTTAGTACTCCGGTAGGCGAGTCGTTTTTCGCTCGTTTTGTATTTCGTTTGTGTTCCGTTCGTATCGGGGAGAGGGATTCATCGGTTGATTTGATTCTCCTCGATATGTTGGACTTTGATGTGCTTCTGGGCATGGATTGGCTAGCCACTTGTTATGCTTCGGAGGACTGCCGTGAGAAGGCAGTCATATTTAGCTTTCCGGGAGAGCCAGTCCTTGTTATTCAGGGAGACCGCAGCGTCACTCTTCCCAGCTTGATTTCGTCTCTTCGCGCTGGTCAGCTCTTGCGGAAGGGATGTCAGGGATTCTTAACGTGTATTTGTGATACTCGAGCTGCAGAGGTTCCGTTGGACCGGGTCCCGGTTGTTTGTGAGTTCCCTGATGTTTTCCCTGATGAGCTACCTGGGCTACCACCTGAGCGCGATGTTGAGTTCTGCATCGATTTGATTCCCGGCTCGGGGCCTATTTCTATACCGCCTTATCGGATGGCCCCGGCAGAGCTTCGGGAGCTGAAGGATCAGTTGCAGGATTTGTTAGATAAGGGGCTTATTCGACCTAGTGTTTCTCCGTGGGGTGCTCCGGTCCTGTTTGTCAAGAAGAAGGATGGAAGTTTGCGCTTGTGTATCGACTACCGCCAGCTGAACAAAGTTGCCGTTCGGAACAGATATCTGTTGCCACGCATTGATGATTTGTTCGACCAGCTTCAGGGTGCGGGATATTTTTCGAGGATCGACTTGCGATCAGGATACCATCAGCTGCGGGTTCGACAGGAGGATATACCGAGGACATCTTTCCGCACGCGCTATGGCCACTGCGAGTTTTTGGTGATGTCGTTCGGACTCACCAACGCCCCAGCAAAATTCATGGATTTGATGAACCGTACTTTCAGGCCGTATCTTGACTTGTTCATCATCGTGTTTATCGACGATATCTTGGTGTACTCCCGGAGCAGAGAGGAGCACGAGCAGCACTTGCAGATTACGTTACAGTCTCTGAGGGAGCACCAGCTGTTCGCAAAGTTCTCCAAGTGTGCATTCTGGCTGGACAGCGTCGGATTCTTGGGTCACGTGGTTACGAGAGACGGCATTTGTGTGGACCCGAAGAAGATTGAGGCTGTTCAGCAGTGGCCCCGACCTACATCGGTTACTGAGATCCGTAGTTTTCTAGGCCTGGCAGGCTACTACAGGCGTTTTGTTCAGGACTTCTCCCGTATAGCTGCACCTTTGACCGGTTTGACCCGGAAGGGAGTTCCTTTCGTTTGGACAGAGGAGTGCGAGCGCAGATTTCAGCAGCTACGGACTTGTTTGACTACGGCGCCGGTATTATCTTTGCCTTCGGGATCAGGCGGATTTGTGGTCTACTGTGATGCTTTGCGAGTAGGGTTAGGATGCGTATTGATGCAGCATGGCCGGGTGATCGCATATGCTTCTCGGCAGTTGAAGAAACATGAACAGAACTACCCCACTCATGATTTGGCGATGGCTGCAGTGGTCTTTGCATTGAAGATTTGGCGACATTACCTATATGGCGAGTCGTGCCAAATATTCACAGACCACAAGAGCTTAAAATACATATTTCAGCAGCGAGACCTGAACCTCAGACAGCGTCGTTGGATGGAGTTGGTGAAAGACTACGACTGCGAGATCTTATATCACCCAGGCAAGGCGAATGTGGTGGCAGATGCGTTGAGTAGGAGGCCCGGGGGTAGTCTATCCTTTTTGCGCGCAGTGAAGAGGCAGTCGTCAACAGATTGGCAGATGTTATGCGACAGCCGAGTTGAGTTCGAGTTCACTCAGACAGGGGGAAAGCTCGCGCATGTTCGTGCACGCCCACAGTTGCTTGACCGTATATATGAGGCACAGCGCAGCGACGACCGTTGCTCAGAGATCATGGCACAGATGGGACAGGGCAGATTTTCCGAGTTCGCGATGGACGATCAGGGGATTTTACGCTATGGATCTAGACTGTGCGTACCAGATGCTGATGGATTGCGGCGCGACATTCTTGAGGAGGCACACCGATCAGTGTATAGTGTCCACCCCGGTTCCACCAAGATGTACCATGATATGAGAGAGACCTACTGGTGGGACGGGATGAAGAGGGACATTGCGGAGTTTGTATCGAGATGCCTGACTTGTCAGCAAGTCAAGGCCGAGCACCAGAGGCCCGCAGGAGAGCTGCAGCCGTTACCCATTCCAGAATGGAAATGGGAGCAGATTTTGATGGATTTCGTTATGGGTCTACCCAGGACCAGTCGAGGGTATGACTCCATCTGGGTGATCGTAGATCGATTGACGAAAGCGGCTCACTTCCTGCCAGTGAAGACGACTTTCAGCTTCGCTCAGTATGCCCAGCTTTACATCGACGAGATCGTGCGGTTGCATGGCGTACCGACTTGTATCGTGTCAGATCGAGGCACCCAGTTTACCAGCCGACTTTGGCAGAGACTTCAAGAGGCATTGGGCACCCGTTTGAGTTTTAGCACAGCGTTTCATCCGCAGACCGACGGCCAGTCAGAGCGGACTATTCAGACTCTCGAGGACATGCTCCGAGCGTGCATTTTAGACTTTGGTGGTAGCTGGGATCGTCATTTACCTCTAGTGGAGTTCTCCTACAACAGCAGCTTCCAGGATACTATTCAGATGGCACCTTTTGAGGTATTGTATGGGAGGAGATGCAGATCGCCCGTTTGTTGGATAGAGCTCAGCGAAAGCAGTATACTGGGGCCGCAGCTTGTTGAGGAGACGACAGCGAAGATACAGTTGATCCGAGACCGGATGAGAGCGGCTCAGAGCAGGCATAAATCGTATGCAGTCAGGCGTCGTCGCAGACTAGAGTTCGCAGTTGGCGATCATGTTTTTCTGAGGGTCTCTCCGATGAAGGGCGTGATGCGTTTTGGGCGAAAGGGGAAGCTTAGCCCTAGATTCGTAGGTCCCTTCGAGATCCTCGAGCGTGTCGACGCTGTTGCATATCGTTTGGCCCTTCCACCCAGCTTTCCCGATGTTCACCCCGTCTTCCATGTTGCGATGCTCCGTAAGTACCTTCACGACCCTTCGCATGCGATTCAGCACCCGACAGTCCAGCTAGAGCGCGGCCTTTCGTTTGCAGAGCAGCCGGTGGCCATCCTGGATCGGCAGGTGAAGAAGTTGAGATCGAAGATTATACCAACCGTCAAGGTCCTTTGGCGTAGCCCGAGCAGCGAGGAGGTTACCTGGGAGACCGAGAGCGAGATGAGGAAGAAATATCCCCATCTCTTTGAAGGTACGCGTAGTTATATTTTTTAAATTCAGGGACTGAATTTCTTTAAGGGGGGAAGATTGTAACACCTTGAAAAGTCGTTTTGGTGTTTTCCTGAAAATCGGTGAAAATTCGGTATTTTTCCGAAAACCGTCTTTTTTGTTATTTTGCAGTTTAGGGCTAATTATACCTAAAATGGATAGGTAATTGCTTGTTTTTAGTAGCTAATGAGTTACTTATGAAATTCTGGTCGTTTAAAATTTTTCCCTATTTTTTTCAATTTTTAATATTATTTTAAGCCGTTAAGAAAATACATTAAATTAGCGATAAATACAAAATTAAATGGGCTAAATTTAAGCTTTAAAATCATGTTAATTAAAATCTAGTTGTAACATAAATTTTTAGAAATTTATTTTAAGTTTTAACTAATTTTTATTATGGAAAACGAAATTTATTGAATTTAAACTTAAACTTGCAATTTTGGACTTGTAGGGGGTCTTTTTGCATAAAAAAAAATTTTGTGCACTCTCTCTCACTTTTCCCTCACCCTAGGCCAGCCCATTTCCAGCAGCTCATGGAAGAAAATTCCATGCTCTTTTGACCTGTATATTGTGTGGAAATGGGGTTTTATTTTAAAGGTTTTTGAATTGTTTTTGGGTATGGTCTTTTGTGGTTGGTAGGAGTTGACCAAGACTTTTTTGCCCACACCCCACACCATCCCCTCTCCCTCATTCTGGTCGAATTCCAGCAGCCCCCCCTTCATCTCTTTTCTTTTCATCTTCTTCAAAAAATTCTTCAAAGTTTGCTCCAAAAATTGCAATTTAAAACTCACAATTTAAACCCCATCCTTCATCCATTTTTCCTTCACCTCCCTTGCTTGGATCATGATGCCTTGAGGCCATCAATTGAAGCAAATTTCTTCTTGCTAGATCCATAGATTTGAGGTATAATTTCTACTCTTTTAAGTTGTTATGGTTAGAATTCTTTAATCTAGTTGTTTATTGTTAATTTTAGTGTTAATCCTAATCTACTATTTTTTTAGTTAATGGTTGAAAATTTAACTAGGGTTTCTTGAGACCATATTTTAGTTAATTAAATCTTTTTAATTAACCTAGTTGTTACTTAACCAATCTATATGGTTACTTTGCTTAAGTGGCTTGATGTTATGCTAATCTAAGTTAACTTGTGTGAAATTTTCATTGTTGTTGCTATTTACCAAAAATCAAGAGAAGGGTTTGTGTTGGAATTATGGTTTGATGCATAGTTAATGGTTTAAAATTAGTGTAATGGCTAGCTAGTGGGCTAGTTTGGATTGTTGTGTTGGATTGTGTTAACTTTGTCGCTACTTGTCGATGTTTGCACCAAATTTGCAAACTTCTAGCTTACTAGGTTTTTATTATTATTATTGTGGCGAATTAATTGCGATATCTAGATTATATTGTTGGCATATCCTATGACATTTAGGATGTGTGAGTGCGGATTTTTGAGTAATCGGGTTTTAGTTTTTCCGGGCGACCAAATCGACATTTTAGTAGATTTTTGCGATTTTCGCGTGTGTTCCGCGCACTTTGTGCACGTTGTACCTAGCTTGTGAACTATGGTATTTTCGTTAGGGAATTGCGTCGTTCTTGATATGTAACCTTATGTTTGTATTGATGTAAATTCCAGGTTCAGTCGCGGAGATGTCAGACGCGGCACGAAAGGGGAAAGCGGTGATTGGACGTGACTAGCTAAGGATTCTGGTGAGTAGATGTAACATCTACGGGGGACTATCGTTGGATGGCGCAAGTCACCCGATAGTTTTAGTACCTTAAAAAGATTCTTAGTAATGTTAGTAATTAGGGGTGTAATACTTGTATGATTATTTGCTACATTCATGCCCTATATTGACATACATATACGAAACCATTTTATAGGACACCTGCACCATTGCCAGGGTTTTTATATGCAGCACGAGCACTATTCATGCTTACACACACACCCTGGTAATTGCCATGCCACCACACTAGATAACCTTTAAATTGAAACCTTTTACTATAATTGATACTTAAACTCGCGCTATTGCTTTAATTCCTTAAAATGAAATCGTAGGATTGCTATTCATGTGCATGTGCTTCATCATATTATTTGTTCATGCCTAATCTATTAATCACACATCGCAACTCGATTATTGATACCATATGCATTCATTATCATTGACATATGCACTTATGAGGATTTCTTAAGATTTTATGATATTTCTGGATTTCGGGGGAAAGCCGCAAAATTTCTAAATTTATTATATTTTTAAAATATGTAAATTGCGGTTTTCTAGTGATGTAAGTGTCGTCCACCATGAGTTTGCTGTGGTTTTCGAGATCCGTGTCGAGGAGTGGAGGAACCGGCACGGGTACATGGTGGGCCCGGTATGGTACCCCGGGGCAAGATGAATGTGGTGTTGACGTTGAGCCTGGCAGGGGACGGATTACCTACCGGTGACTGTTTGGCACGGCGGATATCTAGAGGATCCCGACCGTGGCCGCGAGATGATGAGATTTTGATATTGAGCTGGGTCAGCCGGATGGCTGAGGCCAGAGATACGACGACATGGATATATGAGATTTGTGATAGTTTTGAGGTGTCGTTGCTGGACACAGGTTCTTGTTGATTCTATTGGTATTGTGCTGGTATTTCAAAAGAGATTCTTAAAGGGAAAAACATGATTTCTTATACTTACACATTCAGATCACGAGTTGATTCGCATTGCATTCATACCTGCTAGTATATTCATATTGCATACCTACCTGCCATTATGTCCTGCCTTACCTGTATTTTAGATGCTAGGATACTTGTGTGCATGCTTTCGATAGCCTGTGTAGATGTTATTTATTACTCACGAGTTGGCAACTCACCCCCGTTGTGCCACAGCCTTTTGCAGGTCCGCTCCGTCAGTACATTAGCGGCGGGCGCACTTGTTTCTTTTGCCTCCTTTGCCTGGACTCGAGGTTTTGCTCTTAGGTGCGTTATATCAATATTTTTGTACCACCTTGTATATTCCTTGTATCTAGAGTACTCCATCTACTGTATCTACCAGTATTATTGTATATTGACCTAGAGATGAGACTGTGAGGGTTGTGGACTTTTATGCTGTATTTTGGGGTCGAGCTCACTTGAGTCGACATGCTGTTTTTCTCATGCTTCCTTATGATTATTTCGCAAGTTGTTGCTTTATATTGCGTGGGATTTGTGACCGCCTTGTGGCGAAGAGCTAGCTCCCGTTTGGGGATGCCTTATTTGTTGGATTCATATATATTCTTGTTGTACCCATTTTGGGGGCCAGTATTTACAAAGGAGACTCTGCCGAAATTTTCGGAAAAATTGATATTGTTTTTAAAAAGGGTTTTATATGACTTATTTGATAAACTTGTTTTCAATTGATTGGGTTCTCTTCACTCTTTTGCTTATTTGGTTTGGTTTTCTGGGCTTTGGCTTACTTATTTTACGGACGTCTTGAGACGTTTCGTAAACTTAAGTGCCAGTCACGTTCCGTACCCTGCGGGTCGTGACAACAGAGTTCAGCAAAGGGACCATGTAATATATATCCATTTTTGATAGTTTCCTTTTGTTTTTGTTTTAGGCTTAAGAGTGAGTGGGCTTCATCTTGGTTTCTTCTTCTTCTTCTTCCCTCTTGAAGTTTTCTCTTGAGAGCTTCATTATGGAGGTTGAACAAATTACCAATACCTTGTACCTCATCTTCAAGTGTTAATAATATATTGCATTGTTTATTTTCTTTTTTTTCTTTACTTGCTTTGCTTCTCTTTTCTTTTATTATGTGTAACTAATCTTCTTTGGTTGTGGTAATGGTGAGGAAATGAGATGAAAGGCTTTGCCTCTTCCTCCTCTTGTTAATGTTTAATATGCTTTAATGTGATTATAAATTTAGTATTGTAACTTGGATGGGTAGATATGGTATGTTGATTTCATGGTTACTTTGTAACCTCATCACATACCATATTCTCCCCATAAATCCCATCTTGCAAGCCTAAGGTTAGAATTAATTTAGCGTCAAGGTTTCTAGGTTTAGATATGGTATTTTGTGATTAAGTGACTTGACAAATCACTTGGTTTCATATACTATATACTATCACAAACACTTAGCAAACTCAACACTAAAATTATTTGCTTTCACTCACTAATTTGTGTTTTTGATATTGTGGTATGCTTGCTAACCCTCGTGCTTAGTGTTGATACCCCATGCTTGGACATACAAACAGTAAGTGAACAAACGGACTCGTTTCCTGTTTTGCGGCGAATATCGGAATTTGATGATTTGTGCTTCGCAACCTCCTTGACAAGTCATGCTTCATGCCGGGATCGACGTAAGTACGGACAACTCATGATCAAGGGAGCGTCGAAGGAATCGTCGTGATTCAACCTTCCGAGCCAAAGCCACAACCACTTCTTTCTTAACATGTTTTCCTTGTTTTCCTTGTTTTCGTATTCTTTATATTTTTGTGACAAACCAAACAATTCGTTTTTTTTTAACATTAAACAACAAAACCTAATACACAATTCCCTGCGGATCGACCCGTACCTTCCGGCTTGCTACAACATGCCGTGCACTTGCGGTTTATAAATTTTAAAACGAGAACGATCTCGCGTGCGCATTCCATTTCCTTAAAATTATATCTGTTTCCAAAACATACGCGTTTGCGTGCGCGGGTAAATTCCCAACAAGTTTTTGGCGCCGTTGCCGGGGAGTTGGTAGTATTGGGTATTGTTATTTCTGGTTCTTACTAACAAAACTAACTTTTAACTCGATTTTTTTTCAAAACTAACAAAAAAAAAGTTTTCTAAATTGTTTTCTGTCCTTAAAACCTGCTAGCACTCTGTGATTCAACTAAAAAATCAAGTTATACCATTAGAATACTAATATAACCTGGAAGAGCCACACAAAATTCAAGCACAACCACTCGGAATCCGACCGGCGACATTGATGAATTATCCGAGCTCGCCGGCCCTTTCACGGTGTTTTTGATTTTTTGTTCTTGTGTGATCTCCGGTGTCTTGTCAGTACTCTAGTAGTATTGTTTGATTTTTATAATTTTAAGTGTGTAGGAATTGGGGCAGATATATCGCTTTTGACACTAAATATCGTATTTTCCAACATTTCAGATCTTTTAGGAATTACGACCAGCGATCGTGCGGAGCAAGGATCAAATTCAATTGCAAAAGGTTAGTGAAGTACAGTGCCAAAGATCCGGGTAGTTTGACCCGCGCAAGCGAACATTCAAACACTCGTAGTCACTTCAAGGGGTTTCTTAACCCAAATCGCATCGGTACGTATTTCCTAAACACGTTCTTCTCGAATCCGACGCATTCCAATATTTCTATCTTCTGCAGGATTCTTCGCACAATTTTGCCACCAATTGCACAGAGAACTAACCATATTTGTTGCAGCGCTTAAACTTAAACAGAAAAAGAATTGATTTATTGATTGATGTCTTGAATTCTTTTATTGATTGCGCATTTGCATCTTAATACGGATTTAATGGCAAAAAGACCAAACAAGATACGGTAAAGGATTTCATCACCTTTTTCCGTAGCACACAAATCACAAAACTGCATTCTTGCATACCCACAGTAAGTTAAAATCAACTAAAACTTTGACTCTAAGGACTTCGCGCTCATTAGGAGAAGTTAACTGTGTTTAGAACACCTCTTAACAGTATATCGTTCATGGGGTGTCTAGGCAAGTGTTCAAGAGAAAGGGTTATCTAATTAAGGAACTTCGCGAAAGCATTGGAAAACCTCCCCTTATCTCTTGCACTTACCTAGCTTCATGATCCGTATATCTTGAGCCTGTTTCTCGACACAGTTTTACTTCGACAAATCAGGTTCTTGAGCGGGTATAGTTGACTAGCATACCATAGACTGCTAGGGGTGTGATATTCGTTATTTTTGTGACATTTGTGAATTCTTGTTGATATGGGTGATACACAATTCAATTCAATTTTTCACGATTCTTATTCTTTTGTTTATACTCAGTCCCAATTCATTTGTTCAAATTTCCAAGATTCTTCCCACATTCATGATAACTGTCCTTTCTTAGGGGGTGGCCAACCGTCCCAGAGTTTTGATAATGGTCGCCCACCTAACACTCTTGAACCCAGACCCACTTCAATTAGAGACCTAATGATTGAAGATTTAGATAAAGAGGTCGACAGATTGACTGCTTTATCATCACCACCATCACAACCCCTCCAACCTGAAACAATTGAACCATCATTAGGGAATGATAGTGAGATGGATGCTAGGTTGACCACTTTAGAGAAGGGTATTGATGTAATCACTGCGGTCGAGAATCAATCAGCTTCTACGCTATCCCTGTGCATACAGCAGTCTGAGCAATTGTTTCTTGCTCAAGCCCAATCATTGGATAGAATAGAGGACCAAACGAAACATTTAGCTGTGAGGATTCTATGGAGTGAACACAGTCAATCGGAACCCAATAGTGTTAATGTCTGTCATCTAGGAAGTCACCCGAGTGACATAAACGATCAATTGAATTTTGATGATTTCATAGATGACGATGCAATTGAATTGACTAAATGTTATTAGGACGCACAAGAAAAACCTCCCACAGATTTTTGCATTCCAATTTTAGAGGAGAAATCTTGTGATTTTGACGTGTATGGTTTGGATAGATTGTTAGAAGAGATCAATGATCATGAACCCACAATTTTTGTATCACCTAGTGATATTATTTCGGAAGAAACATTAGTGTGGGAACCTACTTTTTTAGATGACATATACCTACCCATTTGTGAATGTGATGAGGAAGAAATGGTATTGGGAGAATTAGAAAACCACAGTGATAAGAATAGGATTGTGAAAAAACATAGGGAGGAAGACAGCATTGAAAAATATTCTTTCATATCGAGTTTTGAGGAAATTTTTGCAGATGAACTTGATATTCTAGGTGAGTTTAAGTCAGGATCAATTTGGTAACATCCTAAGAACCTTTCTTTTGCTGAACTTTTTGAGGATGAACTCCAGTTTTTGAACGAGCTTGACTTTGGAACTCAACACGTGCTTTTTGAACATTCAATTCATCCAGGAAACAATTCTTTAACCTCTTCAAAACTTCATCTTCATCTTCAACATCTTCCGATCCCTACTTTTACATGCCTATGCCCTTCACTAACATCTAACTTATACCTTTTCTTTTTCTTTTTTCTTTGTATATACATATTCTTTTACCAGCCATTGCACTATATAGACAAAATCTTTAAATGGCTGGTATTAATTTCTGGACTAACCCAATCTTGTAACATGTAAATGTTGTAATTAGTCTTAGGTCTTTTATTTTTCTTTGAATAAAATTCTCACCCTGATGTCTAAGTCTAGCTACCGGAGACGGGGGCAACGATGAGGACATCGTAAAACTCAGGTTTGGGTGTGAGCACTGCGTTTGTTTAGCTGCATCATGTGTATATTCTGCATTGCATGCTTCTTTAAAAACCCATAAAAATTGAAAAAATTTCCCAAAAATATAAAAACTAATTCATGTTAGCTAGTGAGGAAACTTAGATTCAAAGTCTGACGGTTCGGGTGATAAGTTAGAAATAACTAAATCCTTTTTATGAGACCGACAACCCAAAAAATAACCCTCTTTTGTGTTTAACCATGGCTGATATACGCATTTTATAACACTTCACACGTGTCATATGTGTTTTGAGAATTTGATAAATGTCTGATATGTCTGAAAAACTTTTAAAAATTGATAAACATCGTTAGGATCAAGCAGGTTTGTTCTGAGTTAAGAAAATATCAAGAATAGTTCATACAGTGAAATAGATATGAAGGATATTATTGATGTTTTAATAGAAGCTATAAAGTCTGAAAAATAACCCATCTGGAACCTTGTTGGAGTAATTACACACCTTATCCACATATAACGTCTTCGGATTTAAAAGAAAAGCTGGCTATATCTCCGTTTTCACTGAGTTCAGAATATTTTAAAATAAAATGAGTCTTTTGTTTTGTGTCCTTAGTAACTTGGGTAATTAATTCCTTGGGGTGACTCCACACCTAATGCCCTAAAACCATCTGGTTGGGGAATCATTGACCCAAACCTCGCTAAGTTTCCAATCGCCAAATAAAACAAGCTAAGCAAGTGTTCTCTCCGAGTTAAAAATCCTCACGGTTCTTTGTGGGAGAATAATCTTGGCAGAGACAAGTTTTCTATTAAAACAGTTTTTCGCGGAGATATGAAGGTATATTTATATAAGACGTTTTGCACGATAACGATGGGTGTGTATGAACAAAAACAGGTGAAAGGTAGGAGTGAAAAATAATACTTAAGTTCTCTGTTAAAAATGATATATATTCTAACTTGAAACCAAACTGGAGAATAAAACTTGACAAAAATCTTAACTCCTTTCAAACTCGTGTGATCCTTTAGAAGTTTATCCTGGTATGTAATTATAACTTGATAACCCTAATCAAAGTTCTTAAAACCTTATGGACACTATCCGCACAAATCACGTAAAGACGCGTATGAGCTTACGTTAAACAAATTGTGAGGAGTGAAAAATAGGGTTTAACGTTTCTGACTTGGGTAATAGAACTTCTAACTTTGATCTCTAACATAAGATTAGAATCAACAGTTTTTCCGCAACGCTAACTTGACTGGATTTTATGGGTGTAATCCGCTGAAAACCCTCAGGAGACAACACTCCTCCTACTAGAGACACCTAGAGCTTTAACGGCTTGTTGAACGTGCTCAGTGCAATCGCGTTCCCTGCGAAATTGAGGCTAGGAATTTTTGTTTTGCTCGAGACGAGCAAAAGATAAATTTCGGGGTATTTGTCCATCTCTGAAAACTGCATCTTAATACAGCTCATTCATTATCTATTTTGTTCTATATCGGTGCTATTAACCAGTGTCTGCTCAGTAATTATAGATTACAGGTATTCGTGATAAAACGCTGGAAACATACTCGGTATCACGGATATAGCGTTTGGGAGCCGACACTGCAATCAGAACAGAGAACCGACCGATATCCAAATAGCTCTTTTGCAATAAACATGTGTACACAATTTTGGTCCAACACAATACAACTGTGCACATTGCTCTTTTGGGACATGGACCATGGTAGGGGCTGCCTTGGCACACTCATGACTTGTGCAAGTGGGCATAAGTGAGGGTGATGTATGTTTGCTAAAAGTTATGATGTGATGTGATGCTTCAAGTTTCCCTCCAAATCTCTAAATGCAAATCAAGTTATTTTAGAAAAATCAAACAGCACCAGGATGATGTTGGAGTTGACACAAGACCACAAAACCAACACGAGCTCCTTTGCTCGGACCAAGACCGGCGCCCCCCCCCCCCCCCATATTTCCGGCGACGCCGGCCCCCTAGCTCCGAACTTCCCCATTTTTCTTCTGGTCATTTCTTTAGGTCACATCATCTTATTTCTATTGTTTATTTATTCTAATGTTAAGCCTATAAATACCAGAACAAAGTTGAGCAAAGGGACCATGTAATATATATCCATTTTTTATAGTTTCTTTTTGTTTTTGGTTTAGGCTTGAGAGTGAGTGGGCTTCATCTTGGTTTCTTCTTCTTCCCTCTTGAAACTTTCTCTTGAGAGCTTCATTATGGAGGTTGAACAAATTACCAATACCTTGTACCTCAACTTCAAGTGTTAATAATATATTACTTTGCTTCTCCGCTTTCTTTTCTTTACTTGCTTTGCTTCTCCTTTCTTTTCTTATATGTAACGAATCTTCTTTGGTTGTGGTAACGGTAAGGAATTGAGATGAAAGGCTTTGCCTCCTCCTCCTCTTGTTAATGTTTAATGTGCTTTAATGTGATTATAAACTTAGTATTGTAACTTGGATGGGTTGATATGGTATGTTGATTTCATGGTTACTTTGTAACCTCATCACATACCATATTCTCCCCCATAAACCCCATCTTGCAAGCCTAAGGTTAAATAAATTTAGTGTCAAGGTTGCTAGGTTTAGATATGGTATTTTGTGATTAAGTGACTTGACAAATCTCTTGGTTTCATATACTATAAACTATCACAAACACTTAGCAAACTCAACACTAAAATCATTTGCTTTCACTCACTAATTTGTGTTTTTGATATTGTGGTATGCTTGCTAACCCTCGTGCTTAGTGTTGATACCCCAAGCTTGGACATACAAACGGTAAGTAAACAAACGAACTCGTTTCGTGTTTTGCGGCGAATATCGGAATTTGATGATTTGTGCTTCGCAGCCGCCTTGACAAGTTATGCTTCATGCCGGGATCGATGTAAGGACAGACAACTCATGATCAAGGGAGCGTCGAAGGAATCGTAGCGATTCGACCTTCCGAGCCAAAGCCACAACCACTTCTTTCTTAACTTGTTTTCTTTGTTTTCCTTGTTTTCGTATTCTTTATATTTTTGTGACAAACCAACCAATCCGTTATTTGTTGATCCTTAAACAACAAAACCTAATACACAATTCCCTGCGGATCGACCCGTACCTGCCAGCTTTCTACAACGCGCCGTGCACTTGCGGTTTATAAATTTTAAAACGAGAATGATCTCGCGTGTGCATTCCATTTTCTTAAAATCATATCCGTTTCCAAAACATGCATGTTTGCGCGCGCGGGTGAATTCCCAACAGCTGCACCCAACTACTACCTGTTTGCACGACTCCTTTGAGCCGTGGTAGGGCAGTAATCAAAGTACAGTGGGAACACACTCGAGGCGAAGCAGCAGTGTCAAGTCGACGGAGTAAGCTGTATTCATGTCACCTGGGAACTGCTACCCGACGATAGGTACAATACCCACCAACAGTTCCTGACGAGTCCTGTCCAGTGTACTCATAACCTAATGAGCACATGCATATTATCTCCAGTACGACGTACTAATAGCTGTAGGACAGACCATTTCCCCTGCTGGGATGAGAAGCGTATACACTAGTCTACTGTGGAGTATCGATGCCCCGTCTCGATAATCCTACGACTAGGGATCTGTATAGGATGTGCTTATAGATTACCCAGCCCCCACTAGTTTGACTGCCATCACAACGCTGGTAATAAAGCAAAGATCCTAATGACTCTACCAATATGTATAAGCGATATGATAAACGAAACACATCCACATATTGAAGTAGAAACAAACCAGGTAGCATACTACCATTTCGAGCAAGACTGTTACTATATCCGTGTATATCCCAAGCTCCCATTAAGTAATACACAATCCAGTATGATACAATAATAGCCTCTAGGGCATATATCACTAACAGCTTGATCTACTTTGCTCGTTCCATCGGTACTCCAGGATAGAGCTTGCTCTTCGGTCCTCCTCCGTCAAAGATGATACACCCGAGGGATGTGATCCATCGCTCTAGCTCCTTGCTAAGTAACAAAAGGAGAAACTATGGAACTTGGGTTGCTAATCCAAGATCTCTAGTATGTAGTGTGAAGTTCTAAGTGTTCTACTATCTCTATCTTTCCTCCTCTCTTGTTTCTCAACATATGAGAGTGTAGAGAGGAGGAAGATGATGAAGGTGGAGGAACTCAAGAGGGGGAGAAGGAGGAGAAGCAAAATGGTGAGATCAAAAATAAAATGAGCAATCATGAGAGAGAAAATATCTCACATAGGTTTTTTATATCAATATCCATGAATAAAGAAGTCCAACCATGCTTCAATAGTTGTCATAAATGAATAAATAATTCATTTGTCAACTATTGAAGCCATGTCTCTCACCATACCTCCCTCTCCTTCAATTTACACCCCATTTCCATTTAAAAAATAAATAGAAATAGCATAATGAGGTGGCCACCTTCTAGAATGTTATCCATAACAAAATGCGGATGTCTACTGTATATACATACCTGCATTCAGCTAAAAACACGAATGCCCAAAGAGATAGAATAACACGAAGAACGTAATACTAGAATATACATATCGAAATACATATATGTAAATTATCAAATCAACACCTGATTTAATAATCCGGCTCAATCCCGAGTCGGCTAGTATTACCAACTGTCCAATCGAAAGTCCGGGTACAAAGTACATCAATCGATCGGCTACTATATCATTTCACCTGAACCAGGGAAACCCTCTGTGTGGGACTCTAAGGACTCAACAGTACGCCGGCAGTGAGTTACTGGATAAATCCATACCATAAGCACGTCAGCGGCACTAGCTGTACGTAACGGCTACCCGGGTACCTGTCGAAAAGGAAGGCCAGCGAGCAAACTCATCCGGATCTCTACTGAGCTTATCTGTGACAACCTCCGTACAGTCCGGTCTCTTCATCTGAGAGTATCGCATACCGGGTCTAGGGTTGGTAAACTTTAGACCCTAATAACCCGATAATTCATGCCGATGCGGCTCAGGACCAATCCGGGAAACTACTGATCAGCCTATCAGTAAATCCTAACTGCCTTGGATAAAGTCTTATAGTCCTGACCAATCAAACACAGTTCGATATCGACTCCCAATACCGGGAGAGACGAATCCCCGACAATCGCTCACTGCCTCCATGTGGCTCGGGACTGTACCCAACCAAAACCTGTTTGCACGACTCAGTAGAGCCGTGGTAGGGTAGTGATCAAAGCACAGTGGGAACTCACATGAGAAAAATGACAATCTCAGGTCTAAAGACTAACCTGTACTCATGCACCTAAGAACTTCCACCTGACGATAGGTATAGTACCATCTGGAAGTTCTCGGCGGGTCCGTCTAGTGTACTCACCCCAGTGAGCACCTGTATACGATCTTAGGTGCAAAAGACCAATGGTTGAAGGACCGTACCATCGCCCCTCATCGGAATCTAAAAACATATACACTAGTCTACTCCGGAATATCAATGCCCAGTCTTGATACTCCCATGACTAGGGACAATTTAAGGATGTGCGTACCGACTACCCAGCTCCCACAAGTATGATCGCCATCACAACGTAGATAGTCTAGAAATGATCCTACGGGCTTTATCAATATGTATAAATGATATGTAATAGCAAGTAAAACATACGCACATGTTAAGATAAAGACAAACCAGATAGCATCTATCATATCGAGCAAGACTGTCCTGTAAATATTTATGTCCAAGCATCCACATGTATACATATACAATAATGGCCTATAGGGCATACATATCCAACAACATGAACCCATAGGATACACGTGACATGATTGACTCCATATATCTTGCTTGTTACATTACATGTTATTGTTATTGCTTGTCGTTTATACTCATGGCATCTAGTTCTTGCATATAGTATATACTATATTTCACACTGGTTATATTATTATGATATTATTTATGACGCACTGACGTCTGGTTTTGCATGGCCCAGATCCTTTGACTTTAGCATAGGAGGATCATGAGTACTTTGAGAAACTTGCTGATCGGTAAGGAGCATCCCGCTGAGATAGTTGTTATAGTTTAGGTTTATTTTCGAGTATTGCACGTTGTAGGTTTAATTTGTGAACCCGAAAGGGGTAAGATTTGGATATTTGTTTCTTTATTTCTTTGGATCGTATTTCTTCCTCTATTGTTTCATGTTATTATTTTTTGTGGCTATTGGATATGTGATAGATTTATTATTATATTGTTCTTGATTACTGATTAACTGCCATAATGTGATTATGGGAGGATGTTTCCTTACCGTAGGCAGTATGGTTGTCTTTGTTACATTCTCGTATTTGAGTATATTGGGAAGCGGAGCGTGATAGACTCAGTATGCAACACTCTCAGACGAAGAGACCGGACTGTACGGTGAATTTCACTGATAGATTTTGCAAGTTTCGGATGAGTTTGCTCGTTGACCTTCTTTCGATCAATACCTGGGTAGCCGTTACGTGCAGCTAGTACCGCTGACGTGCTTGTGGGTTATGGATATGATGCTATCCTACTGTCAGCTTATTGTCGAGTCTTTAAAGTCCCACACAGAGGTTTCCCAACTCAGGCGAAATGATGTAAAGCACGTATGGTGAACGTGCAGGTGTTTAGTCAAACACGTGTATTTGATATGCGTTATTTAATCGGATGTTTATTTAATGCTAGCCGACTCTTGTTGAAGCCGGATTATTAAATTAAGTGTCGAATTAATAATTGAATATATATATATATGTATGTATGTATTGTCACTACCCGGAATTGGCACGTGACTGGCACTTGAATCACGTGAAGTCTATAGGACCCCACCGTAATCCAAGTAAGCCGAAAGCCCAGAAATCTAAACCTTTTTCGGAAAATAATAGAGGTGCGCTTTGAAAAAACGGCATAATGAATTCAAATTCTTCTTTTAAAAGTATAAGTAATGGAATATAGAAATACAAGTGAGTTGTATATTATAGTTGGAAATATTTTCGTCATTTGAAATTTGGGCAGCACCTCCCTTGTAAATTTTGATCCAAAACCAATACACCACAGCAATAATATAGGCATCCCCAAGCGGGGGCTAGCTCTTCGCCAATTGGCAGAATCATAACCACACAATATAAAAAATATATGACACCCAAGGCGAAGATCAATCACAGAAAGAAAATAAACAAGACCAAGACATCATCAAGCTCAAAATAAAGAGCAATACGTCCATCTCGCTCTAAGTCTCAAAGAATATACAAGTCTAGTATCTAGGTCTACCAAATATACATAATCTGGTTGATGGATCTTTTAACTAGATACAAATGAAAGTAATATATACAAAAGGTGGTCACGATTCAAGTGTACCACACCTACCAATGCAAATCACCCAGAAGAAAGCTGTGTGCCAGCAAACCGCTACTGATCCGAGCGGTCGATCTTGCAAGAAAACTATGGCACAACGGGGGTGAGTTGCCAACTCATGAGTAGAAAACATCAGCATGTAGAAATCAAATGTATAATGATCTCCTAGGTCATATTGTAAAATAAAACAACATACCATGTGGTATCTAGGGTGATCGTGTATACATATATGCAAAATAACAATGTCGTGCCAGTATCAGTATATAATACTTAGTCATCTGTGTCATACGTAGATATATACGTGTATCATCCAACGTGTGTCCATCAACGACACATCAAATCATCATGAAACCTGAGTGTCCAGTATCGACACTCGAAATTATCATAAAACTCGTGTCCAGCATCGACACATAAATCCTCATATCTTAGGCGCCGTCTCATCGGATCGGCCCTCATATCCATCTGTCTCAATCGCTCCGTTCGGTATCCTCCGGATATCCGCCGAGTCCAATACTATCACCGGTAGATAATATTCCCCTGCCGGGCTCAACTTCTCTCTATACGATCTTCTTTCCCCGGGGTATCGTACTGAGTCCACTATGTACCCGCAAACGGTGCCTCCTCTCTCCTCGAATCGGGTATACACATAACTCAGAACCGAGAAAACTCATGGTGGACGTCGAAATATCATATCAAGAGAAACCGCGTTTTTAAAACAATCATAAGATTTTATAATATATCTGTGGTTGTCAAAATCCAACAATCTCATGAAAACAGAATCTCATAATCATATAAGCATGATCAAACAGTAAATACAAGCATGGAACAATACGGTAAGGTATATCCGGTATTTTCATATAAACATGTCGTGTAACTGGGTAAGGAAGTGCAATATCTAAAATAGCATGTGCGGTAATAAGTACTGAACAATAACTATAATTCTACAATTTAAGAAACAATACAGGGATATAGCAGTTTCTAACGTGTAAGTGGCATGGCAATTACCGATGATGAATGTGTGAGCCGGCAAGTATGTATACGTGCAACATGCGCATCATCGGTAATGGTGCATGTGTCCTAGCAGACGAAACCATATAAAGATAAACACAGGGAAATGTAACGCGAACAGTATAAAATACGAAACCGCATATGAACCATACAGTTACAACTTAAATAATACAGATCCTTGTTTTTGAAAATGGGAGCTACGGTGTTTTTGAGAAAAAAGATACTATTCGAAAATCCGTAGCGTCTCCTGGAGGTTGTCAGTTAAAAGTGCTTACGATTCGTTAATTTTGGAAATAGGTATGGTTCCGAATACATATCTTAATATCTACTTAAGTTATCTTAATCAATGTTCCTCGAGTCGATATATATGTGTATGGGTGATTCATGCTCATCATATCAAATCAAAGTAAGGATCTATTGTCCTGTACATAATATCGCGTACGGTATAATCCATCGTACAGTATCATCAAATCAAAGCAAGGATCTATCGTCTTATACATAATATCACGTACGGTATCATCAAATCAAAGTACGAATCTATGGTCGCGTACATTATATTATTTCATATTCTCATATATATATCATCTCATATCATATCTTAGCATGTGTGTGTGTGTATAAATATATATCGCCTCGCATCCTCATATCAACCTATCAACTCGTGTCATTTTATTCCATCACATTCTCATCTCATCATATCATCTCGTAATTATCTTTATGGTTATATCCGTAAGTAAATAAGTGTTTGTATCTATATATATACTACATCTCTGAGCTCCTAGTACTATGATTGCGGGGGTGCTATACGCCATCCACCCGACTTCCTCCGTAGATATACATCTACTCATCTACTATCCTAGCTCTAGTCAAAGTCGATGAACGCCTTATTCTCCTTTATCGTCCCGAAAGTCCACGTGAAGGTACCTACAATTCAATGAATATCGTATCGAAATCGAAATCAAATCCAAAAATCGACACGGCAAGCGAAACATACATAGGTTAGAACCTATAGTCCACGCATGCGAGAACAACCAAACAACCACCGGCGTTGACGTACAAACGTCAAACAACCGAGTCAAAACTCAAATATCAAAACCTAAGTTTTCAAAAGTCGTAAACCGAAATCTAAAACTTAGAAAAACACTCCAGATTTTACCCAAGTTGAAATTAAGACATTTTGCACATTGGATAGGCCGAGATATCAGATGTTTTAGCTATGGACCAAAAACCACACCCTATCTCCCAGACTATGTCGCAATTTGCGGCCATAGGGATTAAATTTGCGGCCAAGTTGGGGTGTTTTGGGCTCGGGCTTCGAGGGTAGCTTCCTAAGTGCGTGCACTGTTAGTCATATATATGCCCTAGAGGCCATTATTGAACATGATTGTATATTATAGTGGATGCTTGGACATATATATAGAGAGGACTTTCTTGCTCGACATGATAGTATGCTATCTGGTTGCTCTTTATCGTAACATGTACACTTGTATTATTTTATTGTCTCTCTGATACATGTTCATAAAGCCCTTAGGATATGTACTTGACTACCAGGACTATGATGCAGATCATACTAGGGGGACAGGGTAGTCCACAAGTACATCCTTTAATTTTTCCAAATTGAGGGAGTATCGAGACAGGGCATCGATATTCCAGAGTAGACCAGTGTGTACGTTTCTTGACCCTGTATGGGGCGATGGTTGATCCCATAGCCATTGGTGTTTGACATCAGAGATTGTACACAGGTGCTCATTAGAGAATGGGTACACCGAACAAGACTAGACGAGAACTTCTAGATGGTACTATACCTATCGTCAGATAGCAGTTCTCTGGTGACACTGGTACAGGTTAGTTTGTAGACCCGAGATCATCATAGAGTCTTATGTGGTTCCCGTTATGCTTTGATTTTCTCCCTACCATGGCTCAAAGGAGTCGTGCAAACAGGTGGATTTTGGGTACAGTCCTGAGTCACATGGAGGCAATGAGCGATAGGAGGGGGGTTTCGTCTCTCCCGGTATTGGGAGTTGATATTGCGCTATGCTCGATTAGCTATAACAGCAAGTCACTGGCCAGGGCTGATGAGATTTACTGGTAAGTGTTATCAGTAGTTTTTCGAACCGTTATAGACCACACATCGGCATGACTTATCAAGTTACTGTGGTCTGACGTTTACCACCCCTCAGACTCGATATGCGACATATCAGACGAAGAGACCGGACTGTACGATAGTGTTACTTATAGGCTTCATAGGATTTTGGACAAGCTTGCTTGTTGATCTTCTATTCGCTCAATACCTGGGTAGCCGTTACGTCCAGCTACTACCGCTGACGGCTTGTGGGTAACTGATGTGATCATTACCTACTGCTAGCATATTGACGAGTCTTTAGAGTCTCACATAGAGGTTTCCTAGCTCAAGCGAAACGAAGTAGGGCACATATGTGATATGTGCGGGACCTTGATTAAATACGTGTATGTGATACCACATTCTAATCTCACGATATATAATATCGGTCGGCTATATGTGATATAACAGGGTTATTGAATCATGTGTTGATTCGATAAATTGATATACATATAAATGATATTAGTCGTTTATATATGATATAGCCGGATTATTAAATTAAGTGTTGATTTAATAATTTGATATATAATTATATATTTGATATATAAACTAATATTAGCTCACTAAAGAATTTCTTCTCTTGATATATATGTGTGTTTGTGTGTGTGTGTTGATATATATATAATTATGTGATATATATATTTGTATATATATATTACATATACTATTGTGTCATGCTAGATGATACAATGGACATGGGTGTATGAGACTCACACCAAGCCAAGGATAATGTTGGGTTTTATTATTTAAAGTAAATCTAAAATTAAGTGGAAAATGAGCATGGCTTGGATGCTTGTAGAAGCCATGACTCATTCCACTAATTTTGTTTTACTTGAGATGTTTTATAACCAAACCATTATCCTTTGCCAATAGTTAAGTCTCTACATATATCTTTGAGATATTTTCCTCACCCAAGTTCTACACAAGCTTCATCTTCTTCCTCCTCTTGAAAATTAGAGAGTGAAAAAGATAAAGAGAAAAAGAATTCTAAAGTGAGCAAAATTCCTACTTCATCAATTTATACCAAACTAGCCCTTTAGTATAGGTTGTTTCCTTCACAAATTCCTTAATTAGTAAAGAGGTAGCTTGAGTTAGAGATTCTTCAAGGTAGATCATTTTCGGCCTCGAAGATCCTTAAGCAAGCTCGTTCCTTTCGCCAAGTGGAGCCTACGAAGAGTTCTGGGGACTACGACTTGGAGCTTTAGAAGTGAATGACCGGTGTACAAAGATTGTATTCCTTTTTCACTTAGTGTAAACTTTGTTTACTTTCTTATAAACCCTAATTCTCTAGTTCGATTCTAGGATGGCATGCATTAGCACACAAGATTTTTAAAATTGCATACTCGATGCCTCTTAAAACCTAGTAGTAGTGGTAAGGTATACTTTCATGGTATCAGAGCTACTAGGCATTGGATGTCGTGCTAGGGGGGTTCTCACTGTGTGACAGTGTGGCGAAGCATAAGCTCTTACCCCTAGGATTTCCCGATACAGGAAGGTGTTCCGGCAGATTGTAGTCCTCATGAGCGGGCATGCGTAAAAAGTAGCCGCCGAGGGACCTGTAGGTGCCACGGCGACCTCATTGGATAGGGTGGCTGCCTGACTTACATGGTATCAAAACCTAGCTAGAGCATTAGGAGTGTCCTAGATGACGTTAAAGTGTTCGATCAAACTTCGAAACCCGTCAAATTCCTAGTTTCTGAAAAAAATTTCAAAAGTTGGAATTTTTAAGATTGAAAATATGCAAAAAAATCATGCAGGGTATATAATGGAGCCCCAAGAAATTCGAGGGCCCAACTCTAGGGTTTGGCCGCGGAACCACGGCCTATCCTAGGGTTTGTTAGCCGCAGTTGCGCGGCAACATTGGTGAGTTGTGGACTCATTTTTCTTTTGCTGCTCCATAGTGATATTTAGCACTTTCTGGGTATTTTTTTTTAGGCTCAAGTTGTTGAGGTCTCTAGGATTTGTGGGTGTTTGATAATTCAATCAAAATGTTTAACATCGTTTAGATTATATTGATATGTGATACAATATTTGGAATCCACAATAATTAGTTTTGTGAAAACTAGTTAGTGTTTTGTAAATCTAGCAATTTAGTCTCTTTTGATTGATTGCCACGGGTTTTCGATTCGGATCAAAACTCCGTCGCAATCTCGTATAGTACGTGAACACTCGCCGGGTAACACTGCTAGATAGCCATGCCCTATAGCCCCGACCAAGTGACTATAGGAGAACCCCGTTGCCTAAAGTATCCACTCGGGTGCTCGCGGCCACGGTGTTCCGCCTAAGTGCACTTCGTCGACGGCATCAAGGGTGCGGCCATCTACTAATGTTTCCGACGAGCATTCGATCAGGTTGTCGAGAATCTTGTTGAATCACCCGACTGGTTATTAAAAGGTTTTTTCAATTCGAGACTAAAATGTGAGGTTTATAGTGTTAGGCATGAAATCCGAAGTATGAGATATTCCGAGTTTATGATGTCTAAGGAGTTGCGGATTCTAATTCTTGTAGTTTTCATTTTCTTTTCTGCGACCATAAGTGTAATATGTGGTGTATCGCCGATTCCATTGCTATACGTCAACGACAATCGGGATATGCATATTTACTTACGTTGATTACACGTGATGTTTATGTGTTGCTATGATATGTTATATTGGATCGTCGTGTTTGAATAGCCGGGGGTTTTTGCGTGAGATGAGAGTTTTTCATTTTCATTCAAGTAAAAATTGGATGTAATATTCTTTTATTGGGACACTTCCAGGTTGAGAATGATGTCACCATTGATGTATATTATTTACTTTTCCGCATTAGCATAGACCCAAGGAGGGGAGCACAAGTAACCGGATTCTAGAGTCCAATGGGAGGCCATCTCGAGGAGTCGAGACCGGGTCTCCTAACTCTATATTTAGCGGGGTTGCTTGCAGCTCTCGTAGGGGTCTAGGGATGTGGGTTTGGCTATTCATCACGACCGTGGAATCTGTGTTTTTTACTGGCTTAATTTAAAACACGGACCTCCTAGTATATCCTATATTTCATATGTTGACTTCTGCTGCTATATTTTGTGATGTGATAATATAACTGCATAAGACGAATGCTTTATATTATATATATGATATATGATAAATGTTGCTTATATTTTGCACCCGCGCTAGTCCTGCCCCCGCTCTGCCATTAGTTAAGTAACCTAACGGTGCATGACGGGGCCCATGGCAAATGCGGATGGCATAAGCGTACGTTCTATTTTCGTTTCTTCTGTGATGTTTAGGAAACATAAATGATGGGACGTCATTAATGAGATTAATGAAAAAAAAAAGAAACCTAAAGATGTTGTAGAATCAAAATTTTCAAAAAGGTAACTCTAGTTCTTGCTTTGCATAGTGGTGTTCCTTGATGAATATCCAGCACCTCATTCGATGAGGAAAGAGCCTAGATCCCTTCACTGGGAGTGACCTCTTTAGAAAATGCTGGCAAATGCTACAACCCACTCGGTTTGTTTTGAAAATTACTCGATTTTAAAAGCGGAGCTTAAACCACTACTTTTCAAATCACTCGATTCTACAACGATATCAAGTTCATTACGCTAAAGGTTTTCTTAAAAACCTGTCGTAACCCTCCGTCGTTTCAGATAAGGACTATTTTAGTATTCGTACTGCGTTTGTTGGCCTTCGTCAAGGTGTAGTGTACGGTAGCCGATTAGTGTTTATCTGCCGCATATGATGTGATTGGATTAGGGTAGTCGTATGACTTTGTTGGCCTTCGTCAAAGGTCGTGCGGGTGGGTTTAATTCAATCACGAAATGTATGGGTTGAACTTGACTAGCGGCCTATGGTTTGTTGGCCTTCGTCGAGGTCATAAGACGTTAGGGGTAAAAACGGATATTAGGAATTTCAAGTGTTGAAATTTGCAATGAGATTGCATACCTTGTATGAGATAGTTGGATCATGATACCCACTGCGAGTAAGTGTTACTCCTGGGAGAGTTTTGCACTTTACAATTAGTTGATCCAGTAGGTGTCTAAGAAAAGTGTTAACGGGGTCATGCCCCTGCGGAAACGAGGTTATTCAATTAGTTCCATGCGAAAGCATGGGGAGACTCCCTCGGAGTACCAATACCTGCCTGGCTGACCGATTGACGAACTTATAGGGTGTAATTAATCCCGGCTAATCTTACCTTTTAGAATTTGAAGGAAGATTTGATAAAAATAGTGGGAGCCTTCCTGATTAAATAAGATAATAACCAATCTAATCTTACAAGAGCGCACGCTAAAGTGTTTTCTTCTCTCTCTCTCTCCAGGTATCGACCATGACACACCTTAATCAAGATAATAATATGGATGTATTGACAGAACCCTCTTATTATACTAAGCTGGAGAATGTTGGTTCCGCTCTATCTTATGATTGTCATAAGTCTGAGCAAGGAATAGAGGAATATCAGGATTCCCACGCAACCCGAACGAAGAAAGAGCATGATGATGTATCTTCTTCGGGTGTGTTCATTACCGAGAATTGTTTCTCAGTTTTCTCTACGTCCTGGGTATTAGATACCGGATCAGGATCCCACGTATGTAATATGTTACATGGGTTAAGAAGAAGTAGAGAACTAGGAAAGGGTGATAAATCTCTAGTAGTAGGGAATGGTGCAATTGTTGCAGCCAAAGCAGTTGGCAAATATCACCTTATATTACCAAATAGTAATACATTGATTCTGAACGATTGTTATTTCGTACCAAAAATGATGTGCAATATAATATCAATTTCTTCATTAGATAAAGAAGGATATAATTTTGTACTAGAGAATAATGTTATCAACATTTTTTTAAATCAAGTGTTGATTGGGTTTAGTGCGTTGTATAATTGTATATACGTTCTAAATCAAACCACAGTTCTAAATATACAGAACACACACAAGAGGAAAAGTTCAGAAATGAACGAAGCCTTCTTGTGGCATTGTAGACTAGGTCATATCAATGCGACAAGACTAGTTAAGTTGAATAAAAATTGATATTTGAATCCGTTTGAATTTACATCTTATGAAACTTGTCAGTCATGTCTCAAAGGAAAAATGATCAAAACTCCGTTTACTGGACACGGAGAAAGAGCTACTGAACTCTTGGGACTGATACATAGTGATGTATGTGGTCCTATGTCTACTTATGCCAGGAATGGTTCCTCGTACTTTATTACATTCACCGATGATCTCTCAAGATACGGACATGTGTTCCTGATGAAACATAAATTTGAATCTTTTATGAAATTCAAGGAATATAAGTGCAAAGTCGAGAACCAAACGGGTAAAAGTATTAAAATCCTTCGATCTGATCGGGGAGGAGAATACTTAAGCACGGAATTCCGTGACTATTTAAAAGAGAATGGGATTCTCTCCCAGCTTACTCCTCCGTATACACCACAGCACAATGGAGTATCGGAGAGGATGAATCGCACCCTATTAAATATGGTGCGCTCTATGATGAGTATTGCTAAGTTACCTATTTCCTTTTGGGGTTATGCACTTGAGACAGTTACATACCTATTGAATATGGTTCCGACCAAATCCGTGCCTACCACTCAATATGAGATATGGAAAGGGAAGAGACTATATCTTAATTTTACTAAGATATGGGGTTTTCTGGCTTACGTTAAAATGCAAAATCCGGACAGGCTTAAGGCAAGGTCAGTTCTGTTCAAGTTTGTAGGATATCTCAAGCATTCGCGAGGGTATATCTTCTACCACACTGAGGAATAAAAGGAGTTTGTTTCTCGACATGCCACCTTTTTAGAAAAGGAATTTCTTGTGAGAGAAATTAGTGGTAATGAGGTAGAACTGGAAGAAGTTCCAGCTACACAAATTACAACTGATAATTTGGTGGAACCGAAGGATCCAATAGTACACAACGAACCGCAGCCTCTCCGAAGATCTGGTATGGTTCCTCATCCACCTGAGAGATACTACGGTTTTCTCATAGACGATGGGAGCGAGGATTGCATCATAGAAGATTATGACCCAACTAGTTTCGAGCAGGCCATCACAAGTGGGGACTCTGTGAAATGGCTGGATGCTATGCGATCTGAGATGGAATCCATATACACTAACAAAGTATGGACTTTAGAAGTTGCTCCTGAAGGGGTAAAACCAATCGAGAGCAAGTGGATCTTTAAGAAGAAAATTGGTATAGATAGAAAGGTTGAGACCTTCAAAGCTAGACTTGTAGCAAAAGCTTTTCGTCAACAACCAAGTGTCGGTTATGATGAAACCTTTTCTCCATTGGCTATACTTAAGTCCATTAGGATCCTACGTGCCATTGCTGCATACCATGACTATGAAATCTGGTAGATGGATGTCAAGAACGCTTTTCTAAATAGTGATTTAGAAGAGAGCGTGTACATAACACAGCCAGAGGTCTTCGTACACAGTGGGAGCAGCGGAAAGGTGTGCAAGCTGCTTAAATCAATTTACGAATTAAAGCAGGCATCGCGGAGCTGGAACATCTGTTTTGATGTGGCAGTCAAAGAGTTTGACTTCATCAAAAACGTAGATGAACCTTGTATATACAAGAAGGTTGTAGAGAGTAAGGTTGTCTTCCTCGAATTGTACGTGGATGACATACTCTTTATAGGAAATGATGTTCCTATGCTACACTTGGTCAAGCTCTTCTTATCTCAAAAGTTCTCCATGAAAGATCTAGGAGATGCCTCCTACATCCTGGGGATTAAGATCTATAGATATAGATCTAAGCGGATGTTGGGATTTTCCCAATCCAGGTACATAGACACCATACTAAAGAGGTTTAGTATGGAAGATTGTAAGCGTCGTAATTTACCCACTTTCTTAGGAATCACTCTCTCCAAAGAGATGTCTCCGAAGACAGATTTGGAGAGGGCTCGCATGCAAGGGATACCCTATGCTTCGGCAGTCGGGTCTATCATGTATACGATATTAAATACCAGACTGGATGTAGCTTACGCACTTAGTGTAGTAAGCAGGTATCAATCAGATCCTGGGGAGATCACTGGACAGCTGTGAAGAACATTCTTAAATACTTGAGAAGGACTAAATAAATGTTCTTGGTGTATGGTAACGGAGAACTTCAGGTGGAGTCCTTTACCGATTCGAGCTTCCAGAGTGATAAGGACGACGGTAAGTCGGTCTCGAGTTTTGTCTTCACCCTCAATAGAGGGGCTGTATGTTGGAAGAGTTCCAAGCAAGATACCGTGGCAAACTCGACGATGGAGGATGAATACATCGCTGCCAACGATGCCGCCAAAGAGGCTATCTGGATGAAGAAGTTCATAGCTGAACTTGGTATGGTTCCATCCATTGAGCATCCAATACCCTTGTATTGTGATAAAAATAGAGCTTTGGCTTTAGCCAAGGAACCCCGGTCCCATCAGCAATCCAGACATATTCTTAGGCGGTATCACCTGATCCGAGAGATAGTAGATCGTCGGGAGATCGAGGTCAGGAGAGTTGACACGAAGAACAACACGGCGGATCCACTCACGAAGGCCCTCCCCCAAACACAATTTGAGAGACTTTTTGTGATGTTAGGTATGCGATACTACAACAACTGGCCTTAGTGCAAGTGGGAGATTGTTAGCCATATGTATGCCCTAGAGGCCATTATTGTAGATGATTGTATATTATAGTGGATGCTTGGACATATATATATAGGACTTTCTTGCTCGACATGATACTATGTTATCTGGTTGCTCTTTATCTTAACATGTACACTTGTATTATTATACTGTCTCTCAGATACATGTTGATAAAGCCCTTAGGGTATGTACTTGACTACTAGGATGTCACGACCCGAAATAGCACGTGACTGGCCCTTGAATCATATGAAATATATAGGACCTCATCTAATTCAAGTAAGCCAAAAGCCCAGAAATCTAAAACCATTTTAAATAATAAATGAAGGAAAACTAGTTTTAAAGAAGTGAGGAAAACACGTTTAAAAAATACAAGTAAGTAAGCCGAATATGCATTTTAAAATCCCAAGTCTTTTCCGAAAATTTCGGCAGAGTTTCCTTTGTAAATACTGGCCCCAAACGGGGTAAAACATGAATAATATATGCACAATGATAAAAGGCGTCCCCAAGCGGGAGCTAGCTCTTCGTCAATCGACGGTCACAACCACGCAAGCAATATAATATACAACGCCGAAGGGTGAGGGTTAAAACTCAAAAGAAACTCAAAATCATCAAGAAACCATAATACTACAACGCGCGACTCTAAGGTCGAAATAATACACAACTGGTTTCTAAGTCTGAAATAAATATACAAGTCTGGTTGATGGAATTTCTAGATACAACAACTAAAATAAATAAGTACAATGACGGTCACGATGCGAGTGAACCCACCTACCACCTACCAAAGTAATCGCCCAGAAAGGAAGCAGTGTGCCACAAAGCCGCAATGAAAACCTGTACGGCAAAACCTGCAAGAAACTGTGGCACAACGGGGATGAGTTGCCAACTCGTGCGTAAAAAACATCACAAAGCAGAAATCGTATGTATAACTCAATCCTAGGTCAAAACGATTAGTAGTATATATCCTCAATATGATAAAGTCTGAAGCATGATAAGGTGGCAAGGGTAAACATCTATACGTAAGTGTAGTACCAAGTGCTCGTGCAAGTGCCTCAGGTAGCAACATATCATAAATATGAGGTGTGATTAATGTAATCAATATGAATCAATGTCAACTATATCATGAAGTCTATAAGTATATGGATATCATCCAACTATGTAATCAATGTCTGTATGCATGTGGATCTCGTCCACGTGTCAACCAATGACACAAAACATCATGCATGTAAATATCATAAAGTATATGCATGGAAGTATGAGGATATAAATCAACGTGTGTCCCTCGCAACACATCAAAATCATGGAACCTGAGTGTCCAGCATCGTCACTCGAAAATATCATGAAACCTGTGCCCAGCATCGACACGTAAATCCTCATATATATATAGGGCTCCGTCAGTCCGGATCGGCCCGTATCATCTCTCAACTCCGGTCGGTATCCTCCGGATATCCGCCGAGCTCAAATACAATCACCGGTAGGTAGTAGTCCCTCTGCCAGGCTCACCGTCTGTATACACAGCATCCATTTCTTGCCCCGGGGTACCATACCGAGCCCCACCATATACCTGCACACGGCCCACGGCTCCTCCTCGCATGGGGTATAAATATATATCAGAACCGATAAAACTCATGGTGGCGGCTGAAATATCATATCAACTGAAACCGGGTTTTTAAAACAGTACATACTTTCTTTTGAAATACCCACGGTTCTCAAATCCAGAAATATCATGGAAACAACATATCTCAATGCATATAATCATAAAGCATAATGTATGCGACTTATAACAGAATGTAAGCATATCCGTATATCATGCAACCTGGAACAATAATATGCACATATCGAGGGAAAACCGCTCTTATAAAATGAATCCAGTTTTAAACTATATCTTGCGGTTCCCAAATCTCCAAATCAAGCCAGAATCATCTACGTATGTGCAAATATGCATGTATGCAAGTATGGGTGTACAATAGGTGTGTACGCAAGTATGAGTGTACAATATGTGTACGCAAGTATGTCATACAATAAGTCATATCCTGATGCAACATTCCTACTGTGTAGTGACATGGCAATTATCGATGATGAAGTGTGTGAGCCGGCAGGCAGGTGTACGTGGAACATACGCATCATCGATAATGGTGCTGGTGTCCTGACAGCATGGTTTTAACATAACAATAAACACATTTAAACATGCAATGCAATGCGAATAGCAAGAATATGCGAAAAATGAATAATAAACGCAACCGTGCAGAATATACATCAATATATATATATATATATATATATATATATACGAATCGTGGTGTTTAGAAAAATAAGGGTTACGGTGTGTTTAAGAAAAGATGTGTCTTTTGAAATATCCGTAGAATTCCTTAGTCTGTCTTTTAAAATACTCACGATTCGTTAGTTTTGAAATATGTATGACTCGGGTCTAATCTAACATCTACTAAGTACTACAAAACTAAACGAACAGTCTAACCGAAAGGGTAAGGGAAACCACCTAAATCTGAGTCGATATACATATAAATATAATAGTCGGTGATCCCGCCTCAATAGTATCACATACGATACAATATACAATATGAAATCCTCGAGTCAAGAGTGCGGATCTATCATCAATATATAGCTCGTACGTAAATCCGTCGTACGGCATCCCAAATCTGGGTACGGGTCGAATCTCACATTTTTCTCATCAATTATCTGGTATCCTTATCATCATATCTCATGAACTGGGGTACTGATCTAAGTCTAGTACAAGATGATACCATCTATAAATATATGTGTGCGTGTATGAAAACACACGCCTAAAGTCCCGCTAAAATCTAATGTCGTATCTCCTAATACGAACCACATCACATCACCGATATCGTGGCACCATGCTCAAACTCATCGACTCATCTCCAAATATCATCCACTATCCTCACCATCCAAGTGTAGGTATACGTGTATGTATATATACACAGTCTCATACCTATGTGTGTGTGTGTATATCTAACCCCATATACGCACAAGTAACAGTAAGCATGTGTGTGCGTGTGAGTGTAAACCTATTCTAGGGCTCGCGACTAAGAAGCTAAACTAAGTTACTTCTAACTACTCTAAACTAAACCATGAACACAAATCATATCTTGATAATCATCCATGTAACATAAACACATACATATAACCATATATATGTTAGTTATATGTATGCCCTAGAGGCCATTGTTGTACATATGATGTATATTATAGTGGATGCTTGGATATATATAGTGAGGACTTTCTTGCTCGATATGATAGTATGCTATCTGGTTTCACTTTATCTTAACATGTTAACGAATATTGTTTTGTGATCACGTGTTGATAAAGCCCTTAGGATATGTACTCGACTACTAAGACTATGATGAGATCATACTAGTGGGGCCAGGGTAGTCAACGAATACATCCTATAACTGTTCCTACTTGAGGGTGTATCGAGACAGGGCATCGATACTCCACAGTAGACTAGCGTACACGCATCTTGACCCATATGATGGGCGATGGATGATCCCATATCCATTGGTGTTGGAAATCAAAGATGGTGTACGGGTGCTCAGTGGAGACTGGGTACACTGAACGGACTCGCCGAGAACTCCTGGATGGTATTATACCTATCGTCAGATAGCAGTTCTCCGGTGAAACTGGTACAGGTTAGTCTGTAGACCCGAGATCGTCATAGAGTCTTGTGTAATTCCCATTGTGCTTTGATTTCCACCTTACCACGTCCAAGAGGGCATGCAAAACGGTGGCTTTTGGGTACAGTCCCGAATCACATGGAGGCAATTAGCGATAGGAGGGGTTTCGTCTCACCCGGTATAGGGAGTTGATGTTGTGCTGTGTTCGATTAGCTATAACTGGAAGTGCCTGGCCAGGCCTGATATGGAGTGCTGCTGGTAAGAGTTATCAGTAGTTTCTCAACCCATTATGAGTCTTACATCGATACGACTTATCGGTTACTGGGGTCTGACGTTTACCACCCCTAGACTAAATATGCAACATATCAAACGAAGAGACCGGACTGTACGATAGTGTTTACTGATTGGATTTACAGGAGAATGTACAGGCTTTCTTGTTGATCTTCTGGTCGCTCAATACACGGGTGGGTGTTACGTTTAGCTGACCGCTTGCAGCTTGTGGGTGTTTGATATGATCATCACCTACTGCCAGCGTATTGACAGTTCTTTAGAGTCCTACACAGAGGTTCCTGGCTCAGGCAAAACGGAGTAGGAGCACATATGTGATATATGCGGGACCGAGAATAATACGATATAAGATACCGTATTCTATTCTCGCGATAAATGATATAGCCGGGTCATCGGATCAAGTGTTGATTCGTTGAATCGGTAAATGTTATATTATTCGGTTATATGCTATATAGCCGGATTGTCGGATCAAGAGTTGATTCGATAATTTAATGTATAATTATATATGTGATATATTACATTATGTTAACTAATATAAGCTCGCTTTATTGATTTATTTTCTCACCGGGTAATATATTGATATATATGCGATATATGATAATTGTATTATTTTCTTTTGTTACAAAAATATATTATATATGTGATATATAATATTGTAACAAGTTAGGGTTACAAATACAACATGATTTGTGGAGATTAAACAAGTTAGGGTTTGATTTGGGTTTGCATTTGGGTTGGCTTTTTCATGAAGCTTCTAGAAGCTTTGTTTTGTTTTAAGCTTAGATATTTTCCTTTGATATTTTGTGAAGATATTATTTAACCTAACCAAAACCCTTAACTCTAGTTCATTCTCTACATGAGTTAAGCCTTGATATTATTAACTCATGGTTGTCATTTTGTAACAATAACATGTTAGTTGTATGTATGCCCTAGAGACCAGTATTGTACAGATGATGTATATTATATTGGATGCTTGGTCATATATAGAGATGACTTTCTTGCTCGATATGATAGTATGCTATCTGGTTTCACTTTATCTTAACATGTATACTTGTCTCTTTATACTGTCTTAGAGTTACATGTTGGTAAAGCCCTTAGGATGTGTACTTGACTACCTGGACTATGATGCGGATCATACTAGTGGGGACATGGTAGTCCATAAGTACATCCTTCAAGGTCCCTAGTCGTGGGTGTATCGAGACGGGGTATCGATATACCAGTGTAGACTAGCGTATACGCTTCTCGACCCATGAGATGGGCGATGGATGATCCCATATCCATTGGTGTTTGACATCAAAGATGGTATACGGGTGCTCAGTGGAGACTGGGTACACTGGACGGACTCGCCGAGAACTCCCGGATGTATTATACCTCACGTCAGATGGCAGTTCTCAGGTGACACTTGTGCAGGTTAGTCTGTAGACCCGAGATCGTCATAGAGTCTTGTGTGATTCCCACTGTGCTTTGATTTCCACCTTACCACGTCCATGAGGGCGTGCAAAACGGTGGTTTTTGGGTACAGTCCCGAGTCACATGGAGGCAATGAGCGATAGGAGGGGTTTCGTCTCTCCCGGTATTGAGGGTTGATGTTGCGCTGTGCTCGATTGGCCGTAACAGGGAAGTCCCTGGCCAGGGCTGTTTCAGAGATTTGCTGGTAAGTGTTACCAGTAGTTTCTCAACCCGTTATGAGCCTCACATCGGCACGACTTATCGGTTATTGGGGTCTGACGTTTACCACCCCTAGACTTGATATGCGACATATCAGACGAGGAGACCGGACTGTACGGGAAGTGTTGCCGGTCGACCAGACGGGAGTTGTAGCAGGTTCGCTTGTTATCTTCTGATCGCTCAATACCCGGGTGGCCATTACGTTTAGCTAACCGCTTGCGGCTTGGGGGTGCTTGATATGATCATCACCTACTGCCGGCGTATTGACGAGTCTCAGAGTCCCACAATGGAGTTTCCTAGTCCAGGCGAAACGTTGTGGTGCGCGTATGCGATATGCGCATGGACCCGATTAAAATGCGCGTATGGGATACCGTATATTGATCGGGCGGCTTGCTTTTGGTAGGGGTCATATGTGATATGGCCGGATTGATAAATCAAGTGTTGATTTATCATTTAACCATTAGATTCTCACTACAAATCCTTTCTTGTTTTCTTTGGATGTATGGATGCATGTATGCATTTCTTATTGTTTCATGCATATATGGATGTGCATGCACACATACATACATACATCATCTATCATGGTTGTTTATACATAGAAAATGGTGGATATATAAGACTCACACCATGGTTTATTTTATGGATATTTATTTCTATTTTAGCTAAAACAAAAGAATTGAGATAAGATTGAATCATGGTCAAAGTTTCTACACTCTTCTTGTGACCTAACCATTTGCACCTAACTTTTGACCATGGTTTAATCTTTCTCTTGTGTTTAACTAAAAAAAAATAAAATATTCATAAAGAGATAACCATGGTTTGAGATGAAGAAAGAAAAATATATATTCTTATGTTTTTCTTTTTCTTTTTAGAGTTATTCTTATCTTCTTCTAAAATATCCATCATCTTCTTCAACCTTGAGCTCATGCTCTCTTGAATTTTCTAGAGAGCAAATCATTAATCAAGATAGGATTTTGAATTGAGAAAAGCCACCACCACATCATTCTACACAAGTCTTGCCCACTTGTTTAGAGTGTAAGCTTCGTTTTTCATTCTTGATCTTGCGAAGTTGCTAGCTTGGACAAAGCGGACTCCGGGTGGATCATCGGTGACGTCGAGGAGTTCAAGTAGAGTTCTTACAAACCCCAAGTAGCCGAGGAGTCTAGCGTAGGGAGCTACAAAGGTTGTACTCTCTAAACCCTAGCATTTCTTACATATGATGATATGAAAAATTTGAAACCCTAATCGATTCTAGGAACGATCCGATGCATGTTAGCTTAGCACCCTAAAAATGCTTTCTTTGGTTCATGTGATGCTTCCAAACCCTTCATGAGGTGCTAGGTAGACCTTTCATTGGTATCAGAGCCGACCTAGAACATTAGGCGACTATTTTACGAAGTTAAAACTCCGATCGAACCGGAAAATACGATTTTTTGGGTGCTCTCTGGACTTTTTTCAAAATCTGGTTATTTTCAGAATTAAAAATATGTAAAAAATTCATCAGGTAAAACTAAGAATTACGGTATAAAAAGTTTTCCATGAACAGTAATTTCCGCCGCGGAAACGCGGCTTAAGCTTGCTTAGGCCGCGGTTCCGCGGCCGTACAGATCAATCAATGAATCATTTTTATACTGTAATGCTGGGTTCTGCTTGTATATTTTTTAGGGTATTTTTAATCTGTATTTAGTTCTGAAAAATTCTGGAGATGGTTTTGGACTCATCGATTCGATCGGAATTTTGATTTCGTGGCTTTTCGGGATAAATTAGAAAGTAATGAAGTGTTTGAACGAGTATCATTTGGTTACTTTTCACGGGGTTTAAATCCTTCAGAGGTTCGTGCAAGTTTGTTTGTGGTGGACCCTCTAGAAGACAACAAACCTTAACTCGATTATGTGACCGTCTTGAACTGCCTTTTGAACCTTAGGGTTTGGGGCAGTACGGCGTGCCACATGTGAGGCGTTGGCTTGACCCTTCTACGGCTGGACCGCTACCACTGTGTCACACTCCGGGTTTTTGAACTCCCCTCAAGTGTTGAGCTTTAGTGAATCTTGGGTATTTGATCGTTCGTTCAAAAACTTTAATACTGTCTAATTATCTGGAATGTGATGCAATGTGTGGAATTCATATTATAAGACATGAAATACGAGGTATGTGATACGTCGCATTTACGATGTCTAAAGAGAATGTGGATTCCAGATATTGCAGTTTTACACTTTCTTTTCTGTGACCGTAAGTGTAGTATGTATTCACCGATTGTCGTTGCTATACGTCGACGACAATAGGTGTATGCATACTTACTTACGTTGATGATATGGGATATTATGTGTTGCTGAGATATGATGTGCAGGATTGTCGCGATAGAATGGCCGGGGGGGTTTATGTGAGATGAGAGTTTTAAATTTTCATTCATGTAAATTCAAATGTAATGTAATATTCTTTTATTTGGGGCACTTCCGGGTTGAGGTTGTGTCACCAGTGTTGTATATTATTTACTTTTCCGCATTAGGATGGACCCAAGGAGGGGAGCACAGGTGACCGGGTTCTGGGGTTCAGTGGGAGGCCATCTCGAGGAGTCAAGACCGGGTCTCCTAAACTCCAGAATTGGTAGGGTCGCTTGCCACTCTCGTAGGGGTCCAGGGTGTGGGCTTGGCTATTCATCGCGACTGTGGAATCCGTATTTTCTATTTTGGCTAAATACTAAATATGGACGTCCTAGTATATCCCACATTATATCTATGTTTCTGCTGCGATATCTATGATGTGATCATTTGATATGTTCTGTGATGGATACAGTATATAGTATATATGATATATTATATAGGCGTTACTTATGTTTTACACCCGCACTAGCCCTGCCCTGCTCTATCGTTAGTTACCTAACCTAACGGTGCACGAGGGGACATCGAGGCGAATGCGGATGGCATAAGTGTCCGTTGTATTTATCTGTGATGTTTAGGTAACTTAAATGATGTGACTTCATTAATGTGATTAATTAAAGAAAAGAAACCTAAAAAGATGTTGTAGAATCAAATTTTAAATAAAAAGGGTAGCTACAGTTTTGCTTTGCATAGTGGTATATATGATATACCTTGCACCTTATTCGATGAGGAAAGGGCCGAGATCCCTTCACCGGGGGTGACCCCTTTAGCAATAACTGGCGGATGCTACACACTCGGTTTGTTTTTGATTGCTTCTATAGTTTCTGCTTTGCACAGTGATATATATGATATATCCCGCACCTCATTCGACGAGGAAAGGGCCGACGATCCCTTCACCGGGAGTGACCCTTTTAGCAAAACTAGAAAAACCTCAAAATCACTCCATTTCAAAACTTCACTTGATTCTACAACGATATCAAGTTCATTACGCAATAGGTTTTCAGAAAAACCTGACGTAGCCCTCCGTCATTTCAGATAAATCCTACTTAGTATTCGTGCTACGTTTGTTGACTTCCGTCAAGGCGTAGTGTGCGGTAGCTAACTAGTATTTATCTGCTTATGCATGTGATGCAGATTGGATTAGGGTAGTCGTACGACCTTGTTGACCTCCGTCAAGGGTCGTGCGGATGGATTTGATTCAATCAAGAAATGACGGGTTGAACTTGACTTGCACCCTGTGGTTTGTTGACCTCCGTCAAGGTCATAGGATGCTTGGGGCAAAATATTATCGGGAATTTCAAGTGTTGAAATTTACAATGAGATTGCATACCTTCTATGAGATAGTTGGATCCCGATACCCACTGCGAGTAAGAGTTACTCCTGGGAGAGTTTTACACATTACAATTAGCCGATCAAGTAGGTGTCTAGAAAGGTGTCAACGGGGTTACGCCTCTGGGAAAACGAGGTTTACTTTAATTAGGTCCGTGCGAAAGCACGGGGAACCTCCCTCAAAGTACCGACACTGGCCTGGCTGAAAGATTGGCGAAGTTGTAGGGTGTAATTAATCCCGGCTAGTCTTTCCTTTTAGGGTTTGAAGGAAGATTTGATAAAAACCAGTGGGAGCCATCCTGATTAGATAAGATAATAACCAATCTGATGTTGCAAGAGCATACGCTAAAGTGTTTTCTTCTCTCTCTCTCCAGGTAGCGACCATGTCATGCCTTAATCAAGATAATAATATGGATGTATTGACCGAACCCGCAAGTTATACTGTGCTGGGGAACGTTGGTTCCGTTCTTTCTTATAAGAGTTATAGGAATGAACAGGACATAGGGGAATACCAGGATTCCCATGCCACCCGAATGAAGAAAGTACATGTTGATGCATTTTCTTCGGGTGTGTTCGTTACAGAGAACTGTTTCTCCATTTGCCCTACGTCCTGGGTATTAGATACCGGGTCAGGATCCCATATATGTAATCAGTTACATAGGCTTAGGAAAGGTAGAGAACTTGGAGAAGGTGATAAAGACATAAAAGTTGGAAATGGTGCAATTGTTGCAGCTAAGACTGT
The DNA here is from genome assembly GCA_030015575.1 of Agapanthus africanus. Taxonomy (NCBI): domain Eukaryota; kingdom Viridiplantae; phylum Streptophyta; class Magnoliopsida; order Asparagales; family Amaryllidaceae; genus Agapanthus; species Agapanthus africanus. The sequence continues at coordinate 310,443,169 of JASDDO010000008.1, read as the reverse complement.
CGGGGAATATCACCTTGGATTACCAACTGGTAATACATTGGTTCTGAACGAATGCTATTACATGCCGAACCTGATATGCAACATTATATCGGTTTCTTTGTTGAGTAAAGAGGGATATAATTTTGTATTACAGGATAATGTTATGAACATTTTCCGTAACCAAAAGTTGGTTGGATCAGGCACGTTATGTAATGGCATTTATGTTCTAAATCAATCAACAGTTCTGAGCATAACAAACACACACAAGAGGAAGAGTTCAGAACTGAACGAATCCTTCTTGTGGCATTGTAGACTCGGTCATATAAATGCGACACGACTGGCTAAGTTGCATAAGGATGGATATTTGAATCCATTTGAATTTTCATCTTATGACACTTGCCAGTCATGTCTCAAAGGCAAGATGACCAAAACTCCGTTTACGGGCCACGGAGAAAGAGTTACTGAACTCTTGGGATTGATACATAGTGATGTATGCGGTCCCATGTCTACACATGCCAGGGATGGTTCATCGTACTTCATTACATTCACTGACGATCTCTCTAGATTCGGATATGTGTTCCTGATGAAACACAAATCAGAAGCTTTTGAGAAATTTAGAGAATATAAACAAGAAGTCGAGAACCAAACCGGAAAAAGTATTAAAATCCTACGATACGATCGAGGAGGTGAATACTTGAGCATTGAATTCCTGGACTTCCTAAAAGAGAATGGGATTCTCTCTCAGCTAACTCCTCCATATACACCACAGCACAACGGTGTATCAGAACGGAGGAACCGCACCCTATTGGATATGGTGCGCTCTATGATGAGTGTAGCTGAGTTACCTATTTCCTTTTGGGGATATGCACTGGAAACAGCTGCATACCTGCTGAATAGGGTTCCTACCAAATCTGTGCCTACCACCCCATATGAGATATGGGAGGGGAAGAGACCATATCTTAATTTTATAAAGAAATGGGGTTGCCCGGCCTATGTCAAAAGACAAAAACCGGACAAACTCGAGGTAAGGTCTGTTTTGTGTAAATTTGTTGGATATCCCAAGCATTCGAGAGGGTATATCTTCTACCACAGTGAGGAACAAAGAGTATTTGTTGCTCAACATGCCACCTTTTTAGAAAAGGAATTTCTTGCAAAAGAGATTAGTGGCCCTGAGGTAGAACTGGAAGAGGTTCCAGCTGAACAAACCACAACAGAAGATTTAGTGGAACCAGAGGATTCAGCAGTTCCCAATGAACCCCAGCCACTCCGCCGATCTAGTAGGGTTCCTCGCCAACCTGAGAGATACTACGGTTTTCTCATGGATGGTGGGAGCGAGGATTGCATCATGGAGGATGATGACCCAACTAGCTTCGAGCAGGCCATCACGAGTAGGGACTCAGTGAGATGGCTGGATGCTATGCGGTCCGAGATAGAATCCATGTACACCAACAAAGTATGGACTTTGGAAGTTGCTCCTGAAGGGGTAAAACCCATTGGGAGCAAGTGGATCTTCAAGAAAAAACTTGGTGTAGATGGGAAAGTGGAGACTTTCAAAGCTAGACTTGTTGCAAAAGGTTTTCGTCAAAGACCAGGTGTGGACTATGACGAAACCTTTTCTCCAGTGGCTATGCTTAAATCCATCCGGATCATGCTTGCCATCGCTGCATATCATGACTATGAAATCTGGCAAATGGATGTTAAGACCGCCTTTCTAAACGGTGATTTAGAAGAGTGCGTGTACATGACTCAGCCAGAAGGCTTCGTAGACAGTGGGAGCAGCGGGAAGGTGTGCAAGCTGCTTAAATCCATTTATGGATTAAAGCAAGCATCGCGGAGTTGGAACATCTGCTTTGACGTCGTTATTAAAGAGTTTGATTTCGTCAAAAATGTAGATGAACCTTGTATCTACAAGAAGGTGGCAGAGAGTAAGGTTGTCTTCCTCGTTTTGTACGTGGACGACATACTCTTGATAGGAAATGATATTCCTGTGCTGCAATCGGTCAAGCTCTTCTTATCACAAAGATTCTCAAAGAAAGATCTTGGTGATGCCTCCTGCATATTGGGAATAAGGATCTATAGAGATAGATCCAAACGGATACTGGGATTGTCCCAATCCAGGTACATTGACACCATACTAAAGAGGTTTAGTATGGAAGAATCCAAGCGTGGGAACTTACCCACGATCTCTGGAGTCACTCTCTCCAAAGAGATGTCTCCCAAGACTGATTTGGAGAGAGCTCGCATGCAAGGGATACCCTATGCTTCGGCTGTAGGCTCTATCATGTACGCGATGCTATATACCAGACCCGATGTAGAATACTCACTAAGTGTAGTGAGCAGGTATCAAGCTGATCGTGGAGAGAATCACTGGACAGCTGTGAAGAGCATTCTCAAGTACTTACGAAGGACTAAAGAGATGCTCTTGGTGTATGGTAACGGAGAACTCCAAGTGGAGTCCTTTACCGATTCGAGCTTCCAGAGTGATAAGGACGACTCTAAGTCGCAGTCGGGATTTGTCTTTACCCTTTACGGAGGGGCGGTTAGCTGGAAGAGTTCCAAGCAGGAAACCGTGGCAGACTCGACGATGGAGGCTAAATACATCGCTGCCAACGATGCTGCTAAAGAGGCTGTCTGGATCAAGAAGTTCATTACTGAACTTGGAGTGGTTCCATCCATTGAGCATCCAATACCTTTGTATTGCGATAACAATGGAGCGGTGGCATTGGCCAAGGAACCCAGGTCCCATCAGCGATCCAGGCATATTCTGAGGCGGTATCACCTCATCCGGGAGATAGTTGATCGCCGGGAGATCGAGGTCAGGAGGGTTGACACGAAGAACAACACGGCGGATCCACTCACGAAGGCCATTCCCCAGATACAGTTTGAGCGACTCTTCGGGATGCTCGGTATGCGATACTACAGCAGCTGGCCCTAGTTCAAGTGGGAGATTGTTAGTTGTATGTATGCCCTAGAGTCTAATATATGTGATGTATATTATATTGGATGCTTGGTCATATATAGAGATGACTTTCTTGCTCGATATGATAGTATGCTATCTGGTTGCACTTTATCTTAACATGTATACTTGTCTCTTTATACTGTCTTAGAGTTACATGTTGGTAAAGCCCTTAGGATGTGTACTTGACTACCTGGACTATGATGCGGATCATACTAGTGGGGACATGGTAGTCCATAAGTACATCCTTCAAGGTCCCTAGTCATGGGTGTATCGAGACGGGGCATCGATATACCAGTGTAGACTAGCGTATACGCTTCTCGACCTATGAGATGGGTGATGGATGATCCCATATCCATTTGTGTTTGACATCAGAGATGGTATACGGGTGCTCAGTAGAGACTGGGTACACTGGACGGACTCGCCGAGAACTCCCAGATGGTATTATACCTCACGTCAGATGGTAGTTCTCAGGTGACACTTGTGCAGGTTAGTCTGTAGACCCGAGATCGTCATAGAGTCTTGTGTGATTCCCACTGTGCTTTGATTTCCACCTTACCACGTCCATGAGGGCGTGCAAAACGGTGGTTTTTGGGTACAGTCCCGAGTCACATGGAGGCAATGAGCGATAGGAGGGGTTTCGTCTCTCCCGGTATTGGGGGTTGATGTTGCGCTGTGCTCGATTGGCCGTAACAGGGAAGTCCCTGGCCAGGGCTGTTTCAGAGATTTGCTGGTAAGTGTTACCAGTAGTTTCTCTACCCGTTATGAGCCTCACATCGGCATGACTTATCGGTTATTGGGGTCTGACGTTTACCACCCCTAGACTTGATATGCGACATATCAGACGAGGAGACCGGACTGTACGGGAAGTGTTGCCAGTCGGCTCGACGGGAGTTGTAGCAGGTTCGCTTGTTATCTTCTGATCGCTCAATACCCGGGTGGCCGTTACGTTTAGCTGACCGCTTGCGGCTTGGGGGTGCTTGATATGATCATCACCAACTGCCGGCGTATTGACGAGTCTCAGAGTCCCACAATGGAGTTTCCTAGTCCAGGCGAAACGTTGTGGTGCGCGTATGCGATATGCGCATGGACCCGATTAAAATGCGCGTATGGGATACCGTATATTGATCGGGCGGCTTGCTTTTGGTAGGGGTCATATGTGATATGGCCGGATTGATAAATCAAGTGTTGATTTATCATTTAACCATTAGATTCTCACTACAAATCCTTTCTTGTTTTCTTTGGATGTATGGATGCATGTATGCATTTCTTATTGTTTCATGCACATATAGATGTGCATGCACACATACATACATACATCATCTATCATGGTTGTTTATACATAGAAAATGGTGGATATATAAGACTCACACCATGGTTTATTTTATGGATATTTATTTCTATTTTAGCTAAAACAAAAGAATTGAGATAAGATTGAATCATGGTCAAAGTTTCTACACTCTTCTTGTGACCTAACCATTTGCACCTAACTTTTGACCATGGTTTAATCTTTCTCTTGTGTTTAACTAAAGAAAAATAAAATATTCATAAAGAGATAACCATGGTTTGAGATGAAGAAAGAAAAATATATATTCTTATGTTTTTCTTTTTCTTTTTAGAGTTATTCTTATCTTCTTCTAAAATATCCATCATCTTCTTCAACCTTGAGCTTATGCTCTCTTGAATTTTCTAGAGAGCAAATCATTAATCAAGATAGGATTTTGAAGTGAGAAAAGCCACCACCACATCATTCTACACAAGTCTTGCCCACTTGTTTAGAGTGTAAGCTTCGTTTTTCATTCTTGATCTTGCGAAGTTGCTAGCTTGGACAAAGCGGACTCCGGGTGGATCATCGGTGACGTCGAGGAGTTCAAGTGGAGTTCATACAAACCCCAAGTAGCCGAGGAGTCTAGCGTAGGGAGCTACAAAGGTTGTACTCTCTAAACCCTAGCATTTCTTACATATGATGATATGAAAAATTTGAAACCCTAATCGATTCTAGGAACGATCCGATGCATGTTAGCTTAGCACCCTAAAAATGCTTTCTTTGGTTCATGTGATGCTTCCAAACCCTTCATGAGGTGCTAGGTAGACCTTTCATAATATTTATTATTATTCATCACAAAAGCTTTCTTCTTCTTCTTCCTCCTTGAAAAAGCTTTCTAGCTTTTTGACTTGTGATGATTTAAAGTGAGAAAATGAAAACAAAAGAGAGCAAAATTCCTACTTCATCATCCCCATCTATTCTAGCCACTTAGATTAGGGTGTTCACTTCATTAATACTTGATTAGAGAAGTGAGAGCTTGAGCTTGAGATTCTTCAAGGTAGATCATCTTCGAAAAGGAAGACTTTAAGCAACAATGGATCATTCGACTTGTAAAGCCTCTCTTGAGTCTGGGAGATCATGGATCGCGGCGAAGGGACTACTACTCGGAGCTTATAAAGCGAAGGAACGGACTACAAAGGTTGTAATCCCTCTCTCTTAGATATAAAATTGTTTACATGCATGTTAACCCTAATTCTCTAGTTAAGATCTTGGTTAGGGTTTGTTTAGCACCCCAAAAATTTTAAAGTAGCATGTTTGATGCTTGCCAAAACCTTGTTAAGGTGCTAATCTAACCCCACAATATATATATATAAGCTATACTACGAACTGCGGGGGTGCTATACGCCATCCACCCGACTTCCCCCGTAGATATAATCTACTCACCTGATCTTGCTTGCTGATGTCGATGCCGCCATCATCGTCTCGAATCATTATGGAGGTACCTACATGTCATACGTATCACATCGCATTAAAACCAAATCGAAACCAAAACGACACGCGGAACTAACATAGGTCAAAACCTATGGTCTACTCCCGCAAATCAACCCGACATCACTCGATATAGACGTACAAACACCATATGATCGAGATAAAGCACAAATACAAAAATCCAGAATTTAAAATACGCAAAACCATAACTCGAATCAAAACAGCAACTTAAGAAAATGGTCCAAGATTTTGATCAAGGTGAAAACAATGTGAGCAAACAACACTAGGGTGATATATAGGGTGTATGTGACCTACAGAAGACACCTGGACCCTACCCCTCACCAAGTGACCGAGCCCTATCCTCTGAAATCCGAGCTCACCTGCCCTGGGTCCTCCAATGGGGTTCGTGCTCTCAGGGTGTCTTCCTAGGGTCAATTCTAAGCTCCTGAAGTTGTTTGCTAGTCTCGTAATCAACCCAGGTCATCCCAGATTTCCCTGCACACTCAAATACCTCACAAACCGACACGAAAAGTTCTGTTTTTCCATATTTTGGGTTTCAGTTGGGTTGTTCTGGGTTTCTATCAATTGGGAGGGGTTTAAGGTCACCACTAGGCCTCAATTCACAATCACAACTCAAATCAAACCCCAATTCCCAACTTGGAATATCAAAGTTCACTAAACTTCGCCAAAACGATATTAAACTTGAAAAGAGGCTAAAGCAAATGAAACACTACACTATTTGTGAAAGGACTACCTCATTAGGCACTCATGAATCCCCCCTACAGAACCAAAATGCAAGCTTTCTTGGTCCAAGGTGTAGCTAGTGAGCTCATGCACATTTTTAATGAAGTGGGTATTGAGTTTTGATGAATTTTTCATGGAGTTGTGGGGGTTTTGAGATGGGGGGGAGGAAGAGGGCAGCAGCCCAAGTGAGAGGAGAAGAGAGAATGATGAAGATGAGAAAGAAAACAAGGGTCTTGGTCAATGGGAGACTCCTCACCTCTCACTCTCTCACTTGCCCATACCTACTTCTTTATTCATATCCCTTTTCTTTTCTTTTCCTTTTCTTTTCTTTTCTTTTCTTTTCTTTTCTTTTCCTTTTCTTTTCTTTTCTTTAATTTATAACCATGCATGATAAAAAGAAGAAGCATGAAGGAAAAAATGTAACAAGTGCTAAAAAAAGGCATGTGCATGTTTTGCACAAAACAAGCTTAATGCGCGATTAGCGATATTTAATCGCGATTAGAACTAATTAGCGTATAATTAATCATAAAAACTTATAATTTTCATAATTCATATAAAATGCCCTCTTTTTAGTAATTTCCATAATTTTTCCAAATTTGTTTTCCAATTTATCGGTATTTAATTATACCGCCCTTTTAAAATATTCAATATAATATTATTTAATTATAAAAATTCCCAAAAAATAATATTTTATTTTTTTGAAATGTTTCAATCTTCCCCCATTAAAGAAATTCGGTCCCCGAATTTAAATTTAAATCCCTCAAATACTAAAACATTTCAGTAAAAAGTCCAAGCCGTCGGGGTTCTAAAATTATCAATACATAAAACGCATCATAGCGCAATGCATGCGCATGAACAATGAGCAGATAACTCAAAATCAAAACTCCGTCAAGCATCTCGCAATCATCGGAGTCATGGTGAAGACACAAATGTCAAATCCAATACGAAAACCAATATGATATAAATCAGAACTATACATGTAAACATCAAATTTATACATGTAGATATCTGAAGGAAATGGATGCCAAACCTTTTTAAGTCGCTGTGCGATGCGCATAACACTGCACAGTGGCGGACGTCTATTGTATGAAAATAACCATATATGTATATATCTTTTGTTTAATATGTACGTTCCGCGGTTTTGAAACAATTTAGAAGGATTTCCTTGTTTTAAACGTTTCGTGGCATATCAGACAAGTAAATAAATACTGAGACTATAGCTCCCTTTTTGGAAATCCCTTCGATAACTATCAATGCATGCAAAATATATCCAGGTACTGTCCTCTAACTAGTCCTGCCCAGTACGTAAACAAATAGCAAATATCATAAAAACGTACTGCTCCATAAGAAATCAATCCGAAAATGTGCATATGAATGCTACGTGCGTCTGGTGCGCACGGAAATCCAAATCCATGAATGTGCCATACATGTGCACAGAAATAAAATCTAAGTGCAACGGGTGCGCACGAAACATCTGTCATAGGCAACGGATGTGCCTGACAGCAATATCAGGTGCATCTAATATGCATGAAGAATCTCGATTTAGTGCATCTGGTGTGCACCCAAATCGTATCTCATAACATGCGCCCAACATGCGCGAAAATCCAAATCAGGTGCATCCATCATGCACGAATAAATTCTAAATCATGTGCATCCAACATGCACGAAATCACGAAATCCAACGTCAAGCGCTGAACATGCGCAAAATCCAGTCCAAGAGCGCCAAATATGCGCAAGAATCCAACTCAAATGCACAGAGTGCACGAAATCAACATCAATATCAGAATCGAAATCGACGGTATATAATAAAGCTCAATCCAAATCTGGTATACCGCGGTATATAATCCCACAACCATGTGCATCAGCGTGCACAAATCAAATCAAAACACTAAAAGTGCATGAAAACTATGCCGAAAGCATAAGTCAAATCACATGCATAACATAGGCATGAAATCAAAATCAACATATCGAATGACTGTAAGCCCGCGGCGGCGCCCCGGCCGTCGATCCGAAGCCGGAAACGCGGAAACAAAAACTTTGCAAAAACTTGCAACCGGCACCACCGCGCACTTTTCACCCGGATCGGGCCATTAACCTAGCAACTAGCAAAATAGAAAAGAGTAGAGATGCTATACCAAGCGATCTGTGTCCTTCGGTCTTCGTCTCCGCTCCGATCTCCTGCGGAAAGTCCATCCATCACCTCCTCGTCGGAAAGGGCACCACATAGCCGGAATCTTTTACGGGCTCCCGCCTCTTGACCGAGGCAACTCGGGCGCGAAGTTGGATAGCCGACGCGTCCAAGGGATGCTATAGAATAGTGAAGAATGCTTGTCTCTTTTGGGGTTAGAAGTTGCTATGGATGTGGAGATGAGAAAGAGCTTTTGAAGAATGATGGTGTATATATTTTTCAAGCATGAAAATGATATCATTTTCTTTCCCTCATTCAAAGTGAAAACTCTCTCTCCCTCTCTAGAATTATGGCCGGCCTCATCCTCTATGGTGGAGAAAAATGGAAATCAATATTATCATGGAGAAAAGAAAATGATAAATATCAAAAGGTCACACTCAATTCTCATCTAAATCCCTTTTCAAAACCCATCACAAGAAAAGCCAAGGAAATGACCATTAAAGAATCTCATGATTATGCTAGTCTCATCATATAGCCACAAATGCAAGAAAACCCCTCACAAGTGAGTTAATTGCAAACATGCAATTAACCCCCTCCAACGAAAAGTCCGGCCGTGAAGGAACAAAGAAAAACCGGCCGGAACGGAATGCAAGCTGGCAACTTCAGAAAACCGATCCCGTAATAAATTACAGGAAAACCCCGCTACTGCAAATACATGCCCGCATTTGTATTCCCACTGAACACAAATGCAAAGAGACAAAACTACACTATCTAATACTAGGATCCGGCTTAAGCCAAAGCCGGCTAGTAAAAACCGTCCGATCTCGATCCGTGCAATACCGCACGTATCTGATCGAACCCTGCCATATCTCCATACGGCCTCTACAGCGTTTCGCCCGAAACTTGAGTAAATGTGTGTGGTGGACTCTAAAGACTCGTCAATACTATGGCTGTGGATTTAACCACTAGCACGTCAGAGGTATAAGCCAATACGTAACGGGCTACCAGATACTGACTAAAAGGGACATCGATGAGCGAACTCATCCTGACACCCTACTTAGCCTGTCAGTGACAATATCCGTACAGTCCGGTCCGTTCGTCTATGAGCATCGCATGGCGGGCCTAAGGGGTTGGTGAAAGTCAGACCCCCAAAAGCGGTACAAGTCGTGTCGGAGTGTAGCCCAGAACACCCTGAGATACTACTGGAATACCTACCAGCAAATCTCCTGCCTTGGCCAAGGACTTTTCATGTTCTGGCTCTCCTAGACACAGCGCGACCTCACCCCCAATACCGGGAGAGACGAACCCCTGCAGATCCGCTCACTGCCTCCATATGGCTCGGGACTGTACCCAACTAAAACCTGTTTGCACGACTCCTTTGAGCCGTGGTAGGGTAGTAATCAAAGCACAGTGGGAACTCACACGAGACAAATGACGATCTCAGGTCGATGAACTAACCTGTACACATGTTACCAGGGAACTGCTATCTGACGTCTGGTATAATCCCAACTAGCAGGTTCCCGGCGAGTCCTGTCCGGTGTACTCATAACCCAATGAGTACCTGTATACATCTTAGGTGAACCAACTGACACCAGTGGCTTGTGAGACCGGCCACCGCCCCTCATCGGGGTCTCGACTGTATACACTAGTCTACTCTGGAGAATCGATGCCATGTCTCGAAACTCCCATGACTAGGGACCTTTTAACTATGTGCTTATAGACTCCAGCTCTCACTTATATGATCGCCCTCATACTGCTGGTAGTCAAGCAAGAATCCTAGGGGCTCTATCAACGTGCAATAGCGACTCGTAAGGTCACCTAAAGCAGTACACGATGATAAAGATAAACCAGATAGCATACTATCATCTCGAGTAAGACGGTCCTACTGGGACAGGTCCTCCCCTCAATCATTGCAATCACGTGCCTGTGATCCAATAATTGACTCTGAGGGCACTATCTCCAACAATCTCCCACTTGCACTCAAGGCTAATTATTGCGATGTCGCATACTCACAGCCCGTGTGATACCGAACATCCAACTCTTCTACTAGTCAGTCTCACAAAGCTCGTTTGCGAAACTATTGCGTTCGAGGAATAGCCTCAGTGAGTGGATCCGCTCTGATGTTTCTTTCTATGTCTCTCTATATCTCAAGTTCGCGGAGAAAGCCATCTCCCGAAATGAGCAATACCTGTATTAGAATGTGTCTGGATATCTGATGGGACTTAGCTCATAAGTGAACTCCAAATCCAAACTTCTTAGACTGTATCGTCAACTGAACTTAATCAGTATCCTGTGCCATGCCTTCCCTCAGTATCCACCTGGACCACCTGTCCGAAATACTGCCCCTCGTCAGAGGGAAAACTATAACTCTGACAGCCACTCTGCCATCCAGGTCACCTTGGAAGCCTGGAATGATAACCGTCTCCTAAAGGAGGCTGCCGTTATCAAATTCCTAGAACATTCACTTATGTTCTATAACTTCTTCCGACTGTTTCTCCAGGATTGGATCAATATCAACTTATTGCACATACTGCAAGAACAACATCTGGTGTAGTACTTGACATCTCATGATTGACTCAACTGCCTAAGCAAGTGATCTGTCAATCATGAACATCCCTCTCCCCTTTAGTCTGTAAGACACCTTTAGAGAGGGTGACTCCATTACCTGCCGGTACACCACCGTGCCAGGAATCGTCCATTCTAAATACTCTTAGAATCCTGTCTAAGTACCCAGATTGGGAAACCACCCAAATCTAGATCTAAAACCATAGATCTAGTAACCAGAATGTACGATATAAGATCCAATTCCTATATGGAGAAACCACTGTGTGACAACCAAAGTATAACCGTTCGTAGTATAGGAATATCACTTCCTACTCTGTGTATGTCATCAAATACCAGGACATCACACCCTACTACCTTCTTAACAGATCCATCCCCTATTCTGATGAAGTCAAACTTATGACTGTCACATCAGAAATAGATGATCTATCTCCGCTATCTCTGCTTTAGTCTATAAATAGACATAAGCCTGATGTCCACCAATGCTTCCGCTGCTCCCACTGACTACGACAACCCTCTGGCAGAGTCATATAGACATTCACTTCTAAAACTAGTTTAGAAAGACGCTATACTCATCCTCCTGCCGGGTCTCACAGTCTGGAACAACAGCAATGGCAAGTCTGGGTAAACAAGAACCTCCCTGCCACCGTCCTTGAGCATACCGAAGTACCTCTCGAGTGCCTGAGGTTACCCACCATATCTGTGGAGTGGCCAATGGAATGTCAAACCAGATTGAATCTTTAGGTTCTTATCAAATCTTCAGTAATCGTTTGCGGTTCTGGAATCACTTCCAGTTCTACCATACCCCCACTACTGTTTTCTGAAAAAATCCATTTTTAATAAAACTGTGGCGAGTCAAGAACAATATCACTATTGATCTTCCAGATGGTAGAATGTCAACCCTCGTCATAGCCCGGGTCAACCCACAAACAGCCATTACAGAAACGTGCCTTGAGTTATCCGGAGTCTGGTTTTAAGCATAAGCCAGAAAACTCCCCGTATCTTAAAAATGTCAATATATGAACTGTTCTATATCCAATATAGAAACAGAGGCACTGATTTAATTGAACCAGATTCAAATCATGCAACTGTCTCCAGTGCATGTCAACTAAATGGAAGGAGGCCGATCAGCATTACTCAACTTAGGAATGCTTCCAATTATGAGTAACCTGAAAGAGAAGCAAGTTCTTTTAACCATTACTATCAACTGAATACCATATACAAGTATCTACATCTTCGATCACTTTGAAGAATCCCGATACTTGCAATATCTGGTTCTCTACTTTATTCTTATACCCATAACTTCTCAAAACTTGGACCTTGTGTTTCTACGAAACACCTGTCTAAAAACTAGAGAAGCCATAAGTAAACCGAATATAGTACGAGAACCAACCCCTCTGTCCTCATGGACGCTGGACAACATACAATACTCTGTATAAGTCCCCTGAGTCTAGTGACTCATTCACTGTGTGTCGTAGGTTGAAAACTGCACTTTTGGTTAAGAAGAATTACACCGTTGTTCAATGCTCCTTACATAACCATCCACTGGTATAGGTAAATGTCATAGACATAATTTCAAAAAGGTGTGTCTCACTCTATAAAAATAGACATACAGATATATCAATTTGAAATTGGTGCACAACAACGGATATTCAAAACCAAATATTTGCCGACCGGCAAACAACCCAGGTGGCTTCCTCAAATATCACCAATTACAACGAATCCTGATATAATGAGGATGGTCACCTAATTCCCAATAACTTACTCCCACTCATCATCTGTAAAACCATACAGATGTGAGAATCAAATCTGGCAAATACATACCCTGGAGCAAGTGTCTAATTGGGAAATCAGTTTTCTTTTAACAGTACACAGTGAAACTGAAACATTGAAATGTTTCGATGGGATATCCTGGTATTCCTAGTAATGTCTCTTCCATTATCCAGATTCACAACTATAACCGTATATCTCTTTGCCATTTCTCCAAATCCCTTTATATGTCTTTAGTCATTACCTTCTGCACACCCCTTTAGGCCAAGTGGTTTTCTTCCTTCCCTACCGTTCGGCACCAGCCTATGGTTTGGAAGAAGACTATCCAATAAGCATAAAGGGTGTACTGTCCTAATCCTAGGAGCACTCGCAACGCGAGAGAAGGTGAAGATAAAAGACACCTGAATGTACTTTATTCCTATTTCTCCTGAACCAGGATCCATCCCCGAACTGGAACAAGTTCCTTTCGAGTTCGTATATAACCATACGATGGATTATCTAATAAACTGGGATCTTCGTAGTGATACGGGGTGTCCTGGAGAAATACAAAGGTGATTTAGGATTGGCGAAGAAATACTTGGTTTGGTCGTGAATATCAGTCGCAATTTACTTTGCCCTCTTACTAATCCCTTGCTTTGTCTGAACTTAATACCTTCTGTACACCGTTTAGGCTAATTGGCTTTCTTCATTCCCTACCGGTCGGCTCCAGCCTAAGGTTTGGAAGAAGACTATCCAATTTGCGTAATAGGTGTACTATCTCCTAAACCAAGGAGTACTCGCAATCTGAGAGAGAAGGTAAAAGGAAAAGACAACTGAATAGTCCTATTCGTTTTCTCCAGAACCGGAAAACATCCTCGAATTCCTTCGAGTTCGTATATAACCATACGATGGTTTTGTCCAATGGAAGTGGACGTTCGTAGTAATACGGGGTGTCCTGGAGAAAAGGGTAAAAGTAGGAGTGGCAATGAGGTCTACAACTCTGACAATCCAAAAGCCAGTGTTAAGAAGGTTCGGTCAACTTGGTCACTGAGTCATAGTCTAGGGTCGGGTCAATGGTCGCTGCCAAAGAGAGAGAGAAAAGAAACACTCAGCGTGCACTCTAACCTAGATCAGAATGGTTATCACTTTATTTAATCTGGAAACCTCCCACTGTAACGTCAAATTCTTCCCCAAACCTGAAAGAAGAATTAGCCGGGATCACCCGAGGAGTAAACTAACTCATCAGTGGGAATCGGGATCCAACTATCATCGCATGATAACGTGACGGAATCCGCTCATGCTATCATACTCCAGAAGGTATGCGCATATCTGGCAAGTTTCAGTTCTTTTGAAACTCCCGATGTGGATTTTTGCCCCATGCTCTTATGACCTTGGCGTGAGGTCAAAATATCATAAGTCACATGTCAAGTTCTGCCCGTCATTATCCAGGTTAATTTGAACCCACTCATACATACCCTTGACGAAGGCCAAAATAGTAGTACGACTGTCCCAAACCAACGCATCTATCTATGCTGCAGATAAATATCCGGCAGCTACCAATCACTTATGCCTTGGTGTGAGGTCAAAATACATAGCTTGAATACTACCGAATATTTAAATGAAATGACGGAGGGCTACGAATGGTTTCTGGCGAAAACCTTTAACGTAATGAACTTGATATCGTTGAAGGAACTGATAGCTTTGTAAAAATATAATGACGAAAACCTTTGCTAAAGAGGTCACTCCCGGTGAAGGGATCTCGGCTCTTTCCCCGTAGAATGAGGTGCAGGATATTCCAACTGAATACCACGATGCAAAGCAAAAGTAAACGGCTATAATGAAGTTACTGCCCTGACGCAAACTTTTGTCCAAGGGGTCACTCCCGGTGAAGGGATCTCGGCCCTTGCCTCGTCGACTGAGGAGCAGGATATTCCAACTGAATACCACTGTGCAAAACAAAAGTGAACGTCCTTGCGATAACAGCTTTTTGAAAAAGTGTTCCAACAACATCAGAATAGGTTTGTTTAGCTTGCATTGATCCGAATCAACGCAGTCCCATCAATTGATCACACCACAAAAGAACGAAAATATACTGACGTACGTATATGCCATCCGCATTCGCCACTGGGTCCCGTCATCACCCGTTAGGTTAGCTAACTAACGACAGAGCGGGGACTGAACTAGCGCGGATGAAAAACATATACAACATCTACTAGTATATATATAATATATAATTTTCGCTCAAGGCGTGATAAAATGCAACAACACAGAAATGTATAGCAACACAGATCAATACAGATATCTGGGATCCCCGGGTTTCACAGAGCCGCTGCTGAAACCCGACGTTCCCTTGGTCGTGTGGATAGCCTGTGCAATGAAATCCTAGACCCCTACGGGCGCGGCAAGTTACCCGCCAAAACCTGAAGCGAGGCAGCCCCCTTCAGCAACGTGAATGGACCACCCAGCACTTCACGGAATCCGGTAACTTGGGCACCCCTCCTGGGTCAACCTATACCCCCTACGAGTGCGGCGAATAGCCTGCCAATTCTAGAGTGAAGCCCCCTCCGTCTCAACACCATGAGATATGGGCCCGTTGCCTTCTAGAACCCGGCTATCCGTGCACCCCTCCGCGGGGTAATCCTAGTACAGAAAGTAAAATATGCATACACCGGGTACATCGACCGCAACCTGGTCGTGCCCCAAAAGAATAATACAAACAGGCAGTGACGGCAGTCCACATGTCGGACGCTCGCCCCGCAATATCAAATGTACATATAAAACAAAACTGTACTATATTGCAACCAGGCTATCCCCACCGACCGATCCGCAACATCACAGCAAAATCACAGAACATCAACGTGAATGTCACGTTCGCAAATCCGTCTAACCGGGCTATAGCAGTTAGACAGGATTTACCGATCAAGTGACATTCACGGTCGCAGATATAATGTAAATACTGTGAACTGGCATGTTTAAAATATTCGATCGAACAAATTTATCAAAGTGGGCCCCAAGCAATACTGTAGCACTTACAAAAAATCTGGGCCCAAAAAGAATGTCCCAAAACCCCTATTTCCAAGTCTAAAGCCCTCTGGAAAAATTTGGCATGCTGATCAGTTAAAAGTGCGGCGGAACCGCGGCCCAAGCATGGGTTTGGCCGCGGTTCCGCGGCGGTATGGAGTGATCTCGCGACCAAATTTTCACAGAATTCTTACATTTTCATGCTTGTGTTTCTTCAATGACCTGAAAAAAAATTTTGGAGCATAAAAAAATTTCGACAGAAAACACATGCATAGGAAAATACGGTTTTTGGGGATTTTTGTTCGATCGAGTTATAAACACACTAGAACAAGCTAGGCATGGTTAATGGCGTGGCTTTGATACCATTGTAAGCCCGCGGCGGCGCCCCGGCCATCGATCCGAAGCCGGAAACGCGGAAACAAAAATATTGCAAAAACTTGCAACCGGCACCACCGCGCACTTTTCACCCGGATCGGGCCATTAACCTAGCAACTAGCAAAATAGAAAAGAGTAGAGATGCTATACCAAGCGATCCGTGTCCTTCGGTCTTCGTCTCCGCTCCGATCTCCTGCGGAAAGTCCATCCATCACCTCCTCGTCGGAAAGGGCACCACATAGCCGGAATCTTTTACGGGCTCCCGCCTCTTGACCGAGGCAACTCGGGCGCGAAGTTGGCTAGCCGACGCGTCCAAGGGATGCAATAGAATAGTGTAGAATGCTTGTCTCTTTTGGGGTTAGAAGTTGCTATGGATGTGGAGATGAGAAAGAGCTTTTGAAGAATGATGGTGTATATATTTTTCAAGCATGAAAATGATATCATTTTCTTTCCCTCATTCAAAGTGAAAACTCTCTCTCCCTCTCTAGAATTATGGCCGGCCTCATCCTCTATGGTGGAGAAAAATGGAAATCAATATTATCATGGAGAAAAGAAAAAGATAAATATCAAAAGGTCACACTCAATTCTCATCTAAATCCCTTTTCAAAACCCATCACAAGAAAAGCCAAGGAAATGATCATTAAAGAATCTCATGATTATGCTAGTCTCATCATATAGCCACAAATGCAAGAAAACCCCTCACAAGTAAGTTAATTGAAAACATACAATTAACCCCCTCCAACGAAAAGTCCGGCCGTGAAGGAACAAAGAAAAACCGGCCGGAACGGAATGCAAGCTGGAAACTTCAGAAAACCGATCCCGTAATAAATTACAGGAAAACCCCGCTACTGCAAATACATGCCCTCATTTGTATTCCCACTAAACACAAATGCAAAGAGACAAAACTACACTATCTAATACTAGGATCCGGCTTAAGCCAAAGCCGGCTAGTAAAAACCGTCCGATCTCGATCCGTGCAATACCGCACGTATCTGATCGAACCCTGCCATATCTCCATACGGCCTCTACAGCGTTTCGCCCGAAACTTGAGTAACTGTGTGTGGTGGACTCTAAAGACTCGTCAATACTATGGCTGTGGATTTAACCACTAGCACGTCAAAGGTATAAGCTAATACGTAACGGGCTACCAGATACTGACTAAAAGGGACATCGATGAGCGAACTCATCCTGACACCCTACTGAGCCTCTCAGTGACAATATCCGTACAGTCCGGTCCGTTCGTCTATGAGCATCGCATGGCGGGCCTAGGGGGTTGGTGAAAGTCAGACCCCCAAAAGCGGTACAAGTCGTGTCGGAGTGTATTCCAGAACACCCTGAGATACTACTGGAATACCTACCAGCAAATCTCCTGCCTTGGCCAAGGACTTTTCATGTTCTGGCTCTCCTAGACACAGCGCGACCTCACCCCCAATACCGGGAGAGACGAACCCCTGCAGATCCGCTCACTGCTTCCATATGGCTCGGGACTGTACCCAACTAAAACCTGTTTGCACGACTCCTTTGAGCAGTGGTAGGGTAGTAATCAAAGCACAGTGGGAACTCACACGAGACAAATGACGATCTCAGGTCGATGAACTAACCTGTATACATGTCACCAGGGAACTGCTATCTGACGTCTGGTATAATCCCAACTAGCAGGTTCCCGGCGAGTCATGTCCGGTGTACTCATAACCCAATGAGCACCTGTATACATCTTAGGTGAACCAACTGACACCAGTGGCTTGTGAGACCGGCCACCGCCCCTCGTCGGGGTCTCGACTGTATACACTAGTCTACTCTGGAGAATCGATGCCCTGTCTTGAAACTCCCACGACTAGGGACCTTTTAAGGATGTGCTTATGGACTCCAGCTCTCACTTATATGATCGCCCTCATACTGCTGGTAGTCAAGCAAGTATCCTAGGGGCTCTATCAACGTGCAATAGCGACTCGTAAGGTCACCTAAAGCAGTACACGATGATAAAGATAAACCAGATAGCATACTATCATCTCGAGTAAGACTGTCCTACTGGGACAGGTCCTCCCCTCAATCATTGCAATCACGTGCCTATGATCCAATAATTGACTCTGAGGGCACTATCTCCAACAATGACATCAAACCGAAGTCAGGTGCAACCGTGGAGCACAAAATACGTATCAATGCACAAAATCAACTAAACTGTATAAAGTCCATGAAGTCATAAACATGTGCAGCCAAGGCACAAAACGATATCAAGTGCAATAATTCTGCACAAATCATAAATCAACACAACGGTGTATAAAGCATATCTCATGGGTAATAACTATGCACAAAATATGAATACCTAGTAGATGCAACCATGGTGCACGAAAACAAATATCATGAAACTCAGTCATCAAGACTAAATCATGCGAATAGATCGCCCAAAATACCGAAATCCAAGGTGACGGATACGTGATAATCGAATCACCAAATCACAATTCATAAATACCGTCGTCGATATTTCCTCCTTCAAAGTCGAGAAGGTGTCGGTGCATCCAATGCTAGCAGAGCAAGATATCTACTTGCCTCCTGTTCATGGTCTGACGCCTGGTGCTTTTAGGCTCTCATCTCTCACTGCAGATTGCTAAGTGCAAAACTCCTCGGCTCAACGGCCAAATATGGAATGACGGCAGAAACAGTCTCGCTCTGGCACATCCTCTAAAGATCTCTGGCCAACTATCTCGTCGATGATGCCGAACTCTGGCCTGCTGGGTGCGCACAATATGACCACTCCTGGGTCCAAGTCTTCTCGTATAGTATCCCAGAAAGGTCATGTCGAGGTCTCTCTCAAATCTCGTTTCTGCCGAACTGCCCGGAGGTTATCACCCTTTACTATATCTGTTTCTGGTCCCAGAACGGCTGCATACTCATCGCGACTCTTTCTGGAAGATATATCCATATATAACGCCTCTGCATGCGTATCACATCTCTGATGTCGGCGGAGTGGAACGTCATCTCATCAAGATCTCGTACGAATCTCTTACTCCACTTTTCTCTAATGTCGACTGCTTCAGACTCGTCTCATCGTGGCTGCATGGACTGCGCTCCAACGGCTATACTCGTATCTGAAGTCTCCTAAGCAATGTATCCCATCCCATGATATCCGAAATGTGTCGAACCATTCGATCGATTCGTCAAAACCTCATAATCCTCCAAGAGATCAACATCTCGAGTACAGTTTCATAGTATTGAGTACATGCCACAGCACCTATGGACCAACCGTAGAAGGGCAAACCAAGCCTTACAAATGGCACCGCTGAACTGCCGCAAACCCTAAGGTTCGAAGGCGTTCCATGGTCATTACGTCGAGTTAGGGTTTCATTCTTCTAGAGGGTCTATAGCATTACTTGCATTTGTCTCTGAATACTTTAAACTTGGAAAATAGGCTCTTGATATTCGATCGTCTCCATCGACTCTCAACATACCTGTGTGAAGTCGTCTCTAGCTGGAATCAATCTATCTGATGACCTCGCATCGGGGTAGGCGAACGAATCACATGTCCTAGTCATTCATCCTTGGGTGACTAGCGATCTTCTATCATATCTCTAAGTACATCTCGTACTGCAATAGCTCCAACATCTGGGGCGATATCTCGTCGTTCGCAGCAACAACTGGCTCATTTGCCCGCACGCTGAACAGTGCCTTAATCATCAATTAATAGGCGCATCGACGGTCATCACATTCTGGCTGGCCTCTAACAGTAGCCTGATCCTCTGGTGCTGATCTGCACGTCTAAGAAATCCCGTAAGAGCGATCCATCAAACGCTCATGGCGTGAAAACACAACAAAACGACGCCTCTCTATGCAATCGTATATCCGTGGAATCACGCCCTGGTCAGTCCTCGTCCATAGCGAGCTCGTGCTGACCGCAACTCTAGCCGTAGCTCTCTCTTCCCGTGTAATCATGGAAGCAAAACCATAATCCGATATTGATGAGGATAGATCATGAATGAATATAATGTTGTGCAAAGAAATGTACATCCTAAGGCTCCTTAAGTGGAGTGGCGTATCGTAAGTATGTCGCGGAACATACACACGGTACGTCACTTTCCTTAAGTCACCTTGTCACGCCCCGCTTCCCAAAATACGGAATATGAGGGGTAGACAAGGCCAGCCATGCTCCTACGGTCAAGGAAAAGTCCTGCCGTAGTCACACTTCGGCTTCTAGTTTATCATGGTAAACAGTAAACGATGCGCAGGTAATGAGAAATGCAGTAACTGAAAGATACAATAATGTAAACTGACCTGAAGTGGAACAAACGGATGTAACTAGGAACGGCAAGTCAGGAAGTCTGTGATGCACTGGTCCAGGCTAAATCTTCTCTTCACACTGAGCATGCATACTCAGGTCGTCAGAGCGACACAATAGCAATAATATATATATAACATCAAATGATAGTTCTAACAGTGGTACTGGAAATGAATAACAGTAAATTAACGATAGCAAGAATATGAATGCACAGTAATCAATGCAGCGGAACAGTAACTCAATATAACGACATGTCACGTATGTCACACAGTATATCATGAATAAAATGCCAGTATCCCTACCAGTCTCTAAGTCTCACTGTACGGGTCTATAAGCCTATCGTCAGTCCAAGTGTGAGAGCCAACCACTCGCGAGTGTCCTCCACCCAAGGGTAGAACCCAAGGGCAAGGGACCACGGGCCCAACATGTATCAAGAATGTCACGGTGTATATATCACGTACCCTGTAAATCTCCATATAACTCCCTAAATATATAAGCCGGCATGGGACTCCCGAGATTCTGTTGAACTCACACTTAAACTACCCCACACCCTATGGTCTACATCAAACGCTAACCACAAGCCTAAATACTAATCGATCCGTGACAAGTCTGCGCGAGAACTGGAGGCAGGACCTCCATCAAGCACGTCCCGACTAATATCTAAGATAAATGGCAGAGTCGGATGCCTTATCTGTGACACCCGTGCAAGCGCTTCCATAAGTGTCCCATACCACTTATGGTCACACGTACACGCATCCCACAGACGTCGACAATGCAATAGAATAAAAGGGACACTGATTGTGCACAAGTACGTATCACTTTCACTTAATCACGGATACACGAACACCGACGTACTTGCCACAATCATCACTAAAATCTAACACTGGGTAAATGCACGATGTCACTAGGTTATCACTACAATGATATAAGTATGATATGATGCATGAACAGTATAAGAAGCACAACTAAGGTATCATAAAAGCAACAGTCTATCACTTGCACGATTTATCATGAAACATATGTATATAATTTAGCGAAATGATAAACATGTAGTAATTAATATGTTCTGTTATCTATCCATATAATTTGGTTTCGAGCCAATCGGGTTTCAGGATCATTAGTTATAACTGTTTCATTTTAAGCGCACGCGGCTGAGAATCCGGTTTCAGAATCAGGAATCCATTTCGCAACGCATTTTAACCCCAGTTGGGATCATAATTTAGCGACGCTATAGTTGAATGAATTCTAGGTTTTTCAGTAAGGCTTTCAACGCAACAAACGGATTTTCAATCGCGTCTATACGTTAGGAGTTACAATCTATTTAATATCAACATGTCAAATCTGATTCTGCTGGGACTGTTATGTGTCCCGATCTTCTAAATTACAGATTACATAGTAAATGATAACGAAACAGGATGAAACTAATCGTGTTGTCTAGCTAACAGAGTTACCTACAATAAGCAGCGGAGTTCCGCAACCTAAGGGTTAAGCAAATCTTGAGGTATCCAATACGGTACAGCAACCAACAATTTGAGTAGCTCTGGACTGCAGTCCAGAGTCGTACTCCGATACAATTATCATCACGATTTAAGTACAGGAATGTCTGGAAACTAGCATAGGGTTAAAGTTCATCGAGTTAGATTCGATTTGAGCCCTCGAACGCACCATTCTAATATGTATATGATTTATGGTGGATTTAACGATTTTCAGGTGCAGTAGAAATTCAGTTTTACGGTTAAACTTGGGGGCAGTTGTTTTAGTCATTATCGATTACGTCATCCAACAAAATTCACACACTATGTTCACAACCCTACGGGCCAACCTACACCATTGAGTTCCGTCAAATTTGATAATATTTTCCTAAGGGAACAAGTATCGAACAGTTGTGTTGCAATATTTAACATAAGGCAATCATGGGATATATATACGATATTGACTTGTAACATATACAGAATAGCATGAAAGCAAGTAAAAACTTGCCTGAGAACGTCTTGGGGTTGTATGGCAGTAGCGGCAACGACCGAGGCAGCATGGATCGATGACGTATGGAAAGTGCTCGATGAAATGCCAAAGCTCGAATGTTTTGCGGTGATCTTGACTCGGCTTGTGGGTTTGCGTCGCGGCCTAGCTGTCGATGTGTCAGTGCTCGATTGTGCTGGGCTGTTAATGTGGAGAGGGAGTGAGAGAGAGAGAAAAAGCTTGAGTTTAGAGAGTGAGTGAGAGAGAGAAGAACAGAGGAAGGAGAGTGAGAGGGGGGCCAAAGCTAGAGTGTAGAGAGAGAAGGACAGAGAGAAGAGAGGGGCAAAGCCTGAGAAAGAGAGGGAGAGAGAACTGTGAGTGAGAGAGAGATTGAGAAAGAGAGAGCTGTGAGTGAGGGAGAGAGAGGGAAGTGTAACAGGGAGAGAGAGACTGCAGTGAGTGAGAGACAGGGATGGTGAGGAGGAAGACGACGACGACGATGTTGATGATGGGGAGAGTGCAGGGGGCTCGTCGGCGAGAGGGAAAGGAGGCCGAGTTCGAGTGTGTGCAGGGGTCTCGTGGAGGATGAAGGAGGGAGCTTGGGGAAAGGAGGCGGATGGAGAAATGAGGTGCTCGGTGATGGGAGGAGATGGTGGCGACGACGTTGATGATGGCGTCGAGATCGGGGTAAACTGTTTTGGCTCGAGGGGGAGAGGTCTAGACCGAGGGAGAGATATGGGAGGAAGTTATGAGAGGAGAGAGAGAGAGAGACGCGTCGAGGGCGTAACGGCAGGAGTGGGGCGTGAGCGTGGCGCGAGGCGCGGCGGGGTAAAGGGATCGCGCGCGAAGCGGGGAGGTTACCGTTTGAGGGAGGGGGAGAAGATGAACAGGAGTGGGGTCGGGTCGAAGGAAGTGGGCGCGATGGGAGTTTGGGCCGGGCCGTGAAGATAAGATTAAAAGAATTAGAGAAGAGGAGAGCTGGGCTGGGCCTGAGAAAGAATAAATTAGAAGGGAAAAAAGGGAACGGGCTGAGGAATATTGGGCCAGGGTTTGAAAGAAATTTTAATGGAGAAAAAGGGGGTGGGCCGGAGGATTAAATAGAAAAACATAGAGGGGAATTTAGGAGATAAAAGGGATGGGCTGGGCCAACCTAAAAGAAAAAGAATTAGATTATAAAAGAGATGGCTGATGGGCTGGCGGGCTGGAACTGTTGCCAAAAAATGAAATGAATTCTAAAAGAGGGGGATGGGCTCAAATAAGGATGGGCAGGCCAAGAAAATTAAATGGAAAGAATTTATTTGAGGTAGAGAAGCGGGCCGGCTAGGTGGGCTCTGAGAACTAGGAAAAGTATTTTAATAAATAAAGAGGGCTGGGTATTACACACCTACTCCATCAACCAAGGTCAACCTATGCGACGAAAGTTCGGGTGTAATACCCCCTCGACTAAGTCTAAGTTCCGTAAGGTCAAGCCTAAGTCCCGAATATATATACAAACGCTCTAGGCTCCGCATAGTCAAACTTAGACTCGAACCAAGGTTAACCTAGCGCTCTGATACCAACTTTGTCACGATCCGAAATAGCACGTGACTGGCCCTTAAATCATATGAAGTCTATAGGACCTCATCTAATTCAAGTAAGCCAAAAGCCCAGAAATCTAAAACCATTTTAAATAATAAATGAAGGAAAACTAGTTTTAAAGAAGTGAAGAAAACACGTTTAAAAAAAAAAGGTTTTTAAATAAGTAAGCCGAATATGCATTTTAAAATCCCAAGTCTTTTCTGAAAATTTCGGCAGAGTTTCCTTTATAAATACTGGCCCCAAACGGGGTACAACATGAATAATATATGCACAATGATAAAAGGCGTCCCCAAGCGGGAGCTAGCTCTTCGTCAATCGACGGTCACAACCACGCAAGCAATATAATATACAACGCCAAAGGGCGAGGTTCAAAACTCAAAAGAAACTCGAAATCATCAAGAAACCATAATACTACAACGCGCGACTCTAAGGTCGAAATAATACACAACTGGTTTCTAAGTCTGAAATAAATATACAAGTCTGGTTGATGGAATTTCTAGATACAACAACGAAAATAAATAAGTACAATGGTGGTCACGATGTGAGTGAACCCACCTACCAAAGCAATCGCCCAGAAAGGAAGCAGTGTGTCAGAAAGCCGCAATGAAACCTGTACGGCAAAACCTGCAAGAAACTGTGGCACAACGGGGGTGAGTTGCCAACTCGTGAGAGCAGAAATCGTAAGTATGACTCAATCCTAGGTCAAAACGATCAGTAGTATATATCCTCAATATGATAAAGTCTGAAGCATGATAATGTAGCAAGGGTAAACATCTATACGTAAGTGTAGTACCAAGTGCTCATGCCAGTGCCTCAGGTAGCAACATATCATAAATATGAGGTGTGATCAATGTACTCAACATGAATCAATGTCAACTATATCATGAAGTCTATAAGTATATGGATATCATCCAACTATGTAATCAATGTCTGTATGCATGTGGATCTCGTCCACGTATCAACCAATGACACAAAACATCATGCATGTAAATATCATAAAGCATATGCATGGAAGTATGAGGATATAAATCAACGTGTGTCCCTCGAGACACATCAAAATCATGGAACCTAAGTGTCCAGCATCGACACTCGAAAACATCATGAAACCTGTGCCCAGCATCGGCACGTAAATCCTCATATATATATAGGGCTCCGTCAGTCCGGATCGGCACACGGGCTTCGTCAGTCCGGATCGGCCCGTATCATCTCTCAACTCCGGTCGGTATCTTTCGGATATCCGCCGAGCTCAAATACAATCACCGGTAGGTAGTAGTCCCTCTGCCAGGCTCACCGTCTGTATACACAGCATCCCTTTCTTGCCCCGGGGTACCATACTGGGCCTCACCATGTACCCGCATACGGCCCACAGCTCCTTCTCGCATGGGGTATAAATATATATATTAGAACCGATAAAACTCATGCTGGCGGCTGAAATATCATATCAAGAGAAACCGGGTTTTTAAAATAGTACATACTTTCTTTTGAAATACCCACGGTTCTCAAATCCAGAAATATCATGGAAACAACATATCTCAATGCGTATAATCATAAAGCATGATGTATGCGACATATAACAGAATGTAAGCATATTCTTATATCATGCAACCTGGAACAGTAATATGCACATATCGAGGGAAAACCGCTCTTATAAAATGAATCCAGTTTTAAAATATATCTTGCGGTTCCCAAATCTCTAAAATCAAGCCAGAATCATCTGCGTATATGCAAATATGCATGTATGCAAGTATGGGTGTACAATAGGTGTGTACGCAAGTATGAATGTACAATATGTGTACGCAAGTATGTCATACAATAATTCATATCCTGATGCAACATTCCTACTGTATAGTGACATGGCAATTATCGATGATGAAGTGTGTGAGCCGGCAAGCAGGTGTACGTAGAACATACGCATCATCGATAATGGTGCTGGTGTCCTGACAGCATGGTTTTAACATAACAATAAACACATTTAAACATGCAATGCAATGCGAATAGCAAGAATATGCGGAAAATGAATAATAAACGCAACAGTGCAGAATCTACATCAATATATATATATGTGTGTGTGTGTGTGTGTGTGTGTCATACAGTTTTGCCATTTGAAATAACACGAATCGTGGTGTTTAGAAAAATAAGGGCTACGGTGTGTTTAAGAAAAGATGCGTCTTTTGAAATATCTGTAGAATTCCTTAGCCTGTCTTTTAAAATACTCACGATTCGTTAGTTTTGAAATATGTATGACTCGGGTCTAGTCTAACATCTACTAAGTACTACAGAACTAAACGAACAGTCTAACCGAAAGGGTAAGGGAAACCACCTAAATCTGAGTCGATATACATATAAATATAATAGTCGGTGATCCCACCTCAATAGTATCACATACGATATAATATACAATATGACATCCTTGAGTAAAGAGTGCGAATCTATCATCAATATATAGCTCGTACGTAAATCCGTCGTACGGCATCCCAAATCTGGGTGCGGGTCGAATGTCACATTTTTCTCATCAATTATCTGGTATCCTTATCATCATATCTCATGAACTGGGGTACTGATCTAAGTCTAGTACAGGATGATACCATCTATAAATATATGTGTGCGTGTATGAAAACACACGCCTAAAGGACCGCTAAAATCTTATGTCGTATCTCCTAATACAAACCACATCACATCACCGATCTCGTGGCACCATGCCCAAACTCATCGACTCATCTCCAAATATCATCCACTATCCTCACCATATAAGTGTAGGTATACGTGTGTGTGTGTGTGTGTGTGTGTGTGTGTGTGTATATACACACACACACACAGTCCTATACCTATATGTGTGTGTATATATATCTAACCCCATATACGCACAAGTAACAAATTTCATGTGTGTGCGTGTGGGTGTAAACCTATTATAGGGCTCGCGACTAAGAAGCTAAACTAAGTTACTTCTAACTACTCTATACTAAACCATGAACACAAATCATATCTTGATAATCATCCACGTAACATAAACACACACACACACACACACACACACACACACACATAAGCTATACTACGAACTGCGGGGGTGCTATACGCCATCCACCCGACTTCCCCCGTAGATATAATCTACTCACCTGATCTTGCTTACCGATGTCGATGCCTCCATCATCTTCTTCATCGTCTCGAATCATCGTGGGGGTACCTACATGTCACACGGATCGCATCGCATTAAAACCAAATCGAAACCAAAATGACACGCGGAACTCACTTAGGTCAAAACCTATGGTCTATTCCCGCAAATCAACCCGACATCACTCGATATATACGTACAAACGTCACGTGATCGAGATAAAGCACAAATACAAAAATCCAGAATTTAAAATACGCAAAATGATAACTCTAATCAAAACAGCAACTTGAGAAAATGGTCCCAGATTTTGATCAAGGTGAAAACAATGTGAGCAAACAACACTAGGGTGATATATAGGGTGTATGTGGCCTACAGAAGACACTTGGACCCTACCCCTCACCAAGTAGCCGAGCCCCATCCCCTGAAATCCAAGCTCGCCGGCCCTGGGTCCTCCACTGGGGTTCGTGCTCTCAGGGTGTCTTCCTAAGGTCAATTCTAAGCTCCTGGAGTTGTTTGCTAGTCTCGTAATCAACCCAGGCCACCCCAGATTTACCTGCACACTCAAATACCTCACAAACCGACACGAAAAGTTCTGTTTTTCCGTATTTTGGGTTTCAGTTGGGTTGGTCTGGGTTTCTATCAATTGGGAGGGGTTTAAGGTCACCACTAGGCCTCAATTCACAATCACAACTCAAATCAAACCCTAATTCCCAACTTAGAATATCAAAGTTCGCTAAACTTCGCCAAAACGATATTAAACTTGAAAAGAGGCTAAAGCAAATGAAACACTACACTATTTGTGAAAGGATTACCTCATTAGGCACTCATGAATCCCCCCTACAGCACCAAAATGCAAGCTTTCTTGGTCCAAGGTGTAGCTAGTGAGCTCATGCACATTTTTAATGAAGTGGGTATTGAGTTTTTATGAATTTTTCATGGAGTTGTGGGGGTTTTGAGATGGGTAGAGGAAGAGGGCAGCAGCCCAAGTGAGAGGAGAAGAGAGAATGATGAAGACGAGAAAGAAAACAAGGGTCTTGGTCAATGGGAGACTCCTCACCTTTCACTCTCTCACTTGCCCATACCTACTTCTTTATTCATATCCCTTTTCTTTTCTTTTCTTTAATTTATAACCATGAATGATAAAAAGAAGCAGCATGAAGAAAAAAATGTAACAAGTGCTAAAAAAAGGCATGTGCATGTTTTGCACAAAACAAGCTTAATGCGCGATTAGCGATATTTAATCGCGATTAGCACTAATTAGCGTATAATTAATCATAAAAAATTATAATTTGCATAATTCACATAAAACACCCTCTTTTTAGTAATTTCCATTATTTTTCCAAATTTTTTTTTCCATTTTATCGGTAATTAATTATACCGCCCTATTAAAATATTCAATATAATATTATTTAATTATAAAAATTCCCAAAAAATAATATTTTATTTTTTTGAAATGTTACATAGGAATATGATGCAGATCATAATAGTGGGGCCAGGGTAGTCCACAAGTACATCTTTTAATTGTTCCTAATTGAGGGAGTATCGAGACAGGGCATCGATATTCTAGAGTAGACTAGTGTGTATGTTTCTTGACCCTGTATGGGGCGATGGTTGGTCCCATAGCCATTGGTGTTTGACATCAGAGATTGTACACAAGTGCTCATTAGAGAATGGGTACACCGAACAAGACTTGCCGAGAACTCCTAGATGGTACTATACCTATCGTCAGATAGCAGTTCTCTAGTGACACTGGTACAGGTTAGTCTGTAGACGCGAGATCGTTATAGAGTCTTGTGTGGTTCGCACTGTGCTTTGATTTCCTCCCTACCACGGCTCAAAGGAGTCGTGCAAACAGGTGGATTTTGGGTACAGTTCCGAGTCACATGGAGGCAATGAGCGATAGGAGGGATTTCGTCTCTCCCGGTATTGGGAGTTGATATTGCGCTATGCTTGATTAGCTATAATAGCAAGTCCCTGGCCAGGGCTGATGAGATTTACTGGTAAGTGTTATCAGTAGTTTCTCAAACCGTTATAGACCACACATCGACATGATTTATCAAATTACTGGGGTATGACGTTTACCATCCCCCAGACTCGATATGCGACATATCATACGAAGATACCGAACTGTACAGTGGTGTTACTTATAGGCTTCATGGGAGTTTGGACAGGCCTTCTTGTTGATCTTATTTTCGCTCAATACCTGGGTAGCCGTTACGTCCAGCTAGTACCGCTAACGGCTTGTGGGTAACTGATGTGATCATTACCTACTGCTAGCGTATTGATGAGTCTTTAGAGTCCCATACAGAGGGTTCCTAGCTCAAGAGAAACGAAGTAGGGCACATATGTGATATGTGCGGGACCTTGATTAAATACGTGTATGTGATACCGCATTCTAATCTCGCGATATATAATATCGGTCGGCTATATGTGATATAACTGGGTTATTGAATCAAGTGTTGATTCGATAAATTGATATACATATAAATGATATTAGTCGGTTATATATGATATAGCCGGATTATTGAATCAAGTATTGATTTAATAATTTGATATATAATTATATATTTGATATATTAACTAATATTAGCTCACTAAAGAATTTCTTCTCTTGATGTGTATATATATATTGAGATATATATATATATATATATATATAAATATATAATTATGTGATATATATATTTGTGTGTGTGTATATATATATTACATATACTATTGTGACATGCTAGATGATACAATGGACATGGGTGTATGAGACTCACACCAAGCCAAGGATAATGTTTGGTTTTATTATTTAAATTAAATCAAAAATTAAGTAGAATATGAGCATGACTTGGATGCTTGTAGAAGCATGTAAAAGCCATGACTCATTCCACTAATTTTGTTTTGCTTGAGATATTTTATAACCTAAACATTATCCTTAGCCCATGGTTAAGTCTCTACATATATCTTTGAGATATTTTCCTCACCCAAGTTCTACACAAGCTTCATCTTCTTCCTCCTCTTGAAAATTAGAGAGTGAAAGATAAAGAGAAAAAGAATTCTAAAGTGAGCAAAATTCCTACTTCATCAATCTATACCAAACTAGCCCTTTAGTATAGGTTGTTTCCTTCACTGATTCCTTAATTAGTGAAGAGCTAGCTTGAGTTAGAGATTCTTCAAGGTGGATCGTTTTCGGCCTCGAAGATCCTTAAGTAAGC
The DNA here is from genome assembly GCA_030015575.1 of Agapanthus africanus. Classification (NCBI taxonomy): domain Eukaryota; kingdom Viridiplantae; phylum Streptophyta; class Magnoliopsida; order Asparagales; family Amaryllidaceae; genus Agapanthus; species Agapanthus africanus. Next base: position 310,412,778 of record JASDDO010000008.1, on the reverse strand, counting down.
TCGTTCCTTTCGCCAAGTGGAGCCTATGAAGAGTTCTAGGGACAACTACTTGGATCTTTAGAAGTGAAGGACCGGTCTACAAAGGTTGTATATTTTTTTCACTTAGTGTAAAGTTTGTTTACAAGTTTATAAACCCTAATTCTCTAGTTCGATTCTAGAATGACATGCATTAGCACACTAGATTTTTAAAATTGCATACTCGATGCCTCTTAAAACCTAGTAGTGGTGCTAAGGAATACTTTCATGCACATCTCACTGTGTTTACAAAATATTTTTCAGAGCTCACGAGTTATTTCAGATTCTATTTGATCGTCACAATTTAACAAAAACCCGATATCGGAAAATGCCAAGTTCATTTTTGAAACTTCTAAACTCCAGTTTGGGTCAAGGATTCCATCACTAATAGGGTTGTGGTCACTACAAAGTCTCAATTACTTCTTCACAACTCAAAACATCCACTAATTATCATTCTAGAATTTCTAAGATCATAAAACATAACTTATTTAACTTTAAACTAACACTTGAGCTTAAGAAATTTAAAAAACTTGGTGAAAGGTGAGGGTTTTACCTCATGGAAGCAACTCTAGAAAATTCTACATGACTCAAGGTACTCAAAACTCCAACTTGCTTCCACCATTAGGTGTAGGATGAGATTGTGGATATTTTTTGTGAAGGTGATGTGAGGTTTTAAGTGGGATTTAGGGGTGTTGCATGGTGGTAAAAGAGGTGGAAGGAGATGAAGAAAAGGAGGAAGGGGGTGAAGAATGAGGTGAAGAAAATAATAGGATGAAGGCTTCATGGTTACTAGAACCATCCCCCCTCTCTCTCGCATTCTCTCTCTCTCTTCATTACTTCTAGTCATATCAAAGACTCCTATCTCTTATCATTTTTCCTTTTCTTTTCTTTTCTCTTTTCTTTTTATATGAAAACATAAACCTAAAGTCACAATAAATGGTTACAAGTCATGACATTTAAAAATGATTTTTATCAAAATAACTTGGTTTAATGCGTAATTAGTAATCTACTAATCAAGTTTAACATAAACTTGTATATAAATACTTGTATACTAATTTATAAAATGCTCAAATCCTATAAATGCCTTCATAATTAATAATTCATATTAATTTCCAAATATTTCCCAAAATATAGGTATATAATTATACTATTCTACGAAAACTCAAATCCATACTCGTATAGTTTTCGTGAAACTTATTATTTTATTATTTAAATTCCAAAAATATTATTTTATATTTTCTGAAATGTTATATATATATATATATATATATATATATATATATATATATAATTCTCATTATTTATTTCTCACATTTGTATTTGTAATTGATACAAATACTTGGCCAAATTGATGTGTGTGTGTACATGATTCATATTAAATGGAAGAGTCTTTAAAGAGAGACATTTGTAGAGAATGAAAGAAGTCTCTACAATTTTTTTTATTTGAATAAAGATCATTATATCTCTCTCTCGTTCTTTGAATAAAAGCCTCGTTCTTATCCTAATCTCTCACTTGAGATTTCTCATGAGTGAAAAGGAGAGAATATGAGAGAAAATTAGTGACCTAAATTCTCTACATCGATCACATAAAAATCCTAGTAAACATATCATGTGAGTTCTTTCATTATGATATAATCTAGTCATGGTGAAGCTTGAGTTGTGTTAACTTACGGTGGATTATCTTCGGCCAGGAGATCATCGTGTAAGCTTGTTCCGGTCCAAATGGTGACTAGCCGGAGTCCAATGAGAGGTGGCCAACGTGCTACAAAGGTTGTAGTCCGTTAAACCATCTAATTCAGTTCTTTTTGTTTCAGGTTTAATTTTTTGGGATGTTTCTAGGTTTGTGAGTGCTTTTTTCTATCTAGTTTTTTTTTTGAAATTATTGCTTCCATTCCGCTTTAAAACCTACTAGAGGAGCTAGGCATCCTAACACTAGGTGGGGAAGATGTCGGGTCCCGGTCCTTTCTCACGGCACAAAGTATCACACAGAACAAAGTGCCATGACAAGAAGCGGGGCCGCCTCTTGAATCCATGGGACCTAGTCTAGAACAATAGGATCAGGTCCTCGAAACATAGGACGAAAAAGGACGGGACTGTATTATAAATGTAATGGTACCATCCTTGAAGACGGAGGCACCTTTTGGGATGAACCTTGAAACTTCTAAACTCCAGTTTGGGTCAAGGATTCCATCACTAATAGGGTTGTGGTCACTACAAAGCCTCAATTACTTCTTCACAACTCAAAACATCCACTAATTATCATCCTAGAATTTCTAAGATCATAAAACATAACTTATTTAACTCTAAACTAACACTTGAGCTTAAAAAACTTAAAAAACTTGGTGAAAGGTGAGAGTTTTACCTCATGGAAGCAACTCTAGAAAATTCTAGATGACTCAAGGTGCTCAAAACTCCAACTTGCTTCCACCATTAGGTGTAGGATGAGATTGTGGATATTTTTTGTGAAGGTGATGTGAGGTTTTAAGTGGGATTTGGGGGTGTTGCATGGTGGTAAAAGAGGTGGAAGGAGATGAAGAAAAGGAGGAAGGGGGTGAAGAATGAGGTGAAGAAAATAATAGGATGAAGGCTTCATGGTTACTAGAACCATCCCCCTATCTCTCGCATTCTCTTTCTCTCTTCATTACTTCTAGTCATATCAAAGTCACCTATCTCTTATCATTTTTCCTTTTCTTTTCCTTTTCTTTCCTTTCTCTTTTCTTTTTATATGAAAACATAAACCTAAAGTCACAATAAATGGTTACAAGTCATGACATTTAAAAATGATTTTTATCAAAATAACTTGGTTTAATGCGTAATTAGTAATCTACTAATCAAGTTTAACATAAACTTGTATATAAATACTTGTATACTAATTTATAAAATGCTCAAATCCTATAAATGCCTTCGTAATTAATAATTCATATTAATTTCCAAATATTTCCCAAAATATAGGTATATAATTATACTATTCTACGAAAACTAAAATCCATACTCGTATAGTTTTCGTGAAACTTATTATTTTATTATTTAAATTCCAAAAATATTATTTTATATTTTCTGAAATGTTATATATATATATATATATATATATATATAATTCTCATTATTTATTTCTCTCATTTGTATTTGTAATTGATACAAATACTTGGCCAAATTGATGTGTGTGTGTACATGATTCATATTAAATGGAAGAGTCTTTAAAGAGAGACAATTGTAGAGAATGAAAGAAGTCTCTAGATTTTTTTTTATTTGGATAAAGATCATTATATCTCTCTCTCTTTCTTTGAATAAAAGCCTCGTTCTTATCCTAATCTCTCACTTGAGATTTCTCATGAGTGAAAAGGAGAGAATATGGGAGAAAATTAGTGAGCTAAATTCTCTACATCGATCACATAAAAATCCTAGCAAACATATCATGTGAGTTCTTTCATTATGATATAATCTAGTCATGGTGAAGCTTGAGTTGTGTTAACTTACGGTGGATTATCTTCGGCCAGGAGATCATCGTGTAAACTTGTTCCGGTCCAAATGGTGACTAGCCGGAGTCCAATGAGAGGTGGCCAACATGCTACAAAGGTTGTAGTCCGTTAAACCATCTAGTTCAGTTCTTTTTGTTTCAAGTTTAATTTTTTGGGATGATTCTAGGGTTGTAGGTGATTTTTTCTATCTAGTTTTTTTTTTGAAATTATTGCTTCCATTCCGCTTTAAAACCTACTAGAGGAGCTAGGCATCCTAACACTAGGTGGTGAGGATGTCGGGTCCCGGTCCTTTCTCACGGCACAAAGTATCACACAGAACAAAGTGCCATGACAAGAAGCGGGGCCGCCTCTTGAATCCATAGGACCTAGTCTAGAACAATAGGATCAGGTCCTCGAAACATAGGACGAAAAAGGACGGGACTGTATTATAAATGTAATGGTACCATCCTTGAAGACGGAGGCGCCTTTTGGGGTGAACCTTGAAACTTCTAAACTCCAGTTTGGGTCAAGGATTCCATCACTAATAGGGTTGTGGTCACTACAAAGCCTCAATTACTTCTTCACAACTCAAAACATCCACTAATTGTCATCTTAGAATTTCTAAGATCATAAAACATAACTTATTTAACTCTAAACTAACACTTGAGCTTAAGAAACTTAAAAAACTTGTTGAAAGGTGAGGGTTTTACCTCATGGAAGCAACTCTAGAAAATTCTAGATGACTCAAGGTGCTCAAAACACCAACTTGCTTCCACCATTAGGTGTAGGATGAGATTGTGGATATTTTTTGTGAAGGTGATGTGAGGTTTTAAGTGGGATTTGGGGGTGTTGCATGGTTGTAAAAGAGGTGGAAGGAGATGAAGAACAGGAGGAAGGGGGTGAAGAATGAGGTGAAGAAAATAATAGGATGAAGGCTTCATGGTTACTAGAACCATCCCCCCTCTCTCTCGCATTCTCTCTACTTCTAGTCATATCAAAGTCTCCTATCTCTTATCATTTTTCCTTTTCTTTTCCTTTTCTTTTCTTTTCTCTTTTCTTTTTATATGAAAACATAAACCTAAAGTCACAATAAATGGTTACAAGTCATGACATTTAAAAATGATTTTTATCAAAATAACTTGGTTTAATGCGTGATTAGTAATCTACTAATCAAGTTTAACATAAACTTGTATATAAATAATTGTATACTAATTTATAAAATGATCAAATCCTATAAATGCCTTCGTAATTAATAATTCATATTAATTTCCAAATATTTCCCAAAATATAGGTATATAATTATACTATTCTACGAAAACTCAAATCCATACTCGTATAGTTTTCGTGAAACTTATTATTTTATTATTTAAAATCCAAAAATATTATTTTATATTTTCTGAAATGTTATATATATATATATATATATATATATATATATATATAATTCTCATTATTTATTTCTCTCATTTGTATTTGTAATTGATACAAATACTTGGCCAAATTGATGTGTGTGTGTGTATGATTCATATTAAATGGAAGAGTCTTTAAAGAGAGACATTTGTAGAGAATGAAAGAAGTCTCTAGATTTTTTTTATTTGGATAAAAGATCATTATCTCTCTCTCTCTTTCTTTGAATAAAAGCCTCGTTCTTATCCTAATCTCTCACTTGAGATTTCTCATGAGTCAAATGGAGAGAATATGAGAGAAAATTAGTGAGCTAAATTCTCTACATCGATCACATAAAAATCCTAGCAAACATATCATGTGAGTTCTTGATTATGATATAATCTAGTCATGGTGAAGCTTGAGTTGTGTTAACTTACGGTGGATTATCTTTGGCCAGGAGATCATCGTGTAAGCTTGTTCCGGTCCAAATGGTGACTAGCCGGAGTCCAATGAGAGGTGGCTAACGTGCTACAAAGGCTGCAGTCCGTTAAACCATCTAGTTCAGTTCTTTTTGTTTCAAGTTTAATTTTTTGGGATGATTCTAGGGTTGTAGGTGCTTTTTTCTATCTAGTTTTTTTTTTGAAATAATTGCTTCCATTCCGTTTTAAAACCTACTAGAGGAGCTAGGCATCCTAACACTAGGTGGGGAGGATGTTGGGTCCCGGTCCTTTCTCACGGCACAAAGTATCACACAGAACAAAGTGCCATGCCAAGAAGCGGGACCGCCTCTTGAATCCATGGGACCTAGTCAAGAACAATAGGATCAGGTCCTCGAAACATAGGACGAAAAAGGACGGGACTGTATTATAAATGTAATGGTACCATCCTTGAAGACGGAGGCACCTTTTGGGGTGAACCTGCACTTCAGAGTTCGAAGAAGTCCGAAATTAAGCGTGCTCAGGTTAGGGAAATCCTAAGATGGGTGATCTCCTGGAACGTAGCCTCTTCTCGAGTCTGATTCGCTCCAAAGGACAAAACCATATGTTTTCGGCCAGAGTAGACAATACCATCCATACTGGGACGTGGGGTGTGACAGTCAGAGACATCTACGCTTTAGTCTGTTATTGGAGAATGAACGATAGAAGCAGAATTGTTAGCCGTCACAGAGATGGTTAGGACGACCATTGATTTGTGGATATTTTTGGATGAGTCGAGTGTTTCACAGAAGGTGAGAGATTACTTCTTGGAGGACGAGAAGAAGGTTGCGGTCTTTACAAAGATTGATACCCACAAGAATCCAGCAGAAGCATTTACTAAGTTTGTTCTAGATATCAAGTTCAAGCGGTGCTTGAACTTGATTTTTTAGTTAAATGTTTAATGCACAAAGATGACGATAATAGAGTGCCAAGATTTTAAGCAAGTGATGAGATTTTGGAGAATTTGTATGAAGTTGAAGATTGTTGAATTGGGATGCAGTTCTGGTCCAAGACCAAGCCTAAAGTTCGAGCCCAAAAAGACCAAACAAAAGCCCATGAGATCTGAGGCACGGGTTGTGCACGTGGAATGGTTTTGGCTTCATGCCAGGATGAGCCGGGCACGTGACAACGTGGTAGTGGAGGAGCGGGCCCGGGGTTTTGGTGCGCTTTCTCTTGCGGATGTGGTTTTGGTTCAAGCCCGATTCGAATTTTGTTTACTGGTTGTCCAAATCTACTCTCTCTGCAAGGGTTTTGTAGCCTCAAATGGATCCACTAGAAGAGAGAGGCAGCTACAAAACAAGCAGAGAGAGAGAGAGAGAGATAGCAAAGGGGTGTTATATGAGAGGATTTACATTGGGTTTATTTGTAAAGGGCTTGTGAGGCGTCGGTGTATCTTGTGCAATTCTTTATCTACTAGAAGTTTCTCATCTCTGATGTAGGCGTAGGCACTAGATTGCGCCGAACCTACGTATCTCTGGTGTATTGTTATTTGGTGTGTTCTTTTCGTATTGTGGTTGTGGTTTGGATGCCGTCGCTTTAGATCATTTTAATTAGATCTCGAAACATGTGATCTTGACCAATTTTCCGCTACTATTGGTTTGTGGTTTTGTGATCCCTTTGAGGTTCATGATATATTTCACCTCTCTATCCTTGAAAATTTTCCAAATTTCATACTCTATCTGTTTTGATGAAACTGCTTAAATTTTCCACCTGCATTATCGGCTGGCTGTAGGCCGATTACAAATTATTCCATAACACATACTCTCCGTAATTATGGCATACACATACTCTTCAGCTAGAAGCAGCATACAACAACTTCATAGACTTACTGAGTGAAAACTAACTTCAGACTCGAAACACGTCCATATTTATTTCTAGTACGGCCACTAAGTTCTTAGCAAAGCGTCGCAACTCGTCTTAGATCGAAATGCTGTTAGGAATTCCCATGCCAGTAATCCCTCCAGCGCTCTTTGGGAACAACAGAGTATAAGGCACATTGACAGGCCCCCTCCTATTCTTCAAACTTGGATCTTTGTTCAACTTCTCAATCTTATTCGCAACCTGTTCAAGTCTCGCCCCGAACCTCTTGAACGATTCAATTGCCTTCTGATCATTAGTCCACTCTGTTGAGTCTCGCGTCCCCAGATAAACCTCATCTGACGCGTGCGTCGACAAGATCTCCATCAGCGACACACCAATAATACTTTGCAGTTGAGTCGTAATAGTCTTCAGAAAAACCTTTTCAGGATTAGTTTTCAACATTTCGTACTCAGCACTGCCCTCTACTGGCATTAACCTGCGACTGATGGTCGGGCGATTGGGTATGTAAGCGGTGTATGCGTATTGGCCAAAGTTGACGGCGGCATGCAGAGCAGAGGCAATCCAGATGATGATGGTACACGAGTGTGTCAGGTCGTTGATAGTTTGCATTTTGGGCCACCAGGGTCTGTCTTTTAGGTCGCCATGGCCGACCTCGCAGATTTCTTTCCACCAGGCTTGGAGCTCGGGGTCGGATTGGATCACGGCGTTGGTTGGGTAGTAGATGGAACAATATTCTTTTACCCATGTTTCAATTGCAGACCAGATCTCAAGCCCATCGACGGCGAATGGGTAGTCTTTGATCAGTAGACGGAGGTTGTTTGGGCTCGATTTGTCCTCTACCGCAATTCCTCTGTTGTAAAAATGTTACAGTTATCTAATGATCATCATGTAATCGTACTAATAATCAGTTAAATTTGACTTAAATATCAATTATTTTAAATATTTAATTTGATGTAAATACATTATACTTTGTAAATTACAAATAGACACTGATTTCACTAATAAATGGCACAAACTTCCGGCATATTTCAGTTTCATATTAAAGGTTCATGCCTAAAGCACGTTTGATATTAATCCAAAAAATGCTGAAAGTCATGGTACTTATTTTTAAAACGTCAAGTTCATTATTATTATTGTTTTATTTCTTTTGAATTTACAAATTATATAGTTTTCATTTAAAAATGCTGAAAAGTCATGGTATTTTAGTGTAGTCTAGGCTTAATAATATATATCACCTCTTGAGGAGATCAGCTGGTAGAGCTTGTTCCATGAAATTCCAATCCTTGTATATAGTTGCGGACATCTCCAATGCAAATTGCCCTGGGAATACGATCGATTCTAGGATGCCACCGGCATTGACTAGAGATTGACGGGCAAAGGCATTTATGTTCATCGTGTCATGGTAATGAGGGACCAAAAGCTTGTTGATGGGGTGAAGTGCGCTTAGGTGCCGGTTCGTTGCAAGCACAAATGGCTCCGTCACTGCATGTGTGTTAAGCCTGCAAGCAATGCATCTAAAAATCCATTCTATACTGAAACAAATTGGTCGACTTGTAGAATATATTCCTCATTTTTTATCGTATTGCAAGAGATGCCGCTCTTTTTTAATAGTGCACTTGGCTCTCTATTTTAACGACGTAAATTTTTCCATTGAAGTCAAATTTTTATCCCCAAAATTTGATTTAATGCGATTAACACCGTTAGTTGAGCGGGCAAATTGCAAGTTTGAAAAGAAGAGTATTAAAGTGAGGGGTATTTTCTTGAAATTTAGCCAATCAAATTAAACTAATGACACGGATTATGTTACCAGTGGCTGACGAGCTCATGAACTCCGTAGTCATTGACCCCAACATAGGCCTTGGCCAGCTCCCAAATCCCACCTTCGACACCAGCTAACTCAGAAGGAGTGAAGACTCGGCTAACAGCACCGTGTTGCTCTCCATCTGGGTGCGGCAAGCTAAGCTCGATGGCCAAAGGCTTTAGAGTTCCGTCATCTTTTAGGAAGAGAACAGTTCTAGTGGCATAAACCTGGTTACCGGTCGTGTTGATTCTTCCCACATACGGCATTATTGTGTCATGATGATCGAGGATGTACAGTCTGTTCGCACTTAATGCCTGCGACAACAAAAACACAATTAAACCGGTATAAGGTATTAAAACATCAAAAGTTTAAGGGGTTATTTTATTTTTTATTTTTTTGCAATTTGGTGGGTGTTAACTGCAATACAAAAAATTGAAGGTATTTTAGTGAATAAACAGCACTACTTTAGTGTATGTTAGTGAGATTTACCCATTTTTTCTGATTAAAGTCGCCCTGTTCTATTTAGTGGCTCAAAAGATTAATTAGGCTCAAAATTTACCTGTTGTATACTTAAACCATTCAGGTTCTTCTCAACATCTGCTGCTGTAATTGAGCTAATGTGATTCCCATATTTGCTAGCATCAAGGGTGCTTGATGGAGGAAATTCCTGCAACACAAACCTTATTAGTTTCAAAATTAATTTCTTTAAAAAAATGTTCTGATACTAACTTGTGCATGTTAAATTATTTCATTATTTTTTTTTTGATGAAAAACTTGTGCATGTTGAATTTACCTGCAGCCTCCGGATGATGTGTGGGTTGACACCGGCGATCATTTCTCTAGCAAATTCTTCATCGCTTCTCCATGCATACTTATCCTCTGCCAAAATTTGGTAACATTCATTTCTCAATTAAAACTCACCAGTTATATATGACTGCTAAATATGGCTTAACTTGCTTAAAACTTCGGTAACTAAAATACCCTTAAATTTAGCATTTTTAAGGAAGCTTTGTAAAATAACAGACCTTGAATGAGTTGGGGAATGGGGAACTTTAGAAAGCTCTGGCCATTCTGAGTGCCGACGACTGCCTTAATCATCTGGAACGGGATGGTTTGCACGAGCGTGTCGAGGAGAGGAATGCTGGGGATCGGCAGGCCACCCCTGAATAGACTGTGCACTTCTTCCAATGAGTCGAACTCGTTTGGCGTCAGGTCGAATATGGACTTGAGGGCCGGAATGAAGGCGTGCGATAGCGATTTGAGCGAGTATCCAAGAAAATCCGACATTTTTAAGTGTCCGAACCTTTCGTCTCGTGGGACATAGATGTCGAGGCCATTTAAGGACAGCCTGCTCTCTGTTTTCTGGTCTATGAGGAGAAAGAAAGCGAAGAAATTAATGAATGTTGGTGTTACCATTGGATTAATTGAAAGCATATTTGATGGTTATAGATCGAGCAATATTAATGAAACTGTGGTAGAACACATGACAGAGTATCAGGGGTATAAATGGAAATAAAAATTCGACACAAACCGAAGTAATAATGCTATTAGAGTCCGAAGGGGGTAGAATGCAACTTTTTGTATTCAACTTTCCGCTAATTAGTAAAAAATAAGCATGGTTTCTTGAACCCTAAAATTAAATATTTCAGCAAGTTACCCGATCTGGTGAGGGGTCGCCCGGTCTTTCCCCTGCGAGGATACGGGAATTCTTTGGAGCCACCGAGGACGGGTCGGGCCTTGCCCCAGTCAGGGTCGCCGAGATCATTGTAGTACGCATAGTTGTATACTCTGTCCCACTCTTGTAGTTGCCCGTTGACATCGTCGCCTCTGAGGTGACGGAGCTCTTCTTCTCTGTAAGGTTTTAGAGGCGCCGGTGTTTTATCTGGGAGGTAAACCTGCATTCATTATAGGGGGAAGAAACAACTTATCAGTGATTATTGAATTTATTATTGAACTCTGCATTTTATATGGCTGGCTACATGTAAATTGAAGCTTAACACGCACATAAAAAGCCACTCAGGATTTCCAAGTGAAATATCCCAAGGTTTCCATTATGCAAGTAGTTTGTTATATGTGCGAATGTGAATACATGGTAGAAATTGCGATTTAAACTGCTTTTGGTATAAAAAAAAATTCTTTTCTCAAAATTGAAATGGGAAAAGCCACAACGCCCACCCTCAGTTGTAATAGTAAAGATAAATTTGGCGGATATTCTTGTTTACCATAATAATTTTTTATTTTCCCAAGCACAAGTATAGCTGCAAATTATACATATATTTTACTTTAACAAAAAGAAAATCTGCAAATTATATTTTAATTCATAAATTGATATGTAGTATATATTATAACTAAATATTTAATCTACTTGTTCCCTCGGTCAATAGAAAATCTTCACTATCAACTAGGGAAAAGGAGAAGAAAGAAGAAAAAAGAAAATCACTAAAATCTAGGCTCATATGTCTACCTGCCACAATAAATAATCAATCAGTTATCATGTTTTATAAGGGTTTATACATAAAATATTCCTACATGTCAACAAATATTAGATGCTTTGTTTCTTGATCATTAAACTCATGAATAAAGAGACAAATATAATTTAGACAGACCGGGGGGGGGGGGGGGGGGGGGTTGAAAGCATGTAAACTTACGTCATTAGCGAAGAAGATCCTATCATAAGAATACTTGGTGACATTGTAGACCCAAGAGTTGCAGACGAAGTGGATGCGGCCCTTTCCAGGGTAATCCTCAATGGTGATGCTCTTGAGATAGAACTGATCGAAATGGTTGTTCTTCACAACGATGGCTCCCGGGATCCCATGTTCTGGATGGTAATTGAAATGGATATCGAATGCAGACTCGCCCGCAGCAATGTTAAGCAAGGATGGAAGGCCCAAGAGGATTTGCTCTAGGTAGGCAGGCTCCCCTACCACTCCTCTGTTGCCATTATCTAGAGTCATGGTTTATAGAGATATACGTAAGTTACAAAAATGAGGCGAAAAAGGTATTTTGCTAATTGTAAGGAAACTGGCCATTAATTCGTAACGAAATAATAAACCTTTCAAGGAGAATTTTATGATGGTTGAAGCATAACTAATAAGTTAACAACATATGTTGTAACCAACCAAACAAGTATAACGAGATCTATAGAACAAAATAAAAAAGGAGAAGGGAAATTGTAAAGAGAGGAGGGGCATGTGAGAGCTCACTAGGTTCACCAACAGTAGAACTAACAAGTTGAAATGAGACTGACTGCCCTAAAAAATCTTGCAACCCCTCAATGATTGTGGCACTAAAATCAGTCAGGTCCAGCACATTCTTTTTCATCAACACCACATTCCCCTTCACCTTTTGCCCACCTCCTCCAAAAATCCCCCCTGCAATCCCCTCTGCAGCCCCTGCAGCTCCCCCTACAACCCCCCCTGCAGCCCCTGCAACCCCCTCTGCAGCTCCCGCAACCCCCCCTGCAACCCCCTCTACAGCCCCTGCAACCCCTCCTGTAATTCCCCCTACAAGTCCGCCTATTTTACCAAACATCTTGCTAATTAATTATATGAAACTTAAAATGAAGAATTCACTGGAGGAGGAGGAGGAGGAGTTAGTGAGTGAGTTTATCATAGGATTGAGAGCTATTTATAGTGGATATTTTGCTATTGTTTAATAGTTGTGGGCCTATGACTTTGTGCATGAGGAAATCATGTAGAGTTAAATACCCACTATCATCAATAATATTTCAAAAATAAATTTGTTTGCTAGCTAGGTTTTTGAATTAAATACCATCACCTAGATAGGTTGTAGGGTCCATTGTTATTTTTAGACGATAGACATGCCGTTTGGTTGCAACATTGTAAAATTTGGATTATGGAATTCTGAAGACAAAAATCCAGGATTCATAAATTGTGTTTGGTTGCAAGATTTTGATCGGTAGGATTCCTTAGTTTTTAGTGCGGGTCTAATTCCAAAACCATGATCCATAAATCCTAAAATTAGGATTTAGCTTAGATTTATACTGTTTATTGTACTTCTTTGGCAGGGCTTGTGTACTTTTATGCATAAAAAATCATCTCTCTCTTTCTCTTTAATTCTCAATTCCAAATCGCGCTTTTTTCCCTAACCAAACAAGGATTTGCAAATCCAATATCAGAAATCCAATACCAACCAAACACAAAATTAATTAATCCAAAAAATTTCAATTGTATTATTTGGAAATCCAAGTTTCACAATCCTACAACCAAACTGTCCTACAGCTACTCGATTGAAATTTGATTATATGCACTAAATTTCATGTGGTTTTTATGTACTATTTTTTTGCTGGTTTGTTGGTTGAAAACAAATATGGATAAAGCGTTAAATCTGCAACTATTTACCGGGAACCAAAGAGATGTTAATTTCACATCTCTAATATATAGTATCAAAATAGATGAATTTTTATATTCAGAAAAATTCTATCAGCTAGCAAGCCTCTTTACTGCTGAGCAGAGGGAAACTTAGAAAAATAAAGAAGCTTAAATGAATGCCAGCCCCCTCACTTTGCGCCAAAAGCAATATACTCCGTAAATTTAAATTTAGGAAATTTCACCAAAACCGCTGCGTGCTATAACCTATGTTTCCAAAACCACTCTTGCATTAATTTGTGCATAAAATCACACTGATGTTTTCCTCCATTACATATGACCCCCTCCGAACCGGCCATTAAAATTTAATTTTTTTAAGTTTTAAATTTTTTTCTCTAAAAAATGCCCTGTCTTCATCCAACTTTTCACAGTCCACTACATAACAGGGTCTTTTAGCCATTTCATAAAAGAAATTTACTACAGGGAGTCACGGAAGTGTCGTGTGTAATGGAGGAAAACATTTTTGGGGGGGGAGGGGGGTAGGGTTTCACAAAATCAGTGCTATGGTGGTTTTGGTCACATAGGTCATAGTACAGTGTGGCTTTAATAAAAGTTCCCTTTAAAACGAAGACGTGCATTTTACCGAATAAACCTTTACATCTTTATAATTTCCATCCATAAGACTTCATATACCAAAATTTCTCATACTCATAAATTTAATCAATTCACCAAGTTTCTCGCCCTCACCATCGGGTCGACGATCAAACCTACATATATTACTGAGAACGATTAATAAAATATACCAAGCACGTTAATACATTTTTTTTGGAATTAGATGTCTGGTCGTCACATTCCCGGAAATGCAAGGATCTCGATAATCTTCTATTCCATATACCAAGTGCAACCAGAGAATATTCTCGGACCATATTGCTCATTTTTTTTATATAAAAAAAGGAAAAATTGTCCCCAGAATGTTGTCTTCAAAGAATTCTCTTAGAATATCTTAATAAATTAAAGTCCTCCATGTTTTGGGATAATAGAATCTTTTCATGCTGATGATCATAACTTAATGAATGTATCCACAAATTTTCATGCTTTTCGATAACTCCCGTTATTGTATCCGATGGTTGCAAAATTATAGTTTTTCGACAATCCGTTATTTTATATTTTTAGATTAACAAACAAAAAGTATCCAAAACACATGAAAGTTGGTGTTTGTATGCATCAGACCATAAATAATAAGATGAACAGTGTCGATTATCCCGAAAAAATAATCCATGTTGATTTACTAAGTTGTTTTGTGGGGAAAAAATTTGGGAGAATATTTTCGGGACCATGCAACTCTAAAATAAAATGGCCAAGGTCAGATGACCCAGCTTATCTTGCCTGTCTGGGATAAGATAAATATATAAAAGGTCAGATGACACAGCTTATCACCTAGATTGGTTGTAGGGTCCATTGTTATTTTTAGATGATAGACACAAGGCTGTTTGGTTGCAAGATCCTAAAATTTGGATTATGGAATCCTCAAAATAAAAATCCGGATTCATGAATTTTGTGTTTGGTTTCAAGATTCGGATTGGTAGGATTACTTTGTTTTTAGTGCGGATCTCATTCCAAAACCATGATCCATGAATCCTCAAAAAAAAAAAGGATTTAGCTTGGATTTATACTGTTCATTGTACTTATTTGGGGGGGCCTGTGTACTTTTATGCATAAAAAATTCATCTCTCCCTTTAATTCTCAAATCCAAATCCCACATTTTACCCCAACCAAACGAGGATTACAAGGATTTGCAAATTCAATATCAAAAATTCAATATGTGAAACTATTTTTAACGGTCCACTACATAACAGGGTCTTTTAGCCATTTCATAAAAGAAATTTACAACAGGGAGTGATAGGAGGGTCGTGTGTAATGGAGGATAACATGGTGTGGGGGGGGGGGGTTGCAAAATCAGTGCTATGGTAGTTTTGGACATATTGGTCATAGTACAGTGTGGCTTTGATAAAAGTACCCTTTAATATGAAGACGTGCAATTTACCGAATAAACCCTAGCATCATTATAATTTCCATCCATAAGACTTCATATACCAAAATTTCTCATATTCATAAATTTAATCAATTCACCAAGTTTCTCCGGCCTTACCGCCCGGTCGACGATCAAACCTACATATATTACTGGAAACAATTAAAATATACCAAGCACGTTAATGCAATTTTTTTTGGAATTGGATGCCTGGTCATCCCATTTCCGGAAATGCAAGGTTCTCGGTAATCTTCCATTCCATATACCAAGTGCAACCTGAGAATATTCTCAGGGCCATATTGCTCATTTTTTTATATAAAAAATCGAATCTTTTCATGTTGATATTCATAACTTAATGAATGTATCTACAAATTTTCATGCTTTTCGATAACGCTAGTTCTTGTATCCGATAGTTGCAAAATTACAGTTTTTCGACCATCCTTTATTTTATATTTTTAGATTAACAAACAAAAAGTATCCAAAACACATGAAAGTTGGTGTTTTCATGCATCAGACCATAAATATTAAGATGAACAGTGTCGATTATCCCGAAAAAATAATCCATGTTGATTTACTATGTTGTTGTGGTGGGAAAAAATTTCGGCGAATATTTTGGGGACCATGCAACTCTAAAATAAAAGTGAGTGGAGACAGAGGATTCATGTGCTGGACCCGGCGTGATTCTCATGTTGGTTCATGTAGCCTACCCCATATGTTTGGGATAAAAGGCTCAGTTGTTGTTGTTGTTGTTTATGCAACTCTAAAATAAAATGGCCAAGGTCAGATGACGTTACTTATCTTGCCTGTCTGTGATAAGATAATATATGAAAGGCTCGTTTAATGCGTTTTTGTTTCTTAACTTAATAAGTGAGGTGGCACATCAATTATTGGGCATGGTAGATGAGAAATTGGTTTATTCTACTTCAAATTGGATTATCTTGTGACAAATATGTGAAAACTCGAGCTTTATTTATTATTTATTTGCTTAGCTACTCTCGGGTGGTTTTTTCCCCTACCTCAACGGCATTCACATGTCTATTAATTAGGTTGTGTACGTGTACACACCAATAATCACATGCATATCAATGGTAGTGGTTGGTAGTGTGAACTCATTGGGTAAATGCCAGGTTTGCTGGCTTTTGAAAGGGGCTCAGCACATGGAACTCATTGGGTAAATGCCAGGTTTGCTTACTTCTGAAAGGGGCTCAGCACATGGTATAATTTGTACATAAAATTTCTTTTTGAAAGGCACATGGGCGTGCTAAGCGTGGTAAAAATAAATAAATAAGCAATTTCCCCCTTTGAATAGTAATTACTCCAAGTAATTAGAAACGGGAGATGAACTTCGCGGAGTGCGCAACTTTTGAGAATGGAAGTTCTTGATGTACATGAACATTTGTCGAGCTAGATGTTAATTTCGTTTGGAGGTAGTGTATGAAGGTCTTACAAGTTTAATGGTATATTTATTTTTCACTAATTTATGTTTTGGTAATGGTTTTGGTTATTTTCGTACTGGAACTAATTTCGAACCTTCTCATTGCAAGAGTTTTGGAAGTTGGCTATTTGAAGCTTGTTTATATTCTTTTGTAGGTAAATATTCTGAATCTAATAACCTTTTAGAGATTTAACCTCTTTCTACATGTTTTAAGATGTTTACTTGATGGTGCTCACAAGTGTGGATTTCCCTGATCAAGACACGTGGCGGATGACAAGTCTCTCACATGCACCAACCACCTCTTTGAAATATTATGCGAAGGGAACATTTCTCGACGCCTCATCTCCGAGATATCATCCAACCTTTGGGGAGCCTCCCCGGAGTACATTCCATGTTCGCCTAGTAACCAGCCAACGACTCGTCTCCGAGCTATCGTACAGTTGAGCTTCACCAGCATCCTCGCTTGTCTCCGAGCTGTCACAGAGCTGAGCTTCCCCAGCCGCCTCGCTCGTCTCCGATCTGTCACAGAGCTGGGTTTCCTCAGCTTCCCCGTCTGGCTGGGAGCATGGAGCACGGGCTTCCTCATAACGGTTCCGTGTATCCCGCCACGATAAGATCCCCGATGCTCCACGTCCCGCATCCCACACTGGCGCGTCTCTCCATTAATGAGCGTATCTCGCCATTAATGGACGTACCCCGCCATCAATGTGAATGTGACACAGGGGCGTAACGGACGGCGAGAGTCTCGTATCGGTTCGCTTCCCGTGACCGCTATATAAACCCCTCTTCCAAACGACTCAGGTATCTCGAACTCATTTCCAATACGTTGGTACCCTGCCATTATTATTTCTCGGTACTTACTGAAAGTATGTCTTAGCACCTCTACTATGTTTCTACAAGTATAAGTATGCAATTTTAAAAAATCTAGAGTGCTAAGTATACTAAACAAGAATCAAATTAGACAATTAGGGTTCAGTAGTAAGCAATCAATGTTCTATACTAAGTGTAAAGAGTCTAAAACCTTTATAGTCTAGTCCTTCACTTCTAAACCTCCAAGTTGAAATCCCTAGAACTCTTCTTAAGGCTCCACTTGAAAAAAGGATCGAGCTTGCTTGTTGTCTTCGTTGCCGAAGATGATCCACCTTGAAGTCTCTCTCACTCAAGCTCACACTTCACTAATCAAGGTATTAGTTAAGTTAACTATTGGATATGTACACCCCAGAGGCCATTAAGGTATATGTATACATGTGGATACTTGGACATATGTATGTACAGGACAATCTTGCTCGATATGATAGTATGCTATTTGGTTTGTCTTTATCTTAACACGTGCATATGTTTTACTTGTTATTACGTATCATTTATATATGTTGATAAAGCCCATAAGATCATTGCTTGATTACCTGCATTGTGATGGTGATCATACTTGTGGGAGCTGGATAGTCGATAAGCACATCCTTAAAAGTGTCCCTAATCATGGGAATATCGAGACCGGGCATCGATATTCCGGAGTAGACTAGTGTATACGTTTCTAGACCCCGACGAGGGGCGATGGTTGGCCCCGCAGCCATTGGCCTTTAGCACCTAAGATCGTATACAGGTGCTCACTGCGGGTGAGTGCATTGGACGGACTCGCCGAGAACTTCTAGATGGTACTATATCTATCGTCAGATAGCAGTTCTCAGGTAACATGAGTACAGGTTGTTAGGAATATGTATGCCCTAGAGGCCATTATTATATGATATAGTGGATGCTTGCGTTGGATATATGTATGCCCTAGAGGCCATTATATGATAGTGGATGTATCTGTACATGTATATATATATATATATATATATATATATATATATATTCAGTGTACATTCTTGCTTGACATGATAGTATGCTATCTGGTTCTACTTTATCTGACATGTTGATTTGATCATGCTTTTATTCATTCATACATGCTGATAAAGCCCTGAGGATATCAGCTTGACTACAGTGATTATGATAGAGATCATACTAGTGGGACATCTGTAGTTTATAAGCATATCCTGAAATGTCCCTAGTCGGAGGTGTATCGAGACGGGGCATCGATATACCAGGGTAGACTAGCGTATATGATACATGTAAGTCCGCGGCGGCGCCCCAGCCGTCGATCCGACGCCGGAAATGCGGAAACGAAAAACTTTGCAAACTAGCAAACCGGCACCACCGCGCACTTTTAACCCGGATCGGGCCATTAACCTAGCTACTATCAAACAACAAGATGGGTAGAGAAGTATACCAAGCGATCCGTGTCCTTCGGTCTTCGTCTCCACTCCGATCTCCCGCGGAAACTCCGTCACCTCCTCGTCGAAAAGGGCATGAAGTAGCCGGATTCTTTTACGGGATCCCACCTTTGGACCGAGGCAACTCGGGCGCGAAGTTGGCTAGCCGACGCGTCCAAGGTTTGCTATAGGCTAGTGTAGAAACTATGTCTCTTTGGGGTTTAGTGTAGTTGCCTTTGATGTGGAGGTGAAGAGAAGAATGAACTTTGGAGAGATGAGCAATGTAATTTTAGCAAGCATAAATGAGAACCACACCAAAATGAAATTTCCTCTCATCTCTCCTCCTCTAAGTGGCCGGCCTCAATGTGATAATGGTGGAGGGAATGCTATCTCAAGAATAAAGCAAGAGGAGAATGTAAATTAAAGGAGAAAAAGTCACACCAAGGTCAAAACCATTTCTAATCTCATTCTAATCTCATAAATGCAAAAGATTGATTCAAAAGGAATCTCATCATGAGATAACAATCATGAAGCCACAAATATGTAAGAAAACCGTCCACAAAAAGTTATTTGCACTCTTGCAAATAACCCCCTCTATCGGAAAGTCCGGCCGCGAAAGAACAAAGGAAAACCGGCCGGAACGGAATGCAAACTGGCAACTTCAGAAAACTGATCCCGTAATAAATTACAGGAAAACCCCGCTACTGCATATACATGCACGCATTTGTATTCCTACTGAACACAAATGCAAAGAGACAAAATCTACACTATCTAATACTAGGATCCGGCTTAAGCCAAAGCCGGCTAGTAAAAACCGTCCGATCACGATCCGTGCAATACCGCACGTATCTGATCGAACCCTGCCCTATCTCCATACGGCCTCTACAGCGTTTCGCCCAAAACCTGAGTAACTGTGTGTGGTGGACTCTAAAGACTCGTCAATACTATGGCTGTGGATTTAACCACTAGCACGTCAGAGGTATTAGCCATACGTGACGGGCCACCAGCTATTGACCAAAAGGGACGTCGATGAGTGAACTCATCCTGACACCCTACTGAGCCTGTCAGTGAAAATATCCGTACAGTCCGGTCCGTTCGTCTATGAGCATCGCATGGCGGGCCTAGGGGGTTGGTAAAAGTCAGACCCCCAAAAGCGGTACAAGTCATGTCGGAGTGTAGCCCAGAACACCCTGAGATACTACTGGAATACCTACCAGCAAATCTCCTGCCTTGGCCAAGGACTTTTCATGTTCTTGCTCTCCTAGACACAGCGCGACCTCACCCCCAATACCGGGAGAGACGAACCCCTGCAGATCCGCTCACTGCCTCCATGTGGCTCGGGACTGTACCCAACTAAAACCTGTTTGCACGACTCCTTTGAGCCATGGTAGGGTAGTAATCAAAGCACAGTGGGAACTCACACGAGACAAATGAAGATCTCAGGTCGATGAACTAACCTGTACACATGTCACCAGGGAACTGCTATCTGACGTCAGGTATAATACCAACTAGCAGGTTCCCGGCG
This sequence comes from Agapanthus africanus, assembly GCA_030015575.1. Taxonomy (NCBI): domain Eukaryota; kingdom Viridiplantae; phylum Streptophyta; class Magnoliopsida; order Asparagales; family Amaryllidaceae; genus Agapanthus; species Agapanthus africanus. The sequence continues at coordinate 310,392,252 of JASDDO010000008.1, read as the reverse complement.
AGTCCTGTCCGGTGTACTCATAACCCAATGAGCACATGTATACATCTTAGGTGAACCAACTGACACCAGTGGCTTGTGAGACCGGCCACCGCCCCTCGTCGGGGTCTCGACTGTATACACTAGTCTACTCTAGAGAATCGATGCCCTGTCTCGAAACTCCCACGACTAAGGACCTTTTAAGGATGTGCTTATAGACTCCAGCTCTCACGTATATGATAGCCCTCATACTGCTGGTAGTCAAGCAAGAATCTTAGGGGCTCTATCAACGTGTAATAGCGACTCGTAAGGTCACCTAAAGCAGTACACAATGACAAAGATAAACCAGATAGCATACTATCATCCTGAGTAAGACTGTCCTACTGGGACAGGTCCTCCCTCAATCATTGCAATCACGTGCCTGTGATCCAATAATTGACTCTGAGGGCACTATCTCCAACAATCTCCCACTTGCACTCAAGGTTAATTATTGTGATGTCGCATACTCACAGCCCGTGTGATACCAAACACCCAACTCCTCTACTAGTCAGTGTCACAAAGCTCGTTTGCGAAACTATTGCGTTCGAGGAATAGCCTCAGTGAGTGGATCCGCTCTGATGTTTCTTTCTATGTCTCTCTTTATCTCAAGTTCGCGGACAAAGCCATCTCCCGAAATGAGCAATACCATCTTAGAATGTGTCTGGATATCTGATGGGACCTAGCTAATAAGTGAACTCCAAATCCAAACTTCTTAGACTGTATCGTCAACAGAACTTAATCAGTATCCTGCGCCATGCCTTCCCTCAGTATCCACATGGACCACCTGTCCAAAATACTGCCCCTCGTCAGAGGGAAAAACTATAACTCTGACAGCCACTCTGCCATCCAGGTCACCTTGGAAGCCTGGAATGATAACTGTCTCCTAAAGGAGGCTGCTGTTATCATATCCCTAGAACATCAACTTATGTTCTAAAACTGCTTCCGACTGTTTCTCCAGGATTGGATCAATATCAAATTATTGCATCTTCTGCAAGAACAACATCTGGTGTGGTACTTGACATCTCATGATTGACTCAATTGCCTAAGCAAATGATCTGCCAATCATGCGCATCCCTCTCCCCTTTAGTCTGTAAGACACCTTTAGAGAGGGTGACTCCATCACCTGCAGGTATACTACCATACCAGGAGTCGTCCATTCTAAATACTCTTAGAATGCGGTCAAAGTACCCAAATTGGGAAACCACCCAAATCTAGATCTAAAACCATAGATCTAGTAACCAGAATGTCTGATATAATATCCAAGTCCTATGTGGAGAAACCACTGTGTGACGACCAAAGTATAACCGATCGTAGTATAGGAATATTACTTCCTACTCTGTGTATGTCATCAAATACCAGGACATCACACCCTACTACCTTCTTAACAGATCCATCCCCTATTCTGATGAAGTCAAACCTATGACTGTCACATCAGAAATAGATGATCTATCTCCGCTATATCTGCTTTAGTCTATAAATAGACATAAGCCTGATGTCCACCAATGCTTCCGCTGCTCCCACTGACTACGACAACCCTCTGGCAGAGTCATATAGACGTACACTTCTAAAGCCAGTTTAGAAGGACGCTATACTCATCCTCCTGCCGGGTCTCACAGTCTGGAGCAACAGCAATGGAAAGTTTGGGTAAACAAGAACCTCCCTGCCACCGTCCTTGAGCATACCGAAGTACCTCTCGGGTGCCTGAGGTTACCCACCATATCTGCGGAGTGGCCAATGGAATGTTAAACCAGATTGAATCTTAGGTTCTTATCAAATCTTCAGTAATCTTTTGCGGTTCTGGAATCACTTCCAGTTCTACCATACTCCCACTACTGTTTTTCTGGAAAAAAAATCCATTTTTAATTAAAACTGTGGCGAGTCAAGAACAATATCACTATTGATCTTCCAGATGGTAGAAAATCAACCCTCGTCATAGCCCGGGTCAACCCACAAACAGCCATTACAGAAACGTGCCTTGAGTAGTCCAGTGTCTGGTTTTAAGCATAAGCTGGACAACTCCCCGTACCTTAACAATGTCAAGATATGAACTGTTCTATATCCAATATAGAAACAGAGACACTGGTTTAATTGAACCAGATTCAAATCATGCAGCTGTCTCCAGTGCACGTCAACTAAATGGAAGGAGGCCGATCAGCGTTACTCAACTTAGGAGTACTTCCAATTATGAGTAACCTGAAAGAGAAGCAAGTTCTCTTAATCATTACTATCGACTGAATACCACACACAAGTATCTACATCTTCGATCACTTTGAAGAATCCCGATACTTGCAATACCTGGTTCTCTACTCTATTCTTATACCTATAACTTCTCAAAACTTCGACCTTGTGTTTCTACGAAACACCTGTCTAAGAACTAGAGAAGTTATAAGTAAACCGAATATAGTACGAGGACCAACCCCTCTGTCCTAATGGACACTGGACAATATACAATACTCTGTATAAGTTCGCTGAGTCTAACAACTCATTCACTGTGTGTCATAGGTTGAAAACTTGTAACGTTTCAGAAATCGTTTTGCGAATTTTTCCGTTTTAGGGCAAAATTGTCGGTTTTTCCCGTTTTAACCCGATTTCGATCAAACGTCCGTATAAGCTTACCGGCACCTAGTTTAGCTAAAATAAAGCTTGTGTGCGAACTTTAGGGGTATTTGGAAGGTTTTGGTTCAGATAGAATTTTTCCCAAATAAAATATTATTTTAACCGGTAAAATATGCGCGTAAATCGGGAAAATTTTTCTAAATGAAAATTTTTGGGAATCATCACTAAAATTATTTTAGAACTTTCTTTTTAAATATCTAGATATTTTTTGGTCAAAGGGAATTATTTTTATAAAAAAAGAAAAAGAAAATGAATAAAAGGTGACATTTTTGCATTAAATGTGCATTAATTGTTTTCTTTTGCTAGAAAATTCCACACACTTCACCAAAAATCCCCCCATTCTCCCCTCGGCCAGCCCTTCCCTTCCCCTTGCTGCCCTCCATCATTTCCACCCATTTTCAACTCATTTTTTTATCAAATAAATCATGAAAAATCCAATTTAATTCATACAAATTCAAATATAATCATTTTTCCTTCATTTCCTTCACTAATCCTTCATAGATCTTCATTAAAGCTTGGTTTTTGATGCTAAGATGTTGGATTAAGTTTCATTTTGTGTTCTTGGGGAGGTATAATTCTTACCTTAATCCTTTTATATTTGCTTTAATCTTATTCTAGCTAGTTTAGTTAGCTAATTATGTGTTTAGTTTAGTTTTTATATTATGATTAATTCATTTATTTTTGGTTTAAGAAATTCATGTTAGGATTAAATTTTGTTTATGTGTTTAGTGTTCTTTTGAAGTGTTAATTTGTGTTTTGGAGAAGATTAACCTAGTAGAAAATGTTAATTTTTGTTAATGATCACTTTGTTTAATTATGCAATTAGCTTACTAGGTTTTTGCTAAAACATAATTAGCGAGTGTTAAAAATATAGGAATGGTTTAGATAACTTAGTTAACCTATTTTAAGGTGTTTGTTATCGCTAGATATGCATTAACTTGAAACTAGTGCGGAATTTTGCGATAGGATGCTTACTAGATTTCGGGATTTTTCCGACGTGGGTTCGATTGGTTGTTACGAGATTATATCTATTGTATTCCTCGTAATTCTTGTGTTGTGTTGCGCGATCGGGACGATCGGGGTCCAGTCATGGTGTTTTGTAGTTTAGCGACCCCAATTAGGGTTTTTGGCCGGTATCGTGCGCGATAGATGCGCTAAGCGCGCAGTGTAATTTTCCGGGCGTTTTCATCGCGTTTCGTTGTCTTTTCGTCGATGCAGGATATTTGCTTATGTGTTGTGTTTGTGAAATTTTAGGTTCGCAAGCGGGGACTTCGGACGCTACGACAAGGGGAAAACAGGTGGTAGGCTTCACCTAGCTTGGAGCGTTGGTGAGTAGATTTAACATCTACAGGGGAATGGCCCGCATGGCGTTATGCGTCAGGGCTAGAGATTTTATTACTTGTCGCATATTCTACGTTATTGTTAGAATTGCGCCTTTATCCTATTACTTAGATGTAGTTGTGCCTGGACTAGTAGTAGTAGGACACTGCACATATTATTGACGATTCATGTTGCACGAGCACTGATTATATGCTACACACACCGTCAATAATTGCCATGTCACACAAAAACCACTTATAGATGTTATATTGCTTGGTTAGGGACACTGTGACATTGATTCATTCTGCTTATCATATATGGCATTTAGCATACCTGTATTCCTATAGAGTATTGTACCATTAGTGATATGTACATACACACTCCCTGTCATAGCTACAGGTATACCTTGCACATACTGTTCTTATACCCAGGGGGTATACTATATCATTGCTTATAGGTAGACACATTATCTTACTATACCTTATTGATTTCACATACATCTGGTTTTAGCTACATGTTTACCTTCACTTGATGTTATTTAGAAGTGGATAAATAGGAACCGCATGATATTTGTATTAACTTGATGCAGTTAATTAGCGGTTTTTCCTTTATATGCTTGCATTTCAGATATGGCGCACATATTATATTCATGGATTTTCGCATTGTTATATGGATTTTTCATGATGTTTTCTGGATTTGGGGACCGTGGTAGTTCATGAAATTATGCATTATTTGAAAGACCCGGTTTCCTTGATATTGATGTTTCCGCAGCCACCATGAGATTTATCGGTTCTGATATATGCCCGATTCGAGGAGTGAGGAGGCACCGTCTGTGGGTACATGGTAGGGCCCGGGGGTACCCCGAAGAAAGAACGATTTCTCGGTGCTAGGCGATGAGGCTTAGGGGAACCATACCATCCGGTGACAGGACCAATGACTCATCGGCTATCGAGTGGATACCGACGGGAGTCATGTGCATATGGATACGTCGAGAGGCGAGGGTCAGAGCTAGGCACTCGAGCTCTCGGGATAGCGTATGATACGTACCCATCAGGGGGGCCAGTAATGGAGACAACACCTGATGGATCAGCATTTCTGTATCGATGCTTGGCACATTGGTTTCATGATATTTCCAATTACTCATTTGTATATATAACAGGGGATTGAGCCGCTGTTATATATACCCTTACACCAATATTAGGGGAATGTGACGCTAATATATGTGTATTGACCTCATCATATTTATTATGCCATTATATTTAGGATGTTAGAATTTTGCTGGAGATTTGATTCTGGATATAAGAGATTCATTTGAGATTGGATACTGGAGATATATGTGAGATATACTTGATATGGTACATACGAGATATGTGACATCCACTTGCTGTTGTACATTCGAGATATGTGAGATATACTTGATATGGTACATACGAGATATGTGAGATCCACTTGATATTGTACATTCGATATATGTGATATATACTTGATGTTGTACATTCGATATATGTGATATATACTTGATGTTGTACATTCGATATATGTGAGATATACTTGATGTTGTACATTCGGGATATACGAGATATACTTAATATTGTGAAATTGAGGAGAATGCGATATTAGATGATTTTGTTAGTGTATATGCCCTAGAGGCCATTACTGTATCATACTAGTTTGTATATTACTTGATGGAAGCTTGGGATATTCACAGTTATATATACAATCTTGCTCGAAATGGTAGTATGCTACTTGGTTTGTCTCTGCTTTAATATGTGCATTTGTTTCTTTTAGCATATTGCTGATATACATATTAGTAGAGCCCTTAGGATCTTTGCTTGATTACCAGTGTTGTGATGGCGCTCACACTCGTGGGAGCTGGGTGATCTATAAGCACATCCTTATACAAGTCCCTAGTCGTTGGACTATCGAGACAGGGCATCGATACTCCGGAGTAGACTAGCGTATGCGCTTCTCATCCCAGTGTGGGAGACGGTCTGTCCCACAGCCGTCAGTACGTCGTACTTGAGATAGTATGCGGGTGCTCGTTAGGTTACGAGTACACTGGACAGGACTCGTCGGGGACTGTTGGTTGGTATTATACCTATCGTCAGTTATCAGTTTCCAGGTGACATGAGTACAGCTTAGTCCGCTGACTTGACACTGTCACTTCGCCTCGAGTGTGTTCCCACTGCACTTTGATTACTACCCTACCACGGCTCAAAGGAGTCGTGCAAACAGGTAGTTTTTGGGTGCAGTCCCGAAGCACTTGGAGGCAGTGACGGTTAGACAGGATTCGTCTCTCCCGGTATTGGGGGTTGACATCGCGCTGTGTCCAGGAGAGCCATTACACGAGTAGTCCCTGGCCAGGGCAAGCGAGATATACTGGTAGGTTTCCAGTGTTATCTCAGGATGTTCTGGGCTACACTCCGACATGACTTGTACCGCTATTAGGGGACTGACGTTCACCGCCCCCTAGGCCCGCCATGCGATGTATCAGACGAACAGACCGGACTGTACGGAGATTGTCACATACAGGCTCAGTAGGAGTTCAGATGGGGTTCACCTCGTCAGTCTTCTTATCGATATCTACCTGGGGACCGTTACGTACAGCTAGTGCCGCTTGCGGTCTGTGGTTAAACCTACTGCCAGCGTAGTGTCGAGTCTTTAGAGTCCCACACAGAGAGCTATTCGCCTTTAGGCAAAATGAGTAGAGGTCGCATGGTTTTGCGACAGGGTTCGTTCACATCCGCGCACTTGTGCACGTTTGCTGTCCGGACAGTTTATACTAGCGGGCTTTGGTTTAAGCCGGATCCTAGTATATGATTTGGGATTGGTTTTTCTCACTGTGTTCGTGTTCCTCGGATCACGAATACGGGTGCGTATGCACAGTTGCTTGAGACAGAGGGAGAGGACTTTGATTAGGGTTAATGACTATTGTCATTTTATTAACCCTAATGCTTATGTGTGTATTATTGTTAATTGATATTAGTTTTATAATTGTGCATGGTTATAGTTGTTGACCATTTGACCTCCTTGACTTGTTGACTATGGTTGACACTTTGACCATCATCATTTCTTTTGGAAGATGCTTTTTGATCCTTGCAAATTGAAATGATAATGGTCATGTCTTGATTAACCATGACAATTATCTAGCTAATTTTCTAATTACAATAATTCACACATATTAGTGAGAATGGTTCACATTATTCTCATTCTATCATTTCATTTCTCTCTCTTGTTCTTCCTCTCCCTCAAGCTCTCCCTTCTCATGTGTTGAGAAACACTTGAGCTTGAGAAAAACCCTCTCTTGATCATCTCTACTCTCATCTAGGGTTGAAGGACTAGCACTTCTTGAACCCTAGTTACTTCTAGCTTGGAGTTGAAGCCAAATGTTGAGGCTTTCAGGGGGATCTTTCTTTGACGGGAGAAGAAGACAAGGTGACCTCCTTCCACTACTCCAAGGAGCAAGGAGAGAAGGACATAAAGCCCAAGGTATAACCTTTCTAGCACTTAGCTAGTTTCTAGTTAGCTTTAGCAAGTTTTTGTTTAGCAAAGATCCTTCATAGTGTAGTCCATGTTGCCTAAGTTGATAAAAATCCGATTTTTATTCCGTTTTCCGCCTCCCCGCAAGTACCGGGGTGGGCAACGTGGACTTACAGTGGTATCAGAGCCTAACTAAACATAAACTAGCTAAGTAGTGAAGTGTATTGAAGTTCGAAACGTAAAAATCGAAAAACCAAGTTTTCGAAACCCTAAGTTTCTGTTAAAATTTTTTCTGGTCAAAAGAAAATTTGTTATACTCCAAAAATCGTCTCAGGGTTTTTTGAAGATAACCACCAAACCCGGTCCAGTGACTCGACCAAGGAGCCGCGGTTCCGCGGCAATAGCAAGCTATTGCCGCGCAACCGCGACCAAGTTGGCTCTTCACTGGGTCGAGTTTGGTGCTGTGTATCTCTGGCTTGGTTTTAGGATTTTTAAGATATTTTATATGTGCCCAGATTTTCCAGAATAGAAATTTATTTTTGGGGGCCTATAAATCCGTATTTTTTTCCCGAACTTCAATACACTTTGACTATAAGGTTATATCTGTGATGTTTGTATGTATTGAACGTCGGCTAATCGCTATATGTCGATTAGTCGGGGTTATACATATCTGTGATCTATGATTGATGATGGTATGTGTATATGAATGGGTTGGATTATCGCGGGTGAATAGCCGGGGTGGATGTGAGATGAGTGTTGTTTCTCTTTCATTCATTTGTAACATGTAAATTGGTGTAATATTATTATTTGTTTGGCCGCACAACCGGGTCGGGGTTGTAGCCGTCATTGTATAATTCTTTTTACTGTTTTTGCTCTTAGGATAGACCCATGGAGGGGGTGCACAAACTACCAGGTATCTCGAAGTGCCGAGTGGCCTACTCACGGTGTTGAGGGAGGTTGCTTCGCTTCGGGTACTTGGCGGGTAGTTTTCCGCACCCGTAGGGGTCTTGGGTGGGGTATTGGCTATTCACCGCGACCGTGTAATCCGCTTTTCGTTGCAGGCTTGAACGGATTGCGGATTCCTAGTATATCCAATGTATTCATCTGTGATCTGTAATGTCTATCATTGCTATATATTTATATATGATAACTATTTAGGCGTTGCTTATGTTTTACAGCCGCGCTAGCCCAGCCCCCGCTCTGTCGTTAGTTAAGTAACCTAATGGGTGATGACGGGGCCCCGTGGCGAATGCGAATGGCATAAGCGTACGTCATATTTTGGTTGTTTTCTACAATGGTAGGATTAATTGATGGGACGCATTAAAAGAACTAATGCAAGAAAATAAACCAAGTAAAAGTCGATTGGAACACTTTGAAAACCACTCGGTTCTTTTCAAAACTAAACTTTTAAACGCGGAGCATGAACCACTCCTTTTAAAAGCTATCTCGTTCCATCGATTAGATCAAGTTCACTACGTTCACGGTTTCGCCAAAACCATTCGTAGCCCTCCGTCATTTCTTATGGATATTCAATAGTATTCAAGCTATGTTTGTTGACCTTCGTCAAGGCATGGTGATTGGTAGCTGTTGGGTGTTCATATGTAGCATAGATAGATGCGTTGGTTTGGGACAGTCGTACTACCTTGTTGACCTTCGTCAAGGGTATGTGCGGGTGGGTTCAAATTAACCTGGATAATGACGGGTAGAACTTGACATGTGACTTATGATTTGTTGACCTTCGTCAAGGTCATAAGAGCATGGGGCAAAAATCCACATCGGGAGTTTCATAAGTACTGAAACTTGCTAGCGCTGCATACCATTTGGAGTGTGATAATTTTGGTAGGATTCCTTCGGTTTTATCATGCGATGATATTTGGATCCCGATCCTACTGTGAGTATATGCTACTCCTCGGGAAAACTCTCACTTAACGATCAATGCTATAAACTTAGTAGGTGTCTAGAAAAGTGTTAGCGGGGCTACGCCCACAGGGAAAAGAGGTTACTTAATTAAGGAACTTCGCGAAAGCGTTGGAAAACCTCCCTCGAAGTACCGACACTGGCCTGGCTGAACGGTTAAGCAAGTATTGTACGGTGAGATTGATCCTGACTAATCTTTTCTTTACGGTTTGAGAAGGGATTCGAGAGACAGTGGGAGCCATCCAGTTTAGACAAATTAAAAACCACTCTAAACTTGCAAGAGCATCATGCTAAAGTGTTTTCTTCTCTCTCTCTTAACTGCAGCGACCCAATGACCGCACCTAGGTTACATCTGATAAAAAGATGACTGAATCTGACTGTTATGACTGGCAAAGGTCTGTCCAGATGTCCATTGCCCAGGACAAGCCGGGACACCTCTTGACTGATCCCACCCCTGCCGTCTCAGGTCCAGTTTCCCCTGTCACGGATATTGATATCCGTAGGACATCGGAAGAAGACTGTGCGAAAGCCAAGTGCCTCGTGCTAGCCTCAGTTGCTGGTATATACCAGAGGCAGCACGAGAAGATGGACTCAGCTTCTATCTTCCTCCATAACAAAGTTTTATATGGAGAGCAATCTCGTATCGCAAGATATGAGACCTCGAACGAATTGCTTCCAGCGAGGTTGGCTTTCGGGTCATATGTAGGGGGCAACGTCCTTACAGAGACCAGCTCTAGCTCTCGGACCTGAAGACCACGTTGAAGAACGGGTCAGATGCTGACTTAGTTCAACAGTCTCTACCTACTACCCTGAAGGAAACTAGGGAAGTAGAAAGAAAGAGAAAGGCAGAAGTTTCAGGAATGGATACAGTAAAAGAGGGATGTTCCTATTGTTGCGGGAATGAACATGGGCAGAAGGATTGCAGGGCTTACAAAGCCAGTAGCCAGAATTCGAAGCATGTTGTGGCTTCGGCTTCGGGTGTGTTTGTAATAGAGAACTGTATATCAGTTAACCCTACTTCCTGGGTATTGGATACCGGATCAGGATCTCATATCTGTAACTCGTTACAGGCTCTGAGAAACCGTAGGGTTATCAGGAAAGGTGATATGACTCTCAGGGTTGCTAACGGAATGAGCATGTATGCTGAATCCGTAGGGGAATATCATCTAGGACTGACAACTGGGCAGATATTGATTCTGCGTAACTGTTTTTATGTACCAGGTGCGACTTGTAATATCATATCTGTATCCTTAATTTCTAAGGAAGGATATGATTTTACTTTTGTAAGCGATGTAGTTAACATCCACCTAAATCAAGTTCTGATTGGGTCAGGTACATTACAAAACGGTATATACGTATTGAATCAAGCTCAGATCTTCAGTGTCCAGAACACACTTAAAAGAAAGTCTCCGGAAACAAATCAGGCTTTCTTATGGCATTGTAGACTGGGTCACATTAATGAGACACGGTTGACAAAGTTACATAAAGAGGGATACTTGAATCCGTTTGAGTATCAGTCTTATGCCACTTGTGAATCCTGTCTCATGGGAAAGATGACAAAGACTCCGTTCACTGGACACGGAGAAAGAGCAAGCGAGCTCTTGGGACTCATACACAGTGATGTGTGTGGTCCAATGTCTACACATGCGCGAAGTGGTTATTCATACTTCATTACTTTCACCGATGATTTCTCTAGGTATGGGTATGTCTTCTTGATGAAGCACAAATCCGAGGCCTTTGAGAAATTTCAAGAATACAAGAATGTAGTTGAAAAACAAACAGGCAAAAGTATCAAGACACTAAGATCTGATCGAGGTGGTGAATACTTGAGTGCCGAGTTTCTGGGCTACTTAAAAGAGAATGGAATTCTCTCTCAGCTTACTCATCCATACACACCACAACACAACGGTGTATCGGAACGGCGGAATCGAACCCTATTGGATATGGTTCGTTCCATGATAAGTAAGGCTGAGTTACCGCGATCCTTCTGGGGTTATGCGCTAGAAACAGCAGCAAATCTCTTGAACAAGGCTCCAACCAAGACTGTACCTACCACCCCATATCAAATATGGAGTGGGAAGAAACCCTGTCTTAAGTACCTTAGGACATGGGGATGTCCAGCTTTTGTAAAAAAGCAGCATGCGGACAAGCTCGAGGCACGCTCAGTACTGTGTAAGTTTGTGGGATACCCAAAGAACTCTAGGGGGTATCTTTTCTATTCCACAGAGGAACAAAAGGTTTTTGTTTCTCAGCATGCCCACTTCTTGGAAACTGAATTTTTAGAAAATCAGATAAGTGGGAGCACAATAGAACTGGAAGAAATTCCAGAACCACAAGCTATTACTGAAAGCTTGGAAGAACCAGAAGTTTCAAGAGAACCGGACATCCCAGCGCCACTCCGCAGGAGTAGTAGGCAGTCTCATCCGCCCGAGAGATACTACGGTTTTCTCATAGATGGGGATAGAGAGGATTGCACCATGGGTTATGGTGAGCCTACTAGCTTTCAGCAAGCCATTCAGAGCGGCGACTCGGTAAAATGGCTAGATGCAATGCGGGCCGAGATGGAGTCCATGTACACCAACAAAGTTTGGACTTTGGACTTTGCTCCAGAAGGGGTAAAACCCGTAGGCTGCAAATGGATCTTCAGAAAGAAGATTGGTGTAGATGGGCAGGTTGAGACCTATAAAGCTAGACTTGTTGCAAAGGGTTTTCGTCAAAGACCTGGTTTGGACTATGACGAGACCTTTTCTCCAGTGGCTATGCTGAAATCCATTCGGATCCTTCTTGCCATTGCTACCTTCCACGATTATGAAATCTGGCAGATGGACGTAAAGACGGCTTTCCTAAATGGAAATTTGGAAGAGTGCGTCTATATGGATCAGCCGGAGGGATTCATTCAGAGTGGGAGCAGCGGTAGAGTGTGCAAGTTGCTAAAGTCCATCTATGGACTTAAGCAAGCATCGCGGAGTTGGAACATCTGCTTTGATGATACTGTCAAAGAATTCGACTTTATCAAAAATCCAGATGAACCATGCATTTACAGTAAGATTGTAGGGAGAACTGTAGTATTCCTCGTCTTGTACATGGATGGCATTCTCCTAATAGGAAATGATATTCCTATGCTACAGTCAGTCAAAGGATTCTTGTTGCAGAGGTTCTCCATGAAGGACCTGGGCGATGCCAACTACATTCTGGGGATCCATATCTATCGTGATAGATCTAAGAGGATGTTGGGACTTTCACAGTCAAGGTACATCGACATCATACTGAAAAGATTCAGTATGGAAGATTCCAAGCGCGGTAATCTACCGGCTTGTCACGGGATCACCCTCTCCAAAGAGATGTCTCCCAAGACTGATTTGGAGAGGGATCACATGTCTATTATACCCTACGCTTCTGCGGTAGGCTCTATAATGTATGCGATATTGTGTATCAGACCAGATGTAGCATATGCATTGAGCGTTGTAAGCCGGTATCAGTCGAACCCAGGGGAGAAACACTGGATAGCGGTAAAGAACATTCTCAAGTACCTGAGAAGGACTAAGGAGATGTTCTTGGTGTATGGCGGAAAAGACCTCCAGCTTGAGGCCTTTGCTGACTCCAGCTTCCAGAGTGAAAAGGATGACTCCAAGTCCATGTCGGGTTATGTCTTTACCCTCAATGGAGGGGCGGTTTGCTGGAAGAGTTCCAAGCAGGAGACCGTTGCTGACTCAACTATGGAAGCGGAGTACATAGCTGCTTGCGATGCCGCAAAGGAAGCTGTCTGGATGAAGAAGTTCCTCACGGAGCTTCAGGTGGTTCCTACCATTGTTGATCCAATACCGCTGTATTGCGACAACAACGGAGCTATAGCTTTAGCGAAGGAACCCAGGTCCCATCAGAAGTCCAGGCACATTTTGAGGCAGTATCACCTGATCAGGGAGATCATAGATCGCCAGGAGATCGAGGTGAAGAGAGTTAATACAGAGAACAACACTGCAGATCCACTCACGAAGGCCCTACCCCAGACTCAGTTCGAGCGACTGATCGAGATGATAGGTCTTCGATACGCCAGTACATGGCCTTAGTGCAAGTGGGAGATTGTTAGTGTATATGCCCTAGAGGCCATTATTGTATCATACTAGTTTGTATATTACTTGATGGAAGCTTGGGATATTCACAGTTATATATACAATCTTGCTCGAAATGGTAGTATGCTACTTGGTTTGTCTCTGCTTTAATATGTGCATGTGTTTCTTTTAGCATATTGCTGATATACATATTAGTAGAGCCCTCAGGATCTTTGCTTGATTACCAGCGTTGTGATGGCGCTCACACTCGTGGGAGCTGGGTGATCTATAAGCACATCCTTATACAGGTCCCTAGTCATTGGACTATTGAGACAGGGCATCGATACTCCGGAGTAGACTAGCGTATGCGCTTCTCATCCCAGTGTGGGAGACGGTCTGTCCCACAGCCGTCAGTACATCGTACTTGAGATAGTATGCGGGTGCTCGTTAGGTTACGAGTACACTGGAAAGGACTCATCGGGGACTGTTGGTTGGTATTATACCTATCGTCAGTTATCAGTTCCCAGGTGACATGAGTATAGCTTAGTCCGCTGACTTGACACTGTCACTTCGCCTCGAGTGTGTTCCCACTGCACTTTGATTACTACCCTACCACGGCTCAAAGGAGTCGTGCAAACAGGTAGTTTTTGGGTGCAGTACCGAAGCACTTGGAGGCAGTGATGGTTAGACAGGATTCGTCTCTCCCGGTATTGGAGTTTGACATCGCGCTGTGTCCAGGAGAGCCATTACACGAGTAGTCCCTGGCCAGGGCAAGCGAGATATACTGGTAGGTTTCCAGTGTTATCTCAGGGTGTTCTGGGCTACACTCCGACACGACTTGTACCGCTATTAGGGGACTGACGTTCACCGCCCCCTAGGCCCGCCATGCGATGTATCAGACGAACAGACCGGACTGTACGGAGATTGTCACATACAGGCTCAGTAGGAGTTCAGATGGGGTTCACCTCGTCAGTCTTCTTATCGATATCTACCTGGGGACCGTTACGTACAGCTAGTGCCGCTTGCGGTCTGTGATTAAACCCACTGCCAGCGTAGTGTCGAGTCTTTAGAGTCCCACACAGAGAGCTATTCGCCTTTAGGCAAAATGAGTAGAGGTCGCATGGTTTTGCGACAGGGTTCGTTCACATCCGCGCACTTGTGCACGTTTGCTGTCCGGACAGTTTATACTAGCGGGCTTTGGTTTAAGCCGGATCCTAGTATATGATTTGGGATTGGTTTTTCTCATTGTGTTCGTGTTCCTCGGATCACGAATACGGGTGCGCATGCACAGTTGCTTGAGACAGAGGGAGAGGACTTTGATTAGGGTTAATGACTATTGTCATTTTATTAACCCTAATGCTTATGTGTGTATTATTGTTAATTGATATTAGTTTTATAATTGTGCATGGTTATGGTTGTTGACCATTTGACCTCCTTGACTTGTTGACTATGGTTGACACTTTAACCATCATCATTTCTTTTGGAAGATGCTTTTTGATCCTTGCAAATTGAAATGATAATGGTCATGTCTTGATTAACCATGACAATTATCTAGCTAATTTTCTAATTACAATAATTCACACATATTAGTGAGAATGGTTCACATTATTCTCATTCTATCATTTCATTTCTCTCTCTTGTTCTTCCTCTCCCTCAAGCTCTCCCCTCTCATGTGTTGAGAAACACTTGAGCTTGAGAAAAACCCTCTCTTGATCATCTCTACTCTCATCTAGGGTTGAAGGACTAGCACTTCTTGAACCCTAGTTACTTCTAGCTTAGAGTTGAAGCCAAAGGTTGAGGCTTTCGGGTGGATCTTTCTTTGACGGGAGAAGACGACAAGGTGACCTCCTTCCACTACTCCAAGGAGCAAGGAGAGAAGGACATAAAGCCCAAGGTATAACCTTTCTAGCACTTAGCTAGTTTCTAGTTAGCTTTAGCAAGTTTTTGTTTAGCAAAGATCCTTCATAGTGTAGTCCATGTTGCCTAAGTTGATAAAAATCCGATTTTTATTCCGTTTTCCGCCTCCCCGCAAGTACCGGGGTGGGCAACGTGGACTTACAGATTTGAGAGCCAATTTGGGGGGTGATTTGAGGAATTGGGATTTGATTCGTCTTGATGGATTGTGATCCTACCACGATGTCAGGATTCCGTGAAAATGACATATTTCACTCCATACCTCACCTTTATCTATTTGTGCACTGTTTCATGTATTAGGAGTACCTGTTAGTGTACCTTTCATGAGTGTTGCACATTTACATTCTCATACCCCCATTGCATGATTATTGCATACTGTGTCATATTATTATTGCTTTATATATATTGGTTGTACTTGTTAGTGTACTTTCCATTATTCTACATTCATATGACCTGTTATTACTGTAAATTGCATATCTTAGATTCATGCTGTACGTACATTCCTGCGATTACCTGCATATGTTATTTACTATTCACGAGTTGGCAACTCACCCCCGTTGTGCCACAGGTGTTACAGAGAGTTTCCCAGAGTAGTCGAGGCTGGCTATTCATCTATCATCTTTTGCTACAGATACCGCATCGGCTCACAGTGTGCTGTTTTGTTCAGGTGGGTTTTGGTGGTTATCTGTATTTGTATTGTATATTCATTGTATCTTGTACTCTCCATCTACTATTATGTTGTTGACTTAGAGACTTGGTGATGACGATATTGTATAAATTGTGGATTTGTTGACTTTTATACAGTTTCCTTTCTATCGTCTTCTTTTTCTTCGCTACGGCGTCGTATATTTGTTGTGGTGGTTGTTTTCCGCCTTTGGGCGTGGATTTGCTCCCGTTGGGGATGCTTTACATTATATTTATGTTGTACCCATTTTTGGGGTTGGTTTTTATAAATGAGGTGCTGCCGAAATTTTCAAGAAAGAAAATTGGACTTAAAGAATTTATATTTGAGATTTTTTTTTATGGTTTAAACAATGTTTCTTATCTTTTCTTGTCTTTTAATGGTTTAGATTTCTGGGTTTTGGCTTTCTTTTACTACGTTACGCCTGTAAACATTGCGTAGTATTAGGGCCGTCACGTGCCAATTTCGGGTCGTGACAAAACTGTACATACCCTTGACGAAGGCCAAAATAGTAGTACGACTGTCCCAAACTAACGCATCTATCTATGCTGCAGAAAAGTAACAATTAGCTACCATACACTATGCCTTGACGAAGGCCAACATACATAGCATGAATAATAAGTGCTACCGTTCTGAAATGACGGAGGGCTACGAATGGTTTCTGGCGAAAACCTTTAACGTAATGAACTTGATATCGTTGAAGGAACTGATAGCTTTGTAAAAATATAGTGACGAAAACCTTTGCTAAAGAGGTCACTCCCGGTGAAGGGATCTCGGCTTTTTCCCCGTAGAATGAGGTGCAGGATATTCCAACTGAATACCACGATGCAAAGCAAAAGTAATCGGCTATAGTGAAGTTATTTCCCTGACGCAAACTTTTGTCCAAGGGGTCACTCCCGGTGAAGGGATCTCGGCCCTTGCTTCGTCGACTGAGGAGCTGGATATTCATAACCGAATACCACTGTGCAAAACAAAAGAGAACGCCCTTGCAATAACAGCTTTTTGAAAAATGTTCCAACAACATCAGAATAGGTTTGTTTATCTTGCATTGATCCGAATCAACGCAGTCCCATCAATTGATCACACCACAAAAGAACGAAAATAATGATGTACGTATATGCCATCTGCATTCGCCACTGGGTCCCGTCATCACCCGTTAGGTTACTTAACTAACGACAGAGCGGGGAATGGACTAGCGCGGATGCAAAACATATACAACATCTACTAGTATATATAATATATAATTTTCGCTCAAGGCGTGATAAAATGCAACATCGCAGAAATGTACAGCATCACAGAACAATACAGATTTCTGGGATCCCCGGGTTTCATAGAGCCGCTGCTGAAACCCGACGTTCCCCTGGTCGTGTGGATAGCCTGTGCAATGAAATCCTAGACCCCTACGGGCGCGGCAAGTTACCCGCCAAAACCTGAAGCGAGGCAGCCCCCTTCAGATACGTGAATGGACCACCCAGCACTTCACGGAATCCGGTAACTTGGGCACCCCTCCTGGGTCAACCTATACCCCCTATGAGTGCGGCGAATAGCCCGCCAATTCTAGAGTAAAGCCCCCTCCGTCTCAACGCCATAACATGCGGGCTTGTTGCCCTCTAGAACCCGGCTATCTGTGCACCCCTCCACGGGGTAATCCTAGTACAGAAAGTAAAAAATACATACAACGGGTACATCGACCTCGACCCGGTCGTGCCCCAAAAGAATAATACAAACAGGCAGTGACGGCAGTCCACATGTCGGACGCTCGCCCCGCAATATCAAATGTACATATAAAACAAAACTGTACTAACATTGCATCCAGGCTATCCCCCACGACTGATCCGCAACATCACAGCACAACACAGAACATCAACGTGAATGTCACGTTCGCAAATCCGTCTAAAAGGCCTATAGCAGTTAGACAGGATTTACCGATCGAATGACATTCACGGTCGCAGATATAATGTAAATACTGTGAACTAACATGTTTAAACTTTTCGATCGATCAAAATTATCAAAGTGGGCCCCAAGCAATACTGTAGCACTCACAGAAAATCTGGGCCCAAAAAGAATATCCCAAAACCCCTATTTCCTAATCAGAAGCCTACTGTGAAAATATGGTGCAACGATTCCACTTACCCACCGCGGAACCGCGACCAAACCCCTGGTTTGGCCGCGTTTCCGCGGTCATAGTAAGGAATCATTGAATCGTATTTTCCCAGAATTCTTAGAATTTCTTGCATGTCTTTCTGCAATGACCTGAAAAATTTTTGGAGCTGAAAAAATTTCGACAGAGAACACATGCACTAAAAATACGGTTTTTGGGATTTTGTTCGATCAAGTCTTTAAACATACTAGAGCAAGCTAGGTAGGTTAATGGCGTGGCTCTGATACCAATGTAAGTCCGCGGCGGCGCCCCGGCCGTCGATCCGACGCCGGAAATGCGGAAATGAAAAACTTTGCAAACTAGCAAACCGGCACCACCGCGCACTTTTAACCCGGATCAGGCCATTAACCTAGCTACTAGCAAACAACAAGATGGGTAGAGAAGTATACTAAGCGATCCGTGTCCTTCGGTCTTCGTCTCCACTCCGATCTCCCGCGGAAACTCCGTCCGTCACCTCCTCGTCGAAAAGGGCACGACATAGCCGGATTCTTTTACGGGCTCCCACCTCTGGACCGAGGCAACTCGGGCGCGAAGTTGGCTAGCCGATGCGTCCAAGGTTTGCTGTAGGCTAGTGTAGAAACTATGTCTCTTTGGGGTTTAGTGTAGTTTCCTTTGATGTGGAGGTGAAGAGAAGAATGAACTTTGGAGAGATGAGCAATGTAATTTTAGCAAGCATAAATGAGAACCACACCAAAATGAAATTTCCTCTCATCTCTCCTCCTCTAAGTGGCCGGCCTCAAAGTGATAATGGTGGAGGGAATGATATCTCAAGAATAAAGCAAGAGGAGAATGTAAATTAAAGGAGAAAAAGTCAAACCAAGGTCAAAACCATTTCTAATCTCATTCTAATCTCATAAATGCAAAAGATTGATTCAAAAGGAATCTCATCATGAGATAACAATCATGAAGCCACAAATATGTAAGAAAACCCTCCACAAAAAGTTATTTGCACTCTTGCAAATAACCCCCTCCATCGGAAAGTCCGGCCGCGAAAGAACAAAGGAAAACCGGCCGGAACGGAATGCAAACTGGCAACTTCAGAAAACTGATCCCGTAATAAATTACAGGAAAACCCCGCTACTGCATATACATGCCCGCATTTGTATTCCTACTGAACACAAATGCAAAGAGACAAAATCTACACTATCTAATACTAGGATCCGGCTTAAGCCAAAGCCGGCTAGTAAAAACCGTCCGATCATGATCCGTGCAATACCGCACGTATCTGATCGAACCCTGCCATATCTCCATACGGCCTCTACAGCGTTTTGCCCGAAACCTGAGTAACTCTGTGTGGTGGACTCTAAAGACTCGTCAATACTATGGCTGTGGATTTAACCACTAGCACGTCAGAGGTATTAGCCATACGTGACGGGCCACCAGCTATTGACCAAAAGGGACGTCGATGAGCGAACTCATCCTGACACCCTACTGAGCCTGTCAGTGACAATATCCGTACAGTCCGGTCCGTTCGTCTATGAGCATCGCATGGCGGGCCTAGGGGGTTGGTAAAAGTCAGACCCACAAAAGCGGTACAAGTCGTGTCGGAGTGTAGCCCAGAACACCCTGAGATACTACTGGAATACCTACCAGCAAATCTCCTGCCTTGGCCAAGGACTTTTCATGTTCTTGCTCTCCTAGACACAGCGCGACCTCACCCCGAATACCGGGAGAGACGAACCCCTGCAGATCCGCTCACTGCCTCCATATGGCTCGGGACTGTACCCAACTAAAACCTGTTTGCATGACTCCTTTGAGCCGTGGTAGGGTAGTAATCAAAGCACAGTGGGAACTCACACGAGACAAATGACGATCTCAGGTCGATGAACTAACCTGTACACATGTCACCAGGGAACTGCTATCTGACGTCAGGTATAATACCAACTAGCAGGTTCCCGGCGAGTCCTGTCCGGTGTACTCATAACCCAATGAGCACCTGTATACATCTTAGGTGAACCAACTGACACCAGTGGCTTGTGAGACTGGCCACCGCCCCTCGTCGGGGTCTCGACTGTATACACTAGTCTACTCTGGAGAATCGATGCCCTGTCTCGAAACTCCCACGACTAGGGACCTTTTAAGGATGTGCTTATAGACTCCAGCTCTCACGTATATGATCGCCCTCATACTGCTGGTAGTCAAGCAAGAATCCTAGGGGCTCTATCAACATGTAATAGCGACTCATAAGGTCACCTAAAGCAGTACACGATGATAAAGATAATCCGGATAGCATACTATCATCCTGAGTAAGACTGTCCTACTTGGACAGGTCCTCCCTCAATCATTGCAATCACGTGCCTGTGATCCAATAATTGACTCTGAGGGCACTATCTCCAACATACTAGACCCATGTTATGGGCGATGGATGTTCCTACATTCATCGATGTTTGACATCAAGATCATATACGGGTGCTCAGTGGTGACTGGGTACACTGGACGGACTCACCGAGAACTCATATATGGAATTATATCTATCGTCGGATAGCAGTTCTCAGGTGATACTGGTATAGGTTAGTCTGTAGATCCGAGATCGTCATAGAGTCTTGTGTGCTCTCCCACTGTACTTTGATTACCACCCTACCACGGATCTACTGAGTCGTGCAAACAGGTGGCCGTTGGGTACAGTCCCGAGACACATGAAGGCGATGAGCAATAGGAGGGGTTTCGTCTCTCCCGGTATTGGGAGTTGATGCTGTGCTGTGCTCGACTGGTTATATCAGTAAGTCCCTGTCCAGGGCTGCTGAGATTTACTGATAAGTGTTATCAGTAGTTTCTCGATCTGTTATAGACCATTCACTGGCACGACTTATTGAGTTATTGGGGTCGACGTTACCATCCCTAGACTCGATATGCAGCATATCTGACGAAGAGACCGGACTGTACGGTAGTGTTGCCGGTTGGCTCGACAGGAGTTGTAGCAGGTTCGCTTGTTTTCTTCTTATCGCTCAATACCCGGGTGGCCGTTACGTTTAGATGACCGCTTGCGGCTTAGGGGTGCTTGATATGATCATCACCCACTGCCGGCGTATTGATGAGTCTTAGAGTCCCACAAAGGAGTTGCCTAGTCCAGGCGAAACGTTGTGGTGCGCGTATGCGATATGCGCATGGACCCGGTTAAAATGCGCGTATGAGATACCGTATATTAATTGGGCGGCTTGCTTTTGGTCGGGTCGTATATGATATGACCGGGTTGATAAATCAAGTGTTGATTTATCATTTAACCATTAGCTTCTCACTAGAAATCCTATCTTGTTTCTTTTGGATGTATGCATGCATGTATGCATTCATTCTTGTTCATGCACATATGGATGTGCATGCACACATGCATACATACATCATTCTATCATGGTTGTTTATACATTGAGAATGGTGGCAATATAAGACTCACACCATGGGTTTTTATATGGATTATTATTGCATTTGTGTTAAAACAAAAGGAAAAAGAAAAAGGGTTAATTCATAGAATGTTTCTACACTCTTATTCATCTTACCATGCTCACCTACTTATTAACCCTTGGTTATTTTTCCTTTGGCGTTTTAAACTCAAATAAAATAATATCTTTATCATTAACCACGGTTTGAAATGAGAAGTGGAAAATATATATACTTATATTTTTCATTTTTCTCATTAGAGTTTATCTTCTCTTCTTCTTAAAAAAGCCATCATCTTCTTCAACCTTGATCTCTTGCTCTCTAGACTTTTCAAGTGAGCAAAATACTCAAAAAGATAGGATTTTGAAGTGAGAAAGAGAACCACAACACCATTCTACATAAGTCTAGCCCACTTGTTTAGCGTGTTAGCTTCATTTCATCCTCTTGTTAAAGTGAAGTTGCTAGCTTGGAAAAAGGAGCTTCGGGTGGATCATCGTGGACGTTAGAAGACCTCAAGCTAATCGTTTTCCAACTCTCAAGTGGCCAAGGAGTCTACAATAGGGAGCTACAAAGGTTGTGCTCTTAAAACCCTAGCCTTTGTTACATATGATGTTGGTTAAAGTTTATGAAACCCTAATTTTCTAGGATAGATCCTTTGTATGCTTACTTAGCACCATAAAAATTTGATCTTTGTGACATGTGATGCTTCCAAACCTCTCATAGGGTGCTAGGTAAACCTAACAGCTTGGACATATATAGAGAGGACTTTCTTACTCGACATGATAGTATACTATCTGGTTGCTCTTTATCTTAACATATACGCTTGTATTATTATACTGTCTCTCTGTTACATGTTGATAAAGCCCTTAGGATGTAGGCTTGACTACTAGGACTATGATGCAGATCATACTAGTGGGGCTTGTGTAGTCCGCAAGCACATCCTTTAACAGTTCCTAGTCGAGGGAGTATCGAGACAGGGCATCGATATTCCAGAGTAGACTTGTGTGTATGTTTCTTGACCCTGTATGGGGCGATGATGTTGGGTTACGCCAGCGCCCTGGCCATCAAACCGCGGCTCAATGCGGAACAAGAATTTTAAAAACTGGTGCTAATGGAACACCCCGCTACGGATCTACCATTAACCATAATCTAGAAAACTATATATATAGGAGTTTAGAAAGGTTATATCGAATGATCCATGTCCTTCGGTCTTTAACCTTCATCCCAAGCTCCTAGTGGCCACCATGATCAAGCTTGGTCGCCGGCCTCCCTCTATCGAAGATGATCCACCTGAGGATTTATAGTCCGAGCTCCAACCTCATAGCCGAGGTAAGTAGGGTACCTAGTTCTCTAAACCAGATAGCCTAGAAGATATAGAGTCTAATGCTGAATTGATTTGTCTCTAAACACCCTACGTTTCTCAATACATGAGACTATTAGGGTTGTTGTAGAAGAAGAAGCCATGAGAGGATGAGAGTGTGAAGTGAAGAAAACTCTTAAGTGAAGAAAATGCCCAAGTGTTGTGAGCTATTATCAAATGAAGCATGCCACAAAAATAATATCTCAAGTCTCACAAATATCTTACAACACTTAATTAAATCAAGCATGCTACAATAGTAACTCATAAGTCATCCCATGAGTCACTTATTGTGCCATGCTTCATTTAAAGCCAAGACACAACTCATCCTCCACCTCATTTCATCATTTAACAAAAATTATTAAAACTAAAATGAGGTGGCATCTTCTAGAAGCAACTTGTAATAAATTACAAGAATACCCCTCATCCGTATATACATACCCGTATCCGTATTCCGACAAAATACGAATGCAATGAGACGAAATTAATCCAACAATATAATACTAGAAACCGACTTAAAACCAAAGCCCACTAGTATTATCCATCCGAATCATGATCCGTGCATAAGTGCACGTATATGATCGAACCCTGCCATAAAACCATATGGTCTCTACATCGTTTCGCCCGAAACAGGGAAACCCTCTGTGTGGGACTCTAAAGACTCGTCAATACGCTGGCAGTGGGTTTAACCACAAGCATGTCAGTGGCACTAGCTGTACGTAACGGTTACCCAGGTATTGAGCGAAAGGAAGGCCGACGAGCAAAGTCATCCGAACCCCTACTGAGCCTATTTGTGATAATATCCGTATAGTCCGGTCTGTTCGTCTAAGAGTATCGCATATCGAATCTAGGGGGTGGATAAAGTCAGACCCCTAATAACGCGACATTTTGTGTCGGTATGAAGTCCATCACAAACTGAGAAACTATCGATCCCTGATCAGTAATTCTTGTCTACCTTGGCCAAGGATTTCTGGTGATGGCCACCCGTGCACAACGCGACATCAACCCCTAATACTGGAAGAGACGAATCCCCGACGATCCACTCACTGCTTCCATGTGGCTCGGGATTTTACCCAACTAAAACCTGTTTGCACGACTCCTTTGAGCCGTAGTAGGGTAGTAATCAAAGCACAGTGGGAACTCATACGAGACTAATGATGATCTCAGGTCGACAGAATAACCTGTAAACATGTCGCCTGGGAACTGCTATCTAACAATAGGTACAATACCAACTAGCATGTTCCCGGCGAGTCCGTCCAGTGTACTCATAACCCAATGAGCACCTGCATACTATCTTAGGTGAACAAACCGACACCGATGGCTTGTGAGACCTGGCCACCGCCCTTCGTCCGGGTCTCGATAAGTATACACTAGTCTACTCTGGAGTATCGATGCCCAGTCTCGATACTCTCTTGACTAGGGACATTTAAGGATGTGCTCATAGACCACTGATTTTCACGCTTTCACCGTGTCGTTTTAAAAAGAATTTGAAATAACCGCAATCAAGACGGCGTCGCGTGTAGCGAGCCGCGATGAGTACAGGACGTCCGCAGAGAGATGGTAGGTTTTTTAAGCTTGTTTTAACGAGTTAATATCGTAACTTGAGTTGTTGTTTATACTAAGTGTCGTAACTATGATATATTCAATAAAAAGACTTGTTAGGGGTTGTTTTAGGTTATCTTGCGTTAGGATGATGTTTGTCGTTTCTGTAACATTTCAGAAAATATAAAATATTATTTTTGGAATTTAATATTAAAATAATATATTTTGCGAAAACTACCCGATTTGCGAGATTGGGGTTTTCGTAAAATGGTATAAATATATACCAATATTTGTGAAATAATTGGTGATTAAAATGATTTATTTATTTCAAAATATATTTATCGGATTTGGCATTTTTATAATTAATTATATGCAGTTTAAATAAAAATTGATTAGTGCACTACTAATCGCGATTAGGCCAAATCCGTGTTTCTATATTTTTCTATGGTTAGTGTACCATGACATGTTGCATTTGGTTGCATGTTATTTCATTTGTATTTGTTTATATTTGGTTTTAAAAGAAAAGAGAAAAGAAAAGGGAAGCTAAAAGACAAAAGAAGATAATTGGGAGGTGGGCATAAGAGAGAGAGAGAGGGGGCTGCCATCTTTCCTCCCCCATTGCTTTTCTTCTCCTCCTTCATCCTCATATTCCCTCCACCTCCATCTCTAAGTATCATCTCAAAATCCTCATCAAAACCCTATACTCTCTTCATTAAAAATGATCCCCAACTCATCCTCAATACATTGGACCTTTCAAAGTTGGTGTTTGAAGACTTTGAGCAACTCAAAAAAAATTCTTGAGTTTCCAAATGAGGTATTTCCTACACCATTAGCTTAGTAAATTAGTTTCTTTAGTTTCTATTTTATTTTAGAATTGGTTTAGTATGGATTAGTGATCTTGGAATATTCCAAGTTGAGGTTAGGGTTTGAGTTGTGTTGTGGTAATGGGTAGTGGCTGTTACAAGACCTTAGTGTGGGTTGTACGGCCTAGAATAGAGAATACGAACTTAAGATTTTTTCCGTGTCATTTTTATATTGGTTTTTAGCCTACAGGGAATCTGGAGTAACCTGGGCCACTTATGAGAAAAACTAGCAACTCTAGAGACCTAGTTAGACCAATAGGAGACCACCCTGAGAAGACGAACCAGAACTGAGCAGTCTTGGCCGAGCTGGCCGGATTTCTAGGGCATGTGGCCGGCCACATTGTGGTATTTGGTGTTTAGGTTGGTCCTGTAGCTCACTTACCCCACTGTACTGCTAGTTTGGCCTGATTTTACCTGAACCAAAATCTAGGACCATTTTCTTTAGTTGCTGTTTTGATTTGTAGCTTTCGCATGACTTGAAGTTTTGATATTTGTGTTTTGTATCGGTCACTTGACGTTTATACGTCGATATCGGGAGTTGTTTGGTTATTCTTGCACGCGTAACCATAGGTTTTAACCTATGTGTGATTCGGGTGCTGTTTTGGTTTTGTGCGCGATTTCTGTTTATGATACTATGTGTTTATATGTGTAGGCACCCTCACGTGGATTTCAGATAATGAGGAGGAGCATGGTGACATCGACTTCGACAAGCAAGGATCAAGGTGAGTAGATTTATATCTACGGGGGAAGTTGGGTGGATGGTGTATAGCACCCCCGTACATTATAATGGAAACCCCCCCGTACATTATAATGGAAACCGATATATATATATATATATATATACACATATATATATATATATATACATATATATATATATACATATACATATATATACATATATATATATATATACATATATATATACACACACATATATATATATATATATATATATATATATAGAATTTGGTTAGAGAGACCATGCGAGAACTTATGGATATGGTTAAAGGATTGGTAGGAGTCAAGATATGCCACGACCTAAGTTATAGTTAATGGTTTTAGTGTGAAATGATATGATATAAAAGTTGTCTCGAATTGATATATATGGATATGAAACATGAATATGAATCACGATAGATATATATGTAGTTGCGAGAGAATAAGTGTGAGATATTGATGTGAGTTATTAAAGTGATGAAAAGAGTATACTATGTGATATGATGACTTGGTTTGATATGCCGTTATATGGATGCTAGTCGATATGAGACAATTAATACCTTTGTCGGTCCACGATATGAGATTGATACGGATGTGACATGGGATATAGGTATATAGATATATAATGTTATGAATCATGAGTGATATGCCGTACGAGACGTTAGGTCCATACCCTCATTGCCATATAGGTTGATAGGATCCCTAATGGTTTAATGACGCCGTATGATGGATACCGTACTTTCACGACCCGAAATTTGGCACGTGACGGCCCTTAAACCACGCAACGTCTATAGGCGTAACACAATCTAAGTAAGCCGAAAACCCAGCAAATCTAAACCATCAAAAGTAGTAAGTGATAAGAACATTGTTAAAAACTTTTGGGAATCTCAAGTAAAAATTCTTTAAAGTCCAAATTTACTTCCTTTAAAAATTTGGCAGCACCTCCATTGTAAAAACTAGCCCCAAAAAGGGTACATACAAAAGATATAAGTAAAGCATCCCAACGGGAGAAAACCATGCCCAAAGGCTGGAACAACCACCACAAGCAGATATACGACGCCGTAGCGAAGAAAATGACAATATAAAGTGAAACCAACATAAAGGATAAAGCTGCATAAAAAGGCCGGCTCCCACAAGCACGACACCCAGTGTCACAAAACAATATACAATATCATCCTCACATCTCGTCTCTAAGTCAATTCATGAAGTAGTAGATGGAGAGTACTAGATACAACAAGATATACAATGAGCAACATCGGATAACCGCAAAACCTACCTATAGCAAAACTGCTCATAGTCAGCCGTAGCGGTATCCACTGCAAAAGATGATACGATAAGAAGAAGCCCTGCCGCGACTGCTCTGAGGGGCTACCTGTAAAACACTGTGGCACAACGAGAGTGAGTTGCCAACTCGTGAATAGTTAATAACATCATGCAGGTAATCGCAGGTATGCACGTACTGCGATAATCTATCACATGCAAGCTGATAGCAATAAATGACAATATGTATATGCAACAGTCATGAAAGGTACTCTATCAGGTACTACTAAAACATGAAGCAATGCATATCAAATGAAAGCTGAGTATGGGATAAAACATGTCATCCTCACGGAATCCTCATCGTGGAAAGACCAGTGTCCATCAATGACACTCCAAATCCCAATACCTCAGGCACCGCATTCTCAGATCAGCCCTCATATCCTGTAAGTCTCATGGAACTTGAGTGTCCAACATTGACACCCGGAAACATCATAAAAAACTAGTGTCCAGCATCGACACGTAAATACTCATCTCTTAGGCGCCGTCACCAGGACCGACCCTCATGTCCGTACATCTTATGGAACCTGAGTGTCCAATATCGACACTCGCAATCTACATATCATGTCCCTACATAACTCCGGTCGGTATCCCCCAGATAACCGCCGAGTCCAAATACTATCACCGGTAAGGTAGTACTCCCCTGCCTTGGGCTCAACACCATCATCTGCGATCTTCTTGCCCCGGGGTACCTCCGGGCCCCACCATGTACCCGCACACAGCCTCATACAACTCCTCGCATCGGGTTTCTAACACAAGTCTCAGAACCGAGAAATCTCATGGTGGACGCATCGAAATATCATATCAAGAGAAACTGGGTTTTTCAAACAATACATAATTTCATGAAATACCACGGTTCTCAAATCCAGAAAACATCATATGAAATCCATATCTAAATGCGTAAATCCATGAAATATAATATATGCAACATAAAACAGTAATATGAGCATATCAAGGAAAAACCGCTTTTTAAATGCATCAAGTTATTTAATATATCACGCGGTTTCCAAATTTCTCCAAAGTCCATGCAACATCATATAAAGGTGAACATGTAGCTATAGCAAGGCATATGTGGGTGTACATGTAAGTATGTATGCATGCTGTACATGTAGCTATAGTAAGATACGGGTATATACCTATCAATAATGATGTAATACCTATAGGTATGTGTGTAAACATGTAGGTATAGCAAGGCATATGTGTAAACATGTAGGTATACAAGTATGCTATATTTCATATGCACAATAGATAAGAATTAATGTCTCAATGTCACTAACCATACAATATCACATATGTATGTGGGTTGTGCGTGTCTTGGCAATTATCGACGGAGTGTGTGTAGCATACAATTAGTGCTCGTATAACATGAACTGTCAATAATAGTGCAGTGTCCAATGGGTACAAGTCCAAGCACAACAAGTAATAATATGAAATGAAGTTCATGCACAATCTCTATATGTGCAATAAACTTATAAATAATAATCATATCATTGAATCTAGCTAGACGCATAACGCCATACGGGCGATTCCCATGTAGATGTTAAATCTACTCACAGATAATCTTGGGCTAAGTAAAGCTAACCACTTGCTTTCCCTTCTTCGTAGCGTCCGAAGTCCCCACCTGCGACCCTAAAATCATACAACAATCATAACAAGTGCATATTAGAAATCGACCAATAACACGTACAAACTACGTTTGACCGACGCACCAACTCCAAACAAACTCTCAAGTGTTCGTTTAGTGGCTGACGTGCATAGCGACACTACGAAACCAACCCAAGAGCAACAGCTACACAAAGTACACGAACCGTGTCGGATAACGTAACACGCGTAGTCGAAACACTAGAAACAAGCAAAGTGATCCCATATTTTGTATACTGTCAAAACACAAAAATCAAACAGTACCAAACACTTCTAAACAACTGCAGACAGCTACCCTACAAAACCCAAGGCCTAACTCTACCCAATGGCCGAGCTCGCCGGATCCTACCCTAATATCGCTGGCCAAAACTGAGCTTATGGGGTTCGTGCTTCAGGTGTTCACTTAGGGTCACTAGTACAACACTACTACATTGATATATTTTCCAGTATACATTCGGGGTCACAGCAGATCACAGATATCCTATAATGACACTAAAAATACGATATATGCATGAAACCAAACTTTAAGTGTTCTAAACTAAAACTAGTAAGCTACACAACACTAAAAACACCTACTTAACAGTTTGAGATCATTACCTAACCACACATGCTCAAAAATCCTAGCTTTCCAAGCTCCAAGGGATCCTAGCGGCTAAAACATAACTTGAGAAGGGTTTTAGTGAGGTTTAATGAAGGTTTAGCAAGGTTTAGTGAAGGAGTAGTGAGGGTTCAGTTTGAGGGAAGAGAAGATGAAGAAATAATGAGAATGAGAGAGTGTGAGATGATAATGAGAGAGTGAGGTGAGATAGAGATGAGAGGGTGAGTGTAGGGTAAGTGCACCCTTGCACTTACTCTCTCCCACTCCATCATTAATGCAAGCATGACTCCTCATGAGTCACTTTGCCACCTCCTCTCCAATCCAAAACACAAAGAAATATCTCACAACAAAAATCTATGGGTTAAACAAGGCATGGATTAGCTTAAAGGTGTCATGGTCATTAAACAAGATTAACACTAACTAGCTCTCACATTAACATGCACAAGTGTGTGCAAGCCAAAATAATTAATAATAAAATATTAATTAATTGTTATAAAATGTGAGGAAACCAAATTGGTAAACTTTTTACAGAAAACCCGCATTATCGCTTAATTAACACTAATCGCATTCTAAGGTGTTACAATCTCCCCCCTTAAAGAAATTCGTCCCCGAATTTAAAATTCTTACTATGCGTACCTTCAAAGAGATGAGTGCAAAACTTCCACATCTCGCTCGCAGCCTCCCAAGTGATCTCTTTACTAGACGGGCTACGCCAAAGAAAACCTCCACAGATGGCAAGACCTTTGACCGAAGTTTCTCCACCTGCCGATCCACTATCACTATCGGCTGCTTGGTGAACGAAAGATCGCGTCCCAGTTAAATGGTCTGGTGCTGAATCATGTGAGAAATGTCATGAAGGTATTTGCGAAGTATCGACACAAGGAATACGGGTTGAATACTCAGAAATCTGGGCGGAAGTGCCGGTAACGGTACTAACTCGCTCGTGGATCTCAAAAGGACCTACAATTCTGAGACTAAACTTCCTTTCTTCCCAAAACTCAACACGCCATTTATCGGAAAAATCCGTAGGAATACATGATCTCCCACTGCGAACTCAAGTCTGTGATAACGACGGTCGGCATAAGACTTCTGTTTGCACTGGGCTGCTCTCATCCTGTCTTGAACCAACTGGATTGTAACATTTTAGAAAAAATAAAATATTATTTTGGGAATTTATAAAATTAAATAATAAATATTGTGAATATTTTAATGATGCGGTATAATTAAATACCCTTAAATTGGGGAATATTTGGAAAATTATAGGAATTTCTGAAATGAGGGCATTTTAAATGATTTAAGCAAATTATAAATTCATTATGATCAAATATATTCCATTTTTATGCTAATCGCGATTAAATATCAGTAATCGTGCATTAAGCTTGATTTGTGCACATGACATGCACCATGTCATATTTCACATTTTTACATTTTCCTACCATGGTCTTTTCCTCATTTTTTCTTTCATGGTTTGGTTTTAAAATAAGAAGAGAAGAAAGGATAAAGGAAAAAGAAAAGAAAAGGAAAAGAAAACAAAAGAAAATGAAAAGGAATAAACTATTGGGTATGGGCATGAGAGAGAGAGGGTGGGGGGCCAACTTAGACCATGGCTCATTGTTTCCCTCTTCATCTCTTCATCTTGCTTCTTCCTCTCATCCCCCATGGCTGCCCTCCACCTCCTCCCTCCTCAAACACCTCTCAACACACCCAAAAACACCTTAAAACGTCATCTCAACTTCATTAAAAACTTGCACAAGCTCCCTACAAACACTTTGGACCAAGAAAAATTGGATTTTGAGCACTTGGGGAAACTCAAGAAAATTGTTGAGTTGCCAAAAGAGGTATTTTCTTCACCATTAGCATAGTATTTCATTCACTTTAGTATCCATGCATGTTTAGAAGTGTTTTAGTGTTGTTTTGTGAACTTTAAAAGCGGGAAACAGCTTATAATGGCACAGCTTCTAGAAGAGGTTAGGGTTCTTTTTGAATCTAAAAGTGTAATTGAGATTAGTAGAGACCATACAATACCTTTAGTGTGTGATTAGAGACTTAAAACAGAGAATTAAACCCCGCAACATGAACTTAGAAACCCCGATATCGTATTTTGTAAACTTTGGTGATGGTATTTTGACATCTGATATAACCTCGGTGACCTGAAAATTTTATAGCGATCACAGTGAGTCATGCAAGCAACCTGGAGTATACCAAAAAGACCCGAGCCCCAACCCCCTAGATGAGGCCGCAAATTTAATCTTCCTGGTCGCAATTTGCGGCCAGGTTATGGATGTCTGCCTCCAGGTTTGGTCCATGGCTCCATTTGCAGTAAAATAGACCCCCCACATATGCAAAATTGGCTAATTTCACTTAGGGTAAAATCTGGAAGTGCTTTTCATGATTTCTGATTTCGTTTTGTGAATTCTGTGAACTTGGAATTTGGTATTTGTGTTTCCCCTCGATCACTTGACCTTTGTACGTCAATTTCGAGGGTTGTTTGGTCATTCTTGCATGTGTAGACCATATGTTTAAACCTATGTATGATATGCGTGCCGTTTTGGTTTTCGTGTGCGATTTTGGTTTACGATACTATGTATGATATGTAGGTACCCCATGTAGACTTCGGATGATGAAGAAGAGGATGACGACATCGACTTCGGTGAGCGATGATCAAGGTGAGTAGATATATATCTACAGGGGAAGTCGGGTGGATGGCGTATAGCACCCCCGCAGTTTCGTAGTGTAGTATACGAATACATATACCTATATATATAAATATGTTTATTGTGAGACTAGAAGATTTTCAAGATAGGTTTTAAATGTTCATGGGTTAGTTTTAGTATATTAGAAGTAACATAGTTATTTTCTTAGTCGCGAACCCTAGAGTTAAGGTTTACATACACGCGCACACACACATGCATACGTTTCATTACTTGTGCCTATATGGGGACACACACACACACACACACACACACACACACACACACACTCATATACATATATGTGTGTGTGTGTGTGTGTATTGTTAGTGTATATGCCCTAGAGGCCATTACTGTATCATACTAGTTTGTATATTACTTAATGGAAGCTTGGGATATTCACAGTTGTATAGACAATCTTGCTCAATATAGTAGTATGCTACTTGGTTTGTTTCTACTTCAATGTGTACATGTGTTTATTTTAGTATATCACTTATACACATTAGTGGAGCCCTTAGGATCTTTGCTTGATTACCAGCATTGTGATGGCAGTCACACTAGTGGGGGCTGGGTAATCTATAAGCACATCCTTATGCAGGTCCCTAGTCGCAGGACTATTGAGAGAGGGCATCGTTACTCCAGAGTAGACTAGCGTATGCGCTTCTCATCCCAGTGTGGGAGATGGTCTGTCCCACAGCCATCAGTACGTAGTACTGGAGATAGTATGCGGGTGCTCGTTGGGTTACGAGTACACTGGACTGGACTCGTCGGGAACTGTTGGTTGGTACTATACCTATCGTCAGTTATCAGTTCCCAGGTGACATGAGTACAGCTTAGTCCGCTGACTTGACACTTTCACTTCGCCTCGAGTGTGTTCCCACTGTACTTAGAGGTAGTAGTTGGGTGCAGTCCCGAAGCACTTGGAGGCAGTGACGGTTAGACAGGATTCGCCTCTCCCGGTATTGGGGGTTGACATCACGCTGTGTCTAGGAGATCCATTATACGAGTAGTCCCTGGCCAGGGCAAGCGAGATATACTGGTAGGTTTCCAGTGTTATCTCAGGGTGTTCTGGGCTTCACTCCGACACGACTTGTACCGCTATTAGGGGACCGGCGTTTACCGCCCCCTAGGCCCGCCATGCGATGTATCAGACGAACAGACCGGACTGTATGGAGATTGTCACATTCAGACTCAGTAGGAGTTCAGATGGGTTTCACCTCGTCCGTCTTCTTATCGGCATCTACCTGGGGACCGTTACGCACAGCTAGTGCTGCTTGCGGTCTGTGGTTAAACCCACTGCCAGAGTAGTGTCGAGTCTTTAGAGTCCCACACAGAGGGCTATTCTCCTTTGGGAAAAACAGAGTAGAGGTCGCATGGTTTTGCGACAGGGTCCGTTCACATCCACGCACTTGTGCACGTTTAGTGTCCGGACGGTCATTACTAGCGGGCTCTGGTTTGAGCCAGATCCTAGTATATGCTTTGGGGTTAGTTTTATCTCGTTGTGTTCATGTTCCTCGGAACATGAATGCGGGTGTGTATGCACAGTTGTTTGAGGCGGAGGAAGATGTTTTTCATTAGGGTTTTGGAACGGGTGTATATGCACTGTTGACAGTCGTCTTTTTCCAAACCCTAATGATCTTGTGATTTATCAATTAATATTATTAATTAAATGAAATTGTGTCATGGTTGGTTTTGTTGACTTGTTGACCAAGGTTGACTAGTTGACTAGGTTTGAAACATTGACCATCATCATTACCTTTCAAAATGCTCTTTGATCTTTGCAAAATACATTTATTGTGATATGATAATGGTCTCTTCAAACTTTCCATCATCTTTTTCATTTTCAATTAATATTATTATTAGATAAATCACATATATGTTATGGTTGTAAAATACCATCTCATTCTATCTTATTGTTTCTCTCTCTTCTCTTCATCTTCTTCCTCCTCTAGTTCAAGGAGAACAAATCTCATGTGTTGAGAAACATCTCCTTGAAGATAAAACACCCTAAGACACTCTCTACTCTCTCTAAGGTAAAAGGTTTAGCAAGCCGGATACCCTAGTTCTCTCAAAGTTCGAGAAAGGAGCTCAAAGGAAGAAACCCTCGGGTGGATCCATCTTTGACGAAAGAAGGCGACGAGGAAAGCACCATCCAACCACTACAAAGAGTTCAAGAAGAAGGAGTTCAAGTGAGGTATAACCCCTAACCGAGTAGACAAATCTCTTGTTAGGTTGCTAGTGTGTAGTTTAGCCAAGATCCGTTTTTGTAGTCCTTGTTACCTAAGTCTTAAAAATCGTTTTTTACCATTACCGCAAGCCCGAAAGAACCAGGAGA
Organism: Agapanthus africanus; assembly: GCA_030015575.1. Classification (NCBI taxonomy): domain Eukaryota; kingdom Viridiplantae; phylum Streptophyta; class Magnoliopsida; order Asparagales; family Amaryllidaceae; genus Agapanthus; species Agapanthus africanus. Next base: position 310,357,663 of record JASDDO010000008.1, on the reverse strand, counting down.
GGTAACGTTGACTTACAGTGGTATCAGAGCCTAACTAAACACACCCTAGCATGTTAACAAAGTATTTAGAATATCGACCGAACGAAAAAACCGCAAAACACCCTGGAAAACCCTAGTTGCTGCCGATTTTTTTTTCTGCTCTAAAAATAAAAAATCATGTCTTAAAAATCGGCTCAGGCTTTTCTATAAACAGGCAAGAAAAACGATTGCACGAGCCGACCAACTCTCCGCGGTTCCGCGGCCGAGTTGACTCGGCCGTGGATCGTTTCTACTGCAGTTTGGTTCTGGTGGTGTTTTGGGATTTTTGGGATGGTTTGTTTCTGCCCAGATTTTCCAGAGAACAAGTTTGTTTTTGGGGTGGTTACAAATCCGTATTTTTTGTCGATTTTCTGTAGACTTTGGCTAATGGGTTATATCTGTAATGTTTTATATGTATTGAACGTCTACTAATCGCTATACGTCGATTAGTGGGGGTTATACATATCTGTGATCTAAGATGTTGATGGTTTGTGTATATGAATTCGTTGGATTGTCGCGGATGAATAGCCGGGGGGGAATTGTGAGATGAGAGTTTTGTTTATCTTTCAATTCTTATAATATGTAAATTGATGTAATATTATTTTTTGGCCGCACAACCGGGTCGGGGTTGTAGCCGTCATTGTATAATTTCTTTTTACTGTTTTTGCTCCTAGGATAGACCCAAGGTGGGGTGCACAAACTACAGGGTATCTCGAAGTGCCGAGTGGCCTACTCACGTTGTTGAGGGAGGTTGATCCACTTCGGATATTTGGCGGGTAGTTTGCCGCACCCGTAGGGGTCTAGGGTGGGGTATTGGCTATTCATCGCGACCGTGTAATCAGCTTTTCGTTACAGGCTCGTACAAATTGCGGATTCCTAGTATATCCAATGTATTCATCTATGATCTAAAATGGCTATCATTGCAATATATCTATGTATGATATTATTTAGGCGTTGCTTATGTTTTGCAGCCGCGCTAGCCCAGCCCCCGCTCTGTCGTTAGTTAAGTAACCTAACGGGTGATGACGGGGCCCCGTGGCGAATGCGAATGGCATAAGCATACGTCATATTTTGGTTGTTTTCTGCAATGGTAGGATTAATTGATGGGACGCATTAAAAGAACTAATGCAAGAAAAATAAACCAAGTAAAAGTCGTTGGAACACTTTCAAAAAAACCACTCGGTTTCTTTTCAAAAGAACTTTTAAACGCGGAGCTTAAGCCACTCCTTTTAAAAGCTATCTCGTTCCATCGATCATATCAAGTTCACTACGTTCAAGGTTTTTCCAAAACCATCCGTAGCCCTCCATCATTTCAGTTAAATATTCGGTAGTATTCAAGCTATGTATTTTGACCTCACGCCAAGGCATAGTGATTGGTAGCTGCCGGATATTTATCTGTTGCATAGATAGAATGCATTGGTTTGAGACAGTCGTACTGCTATTTTGGCCTACGTCAAGGGTAGGTACGGGTGGGTTCAAATTAACCTGGATAATGATGGGAAGAACTTGACATGTGACTTATGGCATTTTGACCTCACGCCAAGGTCATAAGAGCATGGGGCAAAAATCCACATCGGGAGTTTCAAAAGAACTGAAACTTGCTAGCGCTGCATACCATTTAGAGTGTGATGATTCTGGTAGGATACCTTCAGTTTTGTCACACGATGATATTTGGATCCCGATCCTACTGTGAGTATATGCTACTCCTCGGGAAATTTCTCACTAAACGATCAATGCTATAAACCTAGTAGGTGCCTAGAAAGGTGTTAGCGGGGCTACGCCCCCAGGGAAAAGAGGTTCTTAAATTAAGGAACTTCACGAAAGCGTTGGAAAACCTCCCTCGAAGTACCGACACCAGCCTGGCCGAACGGTTAAGCAAGGATTGTACGGTAAGATTGATCCTGACTAATTCTTCCTTTTTGGTTTGAGGAGGGATTCGAGAGACAGTAGGAGCCATCTTGTTTAGAAAAATTAAAAACCACTCTAAACTTGCAAGAGCATCATGCTAAAGTGTTTCTTCTCTCTCTCCTAATTGCAGCGACCATTCATCATGACTGGACTTAAGTTACTACTAGATAAAAACATACTGACAGGGCCAAACTACAAAGATTGGCTCAGGAATGTCAAGATGGCAATCACTTATGACAAGTTAGGGTATCTCCTTACCACCAAAGCTCCCCCCGTCCCAGGTCCCACCTCCAGCGTCGCGGATATAGAAATCCATAAGACATGGGAGATCGATTGCGCGAAGGCCAAGTGCCTCATGCTTGCCCTTATGGACAACGAACATCAAAGGAGGCATGAGAATATGGACCTCGAATCCATATTTCTCCATACAAAAGAACTGTATGGAGAGCAATCTCGTATCGCCAGATACGAAGTGTCGAAGAAGTTGTTTTCGGCAAGATTGGCCGTCGGATCATCAGTAGCGGAACACGTGCTTAAGATGATTGGCTACATAGAGGAGCTCGCGGACCTTGGGACCACGTTGGAGAATGAGCTCTATACGGACTTGATTCTTCAGTCCTTTCCTTCCACTTACGCCCAGTTCATTCTGAATTTCAACTTGCAAGAAAAGGAAGTTGAACTTTCAGAACTCCTCAATATGCTGAGGAGTGCAGAGGGCACCCTACAGAAAGGTAGGGAAACATCCACTTTGTTTGTAGGAGGATCTTCCTCTTCTAAGTCCAGGGCGAAAGCCAAGGGAAAGAAGAAGAAAGCCCCCGCCAAACCAAGGGGCGGTGTTAGTAAAGTGGATACGAAGGGAAAGGCGAAAGCAACAAAGGTAGCGGGGAAACTTGTGGATAAAGAAGAATGCTTTTACTGTCACAAGAGTGGACACTGGAAGAAAGATTGCAGCGCTTGGAAAGCCAGAACACAGGAACTGAAGCATGTTGCGGCTTCAGCTTCAGGTGTGTATGTTATTGAAAACTGTCTATCTATAAACTCTACTTCCTGGGTATTGGATACCGGATCAGGATCTCATATCTGTAATTCTTTGCAGGCGTTGAGAAACCGTAGGGTTTTGAAGGCAGGTGACATGACCCTCAAAGTTGCAAACGGAGCTAGCATGGATGCTAAGGCCGTGGGGGACTATCACCTGGGGTTGTCAGATGGACACGTTTTGGTTTTGCGTAATTGCTATTTTGTACCCAACGCAACTTGTAATATCATTTCTGTATCTTTGACTTCTAAAGAAGGTTATGAATTTTCGTTTGTAAGTAATGTTGTAAACATTCACCTTAATCAAGTTCTGATTGGGTCAGGTACATTAAGCAATGGTATATACGTAATAAACCAACCACAGATTTTCAATGTCCAGAATACACACAAAAGAAAGTCTCCGGAAATAAATCAGACTTTCTTATGGCATTGTAGACTAGGTCACATCAATGAGAGAAGGTTGACGAAGTTACATACAGAAGGATATTTGAATCCGTTCGAATATCAATCATATGCCACTTGTCAATCCTGTCTCAAAGGAAAGATGATGAAGACTCCGTTCACTGGACACGGAGTTAGAGCGAGCGAGCTCTTGGGACTCGTACACAGCGACGTGTGCGGTCCAATGTCTACACATGCACGAAACGGTTATTCTTACTTCATTACTTTTACGGATGACTTTTCAAGGTACGGTTATGTCTTCTTAATGAAACATAAGTCCGAAGCCTTTGAAAAATTCCAGGAATATAAGAATGAAGTAGAAAAACAAACCGGCAAAATTATCAAGATTCTAAGATCGGATCGAGATGGTGAATACTTGAGTGCCGAGTTCCTGGACTATTTAAAAGAGAATGGAATTCTTTCTCAGCTTACTCCTCCATACACTTCGCAACATAACAGTGTATAGGAGAGACGGAATCGGACCCTATTGGATATGGTACGTTCCATGATGAGTAACACTGAGTTACCGCGATCATTCTGGGGATATGCACTAGAATCAGCTGCATACCTTTTGAACCGAGTTCCAACTAAGACTGTGCCTACCACACCATATGAGATATGGAGTGGGAAGAAACCCTATCTTCAATATCTGAAGATCTGGGGATGTCCGGCTTTTGTCAAAAAGCAGCATACGGACAAACTCGAGGCACGCTCAGTACTGTGCAAGTTTGTGGGATACCCAAAGAACTCCAAGGGGTATCTCTTCTATTACGCAGAGGAACAAAAGATCATTGTTTCTCGTAATGCCCATTTTCTGGAACACCACTTCTTAGAAAAGGAAACAAGTGGGAGCGAAATAGAACTGGAAGAAATTCAGAACCACAAACTATTACTGAAAGCTTAGTAGAACCAGAGGGTTCAAAAGAAAATGACATTCCTACGCCGCTCCGCAGGAGTAGTGGCAGTCTCATCCGCCCGAGAGATACTACGGTTTTCTCATAGACGGGGATAGAGAGGATTGCATCATTGATTATGATGAGCCGACTAGCTTCCAGCAAGCCATTCAGAGCGTTGACTCGGTAAAATGGCTGGATGCAATGCTGACCGAAATGGAGTCCATGTACACCAACAAAGTATGGACGTTGGACGTTGCTCCAGATGGGGTAAAACCCGTAGGATGCAAGTGGATCTTCAAAAGGAAGATTGGTGTAGATGGACAGGATGAGTCCTATAAAGCTAGACTGGTTGCAAAGGGTTTTCGTCAAAGACCTGGTTTGGACTATGAAGAGACCTTTTCTCCAGTAGCTATGCTGAAATCCATTCGGATCCTTCTTGCCATTGCTGCCTTCCACGATTATGAGATCTGGCAAATGGACGTAAAGACCGCTTTTCTAAATGGAAATTTAGAGGAGTGTGTCTATATGGACCAGCCAGAGGGTTTCATTCAGAGTGGGAGCAGCGGAAAGGTGTGCAAGTTGCTTAAGTCCATCTACGGACTAAAGCAGGCATCGCGGAGTTGGAACATCTGTTTTGATGAGACGGTCAAAGAATTTGGCTTTATCAAAAATCCAGATGAACCATGCATCTATAGTAGATTTGTAGCGAGAACTGTAGTATTCCTCGTTTTATACGTGGATGACATTCTCTTAATAGGAAATGACATTCCTATGCTACAATCTGTCAAAGGGTTCTTGTTACACAGGTTCTCCATGAAAGACCTGGGTGATGCCTCATACATTCTGGGGATCCGGATCTATCGTGACAGATCCAAGAGGATACTGGGACTCTCACGGTCTAGGTACATCGACACCATACTGAAAAAATTCAGTATGGAAGATTCCAAGCACGGTAATCTACCGGCTTGTCACGGGATCATCCTCTCCAAAGAGATGTCTCCCAAGACTGATTTGGAAAGGGATCGCATGTCTATTATACCCTACGCTTTTGCGGTAGGCTCTATAATGTATGCGATGTTGTGTACCAGACCAGATGTAGCTTATGCACTGAGTGTGGTAAGCCGGTATCAGTCAAACCCAGGGGAGAAACATTGGATAGCAGTAAAGAACATTCTCAAGTACCCGAGAAGGACCAAGGAGATGTTCTTGGTGTATGGCGGAAAAGACCTCCAGATTGAGGCCTTTGCTGACTCCAGCTTCCAAAGTGTCAAGGATGATTCCAAGTCTATGTCGGGCTTTGTCTTTACCCTCAACGGAGGGGCGGTGTGTTGGAAGAGTTCCAAACAGGAAACCATTGCTGACTCGACTATGGAAGCAGAATATATCGCTGCATCTGATGCCGTAAAAGAAGCCGTCTGGATAAGGAAGTTCTTGAAAGAACTTCAGGTGGTTCCGTCCATTGTTGACCCAATACCTTTGTATTGCGACAACAACGGGGCTATAGCTTTAGCAAAGGAACCCAGGTCCCATCAGAAATCCAGACACATCTTGAGGCGGTATCACCTGATCAGGGAGATCGTGGATCGCAAGGAGATCGAGGTTCGAAGGGTTGCTTCAGAAGATAACACTGCAGATCCATTCACAAAGGCCTTACCCCAGACTCAGTTCGAGCGGCTGGTCGAGATGATAGGTCTTCGATACGCCAGTACATGGCCTTAGTGCAAGTGGGAGATTGTTAGTGTATATGCCCTAGAGGCCATTACTGTATCATACTAGTTTGTATATTACTTAATGGAAGCTTGAGATATTCACAGTTGTATAGACAATCTTGCTCAATATAGTAGTATGCTACTTGGTTTGTTTCTACTTCAATGTGTACACGTGTTTATTTTAGTATATCACTTATACACATTAGTGGAGCCCTTAGGATCTTTGCTTGATTACCAGCGTTGTGATGGCAGTCACACTAGTGGTGGTTGGGTAATCTATAAGCACATCCTTATGCAGGTCCCTAGTCGCAGTACTATCGAGAGAGGGCATCGATACTCCGGAGTAGACTAGCGTATGCGCTTCTCATCCCAGTGTGGGAGATGGTCTGTCCCACAGCCATCAGTACGTCGTACTGGAGATAGTATGCGGGTGCTCGTTGGGTTACGAGTACACTGGACAGGACTCATCGGGAACTGTTGGTTGGTACTATACCTATCGTCAGTTATCAGTTCCCAGGTGACATAAGTACAGCTTAGTCCGCTGACTTGACACTGTCACTTCGCCTCGAGTGTGTTCCCACTGTACTTAGATTACTACCCTACCACGGCTCAAAGGAGTCGTGCAAACAGGTAGTAGTTGGGTTCAGTCCCGAAGCACTTGGAGGCAGTGACGGTTAGACAGGATTCGTCTCTCCCGGTATTGGGGGTTGACATCGCGCTGTGTCTAGGAGAGCCATTACACGAGTAGTCCCTGGCCAGGGCAAGCGAGATATACTGGTAGGTTTCCAGTGTTATCTCAGGTTGTTCTAGGCTTCACTCCGACACGACTTGTACTATTAGGGGACTGGCGTTTACCGCCCCCTAGGCCCGCCATGCGATGTATCAGACGAACAAACCGGACTGTATGGAGATTGTCACATTCAGACTCAGTAGGAGTTCAGATGGGTTTCACCTCGTCCGTCTTCTTATCGGCATCTACCTGGAGACCGTTACGCACATCTAGTGCCGCTTGTGGTCTGTGGTTAAACCCACTGCCAGCGTAGTGTCGAGTCTTTAGAGTCCCACACAGAGGGCTATTCTCCTTTGGGCAAAACAGAGTAGAGGTCGCATGGTTTTGCGACAGGGTTCGTTCACATCCGCGCACTTGTGCACGTTTAGTGTCCGGACGGTCATTACTAGCGGGCTCTGGTTTGAGCCAGATCCTAGTATATGCTTTGGGGTTAGTTTTATCTCGTTGTGTTCATGTTCCTCGGAACATGAATGCGGGTGTGTACGCACAGTTGTTTGAGGCGGAGGAAGATGTTTTTCATTAGGGTTTTGGAACGGGTGTATATGCACTGTTGACAGTCGTCTTTTTCCAAACCCTAATGATCTTGTGATTTATCAATTAATATTATTAATTAAATGAAATTGTTTCATGGTTGGTTTTGTTGACTTGTTGACCAAGGTTGACTAGGTTTGAAACATTGACCATCATCATTACCTTTCAAGATGCTCTTTGATCTTTGCAAGATACATTTATTGTGATATGATAATGGTCACTTCAAACTTTCCATCACCTTTTTCATTTTCAATTAATATTATTATTAGATAAATCACATATATGTTATGGTTGTAAAATACCATCTCATTCTATCATATTGTTTCTCTCTCTCTTCTCTTCATCTTCTTCCTCCTCTAGTTCAAGGAGAACAAATCTCATGTGTTGAGAAACATCTCCTTGAAGATAAAACACCCTAAGACACTCTCTACTCTCTCTAAGGCAAAAGGTTTAGCAAGCCGGATACCCTAGTTCTCTCAAAGTTCGAGAAAGGAGCTCAAAGGAAGAAACCCTCGGGTGGATCCATCTTTGACGAAAGAAGGCGACGAGGAAAGCACCATCCAACCACTACAAAGAGTTCAAGAAGAAGGAGTTTAAGTGAGGTATAACCCCTAACCGAGTAGACAAATCTCTTGTTAGGTTGCTAGTGTGTAGTTTAGCCAAGATCCGTTTTTGTAGTCCATGTTACCTAAGTCTTAAAAATCGTTTTTCACCATTTCCGCAAGCCCGAAAGAACCGGGAGAGGTAACGTGGACTTACATGTATATATATATACATACTTGGATATGAGGATAGTATGTGGTACTTGAAAATGAGTCGATGAGATTGGGCATGATGCCATGAGATCGGTGATATGATTTGGTTCGTATTATGAGATACGACATGTTATTATAGTGGGTCTTTAGGCGATGTGTTTTCATACACATGCATATATATGTGTGGATGGTATCAGATTGTACTAGATTTTAGATCAGTACCCTAATTCAGGATAAGATGATAAGGATACCAGATGAATAATGAGATAATGCGATATTTAACCCGTACCAAGATTTGGGATGCCGTACGATGGATTTACTGTACGTGATATAATTATGATGATAGATCCTCACTCTTGACTAGAGGATGTCATATGATATATTGTATCGTACATGATACTATTGAGGCGGGATCACCGACTGCTAGATATGGATATCGACTCAGACTTAGGTGGTTTTCCTTACCCTTTCGATTAGTCTGTTTGTTTAGACCTATAGTTTACTTAGTAGATATTCGACTGGACTCGAGTCATACTTATTTCAAAACTAACGAATCGTGAGTATTTTAAAGACAGGCCAAAGGATTCTACGGATATTTCAAAGGACGTACTTTTTCTTAAAAACACCGTAGCCCTATTTTCTAAACACTACGATTCGTGTTATTTCAAATGACAATTGTATGACTCGTATGCATAATGTAGATTCCTTATTGTTACATTTATTATTTATCCTGTATACTCATGCCGTTCATATCACATCGCATTGCATATTTAAATGTACTTTTATTGTTATTATGAAACCATGCTGTCAGGACACCAGCACCATTACCGATGATGCGTATGTCTACGAACACTTACTTGCCGGCTCACATACATCATCATCGGTAATTGCCATGTCACGTACACTTTAGGGAATATTAGTTCATTGTTATCGCTTGTTAGCTGATAGTTCCGATATATAATTATTGTGCTAGTTAGATGTTGCATTTATTACTGTGATTTTTCGTGTATATTTATATATTCATTGCCATGATATTAGGGGCCAGTCCAGATTGCGGGAGTCCAGTATTCACTGTTATTGACCCTTTATTTTGAAATATTGGATTTTCATGTGATTTATGGATTTGGAGAAACCGCAAGGATTTTATAAACTGATTATCATTTCTAAAGATAAAATTGCGGTTTTCTCATGTTATGATTTGAGATATGTCCAGCATGAGTTTTCTCGGTTCTTGAGCGATATCATACACCCGATTCGAGGAGGAGGAGGAACCTTCTGTTGGTGCATGGTGGACCCGTTGCGGTACCCTGGGGCAAGATGGTCGCAGATGATGGCGTTGAGCCTGGCAAGGGAGCATTACCGACCGGTGATTTTATTATGACTCGACGGATATCCGGAGGATACCGATCAGAGTATGGGCCAGTCCGGATAGCCAGAGCCCTAGATACTGAGATTTGATCATACAGGCCAGTCCGGATTGCCGGAGCCTGAGATATTGAGATATTGGGATTTATATATTTTGTGTCGATGCTAGAAACTGATTCCCTGTCGATTTCATTGATGATACTTCAATTTTATTACAGATATCTCACTGAGATAAGAAAAACAGTTTCCTTATTAGATGTATTTTGTTTTCATGCATACATACATAACATATATTATATGTTGCTACCTGAGGCACCGACACGAGCACTTGGTATTGCACTTATGTATAGATGTTTACCCTTGCCATTTTATCATGCTTCAGGCCATATTATTTGAGGATTTTACTGATCGTATGACCTAGGATTGAGTCAAACAAGCGATTTCTGCTCTGTGATGTTTTCTACTCACGAGTTGGCAACTCACCCCCGTTGTGCCACAGTTTCTTGCAGGTTTTGCCGTACAGGTTTCCTTGGCGGCTTTGCTGGCACACTGCTCTTTTCGGGTGATTGCTTTGGTAAGTGGGTTCACTCGTATCGTGACCACCATTGTACCTTTATTATTTCATTTGTATCTAGAAACTCCATCAACCAGACTTGTATATTTATAACCTTACAAGACCAGCTGTATATTTTTTCGACCTTAGAGTCGCGCGTTGTATTATTATGGTTTTCTTGATGATTTTGAGTTTCCTTTTGATTTTTGATCCCCGCCCTTCGGCATTGTATATTATATTGCTTGCATGGTTGTGACCTCCAATTAGCGAAGAGCTAGCTCCCGCTTGGAGATGCCTTTATTCATATTATGCATGTTGTACCATTTTGGGGCCAGTTTTTACAAAGGAAACTCTTCCGAAATTTTCAGAAAAGACTTGAGATTTTTAAAATGCAATACTTCGGTTTATGTTATTAAAACCACTTGTTTTAAAATAAGTTTTCTCCACTTCTATTTAAAATGGTTTAGATTTCTGGGATTTTTGGCTTATTTGAATTAGATGGGGTCCTATAGACTTCATATGATTCAAGTGCCAGTAAAGTGCCATTTCGGGTCATGATAAAGTTGGTATCAGAGCGCTAGGTTAACCTTGGTTCGAGTCTATGTTTGACTATGCGGAGCCTAGGGCGTTTGTATATATTCGAAACCTAGGCTCGACCTTACAGAACTTAGACTTAGTCAAGGCGGTATTAGACCCTAACTTTCGTCGCGTAGGTTGACCTTGGTTGATGGAGTAGGTGACTTAAGTAGAGTGACGTACCGTGTGTATGTTCCGCGGCATACTTACGATATGCTACTCCGCTTAAGAAGTCTTAGGATGTACATTTCCTTGCAGAGCATTATATTCATTCCTATTATCTATCCTCATCGATATTGGTTTATGGTTTTGCTGCCACGACTACACGGGCAGAGAGAGCTGCTGCTAGAGTTGCTGTCAGCACGAGCTCGTCACGGACGAGGACTGACCACGGCGTGATTCCAGGGGCATACGATTGCATAGATGCGTTGTTTTATTATATTTTTCGCGCCATGAGCGTTTGATGGATTGCTTTTACAAAGATTTCTCGAACGTACAGATCAGCACCAGAGGATTGGGCCACTGCTAGAGGCCAGCCAGAATGTGATGACCGTCAATGCACAGATTATTCTTGATGATTAAGACACTGTTCAGCGGGCGTACGAATAAACTAGTTATTGCTACGAATGACAAGATATCGCCCCAGATGTTTGGAGCTGTTGCAGTACGAGCTTATACTTAGAGATATGATAGAAGATCTCTAGTCACCAAGGATGAATGACTAGGACATGTGGTTCGTTTGCACACCCCGATGCGAGGTCATCAGATTGATTGATTCCAGCTAGAGAAGACTTCACGCAGGTACGTTGGGAGTCGAAAGAAATTGATCGAATGTCAGAAAACCATTTTTCCAAGTTTAAGGTATTCGGAAAAACATGCAAGTAATTCTATGGACCCTATAGAAGAATGAAACCCTAACTCGATATAATGACCATGAGAACACTTTGAAACTTTAGGGTTTGCAGCAGTTCCGCGGTGCCATTAATGAGCCTTGGGTTTGCCCTTCTACGGCTGGTCCACAGGTATTGTGGCACGCACTGGGTATTATTAAACTGTACTCAAGATGTTGAGCTCTTGGGGGATTATGGAACTTTGACGAATCGATCGAAAGGTTCGACGTCGTTCGGATATCATGTGATAGGATACATTGCTTGGGAGACTCCAGATATGAGTATAGCAGTTGGAGCGCAGTCCATGCAGCCACGAAGAGACGAGTCCGAATCAGTCGACATTAGAGAAAAGTGGAGTAAGAGGTTCGTACGAGATTTCGACGAGATGACGTTCCACTCCGCTGACATCAGAGATGTGATACGCATGCAGAGGCGTTGTATATGGATATATCTTCCAGAAGGAGTTGCGATGAGTATGCAGCCTTTCCAGAACAAGAAACATATTAAGTAAAGGATGATGACTTCCGGGCAGTTCGGCAGAAACGATATTTAGGAGAGACCTCGACAGAACCTTTCTGGAATACAATACGAGAAGACTTGGACCCAGGATCGGTCATATTACGCACACCCAGTAGGCCAGAGTTCGGCATCGTCGACGAGATATGTTATAGGTGACCATGACAGTTGGCCAGAGATCTTTAGAGGATGTTCCAGAGCGGGACAGTTTCCGCCATCTTTGATTTCGGTATTTTGGGCGATTTATTTACATGATTGAGATTTTGTGCACTACAGTTGCACTTGACTTCGATTTGATTTCATTCGAGATGTTGATTTTGATTTCATGCCTATGGTATGCATGCGATTTGACTTGTTCTTTCGGCATAGTTTTCATGCACTTTTAGTATTTTGATTCGATTTGTGCACACTGATGCACATGGTTGTGGGATTATGTACCACGGTATACCTGATTTGGATTGAGATGTGTTGTATACCGTCGATTTCGATTGTGATACTCGATATTTTTTTCGTGCACCTTGTGCACTTGAGTTGGATTCTGCGCATACTTGACGCGCTTGATGCGATTTTGGTGCACACTAGATGCACTAAATCGAGATTCTTCGTGCATATCAGATGCACCTGATATTGCTGTCAGGCACACCCATTGCCTTTGACAGGTGTTTCGTGCACACCCGTTGCACTTAGATTTTGTTTCTGTGCACATGTATGGCACATTCATGGATTTCGTTTTCCGTGCGCACCAGACGCACGGGGCATTCTTGTACGCATTTTAGGATTGGTTTCTTTTGGAGCAGTATGTTTTATGATATTTACTATTTGGTATAGTAGCAGAGCAGGACTAGTCCGAGGACAGTACCTGACTATATTCTTGCATGCATTGATAGTTCTCGAAGGGATTTCCAAAAAGGAGCTATAGTCTCAGTAGTTACCTACGTGTCCGAGGTGACACAAGACATTTAACAAAGGAAACCCTTCAAATTTATTTTTCAAAAAGGCGGGACGTGTATGTTAAACAAAGGATATATATATATATATATATAGTTATTTTCTTACAATAAACGTTCGCCACTGTGCAGTGATACGCGCATCGCACAGCGACTTGAAAGGTTTGGCATGCATTTCTTTCAGACGTTTTGACGAGTTTACAAAGACGTTTAGATGTATAGTTTGATGTATATCATGTTGGTTTTCGTATTGGATTTCGACATTGGTGTCTTCACCATAACTCCGATGATTGCGTGATGCTTGAAGGAGTTTTAATTTTGGTTTACATACTCGTTTTTTATGCGCATGCATTGCGCTACGATGTGTTTTATGTATTTATGATTTCAGAGCCCCAACGACTTGATCATTTTACTGAAATATTTTAGTATTTGAGGGGTTTAAATTCAAATTCGGGGACTGAATTTCTTTTAGGGGGGAAGACTGTAACATTTCAGAAAAAATAAAATATTATTTTAGGAATTTATAAACTTAAATAATAAATATTGTGAATATTTTAATGATGCGGTATAATTAAATACCCTTAAATTGGGAAATATTTGGAAAATTATTGGAATTTCTGAAATGAGGGCGTTTTATATGATTTAAGCAAATTATACATTCTTTATGATTAAATATATTCCATTTTTATGCTAATCGCGATTAAATATCACTAATCATGTATTAAGCTTGATTTGTGCACATGACATGCACCTTGTCATATTTCACATTTTTACATTTTCCTACCATGGTCTTTTCTTCATTTTTTCTTGCATGGTTTGGTTTTAAAATGAGAAGAGAAGAAAAGGTAAAGGAAAAAGAAAAGAAAAGGAAAAGAAAACAAAAGAAAATGAAAAGGAATAAACTATTGGGTATGGGCATGAGAGAGAGAGGGTGAGGGGTCAACTTAGACCATGGCTTATTGTTTCCCTCTTCATCTCATCATCCTTCTTCTTCCTCCCATCCCCCATGGCTGCCCTCCACCTCCTCCCTCCTCAAATACCTCACAACACACCCCAAAACACTTTAAAACTTCATCTCCATTTTATTAAAAACATGCACAAGCTCCCTACAAACACTTTGGACCAAGAAAAATTGGATTTTGAGCACTTGGGGCAACTCAAGAAAATTCTTGAGTTGCCAAATGAGATACTTTCATCACCATTAGCATAGTATTTCATTCACTTTAGTATCCATGCATGTTTAGAAGTGTTTTAGTGTTGTTTTGTGAACTTAAAAAATTTCTAGAAAAGGTTAGGGTTTGTTTTGAATCTAAAAGTGTAATTGAGGTTAGTAGAGACCATACAACCCCTTTAGTGTGTGATTAGAGACTTAAACCAGAGAATTAAACCCCGCAACATGAACTTAGAAACCCCGATATCGTATTTTTTAAACTTTGGTAATGGTATTTTGACATCTGTTATAACCCCGGTGACCTGAAAATTTTATAGCGATCACAGTGAGTCATGCAGGCAACCTGGAGTATACCCTAAAGACCCGAGCCCCAACCCTCTATATGAGGCCGCAAATTTAATCTTCCTAGCCGCAATTTGCGGCCAGGTTAGGGATGTATGCCTCCATGTTTGGTCCATGGCTCCATTTGCAGTAAAATAGACCCCCCCACATATGCAAAATTGGCTAATTTCACTTAGGGTAAAATCTGGAAGTGTTTTTCATGATTTCTGATTTCGGTTTGTGAATTCTGTGAATTTGGAATTTGGTATTTGTGTTTCCCCTCGATCACTTGACGTTTGCACATCAATTTCGAGGGTTGTTTGGTCATTCTCGCATGTGTAGACCATAGGTTTAAACCTATGTATGATACGCGTGCCGTTTTGGTTTTTGTATGCGATTTTGGTTTACGATACTATGTATGATATGTAGGTACCCCACATGGACTTTGGATGATGAAGAAGAGGATGACGACATCGACTTCGGCAAGCGATGATCAAGGTGAGTAGATATATATCTACAGGGGGAGTTGGGTTGATGGCGTATAGCACCCCCGCAGTTTCGTAGTGTTGTATACGAATACGTATACCTATATATATAAATATGTTTATTGTGAGAATAGATAATTCTCAAGATAGGTTTTAGATGTTCATAGGTTAGTTTTAGTGTATTAGAAGTAACTTAGTTATTTTCTTAGTTCCGAACCCTAGACTTAAGGTTTACATAACCATGCACACACACGCATACATTTCATTACTTGTGCGTATATGGGGATATATATATATACACACACACACACACACACATACATACACACACACATACATATATGCATGTGAGTATGTGTGTGTGTGTGTGTATATAGGTATACATATACTTGGATATGAGGATAGTATGTGGTACTTGGAGATGAGTCGATGAGATTGGGCATGATGCCATGAGATCGGTGATATGATTTGGTTCGTATTATGAGATACGACATGTTATTATAGCGGGTCTTTAGGCGATGTGTTTTCATACACACAAATATATATATATATATGTGTGTGTGTGTGTGTGTGTGTGTGTGTGTGTGTGTGTGTGTGTGGATGGTATCAGATTGTACTAGATTTTAGATCAATACCCTAATTCAGGATATGATGATAAGGATACCAGATGAATAATGAGATAATGTGATATTTGACCCGTACCCAGATTTGGGATGGCGTATGATGGATTTACCGTACGTGATATGATTATGATGATAGATCCACACTCTTGACTCGAGGATGTCATATGATATACTATATCGTACATGATACTATTGAGGCGGGATCACCGACTACTAGATATGGATATCGACTCAGACTTAGTTGGTTTTCTTTACCCTTTCGATTAGTCTGTTAGTATAGACCTGTAGTTTACTTAGTAGATGTTAGACCGGACTCGAGTCGTACTTATTTCAAAACTAACGAATCGTGAGTATTTTAAAGACAGGCCAAGGGATTCTACGGATATTTCAAAGGACGTACCTTTTCTTAAAAACACCGTAGCCCTATTTTCTAAACACCATGATTCGTGTTATTTCAAATGACAATTGTATGACTCGTATGCATAATGTAGATTCCTTATTGTTACATTTATTATTTATCCTATATACTCATCCTGTTCATATCGCATCGCATCGCATCTTTAAATGTACTTTTATTATTATTATGAAACCATGCTGTCAGGACACTAGCACCATTACCAATGATGCGTATGTCTACGAAAACTTACTTGCCGGCTCACACACATCATCATCGGTAATTTCCATGTCACGTACACTTTAGGGAATATTAGTTCATTGTTATCGCTTGTTAGCTGATAGTTCCGATATATTATTATTGTGCTAGTTAGATTGTGCATTTATTACTGTGATTTTTCATGTATATTTATATATTCATTGCCATGATATTAGGGGCCATTCCGGATTGCCGAAGCCCAGTATTCACTGTTATTGACACTTTATTTTGAGATTTCGGATTTCCATGAGATTTATGGATTTGGATAAACCGCAAGGATTTTATAAACTGATTATCATTTCTAAAGATAAAATTGCGGTTTTCTCATGTTATGATTTGAGATATGTCCACCATGAGTTTTCTCGGCTCTTGAGCGATATCATACACCCGATTCGAGGAGGAGGAACCGTCTGTGGGTGAATGGTGGACCCGGTGCGGTACCCCCGGGCAAAATGGTCGCAGATGTTGGCGTTGAGCCTGGCAGGGGAGCACTACCGACCGGTGATTTTATTGTGACTCGACGGATATCCGGAGGATACCGATCGGTGTATGGTCCAGTCCGGATAGCCGGAGCCCTAGATACTAAGATTTGATGATACAGGCCAGTCCGTATTGCCGGAGCCTGAGATATTGAGATATTGGGATTTATATATTTTGTGTCGAAGCTAGACACTGATTCCCTGTCAATTTCATTGATGATACTTCGATTTTATTACAGATATCTCACTGAGATAAGAAAAACAGTTTCCTTATTAGATGTATTCTGTTTTCATGCATACATACATCACATATATGATATGTTGCTACCTGAGGCACTGACACGAGCACTTGGTATTACACTTATGTATAGATGTTTACCCTTACCATTATATCATGCTTCAGTCCATATTATTTGAGGATTTTACTGATCGTATGACCTAGAATTGAGTCATGCATGCGATTTCTGCTCTGTGATATTTTCTACTCACGAGTTGGCAACTCACCCCCGTTGTGCCACAGTTTCTTGCTGGTTTTGCCGTACATGTTTCCTTGGCGGCTTTGCAGGCACACTTCTCTTTCCGGGTGATTGCTTTGGTCGGTGGGTTCACTCGTATCGTGACCACCATTGTACCTTTATTATTTTAGTTGTATCTAGAAACTCCATCAACCAGACTTGTATATTTATAACCTTACAAGACCAGCTGTATATTTTTTCGACCTTAGAGTCGCGCGTTGTATTATTATGGTTTTCTTGATGATTTTAAGTTTCCTTTTGAGTTTTGATCCTCGCCCTTCGGCGTTGTATATTATATTGCTTGCGTGGCTGTGACCGCCAATTTGCGAAGAGCTAGCTCCCGCTTGGGGATGCCTTTATTCATATTATGCATGTTGTACCTTTTTGGGGCCAGTTTTTACAAAGGAAACTCTGCCGAAATTTTCAGAAAGGACTTGAGATTTTTAAAATGCAATACTTGTGCTTATGTTATTAAAACCACTTTTTTTAAAACAAGTTTTCTCCACTTATATTTAAAATTGTTTAGATTTATGGGATTTTTGGCTTACTTGAATTAGATGAGGTCCTATAGACTTCATATGATTTAAGTGTCAGTCACGTGCCATTTTGGGTCGTGACAAAACTGGATCATCTCTGAAGTCTCTTGACATGCTGGGGTCCAAAAATCCTACTCTCGCAGAGTCGGTCTAACAGACTGGCGATCGACACAATATACCATACAAGCCTAAAAGGTTGCCATCTGAAACGTCTCCTGATAACTGTTATTGTAGAACTTATCAATGGCATGTGACGATCCCAACTGTCAACAAAATTAAGCATGCACGCTCGAAGCATATCCTCCAGAGTCTATATAGTCCACTCTTACTAACCATCGGTCTACGGATGGTAAGCGGTGCTAAAGCTCAAACAGTACCCAAGGTTTCCTGAAGCTTCTGCCAAAGACGTCTAGTGAACTGGGTGCCTCTATTGGATACAAGCATGAAGGAACTCCATGCAAACGCACAAACTTACCGAAGTACAATTGAGAAAACTGAGCATAACCGAAAGTGGTCTTCACTGGAAGGAAGTGAGCCGCTTTCGTTAACCGTACAACAAACACCCAAATGAAGTCACACCCTGTCTAGACCTGGATAGACACCACGATGAAATTCATGGAGATCTGCTCCCATTCCCACTCTGGAACGGTTAAAGATTGCAACTCTCCTGCCGGTCTCAAATGTTCAACCGTAGCTCGCTGACAAGTCAGGCACCTTAAAACGAAATCTAAAACATCACTTTTTCATCCCTGCCCACCCGTAACTATCTCTCAAGTCACGTTACATCTTGGTGGAACTTGGGTGAACACTGAAAGCTGACTGATGTTCCTGCTCTAGGATCTCGCGTCTCTACCCATCAGTATCAGGTGCACACCAACGAGTCCCTAAACGTAGCACACCCTGGTTATAAATCAAGAACTCCGAATCTCTACCCTGCCGAACATGCTCAAGAATTTAAGACAAATGGGCATCGGCGGGCTGTGCCTCACGTAAACGATTAATTAGAAGTGGACGGGCGCGGACATGAGCAAGCTGTCCCCCAGTAGAGGTGAACTTAAGCTGTACTCAGCTGTCGCACAAGAACTGTAAATCTGCAGAAGACTGTCTCTGAACTGCGCTCAACTGGGACAAGCTAACCCCGGGCCTACGACTCAAAGCCTCAGCTACCACAATCGCCTTGTCCGGGTGATAAAGGATCTCACAATCATAATCCTTCACAAGCTCCATCCAACGGTGCTATCTCAAAATCAGATCCCGCTGTAGGAAGATTAAGCTCTGGTGGTCTGTAAAAATCTAACACGACTCTCCGAACAAGTAGTGTCTCCAAATCTTCGGCGCAAGACCACCGCGGCCATCTCAAGATCATGAGTGGGATAATCCTGCTTGTGCTCCTTCAACTGTCGGGAAGCATAAACAATAACTCTATCCTACTACATCAAAACGACAAAGTCGCCCGATCCAGAAAATAAAGATAGAACTGGTGCAGTCGTCAAACGAGTCTTCAACTTCTAAAAACTCAGCTCGCATGCCTCAGTCCAAAGAAAAGGAACCCCCCTTCCTGGTCAGTACGGTCAGCGGTGCAGCGATATTCAAGAAATCCTGCACGAAACGACGGTAAAAACCGGCTAAGCCCATTAGCTGCGAACCTCTGTCACTGATATAGGTCTGGGCCAAAGCTGTACGACCTCGATCTTCCTCGGGTCCATACGAATACTGTCTCCCGTAACCACACGACCTAGGAAGTCAACACTATCAAGCCAGAAGGAACACTTCGAGAATTTAGCAAACAACTGGCTCTCTCTCAATGTCTGCAAAGAAATTCTCAAGTGCTACTCATGTTCCTCTCAACTCTTGGAATATACCAGAATGTCATCAACAACACAATAATAAACTGGTCGAGGAACGGCCTGAAAAAATCTGGTTCATCACATCCATGAATGCTACTGTGGCATTGGTGAGTCCAACGACACCACCAACAATTCATAATGCCCGCAGCACATAATAAAAGCAGTCTTCGAAATGTCATCATTCCGAACCCGCAACTGATGATGACCTGATCTCAAACAAACTTAGAAAAATGTCCCGCACCCTGGAGCTGATCAAAGAAATTGTCAATGCGAGGTAAAGGATACCTATTCCGCACTGTAACTCGGTTCAATTGACGATCAATCAATATACAACCTCAAACTGCCGTCCTTCTTCTTGAAGAACAGAAAAGGAGCTCCCCAAAGCGAAACACTTAGACGTACAAGTCCCCCAACAAGCAACTCTTGCAGCTGATCCTTAAGCTCCTTAAGCTTCGCCGGCTCATCTGGAACAATGTCGGAAACTCTCGCACAATAGGAAACCGGTCCAACGAATCTACTGTGGCTCCAGTATCATGAATGGAAGCTAAGAATCCTTGGCATCCTCTCCTCAAAGCCGACTAGCGAAAAAGGCTGAAATCAAGCTGTGAGGGGTGGCACCATGGTCCCCATGCATAATAAGAACCGACTCGCCGGGAAAAGAAAACCTGACTGTCTTCTCGCGGTAGTCCACAAACGCATAGCATGTAGCTAACCAGTCCGTGCCCAGGAGAACGTCAAAGTCCAACCTATCTAGAAGGATCAAATCGACGGACGAATCTCTATCTCCTTTCCGATTGTCACATGACCGAAACACGTGTCGCGCAATAAAAGAATCGCTAATAGGAGTAATCACAACAATAGCTGATCTAGCAAACACAACTCTCGGCCCAACCTCAGAACGAAGTGTGTAGAACAAACGAGTGCATAGATCCCAGATTAAACAAAACATGCGCATCGAAAGAACATACGAAAACAAATACCTGAAAACTCTGCATTGGACGCCCGCGCGTCCCGATGAGTAGAAGCAAATGCTCGTGCCTGCCTTCTACCTGTAACTGGCTGTACTCCTCCTCTACCATCCTGTTCTCTCTGAACAAACCCTCCGCTACTACGACCTCTCTGAACATAAGTCTGATGCGGATCAACAACAGGCGCAAATGGCAACGCTCCCTGAGGTGAAGGTGGTAGGGTAAAATATGGTACCGCTGCCCTTCTCTGGCATACCACGGTACAATTCTTGACGAGGTGATGGAAACTCCCGAACTGGAAACATCCATACGATGATTGCTAACCCTCCTGGGGGTAAGAGCTAAACAATTGTCCTCGTCCCAAGCTTCTGCTATTCTCGCAAACCGAACGAAATCTGTCGCGGCGTCTAAGCATCTGTCTCTGGGCTGATACACCTGTATGAGCACTCCTCGGTCCTGAAACTTCCAAAGTCTTGGGAAGACGCTCTTTATCTAATAGGGTTGCGTCCACTGCTGCTGTATACGTGACACAATGCTGTGTGCTGATAGCAAGGAATAATTGGGTAACAGTGGTGGCAACCTCCTGTCGCTGCGCTCGACTAGCCTCAACCAACGATCCCATCATCTGGCGCAAGTCCTGCATATCTGCCTCAAGCTTAGCGATACGATCTATCGAAGGCAGATCAATCTGCTCCTGTACGACGAGCGTACCGTCCTGGTCAGTCCTCATCTAAGACGAGCCAACTCTGACCTCGGCTCTCGCCGCCTCTCTCCGTGCCCTCGTAGTCATCGGTGGCATAATGTCTAGAAAAGGAAATAAGATTCGATAAGAACACGGAAATCGAATCACAAGGATGTATATAATCACGGAAGGAATTTCGAGCAATATGTCCTAAGGTCACTTAGGTGGAGTACCGTGTCATAAGTATGCCGCGGACATACACACACTGCGTCACTCTGCTTAAGCTACCTTCTCCATCATACCAAGGTCATCCTACACTCCGAAAGGTAAAACATAGCACTCTGATACCAACTTTGTCATGACCCGAAATTTGGCACGTGACGGCCCTTAAACCACGTAACGTCTACAGGCATAACGCAATCTAAGTAAGCCGAAAACCCAGCAAATCTAAACCATTAAAAGTAGTAAGTGATAAGAACATTGTTAAAAACTTTTGGGAATCTCAAGTAAAAATTCTTTAAAGTCCAAATTTACTTCCTTTAAAAATTTGGCAGCACCTCCTTTGTAAAAACTAGCCCCAAAAATGGTACATACAAAAGATATAAGTAAAGCATCCCTAATGGGAGCAAACCACGCCCAAAGGCGGGAACAACCACCACAAGCAGATATACGACGCCGTAGCGAAGAAAAGGACAATATAAAGTGAAAACAGCATAAAGGATAAAGCTGTATAAAAAGGCCGGCTCCCACGAGCACGATACCCAGTGTCACAAAACAATATACAATATCGTCCTCATATCTCGTCTCTAAGTCAATACATGAAGTAGTAGATGGAGAGTACTAGATACAACAAGATATACAATAAGCAATATCGGATAACCGCAAAACCCACCTATAACAAAACTGCTCACAGTCAGCCGTAGCGGTATCCGCTGCAAAAGATGATACGATGAGAATAATCCCTGCCGCGACTGCTTTGAAGGGCTACCTAGAAAACACTGTGGCACAACGGGGGTGAGTTGCCAACTCATGAATAGTAAATAACATCATGTAGGTAATCGCAGGTATGCACGTACTGCGATAATCTATCACATGCAAGTTGATAGCAATAAATGGCAATATATATGCAACAGTCATGAAAGGTACTCTATCAGATACTACTAAAACATGAAGCAATGCATATCAAATAAAAGCTGAGTATGGGATAAAACAGGGCATACTCACGGAATCCTCATCGTGGAAAGACCAGTGTCCATCAATGACACTCCAAATCCCAATACCTCAGGCACCACATCCTCAGATCAGCCATCATATCTTGTAAGTCTGATGGAACCTGAGTGTCCAATAACGACACCCAAAAACATCATGAAAACTAGTGTCCAACATCGACACGTAAATACTCATCTCTCAGGCGCCGTCACCAGGACCGACCCTCATGTGTAATGTTTCTGAAAACCGCTGAGTCTAAATACTATCACCGGTAAGGTAGTACTCCCCTGCCTCGGTGTAATGTTTCTAAAATCGTTATGCGAATTTTTCCGTTTTAGGTTAAAATAGTCGGTATTTTCCGTTTTAACCCGATAGTGATCAAACTTCTGTATAGACTTGTGTCACGTCCCGAAAGTACGGAACATGACCGGCACTTAAACTACGAAACGTCTCGAGGCGTACGTAATCCAAGTAAGCCGAAAACCCAGAAATGCAAACCAAGAAAAGTAGTAGAGTGAAGGAAAACCAATTTAAATAAGTAGTTTTAATAGCATAAGCCGAATTATGCGGGTTTCTAAAAACATCAAAAATTTCCTGAAAATTTCGGCAGAGTCTCCTTTGTAAATACTGGCCCCCAAACGGGATACAACATGAATAATATACGAAATCAATAAAAAGGCATCCCCAAGCGGGATCTAGCTCTTCGTCAATCGACGGCCACAACCACACAAGCAATATAATATACAACGCCAACGGCGAGGATCAAAACTCAAAAGGAAACTCAAAACCACAAGAAAACCACAGAAATATAACGCGCGACTCTAAGGTCGAAAAAATAACATCACTGGTCTCTATCTCAAAATAAATACATGTTTGGTTGATGGAACTTCTAGATACAACAGAGTAATAATATACAAGTTATATAATGGGGGGTACGATACAAGTAAACCCACCTACTAGCAAATCACCCGAAGGAAACTATGCCCGCAATCCGTAATGAAACCTGTACGGCAAACCTGCAAGAAACTGGGGCACAACGGGGGTGAGTTGCCAACTCGTGAATAGAAAAACATCTACGCACATAAATCGCATAAATAACGCAACCTAGGTCAATGATCACAATATATCCTCAAATATATGAATAACATGCAGCCTAAAACAATGGCTAGGGTAATATCTAACCCGAGTGTGATCTCATGTGCCCGTGTCAGTGCCTCAGGTAGCAATATATCATATGAATGAGGTATGAATGCATGGAACATAATGCATGTACTGACGAAAACTGCTTTCATAAATCAGTGAGATTTCTGTATTTTAAAAGTGAGGTACCATAAATGAAATCAGCATAAAACAGTGCCCAGCATCGACACAAAACAAGTGTCCAAATATCTCGATATCTCTGTATCACAATCTCTGTACCTCAATATCTCAAAATCTCAATCACAATATCTAAGGCGCCGTCAATCCAGACTGGCCCCTACCATCCATCTCAAGACCACGACGGTATCCTCCGGATATCCGACGCGTCGGGTAATATCACCGGTCGGTAGTGCTCCCCTGCCAGGCTCAACGTCAACAACACGATCCTCTTTCCCCGGGGTACCGTACCGGGCCCACCATGTACCCGAAACGGTTCCTCCACTCCTCGAATCGGGTCTCGAAATCCATCAGCAAACTCATGGTGGACGACTCATACATCATGGGAAAACCGCACTTTTTATTTTAAAAGAGAGAAAATGTTTATTTATGTTTTTGCGGTTTTCCTCCAAATCCAGAAAATCTCATGGAATTCCGAATCCAAAACCTCAATAACAGGTAAAATAGTGAATATATGCATGAGAATCCATGAATGCAGCATAACAATGAATAACAGTATGCATGAAGTAGCAGGTAATAACTACAATGTCTAAACTAACATATAAGGCAAGTACGCTAATATCATGTCTAAACTATTAGCTAACATATAAGGCAAGTACGCTAATATCAAGTAATAATATTTTCTAAGGTGTACGTGACATGGCAATTACCGATGAAGATGTGTGTGAGCCGGCAAGTAAGTGTACGTGGTACATACGCATCATCGGTAATGGTGCTGGTGTCCTAAAAGCATGATATCAATAATAGAGTATGAAACATAATATAAGCATGCGATGCGAAGCGAACCACAATAATGAGCGGGAGCTGAATACTAGACGCAACTATAACTAATCTGCACTAATCTAATATAAGTCCTACAAATGGTGCCTTTTGAAATAACACGAATCATGGGGTTTTGAAAATAGGGCCACGGTGTTTTTATGAAAAGATACGTCTTTTGAAATATCCGTAGGATCCCTTGGGCTGTCTTTTAAAATACCCACGATTCGTTAGTTTTTGAAATAGGTAAGAATCGAATCTAATCTAACAACTAAACTAAACTAAAGGGCTAAGCTAACAAGCTGGACTACAGGTAAGGAAACCGCCTAACATCTGAGTCGATACATATACATACCTGTATATATATTAGTCGGTGATCCCGCTTCAATAATATCATATCTGATACCATATCTATAATCAGACATCCCAAGTCAAGAGTGCGGATCAATCGTCAAGATATAGCTCGTACGTAAATCCGTCGTACGACATCCCCAATTCTGGGTACGGGTCAATATCATATTCCTCACACTATTCCTCTGGTATCCTCTTATCCAAGATCATAGTCTAGGGTACTGACCTATGTCTAGTACAATACTAATATCCTCAATATACTCATGATCTAACCACTGATCGACAATCTCGTACAAACCGATATCATCAGCACATATCATCATCAAGGGGTATACATCGCCCGATACGACCTAATATCAATATCCTAGCATATCATGCCTCATATCACGATCACATGTCGACCATTTCATTTATAACACCATTCACCCGTATCGCCGCCCCAAGATCCGCTATAACACCAGGACGTACCTCAAGTACGAATCCTGCCATATCACCGATATCACAACCACAAAACAAATCTCATCGACTCAGCTCAATCCCAAGTATCATCCTCAAATCCGTATGTGAACACATAGTCCCATACCCATGTGAACACATAACTAAAAAGAATCCCAAGAGCACATATAAATAGGAATGTATGCAAGTATGTATGTGTGTATGTGTAGTGCAACACTACCCTAGGGTTCGCAACACTAAAATAATCCAACACACCAATATCCATCCTAAACATCGTTATTAATCCCAAATAACATATAATAATTGTTGGTGTGTATACGCATCCGTATACACCACCACGGACTGCGGGGGTGCTATACGCCATCCACCCGACTTCTCCCCGTAGATATAAATCTACTCACCTGGTCCTCGCTTGCCGGTGCCGACGTCGCCACGCGCTTGCTTGTCGTCTCGAAGTCCACATGGGTTACCTACATATCATAACGCACCGTATCGCATTAAAATCCGACTCATGACCAAAACGACACACGAATCCCACATAGGTCAAAACCTATGGTTGCTCTCACATACCAACCCAAAAACCCTCGACGTCGGCGTGCAAACGCCCGACCATCGAGAAAAACCCAAGTACACTCATTTGCATATTCACGAATACTAATTTAAATATAGAATAGGTTAAAATTCACAAAAACCCCAAATTCACTTTAGAAACCATTTTTCCGAAAATCTACCAAGCAAAAATTACTCGTTTTAGTACAAAACACGATGTTTAAATGAATGTAGCGGCCAATATACTTATTAAATATCTTAAATAAGTCATATAAATCATTTCCATAATTTACTCTCATCAATTTCATTAAACCCAAAAACCTAGTTTGCAACAATTAAGTAATTTGGACAATTTACATATAACAATTTGCAATTTAACACCAAAACTAGGTTTTTCATATTTTATGATGTCGATTTATACATTTCAACCTTGATGATATAATAAAAACCCTAATTTAAAATACAACCCTCACTTGATTTTTAATTTCATCAAATGCAATAATAAAGACCTAGTAAGCAAAATAGCTTAAATTGGACGATTAAAAAGTGGCAATTTGTATTATAGCAACTAGCTTAGATTTGTACATGTCATAACATATTAATCTACCCACCACAACCATAATCCCATGATTGAAACCCTAATTACATTCAAACACTTTCACAAATTTTCAATCTTGAAATTGGAATCAAATACTTAGCTAATTACACTAATTTAAAGTAGCTTATCAAAATCTAAACACTTGGGTTAGGATTATACCTCCAAACCATGAGATCAAACTTAAGATCTAGCCTCCCAAAATGCTCTCTTTTCACAAAGATCCATGCTTGAAATGCTAAGGAATAATGGGTAAAACTTGGATTTGGAATTAGAGTTGAATTTGTATAGATTTGAAGTGATTTTTGTGGATTTTTTTGATGCAAAAATGGAGTGAGATTTCGGGATGGGGCTGCTGCTGTAGGGATAGAATTTTCGGCCAGAATTGGTGGGGGTTGGGTTAGGGAAGAGAGAGTGTGAGGTGGGGAAAGTTGAATTTAGTCAAAGTCCACTCTATTCTTATCATTTTCGACTCTTTTCTTTTCTTTTCTTTTGAAAAAAAGAAGTGATTGGAGAGAGGGAGAGGGGGAGGGCTGTCATGGTGGGGCCGGCCATATGGGGAGAGGGTGAGGTGTGGGTGTGTGGGTTAGGAAAAAGATAAATGCTATACCCCAATTCCCATTAACACTAATTTCACCGAAAAAAAGCCTTTTTCTTCGATATTTTCTAAACCGTTTTGGCAAACGATTTCATTTCAAAAACCACTTGATAAAATTTTATTTAATGTTTTTTGATGCACAAAATTTGTTTCAACTCAATCCAATTTGTAATTTTTCCTAATTAAATGTATTAGTGACGGCTTAAAATAATATTAAAATAATTAATTTCGGAAAATTTTTCAGAAAATTTGAAATTTCACCAGTGACTCAATAAACATCAAATACTAGCAATTACATAGCTAGAATATGTATATTTAATTTTATAATAATAATATTTGTATTTTGACTTTTTACAGAAAACACCCTTATTTTACCGATTTTCCGAAATTTCACCGAAACGATTTTCAAAACGCTACAATCTTCCCCCCTTAAAAAAAATTCGGTCCCCGAATTTAAAGTAAAACTCCTCCCAAATACTAAAACATCTAAACCAAAACCATCAAGTCGTCGGGGCTCCGAAATTGTAAATACATAAAACAAATCGCAGCGCAGCGCATGCGCATGAAAAATGAGCATATAACTCAAATCAAAACTCCGTCAAGCATCCCGCAATCATCGGAGTCATGGGGAAGACATCAATGACAAATCCAAAGCAAAATCAATATGATATAACTCGAAACTACACATGTAAATATCGAATCTATATAAGTAAGTATCTGAAGGAAATGCATGCCAAATCTCTTTAAGTCGCTGTGCAACGCGTATAACATTGCACAGTGGCGGACGTCTATCATAAGAAAATAACTATATACATATATACCTTTGTTTTAAATGTACGTTCCGCCGTTTTGGAAACAATTTAGAAGGGTCTCCTTGTTTTAAACCTTTCGCGTCATATCAGACACGTAGGTAAATACTGAGACTATAGCTCGCTTTTTGGAATTCCCTTCAATAACTATCAATGCATGCAAAATATATTCAGGTACTGTCCTCTGACTAGTCCTGCTCAGTACGAAAACACATAGCAATATCATAAAAACGTTCTGCTCTATAAGAAAAATCAATCCCAAAATACGCGTATGAATACTACGTGCGTCTGGTGCGCACGACAATCAAAATCCATATACGTGCCATACAAGTGCACAGAAACAAGATCTAAGTGCATCGGGTGTGCACAAAGCACCTGTCGTAGGCAACGTGTATGCCTGACAGCAAAATCAGGTGCATCTGACATGCACGAAAAAATCTCGATTTAGTGCATCTGGTGTGCACCAAAATCGCATCTCAAGACATGCGCTCAACATGCGCGAAAACCCAAAACCAGGGGCATCCATCATGCACGAAATCATGAAATCCAATATCAAGCGCCGAACATGCGCAAAATCAAATCAGGTGCATAAAGTGCACAAAACAAATATCGAGTATCACAATCAAAATCGAAGTCCGGTGCATCTAAGTGCACAAAAGGCGTATCACTGCACTGCAAGCATATATAAACCATACAGAGTGCAGGAACCAAATCGTGTGCATGCATACGCACAAAATCAACTCAAATGTTTAAAACCGTAAAATCACAAACATGTGAAACCAAAGCACGAAGATGATATCAAGTGCAACACTGTGCAAAGATCGTAAATCCTCAATCATCAAAATCAAATCATGCGAATAAATCACCCAAAACATCGAAATCAATAATGGTGGAATAGTACCGCTCAAGCGCATCCTCTAAGAATCTCGGGCCAACTGTCGCGGTTACTAGTGGGACGTCTCGTCGATGATCATGAACTCTGGCCTGCTGGTGTGCGTAACAATGACCACTCCTGGGTCAAGGTCTTCACTGTGAATTACCAATCTCTCGGTCCATCGGCTCATCGGCCCTGTCAAGTGTGCTAACGGGGATGATTCCGTTCTGGCACTTCTCTGGTCATCTCTCGGTCAATCATCGCGACCACTCGTAAGACAGCATATCACTGGCGTCGGCCTCTGGCTCTCTGAATGTACGTGACACATCTGATCCTGGGTGCAAGTATCATTGCAGCAGTGTCCTGGAAGGAATCCTGCTCACGGTCTCTTCCATGTCTCGTCTCTGCCAACTGTCCGGAAGTCATCGTCCTTTCCTATATCTGCATCTTGCTCTGGAACGACTGCATACTCATCGCGACTCCTTCTGGAAGGTAAATCCAAGTACCATGCCTCGGCATGCTCATCGTATCTCTGATGTCGGCGGAGTGGAACGTCTTCTCATCTAGATCCGGTACGAACCTCTTACTTCACTTTTCTCTAATGTCGTCTGCTTTGGACTCGTCTCGTCGCGGCTGCATGGACTGAGCTCCAACGGCTATCCTCGTATCGGGAGTCTCCCAAGAAATGCATCTCACCACCTAGCATCCGAATTAAGTCGAGCCATCCGATCGAGTCGTCAAAACCTCATAATCCCCCAAGAGCTCAACATCTTGGGCACAGTTTAATAGTATCGAGTACATACCACAGCATCGGTGGTCCAGCCGTAGAAGGGCAAACCCAAGCCTCACTAATAGCGCCATAGAACTGCCGCAAACCCGAAGGTTCAAAGGCTTTCACACGGTCATTAAGTCGAGTTAGGGTTTCATTCTTCTAGAGGGACCATAGAATTGCCTGCATGTCTTTCCGACTACTTTAAACTTGGAATAATAGGTTTCTGACATTCGATCGTCTCTGTCGACTCCCAACGTCTCCGCGTGAAGTCGTCTCTAGCTGGAATCAATCATCTGATGACCTCGCATCGGGGTAGGCGAACGATCCACATGTCCTAGTCATTCATCCTCGATGACTAGCGACCTTCTATCATCTCTTAGTACAACTCATTCTGCACTAACTCCAGCATCCGGGGCAATATCTCGTCGTTCGCAGCAATAACTGGCTCGCTCATCTGCACGCTGAACGGTGCCTCAATCATCAGGAGTAAGCAATACTTCAATGGTCATCAAAATCTGGCTGGCCTCTATCAGTGGCTCAATCCTCTAGTGCAAATCGGCACGTCCGAGTAATCTCATAAAGGCGATCCGCCAAACGCTCGTGGAGCGGAAACACAGTAAAAAGACACATCTCCGCAATCGTGTGTCGCCGGAATTTCGCCCTGGTCAGTCCTCGTTCGTGACGAGTGTTGGAGATAGTGCCCTCAGAGTCAATTATTGGATCACAGGCACGTGATTGCAATGATTGAGGGAGGACCTATCCCGGTAGGACAGTCTTACTCGAGATGATAATATGCTATCTGGTTTATCTTTATCATCGTGTACTGCTTTAGGTGACCTGACATGTCGCTATTACACGTTGATAGAGCCCCTAGGATTCTTGCTTGACTACCAGCAGTATGATGGCGATCATATGCGTGGGAGCTGGTAGTCTATAAGCACATCCTTAAAAGGTCCCTAGTCGTAGGAGTTTCGAGACAGGGCATCGATACTCCATTAGTAGACTAGTGTATACAGTCGAGACCCTGACGAGGGGCGGTGGCCGGTCTCACAAGCCACTGGTGTCAGTTGGTTCACCTAAGATGTATACAGGTGCTCATTGGGTTATGAGTACACCGGACAGGACTCGCCGGGAACCTGCTAGTTGGTCTTATACCAGATGTCAGATAGCAGTTCCCTGGTGACATGTGTACAGGTTAGTTCATCGACCTGAGATCGTCATTTGTCTCGTGTGAGTTCCCACTGTGCTTTGATTACTACCCTACCACGGCTCAAAGGAGTCGTGCAAACAGGTTTTAGTTGGGTACAGTCCCGAGCCACATGGAGGCAGTGAGCGGATCTTCAGGGGTTCGTCTCTCCCGGTATTGGGGGTGAGGTCGCGCTGTGTCTAGGAGAGCCATTACGCAAAGCCCTCGGCCGAGGCAGGAGATTTACTGGTAGGTATTCCAGTAGTATCTCAGGGCGTTCTGGGCTACACTTCGACACGACTTGTACCGCTTTTGGGGGTTTGACTTTTACCAACCCCCTAGGCCCGACATGCGATGCTCATAGACGAACGGACCGGACTGTACGGATATTGTCACTGACAGGCTCAGTTGGGTGTCGGGGTGAGCTTCCTCATCAACGTCCCTTTTTGGTCAATAGCTGGTGGCCCGTCACGTATTGGCTTATACCTCTGACGTGCTAGTGGTTAAATCCACAGCCATAGTATTGACGAGTCTTTAGAGTCCACCACACTTACAGTTACTCAAGCTTTCGGGCAAAACACTGTAGAGGCCGTATGGAGATATGGCAGTGTCCGATCAGATACGTTCGGTATTGCACGGATCAGGATCGGACAGTTTTTTACTAGTAGCCGTATAGTGATATGGCAGGGTTCGATCTGATACGTGCGGTATTGCACGGATCAGGATCGGACGGATATTACTAGCCGGCTTTGGTTTAAGCCGGTACTGGTTTAGTACAGTGTAGATTTTGTCTCTTTGCATTTGTATCCGGACGGAATACAGATGCGGGTGTGTATGCACAGTATCGGGGTTTTCCTGTAATTTATTACGGGACCAGTTTTCTGGAGTTGCCAGTTTGCATTCCGTTCCGGCCGGTTTTCCTTTGTTCTTTCCCGGCCGGACTTTTCCGATGGAGGGGGTTATTTGCAATTGTGCAAATAACATTTGTGGAGGGGTTTCTTGCAATTGTGGGATTATGATATCTTTCATCCATCACTTGCATTAATTAAGACATGAGAGGGTATGGGTTTAATAGTGTTTAGCATGGTTGATGTTTTCTTGTCTTTGGATATGGTCACCCTCTTCATTGCTCCTACCATCACCTCCCTTCATGCTATATATATATCTTTTCCCTCCACCATTCTACTCACTTGATGAAAATGGTTGAAAAAGACATGAGAGAAAAGAAAGAACACTTGAGAGAAAGAAAAGAATGAGAGAGAGTTCATCTTGTTTGTGAGGAATTCTTCATCTCCTTCTTCTTCTTGTTTTGGAAAAATGAAAGCACCATTTTTCCTAACCCCATTCCTCCATCAAGGCAACTACAAACCCCATATGAGACTAGCATCATCTACTACACATTCTACAGCATATCTTGAGCATGTCGAGTAGCCGGCTTCATTCCCGAGTTGCCTCGGTATCGAGGCGGGAGCCCGTAAAAGACGCAGGCGATGTGGTGCCCTTCCGGCGAGGAGGCGACGATGTGGAGGCAAGACTTTCCGCGGGAGATCGGGACGATGACGAGAAGACCGGAGGACTCGGATCACTCGGTATACTTCTCACCCTATCTCTTGATTGCTAGCATTAGGTTAATGGTAAACGATCCGGGTTTTCATTGTCCGCGGTAGCGCCGGTTTCCGAGTAAGGAAAATTTTGATTCCGCATTTTGGCCTCGAGTACGAGGCCGGGGCGCTGCCGTGGCGCAACATGGTATCAGAGCCACGCCATTAACCTTACCTAGCTTGTTTTAATGTGTTTTGCTTATCCGATCGACCGAAATTCCAAAAACCGTATTTTTCCATCACATCAGTTTCTGTTGAAATTTTTTGAAGTCTAAAAATCTTTCAGGTGGTCTCAGAATGATGTGCAGGGAGTTCTAAGAACTCTGGAAAAAAAAACGAGACAATGAGCCCTCAACTAGAGCGCGGAAGGGCGGCAAAACCCCCCTTATTGCCGCGCTTCCGCCGCAAGATGGTGGGGTCATTGCTTCGTTTTTCTTCAGTGGGCTTCTGGGCTTATATTAGGGGTTTTGGAACATTAAAATTGGGCCCAGGTTTTCTGTGAGTGCTACAGTTTTGATTGGGGGCCCACTTGTTAATTTTTGGTCAATCGGAAAATTTTAAACACATTATTTCACAGTATTTACATTATATCTGCGACCGTGAATGTCACTCGATCGGTAAATCCGGTCTAACTGCTATAGCCCGGTTAGAAGGATTTGCGAACGTGACTTTCACGTTGATGTTCTATGTTTATGCTGTGATGTTGCGGATCGGTCGTGGGGGATAGCCTGGATGCAATGCTAGTACAGTTTTGTTGTATTATGTACATTTGATATTGCGGGGCGAGCGTCCGACATGTGGACTGCCGTCACTGCCTGTTTGTATTATTCTTTTGGGGCACGACCGGTTGCGGTCGATGTACCCGGTGTATGTATATTTTACTTTCTGTACTAGGATTACCCCGCGGAGGGGTGCACGAATAGCCGGGTTCTAGAGGGCAACGGGCCCGCATCTCATGGCATTGAGACGGAGGGGGCTTCGCTCTAGGATTGGCGGGCTATTCGCCGCACTCGTAGGGGGTACAGGTTGACCCAGGAGGGGTGCCCAAGTTACCGGATTCCGTGAAGTGCTGGGTGGTCCATTCACGGTGCTGGAGGGGGCTGCCTCGCTTCAGGTTTTGGCGGGTGACTTGCCGCGCCCGTAAGGGTCTAGGATTTCATTGCACAGGCTATCCACAAGACCAGGGGAACGTCGGGTTTCAGCAGCGGCTCTGTGAAACCCGGGGCTTCCAGATATCTGTATTGTTCTGTGATGCTGTACATTTCTGTGATGTTGCATTTTATCACGCCTTGAGCGAAATATAATATATTGGTATATATATATTAGTAGATGTTGTATATGTTTTACATCCGCGCTAGTCCAGTCCCCGCTCTGCCGTTAGTTAGCTAACCTAACGGGTGATGACGGGACCCAGTGGCGAATGCGGATGGCATATACGTACGTCAGTATATTTTTGTTCTTTATGGTGTGATTAATTGATGGGACTGCGTTGATTCGGATCAATGCAAGATAAACAAACCTATTCTGATGTTGTTGGAACATTTTTCAAAAAGCTGTTATTGCAAGGACGTTCACTTTTGTTTTGCATCGTGGTATTCATTTGGAATATCCTGCTCCTCAGTCGACGAGGCAAGGGCCGAGATCCCTTCACCGGGAGTGACCCCTTGGACAGAAGTTTGCGTCAGGGCATTAACTTCACTATAGCCGATTACTTTTGCTTTGCATCGTGGTATTCAGTTGGAATATCCTGCACCTCATTCTACGGGGAAAGAGCCGAGATCCCTTCACCGGGAATGACCTCTTTAGTAAAGGTTTTCGTCACTATATTTTTATAAAAGGCTATGCAGTTCCTTCAACGATATCAAGTTCATTACGCTAAAGGATTTTCGCCAAAAACCAGCCGTAGCCCTCCGTCATTTCCTACAGGTATTATTTAGTATTCGTGCTGCGTTTGTTGACCTAGTCAAGACGTAGTGTTCGGTAGCTAAGTGGTACTTGTTTGTTGCATAAGTGGGATTGGTTAGGACAGTCGTGCGGCCTTGTTGACCTAGTTAAGGGCACGTACGGGTGGGTTTAATGCAATCCAGAATAATGACGGGTTGAACTTGACTGGCGGTTTATGGTTTGTTGACCTAGTCAAGGTCATAAACCGCTTGGGGTAAAAATCACATCGGGAGTTTCAAAAGAACTGAAACTTGCCAGGCATGCGCATACCTTCTGGAGTGTGGTGACTTGAGTGGATTCCGTCAAGTTATCTTGCGATGATAGTTGGATCCCGATTTCCACTGATGAGTTGGTTTACTCCTCAGGTGATCCCGACTAATTCTTCTTTCAGGTTTGGAGGAGAATTTGAGGTACAGTGGGAGGTTTCCAGATTAGACAAAGTGATAACCATTCTGATCTAGGTTAGAGTGCACGCTGAGTGTTTCTTTTCTCTCTCTCTTTGGCAGCGACCATTGACCCGACCCTAAGACTATGACTCAGTGACCAAGTTGACCGAACCTTCTTAACACAGGCCTTTGGATTGTCAGTGTTGCAGACCTCGTTGCCACTCCTACTTTTACCCTTTTCTCCAGGACACCCCGCGTTACTGCGAACGTCCACTTCCATTGGACAAAACCATCGTATGGTTAGATACGAACTCGAAGGACTTCGAGGATGGTTTCTGGTTCTGGAGAAAACGAATAGGATTATTCAGTTGTCTTTTCTTTTCACCTTCTCTCATTGCGAGTACTCCTTGGTTTAGGAGATAGTACACCTATTACGCAAATTGGATGGTCTTCTTCCAAACCTTAGGCTGGTGCCGAACGGTGGGGAATGAAGAAAACCAATTAGCATAACGATGGTGTGCAGAAGGTATTAAGTTAAGACAAAGCAAGGGATTAGTAAGAGGGCAAAGTAAATTGCGACAGATATTCACGACCAAACCAAGTATTCCTTCGCCAATCCTAAATCACCTTTGTATTTCTCCAGGACACTCCGTGTCACTACGAAGATCCACAGTTTATTGGATACTCCATCGTATGGTTATATACGAACTCGAAAGGAACTTGTTCCAGTTCGGGGATGGATTCTGGTTCAGGAGAAATAGGAATAAAGTACATTCAGGTGTCTTTTATCTTCACCTTCTCTCACATTGCGAGTGTTCCTAGGATTGGGACAGTACACCCATTATGCTTATTGGATAGTCTTCTTCCAAACCATAGGCTGGTGCCGAACGGTAGGGAAGGAAGAAAACCATTTGGCCTAATGGGGTGTACAGAAGGTAATGACTAAAGACATATAAAGGGATTTGGAGAAGTGGCAAAGAATTATACGGTTACAGTTGTGAATCTGGATAATGGAAGAGGCATTACTAGGAAACCAGGATACCCCAACGAAACATTTCAATGTTTCAGTTTCACTGTGTACTGTTAATGGAAAACTGATTTCCCGATTAGACACTCACTCCAGGGTATGTATTTACCAGGTATGATTCTCACATCTGTATGGTTTTACAGATGCTGAGTGGGAGTAAGTTATTGGGAATTGGGTGATCATCCTCATTATATCGGGATTCGTTGTAATTGGTGATATTTGAGGAAGCCACCTGGTTTGTTTGCCGGTCGGCAAATATTTGGTTTTGAATATCCGCTGTTGTGCACCAATTTCAAATTAATATATCTGTACGTCTATTTTCATAGAGTGAGATATACCTTTTGATATTATGTCGATGACATTTACCTATATCAGTGGATGGTTAGGTAAGGAGCATTAAACAGCGGTGTAATTCTTCTTAACCATAAGTACAGTTTTCAACCTACGACGCACAGTGAAAGAGTTGTTAGACTCAGCGGACTTATACAGAGTATTGTATGTTGTCCAGTGTCCATTAGGACAGAGGGGTTGGTCCTCATACTATATTCTGTTTATTTTTAACTTCTCTAGTTCTTAGACATGTGTTTCGTGGAAACACAGGGTCTAAGTTTTGAGGAGTTATAGGTATTTGAATAGAGTAGAGAACCAGGTATAGCAAGTATCGGGATTCTTCAAAGTGATCGAAGATGTAGATACTTGTGTATTGTATTCAGTTGATAGTAATGATAAAAAGAAATTGCTTCTCTTTCAGGTTACTCATAATTGGAAGCATTCCTAAGTTGAGTAACGCTGATCGGCCTCCTTCCATTTAGTTCACATGCACTGGAGATAGCTGCATGATTTGAATCTGGTTCAATTGAATCAGTGCCTCTGGTTCTATATTAGATATAGAACAGTTCATATCTTAACGATGTTAAGGTACGGGGAGTTGTCCGGTTTATGCTTAAAACCAGACACTGGACAACTCAAGGCACGTTTCTGTAATGGCTGTTTGTGGGTTGACCCAGGCTATGATGAGGGTTGATTTTCTACCATCTGGCAGATCAATAGAAATATTGTTCTCGACTCGCCACAGTTTTATTAAAAATGGATTTTTTCAAAAACAGTAGTGGGAGTATGGTAGAACTGGAAGTGATTCCAGAACCGCAAACGATTACTGAAGATTTGATAAGGAACCTAAAGATTCAATCTGATTTGACATTCCATTGGCCACTCCGCAGATAAGGTGGGTAACTTCAGGCACCCGAGAGGTACTCCGGTAGCCTCAAGGACGGTGACAGGGAAGTTCTTGTTTACCCACACTTGCCATTGTTGTTGTTCCAGGCTGCGAGACCCGGCAGGAGGATGAGTATAGCGTCGTTCTAAACTTGCTTTAGAAGTGCACGTCTATATGACTCTGCCAGAGGGTTGTCGTAGTCAGTGGGAGCAGCGGAAGCATTGGTGGACATCAGGCTTATGTCTATTTATAGACTAAAGCAGATGTAGCGGAGATAGATCATCTATTTCTGACGTGACAGTCATAGGTTTGACTTCATCAGAATAGGGGATGGATCTGTTGAGAAGGTAGTAGGGTGTGATATCCTGGTATTTGGATGACATACACAATGTAGGAAAAGAAACTCCTATACTACGATCGGTTATACTTTGGTCGTCACACAGTGGTTTCTCCACAAGGGACTTAGACATTATATAAAACATACTGGTTACTAGATCTATGTTTTTAGATCTAGATTTGGGTGGTTTCCCAATCAGGGTACCTTGACAGCATTCTAAGAGTATTTGGAATGGACGACTTCTGGCACGGTAGTGTACCTGCAGGTGATGGAGTCACCCTCTCTAAAGGTGTCTTACAGACTAAAGGGGAGAGGGATGTGCATGATTCGCAGATCACTTGCTCAGGCAATTGAGTCAATCATGAGATGTCAAGTACCACACCAGATGTTGTTCTTGCACTAGATGCAATAAGTTGACATTGATCCAATCCTGGAGAAACAGTCGGAAGCAGTTTTAGAATATAAGTGGATGTTCTAGGGATATGATAACAGTAGCCTCTTTTAAGAGACGGTTATCATTCCAGGCTTCCAAGGTGACATGGACGACAAGGAGGTTGTCAGAGTTATAGTCATCCTTCTGACGAGGGGCAGTATTTTGGACAGATGGTCCAAGGTGATACTGAGGGAGGCATGGCGCAGGATACTGATTAAGTTCAGTTGACGATACAGTCTAAGAAGTTTGGATTTGGAGTTCTCTTATGAACTAGGTCCCATCAGACATCCAGACGTTCCAAGACAGGTATTGCTCATTTCGGGAGATGGCTTTCTCCGCGAACTTGAGACATAGAGAGACATAGAAAGAAACTTCTCTGCGGATCCACTCACTGAGGCTATTCCTCGAACGCAATAGTTTCGCAAACGGGTTTTGTGAGACTGACTAGTAGAGGAGTTGGGTGTTCGGTATCACACGGGCTGTGAGTATGCGACATCACAATAATTAGCCTTGAGTGCAAGTGGGAGATTGTTGGAGATAGTGCCCTCAGAGTCAATTATTGGATCACAGGCACGTGATTGCAATGATTGAGGGAGGACCTATCCCGGTAGGACAGTCTTACTCGAGATGATAATATGCTATCTGGTTTATCTTTATCATCGTGTACTGCTTTAGGTGACCTGACATGTCGCTATTACACGTTGATAGAGCCCCTAGGATTCTTGCTTGACTACCAGCAGTATGATGGCGATCATATACGTGGGAGCTGGTAGTCTATAAGCACATCCTTAAAAGGTCCCTAGTCGTAGGAGTTTCGAGACAGGGCATCGATACTCCATTAGTAGACTAGTGTATACAGTCGAGACCCCGACGAGGGGCGGTGGCCGGTCTCACAAGCCACTGGTGTCAGTTGGTTCACCTAAGATGTATACAGGTGCTCATTGGGTTATGAGTACACCGGACAGGACTCGCCGGGAACCTGCTAGTTGGTCTTATACCAGATGTCAGATTGTAGTTCTCTGGTGACATGTGTACAGGTTAGTTCATCGACCTGAGATCGTCATTTGTCTCGTGTGAGTTCCCACTGTGCTTTGATTACTACCCTACCACGGCTCAAAGGAGTCGTGCAAACAGGTTTTAGTTGGGTACAGTCCCGAGCCACATGGAGGCAGTGAGCGGATCTTCAGGGGTTCGTCTCTCCCGGTATTGGGGGTGAGGTCGCGCTGTGTCTAGGAGAGCCATTACGCAAAGCCCTCGGCCGAGGCAGGAGATTTACTGGTAGGTATTCCAGTAGTATCTCAGGGCGTTCTGGGCTACACTCCGACACGACTTGTACCGCTTTTGGGGGTCTGACTTTTACCAACCCCCTAGGCCCGACATGCGATGCTCATAGACGAACGGACCGGACTGTACGGATATTGTCACTGACAGGCTCAGTTGGGTGTCGGGGTGAGCTTCCTCATCAACGTCCCTTTTTGGTCAATAGCTGGTGGCCCGTCACGTATTGGCTTATACCTCTGACGTGCTAGTGGTTAAATCCACAGCCATAGTATTGACGAATCTTTAGAGTCCACCACACTTACAGTTACTCAAGCTTTCGGGCGAAACGCTGTAGAGGCCGTATGGAGATATGGCAGTGTCCGATCAGATACGTGCGGTATTGCACGGATCAGGATCGGACAGTTTTGTACTAGTAGCCGTATAGTGATATGGCAGGGTTCGATCTGATACGTGCGGTATTGCACGGATCAGGATCGGACGGATATTACTAGCCGGCTTTGGTTTAAGCCGGTACTGGTTTAGTACAGTGTAGATTTTGTCTCTTTGCATTTGTATCCGGACGGAATACAGATGCGGGTGTGTATGCACAGTATCGGGGTTTTCCTGTAATTTATTACGGGACCAGTTTTCTGGAGTTGCCAGTTTGCATTCCGTTCCGGCCGGTTTTCCTTTGTTCTTTCCCGGCCGGACTTTTCCGATGGAGGGGGTTATTTGCAATTGTGCAAATAACATTTGTGGAGGGGTTTCTTGCAATTGTGGGATTATGATATCTTTCATCCATCACTTGCATTAATTAAGACATGAGAGGGTATGGGTTTAATAGTGTTTAGCATGGTTGATGTTTTCTTGTCTTTGGATATGGTCACCCTCTTCATTGCTCCTACCATCACCTCCCTTCATGCTATATATATATCTTTTCCCTCCACCATTCTACTCACTTGATGAAAATGGTTGAAAAAGACATGAGAGAAAAGAAAGAACACTTGAGAGAAAGAAAAGAATGAGAGAGAGTTCATCTTGTTTGTGAGGAATTCTTCATCTCCTTCTTCTTCTTGTTTTGGAAAAATGAAAGCACCATTTTTCCTAACCCCATTCCTCCATCAAGGCAACTACAAACCCCATATAAGACTAGCATCATCTACTACACATTCTACAGCATATCTTGAGCATGTCGAGTTGCCGGCTTCATGCCCGAGTTGCCTCGATATCGAGGCGGGAGCCCATAAAAGACGCAGGCGATGTGGTGCCCTTCCGGCGAGGAGGCGACGATGTGGAGGCAAGACTTTCCGCGGGAGATCGGGACGATGACGAGAAGACCGGAGGACTCGGATCACTCGGTATACTTCTCACCCTATCTCTTGATTGCTAGCATTAGATTAATGGTAAACGATCCGGGTTTTCATTGTCCGCGGTAGCGCCGGTTTCCGAGTAAGGAAAATTTTGATTCCGCATTTTGGCCTCGAGTACGAGGCCGGGGCGCTGCCGTGGCGCAACAACGAGTTCGTGCTGACCGCAACTCTAGCTGTAGCTCTCCCTGCCCGTAATCGTGGCAGCAAAACCATAACTGGTACTGATGAGGCTAGATCGGAATGAATATAATACTGAGCAAAGAAATGTACATCCTAAGGCTTCTTAAGTGGAGTAGCGTAACGTAAATATGCCGCGGAACATACCTACGGTACGTCACTCTACTTTAGACACCTATTCCATCAACCAAGGGTCATCCTACGCTCCGAAGGTAAAACCTAACGCTCTGATACCAACTTTGTCACGTCCCGAAAGTACAGAACATGACCGGCACTTAAACTACGAAACGTCTCGAGGCGTACGTAATCCAAGTAAGCCGAAAACCCAGAAATGCAAACCAAGAAAAGTAGTAGAGTGAAGGAAAACCAATTTAAATAAGTAGTTTTAATAGCATAAGCCGAATTATGCGGGTTTCTAAAAACATCAAAAATTTCCTGAAAATTTCGGCAGAGACTCCTTTGTAAATACTGGCCCCCAAACGGGATACAACATGAATAGTATACGAAATCAATAAAAATGCATCCCCAAGCGGGAGCTAGCTCTTCGTTAATCGGCGGCCACAACCACACAAGCAATATAATATACAACGCCAACGGCGAGGATCAAAACTCAAGGAAACCCAAAACCACAAGAAAACCACAGAAATATAACGCGCGACTCTAAGGTCGAAAGAATAACATCACTGGTCTCTATCTCAAAATAAATACATGTTTGGTTGATGGAACTTCTAGATACAACAGAGTAATGATATACAAGTTATATAATGGGGGGTACGATACAAGTAAACCCACCTACTAGCAAATCACCCGAAGGAAACTATGCCCGCAAGCCGTAATGAAACCTGTACGGCAAACCTGTAAGAAACTGGGGCACAACGGGGGTGAGTTGCCAACTCATGAATAGAAAAACATCTACGCACAGAAATCGTATAAATAACGCAACCTAGGTCAATGATCACAATATATCCTTAAATATATGAATAACATGCAGCCTAAAACAATGGCTAGGGTAATATCTAACCCGAGTGTGATCTCATGTGCCCGTGTCAGTGCCTCAGGTAGCAATATATCATATGAATTAGGTATGAATGCATGGAACATAATGCATGTACTAACGAAAACTGCTTTCATAAATCAGTGAGATTTCTGTATTTTAAAAGTGAGGTACCATAAATGAAATCAGCATAAAACAGTGCCCAGCATCGACACAAAACAAGTGTCCAAATATGTCGATATCTCTGTATCACAATCTCTGTACCTCAATATCTCAAAATCTCAAAATCTCAATCACAATACCTAGGGCGCCGTCAATCCAGACCGGTCCCTACCATCCATCTCAAGACCACGACGGTATCCTCCGGATATCCGACGCGTCGGGTAACATCACCGGTCGGTAGTGCTCCCCTGCCAGGCTCAACGTCAACAACACGATCCTCTTTCCCCGGGATACCGCACCGGGCCCACCATGTACCCGAAACGGTTCCTCCACTCCTCGAATCGGGTCTCGAAATCCATCAGCAAACTCATGGTGGACGACTCATACATCATGGGAAAACCGCACTTTTTATTTTAAAAAAGAGAAAATGTTTATTTATGTTTTTGCGGTTTTCCTCCAAATCCAGAAAATCTCATGGAAATCCGAATCCAAAACCTCAATAACACGTAAAATAGTGAATATATGCATGAGAATCCATGAATGCGGCATAACAATGAATAACAGTATGCATGAAGTAGCAGGTAATAACTACAATGTCTAAACTAACATATAAGGCAAGTACGCTAATATCATGTCTAAACTATTAGCTAACAGGCTATGTCAAGCAATAATATGTTCTAAGGTGTACGTGACATGGCAATTACCGATGAAGATGTGTGTAAGCCGGTAAGTAAGTGTACGTGGTACATACGCATCATCGGTAATGGTGCTGGTGTCCTAATAGCATGATATCAATAATGGAGTATGAAACATAATATAAGCATGCGATGCGAAGCGAACCACAATAATGAGCGGAAGCTGAATACTAGACGCAACTATAACTAATCTGCACTAATCTAATATAAGTTCTACAAATGGCGCCTTTTGAAATAACACGAATCATGGGGTTTTGAAAATAGGGCTACGGTGTTTTTATGAAAAGATACGTCTT
Organism: Agapanthus africanus; assembly: GCA_030015575.1. Taxonomy (NCBI): domain Eukaryota; kingdom Viridiplantae; phylum Streptophyta; class Magnoliopsida; order Asparagales; family Amaryllidaceae; genus Agapanthus; species Agapanthus africanus. The sequence goes on along the minus strand of JASDDO010000008.1, from coordinate 310,315,021 downwards.
TTGAAATATCCGTAGGATCCCTTGGGCTGTCTTTTAAAATACCCACGATTCGTTAGTTTTTGAAATAGGTAAGAATCGAATCTAATCTAACAACTAAACTAAACTAAAGGGCTAAGCTAACAAGCTGGACTACAGGTAAGGAAACCGCCTAACATCTGAGTCGATACATATACATACCTGTATATATATTAGTCGGTGATCCCGCCTCAATAATATCATATCTGATACCATATCTATAATCAGACATCCCAAGTCAAGAGTGCGGATCAATCGTCAAGATATAGCTCGTACGTAAATCCGTCGTACGACATCCCCAATTCTGGGTACGGGTCAATATCATATTCCTCACACTATTCCTCTGGTATCCTCTTATCCAAGATCATAGTCTAGGGTACTGACCTATGTCTAGTACAATACTAATATCCTCAATATACTCATGATCTGACCACTGATCGACAATCTCGTACAAACCGATATCATCAGCACATATCATCATCAAGGGGTATACATCGCCCGATACGGCCTAATATCAATGTCCTAGCATATCATGCCTCATATCACGATCACATGTCGACCATTTCATTTATAACACCATTCACCCGTATCGCCGCCCCAAGATCCGCTATAATACCAGGACGTACCTCAAGTACGAATCCTGCCATATCACCGATATCACAACCACAAAACAAATCTCATCGACTCAGCTCAATCCCAAGTATCATCCTCAAATCCGTATGTGAACACATAGTCCCATACCCATGTGAACACATAACTAAAAAGAATCCCAAGAGCACATATAAATAGGAATGTATGCAAGTATGTATGTGTGTATGTGTAGTGCAACACTACCCTAGGGTTCGCAACACTAAAATAATCCAACACACCAATATCCATCCTAAACATCGTTATTAATCCCAAATAACATATAATAATTGTTGGTGTGTATACGCATCCGTATACACCACGACGGACTGCGGGGGTGCTATACGCCATCCACTCGACTTCTCCCCGTAGATATAAATCTACTCACCTGGTCCTCGCTTGCCGGTGCCGATGTCGCCACGCGCTTGCTTGTCGTCTCGAAGTCCACATGGGTTACCTACATATCATAACGCACCGTATCGCATTAAAATCCGACTCATGACCAAAACGACACACGAATCCCACATAGGTCAAAACCTATGGTTGCTCTCACATACCAACCCAAAAACCCTCGACGTCGGCGTGCAAACGCCCGACCATCGAGAAAAACCCAAGTACACTCATTTGCACATTCACGAATACTAATTTAAATATAGAATAGGTTAAAATTCACAAAAACCCCAAATTCACTTTAGAAGCCATTTTTCCGAAAATCTAGCAAGCAAAAATTACCCGTTTTAGTATAAAACTCGATGTTTAAATGAATGTAGCGGCCAATATACTTATTAAATATCTTAAATAAGTCATATAAATCATTTCCATAATTTACTCTCATCAATTTCATTAAACCCAAAAACCTAGTTTGCAACAATTAAGTAATTTGGACAATTTACATATAACAATTTGCAATTTAACACCAAAACTAGGTTTTACATATTTTAAGATGTCAAACTATACATTTCAACCTTGATGATATAATAAAAACCCTAATTTAAAATACAACCCTCACTTGATTTTTAATTTCATCAAATGCAATAATAAAGACCTAGATTGCAAAATAGCTTAAATTGGACGATTAAAAAGTGGCAATTTGTATTATAGCAACTAGCTTAGATTTGTACATGTCATAACATATTAATATACCCACCACAACCATAATCCCATGATAGAAACCCTAATTACATTCAAACACTTTCACAAATTTTCAATCTTGAAATTGGAATCAAATACTTAGCTAATTAAACTAATTTAAAGTAGCTTATCAAAATCTAAACACTTGGGTTAGGATTATACCTCCAAACCATGAGATCAAACTTAAGATCTAGCCTCCCAAAATGCTCTCTTTTCACAAAGATCCATGCTTGAAATGCTAAGGAATAATGGGTAAAACTTGGATTTGGAATTAGAGTTGAATTTGTATGGATTTGAAGTGATTTTTGTGGATTTTTTTGATGCAAAAATGGAGTGAGATTTGGGGATGGGGCTGCTGCTATAGGGATAGAATTTTCGGCCAGAATTGGTGGGGGTTGGGTGAGGGAAGAGAGAGAGTGAGGTGGGGAAAGTTGAATTTAGTCAAAGTCCACTCTAATCTTATCATTTTCTACTCTTTTCTTTTCTTTTCTTTTGAAAAAAAGAAGTGATTGGAGAGAGGGAGAGGGGGAGGGCTGTCATGGTGGGGCCGGCCACATGGGGAGAGGGTGAGGTGTGGGTGTGTGGGTTTGGAAAAAGATAAATGCTATACCCCAATTCCCATTAACACTAATTTCACCGAAAAAAGCCTTTTTCTTCGATATTTTCTAAACCGTTTTGGCAAACGATTTCATTTCAAAAACCACTTGATAAAATTTTATTTAATTTTTTATGATGCACAAAATTTGTTTCAACTCAATCCAATTTGTAATTTTTCCTAATTAAATGTATTAATGACGGCTTAAAATAATATTAAAATAATTAATTTCGGAAAATTTTTCAGAAAATTTGAAATTTCACCAGTGACTCAATAAACATCAAATACTAGCAATTACATAGCTAGAATATGTATATTTAATTTTATAATAATAATATTTGTATTTTGACTTTTTTACAGAAAACCCCCTTATTTTACCGATTTTCCGAAATTTCACCGAAACGATTTTCAAAACGCTACAACTTGTTTGCAACTAGTTTTACTAGAATGAAGCTAGTTTGCGTGTTTTGTGGGTCACTTGGAAGTTTTGGTTCACTTTGATATTTTCCCTAATTAAAGTATTATTTTAAGTTGTTAATTATGCACTTAATTAGTGGTAATTATAATTTTGGTTTGGGTTAATTACTTCTAATGTGAATTTATGCTAATCTAAACACTAGATTTTTAGTTAATCCATCCATAGAAATATATAGATATTTGTAATTTAAATTGAATTATTAAAAGAAAGAAAGTGGCGGCATAAGGTTTTATTTGCATTAATGAGCATTTATTGCATTTTAGCAAGATTTTTCCATTTCGTTTTCACAAAACCCCCTCATACTTCATCTTGGCCGAACCCATTGCTTGCTGCCCTTCTTCGTTCCTCACTCCATTTCACTTCAAAAAGCTTCAAATAAATGATCAAAAATCATGAAATATTCACACAAACTGAAATACAAATCCATACTCCTTAATCTTTAGCCTAAACTAGCTTAGTTCTTCATTAAAGTTAGCATTTTGGGAGGCTATTTTGGAAATCAATTTGCAAATTTGATAGCATGTCTGTGAGGTATAAATCCTAACCCTAATCCTTTATTGTTGCTTAATTCTTTAAGCTAGCTATTTAAATGTTAATATAGCTTCAATTTCATGTTTTGAATTTTCATGATAAGCTTTATGAATTTCAAGTTAGGGTTTTGATGTGTTTAAGTGGTTAATCTTTAAGTGTAGACTTGGATAACCTAATCATTTGGTGAGAATGATATTTGTTAAATTTCTAATTTGTCTAATTGAGATAATTAGCAAACTAGGTTTTACTAAAACATGTTTTGGGTGAGATTATAATGGTAGTAAAGGTTTGGATGACTTAATTAACCCGCTTTGTGATGATTGTGATCACTAGATTGTTTAAAACATCTAGTTTTGTGTTAAAATGAGCTAAAATGATATAAACTGCTTACTAGGTTTTTGGTAAAAATTAAACGTGGGTTTTAATTGTCGTAGAGATGACGTATATATTATTATCTACGATAATTATTGTGTTGTGAATGAGTATTGGTACGATTGGGTTTTTGGTGTGGCGGTTTTCATGTATAGCGACCCTAGTGAGGGTTTCGGCTATGTTTTCCGGTATTTGGATTTCTTGGTTTTGCGACTGGATATTGTATTTGGGCGTTGGACATTTTTACGTCAACGACGAGAGTTGTTTTGTTGTTTTGCATGCGCAGGCTATAGGTTCTAACCTATGAGCGCCCCGCGTGCCATTTTTGGATTTCGGAATTTGATATTAATAGCTTTGCGAATTCCTATTGATTGTAGGTACCTTCACATGGATTCCGTGGCGACGATGCGCATCAACTACGGCTAAATGAGGAGTTTAGCAGGTGAGTAGATTTATATCTATGGGGGAATTCGGGTGGATGGCGTATAGCACCCCCACAACCATTGATATGGATTATCGTTTGATTATTATATCTTGATAATGATATGCGACGGACATGATTGTAGGATTTACAAACGATACTATGATAGAAGTTGATGCTAATGGACATATTGACATATGAGAATATGAAATGATAAGTGAATCATGATAGGAACGAATTGAAAGAGAAGAAGTGTGACGTTTATATAATGTGGTGTGAGATATTAATGTGATGAACGAGTATATGATGTGATATGACGACTTAGTGTGATTTGTCGTTATATGGATTCGAGTTGATTAGATCTTTGATACCTTTATAGGTCCCCTGATACGAGTTTGACATGGATGTGACCTGAGAGATAGGTATATTTATATGGATAATGTTTTGCATTTTGAGTGATATGCCGTACAAGACTTAGATCAGTACCCCGATGTTGTATAGGTTGATAGAATCTCTATTTGTTTAATGCCGCCGTACGTGGATCACCGTATGCGATGAGTTTTACCTGCTGATTTATCCATACCCTTGTTTAGAGAAGGCCGTATGATGGATTGTACCGTACGTGATATTGTGAGGCTGGATGTCGATTGATGGATTTACCGACTCGGATATATTGTAGACACGTATACCTTATAGCTTTTAGTTGACGATGTACTTTATGCTACGTTCATGTTATTCTCATTACATTATATATACGTGTGCTAGTACACCTACACCATTATCGATGATGTGTATGTTGCACATACACAGATTGCCGGCTCACACACTTTCATCATCGATAATTGCTATGCCACTATACAGTAGAATTGCTACATCATGCTATGATATACTTGCTATGCTCACATCACTGTTCCTTGTTGCATGATATTCGGATATACTTACATTTTGTTATATGTTGCATACCTACATGCTCACACATATACCTTGCTATAGTTATATGTTCAGCTTTATATGACATATATATCGGTGGTATGGGACGCTGTTATATATGTATATTGGATTCGGATACTTGGGGATCGCGCGACATATTTAATGACTTGATACATTTAAATAGCGGACTTTTCCCTTAATATGCTCATATTGCTGTTTTATGTTGCATATATCAGTTTTCATGGATTTACGCATTGAGATATGGATTTCAAGTGTCGATGTTAGGCACTTATATTTCGAGAGATTTATGGATTTTGGATACCGAACACAGGTGTCGAGGTTGGACACTTGGTGTTGGAGATAGTGCCCTCAAAGTCAATTATTGGATCGCACGTACGTGATTGCAATGATTGAGGCATGACCTATACCGATATGACAGTCTTGCTTGTGATGATAGTATGCTATCTGGTTTGTCTTTATCATCGTATATATGCTTTAGTTCACTATTGCATGATGATAGAGCCCATAGGATTCTTGCTTGACTACCAGCAGTACGATGGCGATCATATACGTGGGAGCTGGGGTCTGTAAGCACATCCTTAAAGTGTCCCTAGTCGTAGGAGTTTCGAGACAGGGCATCGATACTCCAGAGTAGACTAGTGTATACAGTCGAGATCCTGACGAGGGGCGGTGGCCGGTCTCACAAGCCACTGGTGTCAGTTTAATCACCTAAGATGTATACAGGTGCTCATTGGGTTATGAGTACACCGGACAGGACTCGCCGGGAACATGCTAGTTGGTATTATACATATCGTCAGATAGCAGTTCCTTGGTGACATGTGTACAAGTTAGTTCATCGACCTGAGATCATCATTTGTCTCATGTGAGTTCCCACTGTGCTTAGATTACTACCCTACCACGCTCAAAGGAGTTGTGCAAACAGGTTTTAGTTGGGTACAGTCCCGAGCCACATTGGAGGCAAGTGAGCGGATCGGCAGGGGATTCGTCTCTCCCGGTATTGGGGGTGAGATCGCGCTGTGTCTAGGAGAGCCATTACACAAAGCCCTCGGCCGAGGCAGGAGATTTACTAGTAGGTACTCCAGTAGTATCTCAAGGTGTTCTGGGTTACTCTCTGACACGACTTATACCGCTATTGGGGGTCTGACGTTACTAGCCCCCTAGGCCAGATATACGATACTCATAGACGAACGGACCGGACTGTATGTATATTGTCACTGTTGGCTCAGTAGGGTTTAGAGATGAGTTCGCTTATCAGCTTCCCTTCCAATCAATACATAGGCAAACCGTTACGTACAGCTTGTACCTCTGACGTGCTAGTGGTTATACCTAGTGCCAGTGTGTTGATGAGTCATTAGAGTCCCCCACAGACACTTTCCCAAGTTCGGACGAAACGTTGTAGAGGCCGTATGGTGATATGGCAAGGTTCGGAAAAAGCACGTGCGTTTTCGCACGTGTCGTTTTTCGGACAGATAATACTGGTCGGCTTTGGTTTAAGCCGGATCCGAGTATTATACTGTGTAGATATAATATCTTTGTCTCAGATGCATTTGTATTCGGTCGTAATACAAATGCGGGTATGTTTATACCATTACGGGGTTATCCTGAAATTCGTTTCAGGATCACTTTTGGAAGTTGCCACTTTCCAGTTTTCTATCAGCCGTATTTAACATTTGGTTAAATACGGATTTATCTTTTCTTGATGAGGTGAGTCAGTGTTCTAGAAGGTTCTAGAGAGGGTGATTAGGCATGCGACTCACTTGTTCATTAATGGTGCATTTATTGTGTTCATACTTTGTGTTCACACTTTGTGTTCACACTAGATATTTCTCTTAATGTGGTCACCTCCTAGCTCCTACACTCACCTCCCTCCTCTCCTATAAATGGCTGGCAACCCCCTTGGTGAGAAGCATGGTTGTTGTTTGAAAAGATTAAGGATTTTGGTTCATGGAAATTAGCTCCTCCATTTCTCATTTCATATCGATCCAAAAGGCAACTTCATTAACCGTTCGTCCATAGCCTTGGACGTAACGAGACAAAGTGTTCTACTCATTCTCTACTTCATCTTGGTTGTCTCTTTTAGCAAACTTGACGATCGAGTTGCCTCGGTTCAGAGGCGGGAGCCCGTTTAAAGATCCGTTGACGTGGTGCCACCTGGACGAGAAGATTGGAGTTTCAGGAGATCGGAGTAGCCGTAACAAGCGTGGGATGATGGTTGAAGACCGAAGGACTCGGATCGTTCGGTATAACTCTTCTACCCACTTTGTAGTTTGTTAGTTTAGCATTAATGGCAGATCCGGGTTATGGTACGCGATAGCGCCAGTTTATGAAAAGTTTTTGTTCCGCATTTGGCGTCTGTTAGACGGCCGGGGCGCTACCGTAGACTTACAGTGGTATCAGAGCCTCACCATTAAGCCATACTAACTTGTGCTAACACGTTTAAAATATCGATCGAACGGAATTTCGAAAAACGCAATTTTCAAGTGCTTAAGTTTCTGTCGATTTTAAACAGTGTCTAAAAATTATTTTGATCATCCCAGAAAATTAAGCAGGGTTATTTAAGCATACGGATGAAAATTGGGCACGTGATCCCATAAGAGCACCGCTGATCCGCGGTCAACATAGGGTTTGACTGCGGAACCGCGGCGCTTTTGTGGGAACAGTGTATCAATTTTTCACAGTGAGCTGAATTTGGGAAATTGTGGGTTTTGGAATATATCTTTTGGGCCCAGATTTTGTTACTGAACAGCAGATGTTTTGTCACGACCCGAAAGAGCACGTGACTGGCCCTTGAAACATATGAAGTCTATAGGACTCCATCTGATCCAAGTAAGCCAAAAGCCCAGAAATCTAAAACCATTTTAAGAATAAGTAAAGAAAACTGGTTTAAAGAAGGGAAGAAATACAGGTTTGAAATCAAGGTTTTTAAATAACTAAGCCGAAGGTACGTTTTGAAAATCATAAAGTCTTTTCTAAAAATTTCGGCAGAGTTTCTTTTGTAAAAATGGCCCCGAATGGGGTAGAACAAGAATAACAATATATATGCAATGATAAAGGCATCCCCAAGCGGGAGCTAGCTCTTCGTCAATCGACGGTCACAACCACACAGTGATATAATAATATACAACGCCAAGTGGCGAGGATCAAATCCAAAAGAAAGCTCAAAAGCAACAAGAAAACCGCAATACAACTAAGCGTGATCCTAAGGTCGAAATATACAACACTAAAGTCTAGGTCTGAAAGAATATACAAGTTTTGGTTGATGGAAAATTTCTAGATACAATGAAATAAAATAAATACAATGGTGGTTCTTGATACGAAAGAATCCACCTACCAAAGCAAATCACCCGCAAGAAGGTAGTGTGCCAGAAATGCCGCAAAAGAAACCTGTACGGCAGAACCTGCAAGAACTGTGGCACAACGGGGGTGAGTTGCCAACTCGTGAATAGAAACATCTACAAGTAGAAACCGAATGCAAGACATAAACCTAAATCAACGATCAGTAATATAATCCACAAGAGTACATCTGAGTGTGATAAGGTGGCAAGGTAACATCTAATCATGTATGTAGTGCCAGGTACTCAGGTAATAACATGTCATCAGTGTAAGGTATGTCTGCATGAAGTAAATATGGTGAAATATCAATGATATCAAAACACATATATTAGCGTCCCATACCACTAATATTGGTGTAAGGGTATATATAACAGCGCCCTCATACCCTGTTATATATACAAATGAAGTATGATAAGTGTAAATCCAGCCTGTATATGAACCATGTCTGTAAATATGTGGAACCCGTCCACCTGTCACCCACTGACAGTAAGCATCATGTATGCAATGTGAGGATATAAACAAATCATGGAAAAGCATCATGAAACCCGTGCCTAGCATCGACACGTAAATCCTCATCCATATGGGGCTCCGTCTACGGTATCGGCCCTCGGCCCCCGGCAGTACGAGTCAACCCATGTCCATCTCTGGGCTCCGTCTGCGGTATCGGCCCGTCGGCCCCGGCAGTACGCCCATCTTTCGGCTCCAGGCGGTATCCCCCGGATATCCGCCGAGCTCAAATACAATCACCGGTAGGTACTCGCCCGCCTCCAGGCTCAATCGGCATAACCCATCGATCATCTCGCCGAGGGGAACCATACCGGGCCCACCACGAACCCGCAATCGGATCATCCACTCCTCGAATCGGGTTTCAAGCACACGTCTCAGCACCGAGAAAACGCGTGGTGGACGCACCGAAATATCATATCACGAGGTACCGGGTTTTCATAAAAGTGCCTCTTTTCTTAAATAACCCCACGGTCCTCAAAAACCAGAAATCACATGAAAATCCAACATCAGGAAGTAAATCCAATGCGATGTACTATACAGTCAATCCATGATGTATGCGACATGTAAAGAACAATAATCATATCGGAAATCATGCAACATGGAATAGTAATGTGCATATGTCGAATGAAGAATCATCTCATGAATACAATAGTACTACAGTGTAGTGGCATGGCAATTATCGATGATGAAGTGTGTGAGCCGGCACATAGTGTACGTGAAACATACGCATCATCGATAATGGTGCTGGTGTCCTAACAGCATGATAATAATATAACCGTGAACATATGACGGCAATGCGAATAGCAGGAAAATGCAGAAATCTAGTAGTCAACACCACAGTGAAGTATCTACTATGCAAACTACACCTAAGTCTCAGGTCGATCAGAGGGATAGGTGTGGAAACCACCTAAATCTGAGTCGGTATATATATATAAAGATATATAGTCGGTGATCTCGCCTCAATGCCATATCATAAGATATCCTCGAGTTATGAGTGCGGATCTATCATCAACATTGGCTCGTACGGTAAATCATCGTACGGCATCCCCAAAAGCTGGGTAGGGGTCAACATCTCACTGTCTCATCACATAACAGATATCACCATCATCAGATCATACAGTCTGGAGTACTACTCTATGTCTAGTACAAAACGGTAACATCAGTAAGTATGCATGCGGGGGTAAACACATATCCCAAGCCCGCAAGAATCACAAGTCATGTCCCACATATGAATCGTATCAAATCACCGATCCCAGGGCACCAAGCCCACATCATCGACTCGTCTCCAAAGTCATCACATATCATCAATCACAGTGCAAGTACAAGTGATAAGCAAGGGTGTGTGTATAGGTGTAATTCTATCCTAGGGTTCGCGACTATGAACTACACTAGTCACTTCTAACCCTATACTATCCATAATACACCTAATGTCACAACAACTACATAACAATCTATCTACGGACTGCGGGGGTGCTATACGCCATCCACCCGACTTCCCCCTGTAGATATAATCTACTCACCTGTAACCCGTGTGTCGGTGTCGATGTCTCCGTCATCTTCCGCATCGCCTCGGATCGTCGCGGTGTACCTACACAAATCACACGTATCGCATCGCATCAAAACCAAATCAACACTTGAAACGACACACTAAATCCAATACGATACGATAAGGGGGCCTATAGGTGAGAACCTATGGCACGCCTTCAAAACCATCAATAAATCCTCTATATCGTCGTATAAACGACAAATAGTCGAGGCAAAACACATTCCACCATTTCAGAATCAAAAATACGGAATACGGAAATACGAATCCAAAACAACAACTTAGGATATATGTCCCAGATTCCACCCTAGAAAGAATCTGTCAAAACTAGAAGTACCCAGGGCCAAGAATTGCGGTATTGGGGCTATGCACAGAAAACGAGGCGATTCCTCACTGGTCTGGCCGCAATTTGCGGCCAGAATGGAGATTTTGGCGGCCTCAAGGTGGAGTGGGGAGCTAGGGTTTTGGGTGTTGCCTCTATGGTGCCTGCACATCTCAATTTCCACTCAATATTATTTTAGAGTTCTCGGGGTGTTAGCAGATTCCAAATAACAGTGGCAGATTCCAGTTTTTCCCCGATATTGGTTTCATCAAATCCGAATTCTGGTTTTTGCTTCAGGTTTTGGGTTCCAATTCATACACTAAGGTGTTGGTAAAACCCTAACTGAGCTTAATTTCCCAATACATCATAAGTTCCCTCAAACCCTAACTTGATTATTCTCAATTCCATAATATCACACAATATCGATTAAATCTTAACATGGGTTTATAGGAAAGGCTATAATTAAGCTAATGGTTCAGTAATTACCTCCATTAGCAACTCAAGAAAATTCTTGAGTTGCCCCTAGTGGCCAAAATCCTTGCTTCTTTAGCTCCATGTGTAGATCTAGGGATTTTGCACATTTTTAATGAAACGAGATTGGGGTTTTGGGGTGATTTTAGAGATGATTTGAGGAGTTGAAGAGGGGAGGATGATGGAGGGGAGGCAGCAGCAGCAAGAGGAGAAGGAAGAGGGAAGAAAATGATGGGAGAATGGCTAAGGTTGCTAGTCAAAAGTCCACCTCTCTTTTTCACCTACCATCATCATTACTTTTTCTTTTCTTTTTCCCTTTTCTTTTTAAACCATAATCCTTCTCACAAGAATAGTGACCCCAAAAGAAATCCATGGCTAGAAAAATGCACAAGTGTAGAAAAAGTGATATGTGCAAGTTTTGCACAAAATTGCCAAAAAACCGATTAGCGATTTTAATCGCGATTAGCACTATATTAGTGTCAAACTAATCACAAAAACTTAAAAATGTCATAATTCACTAATTTACCCTATTTTAGAATTTTCCATAATTTTTCATAATTTTTCTAACATTTTTCCTATTTATTTGCATAATATTAAAATAATCAATAAAATAATATTAAATTATAAAAATTCCCAAAATTAATATTTTATATTTTTGAAAATGTTACATGTTTGTGGGGACCACTTTAGGATATTTTGTCGATTGAATTTTAAACATGTTAGTATACAGTACTTACTTTATATCTCCGACCGGGAATGTCATTTGATCGGTAAACCGCGTCTAATTGCTATAGTTCTTTTAGACGGGTTTGCGAACGTGACATTCGCGTTGATGTTCTGTGTTGTGCTGTAATGTTGCGGATTTGTCGTGGTGGATAGCATGGTGCAATGATAGTGCAGTTTGGATTTATTTGTACATTTGATATTGCGGGGCGAGCGTCCAACTTGTGGACTGCCGTCACTTCCTGTTGTATAATATTCTTTTGGGGCACGACCGGATTGAGGTCGATGTACCCGTTGTCCATATTTTTATTTCTGTACTAGGTTTATCCCGCGAAGGAGTGCACGGATAGCCGGGTTCTGGAGGGCAAAGGGTCCGTGTCTCATGGCTTTGAGAGGCAAAGGGACCTTACTCTAGAATTGACAGACTATTCGCCGCACTCGTAGGGGGTACAGGTTGACCCAAGGAGGGGTGCTCAATTTACCGGATTCCGTGAAGTGCCGGGTGTTCCATTCACTATGCTGTGGGGGACTACCTCGCTTCAGGTTTTGGCGGGTAACTTGCCGCACCCTTAGGGGTCTAGGTTTCATTGCACAGGCTATCCACACGACCAGGGAAACGTCAGGTTTCAGCAGCGGCTCTGTGAAACCCGGGGATCCCAGATTATCTATATTGTTCTGTGATGCTTATTACTTTTCTGTAATATTGCATATTATCACGCCTGGAGCGATTATTATATATTGGTATATATACTATTAGATGTTGTATATGTTTTACACCCGCGCTAGTCCAGTCCCCGCTCTGTCGTTAGTTAAGTAACCTAACGGGTGATGACGGGACCCAGTGACGAATGCGGATGGCATATACGTACATTATATTTTCGTTCTTTTCTGGTGTGATTGATTGATGGGACTGCATTGATTCTTATCAATGCAAGGATAAAACAAACCTATATTTGATGTTGTTGGAACAAATTTTAAAAAGTGTTATTACAAAGATATTTCCTTTTGTTTTGCATAGTGATATTCAGTTTGAATATCCCGCACCTCATTCGACGAGGCAAGGGCCGAGATCCCTTCACCGGGAGTGACCCCTTGGGCAGAAGTTTATGTCAGGGTAGTAACTTTACTATAGTCGATTACAAGTTGCTTTGCATCGCGTTATTCAGTGTGAATATCCTGCACCTCATTCCACGAGGAAAGAGCCGAGATCCCTTCACCGGGAGTGACCTCTTTAGCAAAAGGTTTTCGCCACTATATTTTATAAAAAGCTATCAGGTTCCTTCAATGAGATCAAGTTCATTACGTTAAAGGTTTTTCGCCAAAACCCAGCCGTAGCCCTCCGTCATTTCTTTTGGGTATTCAGTAGTATTCAAGCTATGTATTTTGACCTTCGCCAAGGCATAGTGTTTGGTAGTTGCTGGGTATTCATTTATTGCATAGATGAATGAGTTGGTTTGGGACAGTCGTTCTGCCATTTTGACCTTCGCCAAGGGCATGTGCGGGTGGGTTCAAATTAACCTGGATAATGATGGATAGAACTTGACATGTGACTTATGACATTTTGACCTTCACCAAGGTTATAAGAGCATTGGGCAAAATTTTCATCGGGAGTTTCAAACATACAGGAAACTTGCCAGGCAAGCGCATACCTTCTGGAGTGTGATAACTTGAGTGGCTTCCATCAAGTTATCATGCGATGATAGTTGGATCCCGATTCTCACTGATGAGTTGGTTTACTCTTCGGGTGATCCCGACTAATTCTTCTTTCTGGTTTGGAGGAGAATTTGAGATAACAGTGGGAGGTTTCCTGATTAGATAAAGTGATAACCATTCTGATCTAGGTTAGAGTGCACGCAAAGTGTTTCTTTTCTCTCTCTTTTGGCAGCGACCTTTGACCGACCCTAGACTATGACTCAGTGACCAAGTTGACCGAACCTTCTTAAAATACTGGCTTTTGGATTGTCTAAAGTTGTATAAGTCATTGCCGCTCTTTCCTTTACCCTTTGTATTTCTCAGAACACCCCGTATTACTACGGACATCCACTTCCATTGGATAGATCCATCGTATGGTTATATACGAACTCGAAGGGACATCTTCGAGGATGGATCCAGGTTCAGGAGAAATAGAATTGGTTTATTCAGTTGTCGTTTATTATCACCTTCTCTCAGGTTGCGAGAGCTCCTTAATTTAGGAGAGTACACCTATTACGCTTATTGGATAGTCTTATTCCAAACCATAGGCATGTGCCGAAAGGTAGGGAATGAAGAAAACCAATTGGCCTAAGTAGGGTGTACAGAAGGTAATAACTAAATACAAAATAAAGGGATTAGAAAGAAGGCAAAGTAAATTGCGACTGTTATCATTCACGACCTACTCCTATTTCACCTTTGCTTTTTCCCCAGTTCGGGAGAAATAGAATAAGGTATTATTCAGATTATCTTTTATCATCACCTTCTCTCAAGCGAGTACTCCTAGGATTAGGAGGGTACACCTATTATGCTTACTGGATAGTCTTCTTCCAAACCATAGGCTGGTACCGAACGGTAGGGAAGGAAGAAAACCACTTAGCCTAACGATGGTGTACAGAAGGAAATGACTAAAGACAAATAAAAGGATTTTTGGAGAGATGGCAAAGAGATATACGGTTATAGTCATGAATTGGATTATGGAAGAGGCATTACAAGGAATACTAGGATACCCCTACGAAACATTTTCATGTTTCAGTTACATTGTACATTGTTAAAAGAAAACTGATTTCCCGATTAGATACTTACTCCAAGGTATGTATTTACCAGGTTTCATTCTCATATCTGTATGGTTTTACAGATGATGAGTGGGAGTAAGTTATTGGGAATTAGGTGATCATCCTCATTATATCGGAATTCTTTGTAATTGGTGATATTTGAGGAAATCACCTGGGTACAGTTTTCAACCTACGATGCACAGGTTTTGAGTTAATAAACTCAGCGGACTTATACAGAGTATTGTATGTTGTCCAGTGTCCGTCAGGACAAAGGGGTAGGTCCTCATACTATGTTCTGTTTACTTATGACTTCTCTAGTTTTTAGACAAGTGTTTCGCAGAAATACAATGTCTAAGTTTTGAGAAGTTATGGGTATAAGAATAAAGTAGAGAACCAGGTATCACAAGTATCGGGATTCTTCATAGAAATCGAAGATGTAGATTCTTGTGATTGGTATTCAGTTGATAGTAATGGTTTTGAGAAACTTGTTTCTCTTTCAGGTTACTCATAATTGGATGGATTCCTAAGTTGAGTAATGATGATTAGCCTTTCTCCATTAAGTTGATATGCACTGGAGACAGCTGCATAATTTGAATATGGTTCCAATTAAATTAGTGCCTCTATTTCTATATTGTATATAGAATGGTTCATATTTAACGATGTTAAGGTACGGGGAGTTGTCCAACTTATGCTTAAAACCAGACACTGGATAACTCAAAGCACGTTTCTATAATGGCAGTTTGTGGGTTGATCCTGGCTTCGACGAGGGTTGATTTTTCTACCATCTGGAAGATCAATAGTGATATTGTTCTTGACTCGCCACAGTTTTATTAAAAATGGATTTTTTCAGAAAACAGTAGTGGGAGTGTGGTAGAACTGGAAGTGATTCCTGAACCGCAAACGATTACGGAAAATTTAATAGGACCAACATATTCAATCAGATTTGATATTCGATTAGCCACTCCTCAGATATGATGGGTAACCTCAGACACCCGAGAGGTACTCCGGTAGCCTCAAGGACGGTAACAGGGAGGTTCTTGTTTACCCAGACTTGACACTACGGTTGTTCCAGACTATGAGACCCGGCAGGAGGATATGTATAGCGTCGTTCTAAACTAGTTTTAGAAGTGGACGTATATATTATTCTGCCAGAGGGTTGTCGTAGTCAGTGGGAGCAGCGGAAGCAAAGTGGGCAAGTAGCTTATGTCTATTTATAGACTTAAGCAGATATAGCGGAGATAAGATCATCTAATTTTGATGTGAAAGTCATAGGTTTGACTTCATCAGAATAGGGGATGGATCTGTTAAGAAGGTAGTAGGGTGTGATGTCCTGGTATTTGGATGACATACACAGAGTAGGAAGTAAAATTCCTATACTACGATCGGTTGTACTATGGTTGTTACACAGTTGTTTCTCCAGACAGGATATGGATATAATATCAGACATTCTGGTTACTAGATCTATGGTTTTTAGATCTAGATTTGGGTAGTTTTCCAATATGGGTACTTTGACAGCATTCTAATGGTATTTAGAATAGAAGACTCCTGGCATGGTGGTGTACCTGCAGGTGATGGAGTCACCCTCTCTAAAGGTGTCTTAGAGACTAAAGGAGAGAGGGATGTGCATGATTGGCAGATCACTTGCTTAGGCAATTGAGTCAATCATGAGATGTCAACTACCACACCAGATGTTGTTTGTTGCACTTGATGCGATAAGTTTACATTAATCCAATCCTGAAGAAACATATCGGAGCAGTTTTAGAACATAAGTGTTTGTTCTACGGATATGATGACGACAGCCTCCTTCGGGAGACGATTATCATTCCAGGCTTCAAAGGTGACATGGATGACAGAGTGATTGTCAGAGTTATAGTTTTCCCTCTGACGAGGGACAGTAATATGGACAGGTGGTCCAAGAGGATACTGTGGAAGGCATGGTGCTGGAAACTGATTAGGTTCAGTTATCGATACAGTCTAAGAAGTTTGGATTTGGAGTTCATTTATGAACTAGGTCCCATCAGATATTCAGACATATTCTAAGACAGGTATTACTCGATTCGGGAGATGGATTTCTCCGTGAATTTGGGATTCAGAGAGACATAGAAAGAAACATCAGAGCAGATCCACTCACTGAGGCTATTTTCTTGAACACAAGAGTTTTGCAAACTAGCTTTATGAAACTGATTAGTAGAGGAGTTAGGTGTTCGGTATCACACGGGCTGTGAGTATGCGACATCGCAATAATTAGCCTTGAATGCAAGTGGGAGATTGTTGGAGATAGTGCCCTCAAAGTCAATTATTGGATCGCAGGTACGTGATTGCAATGATTGAGGCATGACCTATACCGATATGACAGTCTTGCTCGTAATGATAGTATGCTATCTGGTTTGTCTTTATCATCGTATATATGCTTTAGTTCACTATTGCATTATGATAGAGCCCATAGGATTCTTGCTTGACTACCAGCAGTATGATGGCGATCATATACGTGGGAGCTGGGGTCTGTAAGCACATCCTTAAAGTGTCCCTAGTCGTAGGAGTTTCTAGACAGGGCATCGATACTCCAGAGTAGACTAGTGTAAACAGTCGAGACCCCGACGAGGGGCGGCGGCCGGTCTCACAAGCCACCGGTGTCAGTTTGATCACCTAAGATGTATACAGGTGCTCATTGGGTTATGAGTACACCGGACAGGACTCGCCGGGAACATGCTAGTTGGTATTATACATATCGTCAGATAGCAGTTCCCTGGTGACATGTGTACAGGTTAGTTCATCGACCTGAGATCGTCATTTGTCTCATGTGAGTTCCCACTGTGCTTAGATTACTACCCTACCACGCTCAAAGGAGTTGTGCAAACAGGTTTTAGTTGGGTACAGTCCCGAGCCATATTGGAGGCAAGTGAGCGGATCGGAAGGGGATTCGTCTCCCCCGGTATTGGGGGTGAGATCGCGCTGTGTCTAGGAGAGCCATTACACAAAGCCCTCGGCCGAGGCAGGAGATTTACTGGTAGGTACTCCAGTAGTATCTCAGGGTATTCTGGGCTACTCTCTGACACGACTTATACCGCTATTGGGGGTCTGACGTTACTAGCCCCCTAGGCCAGATATGCGATACTCATAGACGAACGGACCGGACTGTATTTATATTGTCACTGTTAGGCTCAGTAGGGTTTAGAGATGAGTTCGCTCATCAGCTTCCCTTCCAATCAATACTTAGGCAAACCGTTACGTACAATTTGTACCTCTGACGTGCTAGTGGTTATACCTAATGCCAGTGTGTTGATGAGTCATTAGAGTCCCCCACAGACACTTTCCCAAGTTCGGGCGAAACGTTGTAGAGGCCGTATGGTGATATGGCAAGGTTCGGAAAAAGCACGTGCGTTTTCACACGTGTCGTTTTTCGGACAGATAATACTGGTCGGCTTTGGTTTAAGCCGGATCCGAGTATTATACTGTGTAGATATAATATCTTTGTCTCGGATGCATTTGTATTCGGTCGTAATACAAATGCGGGTATGTTTATACCATTACGGGGTTATCCTGAAATTCGTTTCAGGATCACTTTTGGAAGTTGCCAGTTTCCAGTTTTCTATCAGCCGTATTTAACATTTGGTTAAATACGGATATATCTTTTCTTGATGAGGTGAGTCAGTATTCTAGAAGGTTCTAGAGAGGGTGATTAGGCATGCGACTCACTTGTTCATTAATGGTGCATTTATTGTGTTCATACTTTGTGTTCACACTTTGTGTTCACACTAGATATTTCTCTTAATGTGGTCACCTCCTAGCTCCTACACTCACCTCCCTCCTCTCCTATAAAAGGCCGGCCACCCCCTTGGTGAGAAGCATGGTTGTTGTTTGAAAAGATTAAGGATTTTGGTTCATGGAAATTAGCTCCTCCATTTCTCATTTCATATCGATCCAAAAGGTAACTTCATTAACCGTTCGTCCATAGCCTTGGACGTAACGAGACAAAGTGTTCTACTCATTCTCTACTTCATCTTGGTTGTCTCTTTTAGCAAACTTGACGATCGAGTTGCCTCGGTTCAGAGGCGGGAGCCCGTTTAAAGATCCGTCGACGTGGTGCCACCTGGATGAGAAGATTGGAGTTTCAGGAGATCGGAGCAGCCGCAACAAGCGTGGGATGATGGTTGAAGACCGAATGACTCGGATCGTTCGGTATAACTCTTCTACCCACTTTGTAGTTTGTTAGTTTAGCATTAATGGCAGATCCGGGTTACGGTACGCGATAGCGCCAGTTTATGAAAAGTTTTTGTTCCGCATTTGGCGTCTGTTAGACGGCCGGGGCGCTACCGTGGACTTACACTTGGTTTCGAGGAATGCATGAATATGAGAAAACCGATACGTGGAACACAAGTGTCGAGGTTGGACACTTGGTTTCAAGGAACGTAAAGATATCAGAAAACCGATACGTGGAACACAAGTGTCGAGGTTGGACACTTGGGTTTCGAGGAACGTATGAATACAAGGATTTGGGTGTCGATGCTAGATACGGGTTTCATGATGTTTCGAGTGTCGAGGTTAGACACTCAGGTTTCCATAATTTTGTTGTGTCGCGAGGGACACACGTTGATTTATCTCCTCATATTTACCTGCATATGCTTTTTATGATATTTACATGCAGGATTTTTTGTGTCAGTGGTTGACACGTGGACGAGATCCACTGTATACATGCATTGATTATATTGTTGGACGAGATCCACTTGCATACATGCATTGATTATATTGTTGGATGATATCCACTTGCTGATAGGCATTTATATTGTGTTGGCACATATGCAGATACGGTCACCCTAGATATCATAGTATTACCTTTATGATATAGTTGACCTAGGAATCGTTGTTTATTTCGATTTCTATCTGGTGATGTTTTTCTATTCACGAGTTGGCAACTCACCCCCGTTGTGCCACAGTTCTTGCAGATTGACCGCATGGATCCGTAGCGGCATCACTGGTACACAGCTTGCTTTGGGTATTTTGCTTCAGTAGGTGGTACATGTTGGATCGTGTCCCTCTTGTATTCATTATTCATATTGTATCTAGTCACTCCATCAAATTCAGAAACTAGTAATTGTATATGTTGCAGACTTAGAAGACTTGTAGTTGTGAGACTTGAGCGATGTGTTTTATGTTCTCTTTTGGGGTTGTTGTCTTGCTTTACTTTATTTCTTTATGTGGATCTTCGCCGTTGGGTGTCATATACTTGTTATTTATACTTGTGGTGGTTGTTTCCGCCGTTGGGCGTGATTTGCTCCCGTTTGGGGATGCTTTATTATATTCTTTGTTGTACCCGTTTTCGGGGTTAGTTTTTACAAAGGAGGTGCTGCCCAATTTTTTTCAAAAGACAAAACATGATTTATTGTATCTTTATTTCTTAAAAAGGTTTATATTTCTGGGTTTCAGCTTACTTGAATTACATTACGCCTGTAGACGTCGCGTGATTTAAGTGCTGGTCGTGAGCTAATATTTTGGGTCGTGACAAAGTTGGTATCAGAGCGCTAGGTTTAACCTTGGTTCGAGTTTAGGTTTGACTATGTGGGGTCTAGGGCGTATATATTTTGGAACCTAGGCTTGACCTTACGGAACTTAGACTTGAACAAGGGGGTGTTTGACCCGAACTTTCGTTTCATAGGCTGACCCTGATTGATGGAGTAGGTAGCTTGAGTAGAGTGACGTACCGTACGTATGTTCCACGGCATATTTACGATACGATACTCCACTTAAGAAACCTTAGGATGTACATATCTTGAGACCGGTGATTCTCTTTGTTTTCCTTGATTATACATCCATTTGAGATTCTTGATTCTATTCGTTTACATGATTATGCTCTCACTGATTTCGTTCCTGATTATGATCATATATTCTTTCTGGATCTGTTGATTCATTTCATCACTTGATCTTTTCTTCGTCGACACTTGTTTGAGGTTCCTGTCACCATGGTTTGAGCGCAGATTGAGCTGCGTTGGTGATGCGGTCAGGGAGAGCTCGTCGTGGATGAGGACTGACCATCATGTTTTCTGGTGACATAGGAACGTATTGATGTAGTGTGACCTCTCGTTTGAGGCAAGTGTGCGGTTATGTACCGGATGATCCGTCCATTGCTAGAGGCTGCTTGCTGTGTGAGGACTGTTGATGTATAGCATACCTCAGAGATTGTGATGTCATCTGTTCATATCAGAATTTTGCATTATTATATTCCCCATTCTTAATCATATTACGAACAAATATGTGCTTTTGATCCATGTATGCTAAATAGTTGCAGGTTACAGGTTCTCAGAACAATACAGCGAAATTCATGAAAAGACGCTAAAAACGTGAGACTACGACCAACAAATAGATAAATCTGTATGATTCCGCCTACCAGTTCAAGGAACAAATGAAGATCAATAAACAATTCAATTTCACAAAGCACAAGGGCAGCACAAGATTCAAGACTTCAACGCGAAGCATACGGTAAAAATCCATAAATTCTGCACTGTTGGAAATCTGGAAGAAAGTAGAAAAGATTCTGAAGAACAAAGTGAAGAAAACAGAAGAAAAAGGAAACATGAAGCAACCCTGAAGAAATGAGCCAGAGATCTCACCATATGGCCGCAGATCCGCGACCAAACATGGGAATCCGCCGCGGTTCCGTGGCCGTGCAGTGCACGTGTCGGTGCACGTGTCGGCGGGTGTCGGTGCTTTGACCCGGCTTTATTAGGGTAGTCTTGTAATTTCAAGTATGGATCAGATGTAAAAACTAGGGTTTCCCCTGTCTATAAATAGGAAAGCCTACAGCCTCTTTTGTGGCAGGCCTCTTTTTATTTTTCTAGATTAAATTTTATTCATTGTAATCGTCAATAGGTGTCAATAAAGTAAGTTTTTTATCTTGCAATTTTCCATTCAAATTTTATTTCTGCAATTTTTTATCTTCTTTTATTTATCTGCAAGTTAATTAGTTTATTAAAAAGAAAAAATTATAAAAATGAATTTCGTCGTAACTTTCCTAATGAGTGAGTAATTCCTCACTTGTTAGGGATAGGATTGGGTAGGTTTGAGAGACGGAAATCTCTCACTCCTTTCTTTCCCATATAACATTTTAATTAGGTCTCTATTTGAATCAAACACACACCGCTCACTACGGCACCCTATCCTACGTAATAGCGGTGATTCCCTAGTTAGACCGGTTGTGGTTGATTTACATAGAGGTTAGGGCTAAGAGTTAAGAAAGGACGGACAAGGACCAAAAGGAAAAAACGAAGTTTCTTCCTAGTCGTGCTAACCCCCTTTGTTAACTATTACCCTAACACCTATGTTCTTAATTAGGGCAAAGGAAGCAGTGGGTAGAGTTTTATTTCCAAACTAACCTAATCCTAACCCTAGCAAGGCTTTAATTCAAATTAAATTCAATCTTAGTTTTTATAAAAATCAAAACCTACCAAAAATAGGACTTAACTCGTAAGAACTTAAAGAAAGAACATGTTTTCCCTGTGGACCGATCCGTACTCAACCGGCTAGCTACCAAGCGACACCGTTATTGATTGCGGTATATTCTTAATTTTGATTTTAAAACGCATGTACGCAAAAGACGACAATCAAATGGCGCCGTTGCCGGGGAAACGGTAGTTATTTTCTTTTTGTAATTTCGGGTTAATTGAAAAAAAAAATATAAAAATTGAAAATAACAAACATAAAAAAATATCATCTTGTTATTTTTTTAAGGGTTTTGTGTGAATTGCGCAGGAAAAGAAGACGGACAAATTTAGATATGGAAAAAGCCCAGTGAACAAATCAACAAACAGAAGATCTGAACAGACAGAGGAGAACCACAACAGAACAGAGAAAATTTTTGAAGCTCTGAACCGATTGATCCACCGCGGAACCACCGCAGTATAGAGCTTTTGACCGCGGATCGGCGACCAATTGCTGACGTCAGCACTTCAAAACTCTCTGTAAGTATTTTTGTCTTCTCTGTAACCCCCTGAACTCCACTGAAAAATTTTCCTGCAGGGTTCTTTGCGAAAAACTTCTTCTCCCTCTCCAATAAATCATTTTTGTGCAGGATTCTTTGCGCCGCAAATAAAAAGAAAAAAATTTTGGCAAGTATTTTTGATTTTGTCTGTTTACTGCTTTGCATTTTTAAAACGGACTTTTAAGGGACTATAACACCAATCAAGATTGGGTGGGTATTTCATTACCCTTCCTAAGACCCCAGAAATCACAAAAAGCATATGCATCAACCCTCGAGTTAAAAAATATCTAGACTCAGCCAATTAAGGACCGTCGCGCTCATTAGGACAGAGGAAGGTTGTGGGCAATCGGTCGTTTATCTAAACCTGACTTTGTGGTGCCTAGGCTAGACAAGTGGGAAAAGTAATTTTAAAAGGCCCGTCTCACGGTGATTCGTGAGCGGATCCCTCCTTTCTTCACTTGTCCTTACCTGGCCACAATTGGCGGTGAAGAGGTGATTTGAGGGATATCTCACAACTTGCCCTTTGGACCAGTTAGGAGCAGTCTAGTTGACTTAGGAGACCCTAGCTCTAGGCTTGATTATGCATGTTCAAATTGTGAGTGCTTGAAAATGTGTCGTAGTTCCATATAAAATCTTTTACAAATCTTTATAAAAAAAACCACAAAACAAAATTTTTACAAAAACTTACCATTTGTCGCTAGAAATCCATTGCACCCAACTCTCACCCACATTTTCTCCATTGACGTTTTCTTACCCCCACATTCTACGTTTGACTACACTACACCTCATTTAGTGTATGTCCAGTTGGACTAGGGACACTAGCGCCCGTTTAGTCCGTGTCTCGTTAGTCCCTACTGACGACGCGTTCGACTCCGAAGTCGAAATTCCCTCCACTTCTTTACCTTCATCTTCACATTCATAATCTTCTAAGGAGATGTCGGGATTCAATCCTAACAACCCTTCACCTACCTCGGGACTGATTCCACCTCAACCGGGTGTGAATAATCCACAACACCCTCCTGTTGAAGCGCCCCAGCGAATCGCGCTCCAGGATCTTTTCTGCCTAACCCGCACCGCACTTCCTACTTGTCTTTCACATCCGCCGGCTAATGGGGATAATTTTGAGATTAAGCCCCACTTCATCAATATATTACCTAAATTTCACGGGCTGGAATCCGAAGATGCCTATATTTTCATTAACAAATTCCAGAATGTTTACGCAATGATGAAGACCACCCAACTTTCCGATGATGCTATAAGGCTACGAGTCATTCCCTTCACTTTATGTGACCTAGCTGAAAAGTGGTTATATAGTACAACATCGCATTCCATAAAAGTTGGGAAGAGTTTGTTAAGGCATTTCTTAAAAGGTTTTACCCACATCACAAGACCGCGAGAATTCGTAATGAAATTAACCAAATTTCCCAGCTTCCTTCCGAACCTTTTTGGAAGTGTTTCGAACGATTTAAGGACCTTCTTGTTCAGTGCCCTCACCATGGTATCGAGAGATGGCAACTTTGCCAAACTTTATACGAAGGACTGAACCCAGCAACTAAGAAGTTGCTGGAAACCATCTGTCAAGGTCACTTCCTTACAAAATCTGACGAGGAAGCTTGGCAATTTCTCGACGATCTTGCTGAACAAACGCTTCAGTGGGAAAGCACTAGACAGACCGCTTCATCTACTTCATCTACTTCATCCGTTCAGTCTAGGGCAGGTGTTCATCAACTTGACATGTCAATTGCAATGAAAGACGAAATGGCCACAATTACACTTAAACTAGAAGCAATTGAGAGCAAATTCTCATCGCCTTCTCTTGCCCCCGCTTTACCCCCTCGCACTATATGCGCTTGTTGTTCGGATCCGTCCCACTTGACTGAAGAGTGTCCATACAACCCAGCTGCTCAAGAACAGGATCAAGTCAATGCTGCCTTTCAGCAAAGACAAAGAAATAATCCATACTCTTCAACTTAAAATCCTGGTTGGAGGAACCACCCAAATTTTGCTTGGAATCAAAATCAACAACAATTCCAAGGCAATAACAATTTTCAGAGGCCTCCTCCACAACAACAAGCTCCTCAACAAACTCAATATCAGCAACCTTTCCAGCCCCAACTGTACCAAAACCAAATGAACAATTTTGTACCAAACAACTATTATCCTCAAAAAAATTTTGTTCAGCCAAATAACGATAAGGTTTCTTCGCTAGAACGAAGTCTAGATGCGTTTTTAAAACAATCTACTCAATCCTCTGCGAACATCCAGTCTTCCATTCAGTCTTTGATGCAACGCACTGCATCACATGGGCAAAGTATCAAAACCATTGAAGCCCAAATTGCACAGCTGAATGCCGCTCTAAGCGAGCGAGAGAAGGGGAAGCTTCCATTTCAACCACTGCCAAATCCTGGTCACACACAAAATGCACATGTTGCTCATGAACAACAAAATCATAATGTGAGTGCCGTGACTACATTGAGATATGGAAAGGTGTTGCACAACAACGTTGGTACTAATAATGATGCCCCGGACGCCGCTTCTTCTTCTTCTTCTTCTTCTTCATCTTCTTCAGAGCCTGTTCTTCATTCTTCACAAGGCTCTACTTCTTCCACTGCTCCGAATGGACCCACATCTCACTCCACGAAAACACCAACACTGGGATCCGTTCCAACTTCACAATCTACTCCACAAACATTGGACTCAACAAATTTTCAAAATATTCCATTTCCAAACAGGTTGAGATCCAATAAACAAACTCCACAAATGGAGAAGATTGTGGAGTTATTTAAACAGGTTAGCATAAATATACCTCTCTTGGATGCAATTCAACAAGTCCCTTCTTACGCTAAAATCTTGAAGGACTTGTGCACCAAGAAGAGGAAATCACAGGTATCTAAGAAAGTTTTCTTGGCTAGTGCAGTAAGTGATGCTCTTACCCAACCTTTACCTCAAAAACGAAAGGACCCTGGCTGTCCTACAATTTCAATAACTATTGGGGATAAGAACATCTACCGCGCACTTTTAGATCTTGGTGCCAGTGTCAATCTGCTTCCTTATTCAGTATATGAACAATTAGGCGTTGGAGAGCTGAAACCCACACATTGTACTCTCCAAATGGCCGACCGATCCATCACCCATCCTACGGGTGAGTTAGAGGATGTGTTGATTAAAGTAGGGGACTTCATTTTCCCCGTTGATTTCATTGTTATGGATACACAGCCTGTAGCTAACCCCCGGAGTCAAATTCGGGTGATACTCGGTTGACCATTCCTTGCAACTTCTAATGCGGTGATCAATTTTCGAAATGGTTCAATGAACCTATCTTTTGGAAATATGACAATTGAGCTCAACATTTTTAAGTTGGGGAATCAGCCCACCGAACCTAATGCTAATATACTTGATGTTTGCTCGATCCAAGAGATCACTCAGGAGGACTGTGAGCTCGAAAAATTTCTGTTCGATCACAGCAATTTTGACGCCACTAGTGCGTTTCTCCTTGAATCTGATACGGCTTTCACACCCGATAATGATTATGAGTGTTTCACTTTCTCGAACGATTTTGAAGACTCATCACCCGAGTTTGAATCCTTTGATATTTCGGATGAGTTAACTGAACCATCCGACTCGGTTGCTTACACTCGCTTTAAACCTCTATTGGAACCCTTCGAGTTTGATACAATTTCACCGATTTTACCTTCAATTGTTTCGCCTCCTACACTCGAACTAAAGCTATTGCCGTCTCACTTTAAATACGCTTACTTAGGTGATAATGAGACCCTTCCTGTTATCATCTCGGCTTCTCTATCCTCCGAGCAAGAGAAAGCCCTTTTAACGGTCTTACAAAATAAACGGCAAGCTTTTGGCTGGACTATGGAGGACATCAAGGGGATTAGTCCCCTAATAGTTGAACATCATATTCATATGATGGATGATGCCAAGCCAGCAAGGGATCCACAGAGACGACTAAACCCAATAATGAAGGAGGCTGTTAAAAAGGAGATTGTAAAATGTCTTGATAGTGGTATCATTTACCCTATCTCTGATAGCCAATAGGTTAGCCCCATTCACGTTGTCCCAAAGAAACCGGGCATAACGGTCATAACTAATGAGGCGAATGAGTTAATACCTACTCGCACCCAAACTGGGTGGTGAGTTTGCATCGATTATAGGAAACTCAACGCCGCGACACGGAAAGACCACTTTCCATTACCTTTTATTGACCAAATGCTAGAACGATTGGCTGGGCATGAATTTTACTGCTTTTTGGATGGCTACTCCGGCTATAATCAAGTTCCCATCGCCGAAAAGGACCAAGACAAGACCACATTCACTTGTCATTTCAGTACGTTTGCTTACCGTCGCATGCCCTTTGGGTTATGCAATGCTCCCGCTACTTTCCAGCGGTGTATGATGGGCATTTTTTCAGACATGGTGGAAAAATTCTTGGAGATCTTCATGGATGATTTCTCCATTTTCGGCGACTCCTTTGATGAGTGTTTGCTACATTTAGACGCAGTCCTTACCCATTGTAAGGATAAGAATCTTACTTTAAATTGGGAGAAGTACCACTTTATGGTACGAGAAGGTATTGTCTTAGGACATATAATCTCGCAAAATGGTATTGAGGTGGATAAAGCTAAGATTGAAGTCATTTCCAATCTGTTAGTGTATATGCCCTAGAGGCCATTACTGTATCATACTAGTTTGTATATTACTTAATGGAAGCTTGGGATATTCACCTTGTATATACAATCTTGCTCAAAACAGTAGTATGCTACTTGGTTTGTTTCTACTTCAATGTGTACATGTGTTTATTTTAGTATATCGCCTATACACATTAGTGGAGCTCTTAGGATCTTTGCTTGATTACCAGCGTTGTGATGGCAGTCACACTAGTGGGGCTGGGTAATCTATAAGCACATCCTTATGCTGGTCCCTGGTCGCAGGACTATCGAGACAGGGCATCGATACTCCGGAGTAGACTAGCGTGTGTGCTTCTCATCCCAGTGTGGGAGATGGTCTGTCCCACAGCCATCAGTACGTCGTACTTGAGAGAGTATGCGGGTGCTCGTTGGGTTACGAGTACACTGGACAGGACTCGTCGGGAACTGACTAGTTGGTATTATGCCTATCGTCAGTTATCAGTTCCCAGGTGACATGAGTACAGCTTAGTCCGCTGACTTGACACTGTCACTTCGCCTCGAGTGTGTTCCCACTGTACTTTGATTACTACCCTACCACGGCTCAAAGGAGTCGTGCAAACAGGTGGTAGTTGGGTGCAGTCCCGAAGAACTTGGAGGCAGTGACGGTTAGACAGGATTCGTCTCTCCCGATATTGGGGGTTGACATCGCGCTGTGTCTAGGAGAGCCATTACACGAGTAGTCCCTGGCCAGGGCAAACGAGATATACTGGTAGGCTTCCAGTGTTATCTCAGGGTGTTTTGGGCTTCACTCCGACACGACTTGTACAGCTATTGGGGGACTGACGTTTACCGCCCCTAGGCCTGCCATGCGATATATCAGACGAACAGACCGGACTGTACCAAGATTGTCACATTCAGGCTCAGTAGGAGTTCAGTTGGGTTTCGCCTCGTCTGTCTTCTTGTCGGCATTACCTGGGGACCGTTACGCACAGCTAGTGCTGCTTGCGGTCTGTGGTTAAACCCACTGCCAGCGTAGTGTCAAATCTTTAGAGTCCCACACAGAAAGCTATTCGCCTTTAGGCAAATGAGTAGAGGTCGCATGGTTTTGCGACAAGTCGCATGGTTTTGCGACAGGGTTCGGTCACATCCGTGCACTTGTGCACGTAAAGTGTCCGGACAGTAAACACTAGCGGGCTTTGGTTTAAGCCAGATCCTAGTGTATGTATTGGGATTGGATTTATCCAGTTTGTATTCGTGTTCCTCGGAACGCGGATGCGGGTGTGTAAGCACAGTTGACCGAGAGACAGAGGCAGAGGATTCTCATTAGGGTTGTTGACCGTTGACAGTTGACTATTGACTTTTTGCTCAACCCTAATGAGAATATGATATGTGATTAACAATTATATTAATTAGGTATTATGGTGACATGGTTGTTGGGTTGTTGACTTGTTGACTTTTGTTGACTTGTTGACTTTGTTGACCGGTTGACTAGGCTTGACTAGTTGACCATCATGATAACTATAGCTATCATTTCATGGCAAAGACTTTTACTTGCTTGCTCTTTTATGAAAAATGAGTGCATGAAATGATATGGCTATGGTTGCTTAAACCATCACATAATACTTGATTGATATGATGTGTTATGATTGTTTTGGATTATGAGAGCCAAATGAGAAAAGTCTTCTCTCATTCTTTCATGACCATTCTCTCTCTTGTTCTTGAGCTCTCATCTTCCTCCTCTTGCTCTCCCTCTCTTGACTCTATGGTTCACTTGTCTCATGAGTTGAGAACCAAGAACCATAGATAAAATCCCATACAAACTCTTTTCTACTCACTCTAGTTCACAAGGTTTAGCAAACCGAGTGAACTAGTTTCTTCAAAGTTCGAAGAAGGAGCCAAAGGTTGAAGCTTTCAGGTGGATCTATCTTCGGCGTAAGGAGACGACGGGAAGAAGCCGATCCGGACCACCATCGAGGTTTGAAGACGAAGGAGTTCAAGACAAGAAAGGTATAAACCCCCTAACCGAGTAGTTAACGACTCCTAGTTAGGTTGTTAGTTAGATGTTTAACAAAGATCCGGGTTTTAAGTCCATGTTACCACCTCTATGAAAATCGTTTTTTATCAAATTCCGCATGCCCGAAAGTACCGGGAGAGGTAGCATGGACTTACAGTGGTATCAGAGCCTAGTTAAACTCTATCTAACATGTTAGCAAAGTAGCTAGAAGATCAATCAAAGAAAAGTCCTGAAATGAACCCCGAAATTCGAACTTTCTGTCGATTTTAAAAGTGCTGGAAAACTTTTTTGAAATACACCAAAAATCGGCTCAGGCTTTTGTGTGATCACCCACCAAATTTGGTCCAACGATCGAGTCAAAGCGCCGCGGAAACGCGGCGGGAGCACGCTCCCGCCGCGGATCCGCGGCCGAGTTGACTCGGCCGAGGTCCAAGTTTGGTGCAGTGTTATTCTGGGGTTGTTTTGGGATTTTTGGAATATATATTTTCTGCCCAGATTTTCCAGAACGAAAATTTTATTTTTGGGGCCTATAAATCCGTATTTTTGATCGAACTTCTAAAAGACTTTAGCTGACGGGTTTTTCTGTAATGTGATATTTGTATTGAATGTCTACTACTCGCTATATGTCGATTAGTGGGGGTTATACAAATCTGTGATCTGTAATGTTGTTGGTTTGTGTATATGAATTCATTGGATTGTCGCGGGTGAATAGCCGGGGGTTGTGAGACGAGAGTTTTCTTTTCTTTCAATTCATGTAAATTGATGTAATAATTATTTGTATGGCCGCACAACCGGGTCGGGGTTGTAGCCGTCATTGTATAATTTCTTTGTACTATTTTTGCTCCTAGGATAGACCCATGGAGGGGGTGCACAAACTAGCGGGTATGCCGAAGTGCCGAGTGGCCTACTCACGGGGATGAGGGAGGTTGCTTCGCTTTGGGTACTTGGCGGGTAGTTTGCCGCACCCGTAGGGGTCTTGGGTGGGGTATTGGCTATTCACCGCGACCGTGTAATCTGCTTTTCGTTACAGGCTCGTACGAATTGCAGGTTCCTAGTATATCCAATGTGTTCATCTGTGATCTGAAATGTTTATCATTGCAGTATATCTATATATGATATTATTTAGGCGTTGCTTATGTTTTACAGCCGCGCTAGCCCAGCCCCCGCTCTGTCGTTAGTTAAGTAACCTAACGGGTAATGACGGGGCCCCGTGGCGAATGCGAATGGCATAAGCGTACGTCATATTTTGGTTGTTTTCTGCAATGGTAGGATTAAATGATGGGACGCATTAAAAGAACTAATGCAAGAATATCACGCATTAAAAGAACTAATGCAAGAAAATAAACTACGTAAAAGTCATTGGAACACTTTCGAAAAACCACTCGGTTCTTTTCAAAACAAACTTTTAAAATGCGGTGTTTGAGCCACTCCATTTAAAAGCTATCTCGTTCCATTGACTAAATCAAGTTCACTACGTTCACGGTTTCGCCAAAACCATTCGTTGCCCTCCGTCGTTTCGCATAAATGGTCAATAGTATTCAAGCTATGTATGTTGGCTAAAGTCAAGGCATAGTGATTGGTATCTATTGGGTATTCATGTGTAGCATAGATAGATGCGTTGGTTTGGGACAGTCGTACTGCCATTTTGGCCAAAGTCAATGGTGGGTACGGGTGGATCCAAATTAACCTGGATAATGACGGGCAGAACTTGACATGTGACTTATGATATTTTGGCCAAAGTCAAGGTCATAAGAGCATGGGGCAAAAATCCACATCGGGAGTTTCAAAAGAACTGAAACTTGCTAGTATTACATACCATTTGGAGCGTGATGATTCTGGTAAGATTCCTTCAGTTTCGTCACGCGATGATATTTGGATCCCGATCCTACTGTGAGTATATGCTACTCCTCGGGAAATTTCTCACTTAACGATCAATGCTATAAACCTAGTAGGTTTCTAGAAAGGTGTTAGCGGGGCTACGCCCCCAGGGAAAAGAGGTTCTTAAATTAAGGAACTTCGCGAAAGCGTTGGAAAACCTCCGTCGAAGTACCGACACCAGCCTGGCCAAACGGTTAAGCAAGTATTGTACGGTGAGATTGATCCTGACTAATTCTTCCTTTTTGGTTTTAAGGAGGGATTCGAGAAACAGTGGGAGCCATCCTGTTTAGACAAACTAAAAACCACTCTAAACTTGCAAGAGCATCATGCTAAGTGTTTCTTCTCTCTCCTAATTGCAGCGACCAATCGAAATGACTGGACTTAAGTTACTTCTAGATAAAAACATACTGACAGGGCCAAACTATAAAGATTGGCTCAGGAATGTCAAGATGGCAATCACTTACGACAAGCTGGGGTATCTTCTTACCACCAAAGCTCCCTCTGTCCCTGGTCCCACTTCCAGCGTCGCGGATAAGGAAATCTGTAAGACTTGGGAGATTGATAGCGCGAAGGCTAAGTGCCTCGTACTTGCCTCGATGGACAACGAACATCAGAGGAGGCACGAGAATATGGACCTTGAATCCATATTTCTCCATACAAAAGAACTGTATGGAGAGCAATCTCGTATCGCAAGATACGAAGAGTCGAAAAAGTTATTTTCGGCAATGTTGGCCATCGGATCATCAGTAGCAGAACACGTGCTTAAGATGATCGGCTACATTGAGGAGCTCGCGAACCTAGGGACCATATTGGAGAGTGAGCTCTATACAGACTTAGTTCTCCAGTCCCTTCCTTCCACTTACGCCCAGTTTATACTGAACTTCAACTTACAAGAAAAGGAAGTTGAACTTTCAGAGCTCCTCAACATGCTGAGGAGCGCAGAGGGCACCCTACAGAAAGGTACGGAAACATCCACTTTGTTTGTAGGAGGATCATCTTCTTCTAGGTCCAAGGCGAAAGCCAAGGGAAAGAAGAAGAAAGCCCCCGCCAAACCAAGGGGCGGTGTTAGTAAAGTGGATACGAAGGGAAAGGCAAAAGCAACAAAGATAGCGGGGAAGCTTGTGGATAAGGAAGAATGCTTCTATTGTCATAAGAAAGGACACTGGAAGAATGATTGCAGGGCCTGGAAGGCCAGAACACAGGAATTGAAGCAGGTTGCAGCTTCAGCTTCAGGTGTGTATGTTATTGAAAACTGTCTTTCAATAAACTCTACTTCCTGGGTATTGGATACTGGATCAGGATCTCATATCTGTAATTCTTTGCAGGCGTTGAGAAACCGTAGGGTTTTGAAGGCAGGTGACATGACCCTCAGAGTTGCGAACGGAGCTAGCATGGATGCTAAAGCCGTGGGGGACTATCACCTGGGAATGTCAGATAGACATGTTTTGGTTTTGCGTAATTGCTTTTTTGTACCCAACGCAACTTGTAATATCATTTCTGTATCTTTAGTTTCTAAAGAAGGTTATGAATTTGCGTTTGTAAGTAATGTTGTAAACATTCACCTTAATCAAGTTCTGATTGGGTCAGGTACATTGAGCAATGGTATATACGTATTAAACCAACCACAGATTTTCAATGTCCAGAATACACACAAAAGAAAGTCTCCCGAAATAAATCAGACTTTCTTATGGCATTGTAGACTGGGTCACATCAATGAGAGAAGGTTGACGAAGTTACATACAGAAGGATATTTGAATCCGTTCGAATATCAGTCGTATGCCACTTGTCAATCCTGTCTCAAAGGAAAGATGACAAAGACTCCGTTCACTGGACACGGAGTAAGAGCGAGCGAGCTCTTGGGACTCGTACACAGTGACGTGTGCGGTCCAATGTCTACACATGATCGAAGCGGTTATTCTTACTTCATTACTTTTACGGATGACTTTTCAAGGTACGGTTATGTCTTCTTAATGAAACATAAGTCCGAAGCCTTTGGAAGGTTCCAGGAATATAAGAATGAAGTAGAAAAACAAACCGGAAAAAGTATTAAGATTCTAAGATCGGATCGAGGTGGAGAATACTTAAGTGCCGAGTTCCTGGACTATTTAAAAGAGAACGGAATTCTCTCTCAGCTTACTCCTCCATACACTCCGCAACATAACGGTGTATCGAAGAGACGGAACCGAACCCTATTGGATATGGTACGGTCCATGATGAGTAACGCTGAGTTACCGCGATCATTCTGGGGGTATGCGCTAGAATCAGCTGCATACCTTTTGAACCGAGTTCCTACTAAGACTGTGCCTACTACACCATATGAGATGTGGTGTGGGAAGAGACCCTATCTTAATCACATTAAGACATGGGGAAGTCCAGCTTTTGTCAAAAAGCAGCATGCGGACAAGCTCGAGGCACGCTCAGTACTGTTCAAGTTTGTGGGATAACCAAAGAATTCCAAGGGATAGTTCTTCTACTGCGAAGAGGAACAAAAAGTTCTTATTTCTCGTCATGCCCATTTTCTAGAACACCAGTTCTTAAAAAAGGAAATAAGTGGGAGCGCAGTAGAACTGGAAGAAATTCCAGAACCACAGACTATTACTGAAAGCTTAGTGGAACCAGAGGGTTCAAAAGAACAGGACATTCCTACGCCGCTCCGCAGAAGTAGTAGGCAGTCTCATCCGCCCGAGAGATACTACGGTTTTCTCATAGACGGGGATAGAGAGGATTGCATCATAGATTATGATGAGCCTACTAGCTTCCAGCAAGCCGTTCAGAGCGTCGACTCGGTAAAATGGCTGGATGCAATGCGGACCGAAATGGAGTCCATGTACACCAACAAAGTATGGACGTTGGACGTTGCTCCAGACGGGGTAAAACCCGTAGGATGCAAGTGGATCTTCAAAAGGAAGATTGGTGTTGATGGACAGGTTGAGACCTATAAAGCTAGACTGGTTGCAAAGGGTTTTCGTCAAAGACCTGGTTTGGACTATGACGAGACCTTTTCTCCAGTAGCTATGCTGAAATCCATCGGATCCTTCTTGCCATTGCTGCCTTCCACGATTATGAGATTTGGCAGATGGACGTAAAGACAGCTTTTCTAAATGGAAATTTAGAGGAGTGTGTCTATATGGACCAGCCAGAGGGTTTCATTCAGAGTGGGAGCAGCGGAAAGGTGTGCAAGTTGCTTAAGTCTATCTATGGACTAAAGCAGGCATCGCGGAGTTGGAACATCTGTTTTGATGAGACGGTCAAGGAATTTGGCTTTATCAAAAATCCAGATGAACCATGCATCTATAGTAGATTTGTAGCGAGAACTGTAGTATTCCTCGTTTTATACGTGGATGACATTCTCTTAATAGGAAATGACATTCCTATGCTACCATCTGTCAAGGGGTTCTTGTCACACAGGTTCTCCATGAAAGACCTGGGTGATGCCTCATATATTCTGGGTATCCGGATCTACCGTGACAGATCCAAGAGGATATTAGGACTTTCACAGTCCATGTACATCGACACCATGCTGAAAAGATTCAGTATGGAAGATTCCAAGCGCGGTAACCTACCGGCTTGTCACGGGATCGCCCTCTCTAAAGAGATGTCTGCCAAGACTGATTTGGAGAGGGATCGCATGTCTATTATTCCCTACGCTTCTGCGGTTGGCTCTATAATGTATGCGATATTGTGTACCAGACCGGATGTTGCTTATGCACTGAGTGTGGTAAGCCGGTATCAGTCAAACCCTGGGGAGAAACACTGGATAGCGGTAAAGAACATTCTCAAGTACCTGAGAAGGACTAAGGAGATGTTCTTGGTGTATGGCGGAAAAGACCTCCAGATCGAGGCCTTTGCTGACTCCAGCTTCCAGAGTGACAAGAATGATTCCAAGTCCATGTCGGTTTTTGTCTTTACCTTCAATGGAGGGGCGGTGTGTTGGAAGAGTTCCAAACAGGAAACCGTTGCAGACTCGATGATGGAAGTGGAATACATCGCTGCATCTGATGCCGCAAAAGAAGCTGTCTGGATAAGGAAGTTCTTGAAAGAACTTCAGGTGGTTTCGTCCATTGTTGATCCAATACCTCTGTATTGCGACAACAACGGGGCTATAGCTTTAGCGAAAGAACCCAGGTCCCATCAGAGATCCAGACACATCTTAAGGCGGTATCACCTGATCAGGGAGATCGTGGATCGCCAGGAGATCGAGGTTCGGAGAGTCGCTTCAAAAGATAACACTGCAGATCCATTCACCAAGGCCCTGCCCCAGACTCAGTTCGAGCGGCTGATCGAGATGATAGGTCTTCGATACGCCGGTACATGGCCTTAGTGCAAGTGGGAGATTGTTAGTGTATATGCCCTAGAGGCCATTACTGTATCATACTAGTTTGTATATTACTTAATGGAAGCTTGGGATATTCACCTTGTATATACAATCTTGCTCAAAATAGTAGTATGCTACTTGGTTTGTTTCTACTTCAATGTGTACATGTGTTTATTTTAGTATATCGCCTATACACATTAGTGGAGCTCTTAGGATCTTTGCTTGATTACCAGCGTTGTGATGGCAGTCACACTAGTGGGGCTGGGTAATCTATAAGCACATCCTTATGCAGGTCCCTGGTCGCAGGACTATCGAGACAGGGCATCGATACTCCGGAGTACACTAGCGTGTGCGCTTCTCATCCCAGTGTGGGAGATGGTCTGTCCCACAGCCATCAGTACGTCGTACTTGAGAGAGTATGCGGGTGCTCGTTGGATTACGAGTACACTGGACAGGACTCGTCAGGAACTGACTAGTTGGTATTATGCCTATCGTCAGTTATCAGTTCCCAGATGACATGAGTACAGCTTAGTCCGCTGACTTGACACTGTCACTTCGCCTCGAGTGTGTTCCCACTGTACTTTGATTACTACCCTACCACGGCTGAAAGGAGTCGTGCAAATAGGTGGTAGTTGGGTGCAGTCCCGAAGCACTTGGAGGCAGTGACGGTTAGACAGGATTCGTCTCTCCCGGTATTGGGGGTTGACATCGCGCTGTGTCTAGGAGAGCCATTACACGAGTAGTCCCTGGCCAGGGCAAACGAGATATACTGGTAGGCTTCCAGTGTTATTTCAGGGTGTTTTGGGTTCACTCCGACACGACTTGTACCGCTATTGGGGGACTGACGTTTACCGCCCCCTAGGCCCGCCATGCGATGTATCAGACGAACAGACCGGACTGTACCGAGATTGTCACATTCAGGCTCAGTAGGAGTTCAGATGGGTTTTGCCTCGTCAGTCTTCTTGTCGGCATTACCTGGGGACCATTACGCACAGCTAGTGCCGCTTGCGGTCTGTGGTTAAACCCACTGCCAGCGTAGTGTCGAGTCTTTAGAGTCCCACACAGAAAGCTATTCGCCTTTAGGAAAATGAGTAGAGGTCGCATGGTTTTGCGACAGGTCGCATGGTTTTGCGACAGGGTTCGGTCACATCCGTGCACTTATGCACGTAAAGTGTCCGGACAGTAAACACTAGCGGGCTTTGGTTTAAGCCAGATCCTAGTGTATGTATTGGGATTGGATTTATCCAGTTTGTATTCGTGTTCCTCGGAACGCGGATGCGGGTGTGTATGCACAGTTGACGGAGAGACAGAGGCGGAGGATTCTCATTAGGGTTGTTGACCGTTGACAGTTGACTATTGACTTTTTGCTCAACCCTAATGAGAATATGATATGTGATTAACAATTATATTAATTAGGTATTATGGTGAAATGGTTGTTGGGTTGTTGACTTTGTTGACTTGTTGACTTTTGTTGACTTGTTGACTTTGTTGACCGGTTGACTAGGCTTGACTAGTTGACCATCATGATAACTATAGCTATCATTTCATGGCAAAGACTTTTGCTTGCTTGCTCTTTTGTGCAAAATGAGTGCATGAAATGATATGGCTATGGTTGCTTAAACCATCACATAATACTTGATTGATATGATGTGTTATGATTGTTTTGGATTATGAGAGCCAAATGAGAAAAGTCTTCTCTCATTCTTTCATGACCATTCTCTCTCTTGTTCTTGAGCTCTCATCTTCCTCCTCTTGCTCTCCCTCTCTTGACTCTATGGTTCACTTGTCTCATGAGTTGAGAACCAAGAACCATAGATAAAATCCCATACAAACTCTTCTCTACTCACTCTAGTTCACAAGGTTTAGCAAACCGAGTGAACTTGTTTCTTCAAAGTTCGAAGAAGGAGCCAAAGGTTGAAGCTTTCAGGTGGATCTATCTTCGGCGTAAGGAGACGACGGGAAGAAGCCGATCCGGACCACCATCGAGGTTTGAAGACGAAGGAGTTCAAGACAAGAAAGGTATAAACCCCCTAACCGAGTAGTTAACGACTCCTAGTTAGGTTGTTAGTTAGATGTTTAACAAAGATCCGGGTTTTAAGTCCATGTTACCACCTCTATGAAAATCGTTTTTTTATCAAATTCCCCATGCCCGAAAGTACCGGGAGAGGTAGCATGGACTTACACAATCTTCCTCCTCCCAAATGCGTTCGAGACATTAAAGCCTTCCTTGGCTATGTCGGTTTCTATAGATGGTTCATCAAGGATTTTAGCAAGATAGCTAGACCCAGGACTCTTTTGTTGGCCAAAGATACCACATTTGATTTCGACTCAAGCTGTATTTAGGCGTTCGAGTCATTGAAAAACTCACTTATTTCCGCTCCCATTCTTTCGTCTCTTGAATGGACGCGTCCATTTGAAATTATGTGTGATGCATCTGATTTTGCCATTGGTGCTGTCCTTGGGCAGCACATTAATAAGATGCCGCATGTGATTTATTACGCTAGCCGAACCTTGAACGAGGCCCAATTAAATTGCACAACAATTGAGAAGGAATTCTTAGCTGTTGTGTTTGCATTAGAAAAGTTTAGGCCCTATTTAATCGGCTCTCCAGTCATCGTTTACACTGACCACTCAGCTCTTCGCTATCTTTTTGCGAAAAAGGACGCTAAATCTTGGCTGATACGTTGGAACCTCTTACTATAAGAGTTTGACCTTGTCATCAGAGACAAGAGAGGATGCGAAAACGTAGTCGCTGACCATCTTTCACGACTTCCTTCTTCGCCTACACTTCAAATTCCTATTAAAGACGTTTTTCCAGATGAGCAGCTCTTGACCGTGTCATGCGAACCTTGGTTCGCAGATATTGTAAATTATTTGGCCACCAGACTTATACCAAACGAATGGTCGAATCAGGACAGACTCAGATTTCTATCCCAGGTAAAACATTTTTACTGGGATGAACCGTATCTATTCAAATACTGTCCCTACCAAATTATTCGTCGGTGTGTCTCTGACAATGAGTTTAAGAGCATGCTGTCATTCTGCCACGATCAAGCGTGTGGCGGGCATTTTGGCCCTAAAACGACATCAGAAAAGATCTTGCAGGGTGGCTTCTACTGGCCACAACATTTTAAAGACAC
Source organism: Agapanthus africanus (assembly GCA_030015575.1). Lineage (NCBI taxonomy): Eukaryota > Viridiplantae > Streptophyta > Magnoliopsida > Asparagales > Amaryllidaceae > Agapanthus > Agapanthus africanus. The sequence continues at coordinate 310,276,298 of JASDDO010000008.1, read as the reverse complement.
ACATGATTACTGCAAGGCATGCTCCCGGTGCCAACACTTGAGCCGGATATCAAGGAGAAACAAAATGCCGCTACAACCAATATTGGTTGTTGAAATTTTTGATATTTGTGGGATAGATTTTATGGGACCGTTTCCCAATTCTTTTAGGAACGTGTATATTCTCCTCGCTGTTGACTATGTTTCAAAGTGGGTCGAGGCTGTGCCCAGCTGAACTAATGACAACAAGGTTGTCGTTAGATTCCTCAAAGAAAACATTTTTTCTCGATTTGGGCATCCCCGCGCAATTATCAGCGATAATGGATCTCACTATTGTAATAGGACTTTCGAGTCCTTAATGCTGAAATACTCCATTACTCACACGCTGTCAACGCCCTATCATCCCCAAACTTGTGGGCAAGCCGAGATTTCAAATCGGCAAATTAAACAGATATTGAAGAAAACGGTTTCCAAAAACCGTAAAGATTGGTCGTCAAAACTTATTGATTCCCTTTGGGCATTCCGAACTGCCTTTAAGACCGATCTTGGCATGTCTCCATATAGGCTTGTTTATGGAAAGGCTTGCCACCTTCCAGTTGAAATTGAGCATAGAGCATTTTGGGTAATAAAAGAGTTGAATCTATCTCTAGGAGATGCGGGTGTTAGTTATATGTATGCCCTAGAGGCCATTACTGTACATACGATGTATATTGTAATGGATGCTTGGACATATATAGAGAGGACTTTCTTGCTCGACCTGATAGTACGCTATCTGGTTGTTCTTTATCTTAACATGTATTCTGATTGTCTCTATGTTACATGTTGGTAAAGCCCTTAGGATATGTACTCGACTACTGGGACTATGATGAGATTATACAAGTGGGGCCACGGTAGTCGACGAGTACATCCTATAACAGTTCCTAGTCGAGGGTGTATCGAGACAGGGCATCGATACACTAGAGTAGACTAGCGTATACGCATCTTGACCCATATGATGGGCGATGGATGATCCCATATCCATCGGTGTTTGACATCAAGGATGGTGTATGGGTGCTCAGTGGAGACTGGGTACACTGGACGGACTCGCCGAGAACTCCCAGATGGTATTATACCTAACGTCAGATGGCAGTTCTTCGGTGACACTGGTACAGAGTAGTCTGTTGACCCGAGATCGTCATAGAGTCTTGTGTGATTCCCACTGTGCTTTGATTTCCATCATACCTCATCCAAGAGGGCGTGCAAAAAAGTGGCTTTTCGGTACAGTCCTGAATCGCATGGAGGCAATGAGCGATAGGAGGGGATTCGTCTCTCCCGGTATAGGGAGTTGATGTTGTGCTGTGTTCGATTGGCTATAACCGGAAATCCCTGGCCAGGGTTACTGAGATTTACTGGTAAGTGTTATCAGTAGTTTCTCGAACTGTTATAGAACTCATATCAACACGACTTATCAAGCTACTGGGGTCTGACGTTTTCCACCCCTAGGCGAGATATGCGACATATCAGACGACGAGACCAGACTGTACGGGAGAGTTACTGATTGGATTCACAGAAGAAAGTACAGGCTTGCTTGTTGATCTTCTGAGCGCTCAATACCTGGGTGGCTATTACGTTTAGCTGACCGCTTGCAGCTTGTGGGTGATTGATATGATCATCACCTACTGTTGGCGTATTGACGATTCTTTAGAGTCCTACACAGAGGTTTCTTGACTCAGGCAAAACGGTGTAGGAGCACATATGTGATATGTGCGGGACCGAGGATAATACGATATGAGATACCGTATTCTATTCTCGCGATATTTGATATCAGCCGGGTTATCGGATCAAGTGTTGATTCGATGAATCGGTACGGATAAGTATTAGTCGGTTATATGCGATATAGCTGGATTGTCGGATCAAGTGTTGATTCGATAATTTAATGTATTATAATATATATGATATATTAAATTACATTAACTAATATTAGCTCACTAAAACATTCTTTTTCTCACTCGGGTAATACATTGATATATATGCGATATATGTTAATTGTATTATTTTATTTTGTTACAATAAATATTATATATGTGATATATAATATTGTAACATGATATGATTACTAATGCAACATGTTTAGTGGAGATTAAAAAAGATTAGGGTTTGATTTGGGTTAGTGCATTCATGAACCTTCTAGAAGGTTTCTTTTTGTTTTGTGTTAAGATATTTTGTTATGACTCATTCTTAACACAACCCAAACCCTAGCCTTAGTTAAATCTATACAAAGGTTTTGTCAACCATGGTTGCATTATTCATCATCATCATCTTTTCATTATTCATCACAAAAGGAATTCATATTATTCATCTTCTTCTTTCTTTCATGAAAAAGCTTACTAGCTTTTTCCAAGTGATGAATGAGTGTGAGAAAAAGATAATAAAAGAGAGCAAAAATCCTACTTCATCATCCTCATCTATCCTTGCCATTTAGATGAGGGTGTTCACTTCATATTATGAGTGTTAGCTTGTGTTAACGAAACTTCAAGGTAGATCATCTTTGTATCGAAGATCGGAAGCAAGACTGCATCTTTCTCTTTGTGGAACCTCTCGAGAGTCCGGAACACGATGATCGCAGCGAAGGGACTTCAACATGGAGCTTAAGAAGTGAAGGACCGGATCTACAAAGGTTGTAATCTCTCTCACTTAGTGTTAAAGTGTTTAACATATTTGTTTTCGCCTAATCTCTAGTTTAAAGATCCGGCTTCGGGTTGTTCGGCACGGTTAATTTTTAAATCGGGCATGGTTGATGCCTCGTAGAACCTTGTATGCGTGCTTAGCAACCCTACAGTGGTATCGGAGACAAGCTAGAGCTTTAGGCGAAGTCTAGACGATGTTTAAAGTCCGATCGAACCCGAAAACCCCGACACGAACCCTTCTCCGGTCATTTTTTAAAAATGTGAATTTTTATGAATTAAAAATGCTCAGAAAAACAAGCAGGAAAAACTAAGAATTAATGTGAAGTACGGTCCACTAAGTCAATTATTTGACCGCAGAACGCGGCCAAACCAAGGGTTTGGCGGCGGTTCCGCGGCCAAAATTTAGACTTAGTCCCTCATATTTCATATAATTATTCTTAGGTCCTTTCTTGTCATTTTTTTCTGGGAATTTTTTAATTCCACCCAAGTGTTGAGTTTTCATGGGTTGTATTGGGGACTCGTTGATTCGATCGGATAATTTAACTTCGTTTAGTTTGTCCGGATTATTTTTAGAAACTGTTAAAAAGTTCGAACGGATATCAATAACTCACTTTTTTCCCTGTCGGAAATTTTTTCAAAAGTTGAATTTTTTCTCATGTTTGAAACTTTCGTAAAGTCATGCAAGTAACGCGGTGGACCCTCTAGAAGACAACAAATCTTAACTCGATTATGTGACCGTCTTGAACTGCCTCTAAACCTTAGGGTTTGGGGCAGTACGGCGTGCCACATGTGAGGCGTTGGCTTGACCCTTCTACGGCTGGACCATCGGTACTGTGGCATGTGATGGATGTTTTTAAACTGATTTCAAGTGTTGAGATATATTGGGGAAATCTAGGGTGTTTGATTATTCGACCGGAAAGTTTAACATTGTCTATTTATCTGGAATGTGATACAATATTTGGAATCCACAGGTAGTTATGAGATAACTAATTTGAATGTTATAAATCTAGCAGTTTAGTCTCAAATTGATCGGTTGCCATGGAATTTTGATGTGATCAAAAGTCCGTCGCAATCACGTAGTGTACACGGATACTCACCGGATAAACTTAATAGATAGCCACGCCCCATAGCCCCGATCAAGTGACTGTAGGAGAACCCCGTCGCCAAAAGCATCCGTTCGGATGCTCGTGGCAGCGGTGTTCCGCCTTAGTGCACTTCGTCGACGGCATCCGGGGGTGCGGCCGTCTACTAAAGTTTGCGACGAGCATTTGATCAGGTTGTCGGGAATCTTGTTGAATTGCCCGACTTGATATTGAAAAGTGTTTTCGATAATGAGACTAAAATGCGGGGTTTATAATTGTTAGGCATGCGATGTCTAAGGAATTCATTTGGTTAGGCATGCGATGTCTAAGGAGATTGCGGATTCCAACTGTTGTAGTTTTACACTTTCTTTTCTGTGACCGTAAGCGTAGTATGTGGTATATCGCCGGCTTCGTTTCTATATATCAACGAAAATCGGGATACGCATACTTGCTTACGTAGATGATATGTGATATTATGTGTTGCTGTGATATGTTGTATTGGATCATCGCGTTTGAATAGCCGGGGGTTTTATGTGAGATGAGAGTTTTTCTTTTTTCATTCATGTAAAATTCATTTGTATGTAATATTCTTTTATTGGGGCACTTTCGGGCTGAGGATGATGTCACCATTGTATATTATTTACTTTTCCGCATTAGGTAGACCCAAGGTGGGGAGCACAAGTAACCGGGTTCTAGGGTCCAGTAGGAGACCATCTCGAGGAGTCGAGACAGGGTCTCCTAACCCTAGAATTGGCAGTGTTACTTGCCGCTCTCGTAAGGGTCTAGGGATGTGGGTTTGGCTATTCATCGCGACCGTGGAATCCGTGTTTTATACAGGCTCGTATTGAAAACACGGACGCCCTAGTATATCCAATATTTCATATATTTTCTTCTGCTGCAATGTTCTGTGATGAGATCATATTACTGCCTGAGATGAATGTTTATATTATATATATATATATGAGATATATGTTATATTGCAGATTTCGTTTCAAATGTGATGCTTGTGAAGCATATTAAAATGGGACTTCATTAATGAGATTAATGAAACTAAAAGAAACCTAAGATGTTGTAGAAACTTGTTTAAAAGCTGGTAGCTCTAGTTCTTGCTTTGCATAGCGGTGTTCCTTGTAGAACATCCAGCACCTTATTCGATAAGGAAAGAGCCGAGATCCCTTCACCGGGAGTGACCTCTTTAGTGAAACTAGCAGATGCTACAAACTCGGTTTGTCTTTTGATTGCTTCTATAGTTCTTACTTTGCATAGTGATATTTGTGAAATATCCTGCACCTTATTCGATGAGGAAAGAGCCGACGATCCCTTCACCGAGAGTGATCTCTTTAGCGAAACTAGAAAAGGCCTCAAAAACATTCCATTTAAAATCACTCGATTCTACAACGATATCAAGTTCATTACGCAATAGGTTTTCATAAAAACCTGTCGTAGCCCTCCGTCATTTTAGGAAGTAGAGTACTTAGTATTCGTGCGACGTATGTCGACTTTAGTTGAGGCGTAGTGTACGGTAGCTAAGTGATGTCTTCCTACACAGTATATGATGCGATTAGTTAGGACATTCATGTGATTATGTCGACCATAGTTGAGGGTCATATATGGTGGGTCTGATTAATCATGAAATGACGGGTAGAACTTGACTAGTACTTATGATATGTTGACCTTAGTTAAGGTCATAAGTACTAGGGGTAATATATTATTGGGAATTTCAAGTGTTGAAATTTGCAAAGAGATTGCACACCTTCTATGAGATAGTTGGATCCCGATACCCGCTGCGAGTAAGAGTTACTCCTGGGAGAGTTTTACACATTACAATTAGTCGATCAAGTAGGTGTCTAGAAAGGTGTCAACGGGGTTACGCCCCTGGGAAAACGAGGTTTACTTTAATTAGGTTCGTGCGAAAGCACGGGGGACCTCCCTCAAAGTACCAGCACTGGCCTGGCTGAAAGATTGAAGAAATTGTAGGGTGTAATTAATCCTGGCTAGTATATCCTTTTAGGGTTTGAAGGAAGATTTGATTAAAACAGTGGGAGACATCCTGATTAGATATATTAGATAACCAATCTAATCTTGCAAGAGCATGCGCTGAGTGTTTTCTTCTCTCTCTCTCCAGGTAACGACCATATCACGCCTTAATCAAGATAATAATACGGATGTATTGACCGAACCCGCTTGTTATACTGAGCTGGGGAACGTTGGTCCCGCTCCAACTTATAATTGTTATAAGACAGAGCAGGAAATTAGGGAATACCAGATTTCCCGTGCCGCCCAAACGAAGAAAGTGCATACAGATGCATCTTCTTCGGGTGTGTTCATTACAGAGAACTATTTCTCAGTATCTTTTACGTCTTGGGTATCTGATACTGGATCAGGATCCCACATATGTAATTTGTTACATGGGCGAACGATAGGTAGAGAACTGAGAACGGGTGATAAGTTTCATGAGATAGAAACGGTGCAAGTGTTGCAGCCAAGTCTGTTGGTCACTATCACCCTGTATTACCAGAATACATTGATTCTGAACGAATGTCATTAGATACCGAATCTGATGTACAACATCATATTAGTCTCTTTATTAGTAAAGAAAGGATATAATTTTGTATTGTTGGATAATGTTTTGAACATTTCCTATATCAAGAGTTGATCGGTTCAGGTACGTTATCTAAAAGCATTGACGTTCTAAATCAAACTACAGTTCTTAGTATACAGATCACACACGAGAGGAAGAGTTCAGAAATGAACGAATCCTTCTTGAAGTATTGTAGACTAGGTCATATCAATGCGAACCGACTAGCTGAAGTTACATTAAGATGCATATTTAAATTTGTTTGAATTTACATCTTGTGAAACTTGCCGGTCATGTCACAAAGATAAGATGACCATAGCTCTGTTTGTTGGAAACAGAGAAAGAGTTAGTGAACTCTTGGGATTGATACATGCTGATGTATGAAGATCCCCTGTCTACACATGCCAAGACCGGTTCTTTGTACTTCATTACATTCTCTGAAGATCTCTCAAGATTCAGACATATGTTCCTGTTGAAACACAAGTCCAAAACTTTTGAGATATTCACGGAATATAAGTTAAAAGTAAAGAACCAAAAACGGGTATAAGTATTATGTCCTTTGATGAGATCAAGGAGGAGAATACTTGAGCACGGAATTCCTGGATTATTCTAAAGGAGAATGAGATTCTCTCTCATCATTACTCCTCCGTATACACCAAAGCACGAGGGTATATCGGTGTCACGCTCCGCTTCCCAGTGTACGGCGAAGTGGACGCAACGAGGCCCGCTACGTATATACTCAGAAGTACATACGCTAAGCGTAACTAAGCAATATAAAGTAAATCACAAGAGTCGAATGATATAGAAATAACATCAACCTTTATTAATAACATTCTTTTTACAATGCAGGAAAAGAAAATACAACTGGAATGAAAAGCAATGCCTAAACAGTGGCATAACAGGAAATGAAATAAACTGGAAAGAACAAGGTACAGTATCTAGAGCTCTGGATCTTCCTGGAACTGCTCCAAATCTTCACCGGTGGGCTCGATCTCAGCTTGGTCCAACGCACCTGACGACATTCAAAGAAGAAGGAAATAGAATGTCGTCAGCGAACAGGTCGCTCGGTAAGTCCCAAAGATAAGAAGAATGAGAAAGATAGAGTAACAGTATTTTCTAAAGTATTATATGGTTGAATATTATGGAACATTGTGTAACGCTGTTGTTTGTAGCTTGATACAGAAGGATGCCAGTGTATACGAGGGGGATCTCTATATGCTAGAGATCAGGGCAAAAGGAAAGTACAAGGAACCGTTATGCCACGGTACAACAGCAATAGGATTCAGGTTAGGTGTCTTAATCTGACCACCTCGTGCCACCTTTAACACCTTCCGTACCAATCTACCCCTTAAACCCCGTAGTGTTTTAACAGTATTGTAGTGTTGGAATATGTAAGTTGGATGACTGACCAAAATCATGATATCAGTAAATATGTTGTAACTGTTTAATCAGGTAAATGGAATATCAGGATAATGGATGAATATCCATGGTTTGATTCAGTCAAAAAGAATATATTGTTAACTGGATTCAGGGTTTCATGTATTCAAATTGTATTGGAATATAAAAGAATAAAGATTGACTTGAATCATATTCAAGTCAGAAATAGTCAGACTCTAACCCGAGCCAGACAAAAAGAAAGATAATTTGAAGTTCAATATTAACTAGGGGACTTATTGTAATTTGTAAAACTTGAGGGGGTTTTATGTAAAAAGTACTTTTGTATAGTTTTCAAAATACAGCTCAAGTATTTAATAATCGTCTTTATTGTTATAATGAATGTGAATTTTATTTGTGTTATTCTAGTGAATATATCCTAATAAAAGTAATAATTGTTTTATATGAAAATTCATGGTATTTTAGTGTAACTTTTAATCTTGTAATTTTTTAGAAAAATGTGGAAACTTTATATTATGATAAAATAGGTGTTTAAATGATAATTATATATATATTAACACATGAATAATTTTAAATAAATATTTTATTTTCAAAAATCTCATTTTCCTTAAATGTCGTATTTTAAACCTTTCGAGACCGAATGCTCCTTGCGGAGGTCTGAATCTCGCACTACTAGCCTGCGGGTGCATGATGAACCGTACTATCCCTAACAGGTTCCCCAAAAGTGGGTTGTAGCGACGCTTTGCTTAGGTTTAACAAATACTTTTCATTTGGGGAAACGGTTTTATAAATATGGGTATTTATTTGCAAAAAGTATAGTTTTCCGTATTTTAGTTATTAGGGTTTCCTAAACCAACTAGCCTATTTCTAAGGTCTAAAAGATAAGTCATTAGAAGCCTCAAATCGCCTCTTCACCGTCAATTGCGGCCAGGTAAGTGCTAGGTAAGTGGGAAGGAACCACAGTCGTGGGCCTAATTAAAAACCACTAGTCTTAGACACACTTGCCTAGGCACCACAAGACAGTTTAGATAAACGATCGATGTCCATGACCAATCTTGTTTTCATTTTATTAAAAGGTTTTATCTAGAAATGTTTACAACTTAAAGCTTTCAATAAAGGTTATAAAGATTAGGGTATTTTAGTGAAAAGTCCTGTAATTTCGTATTCTGTGTTTTGATATTTATCAATTAGGGTTATATTGAGTGTGTGTAGGGGTAGGTCATTACCCCGTGACTTATAATAAGTTTTGGTGAAGTTCAAAGGTAAAACATGCTATGTTAAACTTAATGGTATTATAGTGCAAGAATACGGTATTCGAAAACGTTATCATTTTATGTGTGAAATTTCATTCAAATTGGTTTCTACAAGTTTAGTGATCAAGATAAACCTATTTAGGAAGGAGGGAATTAATTAAACTAAGAAAAATGAACTTCATGGTATTTTTATGAAAAGAATACGGTTTTGCAAAGAAGTTATCATTTTATGTGAAAAAGTTTGATTAAATTGGTTTATGGGTGATTAACAGTCAACATGAATATGGGTAGATAATATGTATTAGGTGACAAGTGGAAATTTATAGAAAAAAATGAATCGGAAATCGGTTTGTCCGATTTCCATCAGGTTCCAAAAAGTCGTATTTTTACCTTAAAGAAAAGAGAGATAGAAGAAGTTGGGACTTACGGTTTGGACAAGCTAAGGAAGCTAATGGACGTGGTGGTTGTCGATTCGTTGAAAACGTCACGAAGGTTCTGATCCGGTCGCCGGAATCCGTCGTCGATTTCGGCAGCGCTTCGCTTCTCGCTCTTCGTACCGAGTTCTCGAGAATTTGATAGAGTGGACATAGAGTTGTGAGGGGAAAAGGTAGAGAGTAGGGGTCTTTATATAGGGCTAGGCTAGGGTTAGGGTTAGGGTTAAAAAATATTAAAAGAAAATATAAAAAACATTAAAAATTCATTAATTTTGGTCTTTAAAGTGATTTATTGGGAATTTTGTAACAGTACAAAATATTTACAGTATGCAGGTGAGAGACTAGGTCAACACGAAACTTTTTCGTGTTGACGACTCGGCCGACCGGCTGAGTCCGGCCGGCGGCGCCGGCCGATTCGGCCGAGTCAAGGCTGAGTCGGGTCTCGTTGGGTGGGTCTTGGTCTGGGGGGAATTTTGGTATAGTTTAATTTTTTTAATTCGCAATAAATTGTGAGTTATGGCTGTTTGACCGTTTGACTTCTAAAAAAAATTAAAACAAAAAGATATAAAAAATTATGTGGGGCATGGGATTCGAACTCTGGTGGCTTGGTTCACCAGTGCAAGATATTACCAATGAGCTACAAGCTCCTTCTTGTAATTATTGTAAGGAATTAGATACTTAAATTGTTTCCAGCAACATCAATACTCCAAGTGTACACTATATTTAAAGCAAATTTTTGGTATACAAAATTGGAGTTGTTACAATCTACCCTCCTTACAAAAATTTCGTCCTCGAAATTTACAACTTTTATTTTGTGGACTTGTTTGCAAAAAGGTGCGGATATCTTGCACGCATCTCATCCTCCCTTTCCCACGTGGATTCTCCTGGAGTGTCTTTCCTCTACATTATCCGGACCAAATTAACTTCTTTGTTCCGAAATGTCTTCACTTTCCTGTCCAGGATCTCCACAGGTTGTTGCTCACAAGACAAATCGGGCTGTATCGTGAGCTCGGAATGATCAAGTACATGGCTGGGGTCACTCACATACCTTCTGAGTTGGGATATGTGGAACACGTTATGCACTTCTTCCAATGAGGGTGGAAGTGCTAATCGGTACGCCACTTCACCGACTCGTTCGAGTATGTCGAACGGTCCAATGTATCTCGGACTCAACTTTCCCCGTCTTCCAAATCGGATCACTCCGCGGTTCGGAGAGATTTTCAGGAATACATGGTCTCCTGGCTGGAACTCCAAGTGTCGTCTCTTCGCATCAGCCTAGTGCTTCTGTCTATCTTGGGCTATGCGCATTCTTTCCCTGATAGTACAAGCCACATCAACGGTCGCTACTATCATCTCTGGTCTAAGGAGTTCCCTATCTCCGATGTCGTCCCAACTTAATGGTGATCGACACTTCCTTCCATACAATGCTGCAAAAGGTGCCATTCCTATGCTTGCTTGGTAGCTGTTGTTGTACGCAAACTCCACAAGGTGCAGGTGATCTTCCCACGATCCCTTGAAGTCGAGCATACATGCTCTGAGCATATCCTCCAAGATCTGAATAGTTCGTTCCGACTGACCATCTGTTTGTGGATGATAAGCCGTGCTGAAGTTCAGACTTGTTCCCAAGCTTGCTTGCAGACTTTGCCAAAATTGCGATCGGAACCTGGTGTCACGATCGGAGACAATGCAGACCGGTACTCCATGAAGTCTCACAATTTCCTGTATGAGTTCATGGGTATCAGAGATAGTACATTCTGAATAGTTTAAATCTTAATTTAGATTATTATCTCTATGTACTTCTTCGCTAATGTCTCAGTTGATTGGCCAACTCGAAATGGGATGAAGTGAGCCGACTGTAACACCTTAGAATGTGTTTTGTAGCTAATTATATTTTAAAATGTGGTTTTTAATAAAAAGTTTACCAAATTAAGTTTTAAATATTTTATCTTATTTATTGTGTATTTTATTAGAATTTTGTTAGGCACACACACACTTGTGCATGTTAACTAGGGTTAGATTTGGGGTTAAAGCCATGTTTAGCTAGCATGAAGGGTTAACCAATTTGTATTAAGTGTTTTGGGTTTTAATTATTTGTGTGTGTCATTATTGAAATTCTTTTTTTTATTGTTGTTTGGTTTGACCTTGTGTGAGAGAGAGGGCATGGGAGCATGGCTCATGCCATGCTCATTTAATGAGGAAAGAGAGGGTGAGAAAGGGGTCTTTGGGGGTGTGCTCTTTCTCTATCTCATTTCTTTTCTTCTCTCATTATCTCACTCACACACACACACACACTCACCTGACCCAGCAGGAGCAGCTCCAGCCTCTGAAGCAGCATCCTCACCATCATCAGCTTCACCATCATCATCATTAACAACAGACAACAATAACAACAACAACAGCAATAACAACAACAAGCAGCAGCAGCAAAGCAAGGCAACAGCAGCAGCAGCTGCCCCAGCAACATCAATAACAACAACAACATCATCCTCATCATCATCCACAGCACCAGAGGCAGCATCAGTAGCAGCAGCAAGTAGCAGAAGCAGCAGCAACAGGCAACAGCTGTAGCAGCAGCAACCCCAGCACCTGCACACTTCTTCTCTTGCCTCCTTGGGTTCCCTAGGGTATAATTCAGAGCTCTTTCCCTAGTTTTGCTAGATTGTGTGTGGTTTGGTGTCGATTAGTCTTGAATTAGCTGATTTGTGCTAAATTATGGTGTTTGAGTGGAATGGTGGTAATTTGTGAATTGTGTTAGCTACCTTAGGTTAATTGAGGGTTAGTAAGGCCACTTCAACTGAGGAATAGCCAGATTACACTAAAATACCCTTAGATTTCTAAATTGTGCAAATTGGTGTTTTTAAGAGATAATTGTGACATTTGTGATCTGCTATAGACCCGGACCTTGCAGAGTAAAATTGTGGAAACTGGGACATGATACCTAGGTCTAGGATACACCACCAGAGCATGAGCCCCTACCCCCATGTTCAGGCCGCCAATTTTGGCATTCTGGCCGCAATTTGCGGCCAGGAAGGGGAGAGGGATGTGGGGTTTTGTTGTATGGTTCCCTTCTGTGTTTTCTAGGTCTTTGGTATGTCTAGTTTTCTAATATCTTACCTGTAGGAAAATCTGGGACTATATGTCATTTTGATGTTATTTGTGTTTGCGCGATACGCGCGATACGTGAGTGGGTTCTGTGATCCAGCGTATCGCGGCGTGTCGCAGTGGGTTTTAGTAGCGTGCACACACGATTCAGCGTATCGTGCACACGCGCGTTTAGTTCGCGACGCGTGTTTCTCGTTTCGTTTCGATATCGCGTTTCGCGGTATATTTGGCTTATATGTGATTTCCATGTCGTATTTGCAGGTTTGCAGACAGGGACTACGGACACGGCTACAGGGGGAGCAGATGATAGGACTCACCCAGCGTGGAGTTTAGTTGAGTAGATATAACATCTACAGGGGAATCGCCCGCATGGCGTTATGCGTCTGGGCTAGGATTCAAATTCCTGTCGCACATTCTACGTCATTGTAGAATTGCGCCTTACTGCATTTCCTAGATATAGCTATATACTGTGACTAGCAGCCGTAGGACACTGCACACATTATTGACGGTTCATGTTGCACGAGCACGGATTGCATGCTACACACACACCGTCAATAATTGCCATGTCACACACTACCCCTTATAGTTACCATTGCTTGCCACACTTGACATCTAGCCTATCGGTATCCCTATAGCGTATCATACCTTTAGTGATAGGTATATTTTCACTTGCGATACAGCTACAGGTATACCTCCTACATATTTTACCTATACCGGGAGGGATTTCCTACATATGTTACTTATACCCAGGGGGGTATACGACATTAGTTCCTATAGGTAGATACCTATACTTTGCTACATCTGTATGTTAGATACATATTCAGTGGTTGTCGCATATTCACATTACTGATGTTACTTAGCTGTACCTTATCATGATTTCGCATACATCTGGTTCAGCTATATACTTGTGTTTACCTGCTCGCATTCAGATATATCGCATACATTTATTCCTGTGTTTATGCATTGTTTATCTGGATTTTATATGATGTTTTCGGGATTTGGGAACCGCGGGAGTTCATGAAATTATGCATACATGTAACAACCCGGTTTCCTTGATATGATATTTCGAGCGTCCCCCATGAGTTTTATCGGTGCTGATTCTATGCTCCATACGATGTGTGGTTGCCGTATGAGAGTACATGGTGGGGCCCGGTATGGTTCCCCTCGGCAAGAAGATCGATGGGTTTGCCGATTGAGCCTGGAGGCGGGCGAGTACCTACCGGTGATTGTTTGGACCTGGCAGTTGTCTGGAGGCTACTGGACAGAGTAGAGAGATGGATGCGGGATGACCTGTACTGTCGAGGCCGAGGGCCGACACTGCAGACGGACCCCGTGGGCTGATCCGGACTGACGGAGCCCCATATACGAGGATTTCTGTGTCGATGCTAGGCACACGGTTTCATGATATATCTTTAACCCCTTTTTGTATATATAACAGGGGATTTAGCCGTTGTTATATATACCCTTACACCAATATTAGTGGTATGGGACGCTAATATATGTGTATTGCCCCCATCATATTTATTTCTGTACATATATTTACCTTTAGGATGCTAGAAACTTACTTGAGATTGGACTTGGGATACTAGGTGATTCATTGGGATTGGACATTGGATATACCTATGTGATTGGTGATTTGTACATTTGAGATATAGGAGAGCTATTCGATATTGTACATTGAGGTGATGTGAGACTTTCATATTATGACTGCCTAATGTGGGGGCCGGTTTGAGGATTGGGATTGGAGTATCTTGATGGATTGTGATCCTGCCACGACGTCAGGTTTCCATGGAAAATGACATATTCCACCCTGTACCTCACCCTTACCTACCTTATGCACAGATTCATATATATTGGTAGTACTTATAGTGTACCCTTATGATAGTTGCATATTTGCTTTCTCATATCTCTACTGCATACTATTGTCATGTTACTATCGCTTCACTTATTGATTGTACCTGCTAGTGTACTCTCTTTATTCCAGCATTGCATGACATATTATTACTACTGTAATCGCATATCTTAGATTCATGCTGTACGTGCATTCCTGCGATTACCTGCATATGTTTTATACTATTCACGAGTTGGCAACTCACCCCCGTTGTGCCACAGGTGTTTCAGATTTTTCCCCAGAGTAGTCGAGGCAGGCTATTCTCCTATCCAGCTATCCAGCTACCATCTTTTGCTACAGATACCGCATCAGCTCACAGTACCATTTTGCATAGGTGGGTTAGACGGTTATCTGTATTATATATTGTACCTTCGTTGTATTGTACTCTCCATCTACTGTTGTATTATTGACATAGAGACTTGGTGAGGACGTAGTGTGTACTATTGTGGATTTGATGTCTTTTATATATACAGCTTTTTCTCTACTGTCCTTATTCTTCTGTTGTATTCATATTGACTAGTCTTTATAAAAAAAAATGGGGTGTTGCTAAAATTTTAAAGAAAGAAAGTAAGACTTTTAAAGAATTTGGGTTGCGATTTCAATTGTTTCTAAACTTGTATTATCTTTTCAGCATTCTCTTCTTGGTTTAGATTTCTGGGTTTGGCTTTCTTTTACTACGTTGCGTCTTTAGGCGTTGCGTAGTATTAGGGCCGTCACGGGCCATTTTTGGGTCGTGACAAAGTTGGTATCAGAGCGTTAGGTTTTACCTTTCGGAGTGTAGGATGACCTTAGTATGATGGAGTAGGTAGCTTAAGCAGAGTAACGTAGTGTGTGTATATCTGCAGCATACCCACAGCGCGGTACCTTGCATTAAGTGACCTAAGTACAATTTGCTTGACATTCCTTCCTTGATGTTTCATATCTTTGAGATTCGGTTTCCTCATTCTTATCGAATCTCATCTTGTATCTATTTATAGCCTTGCCGCCGATGACTATGGGGACTCAGAGTGATGCAGCGAGGGCCGAGGTCAGAGTTAGCTCGGGTGAGACGAGTACTGACCAGGATGGCACTCTAGTTGCACAGGTGCAGAAGGAGCAGCCTACGACTTATACTATGGATAGACTTTTGGTAGAGATGCTGGAGTTCCGCCAGACGATGAGTTCTTTAGTTGACGTCGTTCGGGAGCTACGACAGGAGGTTGTCACCCCTGTTACTCAGCTGTCCCTTACGATCAGCATGCAGCAGTCCGTCACCTACATAGCACCAGTGGTTGCAGCCCCAGTTGACGAGGCACATATTTCAGAGGCTGAGAGAGTTCCAGGACAGTGGAGGACTCGTACCAGCGTACCAGCCCAGAGACAGAGGTTCGGTCGTCGAGACAGATTTCGTGGCCACTACGGGAGTAGCAGAGGCTTGGGGCGAGGACAGTCGTTCAGCTCTCATCCCCAGGATGGTCAGCAGTCAGCACGTGGATGTTTTCGATGCGGAAGCCTTCAGCACTTCGTCAGGGATTGTTCCTCAGCACGGCGTCAGGATCGTATTCAGAGAGGCCGTGGACGTGGAAGATTTGCTCAGAGGGCTCAGGCTACAAGAGGAGTTCATCCAGCTGCGAGTAGAGGGCAGACACAGGAGTTTGCTTCTACTCATCGGGACGCGCAGACGTCCAATGTGGAGTTTTCAGGTACCCTTGAGTTATATTCTTCTCTTGGCGTATTTGTTTGTTTCTTGTTTGTACCGTGGTTGGTAGATTAGTCGTAGTGGTGTTAACTTCTGTCAGCGATTCTTTTGTTGCGCGACACGTATTTCAGTTTTGTGCCAATCTGATAGGAGATAGAGTTCGTCCGTCGTTTTGATTCTTCTAGAGATGTTGGATTTGACGTTCTCCTGGGCACGGACTGGTTAACTACGTGTTAGGCGTCTGTGGACTACCGTGTGGAAGCAAGTTAGGTTTTGTTTTCCCCGGCAAGTCAGTTCTTGTTGTACCGGTGGATAGTTGTGCCGCCTCTTACAGCTAGAACTCAGCCTTTTCGCTAGTCGGCTACTGAGGAGATGGCGTGGAGTCTTGGCGTTCATTCGTGATACCGGAGCCACCGTGGGATTGTTGGACCGGGTTCTTTTCGTGCGAGAGTCTTTCCGACGTTCCAGATGAGCCGGCGAAGCTGAGGGAGCTTAAGGATCAGCTGCAGAGTTTTGGTTTAGGAAGTTTTTTGCGTCTGAGTGTTTCGCCTTTGGAAGCTCCTATTTCTGTTCGTCGAGGAGAAAGACGACAGTTTAGGGTTGCGTATCGACGGATCGTCAATTGAACCGGCTTACGGTGCGGATAGGTATCCTTCATCTCGCCGTGACGATTTCCTCCGACCAGCTCCAGAGTGCGAGACATTTTCTAAGTGTGTTTGGGATCCGGTCATCATTATTGCGGATTCGGAGTGACAGCATGCCGAAGACTGCCTTATGCGTGCTACGGGCTTTGTGTGTTTTTGTGAGTCGTTGGATTCACTGTCGCCCTAGCAGCATTCGTTGATATGATGAACCAGATTTCTGCAGGCCGTTCCTCGACCAGTTTTGTTGTGTTAGCTACGACATCCTGGTCTAGTTAATGTGTCTTGAGGGACAGGAGTAGCACTTGAGGATTTGTTATGCAGATACTGGGAGAGTACCAGCAGGTTGCTAAATTCTCGGAGTGTTTCTTCAGGCTTGCTTTGTGTTGACTCCTTGGTCTTGTAGTCACGGGAGATGGTTCCGTATGGTTCCGAGGGAGATCGTGGCCGTACAGCTTAGGCCCAGACTTGTGTGCAGGACGGAGATCCGCGGATTGTTGGGCTTAGCAGGGTTTTTACCGCTGTTTCATGCAGGATTGCTAGAGTAGTGCTGCACCGTCGACTGAATTGGCCAGGAGGGAGGTTTCTTTCTGTGGACTGAGGCATGTGTACGGAGTTTTCGACAGTTGAAGATTCAGTTAGCAACTGCATCAGTTCTTCCTTTGCTTTTGGTTCGGGCGACTTCGTTGTTTAACTGTAATGTTTCTTGAGTGGGCTCGAGGGTGTACTGAGGTGACACTATAGAGATATCGCTTTTGCTTTCCCTACATTTGGAGGAAGTACGAGGAGGATATTCCACTCATGATCTGGAGATGGCCGCGGTGGTTTTGCGTTGGAGATTTGGAGACACTACTTGTTTGAGAGTCGTGTTAGATTTTCCACGGACCGCTAGAGCTTAATGTACATCTTCCTGCAGCAGATTTGGATTGTTGTGATAGTCTTCTGCAGATTTACAGTTCTTGTGTGATCGTCGAGTATAGCTTAGTTCGTCTCTACGGAGGGGACAGCTGCTCATGTCCGCGTCCGACCACTTTCCTTAAACCGTTTTCGCGAGACACTGCCCGCCGATGCTCGTTCGTCCGTGATACTGGAGCATACTCGGCTGGGTAATGATTCAGAGACCTTGATTTGTGACAATGATGTGCTAAGTTAGGGACGCGTTTGTGTACCTGGTTTCACCGGGTAGAGACGTATAATCCTAGAGCATGCACATCTGTCAACTCTCTTTATGCATTCAAGTTCCACCAGCTTTGGCGTGACTTGTGAGATAGTTACGAGTGGACGGGGATGTAAAGAGAAGTTTCAGGTTTCGTTTCGAGTGTCTGTCTTGTTGTGTGCTTTGGGTCGAGCATCTGAGGCCGGTTGGAGAATTACAACCTTTTACCGTTCCGAAGCAGGAATGGGAGCAGATCTCCACAAATTTTGTTATGGTTTCTACCCAAGTTTGGATAGGGTGTGACTCCATTCGGATTCTTGTCATCCGGTTATACTCAGTGTTCAGTTGTTTGGTTAAGTTTGTGTGTCTGTTTGTTTGTTGTCAGCAGTTGGGGATCGTCACTCGCCATCGTTAGGGTTCTCTTTCGATAGCTGTTATCAGGAGACACTCCAATTGGCCACCCTTAGGCTTAGGGGTTAGGTCGTGTCGATCGCCAGCCTGTTGTTTTCTGACTCTGCGTAAGTAGGACCTTGGACCCCAGCTAGTCTAGAGCTTCGGAGATAGTCCAGTTGTGTTAGGTCAGGATGAGGATTGTCCATTTCGAACTGAGGTCTTATGACGACTGTGTTGGTCATAGACTCGAGTTCGTAGGACCGATCATGTATTCCTACGGACCTTCCGATGAGCGACGTGTTGGATTTTGGGAAGCTTATCCCAGGATTTTAGGTCCTTTTAGATCCTAAGCGAGTTAGTTTCGTTGCCTTTAACTTGGTACTTCCGCCCAGATTATTGGATTTTCACCCCGTATTCCTTGTGATGATACTTTACACTTACCTTCTTGACCTTTCTCACATGTTTTGGCACCAGACCATTTAGCTGGACGCGATCTTTCGTTCACCTACAGCCACGGGTGTTAATGGCTCGACAGGTGAAGAAACATCGGTCAAGGGTCTTGCCATCTGTGAAGGGTTTTCTCGGGCGTAGCCGTGTAGTGAGATAGTCACTTGGGAGGCTGCGAGCGAGATTGGAGGATCTTAATCTTCTTTTGAAGGTACGCGTAACAATATAAGTTTTAAATTCGGGGACGAATTTCTTTTAAGGGAGGGAGATTGTAACACCTTAGAATGTGTTTTGTAGCTAATTATATTTTAAAATGTGGTTTTTAATAAAAAGTTTACCAAATTAAGTTTTAAATATTTTATCTTATTTATTGTGTATTTTATTAGAATTTTTTTAGGCACACACACACTTGTGCATGTTAACTAGGGTTAGATTTGGGGTTAAAGCCATGTTTAGCTAGCATGAAGGGTTAACCAATTTGTATTAAGTGTTTTGGGTTTTAATTGGGTTTTAATTATTTGTGTGTGTCATTATTGAAATTCTTTTTTTATTGTTGTTTGGTTTGACCTTGTGTGAGAGAGAGGGCATGGGAGCATAGCTCATGCCATGCTCATTTAATGAGGAAAGAGAGGGTGAGAAAGGGGTCTTTGGGGGTGTGCTCTTTCTCTATCTCATTTCTTTTCTTCTCTCATTATCTCACTCACACACACACACACACTCACCTGACCCAGCAGCAGCAGCTCCAGCCTCTGAAGCAGCATCCTCACCATCATCAGCTTCACCATCATCATCATTAACAACAGACAACAACAACAACAGCAATAACAACAACAAGCAGCAGCAGCAATGCAAGGCAACAGCAGCAGCAGCTGCCCCAGCAACATCAACAACAACAACAACATCATCCTCATCATCATCCACAGCACCAGAGGCAGCATCAGTAGCAGCAGAAGGCAGCAGAAGCAGCAGCAACAGGCAGCAGCTGTAGCAGCAGCAACCCCAGCACCTGCACACTTCTTCTCTTGCCTCCTTGGGTTCCCTAGGGTATAATTCAGAGCTCTTTCCCTAGTTTTGCTAGATTGTGTGTGGTTTGGTGTCGATTAGTGTTGAATTAGCTGATTTGTGCTAAATTATGGTGTTTGAGTGGAATGGTGGTAATTTGTGAATTGTGTTAGCTACCTTAAGTTAATTGAGTGTTAGTAAGGCCACTTCAACTGAGGAATAGCCAGATTACACTAAAATACCCTTAGGTTTCTAAATTGTGCAAATTGGTGTTTTTAAGAGATAATTGTGACATTTTTGATCTGCTATAGACCCGGACCTTGCAGAGTAAAATTGTGGAAACTGGGACATGATACCTAGGTCTAGGATACACCACCAGAGCATGAGCCCCTACCCCCATGTTCAGGCCGCCAATTTTGGCATTCTGGCCGCAATTTGCCGCCAGGAAGGGGAGAGGGATGTTGGGGTTTTGTTGTATGGTTCCCTTCTGTGTTTTCTAGGTCTTTGGTATGTCTAGTTTTCTAATATCTTACCTGTAGGAAAATCTGGGACTATATGTCGTTTTGATGTTATTTGTGTTTGCGCGATACGCGCGATACGTGAGTGGGTTCTGTGATCCAGCGTATCGCGGCGTGTCGCGGTGGGTTTTAGTAGCGTGCACACACGATTCAGCGTATCGTGCACACGCGCGTTTAGTTCGCGACGCGTGTTTCTCGTTTCGTTTCGATATCGCGTTTCGCGGTATATTTGGCTTATATGTGATTTCCATGTCGTATTTGCAGGTTTGCAGACAGGGACTACGGACACGGCTACAGGGGGAACAGATGATAGGACTCACCCAGCGTGGAGTTTAGGTGAGTAGATATAACATCTACAGGGGAATCGCCCGTATGGCGTTATGCGTCTGGGCTAGGATTCAAATTCCTGTCGCATATTCTACGTCATTGTAGAATTGCGCCTTACTGCATTTCCTAGATATAGCTATATACTGTGACTAGCAGCCGCAGGACACTGCACACATTATTGACGGTTCATGTTGCACGAGCACGGATTGCATGCTACACACACACCGTCAATAATTGCCATGTCACACACTACCCCTTATAGCTACCATTGCTTGCCACACTTGACATCTAGCCTATCGGTATCCCTATAGCGTATCATACCTTTAGTGATAGGTATATTTTCACTTGCGATACAGCTACAGGTATACCTCCTACATATTTTACCTATACCGGGAGGGATTTCCTACATATGTTACTTATACCCAGGGGGGTATACGACATCAATTCCTATAGGTAGATACCTATACTTTGCTACACCTGTATGTTAGATACATATTCAGTGGTTGTCGCATATTCACATTACTGATGTTACTTAGCTGTACCTTATCATGATTTCGCATACATCTGGTTCAGCTATATACTTGTGTTTACCTGCTCGCATTCAGATATATCGCATACATTTATTCCTGTGTTTATGCATTGTTTATCTGGATTTTATATGATGTTTTCGGGATTTGGGAACAGCGGGAGTTCATGAAATTATGCATACATGTAACAACCCGGTTTCCTTGATATGATATTTCGAGCGTCCCCCATTAGTTTTATCGGTGCTGATTCTATGCTCCATACGATGTGTGGTTGCCGTATGAGAGTACATGGTGGGGCCCGGTATGGTTCCCCTCGGCAAGAAGATCGATGGGTTTGCCGATTGAGCCTGGAGGCGGGCGAGTACCTACCGGTGATTGTTTGGACCTGGCAGTTGTCTGGAGGCTACTGGCCAGAGTAGAGAGATGGATGCGGGATGACCTGTACTGTCGAGGCCGAGGGCCGACACTGCAGACTGACCCCGTGGGCTGATCCGGACTGACGGAGCCCCATATACGAGGATTTCTGTGTCGATGCTTGGCACACGGTTTCATGATATTTCTTTAACCCCTTTTTGTATATATAACAGGGGATTTAGCCATTGTTATATATACCCTTACACCAATATTAGTGGTATGGGACGCTAATATATGTGTATTGCCCCCATCATATTTATTTCTGTACATATATTTACCTTTAGGATGCTAGAAACTTACTTGAGATTGGACTTGGGATACTAGGTGATTCATTGGGATTGGACATTGGATATACCTATGTGATTGGTGATTTGTACATTTGAGATATAGGAGAGCTATTCGATATTGTACATTGAGGTGATGTGAGACTTTCATATTGTGACAGCCCAATGTGGGGGCCGGTTTGAGGATTGGGATTGGAGTATCTTGATGGATTGTGATCCTGCCACGACGTCAGGTTTCCGTGGAAAATGACATATTCCACCCTGTACCTCACCCTTACCTACCTTATGCACAGATTCATATATATTGGTAGTACTTGTAGTGTACCCTTATGATAGTTGCATATTTGCTTTCTCATATCTCTACTGCATACTATTGTCATGTTACTATCGCTTCACTTATTGATTGTACCTGCTAGTGTACTCTCTTTATTCCAGCATTGCATGACATATTATTACTACTGTAATCGCATATCTTAGATTCATGCTGTACGTGCATTCCTGCGATTACCTGCATATGTTTTATACTATTCACGAGTTGGCAACTCACCCCCGTTGTGCCACAGGTGTTTCAGATTTTTCCCCAGAGTAGTCGAGGTAGGCTATTCCCCTATCCAGCTACCATCTTTTGCTACAGATACCGCATCAGCTCACAGTACCATTTTGCATAGGTGGGTTAGACGGTTATCTGTATTATATATTGTACCTTCGTTGTATTGTACTCTCCATCTACTGTTGTATTATTGACATAGAGACTTGGTGAGGACGTAGTGTGTACTATTGTGGATTTGATGTCTTTTATATATACAGCTTTTTCTCTACTGTCCTTATTCTTCTGTTGTATTCATATTGACTAGTCTTTATCAAAAAAAATGGGGTGTTGCTAAAATTTTAAAGAAAGAAAGTAAGACTTTTAAAGAATTTGGGTTGCGATTTCAATTGTTTCTAAACTTGTATTATCTTTTCAGCATTCTTTTCTTGGTTTAGATTTCTGGGTTTGGCTTTCTTTTACTACGTTGCGTCTTTAGGCGTTGCGTAGTATTAGGGCCGACACGGGCCATTTTTAGGTCGTGACACCGACTTTGTGAGTCGATCCACAATGACCCAAATCGCATCGTTACCCTTTGTGCTGCGAGGATGAGCAGTTACAAATTCCATCGTGATGTGCTGCCACTTCCATTCTGGAATTGGTAACGGTTGAAGTAGTCCAGCTGTCTTGTGATGTTCAGCCTTTACCTGCTGACACACCAAACATTTTGCGACACTCCTGGATACTTCACGCTTCATTCCATGCCACCAATAATTCTGATGTAGATCTTTGTACATTTTGGTACCTCCAGGATGTACTGAATAGGGAGAGCTGTGAGCTTCTTTCATTAACTCTTTCCGAACAGGACCCTTTGGTACACACAATCTGCTGCCGTATCTCAAAGATCCGTTTTCATGGATGATGAAATCTGTTCTGAGTCCATTCTCCACTTGTTCTCTGATCTTTTGCAACTTAGCATCGCTGGCTTGAGCTGCTTTGATCTGATTGACAATAGTTGATTGGACTTGTAGATTCATCAAATTTGAAACATCACCTGGCATGACTAGTTCGATCTCCATCTGATGTAGGTCTTGCTGAAGCTTCCACTGTGCGGTGAGATTCATTGCTAATGGTTGGCGACTAAGAGCATCAGGTACTACGTTCACCTTCCCTGGAAGATACTGCAAGTTGATGTCAAAGTCCGCCATCAGTTCTAACCATCTTCTCTGCCGCATATTCAACTCCTTCTGAGTAAACACGTACTTCAGACTTTTATGATCTGTGTAGATGTTCACTCGTTCACCAAGTAAGTAGTGGCGCCAAATCTTGAGAGCAAAAATAACGGCTGCCAACTCTAGATCATGCGTCGGATAATTGCGCTCATAAGTCTTCAGTTGTCTTGAAGCATAAGCCACAACCTTACCGTGCTGATGTAGAATACATCTTAATCCCTTACCGGATGCATCACAATGCACTTCGAATCCTCCAGATTGATCCGGTATGACGAGAATAGGTGCAGATGTCAGTCTTGACTTGAGTTCTATGAAAGCTTGCTCGCATGCTTCTGACCACACAAATTCTTCATCTTTTCGTGTGAGCTTGGTCAGGGGTGTTGCTATCTTCGAAAAGCCTTCAATGAATCTTCTGTAATATCCAGCTAAGCCCAAGAAACTCCGAATACCCTTCACTGATTTTGGTGTAGGCCATTCGCTAACTGCTGAAACTTTTGCTGGATCCACAGAAATCCCTTCTCCTGATACGATGTGTCCAAGAAAACCAACCTGTTTTAGCCAAAACTCGCACTTGCTGTATTTGGCATAAAGCTTATGTTGTCGAAGAGTTTCCAGGACAATTCGTAAGTGCTCCGCATGCTCTTTCTGATTCTTAGAATATACCAGGATGTCGTCGATGAAGATGACAACGAACTTGTCTAAATACTCCCGGAAAACTTGGTTCATAAGGTTCATGAAGATTGCTGGTGCATTGGTCACTCCAAATGGCATTACTAGAAATTCGTAATGTCCATAGCGAGTTCTGAAAGCTGTTTTGTGAATACCAGCTTCCTTGTCCTTCACTTGATGATAACCTGAACGAAGATCTAGTTTAGAGAAGACACAAGATCCACTTAGCTGATCGAATAAATCGCCGATGCGCGGGAGTGGATACTTGTTCTTTATAGTAACTTCGTTCAAGGCCCTATAGTCGATGCACATTCTGTATGAACCTTCCTTCTTCTTCACCAACAGTACAGGTGCTCCCCAACTTGAAGTGCTGGGACGAATCCATCCTTTCGCCAGTAATTCGTCCAACTGTGTTTGAACTTCTTTCAATCCTTCCGGACTTAGTCTATACGGTGCTTTGATCACTGGTTGTGCTCCTGGTACTAAGTCAATACTGAATTCAAGAGCTCGATCGGGAGGCAAACCTGATATATCGTCAGGGAATACATCGTCGAACTCTCGAACTACCTCCAGTCTTGATTCTTCTTCTGCATGAGCTGCTGCAACTACTGCTTCCCTTGGCTTCGCTTTGTAAGTACTTGGCTCCAGGGTGCGATCTCCACTCTTGAAATAGAAGACCGGATGATCTGGAATCTCAAATACTACCCTCCTTTGACGACAGTCGATGGTAGCATAAAAGGTTCCAAGCCAGTCCATTCCTAGAACCATATCGAAGTTTGGTATGTCCAGTACCTTGAAGTCAGCGTAAAACTCTCGACTGCAGACGATGACTGGACACATGTTGTATCCCATAGTTGCCTTTAGAACACCATTTCCGGAACTGACGTTCCAGCTGGATACAAGCGGTGAGACTGGAATCGCAT
Source organism: Agapanthus africanus (assembly GCA_030015575.1). Taxonomy (NCBI): domain Eukaryota; kingdom Viridiplantae; phylum Streptophyta; class Magnoliopsida; order Asparagales; family Amaryllidaceae; genus Agapanthus; species Agapanthus africanus. Next base: position 310,251,184 of record JASDDO010000008.1, on the reverse strand, counting down.
GGATTCGGACAAACCGCTGCGACATAAAGCAGTGGGATGCTCCAGTATCAAACAGTGCAAGTGCAGGTAGTGAAGCTACTGGGATTGTACCTAAGGTATATGGGATAGGTTTTAGGTATAGGGAAAGTGTGTAGGTAAACAAGACTAAAGATAAGTTTGAGAAAGAAGGTTTACCAGTAATGACTTGGCCAGTGGCCTCAGCTTCTTCCACAGACATCATGAAAGCCTGGCGCTTCGGCACATTCCTCCTGGCCTGAGGAGCATTCCTCTGAACGTTCCTTTGAGCTTGATGGAACTGTCGAGGAGGTGGTGTAGCTTGGGGTCCCCTAGGTGGTGCAGGCAGTGCAAGTCTGGGAGCAGGTGCCTGAAGAGCTGGTCGCTGCTGATAAGTATTTGCTGGCCTGGGTGCAGCAACTGAGTTCTGCCTTTGAGGACAAGATCCAATATCATGAGTGGCTAAACCGCAGATTAAGCAGAGGCGGTTGGCTCGACGGCAGTCCTTCATCATATGTCCAGTTCTCTTGCAGTAGGTGCAAAAGGCTGGGCTAGGACGATGAGTTGGTACTCCGGGTCGCCTCGGCATGAAAGATGGTCTGGACGTGGCTCCACCTGCCATCTGGTTAGCAGGGCGTTTGACTCCTGCAGACTGAGGTCTGCCCCTCTCTTTTATGACTGCCTCATAACTGCGGGCAGCTTCTAGGGCTTCCTCATGAGTCAAAAACTTTCCTGTGGCTAGAGCAGCCTTGATCTCTGTGTCCAAACCTTGCTGAAAACGACGGGCTCTGATCTCGTCCGTCGGTATCAGGTGTGCCGCGAATCTGTTTAAAGATTGTGTTAGCTGTGTAGTATGTGATATTTAAAAATTGAACTATTGTGACATATCTTACCAGCTCAACATAGTGAACTCAGCATCGTATTCATCTACCGATTTCTCCCACATTGATCCTTGTTGTAGATGAATAAACTGCTGCTCCATAACGAACCTGGCAGTCACAGGGAAATATTTCGCGTCAAACTTCTCGCGAAATGTCTTCCATTCAATCGGCTGCACTAGACGGGTTTCTTCCGCCTTCCACCAATTGCGAGCATTATCCGTGAGTTGTAGTTTCGCTACACGGACCCAAGCGCGGTCTGGCACTTGAGCTGCTGCCAGATCGTCTTCGATGCTTTGTGCCCATTCTTCTGCTTCGAGAGGGCTTCCTTTACCAGAGAACTGCTTTGGGTGCAAAGCCCTGAATTGCTTTACTCTCGGTGCATCGTTATCAGGACGGCTCAGAAGTTGTTGCTGTCCCTCGAGAAGACTGCGGATCGCATCGAATAGTATCGTTTCCTCAGTGGGTGGTGCTGGAACAACTGGTGTGAGAGGTAGTGCTGGAGGGGTGTTGTTGACGTTGGTGCTGGTGTTGTTCGGGGAATCCATAACCCTGAAGAAAAATTTGGATTAGAACAGAATCAAATACATGAAATGAGAAGATTCAAGGAATAGAGATTTGCAAGATTTAAAGAACATGAATTGTAAAGAATGTTTTAGTTGCTGGTTCTTGTGTTATATTGCTTAGGTTGTTCACGCAGACCAGAACTGCATGACAGGGATTCATACAGCTCTGACCTGCATGGGCCACCAACAAAACCGTCATGCCCCGCTTCCCAGTGTACGGCGAAGTGGACGCAACGAGGCCCGCTACGTATATACTCAGAAGTATATACGCTAAGCGTAACTAAGCAATATAAAGTAAATCACAAGAGACGAATGATATCGAAATAACAGCAACTTTTATTAATAACATTCTTTTTACAATGCAGGAAAAGAAAATACAACTGGAATGAACAGCAATGCCTAAACAGTGGCAAAACAGGAAATGAAATAAACTGGAAAGAACAAGGTATAGTATCTAGAGCTCTGGATCTTCCTGGAACTGCTCCAAATCTTCACCGGTGGGCTCGATCTCAGCTTGGTCCAACGCACCTGACGACATTCAAAGAAGAAGGAAATAGAATGTCGTCAGCGAACATGTCGCTCGGTAAGTCCTAAAGATAAGAAGAATGAGAAAGATAGAGTAACAGTATTTTCTAAAGTATTATATGGTTGAATATTATGGAACATTGTGTAACGCTGTTGTTTGTAGCTTGGTACAGAAGGATGCCAGTGTATACGAGGGGGATCTCTATATGCTAGAGATCAGGGCAAAAGGAAAGTACAAGGAACCGTTATGCCACGGTACAACAGCAATAGGATTCAGGTTAGGTGTCTTAATCTGACTACCTCGTGCCACCTTTAACACCTTCCGTACCAATCTACCCCTTAAACCCCGTAGTGTTTTAACAGTATTGTAGTGTTGGAATATGTAAGTTGGATGACTGACCAAAACCATGATATCAGTAAATATGTTGTAACTGTATAATCAGGTAAATGGAATATCAGGATAATGGATGAATATCCATGGTTTGATTCAGTCAAAAAGAATATATTGTTAACTGGATTCAGGGTTTCATGTATTCAAATTGTATTGGAATATAAAAGAATAAAGATTGACTTGAATCATATTCAAGTCAGAAATAGTCAGAATCTAACCCGAGTCAGACAAAAAGAAAGATAATTTGAAGTTCAATATTAACTAGGGGCCTTATTGTAATTTGTAAAACTTGAGGGGGTTTTATGTAAAAAGTACTTTTGTATAGTTTTCAAAATACACCTCAAGTATTTAATAATCGTCTTTATTGTTATAATGAATGTGAATTTTATTTGTGTTATTTTAGTGAATATATCCTAATAAAAGTATTAATTGTTTTATCTGAAAATTCATGGTATTTTAGTGTAACTTTTAATCTTGTAATTTTTTAGAAAAATGTGGAAACTTTATATTATGATAAAATAGGTGTTTAAATGATAATTATATATATATTAACACATGAATAATTTTAAATAAATATTTTATTTTCAAAAATCTCATTTTCCTTAAATGTCGTATTTTAAACCTTTCGAGACCGAATGCTCCTTGCGGAGGTCTGAATCTCGCACTACTAGCCTGCGGGTGCACGATGAACCGTACTATCCCTAACAGGTTCCCCAAAAGTGGGTTGTTGCGGCGCTTTGTTTAAGTTTAACAAATACTTTTCATTTGGGGAAACGGTTTTATAAATATGGGGTATTTATTTGCAAAAAGTATAGTTTTCCGTATTTTAGTTATTAGGGTTTCCTAAACCAACTAGCCTATTTCTAAGGTCTAAACGATGAGTCATTAGAAGCCTCAAATCGCCTCTTCACCGTCAATTGCGGCCAGGTAAGTGCCAGGTAAGTGGGAAGGAATCACAGTCGTAGGCCTAATTAAAAACCACTAGCCTTAGACACACTTTCCTAGGCACCGCAAGACAGTTTAGATAAACGATCGATGTCCATGACCAATCGTGTTTTCATTTTATTAAAAGGTTTTATCTAGAAATGTTTACAACTTAAAGCTTTCAATAAAGGTTATAAAGATTAGGGTATTTTAGTGAAAAGTCATATAATTTCGTATTCTGTGTTTTGATATTTATCAATTAGGGTTATATTGAGTGTGTGTAGGGGTAGGTCATTACCCCGTGACTTATTTTAAGTTTTGGTGAAGTTCAAAGGTAAAACATGCTATGTTAAACTTAAAGGTATTATAGTGCAAGAATACGGTATTCGAAAACGTTATCATTTTATGTGTGAAATTTCATTCAAATTGGTTTCTACAAGTTTAGTGATCAAGATAAACCTATTTAGGAGGGAGGGAATTAATTAAACTAAGAAAAATGAACTTCAAGGTATTTTTATGAAAAGAATACGGTTTTGCAAAGAAATTATCATTTTATGTGAAAAAGTTTGATTAAATTGGTTTATGGATGATTAACAGTCAACATGAATATGGGTAGATAATATGTATTAGGTGACAAGTGGAAATTTATAGAAAAAAACGAATCGGAAATCGGTTTGTCCGATTTCCGTCGGGTTCCAAAAAGTCGTATTTTTACCTTAAAGAAAAGAGAGATAGAAGAAGGTGGGACTTACGGTTTGGACAAGCTATGGAAGCTAATGGACGTGGTGGTTGTCGATTCGTTGAAAACGTCGCGAAGGTTCTGATCCGGTCGCCGGAATCTGTCGTCGATTTCGGCAGCGCTTCGCTTCTCGCTCTTCGTACCGAGTTCTCGAGAATTTGATAGAGTGGACTTAGAGTTGTGAGGGGAAAAGGTAGAGAGTAGGGGTCTTTATATAGGGCTAGGCTAGGGTTAGGGTTAGGGTTAAAAAAATATTAAAAGAAAATATAAAAAACATTAAAAATTCATTAATTTTGGTCTTTAAAGAGATTTATTGGGAATTTTGTAACAGTACAAAATATTTAGAGTATGCAGGTGAAGAGACTAGGTCAACACGAAACTTTTTCGTGTTGACGACTCGGCCGACCGGCAGAGTCCGGCCGGCGGCGCCGGCCGATTCGGCCGAGTCGGGTCTCGTTGGGTGGGTCTTGGTCTGGGGGGAATTTTGGTATAGTTTAATTTTTTTAATTCGCAATAAATTGTGAGTTATGGCTGTTTGACCGTTTGACTTCTAAAAAAAATTAAAACAAAAAGATATAAAAAATTATGTGGGGCATGGGATTCGAACTCTGGTGGCTTGGTTCAGCAGTGCAAGGTATTACCAATGAGCTACAAGCTCCTTCTTGTAATTTTTGTAAGGAATTAGATACTTAAATTGTTTCCAGCAACATCAATACTCCAAGTGTACACTATATTTAAAGCAAATTTTTGGTATACAAAATTGGAGTTGTTACAATCGGGGCGGAGCAATAGCACCCTATGTGATATGGTGTGCTCTATGATGAGTACTACTGAGTTTCCTATTTCCTTTTGGGAGTTATGCACTTGTGAAGTTGCATAACTATTGAATAGGGTTCAAATCAAATCAGTTGCCTACCACTTCATATATGATTTGGAAAGGGAAGAGCCCATATCTTAAGTTTGTTAAGATTTGGGGTTGTCCGACCTATGTCTAAAAGCAAAATCCGGACAAGCTCGAGGCAAGGTCAGCTCTGTAAAACTGGAAGTAGTTCCAGCTATACAAACTGCAGCTGATGATTGGGTAGAACCAAAGGATTCAGTAGCTTCCAACGAACCTCAGCCTCTCCGCCGATCTAGTAGGGTTCTTCACCCACCAGAGAGATACTTCAGTTTCTCTATGATAGTGGGAGAGAGGATTGCATCATGAGATGATGACCCAACTAGTTTCGAGCAGGCCATCAGGAGTGAGACTCTGTAAGAATGGCTGGATGCTTATTGATCTGAGATGGAATCCTTATACACCAACAAAGTATGGACTTTGGTTGCTTTATCTGAAGGGTTAAATCCCCATCAGGAGCGAGTATATCTTGAGAATATTACTTGGTGTACATGGAAAAATTGAGACTTTCAAACCTATGCTTAAGTCCATCCAGATCCTACTTGCCACTGCTACTTACCACGACTACGATATCTGGTGGTTGGGTGTCATGACTGCTTTTCTAAATGATGTTTTAGAAGAGAGCGTCTATAAGTACACAGCCAGAGGGCTTCGTAGACAGTGGGAGCAGCGGAAAGGTGTGCAAGATGCTTTATGTGATAAAACAGGCATCGCGGAGTTGGAACATCTGTTTTGATGTGGTAGTCAAAGAGTTTGACTTCATCAAAATGGTAGATGAACCTTGTATAAACAAAAAGGTAGTAGGGAGTATGGTGGTGATCCTCGTAGAGTACGTGGATGACATACTCTTGATAGGAAAGGAGTTTCCTATGCTACGCTCGGTCAATCTCTGCTTATCACAAGGATTCTCCATATAGGATCAAAACGATACCTCCTAAGTCCTTGGTTTTGGATCTATGAGATAGATCTAATTGGATGTTAGGATACTCACTAGTTGTAGTGAGATGGTATCAACAGATCCTGAGGAGAATCACTGGAAAGGTTCCAGGGTGATAAGGATGACTGAATGTCAGTCTTAGGCATTGTCTTTACCCTCAGTGGAGGGATGGTATGTTGGAAGAGTTCCAAGCTAGATACCGTGACTTACTAGACGATTAAAGGCAAGATATATCGTTACCAATGATGCTACCAAAGAGGCAGTCTTGATATATTTTAGTTCATAAGTTGAACTTCGTTCCTACCATTGTGTGACAATGGAGTTGTGGTTTTAGCCAAGGAACTATCGTCCCATTAGAAATCCAGATATAATTTTTAGGCAGTATCACCTGATCATGGAGATGGTTGATCTCCAGGGAGATCGAGGTTAGGAGAGTAGACACAGAGGACAACAGCGCGGATCCACTCACAAAGGCCTTTTTCCCAGTAGAGACTTTTATGGGATGGTTGAGTATGGGATACTTCAACCACAGCTAATTGTTGGGTATATGATACCACAACAGATGGCCCTAGTGCAAGTGGGAGATTGTTAGTTATATGTATGCTCTAGAGGCCATTACTGTACATACGATGTATATTGTAATGGATGCTTGGACATATATAGAGAGGACTTTCTTGCTCGACATGATAGTACGCTATCTGGTTGTTCTTTATCTTAACATGTATTCTGATTGTCTCTATTTTACATGTTGATAAAGCCTTTAGGATATGTACTCGACTACTGGGACTATGATGAGATCATACTAGTGGGGCCACATTAGTCGACGAGTACATCCTATAACAGTTCCTAGTCGAGGGTGTATCGAGACAGGGCATCGATACACCAGAGTAGACTAGCGTATACGCATCTTGACCCATATGATGGGCGATGGATGATCCCATATCCATCGGTGTTTGACATCAAGGATGGTGTACGGGTGCTCAGTGGAGACTGGGTACACTGGACGGACTCGCCGAGAACTCCCAGATGGTATTATACCTCACGTCAGATGACAGTTTTCCGGTGACACTGGTATAGAGTAGTCTGTTGACCCGAGATCGTCATAGAGTCTTGTGTGATTCCCACTGTGCTTTGATTTCCATCATACCACGTCCAAGTGGGCGTGCAAAAGGTGGCTTTTGGGTACAGTCCCGAATCGCATGGAGGCAATGAGCGATTGGAGGGGATTCGTCTCTCCCGGTATAGGGAGTTGATGTTATGCTGTGTTCGATTGGCTATAACCGGAAATCTCTGGACAGGGTTGCTGAGATTTACTGGTAAGTGTTATCGGTAGTTTCTCCAACTGTTATAGACCTCATATTGACACGACTTATCAAGCTACTGGGGTCTGACGTTTTCCATCCCTAGGCGAGATATGCGACATATCAGACGACGAGACCGGACTGTACGGGAGTATTTCTGATTGGATTCACAGAAGAAAGTACATGCTTTCTTGTTGATCTTCTGAGCGCTCAATACCTGGGTGGCTGTTACGTTTAGCTGACCGCTTGCATCTTGTGGGTGATTGATATGATCATCATCTACTGTCGGCGTATTAACGATTCTATAGAGTCCTAGATAGAGGTTTCTTGACCCAGGCAAAACGGAGTAGGAGCACATATGTGATATGTGCGGGACTGAGGATAATACGATATGAGATACCGTATTCTATTCTCGCGATATTTGATATCAGCCGGGTTATCGGATCAAGTGTTGATTCGATGAATCAGTACAGATAAATATTAGTCGGTTATATGCGATATAGCTGGATTGTCGGATCAAGTGTTGATTCGATAATTTAATGTATTATAATATATATGATATATTAAATTATATTAACTAATATTAGCTCACTAAAAGATTCTTTTTCTCACTCGGGTAATACATTGATATATATGCGATATATGTTAATTGTATTATTTTATTTTGTTACAATAAATATTATATATGTGATATATAATATTGTAACATGATATGATTACTAATGCAACATGTTTAGTGGAGATTAAACAAGATTAGGGTTTGATTTGGGTTAGTGCATTCATGAACCTTCTATAAGGTTTCTTTTTGTTTTGTGTTAACATATTTTGTTATGACTCATTCTTAACCCAACCCAAACCCTAGCCTTAGTTAAATCTATACAAAGGTTTTGTCAACCATGGTTGCATTATTCATCATCATCATCTTTTCATTATTCATCACAAAAGGAATTCATATTATTCATCTTCTTCTTCCTTCTTCTTTCTTTCATGAAAAAGCTTACTAGCTTTTTCCAAGTGATGAATGAGTGTGAGAAAAAGATAATAAAAGAGAACAAAAATCCTACTTCATCATCCTCATCTATCCTTGCCATTTAGATGAGGGTGTTCACTTCATATTATGAGTGTTAGCTTGTGTTAACGAAACTTCAAGGTAGATCATCTTTGTATCGAAGATCGGAAGCAAGACTGCATCTTTCTCTTCGTGGAACCTCTCGAGAGTCCGAAACACGATGATCGCAGCGAAGGGACTTCAACACGGAGCTTAAGAAGTGAAGGACCGGATCTACAAAGGTTGTAATCCCTCTCACTTAGTGTTAAAGTGTTTAACATACTTGTTTTCACCTAATCTCTAGTTTAAAGATCCGGCTTCGGGTTGTTCGGCACGGCTAATTTTTAAATCGGGCATGGTTGATGCCTCGTAGAACCTTGTATGCGTGCCTAGCAACCCTACAGCGGACAGCAATAGAAAGCTGCTGTTGAACGAATTGAACAAGCTTCGAGATGAAGCTTACGAGAACGCAATAATCGTCAAAAACCGAACAAAGGCGTTCCACGATAAACACCTTATGCGCAAGACTTTCAAACCTGGTCAACGGGTTTTACTTTACGACACTCGGTTACATTTCCATCCTGGCAAGTTCAGATCTCAATGGAAAGGGCCATTTTTGATACGCACCGTATATCCGCACGGTGCGGTCGATTTAGAAAATCCGGAGGATGGTTCACTATTTAAAGTGAACGGACATAGACTTAAACCGTTCCTCACCGCGGACCCTTCGGAGGAGTTCCTGTTTTTGCAGGAGCCGATTTACATTGACTGATCTTCCTCCATCTATCCCTAAATTTCGATTATCTAGCCAAAACACAGTTTCAAATAGGTTTGGGGGTATGTATCACTTGTAATTATATAAAAACAAAATAAAAAAAAATTTGAATATAATTTTTTTTGGGTATTTTTGTTAATTTCCAGTTTTAATAAAAAATTAATAAAAATTTTTATTTACAAATAATTTCCTCTTTTTAAGAGGGTTTTTTTTGCAAATAACCAACACATTCCCCTATAAATAGAACCCGTCTCCTTTCTGTTTTTATCAAACCCTAAAAATTCCTCTCAGAAAACCCTAGCCGCCGCTCCAATTTCTGCAGAAGGATTCCACTACGCCGCCGCGCATCCGCCACTGAACCCGCCTCTGTGCCGCGCATCCGCCGCCGTCTGGAGTCGTCACCCTCTGAAAACTTCAGAGGAGGTTTGCATTCTCTAGTTCTCTCTGTTAATTTTTTTAGAAATATTCCGAAACTTTTATTCTCTGTAATGACACCAACCCTACAATTTAACAGGGACTTTTCATAAATCTTTGCACACACAATTTACGGAAGCTATTTCGGTGAAGAGATCCGGAGGCGAGGGTGGAATTTTTTACTGTTTAACCATCCAAACTCCTTCGCTCTTCCAGATCTCGTCACACGATTTTATGAATGCACGGAAGACGGATGCCTTTCACAACACGGATATATTAAGCTTATTTGGGGTGATTGGGAGATCATTATCGATAGGGACTTCATCCATGAAGTCGCCATATTACCTAGACTACCTACCAATGACCAACCCCTCCAATTCTAGGATTATCTACCCTTGATGGGTACTGACTGTTCGAGAGAGCCACGTAAGGGCATCCAAGCTAGAACCCTCTTTGCAAATGTACTGACTGTGTGCCGTTGGGCACAAAATAACATTTTTGGTAGTTCACACAATTCTACCTTTTTCACATCATCTCTTCATATCGTGCACACCTTAATGACTAGGAACCCTAGATATGATATGTGCACGGTGTTACTTAATTCAATTGGTGCTGGTAAAAGGGCTGCCAATTACCCATGCCCTATGTTAGTGACACAACTGTGTCGCTATTTCCTCCCTGCGGAGGAATTTGAGTTTTACATGTATGGAGGTATCCCCATTAGGCCTATTATTGAGAGCGTACCCACGTCCTATACCTGCTTGAATGATGTATGGTCGCGAACTGAACCGGCGGAGCATGTACCCGCCAGAACACCCAGCTCCTGCTCGACCGCGAGCGAAGAAAAGCTTACCCCCGCAGAACATGCACGTCTACTTAGGAAAGCCACTAGGGGGATTGATAGATTGGTAGGGTTGGTAACCAACTTGGATAACCGTGTGACCGAAATAGAGCACGGCGTGTCTACCCTGCTAGCGAGAGCAGAACGTTCCCGCTCACATTTTAGGGGACGGCAAGGACATGAGTAGTGAGGGCACTGCTTTTGGTAAATTTGTGGGAGGAGGTAGTTTGTAAATAGTTATCATTGCATTGCATATTTTAATTTTTGTGTATATATTTTTTTCTCTTTTCTTTCTTTGCATGTTTAATTCTGCATTGCATCTTTATAAAAAATTTAAAAAAATTAAAACAATTTTTTTTAATAAATAAAATCAAATAAAAAATTGAAAAATTATAAAAATTATAAAAATTGAAAAATTCAATTTTGGCCATATTTGACTTAAGTTTGACAAGACGGTTAACTAGTTAGGAAAAACTATATCCTAAACTTAGTAAATTAAAAATCCTAAAAATAACCTTTCTTAAAATTTAACTGTAGAAAATATATGTCCTTGTAGTTTATTTAGAAATAGGCAAATTTTGAGTTCAGTTCTTGGGCTAAGTCAAAATAAGGGGAGAGTATTGAAATTTTTATTGAAGTGTAAGTCTGAAAAATAATTCCGAACCTTTAGTCTAAATTCTGAAAATATATACCTTACAACTCGCAAATACACGCACCTTGAAACTTGGGATAGTAGAGAATACCTTGAAATGCTCTTGTCTAAAATCCTTAGTATGAGAAAAAAATTAAATAAAAGTATAAGTGTGAATAAAGAGATATAAAAAAATGAACACTAGTTTTGTAATTATTTAAGGCTGCGTAAAATAAAAAATATATAGCGATGGTGCTTTATCACATAGTGCCTTAGACCAACTGGTTTGGGTGTCACTGCTAAAGCCTTAGGTATTACAAGACGAGGAATTACGCCTTAATGCGCAAACACATTTTTTAATCGGTCGTTAGTACCTCAAGAAGTATTAACGGTCGCATGAAGGATGTGTGAGCAATTTCATCTAAAATTCACCAACTAAAAGTACTTTGGACGATGGACAAGAGTATGATAGCTTAAATTGAATTTCCAAGTGTTGGGGTGATACATACACACACGTAGGGGGTATATGATTGGGGTTTTGATGAGAGATAGGAATGAAAGATAGGGCTTATATTTTCAGTAGAGATGATAAAAATTCCTAAGTTGAGATGGAACCTTAGAAGGAAAATTCAAAAGATGCTAAAAGCTAAATAAATTTACAGAACATATACGATCTTAAGTTAAATGATAAGTGAGTGTGAAAAATACGGGTTGATGATTTATAAAGTTGAAGATAATAGAATTTCTAGCTAGAACACCGAATTGAAGAATGAAAGTCAACAGGCCAAATTGATGGGATTTTGTGGGTAGTATCCACTGAAAACCCTCAGGAGACAACACTCCTCCTACTAGGGACACCTAGAGGTTTAACGGCTTGTTGCACGAGCTCATTGCAATCGCGATTCCCTGAGAAAGTGAGGTTAGGTTTTTTCGAGAATAAAAATAGCTTTGCTCGGGACGAGCAAAAGATAAGTTTGGGGGTATTTGTTCATATCAGAATTTTTCATTATTATATTCCCCATTCTTAATCATATTACGAATAAATAGGTGCTTTTGTTCCATGTCTGCTAAATAGTTGCAGGTTACAGGTTCTCAGAACAATACAGTGAAATTCATGAAAAGACACTACAAACGTGAGACTACGACCAACAAATAGATGAATCTGTATGATGCCGCCTACCAGTTCAAGGAACAATTGAAGATCAGTAAACAGTTCAATTGCACAAACACAAGGGCAGCACAAGATTTAAGACTTCAACGCGAAGCTTACGGTAAAAATCCACAAATTCTGCACTGTTGGAAATCTGGAAGAAAGTAGAAAAGATTCTGAAGAACAAAGTGAAGAAAAAAGAAGAAAAAGTCAACATGAAGCAACCCTGAAGAAATGAGCCAGAGATCTCACCATATGGCCACGGATCCGCGGCCAAACATGGGAATCCGTTGCGATTCCGCGGCCGTGCAGTGCATGTGTCGGTGGGTGTCGGTGCTTTGACCCGGCTTTCTTAGGGTAGTCTTGTAATTTCAAGTATGGATCAGATGTAAAACCTAAAATTTCTCCTGTCTCTAAATAGGAAAGCCTGCAGCCTCTTTTGGGGCAGGCCTCTTCTTATTTTTCTAGATTAAATTTTATTCATTGTAATCGTCAAGAGGTGTCAATAAAGTAAGTTTTTTATCTTGCAATTTTCCATTCAAAATTTATTTCTGCAATTTTTTTATCTTCTTTTATTTATCTGCAAGTTAATTAGTTTATTAAAAAGAAAAAATTATAAAAATGAATTTTGTCGTAACTTTCCTAATGAGTGAGTAATTCCTCACTTTTTAGGGATAGGATTGGGTAGGTTTGAGAGACGGAAATCTCTCACTCCTTTCTTGCGCATAACATTTTAATTAGGACTTTATTTGAATCGAACACACACCGCTCACTACGACATCCTATCCTACGACATAGCGGTGATTCCCTAGTTAGACCGGTTGTGGTTGATTTACATAGAGGTTAGGGCTAAGAGTTAAGAAAGGACGGACAAGGACCAAAAGGAAAAAACGAAGTTTCTTCCTAGTCGTGCTAATCCCCTTTGTTAACTATTACCCTAACACCTATGTTCTTAATTAGGGCAAAGGAAGCAGTGAGTAGAGTTTTATTTCTAATCTAACATAATCCTAACCCTAGCAAGGCTTTAATTCAAATTAAATTCAATCTTAATTTTTATAAAAATCAAAACCTACCAAAAATAGGACTTAACTCGTAAGAACTTAAAGAAAGAACACGTTTTCCCTGTGGACCGATCCGTACTCAACCGGCTAGCTACCAAGCGACACCATTATTGATTGCGGTATATTCTTAATTTTGATTTTAAAACGCAAGTACGCAAAAGCCAACAATCATCATTGACCGTGCAGACAGATGATCCGGCTGTTGCTGAGATTGATGTGATATCGCTTCCAGAGCTTACGACCTGAGATTGCTGGAGCTTCTAGGCGGAGATGCGATAGGTGATAGCTAGTCTATCTTAAGTTGAGAGACGAAAGTGATTCGTCAGATTTGATGCGCCGACGCAGGCCCTGTTGAGTTGAAGATTTCCAGTGTGGAGAGTCTTACTCAGATCTAGAGTAGATCAATCCAGAGATGACGTTGTTCGTCGGATGTTCCGATGTGAGATCGGTAAGCTGACCAGTTTCAGATATAGGACCTCACCTAGATGTGTTGTGAGTTGATCGAGAAACAGATGAGTTTTGAGTATTCCTCCGATGGTTGGGATGAGTTCCCGAGGACGTGTTCGGTTAATGATCTTCTATAGAGTGATGAAGATACCGAGTTCATGATTTCGATTCCGTACGAGAGATTCCGGATTGATTGTCGTCGAGAACATTTCAGTACGCAGATAGCATGACATGATGTCAAGTGGACGATAATAAGGACGAGTGGAACAAGAGGTTCGTGCGTGATGTTGACGAGCTGTTGTCACTCCCCGTTGAGATTAGAGATCTGATATGTATGCAGAGGTGTTGGGATACGGCCAGTTCCCAAGGAAAAGTTTTGCCGCGAACACAGATGTCCAGAAGTGAGAAAAGATTTGTAAGAGTACCAGTCTTTGTATAGTTCGGTATAGGCTAGATCGGAAGAGACCTTGAGTCAGTTCCTTCCAGGACACTGCTGCGATGAGTTTGCACTGAGGATCAGTTGGGTCACATGTATTCAGAGGGCCAGAGGCCGACGCCAGTGACGTGCTGCTTTATGAGTGATCATACTAATTAGACGAGAGTTGACCCGAGGAGTGCCAGAGCGGAATCGTTCCCGTTAGCACACCTAACCGGGAAGATGAGCCGATAGAGTGCGAGATTGGTAATCCACAGAGAAATGAGGACCCAGAGACAGAAGACGCCAGACTATGAGCAAGAGGCGAGCAGATGTTCTTGCTCTGCCAGTTTGGGTGCACCGACTTTTTTCGACGTTGTAGGAAGTGTACCTTAATGTCATTTGTTGCGATTTGCGTTTGTGATCCAAGTATCACGCTTATATCGCTTGGATTTTAGTTTTGATGATCGAGTTTCAGGATATTTTTTCGTGCACCGTGGTTGCACCTACTGGGTATTTACATTTTGTGCATAGTTATTACACTTGAGATATATACTTTATACACCATTGTGTTGATGGCGATTTTGTGCCTTAGCTGCACATGTTTATGATTTCCTCGATTCCCTACAGTGGTTATGATATTTCGTGCACTAGATGCACATGATTTGATATTTCGTGCACTAGATGCTTTTTACGAACCCGACGCGCTTGGGTTGGATTTTTGCGCATATTAGGCGCTTGGTATGGGATTTTGTGCGCATCGGATGCACTTGAGTGAGATTTTACTCATGCATGTTGGATGCCCTTGATTTAGATTTTTATCCGTGCATATTAGATGCGTTTTTATTCGTGCATGTGGGATGCACTTGATTTCGATTTCGTTCGTGCATGACGGATGCACTTGTTTTGGACTTTCGTGGACGTTGTGCGCGTGATATGTTTTTTTTGTGCACACCTGATGCACTCGATTGGGGTTTTCGTTCGTGCATGTTAGTTGCACTAGATTGAGATTTTCGTGCACTTTTGATGCACTAGTTGTTATTGTCGTGCACGCCAGTTGCATTGGACAGATGCTTTCGTGCACACTCGTTGCACTTAGTTCTGCTTTTGTGCATATTGTGGCACCTATATTTGGATTTGATTTCCGTGCACACCAGACGCGCCTGATTATTGGATACGCCTTTTGAGGCTGATATTACTTTTGAGCACTTTGTTTTCATGATGAGGCCCTATACTTTGTAGTACCCTAGCAGGACTGATCCGAGGACAGTACATGTGTAATTTGCATGAATAAAAAGTTTATCAAGAGGTTTTCAAAAAGGAGCTATAGTCTCGCTATTTCCTTACGTGTCTGCGAGTGACACGAACGTTTACAAAAGAAAACCTTTTGGGATATTTTAAAAAGGGTGGAACGTATATTTTGAGCAAAACTTATATGAAAGTATATTATTACTTTACAAATGAGTGTCCGTCATTTGCGCCATGAGTTACACATCACACGGCGATTCAGAAAAAGATTCTGCATATGTTATTTCAGTTTTTAGAGTTTTTTTCAAAAGGGATGTGTGCTATATACATATTATAGCATTTGCTTAGTGTATATTGGATTTCAGTAGTGGATTTCGAGATCTTTATCTCCATTGTAACTCCGATGATATTCGTGCAAGTATGATGATTTGCGTGACGGTTGACGGAGTTCGGTTTTGAGTTTCATTCACGGCTTCAGGAGCATGCGACACGCTATGTTATTTCTGTTGCTTCCGTGATTTCGGATCCCTGTTGATTGAGTTGGATTTTGAAATGTTTTATTATTTGGGGTTTAAATTTAAATTCGGGGATCGAATTTCTTTAAGGGGGGAAGATTGTAACGTTTCTGAAATCGTTATGCAAATTTTTCCGTTTTAGGGTAAAATAGTCGGTATTGTCCGTTTAACCCGATAGTGATCAAACTTCTGTATAGACTTGTTTGCAACTAGTTTTACTAGAATGAAGCTAGTTTGCGGGTTTTATGGGTCACTTGGAAGTTTTGATTCACTTAGATATTTTCCCTAATTAAAGTATTATTTTAAGTTGTTAATTATGCACTTAATTAGTGGTAATTACAATTTTGGCTTGGTTTAATTACTTCTAATGTGAATCTATGCTAATCTAATCACTAGATTTTTAGTTAATCAATCGATAGAAATATATAAATATTTGTAATTTAAATTGAATTATTAAAAGAAAAGAAAGAGGTGGCATAAGGTTTTATTTGCATTAATGAGCATTTATTGCATTTTAGCTTGATTTTTACATTTCTTTTTCACAAAACCCCCTCATACATCATCTTGGACGAACCCATTGCTTGCTGCCCTTCTTCTTTCCTCACTCTATTTCACTTCAAAAAGCTTCAAATAAATGATCAAAAATCATGAAATATTCACACAAACTGAAATACAAATCCATACTCCTTAATTTTTAGCCTAAACTAGCTTAGTTCTTCATTAAAGTTAGCATTTTGGGAGGCTATTTTGGAAATCAATTTGCAAGTTTGATAGCATGTCTGTGAGGTATAAATCCTAACCCTAATCCTTTATTGTTGCTTAATTCTTTAAGCTAGCTATTTAAATGTTAATATAGCTTCAATTTCATGTTTTGAATTTTCATGATAAGCTTTATGAATTTCAAGTTAGGGTTTTGATGTGTTTAAGTGGTTAATCTTGAAGTGTAGACTTGGATAACCTAATCATTTTGTGAGAAAGATATTTGTTAAATTCCTAATTTGTCTAATTGAGATAATTAGCAAATTAGGTTTTACTAAAACATGTTTTGGGTGAGATTAAAATGGTAGTAAAGGTTTGGATGACTTAATTAAGCCGCTTTGTGATGATTGTGATCACTAGATTGTTTAAAACATCTAGCTTTGTGTTAAAATGAGCTAAAATGATATAAACTGCTTACTAAGTTTTTGGTAAAAATTAAACGTGGGTTTTAATTGTCGTAGAGATGACGTATATATTATTATCTACGATAATTATTGTGTTGTGAATGAGTATTGGTACAATTGGGTTTTTGGCGTGGCGGTTTTCATGTATAGCGACCCTAGTGAGGGTTTCGGCTATGTTTTCCGGTATTTGGATTTCTTGGTTTTGCGACTGGACATTGTATTTGGGCGTTGGACGTTTTTACGTCAACGACGAAAGTTGTTTGGTTGTTTTGCATGCGCAGGCTATAGGTTCTAACCTATGAGCGTACCGCGTGCCGTTTTTGGATTTCAGAATTTGATGTTAATAGCTTTACGAATTCCTATTGATTGTAGGTACCTTCGCATGGATTCCGTGACGACGATGCGCATCAAGTACGGCTAAGCGAGGAGTTTAGCAGGTGAGTAGTTTGTATCTACGGGGGATGTCAGGTGGATGGCGTATAGCACCCCCGCAACCATTGATATGGATTATCGTTTGATTATTATATCTTGATAATGATATGCGACGGACATGATTGTAGGATTTACAAACGATAATATGATAGAAGTTAATGCTAATGGACATATTGACATATGAGAATATGAAATGATAAGTGAATCATGATAGGTACGAATTGAAAGAGAACAAGTGTGACGTTTATATAATATGGTGCGGGATATTAATGTGATGAATGCGTATATAATGTGATATAATGACTTAGTGTGATTTGTCGTTATATGGATTCGAGTCGATGGGATCTTTGATACCTTTGTAGGTCCCCTGATACGAGTTTGACATGGATGCGACCTGAGAGATAGGTATATTTATATGGATAACATTTTGCATTTTGACTGATATGCCGTACGAGACTTAGATCCGTACCCCGATGTTGTATAGGTTGATAGAATCCCTATTTGTTTAATGCCGCCGTACGCGGATTACCGTACGTGATGAGTTTTAACTGTTGATTTATCCATACCCTTGCTTAGAGAATGCCGTACGATGGATTGTACCGTACGTGATGTTGTGAGGCTGGATGTCGATTGATGGATTTGTTAGTTGTATGTATGCCCTAGAGGCCAGTATTATACAGATGATGTATATTATATTGGATGCTTAGACATAAATAGAGAGGACTTTCTTGCTCGATATGATAGTATGCTATCTGGTTGCTCTTTATCTTAACATGTATACTTGTCTCTTGATACTGTCTGATAGTTACATGTTGGTAGAGCCCTTAGGATGTGTACTTGACTACATGGACTATGATGCAGATCATACTAGTGGGGATAGAGTATTCCATAAGCACATCCTTTAATGTTCCTAGTCGTAGGTGTATCGAGACAGGGCATCGATATACCAGAGTAGACTAGCGTATACGCTTCTCGACCCATGAGATAGGCGATGGATGATCCTATATCCATTGGTGTTTTGACATCAGAGATGGTATACGGGTGCTCAGTGGAGACTGGGTACATTGGACGGACTCGCCGAGAACTCCCAGATGGTATTATACCTCACGTCAGATGGCAGTTCTCTGGTGACACTTGTGCAGGTTAGTCTGTAGACCCGAGATCGTCATAGAGTTTTGTGTGATTCCCACTGTGCTTTGATTTCCACCTTACCACGTCCAAGAGGGCGTGCAAAATGGTGGTTTTTGGGTACAGTCCCGAGTCACATGGAGGCAATGAGCGATAGGAGGGGTTTCGTCTCTCCCGATATTGGGGGTTGATGTTGCACTGTGCTCGATTGGCCATAACAGTGAAGTCCCTGGCCTGGGATGATTAGAGATTTACTGGTAAGTGTTACCAGTAGTTTCTTGACCCGTTATGAGCCTCACATCGGCATGACTTATCGGTTATTGAGGCCTGACGTTTGCCACCCCTAGACTTGATATGCGACATATCAGACGAAGAGACCGGACTGTACGGGAAGTGTTACCATTAGGCTTTTACAGGAGTTGGAGCGGGCTTGCTTGCTGATCTTCTGATCACTCAATACCCGGGTAGCTATTACATCCAGGTAGTACCGCTGATGGCTTGTGGGTGCTTGATGTGATCATCACCTACTGCCGGCGTATTGACGAGTCTTTAGAGTCCTACATAGAGGTTTTACTGGCTCAGGCAAAACGAAATAGGAGCGCATATGTGATATGTGCGGGACCGAGAATAATGCGTGTATGTGATACCGTATTCTATTCTCGCGACTTTTTGTATCGGTCGGTTATATGTGATATAGCCGGGTTATCGAATCAAGTGTTGATTCGATAAGTCGATACATTGGATGTTAGTCGGTTATATGAGATATAACCGGATTATTAAGTCAAGTGTTGATTTAATAATTTAGTGTATAATTGTATATATGATATACTAATTTACAATAACTAACATTTGTTCACTTAAGAATTTTTCTCACATGTGCACAACTTTAATATATATGTGATATATATTAAAATGCGTTTTCATTTTGTATCATGGTTGTTGATACATCATTAATGGATGTGCAAGACATACACCATTCTATTTTAAATGGTGGTTTATAATTATTTAAGGTAATTTAAAATTAGTGGAGCTTTTGTCACAAGAATGAAGCTTGTGGAAGCTTGTGGATGCTTTGACAAAGTCCACTAACTTTGTTTTACTTTAGATTTTTATTAACCTAACCATTTTGGATTAGCCATGGTTATGTCTCTACATGATTTAGTATATGATACTCACTCACCCATGGTTAGCTCTCTTGACTTGATCATTATCCTCATCCTTTTCTTTTGTTCATCTTCTTCATCTTTGAGCAAAAAGAAAAAAGCTTGCTAGGGTTTTAAAAAGAGAGTGAAAGATTGTGACAAATAAAATTCTAAAGAGAACCCACTTCCTATTTCTCCATCCTCTACTAGACTAGCACTTTAGTATTGGGTGTTTGTTTCACTAATTCTCTAGTTAGTGAAGTAGTAGCTTGAGTTGATATTCCCTCGACGTAGATCATCTTCGGCTTCGAAGACTTCAAGCAAGGATGCTTCTTTCGCCTCGTGAAGCCATGCAAGAACCCGGGAGAACCATGATCGTAGCGAAGGGACTACAACAAGGAGCTTTAGAAGTGAAGGACTGATCTACAAAGGTTGTATTTCGTATTCACTTAGTGGTAAATGTAATTTACTGGAATGTGAAACCCTAATTATCTAGCAAATATCATGTTTAGGGTTATTCGGCACGGCTAAAATTTTAAACGGGCATGGTTGATGCCTTTAGAACCTTATTAGAGTGCCCAGTAACCCTACAGTGGTATCAGAGCCTAGCTAGAGCATTAGGCGACGTGTATACGAAGTAAAAACTCCGAACGAACCCCGAAACCTCAAAATCAACCCCTCTCTGGTAATTTTTTAAAACTGTGATTTTTTCTGAATTAAAAATACGTAAAAAATTCAGCAGTTAATTTTAAGCATTACTGTGCAAAACGAGCACCTAATCCGTATGGACCGCCGCGGAACCGCGGCCATACCTCTCTTGGGCTGCGGATCCGCGGCCGTACTGTAGCAATGGGCTTTTGTTTTTGTACAGTAATATTTATTTCTGTTAGTGCTATTTTCTGGGTATTTTTTTATCTGACTCAAGTGTTGAGTAATCTGGGGTTTATTTTGTATTCGTTGATTCGATCGGAAAATTTAATTTCGTTATGTTTTCCGGATATTTAGAAACTGTTAAAATGTTCGAACGGATATCATTAACTCATTTTTTACCGGCACGAAAAACTTTCAAGTGTTGAATTTTTCTTGGGTTTAATCTTTCGGAAAAACGCGCATGTAACGCGATGGACCCTCTAGAAGAACACAAACCTTAACTCGATTACGTGACCGTCTGAACCGCCTCTAAACCTTAGGGTTTGGGGCGGTACGGCGTGCCACATGTGAGGCGTTGGCTTGACCCTTCTACGGCTGTACCGTTGGTACTGTGACGTATTCTGGAATTTTTGAACTCCGCTCAAGTGTTGAGCTATTTAGGAAATCTTGGGTATTTGATTATTCGATCGGAAAGTTTAATACTGTCTATTTATCTGGAATGTGATACAATATCTGGAATTCATATAGTTAGGCATGAAATGCGAAGTATGTGATATTTCAGATTTACGATGTCTAAAGAGATTGTGGATTCCAATTGTTGTAGTTTTACACTTTTTTTTCTGCGACCGTAAGTGTAATATATGATATCGCCGGTTTCGTTGCTATATGTCAACGACTATTGAGGTGCGCATATTTACTTACGTTGATGACATATGATGTTATGTGTTGCTGGATATGTTATATTGGATTGTCGTGTTTTTGAATAGCCGGGGGTTTATGTGAGATGAGGGTTTTTATTTTCATTCATGTAAAATTAAATGTATGTAATATTCTTTTATTGGGGCACTTCCGGGATGAGGTTGATGTCCCCATTTGTATATTATTTACTTTTCCGCACTAGGATAGACCCAAGGAGGAGAGCACAAGTAATCAGGTTCTAGAGTCCAGTGGGAGACCAACTCGAGGAGTCGAGTCCGGGTCTCCTAACTCTAGAATTGGTAGGGTTGCTTTCCGCTCTTGTAAGGGTCTAGGGGTGTGGGTTATGGATATTCATCGCGACCGTGGAATCCGTGTTTTATAGAGGCTCAAAATGAAACACGGACGTCTTAGTATATCCAATGTTTCATATGATTCTACTGCTGCGATATCTGTGATGTGATCATTTGATATGTTGTGATAGATACTGTATATAGTATATATAATATATTATATAGACGTTACTTATGTTTTACACCCGTGCTAGCCCTGCCCCGCTCTGCCGTTAGTTACCTAACCTAACGGTGCATGAGGGGACATCGAGGCGAATGCGGATGGCATAAGTGTACGTCGTATTTATCTGTGATGCTTAAGTGATTTAAATGATGGGACTTCATTAATATGATTAATGAAAGAAAAGAAACCTAAAAGATGTTGTAGAATCAAATTTTCAAAAAGGGTAGCTACAGTTTTTGCTTTGCATAGCGATATATATGATATATCCTGCACCTTATTCGATGAGGAAAGAGCCGAGATCCCTTCACCGAGAGTGAGCTCTTTAGCAAAACTGGCAGATGCTACAAACACTCGGTTTGTCTTTTGATTGCTTTTGGAGTTTTTGCTTTGCATAGTGATATATATGATATATCCTGCACCTTATTCCATAAGGAAAGTGCCGAGATCCCTTCACCGGGAGTGACCTCTTTAGCAAAACTAATAAAAGCCTCAAAATCACTCCATTTTCAAAAATTCACTCGATTCTACAACGATATCAAGTTCATTACGCAATAGGTTTTTCAGAAAAACCTGTCGTAGCCCTCCGTCATTTTAGATAAGTTATATATAGTATTCTTGCTGCATTTGTTGGCTTTCGTTAAGGTGTAGTGTGCGGTAGATATATGCTGCTTATCTGCTGCATATGATGCGATTGGATTAGGGTAGTCGTACGGCTTTGTTGGCTTTCGTCAAGGGTCAGGCGGGTGGGTTTAATTCAGTTAAGAAATGTACGGGTTGAACTTGACTAGCGGGCTATGATTTGTTGGCTTTCGTCAAGGTCATAGCATGTTAGGGGCAAAATATTATCGGGAATTTCAAGTGTTGAAATTTGCAATGAGATTGCATACCTTCTATGGGATAGTTGGATCCCGATACCTATTGCGAGTAATTGTTACTCCTGGGAGAGTTTTACACAGGACAATTAGTCGATCAAGTAGGTGTCTAGAAAGGTGTCAACGGGGTTACGCCTCTGGGAAAACGAGGTTTACTTTAATTAGGTCCGTGCGAAAGCACGGGGAACCTCCCTCAAAGTACCGACATTGGCCTGGCTGAAAGATTGGCGAAATTGTAGGGTGTAATTAATCCCGGCTAGTCTTTCCTTTTAGGGTTTTGAAGGAAGATTTGATAAAAACAGTGGGAGCCATCCTGATTAGATAAAATAATAACCAATCTGATCTTTCAAGAGCATACGTTAAAGTGTTTTTCTCTCTCTCTCTCTCCAGGTAGAGACCATATCATGCCTTAATCAAGATAATAATATGGATGTATTAACCGAACCCGCATATTATACTATGCTGGGGAACGTTGGTTCCGTTCTTTCTTATAAGAGTTATAGGACTGAACATGATATAGGGGAATACCAGAATTCCCATGCCACCCGAATGAAGAAAGTACATGTTGATGCATTTTCTTCGGGTGTGTTCGTTACAGAGAACTGTTTCTCAGTTCACTCTACGTCCTGGGTATTAGATACCGGATCGGGATCCCATATATGTAATATGTTACATGGGCTACGTAAAGGTAGGGAACTGGGAGAGGGCGATCATTCCGTAAGAGTAGGGAATGGTGAAAATGTTGCAGCCAAAGCAATTGGCGAATATCACCTTGTGTTACCAAATGGTAATACATTGGTTCTGAACGAATGCTATTACATTCCGACCCTGATATGCAATATTATATCAGTTTCTTTATTGAGCAAAGAAGGATATAATTTTGTAGTACAGGATGATGGTATGAAGATATTCCTGAATCAAAAGTTGATTGGATCAGGTTCGTTATTTAATGGCATATACGTTCTCAATCAAACTACAGTCCTTAATATACAAAACACACACAAGTGGAAGAGTTCAGAAATGAATGAATCCTTCTTGTGGCATTGTAGACTTGGACATATAAATGCGACACGGCTAGCTAAGTTGCATAAGGATGGATATTTGAAACCGTTCGAATTTTCATCTTATGACACTTGCTAGTCATGTCTCAAAGGCAAGATGACCAAAACTCCGTTTACGGGACACAAAGAAAGAGTTACCGAACTTTTGGGACTGATACATAGCGATGTATGCGGTCCCATGTCTACACATGCCAGGGATGGTTCTTTGTACTTCATTACATTCACTGACGATCTCTCAAGATACGGACATGTGTTCTTGATAAAACACAAGTTTGAAGCTTTTGAGAAATTTAGAGAATATAAACAAGAATTCGTGAACCAAACCGGGAAAAGTATTAAAATCCTTCGATCTGATCGAGGAGGTGAATACTTGAGCAATGAATTCCTAGACTTCCTAAAAGAGAATGGGGTTCTCTCTCAGCTGACTCCTCCATATACACCACAGCACAACGGTGTATCAGAATGGAGGAACCGCACCCTATTAGATATGGTGCGCTCTATGATGAGCACAGCTGAGTTACCTATTTCCTTCTGGGGGTATGCGCTAGCGACAACCATACATATATTGAATATGGCCCCCACCAAATCTGTGCCTACCACTCCATATGAGATATGGAAAGGGAAGAGACCATGTCTTAACTATGTTAAGATATGGGGTTGTCCAGCCTATGTCAAACGACAAAATCCGAACAAACTTGAGGCACGGTCTGTTCTATGCAAATTTGTAGGATATCCCAAGAATTCACAAGGGTATATCTTCTACCACACTGAGGAACAAAGGGTGTTTGTTTCTCGGCATGCGACCTTTTTAGAAAAGAAATTTCTTGCAAAAGAGATTAGTGGTCATGAGGTAGAACTGGAAGAGGTTCCAGCTACAAGAGCTGCAACAAAAGATCTGGTGGAACCAGAGGATTCGGTAGTTCCCGATGAACCCGAGCCACTCTGCCTATCTAGTAGGGTTTCTCACCCACCTGAGAGATACTACGGTTTTCTCATGGATGGTGGGAGCGAGGATTGCATCATGGTTGATGATGACCCAACTAGCTTCGAGCAGGCTATCACGAGTGGGGACTCAGTGAAATGGCTGGATGCAATGCGGTCCGAGATGGAATCCATGTACACCAACAAAGTATGGACTTTAGAAGATACTCCTGAAGGGGTAAAACCCATTGGGAGCAAGTGGATCTTTAAGAAAAAACTTGGTGTAGATGGGAAAGTGGAGACTTTTAAAGCTAGACTTATTGCAAAGGGTTTTCGTCAAAGACCAGGTGTGGACTATGACGAAACCTTTTCTCCAGTGGCTATGCTTAAATCCATCCGGATCATGCTTGCCATCGCTGCATATCATGACTACGAAATCTGGCAAATGGATGTTAAGACTGCCTTTCTAAACGGTGATTTAGAAGAGAGCGTGTACATGACTCAGCCATAGGGCTTCGTAGCTAGTGGGAGCAGCGGGAAGGTGTGCAAGCTGCTTAAATCCATTTATGGATTTAAGCAAGTATCGCGTAGTTGGAACATCTGCTTTGACGTCGTTATCAAAGAGTTTGATTTCGTCAAAAACGTAGATGAACCTTGTATCTACAAGAAGGTGGCAGAGAGTAAGGTTGTCTTCCTCGTATTGTACGTGGACGACATACTCTTGATAGGAAATGACATTCCTATGCTGCAATCGGTCAAGCTCTTCTTATCACAAAGATTCTCAATGAAAGATCTAGGTGATGCCTCCTGCATACTGGGAATTATGATCTATAGAGATAGATCTAAAAGGATATTGGGATTGTCCCAATCCAGGTACATTGACACCACACTAAAGAGGTTTGGTATGGAAGAATCCAAGCGTGGGATCTTACCCACGATCTCTGGGCTCACTCTCTCCAAAGAGATGTCTCCCAAGACTGATTTGGAGAGAGCTCGCATGCAAGGGATACCCTATGCTTCGGCTGTAGGCTCTATCATGTACGCGATGCTATGTACCAGACCCGATGTAGTACACTCACTAAGTGTAGTGAGTAGGTATCAAGCTGATCCTGGAGAGAGTCACTGGACAGCTGTGAAGAGCATTCTCAAGTACTTACGAAAGACTAAAGAGATGCTCTTGGTGTATGGTAATGGAGAACTCCAAGTGGAGTCCTTTACCGATTCGAGCTTCCAGAGTCATAAGGACGACTCTAAGTCGCACTCGGGATTTGTCTTTACCCTTTACGGAGGGGCGGTTAGCTGGAAGAATTCCAAGCAGGAAACCGTGGCAGACTCGACGATGAAGGCTGAATACATCGCTGCCAACGATGCTGCCAAAAAGGCTGTCTGGATCAAGAAGTTCATTACTGAACTTGGAGTGGTTCCATCCATTGAGCATCCAATACCTTTGTATTGTGATAACAATGGAGCGGTGGATTTGGCTAAGGATCCCGGTTCCCATCAGCGATCCAGGCATATTCTGAGGCGGTATCACCTGATCCGAGAGATAGTAGATCGCCGGGAGATCGAGGTCAGGAGGGTTGACACGAAGAACAACACTGCGGATCCACTCACGAAGGCCATTCCCTAGATACAGTTTGAGAGACTCTTCGGGATGGTTGGTATGCAATACTACAGCAGCTGGCCCTAGTGCAAGCGGGAGATTGTTTGTTGTATGTATGCCCTAGAGGCCAGTATTGTATAGATGATGTATATTATATTGGATGCTTGGACATATATAATGATGACTTTCTTGCTCGATATGATAGTATGCTATCTGGTTGCTCTTTATCTTAACATGTATACTTGTCTCTTGATACTGTCTTATAGTTACATGTTGGTAAAGCCCTTAGGATGTGTACTTGACTACATGGACTATGATGCAGATCATACTAGTGGGGACAGAGTAGTCCATAAGTACATCCTTTAATGTTCCTAGTCGTAGGTGTATCGAGACAGGGCATCGCTATACCAGAGTAGACTAGCGTATACGCTTCTCGACCTATGAGATAGGCGATGGATGATCCCATATCCATTGGTGTTTTGACATCAGAGATGGCATACGGGTGCTCAGTGGAGACTGGGTACAATGGACGGACTCTCCGAGAACTCCCAGATGGTATTATACCTCACGTCAGATGGCAGTTCTCTGGTGACACTTGTGCAGGTTAGTCTGTCGACCCGAGATCGTCATAGAGTCTTGTGTGATTCCCACTGTGCTTTGATTTCCACCTTACCACGTCCAAGAGGGCGTGCAAAACGGTGGTTTTGGGGTACAGTCCCGAGTCACATGGAGGCAATGAGCGATAGGAGGGGTTTCGTCTCTCCCGGTATTGGGGGTTGATGTTGCGCTGTGCTCGATTGGCCATAACAGGGAAGTCCCAGGCCAGGGCTGATTAGAGATTTTCTGGTAAGTGTTACCAATAGTTTCTCGACCCGTTATGAGCCTCACATCGGTACGACTTATCAGTTATTGGGGTCTGACGTTTACCACCCCTAGACTTGATATGCGACATATCAGACGAGGAGACCGGACTGTATGGGAAGTGTTACCGTTAGGCTTTTACAGGAGTTGGAGCGGGCTTGCTTGCTGATCTTCTGATCTCTCAATACCCGGGTAGCCGTTACGTCCATCTAGTACCGCTGATGGCTTGTGGGTGCTTGATGTGATCATCACCTACTGCCGGCGTATTGACGAGTCTTTAGAGTCCTACATAGAGGTTTTACTGTCTCAGGAAAAACGAAATAGGAGCGCACATGTGATATGTGCGGGACCGAGAATAATGCGTGTATGTGATACCGTATTCTATTCTCGTGACTTTTGTAGGGTTCCTAGGCACTCTTGTGAGGGTTCATAAGGCATCAAACATGCCCGAATAAAATTTTAGACGTGCCGAACAACCCAAAGCCGGGATCATTGCTAGATTATTAGGGTTTAACTTGCAAGTAAACATCTTTACCACTAAGTGTGAGGGATTACAACCTTTGTAGTCCGCTCCTTCGCTTCATAAGCTCCGAGTAGAAGTCCCTTCGCCGCGATCCATGATCTCCCGGACTCAAGAGAGGCTCCACGACTCGAACGATCCATGCTTGCTTGTAGTGTTCCGCTTCTCCGATGATCTACGTCGAAGTTTCTATAACCCAAGCTCTCTCAGTCTAATGAGGTGAACACCCTAATCTAATGGGCTAGATTAGATGAGGATGATGGAGTAGTATTTATGCTATCTTTTTATATCAATTTCTCACAAGAAATCATCACCAAAGGAAAATCTAGTGAGCTCTTTCAAAAACTCAAGAGAGAAGAAGATGAAGAATAATGAGATAATCCTTTTGTGATGAATAGTAATAAGAGTATATCAATAATAATGCAACCATGGTTAATGATGACAAGGATAACCCTTGTAGAGAGTTAACTAAGTCTAGGGTTTGGTTGAGTTAAGAAAATGAGTCATAAGAAAATATCTATCATAATATCTTCTTCATGACAAAAGGAATGCTTCTAGATGGTACAAGAAGAAGCTAATCCTAATCAAATCCTAATCTCTTTTTATCATCACTAAACATGTTTCATTATTAATCAGATCATGTTACTATAATATATATCACCTATATGTTATATTTGTAATAAAAGAAAATAATACAATTAATACATATCGCATATATATCAATGAATTATCCGGTGAGAAAATGAAATAATAAAGCGAGAAAATATTAGATAATGTAATACAATATATCATATATATTATTATACATTAAATCATCGAATCAACACTTGATCCGACAATCCGGCTATATCGAACATAACCGACTAATATATCATGTACCGATTCATCGAATCAACACTTGATCCGATGATCCGGTTCATATATAAATATCGCGAGAATATAATACGGTATCTCATATCGCATTATCCTCGGTCCTGCACATATCACATATGTGCCTCTGCTCCGTTTTGCCTGAGCCAAGAAACCTCTGTGTAGGACCTAAAAGAATCGTCAATATGCTGGTAGCAGGTGATGATCATATCAAACACCCACAAGCTGCAAGCGGTCAGCTAAACGTAACAGCCACCCAGGTATTGAGAGATCAGAAGATCAACAAGCTAGCCTGTACGTTCTCCTGTGAATTCAATCAGTAACACTCCCGTACAGTCCGGTCTGTTCGTCTGATATGTCGCATATCAAGTCTAGGGGTAGTATACGTCAGACCCCAGTAACCGATAAGTCATGTCGATGTGAGGCTCATAACAGGTCAAGAAACTACTGGTAACACTTACCAGTATATCTCTATATCAGCCCTGGTCAGGGACTTCCAGTTATAGCCAATCGAACACAGCACAACATCAACTCCCTATACCGAGAGAGACGAATCCCCTCCTATCGCTCATTGCCTCCATGTGATCCGGGACTCTACCCAAAAGCCACCGTTTTGCTCGCCCTCTTGGACGTGGTAAGGTGGAAATCAAAGCACAGTGGGAATCACACAAGACTCTATGACGATCCCGGGTCTACAGACTACGTTGTACCAGTGTCACCGGAGAACTTCCATCTGACGTGTGGTATATCACCATCTGGGAGTTCTCGGCGAGTCCGTCCAGTGTACCCAGTCTCCACTGAGCACCCATACACCATCCTTGATGTCAAACACCGATGGATATGGGATCATCCATCGCCCATCATATGGGTCAAGATGCGTATACGCTAGTCTACTCTGGTGTATCGATGCCCTGTCTCGATATACCCTCGACTAGGAACAGTTATAGGATGTACTCATCGACTACCGTGGCCCCACTAGTATGATCTTATCATAGTTCTAGTAGTCGAGTACAGATCCTAAGGGCTTTATCAACATGTGAGAGAAAGACATAAACCAGTACAAGTCAACATGTTAAGATAAAGTGAAACCAAATAGCATACTATCATGACGAGCAAGAAAGTCCTATCTCTATATATCCAAGCATCCATCATAATATACATCATATGTACAACAATGGCCTCTAGGGCATATACATAACTAACAATCTCCCACTTGCACCAAGACCAGCTGCTGTAGTATCTCATACCTAGCATCCCGAATAATCTCTCAAACTGTATCTGGGGAATGGCCTTCGTGAGTGGATCCGCAGTGTTGTCCTTTGTATCTACTCTCCTGACCTCGATCTCCCGGCGATCAACTATCTCCCTGATCAGGTGATACCGCCTCAGAATATGTCTGGACTTCTGATGGGACCTGGGTTCCTTGGCCAAAGCCACAGCTCCATTGTTATCGCAATACAAAGGTATTGTATGCTCAATGGATGGAACCACACCAAGTTCATTAATGAACTTCTTTATCCAGATAGCCTCTTTGGCAGCATCGTTGGTAGCGATGTATTCAGCGTCCATCGTCGAGTCTACAACGGTATCCTGTTTGGAACTCTTCTAACATACCGCCCCTCCATTGAGGGTAAAAACAAATCCCGAGTTCGTCTTAGAGTCGTCCTTATCACTTTGGAAGCTGGAATCGGTAAAGGACTCTACCCGGAGTTCTCCGTTACCATACACCAAGAACATGTCTCTAGTCCTTCGCAAGTACTTGAGAATGTTCTTCACAGCTGTCCAGTGACTCTCTCCAGGATCTGCTTGATACCGACTCACTACACTCAGTGAGTATGCTACATCGGGTCTGGTACATAGCATCGCATACATGATAGAGCCTACTGCCGAAGCATAGGGTATCCCTTGCATGCGAGCTCTCTCCAAATCAGTCTTGGGAGACATCTCTTTGGAGAGTGTGAGTCCAGAGATCGTGGTTGGTTCCCATGCTTGGATTCTTCCATACTAAACCTCTTTAGTATAGTGTCAATGTACCTGGATTGGGACAATCCCAGTATCCTTTTAGATCTATCTCTATAGATCATGATTCCCAATATGCAGGAGGCATCACCTAGATCTTTCATTGAGAATCTTTGTGATAATAAGAGCTTGACTGATTGCAGCATAGGAATATCATTTCCTATCAAGAGTATGTCATCCACGTACAATACGAGGAAGACAACTTTACTCTCTGCTACCTTCTTATAGATACAAGGTTTATCTATATTTTTGATGAAGTCAAACTCTTTGACTACAACATCAAAACAGATGTTCCAATTCCGCGATGCTTGCTTTAACCCATAAATGGATTTAAGCAGCTTGCACACCTTTCCGCTGCTCCCACTATCTACGAAGCCCTCTGGCTGAGTCATGTACACGCACTCTTCTAAATCACCGTTTAGAAAGGCGGTCTTAACATCCATTTTCCAGATTTCGTAGTCATGGTATGCAGCAATGGCAAGTAAGATCCGGATAGACTTAAGCATAGCCACTGGAGAAAAGGTTTCGTCATAATCCATATCTGGTCGTTGACGAAAACCCTTTGCTACAAGTCTAGCTTTGAAAGTCTCAACTTTTCCATCTACACCAAATTTCTTTTTAAAGATCCACTTGCTCCCAATGGGTTTTACCCCTTCAGGAGCATTTTCCAAAGTCCATACTTTTTTGGTGTACATGGATTCCATCTCAGATCGCATTGCATCCAGCCATTTCACAGAGTCACCACTTGTGATGCCCTGCTCGAAACTAGTCGGGTCATCATCTTCCATGATGCAATCCTCGCTTCCACCATCAATGAGAAAACCGTAGTATCTCTCAGGTGGATGAGAAACCCTGCTAGATCGGCGGAGAGGCTGGGGTTCGTCAGGTACTACTGAATCCTCTGGTTCCACTAAATCTTCAGTTGTAGTTTGTATTGCTGGAACCCCTTCCAGCTCTACCCCATCGCCACTAATTTCTTTTGCAAGAAATTCCTTTTCTAAAAAGGTGACATGTTGAGAAACAAACACCTTTTGTTGTTCACTGTGGTAGAATAGATATCCATACGAATTGCTTGGATATCCTACAAACTTACAAAGAACTGATCGTGCCTCGAGTTTGTCCGGATTTTGCTTTTTAACATAGGCCGGACAACCCCATATCTTAACTCCTTTAAGAGATGGTCTCTTCCTATTCCATATCTCATATGGAGTGGTAGGCACAGATTTAGTTGGAACTCTATTCAATAGGTATATGGTTGTCTCCAGCGCATACCCCCAGAAGGAAATAGGTAACTCAGCTATACTCATCATAGAGCGCACCATATCTAATAGGGTGCGATTCCTCCGCTCCGATACACCGTTGTGCTGTGGTGTATAAGGAGGAGTAAGCTGAGAGAGAATCCCATTCTCTTTTAGATAATCTAGGAACTCATTGCTTAAGTATTCACCTCCTCGATCAGATCGAAGAATCTTAATACTTTTGCCCGTTTGGTTCTCTACTTCGTGCTTATATTCTCTGAATTTCTCAAAAGCTTCAGACTTGTGTTTCATCAGGAACACATATCCGAATCTTAAGAGATCGTCAGTGAATGTAATGAAGTAGGAAGAACCGTTCCTGGCATGTGTAGACATGGGACCGCATACATCACTATGTACCAGTCCTAAGAGTTCGGTAACTCTTTCTCCGTGTCCACTAAACGAAGCTTTGGTCATTTTACCTTTGAGACATGAATGGAAAGTATCATAAGATGATAATTCGAACGGGTTCAAATATCCAAGCTTATGTAACTTAGCCAGTCGTGTCGCATTGATATGACCAAGTCTACAATGCCACAAGAAGGATTCGTTCATTTCTGAACTTTTCCTCTTATGTGTGTTTTGTATATTGAGGACTGTATTTTGATTGAGAATGAATATGCCATTACGTAACGAGTCTGATGCAATCAACTTTTGATCTAGGAATATGTTCATAACATTATCCTTTACTACAAAATTATATCCTTCTTTACTTAATAAAGAAACTGATATAAAGTTGCACATCATGTTCGGTATATAATAGCACTCATTCAGAATCAGTGTATTACGACTTGGTAATACTAGGTGATATTCGCCAACTGCTTTGGCTACAATACTTGCACCATTCCCTACTTGAACGGAATGATCTCATTTTCCCAGTTCTCTACCTTTACGTAGCCCATGTAACAATTTACATATGTGGGATCCTGATCCGGTATCTAATACCCAGAACGTAGGGTGAACTGAGAAACAGTTCTCAATAACTAACACACCCGAAGAAGGTGCATCAACATGCAAGTTCTTTTGGGCGGCTTGAGAATCCAGATATTCTTCTATTCCCTGTTCAGTCTTATAACTCTTATAAGTAAGAACGGATCCAACGTTTCCCTGCTCAGTATAATAAGCGGGTTCAGTCAATACATCCATATTATTATCTTGATTATGGCCTGACATGGTTGCTACCTGGAGAGAGAGAGAAGAAAACACTTTAGCGTATGCTCTTGCAAGATTAGATTGGTTATTATCTTATCTAATCAGGATGTCTCCCACTGTTTTTATGAAATCTTCCTTCAAACCCTAAAAGGTAAGATTAGCCGGGATTAATTACACCCTACAATTTCGTCAATCTTTCAGCCAGATCGGTGTCGGTACTTGAGGGAGGTTCCCCCTACTTTCGCACGGACCTAATTAAAGTAAACATCGTTTTTCCAGAGGCGTAACCCCGTTAATACTTTTCTAGACACCTACTTGATCGGTTAATTGTCCTGTGTAATACTCTCCCAGGAGTAACTCTTACTCGCAGTGGATATCGGGATCCAACTATCTCATAGGAAGTATGCAATCTCATTGCAAATTTCAACACTTGAAATTCCCGATAATGCTTTTACCCCTAGCAACTTATGACCTTGGCTAAGGTCAACAAATCATAAGTGCTAGTCAAGTTCAACCCGTCATTTCCTGATTAAATTAAACCACCCGTACGACCCTTGGCTAAGGTCAACAAAGTCGTACGACTACCCTAACTCAATCACATCTCATGTTTTAGCAGATAAATACTAATTAGCTACCGTACACCACGCCTTGGCTAAGGTCAACAAACGCAGCACGAATACTAACTAGTCTCTATCTGAAATGACGGAGGGCTACGCAGGATTTTCAGAAAATCCTGAGCGTAATGAACTTGATATCGTCGTAGAATCGAGTGTTTTTGAAAAGGAGTGTTTTTTAGGCTTTTCTAGTTTCGCTAAAGAGGTCACTCCCGGTGAAGGGATCTCGGCTCTTTCCCCATCGAATAAGGTGCAGGATATATCACATAAAACAAGAACTATATAAGCTGTCAAAAACTAAACCGCGTGTTTGTAGCATCTGCCAGTTTCGCTAAAGTGGTCACTCCCAGTGAAGGGATCTCGGCTCTTTCCTCATCGAATAAGGTGCTGGGTATATCATATATACCACTATGCAAAGCAAGACTGTAGCTACCCTTTTTTATAAAGTTTTGATTCTACAACATCTTTTAGGTTTCTTTTCTTTTTATTAATCTCATTAATAAAATCCCATCAGCTTATGCTTCCGAAGCATCACAGAAGAAACGAAAGCAGTAATATTTATATATCAGCATATATATATATATATATATATATATATATATATATATGGTATAAGCATTCGTCTCACGCAGTAATATGATCTCATCACAGAACATTGCGGCAGAAGAACATATATGAAATATTGGATATATTAGGACGTCCGTGTTTTCAATACGAGCCTGTATAAAACACGGATTCCACGGTCGCGATGAATAGCCAAACCCACATCCCTAGACCCCTACGAAAGCGGCAAGTAACACTGCCAATTCTAGGGTTAGGAGACCCGGTCTCGACTCCTCGAGATGGCCTCCCACTGGACCCTAGAACCCGGTTACTTGTGCTCCCCTCCTTGGGTCTACCTAATGCGGAAAAGTAAATAATATACAATGGTGACATCAACCTCATCCTGAAAGTGCCCCAATAAAAGAATATTATATACAAATGAATTTTACATGAATGAAAATAAAAACTCTCATCTCACATAAAACCCCCGGCTATTCAGAACACGACGATCCAATATAACATATCACAGCAACACATAATATCACATATCATCAACGTAAGTAAGTATGCATACACCGATCGTCGTAGATGTATAGCATCGAAGACCGGCAATACAACTACATACTACACTTACGGTCACAGAAAAGTAATTGTAAAACTACAATATTTGGAATTAACAATCACTTTAGACATCGTAAATCCGAAATATCACATACTTCGCATTTCATGCCTAACTCTATGAATTCCACATATTGTATCACATTCCAGATAAATAGACAGTGTTAAACTTTCCGAACAGATAATCAAATACCCAAAATTTCCTAAATTGCTCAACACTTGAGCGGAGTTCAAATAATCCCAGAATATGTCACAGTACCGGTGATCCAGCCGTAGAAGGGTCAAGCCAACGTCTCACATGTGGCACGCCGTACTGCCACAAACCCTAAGGTTTAGAGGCAGTTCAAGACGGTCACACAATCGAGTTAAGGTTTGTTGTCTTCTAGAGGGTCCACCGCGTAACTTGTACAATTTTTCCAAAAGATTTAAAGCCGATAAAAATTCAACACTTGAAAGTTTTTCGTGCCGGGAAAAAGTGAGTTAATGATATCCGCTCGAAATTTTTAACAGTTTCTAAATATCCGGAAAACATAACGAATTTAAATTTTCCGATCGAATTAACGATTACAAAATAAACCCCAGAACACTCAACTCTTGAGTCAAAATAAAAATACCCAGAAACTATATAAGCATTAAAAAAGAATTACTGTGAAATAAAAATATTCAAATAAATCTGTACTTCCGCGGAACCGCGGCCCAAGCAGGGTACGGCCGCGATTCCGCGGCTGTCTGTACGGATGACGTCATCGTATTTCACTGTTATTCTTATTTTTGCCTGCTGCATTTTTTAGGTATTTTTAATTCAGAAAAAATCGCTTTTTTGAAAAATATCCAGAGAGGGGTTCATTTCGTAGTTTCGGGGTTCGTTCGGAGTTTTAACTTCGTATACACGTCGCCTAAAGCTATAGCTAGGCTCTGATACCACTGTAGGGTTCCTAGGCACTCTTGTGAGGGTTCATAAGGTATCAAACATGCCCGAATAAAATTTTAGACGTGCCGAACAACCCAAAGCCGGGATCATTGCTAGATTAGTAGGGTTTAACATGCAAGTAAACATCTTTACCACTAAGTGTGAGGGATTACAACCTTTGTAGTCCGCTTCTTCGCTTCATAAGCTCCGAGTAGAAGTCCCTTCGCCGCGATCAATGATCTCTCGGACTCAAGAGAGGCTCCACGACTCGAACGATCCATGCTAGCTTATAGTGTTCCGCTTCTCCGATGATCTACGTCGAAGTTGCTATAACCCAAGCTCTCTCACTCTAATGAGGTGAACACCCTAATCTAATGGGCTAGATTAGATGAGGATGATGGAGTAGTATTTATGCTATCTTTTTTGATCAATTTCTCACAAGAAATCATCACCAAAGGAAAATCTAGTGAGCTCTTTCAAAAACTCAGGAGAGAAGAAGATGAAGAATAATAAGACAATCCTTTTGTGATGAATAGTAATAAGAGTATATCAATAATAATGCAACCATGGTTAATGATGACAAGGATAACCCTTGTAGAGAGTTAACTAAGGCTAGGGTTTGGTTGGGTTAAGAAAACGAGTCATAAGAAAATATCTATCATAATATCTTCTTCATGACAAAAGGAATGCTTCTAGATGGTACAAGAAGAAGCTAACCCTAATCAAACCCTAATCTTTTTTTATCATCACTAAACATGTTTCATTATTAATCATATCATGTTACTATAATAAATATCATATATATATTATATTTGTAACAAAAGAAAATAATACAATTAATACATATCGCATAAATATCAATGTATTATCCGGTGAGAAAATGAAATAATAAAGCGAGCAAATATTAGATAATGTAATACAATATATCATATATATTATTATACATTAAATTATCGAATCAACACTTGATCCGACAATCCGGCTATATCGAACATAACCGACTAATATATCATGTACCGATTCATCGAATCAACACTTGATTCGATGATCCGGTTCATATCTAAATATCGCGAGAATATAATACGGTATCTCATATCGCATTATCCTCGGTCCTGCACATATCACATATGTGCCTCTACTCCGTTTTGCCTGAGCCAAGAAACCTCTGTGCAGGACTCTAAAGAATCATCAATACGCCGGTAGCAGGTGATGATCATATCAAACACCCACAAGATATAAGCGGTCAGCTAAACGTAACAGCCACCCAGGTATTGAGCCATCAGAAGATCAACAAGCTAGCCTGTACGTTCTCCTGTGAATCCAATCAGTAACACTCCCGTACAGTCTGGTCTGTTCGTCTGATATGTCGCATATCAAGTCTAGGGGTGGTATACGTCAGACCCTAGTAACCGACAAGTTGTGTCGATGTGAGGCTCATAACAGTTCGAGAAACTACTGGTAACACTTACCAGTATATCTCTATATCAGCCCTGGTCAGGGACTTCCAGTTATAGCCAATCGAACACAGCACGACATCAACTCCCTGTACCGGGAGAGACGAATCCCCTCCTATCGCTCATTGCCTCCTTGTGATTCGGGACTGTACCCAAAAGCCACCGTTTTGCACGCCCACTTAGACGTGGTAAGGTGGAAATCAAAGCATAGTGCGAATCACACAACACTCTATGATAATCTCGGGTCTACAGACTAACCTGTACCAGTGTCACCGGAGAACTGCCATCTGGCGTGTGGTATATCACCATCTGGAAGTTCTCGGCGAGTCCGTCCAGTGTACCCAGTCTCCACTGAGCACCCGTACACCATCCTTGTGTTAGTTGTATGTATGTCCTAGAGGCCAGTATTGTACAGATGATGTATATTATATTGGATTCTTGGACATATATAGAGAGGACTTTCTTGCTCGATATGATAGTATGCTATCTGGTTGCACTTTACTTTAACATGTATACTTGTCTCTTTATACTGTCTTATAGTTACATGTTGGTAAAGCCCTTAGGATGTGTACTTGACTACCTGGACTATGATGCGGATCATACTAGTGGGGACATGGTAGTCCATAAGTACATCCTTCAAGGTCCCTAGTCGTGGGTGTATCGAGACGGGGCATCGATATACCAGTGTAGACTAGCGTATACGTTTCTCGACCCATAAGATGGGCGATAGATGATCCCATATCTATTAGTGTTTGACATCAGAGATGGTACACGGGTGCTCAGTGGAGACTGGGTACACTGGACGAACTCGCCGAGAACTCCCAGATGGTATTATACCTCACGTCACATGGCAGTTCTCTGGTGACACTTGTGCAGGTTAGTCTGTAGACCCGAGATCGCCATAGAGTCTTGTGTGATTCCCACTGTGCTTTGATTTCCACCTTACCACGTCTATGAGGGCGTGCAAAACGGTGGTTTTTGGGTACAGTTCCGAGTCACATGGAGGCAATGAGCGATAGGAGGGGTTTCGTCTCTCCCGGTATTGGGGGTTGATGTTGCGCTGTGCTCGATTGGCCATAACAGGAAAGTCCCTGGCCAGGGATGATTTAGAGATTTACTGGTAAGTGTTACCAGTAGTTTCTCGACCTATTATGAGCCTCACATCGGCAAGACTTATCGGTTATTGGGGTCTGACGTTTACCACTCCTAGACTTGATATGCGACATATCAGACGAGGAGACCGGACTGTACGGGAAGTGTTACCGGCAGGCTTTTACAGGAGTTGGAGCGGGCTTGCTTGCTGATCTTATGATCGTTCGATACCCGGGAAGCCGTTACGTCCAACTAGTACCGCTGACGGCTTGTGGGTGCTTGATGTGATCATCACCTACTGCCGGCGTATTGACGAGTCTTTAGAGTCCTACATAGAGGTTTTACTGGCTCAGGAAAAACGAAATAGGAGCGCATATGTGATATGTGCGAGACCGAGAATAATGCGTGTATGTGATACCGTATTATATTCTCGCGACTTTTTGTATCGGTCGGTTATATATGATATAGCAGGGTTATCGAATCAAGTGTTGATTCGATAAGATGATACAATGGATGTTAGTCGGTTATATGAGATATGACCAGATTATTAAGTCAAGTGTTGATTTAATAATTAAGTGTATAATTGTATATTAGATATACTTGTTTACATTTACCAACACTTGTTCTCTTTAGGTATTTTCTCATATGAACACTTGAATATATATATATATATATATATATATATATATGTGATATATATATTTAAAGTGTTTTCTTTTGTATCATGGTTGATGATACACTAAACATGGGTGTGTAAGACATACACCATACTATTTTTAATGGTGGTTAATATTTATTTAAAGTAAATACAAATTAGTGATGCTTAGGTCATAAGCATAAAGCTTGTAGAAGCTTATAGATGCTTTGACAAAGTCCACTTAATTTGTTTTACTTTAGATTTTTATTAACCTAACCATTTTGAATTAGCTATGGTTATGGCTCTACAAGGGTTTGTATATGATACTCACTCACCATGGTTAGCCTTCTCACTTGATCATTATCCTCATCTCTTTCTTTTCTTCTTCTTCTTCTTCATTTTGAAAAGAGAAAAAGCTTGCTAGGGTTTGATCCAAAGTGAGAACTAAAGTGAGAAATAAAAATCCAAAGAGAACCCACTTCCTATTTCTCCATCCTCTACTAGACTAACACTTTAGTATAGGGTGTTTGCTTCACTAATTCTCAAATTAGTGAAGTAGTAGCTTGAGTCGGAATTCCCTCGACGTAGATCATCTTCGGCCTCGGAGACTTCAAGCAAGGTCGTATCTTTCGCCTCGTGAAGCCATGCAAGAGCCCGGGAGAACCTTGATCGCAGCGAAGGGACTTCAACAAGGAGCAAATGAAGTGAAGGACCGATCTACAAAGGTTGTATATCGTATTCACTTAGTTGTAAACCTAGTTTACATACATATGAAACCCTAATTTTCTAGCAACGATCTTGCTTAGGGATATTCGGCACGGCTAAAATTTTAAACGGGATGTTTGATGCTTCCTTAAACCTTATTAGTGTGCCTAGTAACCCTACAGTGGTATCAGAGCCTAGCTAGAGCATTAGGCGATGTGTTAACGATGTTAAAACTCCGAACGAACCCGAATACGTCGATTTAACCCCCTCTCTGGACATTTTTCCAAAACCGTGTATTTTTATAATTAAAAATACCTAAAAAATTCAGCCAGGTTTTCTAAGCATCACTGTGAAATTCGATGACGTAATTCGTACTTCTCACCGCGGAACCGCGTCCATACCCTGCTTGGGCCGCGGATCCGCGGCCGTACAGATAGATTGGGGCATGTGATTTGCATAGTAATACTAATATATGATAGTGCTATTTTCTGGGTATTTTTAAACTGACTCAAGTGTTGAGTATTTTGGGGTTTATTTTGAAAACGTCGATTCGATTGAAGAATTTAATTTTGTTTTGTTATTCCGGATAATTTAGAATGTATTAAAATGTTCGAACGGATATCATTAACTCAATTTTTCCCGGCACGAAAAACATTCAAGTGTTGAATTATTCTCGGGTTTAAATCTTTCAGAAATACGTGCATGTAATGCGATGGACCCTCTAGAAGACAACAAACCTTAACTCGATTATGTGACCGTCTTGAACTGCCCTTTGAACCTTACGGTTTGGGGCAGTACGGCGTGCCACATTTGAGGCGTTGCCTTGACCCTTCTACGGCTGGACCGTTGCTACTGTGACGTATTTTGGA
The DNA here is from genome assembly GCA_030015575.1 of Agapanthus africanus. Taxonomy (NCBI): domain Eukaryota; kingdom Viridiplantae; phylum Streptophyta; class Magnoliopsida; order Asparagales; family Amaryllidaceae; genus Agapanthus; species Agapanthus africanus. The sequence continues at coordinate 310,210,923 of JASDDO010000008.1, read as the reverse complement.
ATGTTTGAACTCCGCTCAAGTGTTGAGCTATTTTGGAAATCTTGGGTATTTGATTATTCGATCGGAAAGTTTAATACTGTCTATTTATATGGAATGTGATACAATATGTGGAATTCAAACAGTTAGGCATGAAATGCGGAATATGTGATATTTCGGATTTACGATGTCTAAAGAGATTGTGGATTCCAAATGTTGTAGTTTTACACTTTCTTTTCTGCGACCGTAAGTGTAATATGTGATATCGCTGGTTTTGTTGCTATATGTCAACGACAATTGGGATGCGCATATTTACTTATGTTGATGACATGTGATGTTATGTGTTGCTGGATATGTTATATTGGATCGTCGCGTTCGGAATAGCCGGGGGTTTTATGTGAGATGAGAGTTTTTATTTTCATTCATGTAAAATTAAATGTATGTAATATTCTTTTATTGGGGCACTTCCGGGATGAGGTTGATGTCACCTTTTGTATATTATTTACTTTTCCGCACTAGGATAGACCCAAGGAGGAGAGCACAAGTAACCGGGTTTTGGAGTCCAGTGGGAGACCAACTCGAGGAGTCGAGTCCGGGTTCCTAACTCTAGAATTGGTGGGGTTGCTTGCCGCTCTCGTATGGGTCTAGGGGTGTGGGTTTAGCTATTCATCGCGACCGTGGAATCCGTCTTTTATAGAGGCTCAAAATAAAACACGGATGTCCTAGTATATCCAATTTTTCATATGTTTCTTCTGCTGCGAAATCTGTGATGTGATCATGTGATGTGATGTGATAAATACTGTATATAGTATATATGATATATTATATAGGCGTTACTTATGTTTTACACCCGCACTAGCCCTGCCCCGCTCTGCCGTTAGTTACCTAACCTAACGGTGCACGAGGGGACATCGAGGCGAATGCGGATGGCATAAGTGTACGTCGTATTTATCTGTGATGTTTAGTTGACTTAAATGATGGGACTTCATTAATGTGATTAATGAAATAAAAGAAACCTAAAAGATGTTGTAGAATATAATTTTTCAAAAAGGGTAGCTACAGTTTTGCTTTGCATAGCGATATATATGATATATCCCGCACCTTATTCGATGAGGAAAGAGCCGAGATCCCTTCACCGGGAGTGACCTCTTTAGCAAAACTAGCAGATGCTACAACACTCGGTTTGCTTTTGATTGCTTTTGGAGTTTTGCTTTGCATAGTGATGTATATGATATATCCTGCACCTTATTCCATAAGGAAAGAGCCGAGATCCCTTCACCGGGAGTGACCTCTTTAGCAAAACTAATGAAAGCCTCAAAATCACTCCATTTCAAAATTCACTCGATTCTAGAACGATATCAAGTTCATTACGCAATAGGTTTTCAGAAAAACCTGTCGTAGCCCTCCGTCATTTCAGATAGGAACTGTTTAGTATTCGTGCTGCGTTTGTTGGCCTTTGTCAAGGCGTAGTGTGCGGTAGCTAAATAGTGCTTATCTGTCTATGCATATGATGCAGATTGTTTTGGGGTAGTCGTACGACCTTGTTGGCCTTTGTCAAGGGTCGTGCGGGTGGGTTTGATTCAATCAAGAAATGACTGGTTGAACTTGACTAGCATCCTATGATTTGTTGGCCTTTGTCAATGTCATAGGGGTTAGGGGCAAAATATTATCGGGAATTTCAAGTGTTGAGATTTGCAATGAGATTGCATACCTTCTATGAGATAGTTGGATCCCGATACCCACTGCGAGTAATTGTTACTCCTGGGAGAGTTTTACACAGGACAATTAGCCAATCAAATAGGTGTCTAGAAAGGTGTCAACGGGGTTACGCCTATGGGAAAACGAGGTTTACTTTAATTAGGTGTAACGTTTTCAAAATAATAAAATATGATTTTTGGGAAATTTTATAATTTAATATTATTTTAATGAATATTTTAATATTCTGGTATAATTAAATACAAATAAATGGGGAAAGATTATGGAAAATTCTAAAATAAGGTATTTTATGGAATTATGCCATTTTAAAGTTTTTAAGACTAGTTATATGCTAAGTTAGTGTTAATCGCGATTAAAAATCGCTAATTGGATTTTTAGCACTTTTGAGCAAAAATGTGCACATATCATTTTCCACACTTGTTACACTTGTGTTACATTTCTTTTGCCATGGTTCTTTTGGGTTCACTATTGGAGTGAGAAGGAAAAGAAAAGAAAAGGAAAAAGTAAGTGATGATGAGAGAGAGAGAGAGTAGGTTGCTTTGACTTTTGACCCTTTCCTCCATCATTTCTCTTCTCATTTCTCTCCCCTCTCCCATTAGAGCTGAGCTGCTGCTGCTCCCTCTCCCCCTCTCTCTGCCTCTTCATGAAACCTTAGATCCACCATGAAAACAAAGCCAAAACCCCATTCCCACTTCACAAAACTTACTCCTAAGCTCACTAGCTTCACATTGAACCTAGCAAGATTGGATTTGGAGGACTTTGAGCAACTCAAGAATTTTCTTGAGTTGCCGAAGGAGGTAATTTCTGCACCTATTAGAGTAGTATCTCATTTCTTGTGCATCAATACTAGTTTTGTATCGATATTGTGTCGTTTTGTGGACTTTGGAGAATTCAAGTTAGGGTTTAGGGTAAAACTGAAATCAAAGATGAAATTGAGGATTGTGGTGACCTTAGAATTCCTTGTGTGATGCTAATTTGGACCCAAACCTGAACTTGAAACCAGAATACGGAATTACAGAATCGATAACGGGGAAAACTGTAAATCTGGAAGTGTTTTGTGGAATCTGCTATCACCCCGAGACCCCAAAAATAAAACTGAGTTGACAGTGAGATGTGCAGGCACCATAGAACCACCACACCAAACCCTAGCCCCCAACTCCAAGGTGAGGCCGCCAATTATTTCCTTCTGGCCGTAAATTGCGGCCAGAGCAGGGGGATCTGTCTCGAATTTTGTGCATGGCCCCATTTCCTCTATTCTTGACCCTGGGTATGTCTAGTTTTGACTGATTCCATCTAGGGTGAAATCTGGGTTGATTTGCTTGAGTTGGTGTATGATTTACGACTTGTTGTAGTATGGATTTTGGTATTTGGTGATTCATTCCTGTCGGGTGGCGTTTGGACGTCAACGACAAGTGGATATTGATCGTGTTTACATGCGAGTCGATAGGTTTTTACCTATGCTGGTAGCGTGTGCTATTTTGGTTTCCGATGTGATTTTCATGTGCTTTAGCGTTGTGATATACTTGTAGGTACCCTACGAGATGTTAAGGCAAAGAAGATGAAGATGGCGACATCGGCACCGACACATAAGAAGCAAGGTGAGTAGATTTATATCTACGGGAAGAAGTCGGGTGGATGGCGTATAGCACCCCCGCAGTCCATGGTGATGTATACGGATACGTATGCATACATATATTTATTATGTGTTGTTTAGGATTATTGATGGTAATAATGGATTATTGGTGATAAGGATGTATTGGTTGAGTATAGTGCGAAACCCTAGAGTAGTGGTTGCACCCACACTCACACATACACACATACTTGCATACATTCTTTCATATATCTGTGCGCATATGATGGTGTGTATATCTACACATGGGTATGGGACTATGTGTTCATATACGAGACTTGAGGATGATACGTGGGATTGAGATGAGTCGATGAGATTCGATTGAGGCCGTGAGATTTGGCGACATGACAGAGTTCATATTGGAGATGTGATATGATGGTAGTGATACCTGTCATGTGATGAGATAGTGTGATATCGACTCAGATTTAGGTGGTTTCCATACCCCTCACTATTGACTTGATTATGGGTTCGTAGTTCGCATAGTAGGCGTTAGACTAGACCCGAGTCATACCTATTTTAAAACTAACGAATCATGGATATTTTAAAGATAGGCAAAAGGGTTTATACGGATATTTTCAAAAGGCACATCTTTTCTTAAAACACCGTAGCCCTTATTTTACCAAAAGCCCTGATTCGTTTTATTTTAAAAGGCAAGGTTGCATGATATATCTATTGAGGCAGGTTCTCTACTGTTGCGTTGACTACTCGATTCCGCACATTCATGCTATTTGCATTGCATCGCTTGTATTGTTGATATATTTCAGTCATGCTGCTAGGACACTAGCACCATTATCGATGATGCGTATGTTCCACGTACACTGTTGCCGGCTCACACACTTCATCATCGATAATTGCCATGTCACTACACTGTAGTACTGTTGCATTCAGGATATGACCCTTGCATGACATATTGATATGCTTACCTTTCTGCTATATGTCGCATACATGCTGCTTTCTGATTATACGCATTGAGATATGATGTTTCCATGATATTTCTGGTTTTAGGAACCGTGGGTGTTTCAAAGAGGATATGTAATTGTTTTGAAAACCCGGTTACCCTTGATATGATATTTCAGTGCGTCCACCATGTGTTTTCTCGGTGCTGAGAGCGACATGTGAAACCCGATTCGAGGAGGCGGATGAGGCCGATTGCGGGTACATGGTGGACCCGGTATGGTTCCCCGGGGCAAGAAATGTTTTTCGTGGAGCAGACGATGAGACTGGCAGGGTGGCGAGTACCTACCAGTGATTTTGTTGGACCTGGCGGTTATCCGGAGGATACCGACCAGAGTCGATAGATGGATATGGGCGTACTGCCGGGGCCGAGGGCCGATACTGCAGACAGAGCCTGTGGGCCGATCCGGACTGACGGAGCCCGATATATGAGGATTTACGTGCCGATGCTGGGCACAGTTTTCATGACGTTTTCGAGTGCCGATGCTGGGCACTCCGGTTCCATGATTTTGACGTGTCGCGAGGGACACAGGTGGTTTACTGATGATATTTACATGCATGATGGTTATTGTCATTGGGTGACGAGTGGACGGGATCCACGTACATGCAGATTGATTTCATTGATTGTACCTAACATTTATGATATGCTATTACCTGAGGCACTGGCACGAGCATTTGGCACTACACTCATGTATAGAGAATACATTGCCAGTTTAGCATGTTTCAAACTTATTCATATTGAGGTTTATATATCTGATCGTATTGACCTAGGATGGGTCATGCATTCGATCTCTGCTTGTAGATATTTTCTATTCACGAGTTGGCAACTCACCCCCGTTGTGCCACAGTCCTTGCAGGTTTTTGCCGTACAGATTCCATAGCGGCAATTCTGGCACACTGCTTCCATATGGGTGACTTGCGTTGGTAGGTGGGTTCTTTTGTATCAGAACCGCCATTGCTCCTGTATTATTCATTGTATCTAGTAATTCCATCAACCAAAACTTGTATATTGTTTCAGACTTAGAAAACAGTGTTGTATTATTTCGACCTTAGAGTCGCGCTTGTAGTATTACGGTTTTCTGGCTGTTTTGAGTTTCTTTTTGGGTTGTGATCCTCGCCTTTTGGCGTTGTATATTATTATTGCTTGCGTGGTTGTGACCGTCGATTGACGAAGAGCTAGCTCCCGCTTGGGATGCCTTTTATCATTTCATATATATTATTCTTGTTGTACCCCGTTTGGGGCCAGTTTTTACAAAGGAAATTCTGCCGAAATTTTCAGGAAAGGTTACACATTTTAAAAATGCATATTCGGCTTAGTTATTTAAAAACTTGATTTTCGAAACGTGACTTCTTTACTTCTTAAAACCAGTTTTCCTTATTCACTCTTTAAATGGTTTTAGATTTCTGGGCTTTTGGCTTACTTGGATCAGATGGGGTCCTATAGACTTCATATGGTTCAAGGGCCAGTCACGTGCTCTTTCGAGTCGTGACATTAGGTCCGTGCGAAAGCATGGGAAACCACCCTCAAAGTACCGACACTGGCCTGGCTGAAAGATTGGCGAAATTGTAGTGTGTAATTAATCCCGGCTAGTCTTTCCTTTTAGGGTTTGAAGGAAGATTTGATAAAAACAGTGGGAGCCATCCTGATTAGATAAAATAATAACCAATCTGATCTTGCAAGAGCATACGCTAAAGTGTTTTCTTCTCTCTCTCTCTAGGTAGCGACCATATCATGCCTTAATCAAGATAATAATATGGATGTATTGACCGAACCCGCATGTTATAACTGTGCTGGGAACGTTGGTTCCGTTCTTTCTTATAAGAGTTATAAGACTGAACATGATATAGGAGAATACCAGGATTCTCATGCCACCCGAATGAAGAAAGTACATGTTGATGCATTTTCTTCGGGTGTGTTCGTTACAAAGAACTGTTTCTCCATTTGCTCTACGTCCTGGGTATTAGATACCGGGTCAGGATCCCATATATGTAATCAGTTACATGGGCTTAAGAAAGGTAGAGAACTTGGAGAAGGTGATAAAGACATAAGGGTTTGAAATGGTGCAATTGTTGCAGCTAAAACCGTCGGGAATATCACCTTGTATTGCCAACTGGTAATACATTGATTCTGAACGAATGCTATTTCATGCCGAACCTGATATGCAACATTATATCGGTTTCTTTGTTGAGTAAAGAGGGATATAATTTTGTATTACAGGATAATGTTATGAACATTTTCCTTAACCAAAAGTTGGTTGGATCAGGCACGTTGTGCAATGGCATTTATGTTCTAAATCAATCAACAGTTCTGAGCATAACAAACACATACAAGAGGAAGAGTTCAGAACTGAACGAATCCTTCTTGTGGCATTGTAGACTGGGTCACATCAATGCGACACGACTAGCTAAGTTGCATGAGGATGGATATTTAAATCCGTTTGAATTTTCATCTTATGACACTTGCCAGTCATGTCTCAAAGGCAAGATGACCAAAACTCCGTTTACGGGACACTGAGAAAGAGTTACCGAACTCTTGGGACTGATACATAGTGATGTATGTGGTCCCATGTCTACACATGCCAGGGATGGTTCTTCGTACTTCATTACATTCACTGACGATCTCTCTAGATTCAGATATGTGTTCCTGATGAAACACAAATCAGAAGCTTTTGAGAAATTTAGAGAATATAAAAAAGAAGTCGAGAACCAAATCGGGAAAAGTATTAAAATCCTTCAATCTGATCGAGGAGGTGAATACTTGAGCAATGAATTCCTGGACTTCCTAAAAGAGAATGGATTCTCTCTCAGCTGACTCCCCCATATATGTCACGACCCAAAGTTTGGCCCGTGACCGGCACTTAACCACGTAACGTCTACAGGCGTAACGCGACTAAGTAAGCCGAAAACCCAGAAATCTAAAACCCTTTTTAAGATAAGTAAAGAAAAAACATGTTTGAAATCAAGGTTTTTAAATAACTAAGCCGAATATGCAATTTAAAACAGTACAGTCATTTCTAAAAATTTCGGCAGAGTTTCTTTTGTAAAACTGGCCCCGAATGGGGTACAACAAGATAACAATATATATATGCAGTAATAAAGGCATCCCCAAGCGGGAGCTAGCTCTTCGTCAATTGACGGTCACAACCACACATGCAACAATAATATACAACGCCAAGTGGCGAGGATCAAATCCAAAAGGAAGCTCAAAGCAACAAGAAACCGCAATACTACTAAGCGCGACTCTAAGGTCGAACAATACATCACTAAAGTCTAGGTCTGAAACAATATACAAGTTTTGGTGGATGGAAATTCTAGATACAATGAGTAAAATGAATACAAGGGTGGTTCTTGATGCGAAAGAATCCACCTACCAAAAGCAAGCCACCCGCAAGAAAGTAGTGTGCCAGAAATACCGCAATAGAACCTGTACGGCAGAACCTGCAAGAACTGTGGCACAACGGGGGTGAGTTGCCAACTCGTGAATAGGAACATCTACAAGCAGAAACCGAATACAAGACATAAACCTAAGTCAACAATCAGTAATATAATCCACAAGAGTACATCTGAGTGTGATAAGGTGGCAAGGTAACATCTAAATATGTATGTGGTGCCAAGTACTCAGGTAATAACATGTCATGAATGTAAGGTATGCTGTATGAAGTGAATATGATGAAGTATCAAGTGATATCAATACACATATATTAGCGTCCCATACCACTAATATCGGTGTAAGGGTATATATAACAACGCCCTCATACCCTGTTATATATACAAATGAAGTATGATAAGTGTAAATCCAGTCAGTAATGATCCATGTCTGTATATGATCCATGTCTGTATATGATCCATATCTGTATATGATCCATATCTGTATATGATCCATGTCTGTATATGATCCATATCTGTATATACGTGGAACCCGTCCACCCGTCACCCAATGACAATAAGCATCGTGTATGCAATATGAGGATGTAAACAAATCATGGTAAAACATCATGAAACCCGTGCCAAGCATCGACACGTAAATCCTCATCCATATGGGGCTCCGTCTGCGGTATCGGCCCTCGGCCCCGGCAGTACGGGTCAACCCATATCTATCTCTGGGCTCCGTCCGCGGTATCGGCCCTCGGCCCCGACAGTACGGGTCAGCCCATATCCATCTCTGGGCTCCGGTCGGAATCCTCCAGATATCCGCCGAGCTCAAATACATCACCGGTAGGTAGTAGTCCCTCTGCCGGGCTCACCGTCTATCACACAGCGAAACCGTTCGCGCCCCCGGGGTACCATACCGGGTTCACCATGTACCCGTAATCGGCCTCAACCACCTCCTCGATTCGGGTTTTTATATATCACTCTAGCACCGAGAAAACACATGGTGGACGCACCGAAATATCATATCAAGGGAACCGGGTTTTTAAATGATTACATATTTGAAATAGCCACGGTTCCCAAATCCAGAAATCACATATAATCCAAACCAAAATGTAAGTCACTAATCTGATATGATATGTGCGTCAAACATAAATATCATGTAAAGTCACATATAGATGAGCTACAATATAATGATCAGGTGTGATATAAGCATCAAATGTGAGTATCAAGTCATGTCACATATAAATGAGCTACAATATAATGATCAGGTGTGACATAAGCATCAAATGTGAGTATCAAGTCATGTCATATATAAATGAGCTACAATATAATGATCAGGTGTGATATAAGCATCAAATGTGAGTATCAAGTCATGTCACATATAAATGAGCTACAATATAATGATCAGATGTGACATAAGCATCAAATGTGAGTATCAAGTCATGTCACATATAAATGAGCTACAATATAATGATCAGGTGTGATATAAGCATCAAATGTGAGTATCAAGTCATGTCACATATAAATGAGCTACAATATAATGATCAGATGTGACATAAGCATCAAATGTGAGTATCAAGTCATGTCACATATAAATGAGCTACAATAAAATGATCAGATGTGACATATGTATCAGGTATGAATATCAAGTCAAAATCATATATGTTTGTGTACAGGTCTATGTGTACAATATGCCATGCGGAAATCATACCATGAATGCAGCAGTACTACAGTGTAGTGGCATAGCAATTATCGATGATGAAGTGTGTGAGCCGGCAATCAGTGTACGTGGAACATACGCATCATCGATAATGGTGCTGGTGTCCTAACAGCGTGATGGCAATATAACAATAAGCACAAGTAATGCCATGCAAATAGTATGAACAGGTGCAATCGAATAATCAACGCAATAGTGAAGAATCTAACTCAAAAGCTATATCATGCAACCTTGCCTTTTGAAATAAGACGAATCGGGGTCTTTGGTAAAACAAGGGCTACGGTGTTTAGAAAATAGACGCTACACATTTGAAAATATCCGTAGAATCCCCTTTTCCCTATCTTGCAATATTCCCGATTCGTTAGTTCGAAATAGGTATGACTCTGGTCTAATCTAACATCTACTATGCAACTACTGATCTAAGTATCATGCAAGTCTGGAGGGGTATGGAAACCGCCTAAACCTGAGTCGATACATATATCAAGGTATATAGTCGGTGATCTCGCCTCAATGTCATATCATACGATATCCTCGAGTTAAGAGTGCGGATCTACATCAATATCGGCTCGTACGGTAATCATCGTACGGCATCCCAAAAGCTGGGTACGGGTCAACATCTCACTATTTCATCATATAACAGGTATCACTATCATCAGATCACATAGTCTGGGGTACTACTCTATGTCTAGCACCAAACGATACCATCAGTGAAGTATGCATGCGGGGTAAACACATATCCCAAGCCCGTAAGAAATCACAAGTCATATCCCACAATGAATCGTATCCAATCACCGATCTCACGCCATCAAGCCCACATCATCGACTCATTACCAACGTCATCAAACCTCATCCATCAAGGGTAGGTATAAGAGATATACAAGTGTAGGCGTGTAGGTGCAATTCTATCCTAGGGCTCGCAACTAGGAGCTACACTAATCACTTCTAACCCTAACTACTCATAATACTTCTAACACAAAGCTACAACACACTAAAACTATCACACATCTAATATATATATAGTATACTAACTACGGACTGCGGGGGTGCTATACGCCATCCCCCCGACTTCCCCCTGTAGATATAATCTACTCACCTTGCTTCTCATTTGCGGACGTCGCCACGCATTTGTTTGTCGTCTCGAAGTCTTCATGGGTACCTACACGTCAACATATCGTATATGCGCATTAAAACCAAATCCAAGCTAAAACGGCGCATGAAATCCAAAACGATACGATAAGGGGGCCTATAGGTGAGAACCTATGGCACGCCTTCAAAACCATCAATAAATCCTCTATATCGTCGTATAAACGCCAAATAGTCGAGGTAAAACGAAACACACCAATGCAGAAATGAAAATACGGAATACGGAAACTAAAGTCCAAAACAGCAACTCATGAAATGTGTTCCAGATTTTACCCCAGGTCACTTTATACAAATCTATACATACCAGGGGCCTAAACTAACAATGTAGGAGCTACAGAACGAAAACGAGACAAAAAGGTGGGACCCAGGCCGCAATTGGCGGCCAAAAGAGGAAAATTGGCGGCCGGGAAAGGGAGTTGGGGGCTAGGGTTTGGGGTGTTGGTTCTATGGTGCCTGCACATCTCAATTTCCACTCAATATTATTTTAGGGTCCTCGGGGTGATAGCAGATTCAAGTTAACCTGCACAGATTACACAATTTCCCCGATATCGGTTTCTAAAATCCGTATTTCTGGTTCTAGCTTCAGGTTTTGGGTTCCAATTCATACACTAGGGTGTTTACAAGTCCTCTACTGAGCTCAATTCATATTACAACCACTAATTCACCACAACCCTAACTAGGTTTTCATCAAGTCCATAATATCACACAATATCGATATATTCTTAACATGGGGTTAAAGGAAATGCTACAATTAAGCTAATGGTTCAGTAATTACCTCCATTAGCAACTCAAGAATTTTCTTGAGTTTCCCCTAGTGGCCAAAATCCATGCTTTCTTGGTCCATCTTGTAGATCTCGAGCTTGTGCACATTTTTAATGAAACGGACATGAGGTTTTGGGGTTGTTTTTGAGATGAAAAGAGGAGTTGAAGAGGGGAGGGAGATGAGGAAGAGGCAGCAGCAGCAAGAGCCAAAGGAGAGGGTGAGAAATGAGGAGGAGAAAACAATGGCTAAGGGTTTGGTCAAGGTCCCATATCCTCTTCTCACCAAACCTCCATTTCTTTATTCTTTTCTTTTCTTTTCCTTTTCTTTTTCTCCTAAAACAAATCCTTCTCACTTAAATAGTAAACCCAAAATGAGAAACCATGGTAGAAAGTGCACAAGTGTAGGAAAAATAGTGTGTGCATTTTTTGTTCAAATTTGTTAAAAACCGATTAGCGATTTTAATCGCGATTAGCACTAAATTAGTGTCAAACTAATCACAAAAACTTAAAAATGTCATAATTCACTAATTTACCCTATTTTATAATTTTCCAAAATTTTTCATAATTTTTCAAACATTTTTCCTATTTATTTGCATTTAATCATAGATTTAATATTAAAATAATCAATAAAATAATATTAAATTATAAAAATTCCCAAAATTAGTATTTTATATTTTTGAAAATGTTACAATCTACCCCCCTTAAAGAAATTCGGTCCCCGAATTTAAATTTAAACCCCCACTACTAAAACAATTTCAGTAATAATCCATTTGTCGGGGCTCCGAAAACATCAACACATAGAGAATATCATAAAAAAAGAAATGTACTACTCTACTAGCAATCAATCCCCAAAATGCATATATAAGAATATCCTGTGCGTCTGGTGCGCAAGGAATCAAAATCCATATATGTGTCAAACAGGTATAGAAAACAATATCTAGGTGCAACGGGTGTGCACGAAACATCTGTCGTAGGCAACGTGTGTGCCTGACAGCAAAAATCAGGTGCATATGAAATGCACGAAGAATTCCGATTTAGTGCATCTGGCGTGCACCAAAATCGTATATCAAAACACTAAAGATGCATGAAAACTACGCTGGAAGTGCAAATCAAATCACTAAATACGGTAGGCATGAAATCTCAATCAATATCTCAAATGTAATAACTCAGCGCAAAATATATAAATATCCAGTGGGTGCATGAAACAAATATCATGAAACTCAATCATCAAAACTAAATCATGCAACCAGAACGCCCAAAATGCCGAAATCCAAAATGACGGATACGTGATAATTGAATCACAAAATCACAAATCATAAATACCGTCGTCGGTAGTTCCTCCTTCGAGATCGAGAAGGAGTCAGTGCATCCACTGCTAGCAGCGCAGGATATCTACGTACCTCTTGCTCATGGTCTGGCGTCCTCTGACTCTGGGTCCTTATCTTCTCTGCGGATTACCTATCACGCGGTCAATCGGCTCATCGGCCCTGTCAGGTGTGCTAACGGGGACGATTCCGTTCTGGCACTTCTCTGGTCACCTCTCGGTCAATCTTCATGACCACTCATAAGGCAGCACATCACTGGCGTCGGCCTCCGGCTCTCTGAATGCACGTCACACATCTGATCCTGGGTGCAAACATCATTGCAGCAATGTCCTAGAAAGAATCCTGCTCAAGGTCTCTTCCAATCATGCCTATGCCGATCTGTACAGAGGCTGGCTCTCTTGTACTACCTCTTCTCGCTTGATAGACATCTGTGTCCTCAGCACAACCTTTTCTCGGAAATTGGTCACATTCCAACGTCTCTGTAAGCCTATCAGGTCTCTAGTCTCGACGGGAAGTAATGACAGCTCGTCAGTGTCTCACACGAACCTCTTGTTCCACTTGTCTCCATCGTCGTCCACTATGACGTCACGCCAAGCTACCTTGCACTGCACTGTTCTCGGCCACGGCCAATCTGAAGTCTCTCACACGGACTCGAAATCGCGTACTCTGTAGCTTCACCATTCTGTAGCAGATGTCAGGCCGAACTGGTCCTTGGGAACACGTCCCAACCATCGGAGGAATACTCATCACTCGTCCGTCCTTGATCAATTCGCAACGCATCTGGGTAAGTTCCTCTATCCGAACTGGGTCAACTACCTCGTCGACAATGCCGAACTCTGGCCTGCTGGGTGCGCGCAATACGACCACTCCTGGTCTAGGTCTTCTCGTATCGTACTCCAGAAAGGTCCTGTCGAGGCTCCTTCCTCAAATCTCATACCTGCCGAATTTCTCGGAAGTCATCATCCAATGCTGAAGCAAATTCTTATTCCGGAATGGCTGCATACTCATCGCGCTTCTTTCTGGAAGATATGTCCATATGCCACGCCTCTGGGTGCGTATAACATCTCTGATATCAGCGGAGTGGGACGTCATCTCGTCGAAACCTCGTACGAACTCTCTACTCCACATAGCTCAATGTCGACTGATTCGGACCTAACTCATCGTGGCTACACGAACTGCGCTCCGACGGCTACGCTCGCATCTGGAGTCTCCCAAGCAGTGTCCCATTACGATATCCGAAAGATGTCGAACCATCCGTTCGACTCGTCAGATCCTCATAATCCCCCAAGAGCTCACATCTCGGGTACAGTTTAATAGTATCGAGTACATGCCACAGCGTCGGTGGTCCAGCCGTAGAAGGGCAAACCCAAGCCTCACTAATGGCGCCGCGGAACCGCCGTAAACCCTAAGGTTCAAAGGCTGTCACACGGTCATTAAGTCGAGTTAGGGATTCATTCTTCTAGAGGGTCCATAGAATCACCTGCATGTCTTTCCGTATACTTTAAACTTGGAAAATGGGCTCCTGACATTCGATCGTCTCTATCGACTCTCAACGAACCTGCGTGAAGTCGTCTCTAGCTGGAAACAATCTATCTGATGACATCGCATCGGTAACGAACGAACCACATGTCCTAGTCATTCATCCTCAGGTGACTAGCGACTCGCTATTATCTCTCTGAGTATATGCTCACGCTGCAACCGCTCCAATCATCTTGGCGATATCTCATCATTTGCAGCAACAACTGGTTCATACGCCTGTACGCCGAACAATGCCTCAATCCTCCAGGAAGGGCAATACATAGGCGGTCATCTCTGAATCGGTCTGCTCTAGATCTGAGTAAGATTCTCCACACTGGAATTCTTCAACTCAACTGGGCCCGCTCTGGCGCAAAATCGGACGAATCACCTTCGTCTCTCAAATCGGGTAGACTAGCTATCATCTGTCGCATATCTGCCTGAAAGTTCCGGCAATCTCAGCTCGTAAGCTCCGAAAGCAACATCCTGTCGATCTCAGCAACAGCTGGTCCATCTGTCTGCACGGTAGGCGACATCACAATCTCTGAGGTATGCTGTACATCAACAGTCCTCTCACAACAGGCAGCTCTAACAATGGCCCGATCATCCGGTGCAAATCCAAGCACTCGCCTCCGCTAGAGGTCACAATCACCAATACTAACTCGAGACATTCCCATGTCACCAGGAAACACAATGGTCGGCCCTCGTACCAAACGAGCTCACACCGGCCGTAACCCTAGCAGCAGCCCAACTGCGCTCAACCATGGTGACAGTAATCTCAATCGAGTATCAAGAAGAGTACACCAGTGGCAAGAAGGGAAACAACAGATCCAAAGTGGATACATGATCATAGGAAGGAACAGTATCAATGAAGGTATGATCATGAAACTAATAGAATCGGGAATCTCAAATGGACGAATAATCCTGGATATGAAGAGAATCACTGATCTCACAAATATGTACATCCTAAGGTTCCTTAAGCGGAGTGGCGTGTCGTAAGTATGCCGCGGAACATACCAACGGTACGTCACTCTACTTTAGTCACCTATTCCATCAACCAAGGGTCATCCTAATACGACTAAAGTTCGGGTCTAATACCCCCTCAACCAAGTCTAAGTTCCGTAAGGTCAAGCCTAAGTTCCGTATATATATAAACGCCCTAGGCTCCACATAGTCAAACTTAGACTCGAACCAAGGTCAACCTAGCGCTCTGATACCAACTTTGTCACGACCCAAAGTTTGGCCCGTGACCGGCACTTAACCACGTAACGTCTACAGGCGTAACGCGACTAAGTAAGCCGAAAACCCAGAAATCTAAAACCCTTTTTAAGAATAAGTAAAGAAAAAACATGTTTGAAATCAAGGTTTTTAAATAACTAAGCCGAATATGCAATTTAAAACAGTACAGTCTTTTCTAAAAATTTCGGCAGAGTTTCTTTTGTAAAACTGGCCCCGAATGGGGTACAACAAGATAACAATATATATATGCAGTAATAAAGGCATCCCCAAGCGGGAGCTAGCTCTTCGTCAATTGACGGTCACAACCACACATGCAACAATAATATACAACGCCAAGTGGCGAGGATCAAATCCAAAAGGAAGCTCAAAGCAACAAGAAACCGCAATACTACTAAGCGCGACTCTAAGGTCGAATAATACATCACTAAAGTCTAGGTCTGAAACAATATACAAGTTTTGGTTGATGGAAATTCTAGATACAATGAGTAAAATGAATACAAGGGTGGTTCTTGATGCGAAAGAATCCACCTACCAAAAGCAAGCCACCCGCAAGAAAGTAGTGTGCCAGAAATACCGCAATAGAACCTGTACGGCAGAACCTGCAAGAACTGTGGCACAACGGGGGTGAGTTGCCAACTCGTGAATAGGAACATCTACAAGCAGAAACCGAATGCAAGACATAAACCTAAGTCAACAATCAGTAATATAATCCACAAGAGTACATCTGAGTGTGATAAGGTGGCAAGGTAACATCTAAATATGTATGTGGTGCCAAGTACTCAGGTAATAACATGTCATGAATCTAAGGTATGCTGTATGAAGTAAATATGATAAAGTATCAAGTGATATCAATACACATATATTAGCGTCCCATACCACTAATATTGGTGTAAGGGTATATATAAAAGCGCCCTCATACCCTGTTATATATACAAATGAAGTATGATAAGTGTAAATCCAGTCTGTAATGATCCATGTCTGTATATAATCCATGTCTGTATATGATCCATATCTGTATATGATCCATGTCTGTATATGATCCATATCTGTATATACGTGGAACCCGTCCACCCGTCACCCAATGACAATAAGCATCGTGTATGCAATATGAGGATGTAAACAAATCATGGTAAAACATCATGAAACCCGTGCCAAGCATCGACACGTAAATCCTCATCCATATGGGGCTCCGTCTGCGGTATCGGCCCTCGGCCCCGGCAGTACGGGTCAACCCATGTCCATCTCTGGGCTCCGTCTGCGGTATCGGCCCTCGGCCCCGGCAGTACGGGTCAGCCCATATCCATCTCTGGGCTCCGGTCGGAATCCTCCAGATATCCGCCGAGCTCAAATACAATCACCGGTAGGTAGTAGTCCCTCTGCCGGGCTCACCGTCTATCACACAGCGAAACCGTTCTCGCCCCGGGATACCATACCGGGCCCACCATGTACCCGTAATCGGCCTCAACCGCCTCCTCGATTCGGGTTTTTATATATCACTCTAGCACCGAGAAAACACATGGTGGACGCACCGAAATATCATATCAAGGGAACCGGGTTTTTAAATGATTACATATTTGAAATAGCCACGGTTCCCAAATCCAGAAATCACATATAATCCAAACCAAAATGTAAGTCACTAATCTGATATGATATGTGCGTCAAACATAAATATCATGTCAAGTCACATATAGATGAGCTACAATATAATGATCAGGTGTGATATAAGCATCAAATGTGAGTATCAAGTCATGTCACATATAAATGAGCTACAATATAATGATCAGGTGTGACATAAGCATCAAATGTGAGTATCAAGTCATGTCACATATAAATGAGCTACAATATAATGATCAGGTGTGATATAAGCATCAAATGTGAGTATCAAGTCATGTCACATATAAATGAGCTACAATATAATGATCAGATGTGACATAAGCATCAAATGTGAGTATCAAGTCATGTCACATATAAATGAGCTACAATATAATGATCAGGTGTGATATAAGCATCAAATGTGAGTATCAAGTCATGTCACATATAAATGAGCTACAATATAATGATCAGATGTGACATAAGCATCAAATGTGAGTATCAAGTCATGTCACATATAAATGAGCTACAATAAAATGATCAGATGTGACATATGTATCAGGTATGAATATCAAGTCAAAATCATATATGTTTGTGTACAGGTCTATGTGTACAATATGCCATGCGGAAATCATACCATGAATGCAGCAGTACTACAGTGTAGTGGCATAGCAATTATCGATGATGAAGTGTGTGAGCCGGCAATCAGTGTACGTGGAACATACGCATCATCGATAATGGTGCTGGTGTCCTAACAGCGTGATGGCAATATAACAATAAGCACAAGTAATGCCATGCAAATAGTATGAACAGGTGCAATCGAATAATCAACGCAATAGTGAAGAATCTAACTCAAAAGCTATATCATGCAACCTTGCCTTTTGAAATTAGACGAATCGGGGTCTTTGGTAAAACAAGGGCTACGGTGTTTAGAAAATAGACGCTACACATTTGAAAATATCCGTAGAATCCCCTTTTCCCTATCTTGCAATATTCCCGATTCGTTAGTTCGAAATAGGTATGACTCTGGTCTAATCTAACATCTACTATGCAACTACTGATCTAAGTATCATGCAAGTCTGGAAGGGTATGGAAACCGCCTAAACCTGAGTCGATACATATATCAAGGTATATAGTCGGTGATCTCGCCTCAATGTCATATCATAAGATATCCTTGAGTTATGAGTGCGGATCTATCATCAATATCGGCTCGTACGGTAATCATCGTACGGCATCCCAAAAGCTGGGTACGGGTCAACATCTCACTATTTCATCATATAACAGGTATCACTATCATCAGATCACATAGTCTGGGGTACTACTCTATGTCTAGCACCAAATGATACCATCAGTGAAGTATGCATGCGGGGTAAACACATATCCCAAGCCCGCAAGAAATCACAAGTCATATCCCACAATGAATCGTATCCAATCATCGATCTCACGCCATCAAGCCCACATCATCGACTCATTACCAACGTCATCAAACCTCATCCATCAAGGGTAGGTATAAGAGATATACAAGTGTAGGCGTGTAGGTGCAATTCTATCCTAGGGCTCGCAACTAGGAGCTACACTAATCACTTCTAACCCTTACTACCCATAATACTTCTAACACAAAGCTACAACACACTAAAACTATCACACATCTAATATATATATAGTATACTAACTCCGGACTGCGGGGGTGCTATACGCCATCCACCCGACTTCCCCCTGTAGATATAATCTACTCACCTTGCTTCTCATTTGCAGACGTCGCCACGCATTTGTTTGTCGTCTCGAAGTCTTCATGGGTACCTACACGTCAACATATCGTATATGCGCATTAAAACCAAATCCAAGCTAAAACGGCGCATGAAATCCAAAACGATACGATAAGGGGGCCTATAGGTGAGAACCTATGGCACGCCTTCAAAACCATCAATAAATCCTCTATATCGTCGTATAAACGCCAAATAATCGAGGTAAAACGAAACACACCAATGCAGAAATGAAAATACGGAATACGGAAACTAAAGTCCAAAACAGCAACTCATGAAATGTGTTCCAGATTTTACCCCAGGTCACTTTATACAAATCTATACATACCAGGGGCCTAAACTAACAATGTAGGAGCTACAGAACGAAAACGAGACAAAAAGGTGGGACCCAGGCCGCAATTGGCGGCCAAAAGAGGAAAATTGGCGGCCGGGAAAGGGAGTTGGGGGCTAGGGTTTGGGGTGTTGGTTCTATGGTGCCTGCACATCTCAATTTCCACTCAATATTATTTTAGGGTCCTCGGGGTGATAGCAGATTCAAGTTAACCTGCACAGATTACACAATTTCCCCGATATCGGTTTCTAAAATCCGTATTTCTGGTTCTAGCTTCAGGTTTTGGGTTCCAATTCATACACTAGGGTGTTTACAAGTCCTCTACTGAGCTCAATTCATATTACAACCCCTAATTCACCACAACCCTAACTAGGTTTTCATCAAGTCCATAATATCACACAATACCGATATATTCTTAACATGGGGTTAAAGGAAATGCTACAATTAAGCTAATGGTTCAGTAATTACCTCCATTAGCAACTCAAGAATTTTCTTGAGTTGCCCCTAGTGGCCAAAATCCATGCTTTCTTGGTCCATCTTGTAGATCTCGAGCTTGTGCACATTTTTAATGAAACGGACATGAGGTTTTGGGGTTGTTTTTGAGATGAAAAGAGGAGTTGAAGAGGGGAGGGAGATGAGGAAGAGGCAGCAGCAGCAAGAGCCAAAGGAGAGGGTGAGAAATGAGGAGGAGAAAACAATGGCTAAGGGTTTGGTCAAGGTCCCATACCCTCTTCTCACCAAACCTCCATTTCTTTATTCTTTTCTTTTCTTTTCCTTTTCTTTTTCTCCTAAAACAAATCCTTCTCACTTAAATAGTAAACCCAAAATGAGAAACCATGGTAGAAAGTGCACAAGTGTAGGAAAAATAGTGTGTGCATTTTTTGTTCAAATTTGTTAAAAACCGATTAGCGATTTTAATCGCGATTAGCGCTAAATTAGTGTCAAACTAATCACAAAAACTTAAAAATGTCATAATTCACTAATTTACCCTATTTTATAATTTTCCAAAATTTTTCATAATTTTTCTAACATTTTTCCTATTTATTTGCATTTAATCATAGATTTAATATTAAAATAATCAATAAAATAATATTAAATTATAAAAATTCCCAAAATTAGTATTTTATATTTTTGAAAATGTTACAATATACACCACAGCACAACGGTGTATCTGAACGGAGGAACCGCACCCTATTAGATATGGTGCGCTCTATGATAAGCATAGCCGAGTTACTTATTTCCTTCTGGGGTATGCACTAGAGACAACAGCATACCTATTGAATCAAGTTCCATCTAAATCTGTACCTACCACACCATATGAGATATGGAGTGGGAAGAGACTATGTTTTAAACGAGTTAAGATATGGGGTTGTCCGGCCTATGTCAAAAGGCAAAATCCGGACAAACTCGAGGCACGGTCAGTTTTATTCAAGTTTGTGGGATATCCCAAACATCCACATGGATATCTTTTCTACCATACTGAGGAACAAAAAGTGTTTGTTTCTCAACATGCCACCTTTTTAGAAAAGGGATTTCTTGCAAAAGAAATTAGTGGCGACGAGGTAGAACTGGAAGAAATTCCGGCTACACAAACTCAAACTGAAGATTTAGTGAAACCGGAGGATTCGGTAGTTCCCAACGAACCTCAGCCTATCCGCCGATCTAGTAGGGTTCCTCACCCACCTGAGAGATACTACGGTTTTCTCATGGGCGGTGGGAGCGAGGATTGCATCATGGTTGATGATGACCCAACTAGCTTCGAGCAGGCCATCATGAGTGGGCATTCAGTGAAATGGCTGGATGCAATGTGGTCCGAGATGGAATCCATGTACACCAACAAAGTGTGGACTTTGGAAGTTGCTCGTGAAGGGGTAAAACCCATTGGGAGCAAGTCGATCTTCAAGAAAAAACTTGGTGTAGATAGGAAAGTGGAGACTTTCAAAGCTAGACTTGTTGCAAAAGGATTTCGTCAAAGACCGGGTGTGGACTATGACAAAACCTTTTCTCCAGTGGCTATACTTAAATCCATCCGGATCATGCTTGCCATCTCTGCATATCATGACTACAAAATCTGGCAAATGGATGTTAAGACTGCTTTTCTAAACGGTGATTTAGAAGAGTCCGTGTACATGACTCAGCCAGAGGACTTCGTAGATAGTGGAAGCAGCGGGAAGGTGTGCAAGCTGCTTAAATCCATTTATGGATTAAAGAAAGCATCGCGGAGTTGGAACATCTTCTTTGACGTCGTTATCAAAGAGTTTGATTTCTTCCAAAACGTAGATGAACCTTGTATTTACAAGAAGGTGGCAGAGAGTAAGGTTGTCTTCCTCGTATTGTACGTGGACGGCATACTCTTGATAGGAAATGATATTCCTATGCTGCAATCGGTCAAGCTCTTCTTATCACAAAGATTCTCAATGAAAGATCTTGGTGATGCCTCCTGCATATTGGGAATTATAATCTATAGAGATAGATCTAAAAGGATATTGGGATTTTCCCAATCCAGGTACATTGACACCATAGTAAAGAGGTGTTAGTGTATATGCCCTAGAGGCCATTACTGTATCATACTAGTTTGTATATAACTTAATGGAAGCTTGGGATATTCACCTTGTATAGACAATCTTGCTCAATATAGTAGTATGCTACTTGGTTTGTTTCTGCTTTAATGTGTACATGTGTTTATTTTAGTATATCACCTATACACATTAGTGGAGCCCTTAGGATCTTTGCTTGATTACCAGCGTTGTGATGGCAGTCACACTAGTGGGGGATGGGTAATCCACAAGCACATCCTTATGCAGGTCCCTAGTCGTAAGACTATCGAGACAGGGCATCGATACTCCGGAGTAGACTATCGTATGCGCTTCTCATCCCAGTGTGGGAGACGGTCTGTCCCACAGCCGTCAGTACGTCGTACTTGAGATAGTATGCGGGTGCTCGTTAGGTTACGAGTACACTGGACAGGACTCGTCGGGAACTGTTGGTTGGTACTATACCTATCGTCAGTTATCAGTTCCCAGGTGACATGAGCACAGCTTAGTCCGCTGACTTGACACTGTCACTTCGCCTCGAGTGTGTTCCCACTGTACTTAGATTACTACCCTACCACGGCTCAAAGGAGTCGTGCAAATAGGTAGTAGTTGGGTGCAGTCCCGAAGCACTTGGAGGCAGTGACGGTTAGACGAGATTCGTCTCTCCCGGTATTAGGGATTGACATCGCGCTGTGTCTAGGAGAGCCATTACACAAGTCGTCCCTGTCCAGGGCAAGCGAGATATACTGGTAGGTTTCCAGTGTTATCTCAGGGTGTTCTGGGCTACACTCCGACACGACTTGTACCGCTATTAGGGGAATGACGTTTACCGCCCCTTAGGCCCGCCATGCAATGTTATCAGACGAACAGACCGGACTGTACGGAGATTGTCACATTCAGGCTCAGTAGGAGTTCAGATGGGTTTCACCTCGTCCGTCTTCTTGTCGGCATCTACCTAGGGACCGTTACGCCCAGCTAGTGCCGCTTGCGGTCTGTGGTTAAACCCACTGCCAACGTAGTGTCGATTCTTTAAAGTCCCACACAGAAAGCTATTCTGCTTTAGGCAAAAGAGTAGAGGTCGCATGGTTTTGCGACAGGTCGCATGGTTTTATGACAGGGTTCGATCACATCCGTGCACTTGTGCACGTTTAGTGTCCGGACAGTCAACACTAGCGGGCTTTGGTTTAAGCCAGATCCTAGTGTACGTTTTGGGATTGGTTTTATCTCGTTTGTATTCGTGTTCCTCGGAACGCGGATGCGGGTGCGTATGCACAGTTGATAGAGAGACAGAGGCAGAGGATTCTCATTGGGGTTGTTGACTGTTGACAGTTGACCATTGACTTTTGCTAAACCCTAATGAGAATAAGAAATATAATTAACAATAATATTAATTAAGTATTATAGCGACATGGTTGTTGAGGGGTTGACTTTGTTGACTTGTTGTCTTTGTTGACCGGTTGACTCGGTTGGACTAGTTGACCATCATCATTACAATGGTTATCATTTCATGGCAAAGACTTTTGCTTTCTTGTTTCTTTTTGCAAAATGAGCGCATGAAATGATATGGCCATTTTGACTTGAACCATCATATAATACTTGATTACTATTATTTGTTATGATGGTTTTGGATTATGAGAGCTTGGATGGCAAAACTTACTCATTCTCTCATTTGCTTTCTCTCTCTTGCTTAAGCTCCCCCTCTTGCTCTTCCTCTTGCTCTCTCTCTAGCTTAAGGCAACTCCCTCTCATCAATTGAGAAACATTGCCTTAGAGATAAAAGAAAACTCATATCACTTCTCTACTCATCCTAGTTCACAAGGTTTAGCAAACCAAGTGTTCTAGTTTCTTCTAGTTTGAAGAAGAAGCCAAAGATAGAATCTTTCAGGTGGATCCATCTTCGGCGCAAGGAGACGACGAGGTGAGGCCGATCCTGTAAGTCCACGTTTCTCACCCAGGTTCTTACGGGGAGGCGGAAACGGCGAAAAACAATAATTTTGGCATAAGGCAACATGGACTTTAAAGAAAGGATCTTGGCTAAACTAGAAACTAGCAAACAAGTAGAGGCTTTAACTACTATGCTGTAGAAAATATACCTCACGAAACCGGTCCTTCGGGTCTTCTCTCCGCTGTCCGGCTCGTCCATCCACGCTCCGAGAGTCGATCAGGATCTTGGTCACCTCCGCGGCCTTCTTGAGTCGAAGTCGATCCACCCAAGAGTTGTACACCGAGCTCCACCTCAAGCCGAGGCAACTAGGGCAATGAGATCGCTAATCTAGATACCCTAGGTTATGTAGAAGAGAAAGATAGAAGTGTTTGTCTATGTGGATTCTTTTTCTCTCAACACATGAGATCAAAAGAATTTTCAAGACGAGGAAGATGAAGGAGAAAACCTAGCAACCATGGAGCTTTTCTTTTCTTCTCATTTCAAGAGAGAGAATGAGAAGAGAATAATGAAAAGATTAACTAAGGAAAATGAACCATGGTTGCAATAATACACACTATCATCATTACTAATCTTATCATGATAAAGTTGATGGCTACTAATTGAATTGACCATTTTCATAACTCAAGAATTAAAAAGAAAATCAAGGAAGAGTGTAGACCTCTCTTGAAGGTCAATGGTCAACACGGTCAACGGGTCAACAAAGTCAAGAGAGGTCTAGGTGGTCAAATGGTCAATGCAATTAGCCATCACTAATCTATCGCTAAAAGGATTAGTAAACAATGTCTTCGGCTCATAATGGTTTTGACCAAACGAATTGCCAAAACCCTAATGAGTCTGCCACATTACGGTTTTGGCCGAACCAACTGCCAAAACCCTAATAGGGCACCTCCTCCTTTATCGCTCCACAAAACTGTGCATACACACCCGCATCCGCATTCCGTAGAATGCGAATGCACAGAAGACAAAACAAATCCATCCGTGCAATACTAGGATCTGGCTTAAACAAAAGCCCATTAGTAATGCGTGCCCGAACAGCATACGCACACAATTGCACGTAAGTGATCGTAGCCTTGCCGTAAAACCATACGGCCTCTACACGTTTCGCTCAGTGCAGGGAAACTCTCTGTGTGGGACTCTAAAGACTCGACACTACGCTGGCAGTGGGTTTAACCACAGACCGCAAGCGGCACTAGCTGTACGTAACGGTCCCCAGATAGATGTCGATAAGAAGGCCGATGAGGTAAACCCATCCGAACTCCTACTGAGCCTGTATGTGACAATTTCCGTACGGTCCGGTCTGTTCGTCTGATACATCGCATGGCGGGCCTAGGGGGGCGGTGAACGTCAGTCCCCTAATAGCGGTACAAGTCGTGTCGGAGTGTAGCCCAGAACACCCTGAGATAACACTGGAAACCTACCAGTATACCTCGCTTGCCCTGGACAGGGACTACTTGTGTAATGGCTCTCCTAGACACAGCGCGATGTCAACCCCTAATACCGGGAGAGACGAATCCTGTCTAACCGTCACTGCCTCCAAGTGCTTCGGGACTGCACCCAACTACTACCTGTTTGCACGACTCCTTTGAGCCGTGGTACGGTAGTAATCTAAGTACAGTGGGAACACACTTGAGGCGAAGTGACAGTGTCAAGTCGGCGGACTAAGCTGCACTCATGTCACCTGGGAACTGATAATTGACGATAGGTATAATACCAACCAACAGTTCCCGACGAGTCCTGTCCAGTGTACTCGTAACCTAACGAGCACCTGCATACTATCTCAAGTACGACGTACTGACGGCTGTGTGACAGACCGTCTCCCCTGCTGGGATGAGAAGCGCATACGCTAGTCTACTCCGGAGTATCGATGCCCTGTCTCGATAGTCCTACGACTAGGGACCTGTATATGGATGTGCTTATGGATTACCCAGCCCCCACGAGTGTGAGCGCCATCACAACGCTGGTAATCAAGTAAAGATCCTAAGGGCTCTGCTAATATGTATATAAGCGATATGCTAAAAGAAACACATGCACATTTTGAAGTAGAGACAAACCAAGTAGCATACTACCATTTTGAGCAAGATTGTCTATACAACTGTGAATATCCCAAGCTTCCATTAAGTAATATACAAGTTAGTATGATATAGTAATGGCCTCTAGGGCATATACACTAAAAATCTCCCACTTGCACTAAGGCCATGTACTGGCGTATCGAAGACCTATCATCTTGATTAGCCGCTCGAACTGAGTCTGGGGTAGGGCCTTCATGAGTGGATCTGCAGTGTTGTTCTCCGTATTTACTCTCTTCACCTCGATCTCTCGGCGATCTACGATCTGCCTGATCAGGTGGTACCGCCTCAAAATGTGCCTGGTCTTCTGATGGGACCTGGGTTCCTTCGCTAAAGCTATAGCGCCGTTGTTGTCGCCATACAGCGGTATTGGATCAACAATGGTAGGAACCACCTGAAGCTCCGTGAGGAACTTCTTCATCCAGACAGCTTCCTTTGCGGCATCGCAAGCAGCTATGTACTCTACTTCCATAGTTGAGTCAGCAACGGTCTCCTGCTTGGAACTCTTCCAGCAAACCGCCCCTCCATTGAGGGTAAAGACATAACCCGACATGGACTTGGAGTCATCCTTGTCACTCTGGAAGCTGGAGTCAGCAAAGGCCTCGAGCTGGAGGTCTTTTTCGCCATACACCAAGAACATCTCCTTAGTCCTTCTCAGGTACTTGAGAATGTTCTTTACCGCTATCCAGTGTTTCTCCCCTGGGTTCGACTGATACCGGCTTACAACGCTCAATGCGTATGCTACATCTGGTCTGGTACATAACATTGCATACATTATAGAGCCTACCGCAGAAGCGTAGGGTATAATAGACATGCGATCCCTTTCCAAATCAGTCTTGGGAGACATCTCTTTGGAGAGGGTGATCCCGTGACAAGCCGGTAGATTACCGTGTTTGGAATCTTCCATACTGAACCTTTTCAGTATGGTGTCGATGTACCTTGACTGTGAAAGTCCCAACATCCTCTTAGATCTATCACGATAGATCTGGATCCCCAGAATGTAGTTGGCATTGCCCAGGTCCTTCATGGAGAACCTCTGTAACAAGAATCCTTTGACTGACTGTAGCATAGGAATATCATTTCCTATTAGGAGAATGTCATCCACGTACAAGACGAGGAATACCACAGTTCTCCCTACAATCTTACTGTAAATGCATGGTTCATCTGGGTTTTTGATAAAGTCAAATTCCTTGACAGTATCATCAAAGAAGATGTTCCAACTCCGCGATGCCTGCCTAAGTCCATAGATGGACTTTAGCAACTTGCACACTCTACCGCTGCTCCCACTCTGAATGAATCCCTCTGGCTGATCCATATAGACGCACTCTTCCAAATTTCCATTTAGGAAAGCCGTCTTTACGTCCATCTGCCAGATTTCATAATCGTGGAAGGCAGCAATGGCAAGAAGGATCCGAATGGATTTCAGCATAGACACTGGAGAAAAGGTCTCGTCATAGTCCAAACCAGGTCTTTGACGAAAACCCTTTGCAACAAGTCTAGCTTTATAAGTCTCAACCTGCCCATCTACACCAATCTTCTTTCTGAAGATCCATTTGCAGCCTACGGGTTTTACCCCTTCTGGAGCAAAGTCCAAAGTTCAAACTTTGTTGGTGTACATGGACTCCATTTTGGTCCGCATTGCATCCAGCCATTTTACCGAGTCACCGCTCTGAATGGCTTGCTGGAAGCTAGTAGGCTCACCATAATCCATGGTGCAATCCTCTCTATCCCCGTCTATGAGAAAACCGTAGTATCTCTCGGGTGGATGAGACTGCCTACTACTCCTGCGGAGTGATGCTGGGATGTTCGGTTCTCTTGAAACTTCTGGTTCTTCCAAGCTTTCAGTAATAGCTTGTGGTTCTGGAATTTCTTCCAGTTCTATTACGCTCCCACTTGCTTCTTTTTCTAAAAACTGATGTTCCAGAAAGTAGGCATGACGAGAAACAAAAACCTTTTGTTCCTCTGCGTAATAGAAAAAATACCCCCTGGAGTTCTTTGGGTATCCCACAAACTTACACAGTACTGAGCGTGCCTCGAGCTTTTCCGCATGCTGCTTTTTTACAAAAGCTGGACATCCCCATATCTTCAGATACTTAAGACAGGGTTTCTTCCCACACCACATCTGATATGGTGTGGTGTTGGGGTAAAAATTTACTCCCCCGTTGACCGAGTCAAAGTCAAGGTCAACCCCAAGCCAGGTGGGCCCAAGCCCAGGTCAAGGGGGCCCATGCCCAAGTCGAGCCCGCGGCCAGCCTCCTCCATGCTAAAATATAGATCATGTAATAAATAATTTTCATGCAATTTTTTATACATGAATGTATGCAAAATGGGCATAAAGCCAAATTTTTGTAAGCCCATGGCTTATGTGCAAAAATGAAATGGCACATGAGCCATGGGATAGGCAAAAATGCCATTTTTGTAAAGCCAAAGGGCCTATATGTAAATATGTAAGCCTATAAAAGGCAACATGATGATGAATAAAAAAAATAATACACTTTTTCATTCCCCCAAAACTTGGGCTCTTTGTGCCTCCTGCTCCTTCTCCAAGGTTCTAAACCTTCTCATTTCTTTGAATTAAATCAAGAGTTTTACTCTTTCTTTTCCAAAACTAAGTAGTTTTCCACCACAAAACCCACAAAGGGGAACTCAGATCTTCCATCAGATCTTAAAAAGGAGTGATTTTTAAAATCTCCTACTTCTTGATCTTCAAGATCCGGCCAAACAACAGGAGGAAGAAGAAGAAGAACCCCCTTCATCAGCTTCAAAACATCCTAGGAGTTTAACTCCATATATATAAAACAACAAATATTTCCTTTTTGAAGCATTGCTTCTGTTTCTTAGGCTAAAAGCCTCCTTTTCTCGCCGGCGCTCAAGCGCAGAGCGCCCGCGTGCCGACACGTGGCGCGCTTGCGCTCCAGCGCAAGCGCTCGAGCGCAAGTCGCTCCGGTGCCGACACGTGGCACGCTTGCGCTCAAGCGCCTAGCGCTCAAGCGCAGAGCGCCCACGTGCCGACACGTGGCGTGCTTGCGCTCAAGCGCCCAGCGCTCAAGCGCAGAGAGCCCACGTGCCGACACGTGGCACTCTAGCGCTTGAGCGCACAGCACCTAGGCGCACAGCGCCCAAGGTGCTGCCCCACGCATCCTTTGGATGTCTTTTCCCCTTTTTTATGCACACACACACACACACACACACATATATATATATATATATATATATATATATATATATATATATATACACATATGTATACATATTTACACATACACATACTCCGCGACACTGTCCCTGTTAGAAACAAATTTCTAACGGGGCGCTGCCCCGCACCCCGCATGGGGGCTGCTAGCCCCCTTGACCCCCAGCCCGCTATCCGGGTAGCGGGACCCCCGTAAAAACTCTGCGTGGCTCCCGATATATCCAAACCCCCTTTTCAAAACACAACACACGTACACTGCACATTGAGTTCGCATGACCATTTTAACCCGTTAATCGGAGGTTCCCTCGCCCCAAAGGCGAGGGGTAATTAACGGCAGCTTAGTCTGCGGCTGCCGGAGATTTGGATCCCCACAATCAATAAACCCCGGCCTACCCTAGGCAGGGGGAATCCGTAGTATACGCCTGACAAGCGCGCGCGTATTCCCATCTCAATGGGGTGACGAAAAACACCCTACAGATTCTGGCACGCCCTGTGGGACGAATCTCTCCTCCCATATTTCGGGTTAAGCGTTCATGCGAACTCAATCAATATACATACCTGTATTTATACTAAAAATAATACTTTTTCATGCAGATTTTCAAGCAATTACCTTCCGACGATGTCTTCGATGATGAACTCAGCTCCCGTCTCCTACACGATGAAGATAGACTCCAGGACGGTCCTTCCGGCCAGTCTCGGGAGACAATGGGAGGAGCCGGTGCTACCATTTGGCTCTATTATGTTCATGCCTGTTGGCGCCATCCCAGCTCCTCAAGCCCCGGTGACATACAAACTGGTCTCGAAAGGCAAGAGGCCAAATGTGGTGGTCTCGAAGGCGCCCCAACTCAAACGCAAATCGGTGTTTGAACGACTCTCTCTGGCCCCAGCTGGGGGCAAGGCCATCAACACCAACAAAGCAACAGGGCTTCTCGAGCAAGCTCCAGCGGTACCCCCGACAACTGCTTGAGCGGGTGTCTTCTCTAAGCTCCCCGCTAATCAACTCACAGTGGCTTCCCGGATAACGGATGCCCGCCAAGCCTTCAAAATCGAGAAGCTAAGACAGAAAAGGCTCAGGTACAGAGCCAACAAAAGGGCTAGGGCTCCTGCTAGGCTGGACCTCATAAGGTTCGAAGAACAGGGTTACCCCGCCGAAGATGAGGAAATGGCTGGGTATGTGGTCCACACTGTCTACACGGTGGGCACGCGCAGCAAGAGCAAGGACGGGGCTACCACATCTCAAACCCAATCTGGCTTGAATGTGGTGGCCGCTTCCCAAGAACAGTCGCCTCTGCTGGGTGATGAAAACCCTCTTGATGAGGATGATAGGCGGAAAGACCCTTCGGTCCATGAGGAGTCGGGCTCGGAAAGCGAAGAAGAGCCGACTTTCCACCCCAGGACCGCGGAGCAAGAGATGCTTCAAGAGCTCCGAAAGCAGCTCAGAAACAAAGACAAGGAAATGGACAAACTCTACTCCAAAATCGATGACTTGACGAATGTCGTGATGCGGCTCACTGCCCGACTTGCCTCTCAGCCGCCCAATCAAGCGGAGGGCTCTGCTCGTGAACCGGGAAATGGTGTCCCAAACCAGCCGACGCCTATTCCCTCAAATCCAAAAGTGGGCGAACTACATGAAAACCAGTCGCATCCTATCTCGGGAAATGTCTTGGCTACCGATGACAGTAGCCCGCTAACTCAAGATCAAATCATGGATTTGGTTGCCAGCAAAGTCAAAACATTGGTGGCCGAAGCCGAAGCGCAAAAAGATATCAGCAGTAGTGGGAGACCATATCCTGCTCAGTATGATCTGGTAGAATTTCCTAGCGGCTATGTCATCCCCAAATTCGGAAGATTCGAAAGGACGGGAAATGCGAATCAGCATATCGCCCACTTCAAAGCCTCATGCGGGAATACTGGGGGCAATGATGCGCTTCTCCTCCGCCAGTTCGTTAATAGCTTGACCGATGTTGCTTTCGACTGGTACGCGAGCATACCGGATGGCTCCGTCACAACTTTTGTCCAAATGGAGTCTCTGTTTCGGCAGAGGTTCATGAGCGTCAGCGATAAGATTACCATTGCCGAGCTCCTAAGGACCAAGCCCAAGAGCGACGAAAGCAGCAAGGATTTTATAACCCGTTGGCGCAATCTCTCCGTCAAATGCGAACCGCCGATAGAGCAGGACCAATCTGTCAGTCTCCTCGTCGGAAATCTCAACAATTGGATGGCCCCGTTTTTATGCACCGTGGGTCTCAAAACATTCCAAGAGCTGACCAGGAAAGTCCAGATGCTGGAGCGCTCAAAACAGGAGTCCTCCTCGGATTCTCAAAATAACAATAAGTCCTGGAGAAACCGGAAGGACGATAATCGCAAAGGCGGAAACTCCGATGATTCTGAATCTTTCAACACTTCGGCTAACCGAAATAAGCAAGGGATGAGCGGACCTAGCGCCAACCAGCCTCGGAAGCCAATTTTCGGAGAGGGAGGAGAATCTCCACTGAAAGAGAAGCTGGATAAGGTCTATTCCTTCAGAAGGGACAAAATCCGTAAAATATTCAAAGACGCCCTGAAGAACGGTCTACAACTGCCAGAGTCAAAAAGACCGCAGGAAGCGAATAGGACCGACGACCCCAAATACTGCCCCTATCATAGAGTGATAGGTCATGCCATTGAGGACTGCTTCGTCTTCAAAGATTGGGTCAAAAAGCAATACAAGGCAGGGGAGATAGAACTGTCCAAAGGCGTGTTAACAAACAGTCAAGTTGCAACCGCCAATTTCATACAAACGGAGACCGAAGTTCTTCGTGAAACCGATTCTCTCAGACATCTGCCTTTCTCTGAAAACAATCGACCACCACGTCATTAAACTGGGAACAGTCGACCACCACGTCATTAAACTGGGAACAGTCGACCTCTAAGTCGTTAAACTGGGAATGTAAAAAAAATGTAAATAAAAAAAAAGTGTAAATAAAAGGAAAATAAAGAAAAGCCGAAATGATGGGGCAACTCGCAATAAAAATCAGCGAGTAAAATAAAGATGAAAATAAAGCCGAAATGATGGGGCAACCGCGAATAAAAGCCGAAATGATGGGGCAATCGCGCCTTCGCGATAAGAAAAGCTGAAATGATAGAGCAATCGCGGTAAAACAAAAAAAATGCAAAAACAAAAAAAAAACGGCGAATGATGAGTCGCTCCTGGTACCATATTCCAGTGCAGCGATGCAGACGCCAAACAAAAATTCAAATTTCCAAAGTTCTCCCAGTCCTACGGTTAGTCTCCAAATTGACTACCGTATACAATCCACGGGCTCAAATAATTCTCATCACCCTCATGCCCCACCGTAATCACCAGTTACGCGGCTGGTCTCCGCCTTTGGAATTATGCTCCATTGAGAAGACCCACTTATGTGTCCTCACGATATATGAGGAGAACAAACTTTTGTGGGATCCTTACGACTCACGAAGGAAGAACACACTTAGGAGTCCCCACGACTCCTAAGGAGAAAATACACCTATGGGATCCTTACGACCCGTAGGGAGAATTTACTTTTATGGGACCCTCACGGTCCATAAAATTGAAAAGACTTAGGTGATAGGGATCTAAACCTGTCTCCTAAGCCATCACTCCCCAAACCCCAAGTGGCGAATGATGAGTCGCTTCTGGTACTATATTCCAGTGCAGCGATGCAGACGCCAACCAAATTCCAAATCCCATACCTCAACGGCGAATGATGAGTCGCTCCTGGTACCATATTCAGTGCAGCGATGCTGATGCCAACAAAATTCCAACTCCCATATCCCTGAAAGGTTCCTAAGCACCCTATAGAGGTCTCATAAGGCATCGAACATGCCAATTTCAAAAAAAAATGGTGCCGGGAAACCCTAGACTACGGATCGTTGCTAGAAATCTTGGCGAAAAGTAAACTAGTTAACACTTAACTACTTGGATATGGAAATTACAACCTTTGTAGATCCGGATATCCACCTCCACGGCTCCGCAACGAAATCTCCTCGCTGTCCATGTCGAACTCCGGGCTCTAGCGTCGGCTTCATCGGAGAATCGGGTGAGCTAGGTCGCCGGCTTCGTGTCAAAGACGATCTACGTCGAGGCATCGCAAGTTCAAGCTCCGACTTCACAAAGTGATGAAACTTGTGAAGAAAACACACTCTACAACTTGGCTAAAGGTAGAGGGTGAAGAAATAGGAGGTGGGTTCACTTTAGATTTTGATTTCTCTCACTAGATCTCAAGTTGCCATTAAAGTAGCAAGCTTTTCTTTTGAAGAAGAAGATGAAGAAGATGATAGAATATGATAAAAGTATTAATCAAAATAGAAAAGAAAATGATATTTATCATATCCTAACCATGGTCATGTGTAGAGAATTGACCATGGTTAGTAGGAGTGGTTAGGTTTAAGTGTGAAGACAAAATAGCATCATTAGAAAATGCTTCATGAAGCTTCACCATTCTTCATGATAAATGAAACCATTTTATTTTCATAAAACCATTTAATAAATAATGAATGGATTAAATAATAAGTGAATGAAACATAAACCCTAACCACTCTCATAACCATGGTTCAATTCTTTTACACAAAGTCAAGTCAACATGCATCATCAAACATGATACACTCATGTGCACAAAAGCATATCACATATACAATGTGCAAACCAAGTGAGAAAAATCCGTTTAAAGTGAACCAATACTAGTCAATGCAAAGTAATATATCAAATATATAATTATACATTAAATCATTAAATCAACACTTGATTCAATGATCCGGTCATGTCACACACGACCGACTAGTATTCAATGTATCGGCTTATCGAATCGATCTTCGATTCGATAACTAGGTTATATCGCATACAACCATTCGAAACATTAATCACGAGAATTAAATACGGTATCACATACACGCATCATTCTCGGTCCCGCACATATCTCATATGCGCTCCTATTTCGTTTCGCTTGAACCAGGAAACCTCTGTGTAGTACTCTAAAGACTCGTCAATACGCCGGCAGCAGATGATGATCATATCAAGCAAACACAAGCCGCAAGCGGTCTGCTAAACGTAACGGCCACCAAGGTATTGAGCGATCAGAAGATCGACGAGCTAGCCCGCTCACACTCCTGCGAATCCGACCAGTAACACTTACCGTACAGTCCGGTCTGTTCGTCTGATACGTCGCATATCAAGTCTAGGGGTGGTATACGTCAGACCCCAATAACCGATAAGTCGTGCCGATGTGAGGTTCATAACGGGTCGAGAAACTACTGGTAACACTTACCAGCAAATCTCTGATCAGCCCTGGCCAGGGACTTCCCTGTTACGGCCAATCGAGCACAGCGCAACATCAACCCCCAATACCGGGAGAGACGAAACCCCTCCTATCGCTCATTGCCTCCATGTGACTCGGGACTGTACCCAAAGACCACCGTTTTGCACGCCCTCATGGACGTGGTAAGGTGGAGATCAAAGCACAGTGGGAATCACACAAGACTCTATGACGATCTCGGGTCTACAGACTAACCTGTACAAGTGTCACCTGAGAACTGCAATCTGACGTGAGGTATAATACCATCTGGGAGTTCTCGGCGAGTCCGTCCAGTGTACCCAGTCTCCACTGAGCACCCGTATACCATCTCTGATGTCAAACACCAATGGATATGGGATCATCCATCGCCCATCTCATGGGTCGAGAAGCGTATGCGCTAGTCTACTCTGGTATATCGATGCCCCGTCTCGATACACCCACGACTAGGGACCTTGAAGGATGTACTTATGGACTACCATGTCCCCACTAGTATGATCTGCATCATAGTCCAGGTAGTCAAGTACACATCCTAAGGGCTTTACCAACATATAACTACAAGACAATATAAAGAGACTAGTGTACATGTTAAGATAAAGAGTAACCAGATAGCATACTATCATATCGAGCAAGAAAGTCATCTCTATATATGTCCAAGCATCCAATATAATATACAACATCTGTACAATACTGGCCTCTAGGGCATACATACAACTAACAATCTCCCACTTGCACTAGGGCCAGCTGCTGTAGTATCGCATACCGAGCATCCCGAAGAGTCTCTCAAACTGTGTCTGGGGAATGGCCTTCGTGAGTGGATCCGCCGTGTTGTTCTTCGTGTCTACCCTCCTAACCTCGATCTCCCGGCGATCAACTATCTCCCGGATCAGGTGATACCGCCTCAGAATATGCCTGGATCGCTGATAGGACCTGGGTTCCTTGGCCAAAGCCACCGCTCAATTGTTATCGCAATACAAAGGTATTGGATGCACAATGGATGGAACCACTCCAAGTTCAGTAATGAACTTCTTGATCCAGACAGCCTCTTTGGCAGCATCGTTGGCAGCGATGTATTCAGCCTCCATCGTCGAGTCTGCCACGGTTTCCTGCTTGGAACTCTTCCAGCTAACCGCCCCTCCGTAAAGGGTAAAGACAAAGCCCGACTGCGACTTAGAGTCGTCCTTATCACTCTGGAAGCTCGAATCGGTAAAGGACTCCACTTGGAGTTCTCCGTTACCATACACCAAGAACATATCTTTAGTCCTTCGCAAGTACTTGAGAATTCTCTTCACAGCTGTCCAGTGACTCTCTCCAGGATCAGCTTGATACCTGCTCACTATACTTAGTGAGTATGCTACATCGGGTCTGGTACATAGCATCGCATACATGATAGAGCCTACTGCCGAAGCATAGGGTATCCCTTGCATGCGAGCTCTCTCCAAATCAGTCTTGGGAGACATCTCTTTGGAGAGAGTGACTCCAGAGATCGTGGGTAAGTTCCCACGCTTGGACTCTTCCATACTAAACCTCTTTAGTATGGTGTCAATGTACCTGGATTGGGACAATCCCAAAATCCGTTTGGATCTATCTCTATAGATCCTTATTGCCAATATGCAGGAGGCATCACCAAGATCTTTCATTGAGAATCTTTGTGATAAGAAGAGCTTGACCGATTGCAGCATAGGAATATCATTTCCTATCAAGAGTATGTCGTCCACGTACAATACGAGGAAGACAACCATACTCTCTGCCACCTTCTTGTAGATACAAGGTTCATCTGGGTTTTTGACGAAATCAAACTCTTTGATAACGACGTCAAAGCAGATGTTCCAACTCCGCGATGCTTGCTTTAATCCATAAATGGATTTAAGCAGCTTGCACACCTTCCCGCTGCTCCCACTGTCTACGAAGCCCTCTGGCTGAGTCATGTACACGCACTCTTCTAAATCACCGTTTAGAAAGGCGGTCTTAACATCCATTTGCCAGATTTCGTAATCATGATATGCAGCGATGGCAAGCATGATCCGGATGGATTTAAGCATAGCCACTGGAGAAAAGGTCTCGTCATAGTCCACACCTGGTCTTTGACGAAAACCTTTTGCTACAAGTCTAGCTTTGAAAGTCTCCACTTTCCCATCTACACGAAGTTTCTTCTTAAAGATCCACTTTCTCCCAATGGGTTTTACCCCTTCAGGAGCAACTTCCAAAGTCCATACTTTGTTGGTGTACATGGAATCCATCTCGGACCGCATAGCATCCAGCCATTTCACAGAGTCCCCACTCGTGATGGCCTGCTCGAAGCTAGTTGGGTCTGTAGGGTTCCTAGGCACTCTAGTGAGGTCTCACAAGGCATCGAACATGGCAATTTCAAAAATTAATGGTGCCGAGAGACCCGACTACGGATCGTTTGCTAGATTTCTAGGCAAAAACAATCTAGTTAACAACTTAACTAATGGGATATCGGAAATACAACCTTTGTAGATCCGGTGCTCCACCTCTATAGCTCCGCAACGAAGTCGTCTCCGCTGTCCAAAAGGAATCCGGGCTCTAGAGTCGGCTTCGTCGAAGAAAAAGCGAGCTAGGTCGTCGATGTCCATGCCGAAGATGATCTATGTCGAGGCATCGCTAAATCAAGCTCCACCTTCACCAAGCCCTAAAAACTTGTGAAGGAAACACACTCTACTACTTGGCAAGAGGTAGAGGATGAAGAAATAGGAAGTGGGTAGACTTTAGAATTGGATTTCTCACTCTTTATCATCAATCACCATTGATGACCTTGCTTTCTTCACTTGAAGAAAAATGAAGAAGAAGAAGAAGCTAATTATGATAAGCATAATAAAAATGAGAAAAGAAATTCATTCTTATCATAATTGAACCATAGTTAGGTGTAGAGAATCAATCATGGTTTAGTGGAATGGTTAGGTTAAGCATGAGACAAAAATGGTTGCAATGGTCAAAGTATTCATGAAGCTTCATGAATAAACAAAAGAATGCCACCATTTTCTCATTTCCTTTTCCTTTTGCCAAAAAGAAAAAGATTAATAAATAAATAAATAAGTAAATGGTAAACCCTAACCATTCCATTAACCAAGGTTTAATTCTATACACTTAACTAAGAAGGAATGTATCATCAAACATGATATAAGCAAGTGCACAAAATCATATTGCATATGTAATGCGCACATCCGAGCGAGAAAAACCAATTAAAGTGAACTGATACTAGATAATGCAAAGTAATATGTCAAATATAAAATTATACATTAAATCATTAAATCAACACTTGATTTAACGATCCGGTCATATCGCATATAACCGACTAGTATCCTATGTATCGGCTTATCGAATCAACCTTTGATTCGATAACTAGGGTATATCGCATATAACCTAATCGATACATTCATCGTGAGAATGGAATACGGTATCACATACCCGCATTATTCTCGGTCCCGCACATATCTCATATGCGCTCCTATTTCGTTTCGCTTGAGCCAGGAAACCTCTGTGTAGGACTCTAAAGACTCGTCAATACGCCGGCAGCAGATGATGATCATATCAAGCATCCACAAGCCGCAAGCGGTCTGCTAAACATAACGGCCACCCGGGTATTGAGCGATCTGAAGATCGACGAGCAAGCCCGCTCACACTCCAGTGAATCCAACCAGTAACACTACCGTACAGTCCGGTATGATCGTCTAATATGTCGCATATCTCGCCAAGGGGTGGTAAACGTCAGACCCCAATAGCTCGATAAGTCGTGTCGATATGAGGTCTATAACAATTCGAGAAACTACTGGTAACACTTACCAGTAAATCTCAGCAACCCTGGCCAGGGATTTCCTGTTATAGACAATCGAACACAGCGCAACATCAACTCCCTATACCGGGAGAGACGAATCCCCTCCTATCGCTCATTGCCTCCATGTGACTCAGGACTGTACCCAAAAACCAACGTTTTGCACGCCCTCTTGGCCGTGGTAAGATGGAAATCAAAGCACAGTGGGAACCACAGAAGACTCTATGACGATCTCGGGTCAACAGACTACTCTGTACCAGTGTCACCAGAGAACTGCCATCTGACGTGAGGTATAATACCATCTGGGAGTTCTCGGCGAGTCCGTCCAGTGTACCCAGTGTCTACTGAGCACCCGTATATCATCTCTGATGTCAAACACCGATGGATATGGGATCATCCATCGCCCATCTGTATGGGTCGAGAAGGTACACGCTAGTCTACTCTGGTATATCGATGCCCCGTCTCGATATACCCACGACTAGGGACTTTGAAGGATGTACTTATGGACTACCATGTCCCCACTAGTATGATCCGCATCATAGTCCAGGTAGTCAAGTACACATCCTAAGGGCTTTACCAACATGTAATAGAGAGACAATCAGTGTACACGTTAAGGTAAAGGTCAACCAGATAGCATACTATCATGTCGAGCAAGAAAGTCCTCCCTATATATGTCCCAGCATCCACTACAATATACATCCAATGTACAGTAATGGCCTCTAGGGCATACATATAACTAACAATCTCCCATTTGCACTAGGGCCATCTGTAGCAGTGGTCGAAGTATCTCATACTCAACCATCCCATAAAAGTCTCTCTCTGGAAATAGGCCTTCGTGAGTGGATCCGCCGTGTTATCCTCTGAGTCTGCTCTCCTTGCCTTGATCACTCTGGAGATCAACCATCTCCATGATCAGGTGATACTGCCTTAGAATAAGTCTGGATCACTGATAGGACATGCGTTCCTTGGCATAAGCCACAACTCCATTGTCACACAATGGGAGGAACTAAGTTCATCTCATAAACTAATATACACCCAGACTTCCTCTTTGGTAGCATCTTAAGTAGCGATGTATCCAGCCTTTATCGTCTAGTATGCCACAGTATCTAGCTTGGAACTCTTCCAACATACCGTCCCTTTACTGAGGGTAAAGACAATACCTGCGACTGACATTCAGTCGTCTTTATCACCCTGGAACACTTCCAGTGATTCTCCCCAGGATCGATTGATACCATCTCACTACAGCTAGTGAGAATTCTAACATCCTCTTAGATCTATCTCATAGATCCAAAATCCAGGATTTAGGAGGTATCATCTTGATCCTATATGGAGAATCATAGTGACAAGCGGAGATTGATCGAGCGTAGCATAAGAAACTCCTTTCTTATCAAGAGTATGTCATCCACGTATTCTACGAGGATCACCACCATACTCCCTACTACCTTTTTGTTTATACAAGGTTCATCTACCATTTTGATGATGTCAAACTCTTTGACTAACTCATCAAAACAGATGTTCCAACTCCGCGATGCCTGCTTTAATCCTTTTGAAGCATCTTGCACACGTTTCCGCTGCTCCCACTGTCTACGAAGCCCTCTGGCTGTGTACTTATGACGCACTCTTCTAAAACATCATTTAGAAAAGCAGTCATGACACCCAACCACCAGATATCGTAGTCACGGTATGTAGCCGTGGCAAGTAGGATCTGGATGGACTTAAGCATAGCTACTTAGAAAAGGTTTCATCATCATCCAAACCTGGTCAATGATGTAGACCTTTAACAAGTCTAGCTTTGAAAGTCTCAACTCTTCCATGTACACCAAGTAATCTTCTCAAGATATACTTTCTCCTGATGGGGATTTAACCCTTCAGATATAGCAACCAAAGTCCATACTTTGTTGGTGTATATGGATTCCATCTCAGATCGCTAAGCATCCAGCCATTCTTACAGAGTCCTACTCTCGATGGCCAGCTCGAAAACTAGTTGGGTCATCATCTCATGATGCAATCCTCGCTCCCACTGTCATAGAGAAACCAAAGTATCTCTCAGGTGGGTGAGGAACCCTACTAGATCGGCGGAGAGGCTGAGGTTCGTTGGTATCTACTGAATCCTCTGGTTGTACCAAATCATCTGCTGTAGTTTGTATAGTTGGAACACTTCCAGTTCTACATAACTAACTTTGCCTTGAGCTTGTCCGGATTTTGCTTTTAGACATAGGCCGGTCAACCCCAAATCTTAACTAACTTAAGATATGGGCTCTTCCCTTTCCACATCTCATATGAAGTGGTAGGCATTGATTTGATTCAAACCCTATTCAATAGGTATGCAGCTTCACAAGTGCATAACACCCAATAGGAAAAAGGTAACTCAGTAGTACTCATCATAGAGCACACCATATCAAATAGGGTGTATCTGCTCCGCCCCGATATACCATCGTGCTATGGTGTGTATGGATGTCACGACCCGAAAGAGCACGTGACTGGCCCTTGAACCATATGAAGTCTATAGGACTCCATCTGATCCAAGTAAGCCAAAAGCCCAGAAATCTAAAACCATTTTTAAGAATAAGTAAAGAAACTGGTTTAAAGAAGTGAAGAAAAACATGTTTGAAATCAAGGTTTTTAAATAACTAAGCCGAATATGCATTTTTAAAAACAGTACAGTCTTTTCTAAAAATTTCGGCAGAGTTTCTTTTGTAAAACTGGCCCCGAATGGGGTATAACAAGGATAACAATATATGCAATGATAAAGGCATCCCCAAGCGGGAGCTAGCTCTTCGTCAATCGACGGTCACCACCACACATGCAACAATAATATACAACGCCAAGTGGCGAGGATCAAATCCAAAAGAAAGCTCAAAAGCAACAAGAAAACCGCAACACTACTAAGCGCGACTCTATGGTCGAATAATACATCACTAGTCTAGGTCTGAAACAATATACGAGTTTTGGTTGATGGATATTCTAGATACAATGAATAATATAAATACAACGGCGGTTCTGATACAAAAGAACCCACCTATCCAAGCAAATCACCCAAAAGGAAGCAGTGTGCCAGAAATGCCGCTATAGAACTGTACGGCAAACCTGCAAGAACTGGGGCACAACGGGGGTGAGTTGCCAACTCGTGAATAGAAAGATATCTACAAGCAGAGATCGAATGCATGACCCAACCTAGGTCAATACGATCAGATATAAAGAAACCTCAATATGAATAAAGCTGAAGCATGCTAAACTGGCAATGTAATCTCTATACGTGAATGTAGTGCCAAGTGCTCGTGCTAGTGCCTCAGGTAATAGTATGTCATGAATATGAGGTATGAATGCATGAAAGCAGAATACATGTAAATGAAGAAACTGTTTTCATAATTTAGTGAGATTTCCCTTGTATTTTTAGTTGAGGTATCATAATGAAATCAGCATAAAACAGTGCCTAGCATCGGCACAAAACGTAATCCCAATATCTCGATATCTCTGTATCACAGTCTCTGTACCTCGAAATCTCGAAATCCCAATGTCTCAATCATAATATCTAGGGCGCCGTCAGTCCAGACCGGCCCCTACCATCCATCTCAAGACCACGACGGTATCCTCCGGATATCCGACGCGTCGGGTAAAATCACCGGTAGGTAGTGCTCCCCCGCCAGGCTCACATCGTCATCACCACGCGCTTCTTGCCCCGGGGTACCTTACCGGGTCCACCATGTACCCGAAACGGTTCATCCGTCTCCTCGAATCGGGTTTCCAAATCCATCAGCAAACTCATGGTGGACGACTCATACATCATGGGAAAACCGCACTTTTTATTTTAAAGAGAGAAAAGAAGTTTATATAAGTTTTGCGGTTTTCCCCCAAATCCAGAAAATCTCATGGAAATCCGAATCCAATCCTCAATAGCATGTAAACAGTGCATACAGGCATAAAAATCCATGAATAATAACATGCATGATGTAACAACTAATAATTACAATGTCTAATCTAGCATATAAGGCAAGTACACTAATATCATGTCTAAATTATTAGCTAACCTATGTCGATGCAATAATATTTTCTAAGGTGTACGTGACATGGCAATTACCGATAAAGATGTGTGTGAGCCGGCAAGTAAGTGTACGTGGTACATACGCATCATCGGTAATGGTGCTGGTGTCCTAACAGCATAACATCAATAATGGAGTATGAAACATAATATAAGCATGCGATGCGATGCGAACCACAATAATGAGCGGAAGCTGAATACTAGACGCAACTATAACTAATCTGCATTAATCTAAAATAACCTCTACAATTGGTGCCTTTTGAAATAACACGAATCATGGGGTTTTGAAAATAGGGGCTACGGTGTTTTTATGAAAAGATACGTCTTTTGAAATATCCGTAGGATCCCTTGGGCTGTCTTTTAAAATACCCACGATTCGTTAGTTTTTGAAATAGGTAGGAGTCTAATCTAATCTAACAACCATCTTAAACTATACGGCTGAACTAACAAGTAGAGCTACGGGTGAGGAAACCGCCTAACATCTGAGTCGATACATATACATACATGTATATATATTAGTCGGTGATCCCGCCTCAATAATATCATATCCGATACCCTATCTATAATCAGACATCCCAAGTCAAGAGTGCGGATCAATCATCAAAATATAGCTTGTACGTAAATCCGTCGTACGGCATCCCAAATCTGGGTACGGGTCAATATCACATTCATCATACTATTTATCTGGTATCCTCTTTATCAAATGTCATGATCGGGGTACTGATCTACGTCTAGTACAATATTGATACCCTCAATGTATGCATGCAGGTGTAAGAATCACTACGTCAAAAGACCCGTTAAAACATCGTGTCGTATCTCGATACGAACCAAATCACATCACCGATCTCCTGGCCTCAAGCCCAATCTCATCGACTCATCTCAAATCCCAAATACTATCCTCAAATCCAGTATATAAACACATAGTCCCATACCCATGTGTAGATATACGCACCATCATATGCACTCTAATAAATGAAAGAATGAATGCAAGTATGTGTATAAATGTATGTGTGAGTGCAACCACTACTCTAGGGTTCGCACTAAACTAAACCAATATATTCTTATCATCAAAATATCATTATTACCATCAATAACCCTAAACAACACATAATAAATATTCGTGTGTATACGTATTCGTATACTTCACCACGGACTGCGGGGGTGCTATACGCCATCCACCCGACTTCTCCCCACAGATATAAATCTACTCACATTGCTTCTCGTGTGCCAAAGCCGATGTCGCTATCTTCACCTCCTTTGCCTCAACGTCACGCGGGGTACCTACAAGTATATCACAATGCTAAAGCACATGAAAATCATATCGGAAACCAAAATAGCACACGCTACCCGCATAGGTAAAAACCTATCGACTCGCATGTAAACACAATCAAAATCCACTTGTCGTTAACGTCCAAACGCCACCCGACAGGAATGAATCACCAAATACCAAAATCCATGCTAAAACAAGTCCCAAATTATACACCAACATAGGAAAATCAACCCAGATTTCACCCTAGATGGAATCAGTCAAAACTAGAGGAAATGGGGGCATGCACAGAAAACGAAGCAATTCCTTAAAATACCT
Source organism: Agapanthus africanus (assembly GCA_030015575.1). Taxonomy (NCBI): domain Eukaryota; kingdom Viridiplantae; phylum Streptophyta; class Magnoliopsida; order Asparagales; family Amaryllidaceae; genus Agapanthus; species Agapanthus africanus. The sequence continues at coordinate 310,167,429 of JASDDO010000008.1, read as the reverse complement.
TATTTTAGAATTTTCCATAATTTTTCCCCATTTATCTGTATTTAATTATACCAGAATATTAAAATATTCATTAAAATAATATTAAATTATAAAATTTCCCAAAAATCATATTTTATTATTTTGAAGACGTTACAATCTACCCCCCTTAAAGAAATTCGGTCCCCGAATTTAAATTTAAACCCCCAAATACTAAAATATTTCAATACAAATTCCAAGTCATCGGGGCTCCGAAATCATCTATACATAAAACATCATAGCGCAATGCATGCGCATGAGTACTGAGCAGATAACTCAAAAGCAACACTCCATCAAGCATCCGCAATCATCGGAGTCATGGTAACGACACAATGTCAAATCCAATACAAAATCAATATGATATGGACCAAGACTATACATGTAAATAGCTGATGCAAATGTATGCCAAATCTTTTTAAGTCGCTGTGCGATGCGCGTAACACTGCACAGTGGCGGACGTTTCTCATAAGAAAATAACTATATATGTGTATATATATCCTTTGTTTAATAGGTACGTTCCGCCGTTTTGAAAACAGTTTAGAAGGGTTTCCTTGTTTTTAAAACGTTTCGTGTCATATCGGACACGTAGGTATATACTGAGACTATAGCTCGCTTTTCGGAAATCCCTTCGATAACTATCGATGCATGCAAAATATATCCAGGTACTGCCCACTGACTAGTCCTGCTCAGTATGAAAGCAAATATCCAACATCATAAAAATGTACTGCTCCAAAAGGAATAAATCCCAAAAATCACATAACACCACCCTGTGCGTCTGGTGCGCACGGAAATCAAAATCCATATATGTGCTAAACATGTGCACAAAACAACATCTAGGTGCAACGGGTGTGCACGAAGCATCTGTCATAGGCAACGTGTGCCTGGCAGCCAAAACAGGTGCATCTGACATGCACGAAGAATCTCGATTTAGTGCATCTGGTGTGCCCCAAAATCGTATCTCAAAACATGCGCCCAACATGCGCGAAAATCCAAATCGGTGCATCCATCATGCACGAATGAAAATCTAGACCCTGCGCACTCAATATGCACGGAATCACAAAATCCAATAGCAACGTCGAATATGCGTAAGTCCAGTCAAAAGCACGGAGTGCAAGAATCCACATCAATATCACAATCAAAATCGACATACCGAAAGGCATCAAATCGAAGTCAGGTGCAATCGTAATGCACAAAATATAAATCCGGTGCAACAAAGGCACGAAATATAAATCTGAGGCGATAAACGCAAGAAACATAAAACTGGTGCGACAAATGCACGAAGTATAGAACTGGTGCATCCCATGCACAAATACCAAGCAATAACTCAAATACGTAAGCAGCAACACCAAGTGTATCCAGATATGAAGAAAATCATAAACGTGTGCAGCTGCGAGCACAAAACACATATCGATACACTACAAGCACATATAAGCTATACCGGGTGCAAAATCAAAACACTAAAATTACATGAAACTCTGCTGGAAGCGTAAATCAAATCACCAGCATAAAATAGGCATGAAATCGCAATCAACAGCTCAAGAGTAATAACTATGTACAAGGTATAAATACCCAGTAGGTGCAACCATGGTGCACAAAATCAAATATCATGAAACTCAGTCATCAAGACTAAATCATGTGAATAGATCGCCCAAAATACCGAAATCCAAAGCAACGGATACGTGATAATCAAATCACAAAATCACAAATCATAATTACCGTCGTCGGTATACCATCCTTCAGGGTCGAGAAGGTACCGGAACATCCGATGCTAGCTGCGCAAGATATCTACTTGCCTCTTGCTCGCGGCTGGCGTCCTCTGCCTCTGGTTCCTGATCTTTCCTGTAGATTACCAATCTCGCAATCCATCGGTTCATCGGCCCGGTCAGGAGTACTGACAGGAACGATTCCGTTCTGGCACTTTCCTGGTCACCTTTCGGTCAATCCTTACGACCGCTCGTAAGGCAGCGTATCACTGGCGTCGGCCTCTGGCTCTCTGAAAGCACGTCACACATCTGATCCTGGGTGCAAACATCATTGCAGCAATGTCCTGGAAGGAATCCTGCTCAAGGTCTCTTCCGATCATGCCTATGCCGATCTGTACAGAGGCTGGCTTCCTGCACAACCTCTTCTCGCTCAAAAACACCTGTGTCCTCAGCACAATATTTTCTCGGAAACTGGTCACATTCCAACGTCTCTGTAAGCATATCAGGTCTCTAGTCTCGACGGGAAGCAATGACAGCTCATCAGTGTCTCACACGAACCTCTTGTTCCAACTGTCTCTATCGTCGTCCACTATGACGTCACGCCAAGCTACTACGCACTGCACTGTTCTCGGCCACGGTCAATCTGAAGTCTCTCGCACGGACTCGAAATCGCATATTCTGTAGCTTCATCATTCTGTAGAGGATGTCAGGCCGAACAGGTCCTCGGGAACACGTCCCAACCATCGGAGGAATACTCATCACTCGTCTGTCCCTGATCGATCTGCAACGCATCTGGGTAAGTTCCTTTATCCGAACATGGTCAACTACCTCGTCGACAATGCCGAACTCTGTCCTGCTGGGTGTGCGCAATACGACCACTCCTGGTCTAGGTCTTCTCGTAACGTACTCCAGAAAGGTCCTGTCGAGGTTCCTTTCTCAAATCTCAATCCTGCCGAAATGCCCGGAAGTCATCATCCAATGCTGAAGCTAAAGCTTATTCCGGAACGGCTGCATACCTATCGCGCTTCTCTCTGGAAGATACATCCATATACCACGCCTCGGGGTGCATATCACATCTCTAATGTCAGCGGAGTGGGACGTCATCTCGTCGAAATCTCGTACGAACTCTTTACTCCACCTTGCTCAATGTCGACTGATTCGGACTTAACTCATCGTGGCTACACGAACTGCGCTCCGACGGCTACGCTCGCATCTGGAGTCTCCTAAGCAGTGTCCCATCACGATATCCGAAAGATGTCGAACCATCCGATCGACTCGTCAGATCCTCATAATCCCCCAAGAGATCACATCATGGGTACAGTTTAATAGTATCGAGTACATGTCACAGCGTCGGTGGTCCAGCCGTAGAAGGGCAAACCCAAGCCTCACTAATGGCGCCGAGGAACCGCCGCAAACCCGAAGGTTCAAAGGCTTTCACACGGTCATTAAGTCGAGTTAGGGTTTCATTCTTCTAGAGAGTCCATAGAATCACCTGCATGTCTTTCCGTATACTTTAAACTTGGAAAATGGGCTCCTGACATTCGATCATCTCTATCGACTCTTAACGAACCTGCGTGAAGTCGTCTCTAGCTGGAAACAATCTATCTGATGACCTCGCATCGGTAAACAAACGAACCACCTGTCCTAGTCATTCATCCTCAGGTGACTAGCGACTCGCTATCATCTCTCTAAGTATATGCTCACGCTGCAGTAGCTCCAACCATCTGGGCGACATCTCGTCATTTGCAGCAGCAACTGGCTTATTCGTCTGTACGCCGAACAGCGCCTCAATCCTCCAGGAAAGGCAATACATAGGCGGTCATCTCTGAGTCGGTCTGCTCTAGATCTGAGTAAGACTCTCCACACTGGAAATCTTCAACTCATCAGGGCCCGCTCCGGCGCAAAATCGGACGAATCACCTTCGTCTCTCAAATCGGGTAGACTAGCTATCATCTGTCTCATATCTGCCTGAAAGCTACGGCAATCTCAGCTCGTAAGCTTCGGAAGCGACATCCTGTCAATCTCAGCAACAGCTGGTCCATCTGTCTGCACGGTAGGCGACATCACAATCTCTGAGGTATGCTGTACATCAACAGTCCTCTCTCAACTGGCAGCTCTAACAATGGCCCGATCATCCGGTGCAAGACCAAGCACTCGCCTCCACTAGAGGTCACAATCACCAACACTAACTCGAGACGTTCCCATGTCACCAGAAAACACAATGGTCGGCCCTTGTACCAAACGAGCTCACACCGGCCGTAACCCTAGCAGCAGCCCAAACTGCCCTCAAACATGGTGACATGAACCTCAATCGAGTATCAAGGAGAGCACATCAATGGCAAGAAAGGAAACAACAGATCCAAAGTGGATACATGATCATGGGAAGGAACAGCATCAATAAAGGTATGATCATGAAACTAATAGAATCGGGGATCTCAAATGGATGTATAATCCTGGATATAAAGAGGATCACTGATCTCGAAAATATGTACATCCTAAGGTTCCTTAAGCGGAATGGCGTGTCGTAAGTATGCCGCGGAACATACCAACGGTACGTCACTCTACTTTAGTTACCTATTCCATCAACCAAGGGTCATCCTACACGACGAAAGTTCGGGTCTAATACCCCCTCGACCAAGTCTAAGTTCCGTAAGGTCAAGCCTAAGTTCCGTATATATATAAACGCCCTAGGCTCCACATAGTCAAACTTAGACTCGAACCAAGGTCAACCTAGCGCTCTGATACCAACTTTGTCACGACCCGAAAGAGCACGTGACTGGCCCTTGAACCATATGAAGTCTATAGGACTCCATCTGATCCAAGTAAGCCAAAAGCCCAGAAATCTAAAACCATTTTTAAGAATAAGTAAAGAAACTGGTTTAAAGAAGTGAAGAAAAACATGTTTGAAATCAAGGTTTTTAAATAACTAAGCCGAATATGCATTTTTAAAAACAGTACAGTCTTTTCTAAAAATTTCGGCAGAGTTTCTTTTGTAAAACTGGCCCCGAATGGGGTATAACAAGGATAACAATATATGTAATGATAAAGGCATCCCCAAGCGGGAGCTAGCTCTTCGTCAATCGACGGTCACCACCACACATGCAACAATAATATACAACGCCAAGTGGCGAGGATCAAATCCAAAAGAAAGCTCAAAAGCAACAAGAAAACCGCAACACTACTAAGCGCGACTCTATGGTCGAATAATACATCACTAGTCTAGGTCTGAAACAATATACGAGTTTTGGTTGATGGATATTCTAGATACAATGAATAATATAAATACAACGGCGGTTCTGATACAAAAGAACCCACCTATCCAAGCAAATCACCCAAAAGGAAGCAGTGTGCCAGAAATGCCGCTATAGAACTGTACGGCAAACCTGCAAGAACTGGGGCACAACGGGGGTGAGTTGCCAACTCGTGAATAGAAAGATATCTACAAGCAGAGATCGAATGCATGACCCAACCTAGGTCAATACGATCAGATATAAAGAAACCTCAATATGAATAAAGCTGAAGCATGCTAAACTGGCAATGTAATCTCTATACGTGAATGTAGTGCCAAGTGCTCGTGCTAGTGCCTCAGGTAATAGTATGTCATGAATATGAGGTATGAATGCATGAAAGCAGAATACATGTAAATGAAGAAACTGTTTTCATAATTTAGTGAGATTTCCCTTGTATTTTTAGTTGAGGTATCATAATGAAATCAGCATAAAACAGTGCCTAGCATCGGCACAAAACGTAATCCCAATATCTCGATATCTCTGTATCACAGTCTCTGTACCTCGAAATCTCGAAATCCCAATGTCTCAATCATAATATCTAGGGCGCCGTCAGTCCAGACCGGCCCCTACCATCCATCTCAAGACCACGACGGTATCCTCCGGATATCCGACGCGTCGGGTAAAATCACCGGTAGGTAGTGCTCCCCCGCCAGGCTCACATCGTCATCACCACGCGCTTCTTGCCCCGGGGTACCTTACCGGGTCCACCATGTACCCGAAACGGTTCATCCGTCTCCTCGAATCGGGTTTCCAAATCCATCAGCAAACTCATGGTGGACGACTCATACATCATGGGAAAACCGCACTTTTTATTTTAAAGAGAGAAAAGAAGTTTATATAAGTTTTGCGGTTTTCCCCCAAATCCAGAAAATCTCATGGAAATCCGAATCCAATCCTCAATAGCATGTAAACAGTGCATACAGGCATAAAAATCCATGAATAATAACATGCATGATGTAACAACTAATAATTACAATGTCTAATCTAGCATATAAGGCAAGTACACTAATATCATGTCTAAATTATTAGCTAACCTATGTCGATGCAATAATATTTTCTAAGGTGTACGTGACATGGCAATTACCGATAAAGATGTGTGTGAGCCGGCAAGTAAGTGTACGTGGTACATACGCATCATCGGTAATGGTGCTGGTGTCCTAACAGCATAACATCAATAATGGAGTATGAAACATAATATAAGCATGCGATGCGATGCGAACCACAATAATGAGCGGAAGCTGAATACTAGACGCAACTATAACTAATCTGCATTAATCTAAAATAACCTCTACAATTGGTGCCTTTTGAAATAACACGAATCATGGGGTTTTGAAAATAGGGGCTACGGTGTTTTTATGAAAAGATACGTCTTTTGAAATATCCGTAGGATCCCTTGGGCTGTCTTTTAAAATACCCACGATTCGTTAGTTTTTGAAATAGGTAGGAGTCTAATCTAATCTAACAACCATCTTAAACTATACGGCTGAACTAACAAGTAGAGCTACGGGTGAGGAAACCGCCTAACATCTGAGTCGATACATATACATACATGTATATATATTAGTCGGTGATCCCGCCTCAATAATATCATATCCGATACCCTATCTATAATCAGACATCCCAAGTCAAGAGTGCGGATCAATCATCAAAATATAGCTTGTACGTAAATCCGTCGTACGGCATCCCAAATCTGGGTACGGGTCAATATCACATTCATCATACTATTTATCTGGTATCCTCTTTATCAAATGTCATGATCGGGGTACTGATCTACGTCTAGTACAATATTGATACCCTCAATGTATGCATGCAGGTGTAAGAATCACTACGTCAAAAGACCCGTTAAAACATCGTGTCGTATCTCGATACGAACCAAATCACATCACCGATCTCCTGGCCTCAAGCCCAATCTCATCGACTCATCTCAAATCCCAAATACTATCCTCAAATCCAGTATATAAACACATAGTCCCATACCCATGTGTAGATATACGCACCATCATATGCACTCTAATAAATGAAAGAATGAATGCAAGTATGTGTGTAAATGTATGTGTGAGTGCAACCACTACTCTAGGGTTCGCACTAAACTAAACCAATATATTCTTATCATCAAAATATCATTATTACCATCAATAACCCTAAACAACACATAATAAATATTCGTGTGTATACGTATTCGTATACTTCACCACGGACTGCGGGGGTGCTATACGCCATCCACCCGACTTCTCCCCACAGATATAAATCTACTCACATTGCTTCTCGTGTGCCAAAGCCGATGTCGCTATCTTCACCTCCTTTGCCTCAACGTCACGCGGGGTACCTACAAGTATATCACAATGCTAAAGCACATGAAAATCATATCGGAAACCAAAATAGCACACGCTACCCGCATAGGTAAAAACCTATCGACTCGCATGTAAACACAATCAAAATCCACTTGTCGTTGACGTCCAAACGCCACCCGACAGGAATGAATCACCAAATACCAAAATCCATGCTAAAACAAGTCCCAAATTATACACCAACATAGGAAAATCAACCCAGATTTCACCCTAGATGGAATCAGTCAAAACTAGAGGAAATGGGGGCATGCACAGAAAACGAAGCAATTCCTTAAAATACCTTATTTTAGAATTTTCCATAATTTTTCCCCATTTATCTGTATTTAATTATACCAGAATATTAAAATATTCATTAAAATAATATTAAATTATAAAATTTCCCAAAAATCATATTTTATTATTTTGAAGACGTTACAATGGAGGAGTAATGCTGAGAGAGAATCTTGTTCTCCTTTAGAATAGTCCAGGATTTCCGTGCTCAAGTATTCTCCTCCTCGATCACATCAAAGGACATAATACTTATACCCGTATTTTGGTTCTCTACTTCTAACTTATATTCTGTGAATATCTCAAAAGGTTCGGACTTGTGTTTCAACAAGAACATATGTCTGAATCTAAAGAGATCATCAGAGAACGTAATGAAGTATAAAGAACCAGTCCTGGCATTTGTAGACTGGTGACCTACATACATCAACATGTATCAGTCCCAAGAGTTCATTAACTCTTTCTCTGTTTCCAGTAAACGGAGCTATGGTCATCTTATCTTTGTGACATGACTGGCGAGTTTCACAAGATGTAAGTTCAAACTAATTTAAATATGCATCTTTATGTAACTCTAGCCAGTCGGGTCGCATTGATATGACCTAGTCTACAATACCTCAAGAAGAATTCGTTCATTTCTGAACTCTTCCTCTTATGTGTGTTCCATATACTAAGAACTGTAGTTTGATTTAGAACATTAATGCTTTTAGATAACGTGCCTGAACCGATCAACTTTTGATATAGGAAATGTTCAAAACATCATCCAACAATACAAAATTATATCCTTTCTTTACTAATAAAGTAACTGATATGATTTTGTATATCAGGTTCGGTATCTAATAACATTCGTTCAGAATCAATGTATCGGTAATACAGGGTGACAGTGACCGACAGACTTGGCTGGAACTCTTGCCCCATTTTCTGCCTCATGAAACTTATCACCCGTTCTCAGTTTTTCTACCCTTTTGTAGCCCTATGTAACAGATTACATATCTGGGATCCTGATCCGGTATCATATACCCAGGATGCGGAGGATACTGAGAAACAGTTCTATGTAACGAACACACCCGAAGATGGTGCATCAGCATGCACTCTCTTCGTTTGGGCGGCACGGGAAATCTGGTATTCCCCAATTTCCTGCTCTGTCTTATAACAATTATAAGTTGGAGCGGGACCAACGTTCCCCAGCTCAGTATAACAAGCTGGTTCGGTCAATATTCCGTTTTATTATCTTGATTAAGGCGTGATATGGTCGCTACCAGGAAAGAGAGAGAGAAGAAAACACTCGGCGTGCGCTCTTGCAAGAATAGATTGGTTATTATTTTATCTAATCAGGATGGCTCCCACTGCTTTTTATCAAATCTTCCTTCAAACCCTAAAAGGAAAGACTAGCCGGGATTAATTACACACTACAAGTTCGCCAATCTTTCAGCCAGGCCAGTGTCGGTACTTTGAGGGAGGTCCCCCGTGCTTTCGCACGAACCTAATTAATGTAAACCTCGTTTTCACAGAGGCGTAACCTCGTTAACACCTTTCTAGACACCTACTTGATCGGCTAATTGTAATGTATAAAACTCTCCCAGGAGTAACAATTACTCGCAGCGGGTATCGGGATCCAACTATCTCATAGAAGGTATGCAATCTCATTGCAAATTTCAACACATGAAATTCCCGATAATATTTTGCCCCTAGCGTCCTATGACCTTGACGCAGGCCAACAAACCATAGTCCGCTAGTCAAGTTCAACCCGTCATTTCCTGATTGAATTAAACCCACCCGCACGACCCTTGACGCAGGCCAACAAAGTCGCACGACTACCCTAATCCAATCTGCATCATATGCATAAGCAGATAAATACTAGTTAGCTACCGCACACTACGCCTTGACGCAGGCCAACAAATGTAGCACGAATACTAACTACCACTTATCTGAAATGACGGAGGGCTACGACAGGTTTTTCTGAAAACCTATTGCGTAATGAACTCGATATCGTTGTAGAATCAAATTATTTTAAAAATGGAGTGCTTTTGAGGCTTTTCTAGTTTTGCTAAAGGAGTCACTCCCGGTGAAGGGATCGTCGGTCCTTTCCTCGTCGAATGAGGTGCGGGATATATCATATATATCACTGTGCAAAGCAAAAACACTTAAAAGCAACCAAAAGACAACCCGAGGGTGTAGCATCTGCCAGTTATTGCTAAAGGAGTCACTCCCGGTGAAGGGATCTCGGTCCTTTCCTTATCGAATAAGGTGCAGGATATATCATATATACCGCTGTGCAAAGCAAGAACTGTAGCTACCTGTTTTATTTTGAAATTCGATTCTACAACATCTTAGGTTTCTTTTATTTCATTAATCTCATTAATGAAGTCCCATCATTTAAGTACCTAAACATCACAGATAGATATGACGTACACTTATGCCATCCACATTCGCCTCGATGTCCCCTCGTGCACCGTTAGGTTAGGTAACAAACGACAGAGCAGGGCAGGGCTAACGCGGGTGTAAAACATAAGTAACGTCTATATAATATATCATATATACTATATACTGTATCTATCACAGAACATCACATGATCACATCACAGATATCGCAGCAGAAGAATCATATGAAATATTGGATATACTAGGACGTCCGTGTTTTCAATACGAGCCAGTATAAAACACGGATTCCACGGTCGTGATGAATAGCCAAACCCACACCCCTAGACCCCTACTAGAGCGGCAAGCAACCCTACCAATTCTGGAGTTAGGTGACCCGGACTCGACTCCTCGAGTTGGTCTCCCACTGGACTCCAGAACCCGGTTACTTGTGCCCTCCTCCTTGGGTCTATCCTAGTGCGGAAAAGTAAATAATATACAAATGGTGACAACATCCGCTACCTGGAAGTGCCCCAATAAAAGAATATTACATACAAGTTTTTACATGAATGAAAATGAAAAACACTCATCTCACATAAAAACCCCCGGCTATTCATAAACGACGATCCAATATAACATATCCAGCAACACATAACATCACATGTCATCAACGTAAGTAAATATACGCATCCCAATTGTCGTTGACATATAGCAACGAAACCGGCGATATCACATATTACACTTACGGTCACAGAAAAGAAAGTGTAAAACTACAACAGTTGGAATCCGTAATCTGCATAGACATCGCATGCCTAATCAAATGAATACCTTAGACATCACATGCCTAACAATTATAAACCCCGCATTTTAGTCTCAAAATCGAAAACACTTTTCAATATTAAGTCGGGTAATTCAACAAGATTCCCGGCATCCTGATCGAATACTCGTCGCAAACTTTAGTAGGCGGCCGCACCCCCGATACCGTCGACGAAGTGCACCAAGGCGGAACACCGCTACCGCGAGCACCCGAACGGATGCTTTCGGTGACGGGGTTCTCCTACAGTCACTTGGTCGGGGCAATGGAGCGAGGCTGTCTATTAAGTTTACCCGGCGAGTATCCGCGTACGCTACGTGATCGCGACGGACTTTTGATCACATCAAAATTCTGTGGCAACTGATCAAGTGAGACTAAACTGCTATGTTTATAACATTCATTTAGTTATCTCATAATTTATTGTGAATTCCAAGTATTGTATCCCATTCCGGATAAATAGAAAATGTTAAACTTTCCGATTGAACATTCGAACACCCAAGTTTTCCCGATACAGCTCAACACATGAAATAAGTCTAACAACATTCAGTTCGTGCCTCAGTACCAACGGTCCAGCCGTAGAAGGGTCAAGCCAACGCCTCACATGTGGCACGCCGTACTGCCCCAAACCCGAAGGTTCAAAGGGCAGTTCAAGACGGTCACATAATCGAGTTAAGGTTTGTTGTCTTCTAGAGGGTCCATCGAGTTACTTGCACTACTTAGAACGTCGTTAAACCACGGATAAATCCAACACTTGGAAATTTCCCGACAGGGGAAAAATTGGGTATTTATATCCGGTCGAACTTTTTAACATATTCTAAAATTTATCCGGAAAACCAAATAGACAAAATTTGATACCCCGATCGAAACACCGAATCCCCAAAACAACTCCAGAAAATTCAACTCTTGAAACAGTATTAAAAATGCCCAGAAAATACAAACAACAGAGGTATGAATTACTGTGGAAAGAACCGTCGCTAATTACTAAAATGTGCCGCGGAACCGCCGCAAATGGGGGGTCAACGCCGCGGTTCCGCGATCAACCTGGGGAATTAGTGGCTCGTTTTTCATAGTAATTCATACAATACCCTGCTGAATTTTTTAAGCACTTTTAATATGGAAAAATCCACGATTTTATAAAATGTCCAGAGAGCATGATTGTGATCGGGATTCGGGTTCGTTCGGACTTCTAATTCCGTCTGGACTTCGCCTAAGGCTCTAGCTAGGCTCTGATACCACTGTAGGGTTCCTAGGCACTCTAGTGAGGTCTCACAAGGCATCGAACATGCTAATTTCAAAAATTAACGGTGCCGAGAGACCCGACTACGGATCGTTTGCTAGATTTCTAGGCAAAAACAATCTAGTTAACAACTTAACTAATGGGATATCGGAAATACAACCTTTGTAGATCCGGTGCTCCACCTCCATAGCTCCGCAACGAAGTCGTCTCCGCTGTCCAAAAGGAATCCGGGCTCTAGAGTCGGCTTCGTCGGAGAAAAAGCGAGCTAGGTCGTCGATGTCCATGCCGAAGATGATCTACGTCGAGGCATCGCTAAATCAAGCTCCACCTTCACCAAGCCCTAAAAACTTGTGAAGGAAACACACTCTACTACTTGGCAAGAGGTAGAGGATGAAGAAATAGGAAGTGGGTAGACTTTAGAATTGGATTTCTCACTCTTTATCATCAATCACCATTGATGACCTTGCTTTCTTCACTTGAAGAAAAATGAAGAAGAAGAAGAAGCTAATTATGATAAGCATAATAAAAATGAGAAAAGAAATTCATTCTTATCATAATTGAACCATAGTTAGGTGTAGAGAATCAATCATGGTTTAGTGGAATGGTTAGGTTAAGCATGAGACAAAAATGGTTGCAATGGTCAAAGTATTCATGAAGCTTCATGAATAAACAAAAGAATGCCACCATTTTCTCATTTCCTTTTCCTTTTGCCAAAAAGAAAAATATTAATAAATAAATAAATAAGTAAATGGTAAACCTTAACCATTCCATTAACCAAGGTTTAATTCTATACACTTAACTAAGAAGGCATGTATCATCAAACATGATACAAGCAAGTGCACAAAATCATATCGCATATGTAATGCGCACATCCGAGCGAGAAAAACCAATTAAAGTGAACCGATACTAGATAATGCAAAGTAATATATCAAATATATAATTATACATTAAATCATTAAATCAACACTTGATTTAACGATCCGGTCATATCGCATATAACCGACTAGTATCCTATGTATCGGCTTATCGAATCAACCTTTGATTCGATAACTAGGGTATATCGCATATAACCTAATCGATACATTCATCGCAAGAATGGAATACGGTATCACATACCCGCATTATTCTCGGTCCCGCACATATCTCATATGCGCTCCTATTTCGTTTCGCTTGAGCCAGGAAACCTCTGTGTAGGACTCTAAAGACTTGTCAATACGCCGGCAGCAGATGATGATCATATCAAGCATCCACAAGCCGCAAGTGGTCTGCTAAACGTAACGGCCATCCGGGTATTGAGCGATCTGAAGATCGACGAGCAAGCCCGCTCACACTCCAGTGAATCCAACCTGTAACACTACCGTACAGTCCGGTCTGATCGTCTGATATGTCGCATATCTCGCCTAGGGGTGGTAAACCTCAGACCCCAATAGCTCGATAAGTCGTGTCGATATGAGGTTTATAACAATTCGAGAAACTACTGGTAACACTTACCAGTAAATCTCAGCAACCCTGGCCAGGGATTTCCTGTTATAGCCAATCGAACACAGCGCAACATCAACTCCCTATACCGGGAGAGACGAATCCCCTCCTATCGCTCATTGCCTCCATGTGACTCGGAACTGTACCCAAAAACCAACGTTTTGCACGCCCTCTTGGACGTGGTAAGATGGAAATCAAAGCACAGTGGGAACCACATAAGACTCTATGACGATCTCGGGTCAACAGACTACTCTGTACCAGTGTCACCAGAGAACTGCCATCTGACGTGAGGTATAATACCATCTGGGAGTTCTCGGCGAGTCCGTCCAGTGTACCCAGTCTCTACTGAGCACCCGTATATCATCTCTGATTTCAAACACTGATGGATATGGGATCATCCATCGCCCATCTGTATGGGTCGAGAAGGTACACGCTAGTCTACTCTGGTATATCGATGCCCCGTCTCGATATACCCACGACTAGGGACTTTGAAGGATGTACTTATGGACTACCATGTCCCCACTAGTATGATCCGCATCATAGTCCAGGTAGTCAAGTACACATCCTAAGGGCTTTACCAACATGTAATAGAGAGACAATCAGTGTACACGTTAAGGTAAAGGTCAACCAGATAGCATACTATCATGTCGAGCAAGAAAGTCCTCCCTATATATGTCCCAGTATCCACTACAATATACATCCAATGTACAGTAATGGCCTCTAGGGCATACATATAACTAACAGGGTCATCATCCTCCATGATGCAATCCTCACTACCGCCATCAATGAGAAAACCATAGTATCTCTCAGGTGGACGAGAAACCCTACTAGATCGGCGGAGAGGCTGGGGTACGTCGGGCACCACTGAATCCTCTGGTTCTACTAAATCGTCAGTTGCAGTTTGTGGTGCTGGAACCTCTTCCAGCTCTACCTCTTTGCCATTAATTTCTTTTGCAAGAAATTCCCTTTCCAAAAAGGTGGCATGTTGAGCAACAAACACTCTTTGTTCCTCAGCTTGGTAGAAAAAATATCCTTGAAAATTCTTAGGATATCCCACAAACTTGCAAAGAACTGATCGTGCCTCGAGTTTGTCCGGATTTTGCTTTTTGACATAGGCCGGACAACCCCATATCTTAATTCGCTTAAAATATGGTCTCTTCCCACTCCATATCTCATATGGTGTGGTAGGTACAGATTTAGATGGAACCAGATTCAATATGAATATGGCTGTCTCAAGCGCATACCCCCAAAAGGAAATAGGTAACTCAGCATTACTCATCATTGAACGCACCATATCTAATAGGGTGCGATTCCTTCGTTCCGATACACCGTTGTGCTGTGGTGTATAAGGAGGAGTAAGCTGAGAGAGAATCCCATTCTCTTTTAGATAATCCAGGAATTCACTGCTTAAGTATTCACCTCCTCGATCAGATCGAAGAACCTTAATACTTTTGCCCGTTTGGTTCTCTACCTCGTGCTTATATTCTTTGAATTTCTCAAAAGCTTCAGACTTGTGTTTCAACAGGAACACATGCCCGTATCTAGAGAGATCGTCAGTGAATGTAATGAAGTAGGAAGAACCATTTCTGGCGTGTGTAGACATTGGACCGCATACATCACTATGCACCAGTCCCAAGAGTTCAGTAACTCTTTCTCCGTGTCCTTTAAACGGAGTTTTGGTCATTTTTCCTTTGAGACATGAATGGCAAGTGTCATAAGATGATAATTCGAATGAATTCAAATATCCGTTCGTATGCAACTTAGCTAGTCGTGTCTCATTGATATGGCCAAGTCTACAGTGCCACAAGAAGGATTCGTTCATTTCTGAGCTTTTCCTTTTGTGTGTGTTTTGTATATTGAAGACTGTTTTTTGATTGAGAATGAATATGCCATTATGTAGCGAGCCTGATGCAATCAACCTTTGATCTAGGAATATGTTCATAACATTATCCTTTACTACAAAATTATAACCTTCTTTACTTAGTAAAGAAACTGATATAATATTGCACATCATGTTCGGTATATAATAGCACTCATTCAGGACTAGTGTATCACCATTTGGTAATACCAGGTGATATATGCCAACTGCTTTGGCTGCAACATTTGCCCCATTTCCTACATGAACGGAATGTTCACCTTTTCTCAGTTCTCTACCTTTTCGCAGCCCATGTAACATCTTACATATGTGGGATCCTGACCCGGTATCTAATACCCAGGACGTAGGGTGAACTGAGAAACAGTTCTCAATGACAAACACACCCGAAGATGATGCATCAACATGCATGTTCTCCGTTTGGGCGGTGTGAGAATCCAGATATTCTCCTGTTTCCTGTTCAGTCTTATAACATTTATAAGATAGAACGGGTCCAACGTTCCCCTGCACAGTATAACATGCGGGTTCGGTCAATACATCCAAATTATTATCTTCATTAAGGCATGAAATGGTCGCTACCGAGAGAGAGAGAGAAGAAAACACTTTAGCGTATGCTCGTGCAAGATCAGATTGGTTATTATCTTATCTAATCAGGATGGCTCCCACTGCTTTTTATCAAATCTTCCTCCAAACCCTAAAAGGAAAGACTAGCCGGGATTAATTACACGCTACAAGTTCGCCAATCTTTCAGCCAGGCCAGTGTCGGTACTTTGAGGGAGGTCCCCCGTGCTTTCGCACGAACCTAATTAATGTAAACCTCGTTTTCCCAGAGGCGTAACCTCGTTAACACCTTTCTAGACACCTACTTGATCGGCTAATTGTAATGTATAAAACTCTCCCAGGAGTAACAATTACTCGCAGTGGGTATCGGGATCCAACTATCTCATAGAAGGTATGCAATCTCATTGCAAATTTCAACACTTGAAATTCCCGATAATATTTTGCCCCAGGCGATCTATGACCTTGACTGAGTCAACAAACCATAGACCGCAAGTAAAGTTCAACCCGTCATTTCCTGATTGAATTAAACCCACCCGCACGATCCTTGACTAAGTCAACAAGGCTGCACGACTACCCTAATCCAATATGCATCATATGCATAAACGGATAAATAGTAATCAGCTACCGCACACTACGCTTTGACTGAGTCAACAAACGCAGCACGAATACTAACTATTACTTATCTGAAATGACGGAGGGCTATGTCAGGTTTTTAAGAAAACCCTTTGCGTAATGAACTTTATATCGTTGTAGAATCAAATGAAGTTTTGAAATGGAGTGATTTTGAGGCTTTTCTAGTTTTGCTAAAGGAGTCACTCCCGGTGAAGGGATCGTCGGTCCTTTCCTCGTCGAATGAGGTGCGGGATATATCATATATATCGCTGTGCAAAGCAAAAACCCAAAAGCAGTCAAAAGCAAACCGAGTGTGTAGCATCTGCCAGTTATTGCTAAAGGACTCACTCCCGGTGAAGGGATCTCGGTCCTTTCCTCATCGAATAAGGTGCAGGGTATATCATATATACCACTGTGCAAAGCAAGAACTGTAGCTACCTGTTTTATTTAAAATTTGATTCTACAACATCTTAGGTTTCTTTCCATTCATTAATCTCATTAATGAAGTCCCATCATTTAAGTACCTAAACATCACAGATAGATATGACGTACACTTATGCCATCCGCATTCGCCTCGATGTCCCTTCGTGCACCGTTAGGTTTGGTAACTAACGACAGAGCAGGGCAGGGCTAGCGCGGGTGTAAAACATAAGTAACGTCTATATAATATATCATATATACTATATACTATATCCATCACAGAATCACAACACAGATATCGCAGCAGAATAAACATATGAAATATTGGATATACTAGGACGTCCGTGTTTTCAATACGAGCCAGTATAAAACACGGATTCCACGGTCGTGATGAATAGCCAATCCCACACCCCTAGACCCCTACGAGAGCGGCAAGCAACCCTGCCAATTCTAGGGTTAGGAGACCCGGACTCGACTTCTCGAGTTGGTCTCCCACTGGACTCCAGAACCCGGTTACTTGTGCTCCCCTCCTTGGGTCTATCCTAATGCGGAAAAGTAAATAATATACAAAGGGTGACAACTTCCGCTACCTGGAAGTTCCCCAAATAAAAGAATATTACATAAAAGTTTTTACATGAATGAAAATGAAAAACACTCATCTCACATAAAAACCCCCGGCTATTCTAACACGACGATCCAATATAACATATCCAGCAACACATAACATCACATGTCATCAACATAAGTAAATATGCGCATCCAAATTGTCGTTGACATATAGCAACGAAACCGGCGATATCACATATTACACTTACGGTCACAGAAAAGAAAGTATAAAACTACAACAATTGGAATCCGCAACTACTTTAGACATCGCATGCCTAATCAAATGAAATACTTTGACATCACATGCCTAACAGATATAAATCCCGCATTTTAGTCTCATTATCGAAAACTCTTTTCAATATCAAATGAAACTAAACCGCTAGATTTATATCATTCATTCAGTTATCACATAACTGTCTGTGAATTCCAATTATTGTATTCCATTCCGGATAAATAGAATATATTAAAATTTCCGATCGAACATTCGAATACCCAAGTTTTCCCGAAACCGTCCAACACATGAAATAGGTTCCAAGACATTCGTTTCATGCCTTAGTACCAACGGTCCAGCCGTAGAAGGGTCAAGCCAACGCCTCACATGTGGCACGCCGTACTGCCCCAAACCCGAAGGTTCAAAGGGCAGTTCAAGACGGTCACATAATCGAGTTAAGGTTTGTTGTCTTCTAGAGGGACCATCGCATTACTTGCACTACTCAGAACGTCCTTAAACCACACAATAATCCAACACTTGGACATTTTACGACAGGGGAAAAGGTGGGTATTTATATCCGGTCGAAGTTTTTAACATATTCAAAAAATTATCCGGAAAGCACTTAGACAAAGTTCGATAATCCGATCGAATCGACGAATCCCAATACAACCCCAGAATTCTCAAACCTGGAGTCAAATTAAAATTCCCAGAAAACTCAGAATAATAAATCAGGTATTACTGTGCAAAGAAGTGTAGCTTACGTCATCAAGGATCCGCGGAACCGCCGCAGAAGCCATGCTTCTGCCGCGGTTCCGCCGCTGCGTTTACTGTTCACAGGAAACTTTTTGCACATAAATTCTTAGATTTTATTTCTGATTTTTTTAAGCAATTTTAATTGACAAAAAACCACAAATTCGAGAAATTTCCAGAGAGCTATTTTGGGGTTGGGTTTTCGGTTCGTCCGGGTTTCAAACTCCGTCTAGACTTCGCCTAAGGCTCTAGCTAGGCTCTGATACCAGTGAAAGGTTCCTAGGCACCCTATAGAGGTCCCACAAGGCATCGAACATGCCAATTTCAAAAAAAATGGTGCCGGGAAACCCTAGACTACAGATCGTTGCTAGAAATCTAGGCGAAAAGTAAACTAGTTAACACTTAACTACTTGGATATGGAAATTACAACCTTTGTAGATCCGGATATCCACCTCCACGGCTCCGCAACGAAGTCTCCTCGCTGTCCATGTCGAACTCCGGGCTCTAACGTCGGCTTCATCGGAGAATCGGGTGAGCTAGGTCGCCGGCTTCGTGTCAAAGACGATCTACGTCGAGGCATCGCAAGTTCAAGCTCCGACTTCACAAAGTGATGAAACTTGTGAAGAAAACACACTCTACAACTTGGCTAGAGGTAGAGGGTGAAGAAATAGGAGGTGGGTTCACTTTAGATTTGGATTTCTCTCACTAGATCTCCAGTTGCCATTAAAGTAGCAAGCTTTTCTTTTGAAGAAGAAGATGAAGAAGATGATAGAATATGATAAAAGTCTTAATCAAAATAGAAAAGAAAATGATATTTATCATATCCTAACCATGGTCATGTGTAGAGAATTGACCATGGTTAGTGGGAGTGGTTAGGTTTAAGTGTGAAGACAAAATAACATCATTAGAAAATGCTTCATGAAGCTTCACCATTCTTCATGATAAATGAAACCATTTTATTTTCATAAAACCATTTAATAAATAATGAATGGATTAAATAATAAGTGAATGAAACATAAACCCTAACCACTCTCATAACCATGGTTCAATTCTTTTACACAAAGTCAAGTCAACATGCATCATCAAACATGATACACTCATGTGCACAAAAGCATATCACATATACAATGTGCAAACCAAGTGAGAAAAATCCGTTTAAAGTGAACCAATACTAGTCAATGCAAAGTAATATATCAAATATATAATTATACATTAAATCATTAAATCAACACTTGATTCAATGATCCGGTCATGTCACACACGACCGACTAGTATTCAATGTATCGGCTTATCGAATCGATCTTCGATTCGATAACTAGGTTATATCGCATACAACCATTCGAAACATTAATCGCGAGAATTAAATACGGTATCACATACACGCATCATTCTCGGTCCCGCACATATCTCATATGCGCTCCTATTTCGTTTCGCTTGAACCAGGAAACCTCTGTGTAGGACTCTAAAGACTCGTCAATACGCCGGTAGCAGATGATGATCATATCAAGCATCCACAAGCCGCAAGCGGTCTGCTAAACGTAACGGCCACCCGGGTATTGAGCGATCAGAAGATCGACGAGCTAGCCCGCTCACACTCCTGCGAATCCGACCAGTAACACTTACCGTACAGTCCGGTCTGTTCGTTTGATACATCGCATATCAAGTCTAGGGGTGGTATACGTCAGACCCCAATAACCGATAAGTCATGCCGAGTCGAGAAACTACTGGTAACACTTACCAGCAAATCTTTGATCAGCCCTGGCCAGGGACTTTCCTGTTACGGCCAATCGAGCACAGCGCAACATCAACCCCCCAATACCGGGAGAGACGAAACCCCTCCTATCGCTCATTGCCTCCATGTGACTTGGGACTGTACCCAAAGACCACCGTTTTGCACGCCCTCATGGACGTGGTAAGGTGGAGATCAAAGCACAGTGGGAATCACACAAGACTCTATGACGATCTCGGGTCTACAGACTAACCTGTACAAGTGTCACCTGAGAACTGCCATTTGACGTGAGGTATAATACCATCTGGGAGTTCTCGGCGAGTCCGTCCAGTGTACCCAGTCTCCACTGAGCACCCGTATACCATCTCTGATGTCAAACACCAATGGATATGGGATCATCCATCGCCCATCTCATGGGTCGAGAAGCGTATGCGCTAGTCTATACTGGTATATCGATGCCCCGTCTCGATACACCCACGACTAGGGACCTTGAAGGATGTACTTATGGACTACCATGTCCCCACTAGTATGATCTGCATCATAGTCCAGGTAGTCAAGTACACATCCTAAGGGCTTTACCAACATGTAACTACAAGACAGTATAAAGAGACTAGTGTACATGTTAAGATAAAGAGTAACCAGATAACATACTATCATATCGAGCAAGAAAGTCATCTCTATATATGTCCAAGCATCCAATATAATATACAACATCTGTACAATACTGGCCTCTAGGGCATACATACAACTAACAATCCCAACGGCGAATGATGAGTCGCTCCTGGTACCATATTCCAGTGCAGCGATGCAGACGCCAGCAAAGTCCCGAAATGTTTTTGGCCCTACGGTCTGGATCATACATCCTGCAAAACCGTATACAATCCACGGGCGTAAAACAATCCCGATCTCTCCAAAAAAAAGGAAAAAAGAAAAAAGAACGATATGTCCACAAGCAAAATGGGCACGGATGAAAACCCGAAAGGGCTCCGTGAGTAAAAACAGCAGGACTGCCGGCGAGTTTGTGAAAACCCGAAAGGGCTCAAACTCGTAAAAAAAAAAGAGAAGAAATGAAATGCACTCGCAAAGTCCTCTCGACTTTGTGAGAAGAAAATTCCCGCGTGAGATCCTTACGACTCACAAAGGAGCAACACACTTAGGGGTCCCCATGACTCCTAAGGAGAAAATACACCTACGGGATCCTTACGACCCGTAGGGAGAAAATGCTTATGTGAGACCCTTACGGCTCACAAAATGGAAAAACCTTTGGTGACAGGGATCTAAACCTGTCTCCTAAGCCACCAATTCCCAAATCCTCTCGGGGCACATGATGAGTTGCTCCTGGCATTATTCCAGTGCAGCAATGCAGATGCCAAATAAACCAAATCCAAATCCTCTCGGGGCACATGATGAGTTTCTCCTGGCATTATTCCAGTGCAGCAATGCAGATGCTAAACAAAAAAAACCAATTCCCAAATCCTCTGATGACAAATGATGATTCGCTCCTGGTACCATATCCCAGTGTAGCGATGCTGATGTCAACCCAAATCAAATCAAATGAACAACCTCCTCGGCTGAATCATGCTTCGTCGTAGAATTTACCCCGTGCCGAAATCATGCTTCGCCTCGGGATAACGACCTCCTCGTCGGAATTATGCTTCGTCTCAGAATACACCCCAAGTCGAAATGATGCTTCGCCTCGGTGTACCTGCCTTCCCTGTCGAGATTATGCTTCGTCTCAGAATTAAGTCAGCCAACAAGCTCTGCGCCGGAATCATGCTCCATCTCAGAATATACCCCGTGTCGAAATCATGCTTCGCCTCGGAATATTTTCCTCCCTTGTCGGAATTATACTTCGCCTAGGAATCTACCTTCGCATCAAAATCATGCTTCGGCCAGAATGTCTGCCGATCATCGGAATGATGCTCCGATCTCTGGAATTATGCTCCGCCCATCGGAATGATGCTCCGATCTCTGGAATTATGCTCCGCCCATCGGAACGATGCTCCGATCTCTGGAATTATGCTCCGCCCATCGGAACGATGCTCCGATCTCTGGAATTATGCTCCGCTCTTCGGAATGATGCTCCGAACCCTGGAATGATGCTCCGATCTCTGGAATCATGCTCCGCTCATCGGAATGATGCTCCGATCCTTGGAATTGTGCTCCGCAAATTGGAATGATGCTCTGCTCATCGGAACGATGCTCCGATCCTTGGAATCATGCTCCGCTCTTCGGAATGATGCTCCGATCCTTGGAATTATGCTCCGTAAATTGGAATGATGCTCCGCTCATCGGAATGATGCTCCGCTCATCGGAACGATGCTCCGATCCTTGGAATCATGCTCCGCTCTTCGGAATGATGCTCCGAACCCTGGAATCATGCTCCGCTCATCGGAATGATGCTCCGCAAATCGGAATGATGCTCCGACCCTGAATCATGCTCCGCTCATCGGAATGATGCTCCAATCCCTGGAATGATGCTCCGATCATCGGAATGATGCTCCGATCCCTGGAATTATGCTCCGCAAATCGGAATGATGCTCCGATCCCTAGAATTATGCTCCACAAATCGGAATGATGCTCCGATCCCTGGAATTATGCTCCGCGAATCAGAATGATGCTCCGATCCCTGGGAATCATGCTCCCCGGGATGATGCTTCGCCTCCGGAAGGATGTTCCACCTCGAAGTTCAGCTTCAAGATCCATCAATTTCATGCACACAACTCAAATGTGCGGTGTGCATTTATTGATGAGGGGGCACTTTGTTGGGGTAAAAATTTACACCCCGTTGACCGATGTCAAAGTCAAGGTCAACCCCCAGCCAGGTGGGCCCAAGCCCAGGTCAAGCGGGCCCCCATGCCCAAGTCGAGCCCTGCGCCAGCCTCTTCCTATGCTAAAATATAGATCATGTAATAATAATTTTCATGTAATTTTTTATACATGAATGTATGCAAAATGGCATAAGCCAAATTTTTGTAAGCCCATGGCTTATGTGCAAAAATGAAATGGCACATAGCATGGGATAGGCAAAAATGCCATTTTTGTAAAGCCCAAGGGGCTATATGTAAATATGTAAGCCTATAAAAGGCAACATGATGATGGAATAAAAAAATAATACACTTTTTCATTCCCCCAAAACTAGGGCTCTTTGTGCCTCCTGCTCCTTCTCCAAGGTTTTAAACCTTCTCATTTCTTTGAATTAAATCAAGAGTTTTACTCTTTCTTTTCCAAAACTAAGTAGTTTTCCACCACAAAACCCACAAAGGGGAACTCAGATCTTCCATCAGATCTTAAAAAGGAGTGATTTTAAAATCTCCTAATTCTTGATCTTCAAGATCCGGCCAAACAACAGGAGGAAGAAGAAGAACCCCCTTCATCAGCTTCAAAACATCCAAGGAGTTTAACTCCATATATATAAAACAACAAATATCTCCTTTTTGAAGCATTGCTTCTGTTTCTTAGGCTAAAAGCCTCCTTTTCTCGCCGGCGCTCAAGCGCAGAGCGCCCGCGTGCCGACACGTGGCACGCTTACGCTCCTGCGCAAGCGCTCGAGCGCAAGTCGCTCCGGTGCCGACACGTGGCGCGCTTGCGCTCCAGCGCAAGCGCTCCAGCGCAAGCGCTCGAGCGCAAGTCGCCCCCCTGCCGACACGTGTTGCGCTTGCGCTCAAGCGCAAGCGCTCGAGCGCAAGTCGCCCCGGTGCCGACACGTGGAGCGCTTGCGCTCCAGCGCAAGCGCTCGAGCGCAAGTCGCCCCCGTTGCCAACACGTGGCGCGCTTGCGCTCAAGCGCAAGCGCCCGAGCGCAAGTCGCCCCCATGCCGACACGTGGCGCGCTTGCGCTCAAGCGCAAATCGCCCCCGTGCTGACACGTGGCGCACTTGCGCTCAAGCGCCCCAGCGCTCAAAGCGCAGAGCGCCCACGTGCCGACACGTGGCACTCTAGCGCCTGAGCGCACAGCACCTAGGCGCACAGCGCCCAAGGTGCTGCCCCACGCATCCTTTGGATGTCTTTTCCCCTTTTTTATACACACATATATATATATATACACATATGTATACATATTTACACATACACATACTCCGCGACAAGTCCCTGTTAGAAAAAAAAGTTCTAACGGGGCGCTGCCCCGCACCCCGCAAGGGGGCTGCTAGTCCCTTGACCCCCAGCCCGCTATCCGGGTAGCGGGACCCCCGTAAAAACTCTGCGTGGCTCCCCGATATATCCAAACCCCCATTTCAAAACACAACACACGTACACTGCACATTGAGTTCGAATGACCATTTTAACCCGTTAATCGGAGGTTCCCTCGCCCCAAAGGCGAGGGGTAATTAACGGCAGCTTAGTCCGCGGCTGCCGGAGATTGGATCCCCACAATCAATAAACCCCGGCCTACCCTAGGCAGGGGGAATCCGTAGTATACGCCTGACAAGCGCGCGCGTATTCCCACCTCAATGGGGTGACGAAAAACACCCTACAGATTCTGGCACGCCCGGTGGGACGAATCTCTCCTCCCATATTTCGGGTTAAGCGTTCATAGCGAACTCAATCAATATACATACCTGTATTTATACTAAAAATAATACTTTTTCATGCAGATTTTCAAGCAATCACCTTCCGACGATGTCTTCGATGATGAACTCAGCTCCTGTCTCCTACACGATGAAGATAGACTCCAGGACGGTCCTTCCGGCCAGTCTCGGGAGACAATGGGAGGAGCCGGTGCTACCATTTGACTCTATTATGTTTATGCCTGTTGGCGCCATCCCAACTCCTCAAGCCCCGGTGACAGACAAACCCGTCTCGAAAGGCAAGAGGCCAAATGTGGTGGTCTCGAAGGCGCCCCAACTCAAACGCAAATCGGTGTTTGAACGACTCTCTCTGGCCCCAGCTAGGGGTAAGGCCATCAACACCAACAAAGCAACAGGGCCTCTCGAGCAAGCTCCAGCGGTACCCCCGACAACTGCTATCCGACAACTGCTATTCGGGTAGCGGGACCCCCGTAAAAACTCTGCGTGGCTCCCGATATATCCAAACCCCCCCTTTCAAACATAACACACGTACACTGCACATTGAGTTCGCCTGACCATTTTAACCCGTTAATCGGAGGTTCCCTCGCCCCAAAGGCGAGGGGTAATTAACGGCAGCTTAGTCCGTGGCTGCCGGAGATTTGGATCCCCACAATCAATAAACCCCGGCCTACCCTAGGCAGGGGAATCTGTAGTATATACGCCTGACAAGCGCGGGCGTATTCCCATCTTAATGGGGTGACGAAAAACACCCTACATGTGGTAGGCACAGTCTTGGAGGGAACCTTGTTCAAAAGATATGCAACTGATTCTAGTGCATAACCCCAGAAGGATCGCGGTAACTCAGCCTTACTCATCATGGAACGAACCATATCCAATAGGGTTCGATTCCGCCTTTCCGATACACCGTTGTGTTGTGGTGTGTATGAAGGAGTAAGCTGAGAGAGAATTCCATTCTCTTTTAAGTAGCCCAGAAACTCGGCACTCAAGTATTCACCACCTCGATCAGATCTCAGTGTCTTGATACTTTTTCCTGTTTGTTTTTCAACTTCATTCTTATATTCCTGAAATTTCTCAAAGGCCTCGGATTTGTGCTTCATCAAGAAGACATGCCCATACCTAGAGAAATCATCTGTGAAAGTAATGAAGAATGAATAACCACTTCGCGCATGTGTAGACATTGGACCACACACATCACTGTGTATGAGTCCCAAGAGCTCACTTGCTCTTTCTCCGTGTCCAGTGAACAGAGTCTTTGTCATCTTTCCTATGAGACAAGATTCACAAGTGGCATAAGACTGATACTCGAACGGATCCAAGTATCCTTCTTTATGTAACTTTGTCAACCGTGTCTCATTAATGTGACCCAGTCTACAATGCCATAGAAAGCATGATTTAATTCCGGAGACTTTCTTTTAAGTGTGTTCTGGACACTGAAGACCTGAGCTTGATTCAAAACATATATACCGTTTTTCAATGTACCTGACCCAATCAGTACTTGATTTAGGTGGATGTTTACTACATCGCTTACAAAAGTAAAATCATATCCTTCCTTAGAAAGTAAGGATACAGATATGATGTTACAAGTCGCACCTGGTACATAAAAACAGTCACGCAGAATCAATATCTGCCCAGTTGTCAGTCCTAGATGATATTCCCCTACGGATACAACATATATGCTCATTCCGTTAGCAACCCTGAGAGTCATATCACCTTTCTTGATAACCCTACGGTTTCTCAGAGCCTGTAACAAATTACAGATATGAGATCCTGATCCGGTATCCAATACCCAGGAAATAGGGTTAACTGACATACAGTTCTCAATTACAAACACACCGAAGCCGAAGCCACAACATGCTTCGAATTCTGGCTACTGGCTTTGCAAGCCCTGCAATCCTTCTGCCCATGTTCATTCCCGTAACAATAGGAACATCCCTCTTTTACTTCATACATTCCCATAACTTCTGCCCTTCCCTTTCTTTCTACTTCCCTGGTTTCCTTCAGGGTAGTAGGTAGAGACTGTTGAACTAAGTCAGCATATGACCCGTTCTTCAACGTGGTCTTCAGGTCCGAGAGCTCAAAAGAGCTGGTCTCTGTAAGGACGTTGCCCCTTACAGATGACCCAATAGCCAACCTCGCTGGAAGTAATTCGTTCGAGATCTCATATCTTGCGATACGAGATTGCTCTCCATATAAAACTTTGTTATGGAGGAAGATAGAAGCTGAGTCCATCTTCTCGTGCTACCTTTGGTATGGACCATCAACTGAGGCTAACACGAGGCACTTGGCTTTCGCACAGTCTTCTTCCGATGTCCTACGGATATCAACATCCATGACAGGGGAAACTGGACCTGAGACGGCAGGGGTTGGATCAGTCAAGAGGTGTCCCAGTTTGTCATGGGCAATGGACATCTGGACAGACCTTTTCCAGTCATAACAGTCAGATTCAGTCATTTTATTATCTAGATGTAACCTAGGTGCGGTCACTGGGTCGCTGCAATTAAGAGAGAGAGAAGAAAACGCTTAGCATGATGCTCTTGCAAGTTTAGATTGGTTTTTAATTTATCTAAACAGGATGGCTCCCACTGTCTCTCGAATCCCTCCTCAAACCATAAAGGAAGAATTAGTCAGGATCAATCTCACCGTACAATACTTGCTTAACCGTTCAGCCAGGCCGATGTCGGTACTTCGAGGGAGGTTTTCCAACGCATTCGCGAAGTTCCTTAATTAAGTAACCTCTTTTCCCTGTGGGCGTAGCCCCGCTAACACCTTCCTAGACAACGACTTGGTTTATAGCATTGATCGTTAAGTGAAAAAGTTCCCGAGGAGTAGCATATACTCACAGTAGGATTGGGATCCAAATATCATCGCATGACAAAACTGAAGGAATCCTACCAGAATCATCACACTCCAAATAGTATGAAGCGCTAGCAAGTTTCAGTACTTTTGAAACTCCCGATGTGGATTTTTGCCCCATGCTCTTATGACCTTGACGAAGGCCAACATATCATAAGTCACATGTCAAGTTCTACCCGTCATTGTCCAGGTTAATTTGAACCCACCCGTACATACCCTTGACGAAGGCCAAAATAGTAGCATGACTGTCCCAAACCAACACATCTATCTATGCTACAGATAAATATTCAGCAGCTACCAATCACTATGCCTTGGCGAAGGTCAAAATACATAGCTTGAATACTACTGAATATTTAACCGAAATGACGGAGGGCTACGATTGGTTTTGGCGAAACCGTGAACGTAGTGAACTTGATATAATCGATGGAACGAGATAGCTTTTAAAAGGAGTGGTTCAAGCTCCGCGTTTAAAATGCTGGTTTTTGAAAGAACCGAGTGGTTTTCAAAGTGTTCCAACGACTTTTACTGGGTTTATTTTCTTGCATTAATTCCAATGTGTCTCATCATTTAAACCTACCATTGCAGAAAACAACCAAAATATGGCGTACACTTATGCCATCCGCATTCGCCACGGGGCCCCGTCATCACCCGTTAGGTTACTTAACTAACGACAGAGCGGGGGCTGGACTAGCGCGGATCAAAACATAAGGAACACCTAAATAGATATCATATATAGATATATAGCAATGATAGCCATTACAGATCACAGATGAACACTATGGATATACTAGGAATCCGCGATTCGTTCGAGCCTGCAAAGAAAAACGGATTACACGGTCGCGATGAATAGCCAAACCCCACCCTAGACCCCTACGGGTGCGGCAAACTACCCGCCAAGTACCCGAAGCGAAGCAACCTCCCTCAACACCGTGAGTAGGCCACTCGGCACTTCAAGATACCCGGTAGTTTGTGCACCCCACCTTGGGTCTATCCTAGGAACAAAAACAGTAAAAAGAAATTATACAATGACGGCTACAACGCCAACCCCGGTTGTGCGGCCAAACAAATAATATTACATCAATTTACAAATTTTACAATGAATGAAAGAAAAATAAACTCTAATCTCACACCATTCCCGGCTATTCATCCGTGACAATCCAACGAGTTCATATACACAAACCAACAACACTACAGATCACAGATATGTATAACCCCCACTAATCGACGTATAGCGATTAGCGGATGTTCAATACATATATCACATCACAGATAATATTCATTAGCCAAAGAGTACGGAATATCGATCAAAATACGGATTTGTAACCACCCCAAAAGTCATTTTGTTCTCTGGACAATCTGGGTAGAAACAACATGTATTAAAAATCCGAAAACAACCAAATAAGAACACTGCAGCAAAACGGAGTCGCGGCCGAGTCAACTCGGCCGCGGATCCGTGGCCAAACCCATGGTTTGGCCGCGTTTCCGCGGTGAGTTGGCCGAGTCAGAGGCTCAGTTTGGCTGTGTTCTATAAAAACTCTGAGACGAATTTTCATGTATGTTAAATTATTTTTACAGGAGTATAAAAATTCGACAGAAACATGGTTTTTCCCGGACTTGTTTTGTGATTTTTTCCGATCGATATTCTTAACACTTTGCTAACTTGCTAGTTTATGTTTAGCTAGGCTCTGATACCACTGTAAGTCCACGTTGCTCACCCCGGTTCTTACGGGGAGGCGGAAACGGCGAAAAACAATAATTTTGGCGCAAGGCAACATGGACTCTAAAGCAAGGATCTTGGCTAAACTAGAAACTAGCAAACAAGAAGAGTCTTTAACTACTATGCTGTAGAAAATATACCTCACGAAATCGGTCCTTCGGGTCTTCTCTCCGCTGTCCAGCTCGTCCATCCACGCTCCGAGGGTCGATCCGGATCTTGGTCACCTCCGCGGCCTTCTTGAGTCGAAGACGATCCAACCGAGAGTTGTACACCGAGCTCCACCTCAAGCCGAGGCAACTAGGGCAACGAGATCGCTAATCTAGATACCCTAGGTTGTGTAGAAGAGAAAGATGGAAGTGTTTGTCTATGTGGATTCTTTTTCTCTCAACACATGAGATCAAAAGAATTTTCAAGAGGAGGAAGATGAAGGAGAAAACATAGCAACCATGGAGCTTTTCTTTTCTTCTCATTTCAAGAGAGAGAATGAGAAGAGAATAATGAAAAGATTAACTAAGGAAAATGAACCATGGTTGCAATAATACACACTATCATCATTACTAATCTTATCATGATAAAGTTGATGGCTACAAATTGAATTGACCATTTTCATAACTCAAGAATTAAAATCAAGGAAGAGTGTGGACCTCTCTTGAAGGTCAATGGTCAACACGGTCAACGGGTCAACAAAGTCAAGAGAGGTCTAGGTGGTCAAATGGTCAATGCAATTAGCCATCAGTAATCTATCACTAAAAGGATTAGTAAACAATGTCTCCGGCTCATAATGGTTTTGACCAAACGAATTGTCAAAACCCTAATGAGTCTGCCACATTACGGTTTTGGCCGAACCAACTGCCAAAACCCTAATGGGGCACCTCCTCCTTTATCGCTCCTCAAAACTGTGCATACACACCCGCATCCACATTCCGTAGAATGCGAATGCACAGAAGACAAAACAAATCCATCCGTACAATACTAGGATCTGGCTTAAACCAAAGCCCACTAGTATTGCGTGCCCGAACAGCATACGCACACAAGTGCACGTAAGTGATCGTAGCCCTGCCGTAAAACCATACGGCCTCTACACGTTTCGCTCAGTGCAGGGAAACTCTCTGTGTGGGACTCTAAAGACTCGACACTACGCTGGCAGTGGGTTTAACCACAGACCGCAAGCGGCACTAGCTGTACGTAACGGTCCCCAGGTAGATGTCGATAAGAAGGCCGATGAGGTAAACCCATCCGAACTCCTACTGAGCCTGTATGTGACAATCTCCGTACAGTCCGGTCTGTTCGTCTGATACATCGATTGGCGGGCCTAGGGGGGCGGTGAACGTCAGTCCCCTAATAGCGGTACAAGTCGTGTCGGAGTGTAGCCTAGAACACCCTGAGATAACACTGGTAACCTACCAGTATATCTCGCTTGCCCTGGCCAGGGACTACTTGTGTAATGGCTCTCCTAGACACAGCACGATGTCAACCTCCAATACCGGGAGAGACGAATCCTATCTAACCGTCACTAGCCTCCAAGTGCTTCGGGACTGCACCCAACTACTACCTGTTTGCACTACTCCTTTGAGCCGTGGTAGGGTAGTAATTTAAGTACAGTGGGAACATACTTGAGGCGAAGTGACAGTGTCAAGTCGGCGGACTAAGCTGTACTCATGTCACTTGGGAACTGATAACTGACGATAGGTATAATACCAACCAACAGTTCCCGACGAGTCCTGTCCAGTGTACTCGTAACCTAATGAGCACCCGCATACTATCTCAAGTATGACGTACTGACGGCCGTGGAACAGACCGTCTCCCCCGCTGGGATGAGAAGCGCATACGCTAGTCTACTCCGGAGTATCGATGCCCTGTCTCGATAGTCCTACGACTAGGGACCTGTATAAGGATGTGCTTATGGATTACCCAGCCCCCACGAGTGTGAGCGCCATCACAACGCTAGTAATCAAGCAAAGATACTAAAGGCTCTACTAATATGTATATAAGCGATATGCTAAAAGAAACACATGCACATTTTGAAGTAGAGACAAACCAAGTAGCATACTGCCATTTTGAGCAAGATTGTCTATACAACTGTGAATATCCCAAGCTTCCATTAAGTAATATAAAACCTAGTATGATACAGTAATGGCCTCTAGGGCATATACACTAACAGATCCGTACACCGCAAAGAGTTGAAGACGAAGGAGTTCAAGAAAGGTATAGCCCCCTAACCGAGTAGGTAAAACTTCTAGTTAGGTTGTTAGATAGTTGTTTAATAAAGATCCGTACTTTGAGTCCATGTTACCACCTCTTGAAAAATCGTTTTTCATCATTTCCGCAAGCCCGTAAGTACCGGGAGAGGTAACGTGGACTTACAGTGGTATCAGAGCCTAGTTAAACACTATCTAACATGTTATCAAAGTAACTAGAGATTCGATCGGAGAAAAAGTCGCGAAATACGCCCGGAATGCCTACTTTCTGCCGAATTTTTTTCTGTTCCAAAAAATGATAAATCTTATCTTAAAATTCGGCTCAGGATTTTTAGAAGAAACTGTAGAAAAATGGTCCACTGAACCGATCAACGCGCCGCGGAACCGCGGCGGGAGACTGCTCCCGCCGCGGATCCGCGGCCGAGTTGACTCGGCCGTGGGCGTTTTTCTCACAGTTTGTTCAGTGGGGTATTTTGGGATTTTTACAATATGATTTTTCTGCCCAGATTTTCCAGAAAGCAAAATTTGTTTTTGAGGCTTAAAAATCCGTATTTTGATCGAACTTCTAAAGAATTAAAGCTAACGGGTTATATCTATGATGTGATATATGTATTGAACGTCCGCTAATCGCTATACGTCGATTAGTGGGGGTTATACATATCTGTGATCTACAATGTTGATGGTATGTGTATATGAATTCATTGGATTGTCGCGGATGAATAGCCGGGAGGTTGTGAGATGAGAGTTTTCTTTTCTTTCAATTCATGTAAATTTGTAATTGATGTAATATTATTTTATGGCCGCACAACCGGGATGGGGTTGTAGCCGTCATTGTATAATTTCTTTTACTGTTTTTGCTCCTAGGATAGACCCAAGGTGGGGTGCACAAACTACCGGGTATCTCGAAGTGCCGAGTGGCCTACTCACGGTGTTAAGGGTGGTTGCTTCGCTTCGGGTACTTGGCGGGTAGTTTGCCGCACCCGTAGGGGTCTAGGGTGGGGTCTTGGCTATTCATCGCGACCGTGTAATCCGCTCTTCGTTACAGGCTCGTACGGATTGCGGATTCCTAGTATATCCAATGTGTTCATCTGTGATCTAGAATGGCTATCATTGCATGTGACGAATGTGTATATCTATATATGATATTATTTAGGCGTTGCTTATGTTTTGCATCCGTGCTAGTCCAGCCCCCGCTCTATCGTTAGTTAAGTAACCTAACGGGTAATGACGGGGCCCCGTGCGAATGCGGATTGCATAAGCGTACGTCATATTTTCGTTGTTTTCTGCAATGGTAGGATTAAATGATGGGACGCATTAAAATTAATGCAAGAAAAATAAACCATGTAAAAATCGTTGGAACACTTTCAAAACCACTCGGTTTCTTTTCAAAATGAACTTTTAAACGCGGAGCTTAAGCCACTCCTTTTAAAAGCTATCTCGTTCCATCGATTATATCAAGTTCACTACGTTCACGGTTTTGCCAAAACCATCCGTAGCCCTCCATCATTTCAGTTAAATATTGGGTAGTATTCAAGCTATGTATTTTGACCTCACGCCAAGGCAAAGTGATTGGTAGCTGTCGGATATTTATCTGTTGCATAGATAGAATGCGTTGGTTTGAGACAGTCGTACTGCCATTTTGGCCTACGTCAAGGGTAGGTACGGGTGGGTTCAAATTAACCTAGATAATGATGGGAAGAACTTGACATGTGACTTATGACATTTTGACCTCACGCCAAGGTCATAAGAGCATGGGGCAAAAATCCACATCGGGAGTTTCAAAAGAACTGAAACTTGGTAACTCTGCATACCATTTGGAGTATGATGATTCTGTTAGTATTCCTTCAGTTTTGTCACGCATTGATATTTGGATCCCGATCCTACTGTGAGTATATGCTACTCCTCGGGAAATTTCTCACTTAATGATCAATGCTATAAACCAAGTAGGTGTCTAGAAAGGTGTTAGCAGGGCTACGCCCCCAGGGAAAAGAGGTTATTTAATTAAGGAACTTCGCGAAAGCGTTGGAAAACCTCCCTCGAAGTACCGACACCAGCCTGGCCGAACGGTTAAGCAAGTATTGTACGGTGAGATTGATCCTGACTGATTCTTCCTTTTTTGGTTTGAGGAGGGATTCGAGAGACAGTGGGAACCATCCTGTTTAGACAAATTAAAAACCACTCTAAACTTGCAAGAGCATCATGCTAAAGTGTTTCTTCTCTCTCTCCTAATTGCAGCGACTAAACATCATGACCGGACTTAAGTTACTACTAGATAAAAACATACTGACATGGCCAAACTACAAAGATTGGCTCAGGAATGTCAAAATAGCAATCACTTATGACAAGTTGGGGTATCTCCTTACCACCAAAGCTCCCCCTGTCCCAGGTCCCAAAACCAGCGTCGCGGATAGGGAAATCCATAAGACCTGGGAAATCGATTGCGCGAAGGCCAAGTGCCTCGTGCTTGCCTCTATGGACAATGAACATCAGAGGAGGCACGAGAATATGGACCTCGAATCCATATTTCTCCATACAAAAGAACTGTATGGAGAGCAATCTCGTATCGCCAGATACGAAGTGTCGAAAAAGCTATTTTCGGCAAGGTTGGCCATCGGATCATCGGTAGCGGAACACGTGCTTAAGATGATTGGCTTCATTGAGGAGCTCGCGGACCTTGGGACCACGTTAGAGAACGAGCTCTACATGGACTTGATTCTCCAGTCCCTTCCTTCCACTTACGCCCAGTTTATCCTGAACTTCAACTTGCAAGAAAAAGAAGTTGAACTTTCAGAACTCCACAATATGCTGAGGAGTGCAGAGGGCGCCCTACAGAAAGGTAGGGAAACATCCACTTTGTTTGTAGGAGGATCTTCCTCTTCTAGGTCTAAGGCGAAAGCCAAGGGAAAGAAGAAGAAAGCCCCCGCCAAACCAAGGGGCGGTGTTAGTAAAGTGGATACGAAGGGAAAGACAAAAGCAACAATGGTAGCGGGAAAGCTTGTGGGAAAGGAAGAATGCTTCTACTGTCACAAGAGTGGACACTGGAAAAAGGATTGCAGGGCTTGGAAGACCGGAACCCCGGATCTGAAGCAAGTTGAGGCTTCACCTTCAGGTGTGTATGTTATTGAAAACCGTCTATCAAGAAACTCTACTTCCTGGGTATTGGATACCGGATCAGGATCTCATATCTGTAATTCTTTGCAGGTGTTGAGAAAGCGTAGGGTTTTGAAGGCAGGTGATATGATCCTCAGAGTTGCAAACGGAGCTAGCAAGGATGCTGAGTCCGTGGGGGACTATCACCTGGGGTTGTCAGATGGACAAGTTTTGGTTTTTTCGTAATTGCTATTTTGTACCCAATGCAACTTGTAATATCATTTCTGTATCTTTTTTTTATCTAAATAAGGTTATGAATTTGCATTTGTAAGAAATGTTGTAAACATTCACCTTAATCAAGTTTTGATTGGGTCAGGTACATTAAGAAATGGTATATACGTACTAAACCAACCACCGATTTTCAATGTCCAGAATACACACAAAAGAAAGTCTCCGGAAACAAACAAGGCTTTCTTATGGCATTGTAGACTGGGTCACATCAATGAGAGAAGGTTGACGAAGTTTCATACAGAAGGATATTTGGATCCGTTCGAATATCAATCGTATGCCACTTGTCAATCCTGTCTCAAAGGAAAGATGACAAAGACTCCGTTCACTGGACACGGAGTAAGAGCGAGCGAGCTCTTGGGACTCGTACACAGCGACATGTGCGGTCCAATGTCTACACATGCGCGAAGCGGTTATTCTTACTTCATTACTTTTACGGATGACTTTTCAAGGTACGGATATGTCTTCTTAATGAAACATAAATCCGAAGCCTTTGGAAAATTCCAGGAATATAACAATGAAGTAGAAAAACAAACAGGTAAAATTATCAAGACACTGAGATCTGATCGAGGTAGTGAATACTTAAGTGCCGAGTTCCTGGATTACTTTAAAGAGAATGGAATTCTCTCTCAGATTACTCCTCCATACTCTCCGCAGCATAACGGTGTATCGGAGAGACGGAACCGAACCCTATTGGATATGGTACGGTCCATGATGAGTAACGCTGAGTTACCGCGATCATTCTGGGGATATGTACTAGTATCAGCTGCATAACTTTTGAAACGAGTTCTAACTAAGACTGTGCCTACCACACCATATGAGATATGGAGTGGGAAGAAACCCTATCTTCAATATCTGAAGATCCGGGGATGTCCGGCTTTTGTCAAAAAGCAGCATGCGGACAAACTCGAGGCACGCTCAGTACTGTGCAAGTTTGTGGGATACCCAAAGAACTCCAGGGGGTATCTCTTCTATTACGCAGAGGAACAAAAGATCATTGTTTCTCGTAATGCCCGTTTTCTGGAACACCAGTTCTTAGAAAAGGAAACAAGTGGGAGCGAAATAGAACTGGAAGAAATTCCAGAACCACAGACTATTACTGAAAGCTTAGTAGAACCAGAGGGTTCAAAAGAACATGACATTGCTGCGCCGCTCCGCAGGAGTAGGAGGCAGTCTCATCCGCCCGAGAGATACTACGGTTTTCTTATAGACGGCGATAGAGAAGATTGCATCATTGATAGAGATGAGCCGACTAGCTTCCAGCAGGCCATTTAGAGCGTTGACTGGGTAAAATGGCTGGATACAATGCGGACCGAAATGGAGTCCATGTACACCAACAAATTATGGACGTTGTACCTTGCTCCAAATGCGGTAAAACCCGTAGGATGCAAGTGGATCTTCAAAAGGAAGATTGGTGTAGATGGATAGCTTGAGACCTATAAAGCTAGACTGGTTGCAAAGGGTTTTCGTCAAAGACCTGGTTTGGACTATGACGAGACCTTTTCTCCAGTAGCTATGCTGAAATCCATTCGGATCCTTCTTGCCATTGCTGCCTTCCACGATTATGAGATTTGGTAGATGGACGTAAAGACCGTTTTTCTGAATCGAAATTTAGAAGAGTGTGTCTATATGGACCAGCCAGAGGGTTTCATTCAGACTGGGAGCAGCGGAAAGGTGTGCAAGTTGCTTAAGTCCATCTACGGACTAAAGCAGGCATCGCGGAGTTGGAACATCTGTTTTGATGAGACAGTCAAAGAATTTGGATTTATCAAAAATCCAGATGAACCATGCATCTATAGTAGATTTGTAGCAAGAACTGTCGTATTCCTCATATTGTAGGTGGATGACATTCTTCTGGTAGGAAATGACATTCTTATGCTACAATCTGTCAAGGGATTCTTGTCACACAGGTTCTCCATGAAATACCTGGGTGATGCCTCGTACATTCTGGGGATCCGGATCTTTCGTGACAGATCCAAGAGGATATTAAGACTTTCACAGTCCAGGTACATCGACACCATACTGAAAAGATTCAGTATGGAAGATTCCAAGCGCGGTAATCTACCGGCTTGTCACGGGATCACCCTCTCCAAAGAGATGTCTCCCAAGACTAATTTGGAAAGGGATCGCATGTCTATTATACCCTATGCTTCTGCGGTAGGCTCTATAATGTATGTGATGTTGTGTACCAGACCGGATGTAGCTTATGCACTGAGTGTGGTAAGCCGGTATCAGTCAAACCCTGGGGAGAAACACTGGATAGCGGTAAAGAACATTCTCAAGTACCTGAGAAGGACTAAGGAGATGTTCTTGGTGTATGGCGGAAAAGACCTCCAGATCGAGGCCTTTGCTGACTCCAGCTTCCAGAGTGACATGGATGATTCCAAGTCGATGTCGGGTTATGTCTTTACCCTCAATGGAGGGGCAGTGTGTTGGAAGAGTTCCAAACAGGAAACCTTTGCTGACTCGACGATGGAAGCGGAATATATCGCTGCTGCAGATGCCGCAAAAGAAGTCGTCTGGATAAGGAAGTTCTAAACTGAACTTCAGGTGGTTCCGTCCATTGTTGATCCAATACCTCTGTATTACGATAACAACGGGGCTATAGCTTTAGCGAAGGAACCCAGGTCCCATCCGAAGTCCAGACACATCTTGAGGCGGTATCACCTGATCAGGGAGATCGTACAGGAGATCGAGGTTCGCAGAGTTTCTACGGAAGATAACACTGCTGATCCACTCACGAAGGCCTTACCCGAGACTCAGTTCGAGCGGCTGATCGAGATGATAGGTCTTCGATACGCCAGTACATGGCCTTAGTGCAAGTGGGAGATTGTTAGTGTATATGCCGTAGAGGCCATTACTGTATCATACTAGTTTGTATATTACTTAATGGAAGCTTGGGATATTCACCTTGTATAGACAATCTTGCTCAATATATTAGTTTGCTACTTGGTTTGTTTCTGCTTTAATGTGTACATGTGTTTATTTTAGTATATCACCTATACACATTAGTGGAGCCCTTAGGATCTTTGCTTGATTACCAGCGTTGTGATGGCAGTCAAACTAGTGGGGGCTGGGTAATCCACAAGCACATCTTTATGCAGGTCCCTAGTCGTAAGACTATCGAGACAGGGCATCGATACTCCGGAGTAGACTAGCGTATGCGCTTCTCATCCCAGTATGGGAGACGGTCTGTCCCACAGCCGTCAGTACGTCATACTTGAGATAGTATGTGGGTGCTCGTTAGGTTACGAGTACACTGGAAAAGACTCGTCGGCAACTGTTGGTTGGTACTATACCTATCGTCAGTTATCAGTTCCCAGGTGACATGAGTACAGCTTAGTCCGCTGACTTGACACTGTCACTTCGCCTCGAGTGTGTTCCTACTGTACTTAGATTACTACCCTACCACGGCTCAAAGGAGTCATGCAAACAGGTAGTAGTTGGGTGCAGTCCCGAAGCACTTGGAGGCAATGACGGTTAGACAGGATTCGTCTCTCCCGGTATTGGGGATTGACATCGCGCTGTGTCTAGGAGAGCCATTACACAAGTAGTCCCTGGCCAGGGCAAGCGAGATATTCTGGTAGGTTTCCAGTGTTATCTCAGGGTGTTCTGGGCTACACTCCGACACGACTTGTACCGCTATTAGGGGACTGACGTTTACCGCCCCTAGGCCCGCCATGCGATGTTATCAGACGAACAGACTGGACTGTACGGAGATTGTCACATTCAGGCTCAGTAGGAGTTTAGATGGGTTTCACCTCGTCCGTCTTCTTGTCGGCATCTACCTGGGGACCGTTACGCACAGCTATTGCCACCTGCGGTCTATGGTTAAACCCACTGCCAGCGTAGTGTCGAGTCTTTAGAGTCCCACACAGAAAGCTATTCACCTTTAGGCAAAAGAGTAGAGGTCGCATGGTTTTGCGACAGGTCGCATGGTTTTGCGACAGGGTTCGATCACATCCGTGCACTTGTTCACGTTTAGTGTCCGGACAGTCAACACTAGCGGGCTTTGGTTTAAGGCAGATCCTAGTGTACGTTTTGGTATTGGTTTTATCTCGTTTGTATTCGTGTTCCTTGGAACGCGGATGCGGGTACGTATGCACAGTTGACAGAGAGACAGAGGTAGAGGATTCTCATTGGGGTTGTTGACTGTTGACAGTTGACCATTGACTTTTGCTAAACCCTAATGAGAATAAGAAATATAATTAACAATAATATTAATTAAGTATTATAGTGACATGGTTGTTGAGGGGTTGAATTTGTTGACTTGTTGACTTTGTTGACCGGTTGACTAGGTTGGACTAGTTGACCATCATCATTACAATGGTTATCATTTCATGGCAAATACTTTTGCTTGCTTGTTTCTTTTTGCAAAATGAGTGCATGAAATGATATGGCCATTTTGACATGAACCATCACATAATACTTGATTACTATTATTTGTTATGATGGTTTTGGATTATGTGAGCTTGGATGGCAAAAGACTTACTCATTCTCTCATTTGCTTTCTCTCTCTTGCTTGAGCTCTCCCTCTTGCTCTTCCTCTTGCTCTCTCTCTAGCTTAAGGCAACTCCCTCTCATGAGTTGAGAAACATTGCCTTAGAGATAAAAGGAAACCCATATCACTTCTCTACTCATCCTAGTTCACAAGGTTTAGCAAACCAAGTGTTCTAGTTTCTTCTAGTTTGAAGAAGAAGCCAAAGGTAGAAGCTTTCAGGTGGATCCATCTTCGGCGCAAGGAGACAACGAGGTGAGGCCGATCCGTACACCGCAATGAGTTGAAGACGAAGGAGTTCAAGAAAGGTATAGCCCCCTAACCGAGTAGGTAAAACTCCTAGTTAGGTTGTTAGATAGTTGTTTAACAAAGATCCGTATTTTGAGTCCATATTACCACCTCTAGAAAAATCGTTTTTCATCATTTCCGCAAGCCCGTAAGTACCGGGAGAGGTAACGTGGATTTACAGTGGTATCAGAGCCTAGTTAAACATTATCTAACATGTTAGCAAAGTAACTAGAAATTCGATCGGAGAAAAAGTCGCGAAATACGCCCGAAATGCCTACTTTCTGCCGAATTTTTTTTCTGTTGCAAAAAATGATAAATCTTATCTTAAAATTCGGCTCAGGGTTTTTAGAAGAAACTGTAGAAAAATGGTCCACTGAACCGATCAACGCGCCGCGGAACCACGGCTGAAGCCTACTCCCGCCGCGGATCCGCGGCCGAGTTGACTCGGCCGTAGGCGATTTTTCTCAAAGTTTGTTCAGTGGGGTATTTTTGGATTTTTACAATATGATTTTTCTGCCCAGATTTTCCAGAAAGCAAAATTTGTTTTTGGGGCTTAAAAATCTGTATTTTGATCGAACTTATAAAGAATTAAAGCTAACGGGTTATATCTGTGATGTGATATATGTATTGAACGTCCGCTAATCGCTATACGTCGATTAGTGGGGGTTATACATATCTGTGATCTGCAATGTTGATGGTATGAGTATATGAATTCATTGGATTGTCGCGGATGAATATCCGGGGGGTTGTGAGATGAGAGTTTTCTTTTCTTTCAATTCATGTAAATTTGTAATTGATGTAATATTATTTTATGGCCGCACAACCGGGATGGGGTTGTAGCCGTCATTGTATAATTTCTTTTACTGTTTTTGCTCCTAGGATAGACCCAAAGTGGGGTGCACAAACTACCGGGTATCTCGAAGTGCCGAGTGGCCTACTCACGGTGTTAAGGGAGGTTGCTTCGCTTCGGGTACTTGGCGGGTAGTTTGCCGCACCCGTAGGGGTCTAGGGTGGGGTCTTGGCTATTCATCGCGACCGTGTAATCCACTCTTCGTTACAGGCTCGTACGGATTGCGGATTCCTAGTATATCCAATGTGTTCATCTGTGATCTGGAATGGCTATCATTGCATGTGACGAATGTGCATATCTATATATGATATTATTTAGGCGTTGCTTATGTTTTGCATCCGCGCTAGTCCAGCCCCCGCTTTGTCATTAGTTAAGTAACCTAACGGGTAATGACGAAGCCCCGTGCGAATGCGGATGGTATAAGCGTACGTCATATTTTCGTTGTTTTCTGCAATGGTAGGATTAAATGATGGGACGCATTAAAATTAATGCAAGAAAAGTAAACCAAGTAAAAGTCGTTGGAACACTTTCAAAACCACTCGGTTTCTTTTCAAAAAGAACTTTTAAACGCGGAGCTTAAGCCACTCCTTTTAAAAGCTATCTCGTTCCATTTATTATATCAAGTTCACTACGTTCACGGTTTTGCCAAAACCATCCGTAGCCCTCCATCATTTCAGTTAAATATTGGGTAGTATTCAAGCTATGTATTTTGACCTCACGCCAAAGCATAGTGATTGGTAGCTGCCGGATATTTATCTGTTGCATAGATAGAATGCGTTGGTTTGAGACAGTCGTACTGCCATTTTGGCCTATGTCAAGGGTAGGTACGGGTGGGTTCAAATTAACCTGGATAATGATGGGAAGAACTTGACATGTGACTTATGACATTTTGACCTCACGCCAAGGTCATAAGTGCATGGGGCAAAAATCCACATCGGGAGTTTCAAAAGAACTGAAACTTGCTAGCGCTGCATACCATTTGGAGTGTGATGATTCTGGTAGGATTCCTTCAGTTTTGTCACGCAATGATATTTGGATCCCGATCCTACTATGAGTATATGCTACTCCTCGGGAAATTTCTCACTTAACGATCAATGCTATAAACCAAGTAGGTGTCTAGAAAGGTGTTAGCGGGGCTACGCCTCCAGGGAAAAGAGGTTATTTAATTAAGGAACTTCGCGAAAGCGTTGGAAAACCTCCCTCGAAGTACCGACACCAGCCTGGCCGAACGGTTAAGCAAGTATTGTACGGTGAGATTGATCCTGACTAATTCTTCCTTTTTTGGTTTGAGGAGGGATTCGAGAGACAGTGGGAGCCATCCTGTTTAGACAAATTAAAAACTACTCTAAACTTGCAAGAGTATCATGCTAAAGTGTTTCTTCTCTCTCTCCTAATTGCAGCGACTAAACATCATGACCGGACTTAAGTTACTACTAGATAAAAACATACTGATATGGCCAAACTACAAAGATTGGCTCAGGAATGTCAAAATAGCAATCACTTATGACAAGTTGGGGTATCTCCTTACCACCAAAGCTCCCCCTGTCCCAGGTCCCAAAACCAGCGTCACGGATAGGGAAATCCATAAGACCTGGGAAATCGATTGCGCGAAGGCCAAGTGCATCGTGCTTGCCTATATGGACAATGAACATCAGAGGAGGCACGAGAATATGGATCTCGAATCCATATTTCTCCATACAAAAGAACTGTATGGAGAGCAATCTCGTATCGCCAGATACGAAGTGTCGAAAAAGCTGTTTTTGGCAAGGTTGGCCGTCGGATCATCGGTAGCGGAACACGTGCTTAAGATGATTGGCTTCATTGAGGAGCTCGCGGACCTTGGGACCACGTTAGAGAACGAGCTCTACATGGACTTGATTCTCCAGTCCCTTCCTTCCACTTACGCCCAGTTTATCCTGAACTTCAACTTGCAAGAAAAAGAAGTTGAACTTTCAGAACTCCTCAACATGCGGAGGAGTGCAGAGGGCACCCTACAGAAAGGTAGGGAAACATCCACTTTGTTTGTAGGAGGATCTTCCTCTTCTAGGTCTAAGGCGAAAGCCAAGGGAAAGAAGAAGAAAGCCCCCGCCAAACCAAGGGGCGGTGTTAGTAAAGTGGATAGGAAGGGAAAGAAAAAAGCAACAAAGGTAGCGGGAAAGCTTGTGGGAAAGGAAGAATGCTTCTACCGTCACAAGA
This sequence comes from Agapanthus africanus, assembly GCA_030015575.1. NCBI lineage: Eukaryota > Viridiplantae > Streptophyta > Magnoliopsida > Asparagales > Amaryllidaceae > Agapanthus > Agapanthus africanus. Next base: position 310,124,656 of record JASDDO010000008.1, on the reverse strand, counting down.
GTGGACACTGGAAAAAGGATTGCAGGGCTTGGAAGACCAGAACCCAGGATCTGAAGCAAGTTGCGGCTTCAGCTTCAGGTGTGTATGTTATTGAAAACTGTCTATCAAGAAACTCTACTTCCTGGGTATTGGATACCGGATCAGGATCTCATATCTGTAATTCTTTACAAGTGTTGAGAAAGCGTAGGGTTTTGAAGGCAGGTGATATGACCCTCAGAGTTGCAAACGGAGCTAGCATGGATGCTGAGTCCGTGGGGGACTATCACCTGGAGTTGTCAGATGGACACGTTTTGGTTTTGCGTAATTGCTATTTTGTACCCAATGCAACATATAATATCATTTCTGTATTTTTATTATCTAAATAAGGTTATTAATTTGCATTTGTAAGAAATGTTGTAAACATTCACCTTAATCAAGTTTTGATTGGGTCAGGTACATGAAGCAATGGTATATACGTACAAAACCAACCACAGATTTTCAATGTCCAGAATACACACAAAAGAAAGTCTCCGGAAACAAACAAGGCTTTCTTATGGCATTGTAGACTGGGTCACATCAATGAGAGAAGGTTAACGAAGTTTCATACACAAGGATATTTGGATCCATTCGAATATCAATCGTATGCCACTTGTCAATCCTGTCTCAAAGGAAAGATGACAAAGACTCCGTTCACTGGACACGGAGTAAGAGCGAGCGAGCTCTTGGGACTCGTTTACAGCGACGTGTGCAGTCCAATGTCTACACATGCGCGAAGTGGTTTTTCTTACTTCATTACTTTTACGGATGACTTTTCAAGGTACAGATATGTCTTCTTAATGAAACATAAATCCGAAGCCTTTGGAAAATTCCAGGAATATAAGAATGAAGTAGAAAAACAAACAGGAAAAGTATCAAGATACTGAGATCTGATCGAGGTGGTGAATACTTAAGTGCCGAGTTCCTGGATTACATAAAAGAGAATGGAATTCTCTCTCAGCTTACTCCTCCATACTCTCCGCAGCATAACGGTGTATCGGAGAGACGGAACCGAACCCTATTGGATATGGTAAGGTCCATGATGAGAAACGCTGAGTTACCGCGATCATTCTGGGGATATACACTAGAATCAGCTGCATACCTTTTGAACCGAGTTCTAACTAAGACTGTGCCTACCAAACCATATGAGATATGGAGTGGGAAGAAACCCTATCTTCAATATCTGATGATTTGGGGATGTCCTGCTTTTGTCAAAAAGCAGCATGCGGACAAACTCGAGGCACGCTCTGTACTTAGCAAGTTTGTGGGATACCCAAAGAACTCCAGGGGGTATCTCTTCTATTACGCAGAGGAACAAAAGATCATTGTTTCTCGTAATGCCCATTTTCTGGAACACCAGTTCTTAGAAAAGGAAACAAGTTGGAGCGAAATAGAACTGGAAGAAATTCCAGAACCACAGACTATTACTGAAAGCTTAGTAGAACCAGAGGGTTCAAAAGAACATAACATTCCTGCGCCGCTCCGCAGGAGTAGTAGGCAGTCTCATCCGCCCGAGAGATACTACGGTTTTCTCATAGACAGGGATAGAGAAGATTGCATCATTGATAGTGATGAGCCGACTAGCTTCCAGCAGGCCATTTAGAGCGTTGACTGGGTAAAATGGCTGGATACAATGCGGACCAAAATGGAGTCCATGTACACCAACAAAGTATGGACGTTGTACCTTGCTCCAGATGGGGTAAAACCCATAGGATGCAAGTGGATCTTCAAAAGGAAGATTGGTGTAGATGGATAGCTTGAGACCTATAAAGCTAGACTGGTTGCAAAGGGTTTTCATCAAAGACCTGGTTTGGACTATGACGAGACCTTTTCTCCAGTAGCTATGCCGAAATCCATTCGGATCCTTCTTGCCATTGCTGCCTTCCACGATTATGAGATTTGGCAGATGGACGTAAAGACCGCTTTTCTTAATGGAAATTTAGAGGAGTGTGTCTATATGGACCAGCCAGAGGGTTTCATTCAGAGTGGGAGCAGCGAAAAGGTGTGCAAGTTGCTTAAGTCCATCAACGGACTAAAGCAGGCATCGCGGAGTTGGAACATCTGTTTTGATGAGACAGTCAAAGAATTTGGCTTTATCAAAAATCCAGATGAACCAGGCATCTATAGTAGATTTGTAGCAAGAACTGTCGTATTCCTCGTATTGTTCGTGGATGACATTTTTCTGATAGGAAATGACATTCTTATGCTACAATCTGTCAAGGGATTCTTGTCACACAGGTTCTCCATGAAGGACCTGGGTGATGCCTCGTACATTCTAGGGATCCAGATCTTTCGTGACAGATCCAAGAGGATATTAGGACTTTCACAGTCCAGGTACATCGACACCATACTGAACAGATTCAGTATGGAAGATTCCAAGCGCGGTAATCTACCGGCTTGTCACGGGATCACCCTTTCCAAAGATATGTCTCCCAAGACTGATTTGGAAAGGGATCGCATGTCTATTATACCCTACGCTTCTGCGATAGGCTCTATAATGTATGTGATGTTGTGTACCAGACCGGATGTAGCTTATGCACTGAGTGTGGTAAGCCGGAATCAGCCAAACCCTGGGGAGAAACACTGGATAGCGGTAAAGAACATTCTCAAGTACCTGAGAAGGACTAAGGAGATGTTCTTGGTGTATGGCGGAAAAGACCTCCAGATCGAGGCCTTTGCTGACTCCAGCTTCCAGAGTGACAAGGAAGATTCCAAGTCCATGTCGGGTTATGTCTTTACCCTCAATGGAGGGGCGGTGTGTTGGAAGAGTTCCAAACAGGAAACCGTTGCTGACTCGATGATGGAAGAGGAATATATCGCAGCTGCAGATGCCGCAAAAGAAGCCGTCTGGATAAGGAAGTTCTAAACTGAACTTCAGGTGGTTCCGTCCATTGTTGATCCAATACCTCTGTATTACGACAACAACGGGGCTATAGCTTTAGCGAAGGAACCCAGGTCCCATCCGAAGTCCAGACACATCTTGAGGCGGTATCACCTGATCAGGGAGATCGTGGGTCGCCAGGAGATCGAGGTTCGGAGAGTTTCTACGGAAGATAACACTGCTGATCCACTCATGAAGGCCTTACCCGAGACTCAGTTCGAGCGGCTGATCGAGATGATAGGTCTTCGATACGCCATTACATGGCCTTAGTGCTAGTGGGAGATTGTTAGTGTATATGCCCTAGAGGCCATTACTGTATCATACTAGTTTGTATATTACTTAATGGAAGCTTGGGATATTCACCTTGTATAGACAATCTTGCTCAATATAGTAGTATGATACTTGGTTTGTTTCTGCTTTAATGTGTACATGTGTTTATTTTAGTATATCACCTATACACATTAGTGGAGCCCTTAGGATCTTTGCTTGATTACCAGTGTTGTGATGGCAGTCAAACTAGTGGGGGCTGGGTAATCAACAAGCACATTCTTATGCAGGTCCCTAGTCGTAAGACTATCGAGACAGGGCATCGATACTCCGGAGTATACTACCGTATGCGCTTCTCATCCCAGTGTGGGAGACGGTCTGTCCCATAGCCGTCAGTACGTCGTACTTGAGATAGTATGCGGGTGCTCGTTAGGTTACGAGTACACAGGAAAAGACTCGTCGGCAACTGTTGGTTGGTACTATACCTATCGTCAGTTATCAGTTCCCACGTGACATGAGTACAGCTTTGTCCGCTGACTTGACACTGTCACTTCGCCTCGAGTGTGTTCCTACTGTACTTAGATTACAAAGTACAAACAGGTAGTAGTTGGGTGCAGTCCCTAAGCACATGGAGGCAGTAACGGTTAGACAGGATTCGTCTCTCCCGGTAATGGGGGTTGACATCGCGCTGTGTCTAGGAGAGCCATTACACAAGTAGTCCCTGGCCAGGGCAAGCGAGATATACTGTTAGGTTTCCAGTGTTATCTCAGGGTGTTCTGGACTACACTCCGACACGACTTGTACCGCTATTAGGGGACTGACGTTTACCGCCCCTAGGCCCGCCATGCGATGTTATCAGACGAACAGACCGGACTGTACGGAGATTGTCACATTCAGGCTCAGTAGGAGTTCAGATGGGTTTCACCTCGTCCGTCTTCTTGTTGGCATCTACCTGGGGACCGTTACGCACAGCTAGTGCCGCTTGCGGTCTGTGGTTAAACCTACTGCCAGTGTAGTGCCGAGTCTTTAGAGTCCCACACAGAAAGCTATTCGCCTTTAGGCAAAAGAGTAGAGGTCGCATGGTTTTCCGACAGGTCGCATGGTTTTGCGACAGGGTTCGATCACATCCGTGCACTTGTGCACGTTTAGTGTCCGGACAGTCAACACTAGCGGGCTTTGGTTTAAGCCAGATCCTAGTGTACGTTTTGGGATTGGTTTTATCTCGTTTGTATTCGTTTTCCTCGGAACGCGGATGCGGGTGCGTATGCACAGTTGACAGAGAGACAGAGGCAGAGGATTTTCATTGGGGTTGTTGACTGTTGACAGTTGACCATTGACTTTTGCTAAACCCTAATGAGAATAAGAAATATAATTAACAATAATATTAATTAAGTATTATAGTGACATGGTTGTTGAGGGGTTGACTTTGTTGACTTGTTGACTTTGTTGACCGGTTGACTAGGTTGGACTAGTTGACCATCATCATTACAATGGTTATCATTTCATGGCAAAGACTTTTGCTTACTTGGTTCTTTTTGCAAAATGAGTGCATGAAATGATATGGCCATTTTGACTTGAACCATCACATAATACTTGATTACTATTATTTGTTATGATGGTTTTGGATTATGAGAGCTTGGATGGCAAAAGACTTACTCATTCTCTCATTTCCTTTCTCTGTCTTGCTTGAGCTCTCCCTCTTGCTCTTCCTCGTGCTCTCTCTAGCTTAAGGCAACTCCCTCTCATGAGTTGAGAAACATTGCCTTAGAGATAAAAGAAAACCCATATCACTTCTCTACTCATCCTAGTTCACAAGGTTTTGCAAACCAAGTGTTCTAGTTTCTTCTAGTTTGAAGAAGAAGCCAAAGGTAGAAGCTTTCAGGTGGATCCATCTTCGGCGCAAGGAGACGACGAGGTGAAGACGAAAGAGTTCAAGAAAGGTATAGCCCCCTAACCGAGTGGGTAAAACTCCTAGTTAGGTTGTTAGATAGTTGTTTAACAAAGATCCGTATTTTGAGTCCATGTTACCACCTCTTGAAAAATCGTTTTTCATCATTTCCGCAAGCCCGTAAGTACCGAGAGAGGTAACGTGGACTTACAAGAGGTTTAGTATGGAAGAGTCCAAACGTGGGTTTTTACCCATGATCTCAGGGCTCACTCTCTCCAAAGAGATGTCTCCCAAGACTGATTTGGAGAGAGCTCGCATGCAAGTGATACCCTATGCTTTGGCAGTAGGCTCTATCATGTACGCGATGGTATGTACCGGATCCGATGTAGCATACACACTAAATGCAAGCTGATCCTGGGGAGAGTCACTGGACAGCTGTGAAGAGCATTCTCAAGTACTTGCGAAGGACTAAAGAGATGCTCTTAGTGTATGATAACTGTAGCGTCTTGAAAAGTCGTTTTGGTGTTTTCCTGAAATTCGGTGAAAATTCGGTATTTTTCCGAAAACCGTCTTTCTCGATATTTGCAGTTTAGGGCTAATTATACTTAAAGTGGATAGGTAATTACTTGTTTTTAGTGACTAATGAGTTAATTATGAAATTTTGGTCATTTAAAAATTTTTCCCTATTTTTCAATTTTTTAATATTATTTTAAGCCGGTAAGAAAATACATTAATTAAGCGATAAATACAAATTTTTCTGGGCTAATTTTAATCTCTAAAATTATGATAATTATAATCTAGTGATAACATGAATTTTTAGTAATTTATTTTGATTTTTAACCAATTTTTATGAATTGAAACGAATTTATTGAATTTTGGGCTAAAACTTGCAATTTTTGAGTTGTAGGGGGCCTTTTTGCATAAAATTTCTTTTGTAAAACCCCTCTATCTTTTTCCTCAGCCCTAGGACAGCCCCACCTTGTGTGAGACCAGAAATTTCTGGCCTCTCTTTTCTTGGGTTGCTTCTTGAGTTGTTTTGTTAGTTTATGGATTTAATTTTAAATATAATGAATAAAGTATGACACATTTGACTTTGGAACTTGACCCTTGACCTTCCCACTCACCCCCACACCCTCCCCCATACCTCATTCTGGCCGAAAAACCTGCACCCTCTTCTTCCTCTCTTTTCTTTTCTTTTTTCTTCAATTTCTTCAAGAAAAATACATCAAAATCCATGATTTAATTCAAAAATCCAAACAATTTCCTTATGCTATCATTATCCTTAGCCATTCTTGCTTGAATCTTGAAGCTAGGAAGCCATTCTTTGGAGCAAACTTTCTTGCTTGATCCATAGATCAAGAGGTATAATTCCATCTAAGTTACTTTCTTTTGTTGCTAATTCCTTTAATTGTATGGTTAGTGTTAAAAGTTAGCTTATTTCTAATCTAGTTTAAAATGAGTAGTTTGTTTAAACTAGGGTTTTGAACCATGATAATTAATTAAGTGTTTATTAGTTAATCTAGTTGTTAGTGAACTAATCTAAATGGTTACCTTGTTATGTAGTCTTTAATTATGCTAATTTAGGTAATTTTAGAAGTTGATTTTAGTTGTAAATTGTTGTTTTAAGGTTTTTCAAGAGAGGGTTATGTATGGAAAATGATATTTGAAGCTTGATTAGTGAGTGGATTAAGTTTTAGAAAGCATTATTTAGTTAATTGAACCTAAATTGTTATCTAGTGTTTTGCTAACCTAACCTAAGAGGTTAATTTCCTTAAGTGGGCTTTTGTAGTGTTAAATTAAGTTTTTCAAGTGTGGATTTTGATTTGCAATTGCTGTTTATAAAAAATCAAGAAAGGGTTTGGTTGTGGAATATAGGTTTTGGAGCATGGTTAATGTGTTGTAATTAGTGGGTGTGGATTGCTTGTAGTGTGCTTGGGTGAGTATGCTTTATTGTAATCGTTTTGTCGCAAATCGGCGATTTTTGCACCGATTTTGGGACGCTATGCTTACTAGATTTTTATATAAATTATGTGTTGGACTATTTTTGATATCTTGATGATTGTAATGGCTTGTCCTACGACTTTTAGGATGCGTGAGTGCGGTTTTTGGGTAGTCGGGTTTTAGTTTTGCCGGGTGACCCAAATCGGCGTCTTTGGCAGTTTTTGCGATTTTCGCGTGTGTTCCGCGCACTTTGTGCACGTTGTACCTAGCTAGAGAACTTTAGTAGTTTCGTTGGGGTTTTGCGTCGTTCTTGATATGTAACCTTATATTTGATACTGATGTAAATTCCAGGTTCGGTCGCGGAAACGTCAGACGCGGCACGAAAGGGAAAGGCGGTGATTGGACACAGCTAGCCAGGGATCCTGGTGAGTAGATTTAACATCTACGGAGGACGATCGTTGGATGGCGCAAGTCGCCCGATAGATTTAGTAAACTGAAAAATAGTAAATTGGATAATCACTTGTGACATTAGAATAATAATACTGGCATGATAATTGCTGCAATTAGATCAATAGGTTATACCCATATACGCAAACTCAATTGTAGGACACATGCACCATTACCAGGTCTTTATATGCAGCACGAGCACTATTCATGTTTACACACACACCCTGGTAATTGCCATGCCACCACACTAGATAACTTTTAAATTGAAACCTTTTACTAATTGATACTTAAACTGGTACTATTGCCTTTAATTCCTTAAAAATGAAACCGTAGTATTGCTAGTCATGTGCATGTACTTCATCATATTAATTGTTCATGCTTAATACAATAATCACACATCGCATCTTGATTATTGATATCATACGCATTCATTATCATTGATATATGCACTTATGAGGATTTCTTGGGATTTGATGAGATTGCTGGATTTCGGGGGAAAACCGCAAATTTCTAAACTTATTATATATTTTTAAAACATGTAAATTGCGGTTTTCTAGTGATGTAAGTGTCGTCCACCATGAGTTTGCTGTGGTTTTTGGAGACCCGTTTCGAGGAGTTGGATGAACCGTTTCGGGTACATGGTGGGCCCGGTAAGGTACCCCGGGGCAAGAAGCTCGTGGTGATGACGATGAGCCTGGCAGGGGACGGATTACCTACCGGTGACTTCATTGGGCACGGCGGATATCCAGAGGGTACCGACCGGGGCCGCGAGAGGATGATATATTGATACTGAGTTGGGTCAGCCGGATGGCTGAGGCCAGAGACACTATGACATGGATTTATGGGATTTGAGACAGCTTTTGGGTGTCGTTGCAGGACACCGATTTTCGTCGATTCATTGACATTATGTTGGCATTCTAAAAGAGTTTCAAAAACAAAAGAAGATAAAATATTTCTTATATATACCTATTGAGACCCCAGATTTCCATGTTGCATACATATTAGCACACTGATGTTGTATACACACCTGCTAGTGCATCCAGTCATACCTGTATTTTAGATGCTAGGATGCTTGTGTGCATGCATACGATAGCCTTTGTAGATGTTATTTATTACTCACGAGTTGGCAACTCACCCCCGTTGTGCCGCAGTCTTTTGCAGGTCCGCTCCGTCAGTTCAGTAGCGGCGGGCGCACTTGTGCTTTTGCCTCTTTTGCTTGGGCTCGAGATTTGCTCATAGGTGGGTTATGTTATTATTTTGTACCACCTTGTATATTCTTGTATCTAGTGTACTCCATCTACTGTTCTACCAGATTATTGTATATTGACCTAGAGATGAGAAAGTGAGGTTTGTGGATTTTATGCTGTATTTTGGGGTCGAGCTCACTTGAGCCGACATGCTACTTTTTTTATGCTTCCTTATGATTATTATGCTTGTTGTCATTTACATTGCATGGGATTTGTGACCGCCTTATGGCGAAGAGCTAGCTCCCGCTTGGGGATGCCCTATTTTGTTGGATTCATGTATACGTTTTGTTGTACCCATTTTGGGGGCCAGTATTTACAAAGGAGACTCTGCCGAAATTTTCGGGAAAAATTGGTATTGTTTTTAAAAAGTGTTTTACATGACTTATTTGATAACTCGCTTTCAATTGATTGGGTTTTCTTCACTCTTTTGCTTCATTGGTTTTGTTTTCTGGGCTTTGGCTTACTTATTTTACGGACGTCTTTAGACGTTTCGTAAACTTAAGTGCCAGTCACGTTCCGTACCCTGCGGGTCGTGACAATAACGGAGAACTCCAAGTGGAGTCCTTTACCGATTCGAGCTTCTAAAGTGATAAGGATGACTCTAAGTCGCAGTCGGGATTTGTCTTTATCCTTTACGGAGGGGCGGTTAGCTGGAAGAGTTCCAAGCAGGAAACCGTGGCAGACTCGACGATGGAGGCTGAATACATCGCAGCCAACGATGCTGCCAAAGAGGCTGTCTGGATCAAGAAGTTCATTACTGAACTTGGAGTGGTTCCATCCATTAAGCATCCAATACCTTTGTATTGCGATAACAATGGAGCGGTGGCTTTGGCCAAGGAACCCAGGTCCCATCAGAGATCCAGGCGTATTCTGAGGCGGTATCACCTGATCCGGGAGATAGTTGATCGCCGGGAGATCGAGGTCAGGAGGGTTGACACGAAGAACAACATTGCGGATCCACTCACGAAGTCCATTCCCAAGATACAGTTTGAGTGACTCTTCGGGATGCTCGGTATGCGATACTACAGCAGCTGGCTCTAGTGCAAGTGGGAGATTGTTAGTTGTATGTATTCCCTAGAGGCCAGTATTGTACAGATGATGTATATTATATTGGATGCTTGGACATATATAGAGAGGACTTTCTTGCTCGATATGATAGTATGCTATTTGGTTGCACTTTACTTTAACATGTATACTTGTCTCTTTATACTGTCTTATCGTTACATGTTGGTAAAGCCCTTAGGATGTGTACTTGACTACCTGGACTATAATGCAGATCATATTAGTGGGGACATGGTAGTCCATAAGTACATCCTTCAAGGTCTCTAGTCGTGGGTGTATCGAGACGGGGCATCGATATACCAGTGTAGACTAGCGTATACGCTTCTCGACCCATGAGATGGGCGATGGATGATCCTATATCCATTGGTGTTTGACATCAGAGATGGTATACGGGTGCTCAGTGGAGACTGGGTACACTGGACGGACTCGCCGAGAACTCCCAGATGGTATTATACCTCACGTCAGATGGCAGTTCTCTGGTGACACTTGTGCAGGTTAGTCTGTAGACCCGAGATCGCCATAGAGTCTTGTGTGATTCCCACTGTGCTTTGATTTCCACCTTACCATGTCCATGAGGGCGTGCAAAACGGTGGTTTTTGGGTACAGTCCCGAGTCACATAGAGGCAATGAGCAATAGGAGGGGTTTCGCCTCTCCCGGTATTGGGGGTTGATGTTGCGCTGTGCTTGATTGGCCATAACAGGAAAGTCCCTGGCCATGGATGATTTAGAGATTTTCTGGTAAGTGTTACCAGTAGTTTCTCGACCCGTTATGAGCCTCACATCGGCACGACTTATCGGTTATTGGGGTCTGACGTTTACCACCCCTAGACTTGATATGCGACATATCAGACGAGGAGACCAGACTGTACGGGAAGTGTTACCGGCAGGCTTTTACAGGAGTTAGAGCGGGCTTGCTTGCTGATCTTCTGATCGCTCAATACCCCGGTAGCCGTTACGTCCAGCTAGTACCACTGACGGCTTGTGGGTGCCTTATGTGATCATCACCTACTGCCGGCGTATTGACGAGTCTTTAGAGTCCTACATAGAGGTTTTACTGGCTCAGGCAAAACGAAATAGGAGCGCATATGTGATATGTGCGAGACTGAGAATAATGCGTGTATGTGATACCGTATTCTATTCTCGTGACTTTTTGTATCGGTCGGTTATATATGATATAGCCGGGTTATCGAATCAAGTGTTGATTCGATAAGATGATACAATGTATGCTAGTCGGTTATATGAGATATGACCGGATTATTAAGTCAAGTGTTGATTTAATAATTAAGTGTATAATTGTATATTAGATATACTAGTTTACATTTACTAACACTTGTTCTCTTTAGGTATTTTCTCATATGAACACTTGAATATATATATATATATATATGTGATATATATATTAAAAGTGTTTTCTTTTGTATCATGGTTGATGATACACTAAACATGGATGTGTAAGACATACACCATACTATTTTAAATGGTGGTTAATATTTATTTAAAGTAAATACAAATTAGTGATGCTTAGGTCATAAGCATGAAGCTTGTAGAAGCTTATAGATGCTTTGACAAAGTCCACTTAATTTGTTTTACTTTAGATTTTTATTAACCTAACCATTTTGAATTAGCTATGGTTATGGCTCTACAAGGGTTAGTATATGATACTCACTCACCATGGTTAGCCTTCTCACTTGATCATTATCCTCATCTCTTTCTTTTCTTTATTTTGAAAAGAGAAAAAGCTTGCTAGGGTTTGATCCAAAGTGAGAACTAAAGTGAGAAATAAAAATCCAAAGAGAACCCACTTCCTATTTCTCCATCCTCTACTAGACTAGCACTTTAGTATAGGGTGTTTGCTTCACTAATTCTAAAATTAGTGAAGTAGTAGCTTGAGTCGGAATTCTCTCGACGTAGATCATCTTCGGCCTTGGAGACTTCAAGCAAGGTCGCATCTTTCGCCTCGTGAAGCCATGCAAGAGCCCGGGAGAACCTTGATCGCAGCGAAGGGACTTCAACAAGGAGCAAATGAAGTGAAGGAACGATCTACAAAGGTTGTATATCGTATTCACTTAGTTGTAAACCTAGTTTACATACATATGAAACCCTAATTTTCTAGCAACGATCTTTCTTAAGGATATTCGGCACGGCTAAAACTTTAAACGGGCATGTTTGATGCTTCCTTAAACCTTATTAGTGTGCCTAGTAACCCTACACCTTGATGTCAAACGCCGATGGATATAGGATCATCCATCGCCCATCATATGGGTCAAGATGCGTATACGCTAGTCTACTCTGGTGTATCGATGCCCTGTCTCGATATACGCTCGACTAGGAACAGTTATAGGATGTACTCATCGACTACCATAGCCCCACTAGTATGATCTCATCATTGTCCCAGTAGTCGAGTACAGATCCTAAGGGCTTTATCAACATGTGAGAGAAAGACAGTAAACCAGTACAAGTCCACATGTTAAGATAAAGTGAAATCAAATAGCATACTATCATGACGAGCAAGAAAGTCCTCTCTATATATATCCAAGCATCCATCATAATATACATCATATGTACAACAATGGCCTCTAGGGCATATACATAACTAACAACTTTTTGTATCGGTCGGTTATATGTGATATAGCCGGGTTATCGAATCAAGTGTTGATTCGATAAGTCGATACATTGGATGTTTGTCGGTTATATGAAATATAACCGGATTATTAAGTCAAGTGTTGATTTAATAATATATATGATATACTAATTTACATTAACTAACATTTGTTCACTTAAGGATTTTTCTCACATGTGCACAACTTTAATATATATGTGATATATATTAAAATGTGTTTTCATTTTGTATCATGGTTGTTGATACATCATGCATGGGTGTGCAAGACATACACCATTCTATTTTAAATGGTGGTTTATAATTATTTAAGGTAATTACAAATTAGTGGAGCTTTTGTCACAAGCATGAAGCATGTGGAAGCTTGTGGATGCTTTGACAAAGTCCACTAACTTTGTTTTACTTTAGATTTTTATTAACCTAACCATTTTGGATTAGCCATGGTTATGTCTCTACATGAGTTAGTATATGATACTCACTCACCCATGGTTATCTCTCTTGACTTGATCATTATCCTCATCTTTTTCTTTTGTCCATCTTCTTCATCTTTGAGCAAAAAGAAAAAGCTTGCTAGGATTTTAAAAAGAGAGTGAAAGATTGTGAGAAATAAAATTCTAAAGAGAACCCACTTTCTATTTCTCCATCCTCTACTAGACTAGCACTTTAGTATAGGGTGTTTGCTTCACTAATTCTCTAGTTAGTGAAGTAGTAGCTTTAGTTGATATTCCCTCGACGTAGATCATCTTCGGCCTCGAAAACTTCAAGCAAGGACGCTTCTTTCGCCTCATGAAGCCATGCAAGAGCCCGGGAGAACCATGATCGCAGCGAAGGGACTACAACAAGGAGCTTTAGAAGTGAAGGACCGATCTACAAAGGTTGTAATTCGTATTCACTTAGTGGTAAATGTAATTTACCGGAATGTGAAACCCTAATTATCTAGCAAAGATCTTGTTTAGGGTTATTCGGCACGGCTAAAATTTTAAACGGGCATGGTTGATGCCTTGTAGAACCTTATTAGAGTGCCTAGTAACCGTACAGGATTCACCGACTCGGATATATTGTAGACACATATACCTTATAGCTTTTAGTTGAAGATGTACTTTATGATACGTTCATGTTATTCTCATTACATTACATATACCTGTGCTAGTACACCTACACCATTATCGATAATGCATATGTTGCACATACACAGATTGCCGGCTCACACACTTTCATCATCGATAATTGCTATGTCACTACAAAGTAGAATCGCTACATCATGCCATGATATACTTGCTATGCTCACATCACTGTTCCTTATTGCATGATATTCGAATATGCTTACATTTTGTTATATGTTGCATACCTACACGCTCACACATATACCTTGCTATAGTTATATGTTCAGCTTTATATGACATATATATCGGTGGTATGGGACGCTGTTATATATGTATATTGGATTCGAATACTTGGGGACCGCGCGATATATTTAATGACTTGATGCATTTAAATAGTGGAGTTTTCCCTTAATATGCTCATATTGCTGTTTTATGTTGCATATATCAGTTTTCATGTATTTACGCATTGAGATATGGATTTCAAGTGTCGATGTTAGGCACTTATATTTCGAGAGATTTATGGATCTTGGACACCGATATGTGGAGCACAGGTGTCGAGGTTGGACACTTGGTTTTGAGAAACGTATGGATATGAGAAAACCGATACGTGGAATACAAGTTTCGAGGTTGGACACTTGGTTTCGAGGAACGTATCTATATCAGAAAACCGATACATAGAACACAAGTGTCGAGGTTGGACACTTGGGTTTCGAGGAACGTATGAATACAAGGATTTGCGTGTCGATGCTAGACATAGGTTTCATGATGTTTCGAGTGTCGAGGTTAGACACTCAGGTTTCCATGATTTTGTTATGTCGCGAGGGACACACGTTGATTTATCTCCTCATATTTACCTGCATATGCTTTTTATGATATTTACATCCAGGAGTTTTTGTGTCAGTGGTTGACACGTGGATGAGATCCACTACATACATGCATTGATTATATTGTTGGACGAGATCCACTTGCATACATGCATTGATTATATTGTTGGACGAGATCCACTTGCATACATGCATTGATTATATTATTGGATGATATCCACTTGCTGATAGGCATTTATATTGTGTTGGCACATATGCAGATATGGTCACCCTAGATATCATAGTATTACCTTTATGATATAGTTGACCTAGGAATCGTTGTTTATTTCGATTTATACCTGGTGATGTTTTTCTATTCACGAGTTGGCAACTCACCCCCGTTGTGCCACAGTTCTTCTAGGTTGACCGCATGGATCCGTAGCGGCATCGTTGGCACACAGCTTGCTTTCGGGCGTTTTGCTTCGGTAGGTGGTACATGTTGGATCGTGCCCCTCTTGTATTCATTATTCATATTGTATCTAGTCACTCCATCAAATTCAGAAACTAGTAATTGTATATGTTGCATACTTAGAAGACTTGTAGTTGCGGGACTTGAGCGATGTGTTTAATGTTCGCTTTTGGGGTTGTTGTCTTGCTTTACTTTATTTCCTTATGTGGATCTTCGCCGTTGGGCGTCGTATACTTGTTATTTATACTTGTGGTGGTTTTTTCCGCTGTTGGGCGTGATTTGGTCCCGTTTGGGAATGCTTTATTATATTCTTTGTTGTACCCGTTTTCGGGGTTAGTTTTTACAAAGGAGGTGCTGCCCAATTTTTTTCAAAAGACAAAACATGATTTATTGTATCTTTATTTCTTAAAAAGGTTTAGATTTCTGGGTTTCAGCTTACTTGAATTACATTACGCCTGTAGACGTCGCGTGATTTAAGTGCTGGTCGAGAGCTAATATTTTGGGTCGTGACACTCGGGCTCAATGCCACCATCTGCGATCTTCTTGCCTTGGGGTACCTCCGGGCCCCACCATGTACCCGCACATGGCCACATCTAACTCCTCGCATCGGGTTTCTAACACAAGCCTCAGAACCCGAGAAATCTCATGGTGGACGCATCGAAATATCATATCAAGAGAAACCGGTTTTTTCAAACAATGCATAATTTCATGAAATACTACGGTCCTCAAATCCAGAAAATATCATAAGAAATCCATATCTAAAGGCGTAAATCCTTGAAATATAATATATGCAACATAAAACAGTAATATGAGCATATCAAGGAAAAGCCGCTATTTAAATGCATCAAGTTATTTAATATATCATGCGGTTTCCAAATTTCTCCAAAGTCCATGCAACATCATATAAAGGTGAACATGTAGCTATAGCAAGGTATATATAGGTATACATGTAAGTATGTATGCATGATGTACATGTAGCTATAGCAAGATACGGGTATATACCTATCAATAATGATGTAATACCTTATAGGTATGTGTGTAAACATGTAGGTATAGCAAGGCATATGTGTAAGCATGTACGTATACAGGTATGCTATATTTCATATGCACAATGGAATAAGAATCAATATCTCATTGTCACTAACCATACAATATCACATATGTATGTGGGTTGTGCGTGTCATGGCAATTATCGACGGAGTGTGTGTAGCATACAATTAGTGCTCGTGTAACATGAACCGTCAATAATAGTGCAGTGTCCAATGGGTACAAGTCTAAGCACAACAAGTAATAATATGAAATGAAGTTCATGTACAATCTATATATGTGCAATATACTTATAACTAATAATCATATCATTGAATCTAGCCCAGACGGATAACGCCATGCGGGCGATTCCCCTGTAGATTTAAATCTACTCACAGAAGATTTTGGGCTAAGTAAAGCCAATCAATTTCTTTCCCTTCTTCGCAGCGTCCGAAGTCCCTTCCTGAGGCCCTAAATCATACAACAATCATAACAAGTGCATATTAGCAATCGACCAAAAACACGTACAAACTATGTTTGACTGACGCACTAACTCCAAACAAACTCTCAAGTGTTTGTTTAGTGGGTAACG
Organism: Agapanthus africanus; assembly: GCA_030015575.1. NCBI lineage: Eukaryota > Viridiplantae > Streptophyta > Magnoliopsida > Asparagales > Amaryllidaceae > Agapanthus > Agapanthus africanus. Next base: position 310,108,298 of record JASDDO010000008.1, on the reverse strand, counting down.
TGCGTAGCGACACTATGAAACCAACCCAAGAGCAACATCTACACAAAGTACATGAACCGTGTCGGATAACGTAACACGCGTAGTCGAAACACTAGAAATAAGCAAAGTGATCCCAGATTTTGTATACTGTCAAAACACAAAAATCAAACAGTACCAAACACTTCTAAACAACTACAGACAGCTATCCTACAAAACCCAAGCCCTAACTCCACCTAATGGCCGAGCTCACCGGATCCTACCCTAATGTCGTCGGCCAAAACCGAGCCTATGGGGTTCGTGCTTCAGGTGTTCACTTAGGGTCACTAGTACAACACTGCTACATTGCTAGATTTTTCAGTGTACACTCGGGATCACAGCAGATCACAGATATCCTATAATGACATTAAAAATACAATATGTGAACGAAACTAAACTTTAAGTGCTCTAAACTGAAACTAATAAGCTACACAACACTAAAACACCTACTTAACAGTTTGAGATCATTACCTAACCACACATGCTCAAAGATCCTAGCTTTCCAAGCTCCAAGGGATATTAGCGGCTAAAACATAACTTGAGAAGGGTTTTAATGAGGTTTAATGAAGGTTTATCCAGGTTTAGCGAAGGAGTAGTGAGGGTTCAGTTTGAGGGAAGAGAAGATGAAGAAATAATGAGAATGAGAGTGTGTGAGATGATAATGAGAGAGTGAGGTGAGATAGAGATGAGAGGGTGAGTATAGGGTAAGTGCACCCTTGCACTTACTCTCTCCCTCTTCATCATTAATGCAAGCATGACTCCTCATGAGTCACCTTATCACCTCCTCTCCAATCCAAAACACAAGGAAATATCTCACAACAAAAATCTATGGGTTAAACAAGGCATGGATTAGCTTAAAGGTGTCATGGTCACTAAACAAGATTAACACTAACTAACCCTCACATTAACATGCACAAGTGTGTGCAAGCCAAAACAATTAATAATAAAGTATTAATTAATTGTTATAAAATGTGAGGAAACCATATTGTTACACTTTTTACAGAAAACCCGCATTATCGCTTAATTAATGCTAATCGCATTCTAAGGTGTTACACGTACGTGATGAGTTTTACTTGATGATTGATCCATACCCTTGACTAGAGGATGTCGTACGATGGATTATACCGTACGTAATGTTGTGAGGCTGGATGCCGATTGATAGATTCACCGATTCGGTTATGTTATAGATACGTATACCATATAGCATTGAGCTTACGATTTACTTGCTGCTACGTTCGTGATATTCTCATCATATTATATATGTACCTGTGCTAGTACACCTACACCATTATCGATTATGCGTATGTTACACTTAAACAGATTTGCCGGCTCACACACTTTCATCATCGATAATTGCTGTCACTTACACAGTAGAATTGCCCCATCGTATGCTATGTTGCATGATATACTTTCTATGCTCACATCATTATAATATGTCGCATGATATACTGATATGCTCACATCACTATTCCATTTTGCATGATATACGGATATGCTTACATTTCTGTTATATGTTGCATACATCATGCTTTACGATTATATGCATTGAGATGCTGTTTTCATGAGATTCTGGATTTGAGAACCATGGTTATGTTTCAAAAGAAAGTATGTATTGTTTTAAAATCCCGGTTTCTCTTGATATGATATTTCGAGACGTCCACCATGTGTTTTCTCGGTTATGAGTTATGTGATACCCGATTCAAGGAGTTGGATGAGGCCGTTTGCGGGTACATGGTGGACCCGGTATGGTACCCCGGGGCAAGATAGGTATGTTGTGCAGTAGACGATGAGCCTGGCAGAGCGACTACTACCTACCGGTGATAGTATTTAGGCTCGGCGGTTATCCGGAGGATACCAACCGGAGTCGTGAGATGATACGGGCCGATCCGGACTGACGGAGCCCGTGGGCCGATCCGGACTGACGGAGCCCGAGAGATGAGGATTTACGTGTCGATGTTGGACACGGGTTTCATGATGTTTCGAGTGTCGATGTTGGACACTCAGGTTACATGATTTTGATGTGTCGTTGATGGACACACGTTGATTGATATCCTCATATTTACATGCATATGCTTTCATGATATTTATATGCATGATGTTGTTATGTCATTGATGGACACGTAGATATTATCCACATGCAGATAGGCATTGATTATATTGTTGGCACATATGCAGATACGGTCACCCTAGATATCATAGTATTAACTTTATGATATAGTTGACCTAAGAATTGTTGTTTTATTCAATTTCTATCTGATGATGTTTTCTACTCACGAGTTGGCAACTCACCCCCGTTGTACCACAGTTCTTGCAGGTTGACCGCATGGATCAGTAGCGGCATCGCCGGCACACAGCTTACATTTGAGTGATTTGCTTGGGTAGGTGGTACATGTTGGATCGTACCACTCTTGTATTTACTATTCCGTTGAATCTAGTTAACTCCATCATTAAGAAAACTAGTATTTGTATATGTAGAAGACTTAAAAAGACTTGTGGTTGTGAGACTTAGAGTGATGGGTTATATGTTCGCTTGGTGGGTTTATGTCTAGCTTTATTCATTTTACTTTTGTGTTGATCTTCGCCACTGGGCATCGTATACATATATTCTGTCTTACGTGGTTGTGATTCCGTCGATTGGCGAAGAGCTAGCTCCCGCTTGGGGATGCATTTTATATTTCTTGTATATGTGGTTTTGGATCAAAACATACAAGGGTGGTGCTGCCCAAATTTTTAAAATACGAAACATGTTTTTTAACTAGTAAAATCCACTTGCATTTTTCATGTTCCATTATTTATGAATTTAATAAAATGTTTGATTTCATCATACCTTTATTTCAAAACTTCAACTCTTTTATTTTCTTTAAAAGGTTTAGATTTCTGGGCTTCGGCTTACTTGAATTACGTTACGCCTTTAGACTTTGCGTGATTTAAGTGCTGGTCACGAACTAAATTTTCGGGTCATGACAAAATTGGTATCAAAGCGTTAGGTTTAACCTTGGTTCGAGTCTAGATTTGACTATGTGGAGTCTGGGGCGTAATCTATTTCGGAACCTAGGCTTGACCTTACGGAACTTAGACTTGAACATGGGGGTATTAGACCCGAACTTTCGTTACATAGGCTGACCCTGATTGATGGAGTAGGTAGCTTGAGTAGAGTGACATACCGTACATATGTTCCGCGGCATATTTACGATACGATACTCCACTTAGGAAACCTTTGGATGTACATATCTTGAGACTTGTGATTCTCTTCGTTCCCTTGATCATACATCCATTTGAGATCCTTGATTCTATTCATTTCCATGATCATACTCTCATTGATTCTGTTCCTCCTTATGATCATGTATCCATTTTGGGATCTGTTGATTCTTTTCATCCCTTTGATCTATTTTCGTCGATACTTTATTGAGGTTCCTATCACCATGGTTTGAGCGAAGATTAAGCTGCTGCTAGTGATGCGGTCAGGGCGAGCTCATCATGGATGAGAACCGACAATCGTGTTTTCTGGTGACATGTGAACGTCTCAATTTAGTGTTTGTGTTGTGACCTCTCATTTGAGGCGAGTGTTCAGTTTTGCACCGGATGATCGGCCACTGATAGAGGCTGCCAGTTGTGAGAGGACTGTTGATGTACAGCCTACCTCAAAGTTTGTGATGTCGTCTACCTTGCAGACAGATGACCCAGCTGTTGCTGAGATTGATGGGATGTCGCTTTCAGTGGTTATGAGCTGAGATCGCTAGAGCTTTCTGGCAGAGATGCGATGGTAGATAGCTAGTCTATCTTGAGTTGGGCGACTGAGATGATTCTTCTGATTGATGCGCCGACGCAGGCCCAGTTGAGTTGAAGATTTCCAGTGTGGAGAATCTTACTCAAATCTAGAGTAGATCGACCCAGTGATGATGTTGTTCATTGGATTATCCGATAGGAGATCAGTAAGTTGACCAGTTTCAGATAGGAGGACCTCACCCAGATGCGTTGTGAGTTGATCGAGAATGGACGAATATAGAGAATTCCTCCGATGATTGGGACGAGTTCCTGAGGACGTGTTTGGCTGGATATCTTCTACAGAGTGATGAAGATACTGAGTTCGTAATTTTGAGTCCGTGTGAGAGACTCCGGATTGACTGTAGCCGAGAACAATCGTAGTACGCAGATAGCATGACATGACGTCGAAGTGGAGGATAATAAAAGACGAGTGGAACACGAGGTTTGTGCGAGATGTTAACGAGCTGTTGTTACTCCTCGTTGAGATTAGAGATCGGATATGTATACAGAGGCGTTGGGATATGGCCAGTTCCCGAGGAAATGCTGTTCCTAGAATGCAGATGTCCAGAGAACGAGAAAAGATTATGCAAGAGTACCATCCTCCGCATAGTTCGGCATAGGCGAGATCGGAAGAGACCTTAAGCAGGTGCCTTCCAGGACACTGCTGCGATAAGATTTGCACCGAGGATCAGTTGTGTCACGTGTATTCAGAGGGCCAGAGGCCGATGCCAGTGACGTGCTGTTTTATGAGTGGTTATACTAATTGGTCGAGAGATGACCAGAGGAGTGCCAGAGCGGAATCGTTTCTGTTAGCACACCTGACCTGGCTGATGAGCCGATGGATTGCGAGATTGGTAATCCATAGAGAAATAAGGACCCAGAGATAGAGGACGCCAGACCGTGAGAAGGTGGCAAGCGGACGTTCTTGCTCTACCAGTTTTGGGCTCACCGACATTTTTCGACATTGTAGGAGGTGTACCTCAATGTCATTTGTTGCGATTTGCGTTTTTGATCCGAGTATCATGCTTATATCGCTTGGATTTGAGTTTTAATGATTGAGTTTCATGATATTGTGTTCGTGCACCATGGCTGCACCTGCTGGGTATTTACATTTTGTGCATAGTTATTGCACTTGTTATTCATTTTACACACCGTTGTGTTGGTTTATGATTTGTGCATGTCTATTGCACTTGATGTCGATTTTGTGCCTTGGTTGCACGTATTTATGATTTCGTGGATTTCATACGGTTGATTTGATTTTGTGCATGTGGTACACACTCGATTTGATTTTTGCACTCGGTAAAGCTCACATGTGCTTGCAGTGCATTGATACGGATTTTGTGCACATAGTTGCACACGTTTTTGGATTTTGTACACCTTGGTACACTTGGTGCTGCTTTTTATACGCATTTGAATTATTGATGAGTTTCCGTGCATTTGTTGCACTAGATTGGTATTTCGTGCACTAGATGCACCGGATTTGTGTATCGTTCATTTGTTGCACTAGATTTTCATTTCGTGAATTTGTTCCACCAGATTGATATTTCGTGCATTGGTTGCACTAGATTTATACCCATACATTGGTTGCACCCGATTTATGTATTTGAGCATTTGTTCACCAGATTTATGTTTTTGTGCGCGTTTGCATTTGATGTTCGTTTTCGTGCATGCTACTGCACTAGATGTTTTATACGGACCTGACGCGCTTGGGTTGGATTTTTGCGCATATTAGGCGCTTGGTATTGGATTTTGTGCGCATCGGATGAACTTGATTTAGATTTTATTCGTGCATGTTGGATGCACTTGATTTAGATTTCATTCGTGCATGACGGATGCACTTGATTTGGATTTTCGCGCATGTTGGGTGCATGATATGAGATGTGATTTTGTGCACACCGGATGCACTCGATTGGGATTTTCATTTGTGCATGTTAGTTGCACTGGGTTGAGATTTTCGTGCACTCTAGATGCACTTGATATTGTTGTCGTGCACATCCGTTGCACTGGACAGATGCTTTCGTGCACACTCGTTGCACTTAGTTTGGTTTTGCGCACGTTCGTAGCACTTGTATTTGGCTTTGGTTTCCGTGAGCACCAGACGCACGTGATCATTGGATATGCCTTTTGGGGATGATTTTTCTCTTGAGCACCTTGTTTTCATGATGGACACTATATTAGGTAGTAGCCGAACATGACTGATCTGAGGAAAGTACCTGAGTACTTTGCATGCATAAAAAGTTTAACAAGAGGTTTTCAAAAAGTAGATATAGTCTCGCTATTTCCAACATGTCCGCGAGCGACACGAACATTTATAAAAGAAAACCTTTTGGGATATTTCAAAATGGCAGAACATATATTTGAGCAAAACATATATGAACGCATAATTATTACTTTACAAATGTGCGTCCGTCACCTGTGCCGTGAGTTACGCATCACGGCGATTCAGAAAAGATTTTTGCATGAGATTCATTCAGTTTTTAGAAGATTTTTCAAGGATGCATACTATATACGTATTATAGTATTTGACTAGTGCATATTGGATTTCGGTAGTGGATTTCGAGATCTGTATCTCCATTGTAACTCCGATGATTTGTGTACAAATCCGAAGATTTGCGTGACGCTTGACGGAGTTCAATTTTGAGTTTCGTACTCGTTTTCAGGCGCACACGACACGCTGTGTTATTTCCATATCTTCCATGATTTCAGAGCCCCGTCGATTTGAGCTGATTATTGAAATGTTTTAGCATTTTGGGATTTAAATTTAAATTCGGGGACCGAATTTATTTAAGGGGCGAAGATTGTAACATTTCATAAAAAATAAAATATTATTTTTGGAATTTAATATTAAAATAATATATTTCGCGAAAACTACCCGATTTGCGAGATTGGGGTTTTCGTAAAATGGTATAAATATATACCAATACTTGTGAAATAATTGGAGATTAAAATGATTTATTTATTTCAAAATATAGTTATCGGATTTGGCATTTTTATAATTAATTATATGCAGTTTAAATAAAAATTGATTAGTGCGCTACTAATCGCGATTAGGCCAAATCCACGTTTCTACATTTTTCCATGGTTAGTACATCATGACATGTTGCATTTGGTTGCATGTTATTTCATTTGTATTTGTTGATATTTGGTTTTAAAAGAAAAGAGAAAAGAAAAGGGAAGCTAAAAGACAAAAGAAGATAATTGGGTGGTGAGCATAAGAGAGAGAGAGAGAGACAGTGAGGATAAGAGAGAGAGAGAGAGGGCTGCCATCTTTCCTCCCCCATTGCTTTTCTTCACCTCCTTCATCCTCATATTCCCTCCACCTCCATCTCCAAGTATCATCTCAAAATTCTCATCAAAACCCTATACTCACTTCATTAAAAATGATCCCCACCTCATCCTCAATACATTGGACCTTTCAGAGTTGGATTTTGAAGACTTTGAGCAACTCAAGAAAATTCTTAAGTTGCCAAATAAGGTATTTCTTACACCATTAGCTCAGTAAATTAGTTTCTTTAGTTTCTATTTTAGTTTAGAATTGGTTTAGTATGGAATAGTGATCTTGGAATATTCCAAGTTGAGGTTAGGGTTTGAGTTGTGTTGTGGTCATGGGTAGTGGCTGTTGCAAGTGTTGGATATATGTATGCCCTAGAGGCCATTATTTGATAGTGGATGTATTTTTACATGTATATATATACATATGTATATATATATATATACATATGTATATAAATATATACATATGTATATATATATACATATATATATATATAGACACACACACACACACACACACACACACACACACATATATATATATATATATATATTTATTTATTTAGATGACATTCTTGCTCGACATGATAGTATGCTATCTGGTTACTCTTTATCTTGATATGTTCACTTGATCATACTTTTATTCATTTGGTACATGTTGATAAAGCCCTGAGGATATTTGCTTGACTACTATGATTATGATGTAGATCATACTAGTAGGACGCGTGTAGTTTATAAGTATAGCGCCATGAAAAGTTGTTTTGGTGTTTTCCTGAAAATCGGTGAAAATTCGGTATTTTCCGTAAACCGTCTTTTTTGTTATTTTGTAATTTAGGACTAATTATACCTAATTTGGATAGGTAATTGCTAGTTTTTAGTAGCTAATGAGTTACTTATTAATTTCTGGTCATTTAAAATTTTTTCCCTATTTTCAATTTTTAATATTATTTTAAGCCGGTAAGAAAATACATTAAATTAGCGATAAATACAAATTTAAATGGGCTAATTTTAAGCTTTAAAATCATGTTAATTAAAATCTAGTTGTAATATAATTTTTTTATTGTTTTATTTCAAGTTTTAACTAATTTTTATTATGGAAAACGAAAATATATTTATTTTGAGCTAAAACTTGCAATTTTGAGCTTGTCGGGGGCTCTTTTTGCATAGGAATTTTTATACACTCTCTCACCAATCCTCATCCCCCCTTGGCCGGCCCACCATGGCAGGAAATTTCTCTCTTTCTTTTTTTTTTGGGTCTTCAACTCTTGTGAACAATATGATATGTGAATGGATTAATTTATATTAATTTGTAAGTATGTTGTACTTGGGAATGGTTGGCTTTGACCTTGGACAAAATTTCCACAACACCACACCATTCTCCCCCATTCCCTCAAGGATGAGAGCACCTCCTGCTGCTGTCCCCATATTTTTCCCCTCTTTTCACATCAAATTTCATCACAATATCCATCAAAAATCAACAATTTCCTTCACAAATTCAAAGAAAACCCTTATTCCATATCTTCTCAAACCTAATTTGGTTCAAAGCTTGGAGAAAGGAGGTGTCTTGAGAGGCTAGATTAAGCTAGGGTTTGAGCTTGTGAGGTATAATTTCTAATCAATGATTAATTTGTAGCTTAAGTGTGTTAAATTAGAACTTTGAAATTGTTTTAGTGTCAAAATAATTCCTAATTTCAAATCTAGGTTTTTTTTAAAGTTAATGGTTTGAATTTAAACTAGGGTTTTAGAAACCATTAATAAGTTAATTAATTCTATTTTGCTATCTAGTTATTTTGCTAACCTAATATAAGAGGTTAACTTGCTAATTGGGCTATAAACTAGTGTTAATTTAGGGTTTTTCATGTATAGTTTGGATTAAGATTGCTAGTTATGAAATTCTAGAAAGGGTTTGTTTATGGAAAATGTGTTTTGAAGCATGGTAAATGGGTTAAATTGAGTGTTGTGGCTAGCTAGTTGTGTGGATTGTAGGATTGTGCGATGATGTGAGCACTTTATCGCAAATACGCGATGTTTGCACGAATTTGGAATTTTTTAGTGCTTATTAGGTTTTTATAAAAATATTGTGATGAATTATTTGCGATAACTTGATGACATTTTTCGCATATCCTATGACATTTAGGATGTGTGAGTGTGTATTTTTGAGTGTTCGGGTTTTAGCTTTGTCGGGCGACCAAATCGACGATTTTAGTTAGTTTTTGCGATTTTTGCGTGTGTTCCGCGCACCTTGTGCATGTTGTTCCTAGCTTGTAAACGTAGATATTCTTGTTCGGGATTTGCGTCTTTTCATGATATATAACCTTATGTTTTGTATTGATGTAAATTCCAGGTTCGGTCGCGGAGACGTCGGACGTGGCACGAAAAAGGGAAAGCGGTGATTGGACGTAGCTAGCTGGGGATTCCGGTGAGTAGATGTAACATCTACGGGGGACTATCGTTCGTATGGCGCAAGTCGCCCGATAGTTTAAGTAGTTTAAAGATTTCTAGTGATATTAGTAATTAGGAGTAAATGCTTGCGTAACATCTTGCTATATCCATGCTTTATATTGTCAGACATATGTTAACCCATTCCATAGGACACCTGCATCATTGCCAGGGTTTTTATATGCAGCACGAGCACTATTCATGCGTACACACACGCCCTGGTAATTGCCATGCCACGACACTAGCTAACTTATAATCTAGAATGTTGTCACCATATTTGATACTTAAACCTGTACTATTGCAATAAATCCTTAAAATAACATTGTAGAATTGCTATTCATGTGCATGTATACCATTACATCAATTGTTCATGCCTAGTTTATTAAACATACATTGCAACTTGGTTATTGATACCATATGCATTCATTATCATTGACATATGCACTTATGACGATTTATTGTGATTTATGATATTTCTGGATTTCAGGGAAAGCCGCAAAATTTACAACTTATGATCTTTTAAAATATAAAAAGTTGCGGTTTTCTAGTGATGTAAAGTGTCGTCCTCCATGAGTTTGCTGTGGTTTTCGAGATCCGTGTCGAGGAGTGGAGGAACCGTCACGGGTACATGGTGGGCCCGGTAAGGTACCCCTGGGCAAGAGGATCGTGTTGTTGACGTTGAGCCTGGTAGGGGATGGATTACCTACCGGTGACTGTTTTGGCACGGCGGATATCCAGAGGATACCGACCGTGGCCGCGAGATGATGAGATATTGATATTTGAGATGGGTCGGCCAGACGGCTTAGGCCAGAGTTACTACGATATGGATATATGAGATTTGAGACAGTTTTGAGGTGTCGTTGTTGGACACGGATTCTTGTTGATTCTATTGGTATTGTGCTGATATTTCAAAAGAGATGCCTAAAGGAAAAAGATGATTTCTTATATTTACACATGCAGATCACGAGTATATTCATATTGCATACATACCTGCTAGTTTATTCACATTGCATACATACCTGCTAGTATATTCATATTGCATACATACCTGCTATTATGTCCTGCCCTACCTTTATTATAGATGCTAGGAAGCTTGTGTGCATACTTGCGATAATTTCTATAGATGTTATTTATTACTCACGAGTTGGCAACTCACTCCCGTTGTGCCACAGTCTTTTGCAGGTCCGTTCCGTCAGCACAGTAGCGGCGGGTGCACCGCTTCTTTGTTTCTTTTGCCAGGACTCGAGGCTTTTGCTCGTAGGTGGGTTGTATTATTATTTTGTACCACCTTGTATATTCTTTGTATCTAGAGTACTCCATCTACTGTATCTACCAGTATTGTTGTATATTGATCTAGAGATGAGACTGTGAGATTTGTGGACTTTTTATGCTGTATTTTGGGGTCGAGCTCACTTGAGTCGACATGCGGTTTTTCTTATGCTTCTTTATGATTATTTTGCATGTCGTTGTTTTATATTGCGTGGGATTTGTGACCGCCCTGTGGCGAAGTGCTAGCTCCCGCTTGGGGATGCCTTATTTGTTGGATTTATATATATTCTTGTTGTACCCATTTTGGGGGCCAGTATTTACAAAGGAGACTCTGCCGAAATTTTCGGAAAAATTGATATTGTTTTTTAAAAGGTTTAATATGACTTATTTGATAAACTCGCTTTCAATTGATTGGTTTTCCTTCACTGTTTTGCTTATTTGGTTTTGGTTTCTGGGCTTTGGCTTACTTATTTTACGGACGTCTTAGGACGTTTCGTAAACTTAAGTGCCAGTCACGTTCCGTACCCTGCGGGTCGTGACAAAGTTGCTATCAGAGCGATAAATTTTACCTTTTTGAGTGTAGGATGACCCTTGGTAGATGGTGTAAGTGACTTAAGTAGGGTAACGTAGCATGTGTATGTCCGCGGCATACTTGCGATACGGTACTCCGCCTAAGTGACTTTAGGATATACTTGCTTGAAATTCCTTCTTCAATTCCGTGTATCCTTTGATTCTATTGCACTGTTCTTATTATCCTTTTTCCTGTACCAGCTACTATGCCGCCGAAGGCTACGAGAGCACAGAGGGCTTCCGCCCGACACTAGATTCGAGCTGGCTCGTTCGAGACTAGGACTGAGCAGGGTGGTATGCCTACGCCGCAGGGACAGACCGATCCACCTTCCCCAGGCCGTATGGATAGGCTTGAGACTGGTATGGAGGAGTTGCGATAGATGATGGGGAGTATGCAGGAGCTACGTAAGATGGTAGGATCCCTAGTTGCAGCCAGTCGTACACCGAGGCCGGAGGACGCACCTACTACATCCCAGACTACTATGATACCTGCTCCTACTACTACTGCCGTGACCATTCCGGTTTCACTACAGGATTTCATGAGGCTGAGACCTCCAGTTTTTACGGGTACCGATGCAGCAGAGGACCCGCAGACGTTCTTTGACAGCTTGACCAGGATCTGCCGATCGCTGAGATGTTCTGACGATCGCTGGGTAGAGCTTGCGGGTTTCCGACTAGAGGGTCTCGCACAGATATGGTGGGAGTCAGTTCTGAGAGGTCGAGCTGCAGGTCTACCGCCCATGACCTGGACCGAGTTCACAGCAGTTTTCCTTGCCCGTTTCCTCCCGGAGAGCGTTCGTGACGCCAGAGCTCGTAGTTTCGAAGCCTTGGTCAAGACACCTGGGGTGACGGTGTCTGAGTATGACGTTCAGTTTACAAAGTTGTCCCGATATTCCCCGTACCTGGTTGATACCGAAGCGAAGAGGGTGAAGAGGTTCATACAGGGACTGGATGCCCAGCTATATCTTGCCATTGGCGCCCAGCATTTCGATACCTATCCGGCAGCTATGGATACGGCATTGCGGATGGAGACACATATTTCAGCGACGTCGGTCGTTCCCGGGCCGAAGAGGATTCGTACCGGCACACAGACAGCATGCCAGATTCATTCCGAGAGATAGGGCCGGCAGAGGGTTCGGACAAGGTCAGCTGTACGGATCGTATACGCAGGGACAGCAGTCGTCTCCAGGGTGCTTTAGGTGCGGGAGTCTGCACCATCGTATTAGAGATTTTCCAGTGAGACGACAGAGAGTGGCGACAGTTCCGCATGTGACTCTACCTCCATCACCGCCCCCTCCTCCGAGAGCTCTACTTCCTGCTACAGGCGATGCTTCACGGCAGTTAGGTGCACCCAGAGGCCGTGGGCGCGGTGCACCGATCCAGAGGGGACGAGGAGGCAGAGGCCGAGGCCGAGGTCAGCCCGCTATTGGAGGAGGTCAGGCCCGAGTTTTTGCATTGACACCCCAGGATACGCAGGCATCCAATGCCGTCGTTACAGGTACCCTGTCGGTATGCTCTGTTGATGCACACGTGTTGTTTGATCCCAGATCCACGCACTCTTACGTTTCCACCCACTTCGTGCCGAGTTTGGGTAGAGAGTCTGGTTTGCTTGATCAGCTGCTCGTTGTGACCACTCCTGTTGGCGAGTCTTTTGTTGCTAGGCACGTATTCCGATCCTGTACCATTCGTATTGGCGAGCAAGAGCTGCCTGTCGACTTGATCCTTCTGGAGATGTTGGACTTCGACGTTCTTTTGGGCATGGATTGGTTAGCCACGTGCTATGCGTCGGTGGACTGCCGCGAGAAGACAGTTAGATTTTGTTTTCCCGGCGAGTCAGCTTTTGTTGTGCAGGGGGACCGTGGTGCCGCCCCTTACATTCTGATTTCTTCCCTTCGCGCTAATCAGCTGTTGAGGAAGGGATGTCGGGGATTTCTAGCCTGCGTACGTGATACTAGAGCTACGGATGTACCATTGGACCAGGTTCCGATTGCATGTGAGTTCCCCGATGTTTTTGTTGCGCCACGGCAGCGCCCCGGCCGTCTATCCGAGGCCAAAATGCGGAATCAAAATTTTCTTGTCTTTTAAACTGGCGCTACCGCGGACAAAGAAAACCCGGATCGTAAACCATTAACCTAATGCTAGCTAACAAGAGATGGGAAGAGAAGTATACCGAGTGATCCGAGTCCTCCGGTCTTCTCGTCATCGTCCCGATCTCCCGCGGAAAGTCTTGTCTTCACATCGTCGCCTCCTCGCCGGAAGGGCACCACATCGCCTGCGTCTTTTACGGGCTCCCGCCTCAATACCGAGGCAACTCGGGCATGAAGCCGGCAACTCAACATGCTCAAGATATGCTGTAGAATGTGTAGTGTAGAGGCTATGTCTCATTTGGGGTTTGTTGCCTTTGAAGATGATGGAGGAATCAAGACTAGAAAAATGGTGCTTGCATTTTTCTAGCATGAAAATGAGATCAAGAAATGAAACTCTCAAGAATGAAAACTCTCATCTTTTTTCTTTCTCTCAACCATGAAAAACTTATCATCTTAGAAAAATGGTGGAGCAAAGAATATGAAGCATGAAGGGAGGTGAGTGTAGTGTAAAGCAAGTGGTGACCACATCAAAACATCATGATAACAAAAACTCAAATCAATTCCTAATCAACTCTAATCAACATAAATGAAAAAGGTTGAGGCAAAAGGAATCTCATCATGATGCCACAGAATTACAAAGGACCCCCCTCCACAAATGTTAATAACCCCCTCCATCGGAAAAGTCCGGCCGGGAAAGAACAAAGGAAAACCGGCCGGAACGGAATGCAAACTGCCAACTCCAGAAAACTGGTCCCGTAATAAATTACAGGAAAACCCCGATACTGTGCATACATACCCGCATCTGTATTCCGTCCGGATACAAATGGAAAAAGACAAAATCTACACTGTACTAAACTAGGACAGGCTTAAGCCAAAGCCGGCTAGTAATATTCGTTCGATCCTGATCCGTGCAATACCGCACGTATCAGATCGAACCCTGCCATATAACTATACGACCACTAGTACAAACTGTCCGATCCTGATCCGTGCAATACCGCACGTATCTGATCGGACCCTGCCATATCTCCATACGGCCTCTACAGCGTTTCGCCCGAAAGCTTGAGTAACTGTAAGTGTGGTGGACTCTAAAGACTCGTCAATACTATGGCTGTGGATTTAACCACTAGCACGTCAGAGGTATTAGCCAATACGTGATGGGCCACCAGCTATTGACCAAAAGGGACGTCGATGAGCGAACTCATCCTGACACCCTACTGAGCCTGTCAGTGACAATATCCGTACAGTCCGATCCGTTCGTCTATGAGTATCACATGGCGGGCCTAGGGGGTTGGTAAAAGTCAGACCCCCAAAAGCGGTACAAGTCGTGTCGGAGCGTAGCCCAGAACACCCTGAGATACTACTGGAATACCTACCAGTAAATCTCCTGCCTCGGCCGAGGGCTTTGTGTATTGGCTCTCCTAGACACAGCGCGACCTCACCCCCAATACCGGGAGAGACGAACCCCTGCAGATCCGCTCACTGCCTCCATGTGGCTCGGGACTGTACCCAACTAAAACCTGTTTGCACGACTCCTTTGAGCCGTGGTAGGGTAGTAATCAAAGCACAGTGGGAACTCACACGAGACAAATGACGATCTCAGGTCGATGAACTAACCTGTACACATGTCACCAGGGAACTGCTATCTGACATCTGGTATAAGACCAACTAGCAGGTTCCCGGCGAGTCCTGTCCGGTGTACTCATAACCCAATGAGCACCTGTATACATCTTAGGTGAACCAACTGACACCAGTGGCTTGTGAGACCGGCCACCGCCCCTCGTCGGGGTCTCAACTGTATACACTAGTCTACTAATGGAGTATCGATGCCCTGTCTCGAAACTCCTACGACTAGGGACCTTTTAAGGATGTGCTTATAGACTACCAGCTCTCACGTATATGATCGCCATCATACTGCTGGCAGTCAAGCAAGAATCCTAGGGGCTCTATCAACGTGTAATAGCGACATGCCAGGTCACCTAAAGCAGTACACGATGATAAAGATAAACCAGATAGCATACTATCATCTTGAGTAAGACTGTCCTACCGGGATAGGTCCTCCCTCAATCATTGCAATCACGTGCCTGTGATCCAATAATTGACTCTGAGGGCACTATCTCCAACAGTTTTCCCTGACGAGCTGCCAGGACTGCCACCTGAGCGCGATGTCGAGTTCTGTATTGATTTGATTCCCGGCTGGGGGCCTATTTCTATACCGCCTTATCGGATGGCCCCGGCGGAGCTTAGAGAGTTGAAGGATCAGTTGCAGGATTTGTTAGATAAGGGGCTTATTCGACCTAGTGTTTCTCCGTGGGGTGCTCCGGTCCTTTTTGTCAAGAAGAAGGATGGAAGTTTGCGCTTATGTATCGACTACCGCCAGCTGAACAGGGTTACCGTGCGGAATAGATATCCGTTGCAACGCATTGATGATTTGTTCGACCAGCTTCAGGGTGCGGGGTATTTTTCGAGGATCGACTTGCGATCAGGATACCATCAGCTGCGAGTTCGACTGGAGGATATACCGAGGACAGCTTTCCGCACGCGCTACGGCCACTATGAGTTTTTGGTGATATCGTTCGGACTCACCAACGCCCCAGCAACATTCATGGATTTGATGAACCGTACTTTCAGGCCGTATCTTGACTTGTTCATCATCGTGTTTATCGACGATATCTTGGTGTACTCCCGGAGCAGAGAGGAGCACGAGCAGCACTTGCGGATTACATTACAGACTCTGAGGGAGCACCAGCTATTCGCAAAGTTCTCCAAGTGTGCATTCTGGCTGGATAGCGTCGGATTCTTGGGTCATGTGATTACGAGAGACGGCATATGTGTGGACCCGAAGAAGATTGAGGCTGTTCAGCAGTGGCCCCGACCTACATCGGTTACTGAGATCCGGAGTTTTCTAGGCCTGGCGGGCTACTACATGCGTTTTGTTCAGGACTTCTCCCGTATAGCTGCACCTTTGACCGGTTTGACCCAGAAGGGAGTTCCTTTCGTTTGGACGGAGGAGTGCGAGCGCAGTTTTCAGCAGCTACGGACTTGTTTGACTACGGCGCCGGTATTATCTTTGCCTTCGGGATCAGGCGGATTTGTGGTCTACTGTGATGCTTCGCGAGTGGGGTTGGGATGTGTATTGATGCAGCATGGCCGGGTGATCGCATATGCTTCTCGGCAGTTGAAGAAGCATGAACAGAACTACCCTACTCACGATTTGGAGATGGCTGTAGTGGTCTTTGCACTGAAGATATGGCGACATTACCTATATGGCGAGTCGTGCCAAATATTCACTGACCATAAGAGCTTAAAGTACATATTTCAGCAGCGAGACCTGAACTTCAGACAGCGTCGTTGGATGGAGTTGGTGAAAGACTACGACTGCGAGATCTTATATCATCCAGGCAAGGCGAATGTAGTGGTAGATGCTTTGAGTAGGAGGCCCAGGGGTAGTCTATCCTATTTGCGCGCAGTGCAGAGGCAGTCGTCAGCAGATTGGCAGATTTTATGCGACAGCCGAGTTGAGTTCGAGTTCACTCAGACAGAGGGACAGCTCGCGCATGTTCGTGCACGCCCACAGTTGCTTGACCGTATATATGAGGCACAGCGCAGAGACGACCGTTGCTCAGAGATCATGGCACAGATGGGACATGGCAGATTTTCCGAGTTCGTGATTGATGATCAGGGGATTTTACGATATGGATCTAGACTGTGCGTACCAGATGCTGATGGAATGCGGCGTGACATTCTTGAGGAGGCACACCGATCAGTGTATAGTGTCCACCCCGGTTCCACCAAGATGTACCATGATATGAGAGAGACCAACTGGTGGGACGGGATGAAGAGCGACATTGCGGAGTTTGTATCGAGATGCCTGACTTGTCAGGAAGTCAAGGCCGAGCACCAGAGGCCCACAGGAGAGCTACAGCCGTTACCCATTCCAGAGTGGAAATGGGAGCAAATTTCGATGGATTTCGTTGTGGGTCTACCCAGGACCAGTCGAGGGTACGACTCCATCTGGGTGATCATAGATCGATTGACGAAAGCGGCTCACTTCCTGCCAGTGAAGACCACTTTCAGCTTTGCTCAGTATGCCCAGCTTTACATCGACGAGATCATGCGGTTGCATGGCGTACCGACTTGTATCATGTCAGATCGAGGCACCCAGTTCACCAGCCGAGTTTGGCAGAGACTTCAGGAGGCTTTGGGCACTCGTTTGAGCTTCAGCACAACGTTTCATCCGCAGACCGACGGACAGTCAGAGCGGACCATTCAGACTCTCGAGGACATGGTAAGAGCGTGCGTTTTAGACTTCGGCGGTAGCTGGGATCGTCATTTACCTCTAGTGGAGTTCTCCTATAACAACAGCTTCCAGGATACTATTCAGATGGCACCTTTCGAGGCGTTGTATGGGAGGAGATGTAGATCGCCCGTTTTTTGGACCGAGTTGAGAGAGAGCAGTATTTTCGGCCCGCAGATTGTGCAGGAGACGACCGAGAAAGTGCAGTTGATTCGAGACCGGATGAGAGCAGCTCAGAGCAGACAGAAATCATATGCAGACAGGCGCCGTCGCAGACTAGAGTTCGCAATTGGCGATCATGTTTTTCTGAGGGTCTCTCCGATGAAGGGCGTGATGCGATTTGGGCGAAAAGGAAAGCTTAGTCCCAGATTTGTGGGTCCCTTCGAGATTCTCGATCGTGTCGGCGCAGTTGCATATCGTTTGGCTCTTCCATCCAGCTTTCCCGATGTTCACCCCGTCTTCCATGTTTCGATGCTCCGCAAGTACCTTCACGACCCTTCGCATGCGATTCAGCACCCGACAGTCCAGCTAGAGCGTGACCTTTCTTTTGCAGAGCAGCCGGTGGCCATCCTGGATCGGCAGGTGAAGAAGTTGAGATCGAAAGTTATACCGACCGTCAAGGTCCTTTGGCGTGGCCCGAGCAGCGAGGAGGTCACCTGGGAGACCGAGGGCGAGATGAGGAAGAAATATCCCCATCTCTTTGAAGGTACGCGTAGCTATATTTTTAAAATCGGGGACCGAATTTCTTTAAGGGGAGGGGAAGATTGTAGCGCCATGAAAAGTCGTTTTGGTGTTTTCCTGAAAATCGGTGAAAATTCGGTATTTTTCCGTAAACTGTCTTTTTTGTTATTTTGCAGTTTAGGACTGATTATACCTAATTTGGATAGGTAATTGCTAGTTTTTAGTAGCTAATTAGTAACTTATTAATTTCTGGTCATTTAAAACTTTTTCCCTATTTTTCAATTTTTAATATTATTTTAAGCCGGTAAGAAAATACATTAAATTAGCGATAAATACAAATTTAAATGGGCCAATTTTAAGCTTTAAAATCATGTTAATTAAAATCTAGTTGTAATTTAATTTTTTTAGTATTTTATTTCAAGTTTTAACTAATTTTTATTATGGAAAACGAAAATATATTTATTTTGAGCTAAAACTTGCAATTTTGAGCTTGTCGGGGGGTCTTTTTGCATAGGAATTTTTATACACTCTCTCACCAATCCTCATCCCCCCTTGGCCGGCCAACCATGGCAGGAAATTTCTCTCTTTCTTTTTTTTGGGTCTTCAACTCTTGTGAACAATATGATATGTGAATGGATTAATTTATATTAATTTGTAAGTATGTTGTACTTGGGAATGGTTGGCTTTGACCTTGGACAAAATTTCCACAACACCACACCATTCTCTCCCATTCCCTCAAGGCCGAGAGCACCTCCTGCTGCTGTCCCCATATTTTTCCCCTCTTTTCACATCAAATTTCATCACAATATCCATCAAAAATCAACAATTTCCTTCACAAATTCAAAGAAAACCCTTATTCCATATCTTCTCAAACCTAATTTGGTTCAAAGCTTAGAGAAAGGAGGTTTCTTGAGAGGCTAGAGCAAGCTAGGGTTTGAGCTTGTGAGGTATAATTTCTAATCAATGATTAATTTGTAGCTTAAGTGTGTTAAATTAGAACTTTGAAATTGTTTTAGTGTCAAAATAATTCCTAATTTCTAATCTAGGTTTTTTTTAAA
The DNA here is from genome assembly GCA_030015575.1 of Agapanthus africanus. NCBI lineage: Eukaryota > Viridiplantae > Streptophyta > Magnoliopsida > Asparagales > Amaryllidaceae > Agapanthus > Agapanthus africanus. The sequence goes on along the minus strand of JASDDO010000008.1, from coordinate 310,088,847 downwards.
GTTAATGGTTTGAATTTAAAATAGGGTTTTAGAAACCATTACTAAGTTAATTAATTCTATTTTGCTATCTAGTTGTTTTGCTAACCTAATCTAAGAGATTAACTTGCTAATTGGGCTATAAACTAGTGTTAATTTAGGGTTTTTCATGTATAGTTTGGATTAAGATTGCTAGTTATGAAATTCTAGAAAGGGTTTGTTTATGGAAAATGAGTTTTGAAGCATGGTAAATGGGTTAAATTGAGTGTTGTGGCTAGCTAGTTGTGTGGATTGTAGGATTACGCGATGATGTAAGCACTTTATCGCAAATACGCGATGTTTGCACGAATTTGGAATTTTTTAGTGCTTACTAGGTTTTTATAAAAATATTGTGATGAATTATTTGCGATAACTTGATGATATTTTTGGCATATCCTATGACATTTAGGATGTGTGAGTGCGGATTTTGGAGTGTTCGGGTTTTAGCTTTGCCGGGCGACCAAATCGACGATTTTAGTTGGTTTTTGCGATTTTCGCGTGTGTTCCGTGCCTAGCTTGTGAACGTAGATATTCTCGTTCGGGATTTGCGTCTTTTCATGATATGTAACCTTATGTTTTGTATTGATGTAAATTCCAGGTTCGGTCGCGGAGACGTCGGACGCGGCAAGAAAAGGGAAAGCGGTGATTGGACGTAGCTAGCTGGGGATTCCGGTGAGTAGATGTAACATCTACGGGGGACTATCATTCGGATGGCGCAAGTCGCCCGATAGTTTAAGTAGTTTAAAGATTTCTAGTGATATTAGTAATTAGGAGTAAATGCTTGCGTAACATCTTGCTATATCCATGCTTTATATTGTGAGACATATACGAACCCATTCTATAGGACACCTGCACCATTGCCTGGGTTTTTATATGCAGCACGAGCACTATTCATGCGTACACACACGCCCTGGTAATTGCCATGCCACGACACTAGCTAACTTATAATCTAGAATGTTGTCACCATATTTGATACTTAAACCTGTACTATTGCAATAAATCCTTAAAATAACATTGTAGAATTGCTATTCATGTGCATGTATACCATTACATCAATTGTTCATGCCTAGTTTATTAAACATACATTGCAACTTGGTTATTGATACCATATGCATTCATTATCATTGACATATGCACTTATGATGATTTATTGAGATTTATGATATTTCTGGATTTCGGGGAAAGCCGCAAAATTTACAACTTATGATCTTTTAAAATATAAAAAGTTGCGGTTTTCTAGTGATGTAAAGTGTCGTCCACCATGAGTTTGCTGTGGTTTTCGAGATCCGTGTCGAGGAGTGGAGGAACCGTCACGGGTACATGGTGGGCCCGGTAAGGTACCCCTGGGCAAGAGGATCGTGTTGTTGACGTTGAGCCTGGCAGGGGATGGATTACCTACCGGTGACTGTTTTGGCACGGCGGATATCCAGAGGATACCGACCGTGGCCGCGAGATGATGAGATATTGATATTTGAGATGGGTCAGCCGGACGGCTGAGGCCAGAGATACTACGATATGGATATATGAGATTTGAGACAGTTTTGAGGTGTCGTTGTTGGACACGGATTCTTGTTGATTCTATTGGTATTGTGCTGATATTTCAAAAGAGATGCCTAAAGGAAAAAGATGATTTCTTATATTTACACATGCAGATCACGAGTATATTCATATTGCATACATACCTGCTAGTATATTCACATTGCATACATACCTGCTAGTATATTCCTATTGCATACATACCTGCTATTATGCCGTGCCCTACCTTTATTATAAATGCTAGGATGCTTGTGTGCATACTTGCGATGGCCTCTATAGATGTTATTTATTACTCACGAGTTGGCAACTCACCCCCGTTGTGCCACAGTCTCTTGCAGGTCCGTTCCGTCAGCACAGTAGCGGCGGGCGCACCGCTTCTTTGCCTCTTTTGCTAGGACTCGTGGCTTCTGCTCGTAGGTGGGTTGTATTATTATTTTGTACCACCTTGTATATTCTTTATATCTAGAGTACTCCATCTACTGTATCTACCAGTATTGTTGTATATTGACCTAGAGATGAGACTGTGAGATTTGTGGACTTTTTATGATGTATTTTGGGGTCGAGCTCACTTGAGTCGACATGTGGTTTTTCTTATGCTTCTTTATGATTATTTTGCATGTCGTTGTTTTATATTGCGTGGGATTTATGACCGCCTTGTGGCGAAGAGCTAGCTCCCGCTTGGGGATGCCTTATTTGTTGGATTTATATATATTCTTGTTGTACCCATTTTGGTGGCCAGTATTTACAAAGGAGACTCTGCCGAAATTTTCGGAAAAATTGATATTGTTTTTAAAAAGGTTTGATATGACTTATTTGATAAACTCGCTTTCAATTGATTGGTTTTCCTTCACTCTTTTGCTTATTTGGTTTTGGTTTCTGGTCTTTGGCTTACTTATATTACGGACGTCTTAGGACGTTTCGTAAATTTAAGTGCCAGTCACGTTCCGTACCCTGCGGGTCGTGACAATAAGCATATCCTGAAATGTCTCAAGTTGTGGGTGTATCGAGACGGGGCATCGATATTCCAGAGTAGACTAGTGTATACAATTCTTGACCCATATGATGAGCGATGGATGATCCCATATCCATTGGTGTTTGACACCAAGATTGTATACGGGTGCTCAGTGAGGACTGGGTACACTGGATGCACTCGCTGAGAACTCCTATGCAGTATTATATCTATCGTCGGATAGCAGTTCTCAGGTGACACTGGTACATGTTAGTCTGTAGACTCGAGATCGTCATAGAGTCTTGTGTGTTCTCCCATTGTACTTTGATTTCCACCCTACCACGGCTCTACTGAGTCGTACAAACAGGTGGCTTTTGGGTACAGTCCCGAGACACTTGAAGGCAATGAGCGATAGGATGGGTTTCGTCTCACCCGGTATTGGGGGTTGATGTTGTGCTGCGCTCGATTGTCTATATCAGCAAGTCCCTGGCCAGGGCGGATGAGATTTACTGATAAGTGTTATCTGTAGTTTCTCGATCTGTTATAGGCCATACATCGGCATTACTTATTAAGTTATTGGGGTCGACGATACCATCCCTAGACTCGATATGCAGCATATCTGACGAAGAGACCGGACTTTACGGTAAGTGTTACCGGTTGGCTCGACAGGAGTTTTGACAGGTTCGCTTGTTTTTCTTCTGCTCGCTCGATACCCGGGTGGCCGTTACATTTAGCTGACCCTTGCGGCTTGTGGTGTTTGATGTGATCATCACCTACTGCCGGCGTATTGATGAGTCTTAGAGTCCCACAAAGGGGTTACCTAGCTCAGGCAAAACGATGTGGGGGTGCATATGGTGATATGCGCGGGTGCTTGAATAAATGCGTGTATATGATACCGCATTGTAATCTGGCGTTTTCTGTTGGTCGGGTCGTATGTGATTTGACTGGTTTATTAAATCAATTGTTGATTTAATATTAATGACCATTAGCCATTTTACTTATAGCCTTTTCTTTATTTGTTGTATGCATGAATATCATATGTTGATATGAATGCACACATGTATGCATACATGTGTCATGGTTGATGATACATTGGAGTTGGCTATGCAAGACTCATATGGTTAGATATTTATATATTTTGATTATTGATTAAAGATAATTAGGATTAAATCATGGTGGAATTTCTTCTACACTCTTCTTGAGTCAACCATGACTCAAACCTTGGTTTAATATCTAATTCATTCTTTAACTCACTAAAAAAATATCTAGATATTTTTAAACCACGGTTTGGAGTGAGTGTGACTCTCTCAAGTTAGTTATGTATATGCCCTAGAGGCCATTGTTGTACATATGATGTATATTATAATGGATGCTTGGATATATATAGAGAGGACTTTCTTGCTCGTCATGATAGTATGCTATTTGGTTTCACTTTATCTTAACATGTTGACTTATATTAGTTTGCTGTCTTACTCTCACATGTTGATAAATCCCTTAGGATATGTACTCGACTACTGGGACTATGATGAGATCATACTAGTGGGGCCATGGTAGTCGATGAGTATATCCTATAACTGTTCCTAGTCGAGGGTGTATCGAGACAGGGCATCGATACACCAGAGTAGACTAGCGTATACGCATCTTGACCCATATGATGGGCGATGGATGATCCCATATCCATCGGTGTTTGACATCAAGGATGGTGTACGGGTGCTCAGTGGAGACTGGGTACACTGGACGGACTTGCCGAGAACTCCCAGATGGTATTATACCTCACGTCAGATGGCAGTTCTCTGGTGACACTGCTACAGTTGATTTGATACTCCTCGATATGTTAGACTTTGATGTGCTTCTGGGCATGGATTGGCTAGCCACTTGTTATGCTTCGGTGGACTGCCGTGAGAAGGCAGTCAGATTTAGCTTTCCGGGAGAGCCAGTCCTTGTTATTCAGGGAGACCGCAGTGTCGCCCTTCCCAGCTTAATTTCTTCTCTTCGCGCTGGTCAGCTCTTGCGGAAGGGATGTCAGGGATTCTTAGCGTCTATTTGTGATACTCGAGCTGCAGATGTTCCGTTGGACCGGGTCCCGGTAGTTTGTGAGTTCCCTAATGTTTTCCCTGATGAGCTACCTGGGCTACCGCCTGAGCGCGATGTTGAGTTCTGCATTGATTTGATTCCCGGTTCGGGGCCTATTTCTATACCGCCTTATCGGATGGCCCCGGCAGAGCTTCAAGAACTGAAGGATCAGTTGCAGGATTTGTTGGACAAGGGGCTTATTCGACCGAGTGTTTCTCCGTGGGGTGCTCCGGTCCTGTTTGTCAAGAAGAAGGATGGAAGTTTGCGCTTATGTATCGACTACCGCCAGCTGAACAAAGTTACCGTTCGGAACAGATATCCGTTGCCGCGCATTGATGATTTGTTCGACCAGCTTCAGGGTGCGGGGTATTTTTCGAGGATCGACTTGCGATCAGGATACCATCAGCTGCGAGTTCGACAGGAGGATATACCGAGGACAGCTTTCCGCACGCGCTACGGCCACTACGAGTTTTTGGTGATGTCGTTCGGACTCACCAACGCCCCAGCAGCATTTATGGATTTGATGAACCGTACATTCAGGCCGTATCTTGACTTGTTCATCATCGTGTTTATCGACGATATCTTGGTGTACTCCCGGAGCAGAGAGGAGCATGAGCAGCACTTGCGGATTACGTTACAGACTCTGAGGGAGCACCAGCTGTTCGCGAAGTTCTCCAAGTGTGCATTCTGGCTGGACAGCGTCGGATTCTTGGGTCACGTGGTTATGAGGGACGGCATTTGTGTGGACCCGAAGAAGATTGAGGTTGTTCAGCAGTGGCCCCGACCTACATCGGTTACTGAGATCCGTAGTTTTCTAGGCTTGGTGGGCTACTACAGGCGTTTTGTTCAGGACTTCTCCCGTATAGCTGCACCGTTGACCGGTTTGACCCGGAAGGGAGTTCCTTTCGTCTGGACGGAGGAGTGCGAGCGCAGTTTTCAGCAGCTGCGGACATGTTTGACTACGGCGCCGGTATTATCTTTACCTTCGGGATCAGGCGGATTTGTTGTCTACTGTGATGCTTCGCGAGTGGGATTAGGATGCGTTTTGATGCAGCATGGCCGGGTGATCGCTTATGCTTCTCGGCAGTTGAAGAAGCATGAACAGAACTACCCCACTCATGATTTGGAGATGGCTGCAGTGGTCTTTGCACTGAAGATTTGGCGACATTACCTTTACGGCGAGTCATGTCAGATATTCACCGATCACAAGAGCTTAAAGTACATATTTCAGCAGCGAGACCTGAACCTCAGACAGCGTCGTTGGATGGAGTTGGTGAAAGACTACGACTGCGAGATCTTATATCACCCCGGCAAGGCGAATGTGGTGGCAGATGCGTTGAGTAGGAGGCCCGGGGGTAGTCTATCCTTTTTGCGCGCAGTGCAGAGGCAGTCGTCAGCAGATTGGCAGATGTTATGCGACAGCCGAGTTGAGTTCGAGTTCACTCAGACAGGGGGACAGCTCGCGTATGTTCGTGCACGCCCACAGTTGCTTGACCGTATATATGAGGCACAGCGTAGTGACGACCGTTGCTCAGAGATCATGGCACAGATGGGACAGGGCAGATTTTCCGAGTTCATGGTTGACGATCAGGGGATTTTACGATATGGATCTAGACTGTGCGTACCAGATGCTGATGGATTGCGGCGCGACATTCTTGAGGAGGCACACCGATCAGTGTATAGTGTCCACCCCGGTTCCACCAAGATGTACCATGATATGAGAGAGACCTACTGGTGGGACGGGATGAAGAGGGACATTGCGGAGTTCGTTTCGAGATGCCTGACTTGTCAGCAAGTCAAGGCCGAGCACCAGAGGCCCGCAGGAGAGCTACAGCCGTTACCCATTCCAGAGTGGAAATGGGAGCAGATTTTGATGGATTTCGTTGTGGGTCTACCCAGGACCAGTCGAGGGTACGACTCCATCTGGATGATCGTGGATAGATTGACGAAAGCGGCTCACTTCCTGCCAGTGAAGACGACTTTCAGCTTCGCTCAGTATGCTCAGCTCTATATTGACGAGATCGTGCGACTACATGGCGTACCGACTTGTATCGTGTCAGATCGAGGCACTCAGTTCACCAGCCGACTTTGGCAGAGACTTCAGGAGGCTTTGGGCACTCGTTTGAGCTTCAGCACAGCGTTTCACCCGCAGACCGACGGACAGTCAGAGCGGACCATTCAGACTCTCGAGGACATGCTCAGAGCGTGCGTTTTAGACTTTGGTGGTAGCTGGGATCGTCATTTACCTCTAGTGGAGTTCTCCTACAACAACAGCTTCCAGGATACTATTCAGATGGCACCTTTCGAGGCATTGTATGGGAGGAGATGCAGATCGCCCGTTTGTTGGACAGAGGTCAGCGAGAGCAGCATTTTGGGGCCGCAGCTTGTTGAGGAGACGACATCGAAGATCCAGTTGATCCGAGACCGGATGAGAGTGGCTCAGAGCAGGCAGAAATCGTATGCTGACAGGCGCCGTCGCAGATTAGAGTTCGCAGTTGGCGACCATGTTTTTCTGAAAGTCTCTCCGATGAAAGGCGTGATGCGTTTTGGGCGAAAGGGAAAGCTTAGCCCTAGATTCGTAGGTCCCTTCGAGATCCTCGAGCGTGTCGGCGCTGTTGCATATCGTTTGGCTCTTCCACCCAGCTTTCCCGATGTTCACCCCGTTTTTCATGTTTCGATGCTCCGCAAGTACCTTCACGACCCTTCGCATGCGATTCAGCACCCGACAGTCCAGCTAGAGCGCGACCTTTCCTTTGCAGAGCAGCCGGTGGCCATCCTGGATCGGCAGGTGAAGAAGTTGAGGTCGAAGAGTATACCAACCGTCAAGGTCCTTTGGCGTAGCCCGAGCAGCGAGGAGGTTACCTGGGAGACCGAGGGCGAGATGAGGAAGAAGTATCCCCATCTCTTCGAAGGTACGCGTAGCTATATTTTTAAATTCGGGGACCGAATTTCTTTAAGGGGGGAAGATTGTAGCGTCTTGAAAAGTCGTTTTGGTGTTTTCCTGAAATTCGGTGAAAATTCGGTATTTTTCCGAAAACCGTCTTTCTCGATATTTGCAGTTTAGGGCTAATTATACTTAAAGTGGATAGGTAATTACTTGTTTTTAGTGACTAATGAGTTAATTATGAAATTTTGGTCATTTAAAAATTTTTCCCTATTTTTCAATTTTTTAATATTATTTTAAGCCGGTAAGAAAATACATTAATTAAGCGATAAATACAAATTTTTCCGGGCTAATTTTAATCTCTAAAATTATGATAATTATAATCTAGTGATAACATGAATTTTTAGTAATTTATTTTGATTTTTAACCAATTTTTATGAATTGAAACGAATTTATTGAATTTTGGGCTAAAACTTGCAATTTTTGAGTTGTAGGGGGCCTTTTTGCATAAAATTTCTTTTGTAAAACCCCTCTATCTTTTTCCTCAGCCCTAGGACAGCCCCACCTTGTGTGAGACCAGAAATTTCTGGCCTCTCTTTTCTTTGGTTGCTTCTTGAGTTGTTTTGTTAGTTTATGGATTTAATTTTAAATATAATGAATAAAGTATGACACATTTGACTTTGGAACTTGACCCTTGACCTTCCCACTCACCCCCACACCCTCCCCCATACCTCATTCTGGCCGAAAAACCTGCACCCTCTTCTTCCTCTCTTTTCTTTTCTTTTTTCTTCAATTTCTTCAAGAAAAATACATCAAAATCCATGATTTAATTCAAAAATCCAAACAATTTCCTTATGCTATCATTATCCTTAGCCATTCTTGCTTGAATCTTGAAGCTAGGAAGCCATTCTTTGGAGCAAACTTTCTTGCTTGATCCATAGATCAAGAGGTATAATTCCATCTAAGTTACTTTCTTTTGTTGCTAATTCCTTTAATTGTATGGTTAGTGTTAAAAGTTAGCTTATTTCTAATCTAGTTTAAAATGAGTAGTTTGTTTAAACTAGGGTTTTGAACCATGATAATTAATTAAGTGTTTATTAGTTAATCTAGTTGTTAGTGAACTAATCTATATGGTTACCTTGTTATGTAGTCTTTAATTATGCTAATTTAGGTAATTTTAGAAGTTGATTTTAGTTGTAAATTGTTGTTTTAAGGTTTTTCAAGAGAGGGTTATGTATGGAAAATGATATTTGAAGCTTGATTAGTGAGTGGATTAAGTTTTAGAAAGCATTATTTAGTTAATTGAACCTAAATTGTTATCTAGTGTTTTGCTAACCTAACCTAAGAGGTTAATTTCCTTAAGTGGGCTTTTGTAGTGTTAAATTAAGTTTTTCAAGTGTGGATTTTGATTTGCAATTGCTGTTTATAAAAAATCAAGAAAGGGTTTGGTTGTGGAATATAGGTTTTGGAGCATGGTTAATGTGTTGTAATTAGTGGGTGTGGATTGCTTGTAGTGTGCTTGGGTGAGTATGCTTTATTGTAGTCGTTTTGTCGCAAATCGGCGATTTTTGCACCGATTTTGGGACGCTATGCTTACTAGATTTTTATATAAATTATGTGTTGGACTATTTTTGATATCTTGATGATTGTAATGGCTTGTCCTACGACTTTTAGGATGCGTGAGTGCGGTTTTTGGGTAGTCGGGTTTTAGTTTTGCCGGGTGACCCAAATCGGCGTTTTTGGCAGTTTTTGCGATTTTCGCGTGTGTTCCGCGCACTTTGTGCACGTTGTACCTAGCTAGAGAACTTTAGTAGTTTCGTTGGGGTTTTGCGTCGTTCTTGATATGTAACCTTATATTTGATACTGATGTAAATTCCAGGTTCGGTCGCGGAAACGTCAGACGCGGCGCGAAAGGGAAAGACGGTGATTGGACACAGCTAGCCAGGGATCCTGGTGAGTAGATTTAACATCTACGGGGGACGATCGTTGGATGGCGCAAGTCGCCCGATAGATTTAGTAAACTGAAAAATAGTAAATTGGATAATCACTTGTGACATTAGAATAATAATACTGGCATGATAATTGCTGCAATTAGATCAATAGGTTATACCCATATACGCAAACTCAATTGTAGGACACATGCACCATTACCAGGTCTTTATATGCAGCACGAGCACTATTCATGTTTACACACACACCCTGGTAATTGCCATGCCACCACACTAGATAACTTTTAAATTGAAACCTTTTACTAATTGATACTTAAACTGGTACTATTGCCTTTAATTCCTTAAAAATGAAACCGTAGTATTGCTAGTCATGTGCATATACTTCATCATATTAATTGTTCATGCTTAATACAATAATCACACATCGCATCTTGATTATTGATATCATACGCATTCATTATCATTGATATATGCACTTATGAGGATTTCTTGGGATTTGATGAGATTGCTGGATTTCGGGGGAAAACCGCAAATTTCTAAACTTATTATATATTTTTAAAACATGTAAATTGCGGTTTTCTAGTGATGTAAGTGTCGTCCACCATGAGTTTGCTGTGGTTTTTGGAGACCCGTTTCGAGGAGTTGGATGAACCGTTTCGGGTACATGGTGGGCCCGGTAAGGTACCCCGGGGCAAGAAGCTCGTGGTGATGACGATGAGCCTGGCAGGGGACGGATTACCTACCGGTGACTTCATTGGGCACGGCGGATATCCAGAGGGTACCGACCGGGGCCGCGAGAGGATGATATATTGATACTGAGTTGGGTCAGCCGGATGGCTGAGGCCAGAGACACTATGACATGGATTTATGGGATTTGAGACAGCTTTTGGGTGTCGTTGCTGGACACCGATTTTCGTCGATTCATTGACATTATGTTGGCATTCTAAAAGAGTTTCAAAAACAAAAGAAGATAAAATATTTCTTATATATACCTATTGAGACCCCAAATTTCCATGTTGCATACATATTAGCACACTGATGTTGTATACACACCTGCTAGTGCATCCAGTCATACCTGTATTTTAGATGCTAGGATGCTTGTGTGCATGCATACGATAGCCTTTGTAGATGTTATTTATTACTCACGAGTTGGCAACTCACCCCCGTTGTGCCGCAGTCTTTTGCAGGTCCTACTTCATCATCATCATCTAATCTAGCCAATTATATTAGGGTGTTCACCTCATTAGTGAGTGAGAGCTTGAGTTAAAGAAATTTCAAGGTAGTTCATCTTTGAAAAGGAAGACTACAAGCAAAGCATGAATCATTCGGATTGTGGAGCTTCTCTTGAGTCCGGGAGATCATGGAACGAGGTGAAGGGACTACTACTCGGAGCTTGTGAAGCTAAGGAGCGGACTACAAAGGTTGTAATCCCACACTCTTAGTTGTAAAGATGTTTACTTGCATGTGTAACCCTAATTATCTAGAAAAGATCCTAGCTTTGGGTTGTTCGGCACGTCTAAATTTTAAATCGGGCATGGTTGATACCTTATATACCTTTGTAAGAGTGCCTAGGAATCCTACAGTGGTATCAGAGCCTAGCTAGAGCATTAAGCGACGTGTATACGAAGTTAAAACTCCGATCGAACCCCGAAACATCGAACTAGACCCCCTCTCTGGAAATTTTCTAAAACGTTGGTTTTTTCTGCATTAAAAATACTCAAAAAAATCAGCAGGGAATTCTAAGGATTACCATGAAATACGAGCCTCCAAGTCTCTCAATGAACCGTGGAACCGCGGCAAGAACATGCTTGTCACGGCGGTTCCGCGGCCGTAAGTGGGAATTGGGGACATGTATTTGAGGGGAATATCCGTAGGTATTTGTACATGCTTCTGGGTATTTTTAATCTTACTCAAGTGTTGAGTTTTCTGGAGGTCTTTTGGTACTCGTTGATTCGATCGGAAAGTTTAACTTCGTTCTGTTTTTCGGATAATTTAGAAAGTATTAAAATGTTCGAACGGATATCATTAACTCACTTTTTCCCGACACGAAAAACTTTCAAGTGTTGAATTTTTCTTGAGTTTAAATCTTTTGGAAAAACGTGCAAGTAACGCTGTGGACCCTCTAGAAGAACACAAACCTTAACTCGATTATGTGACCGTCTGATTCGTCTCTAAACCTTAGGGTTTAGGGCAGTACGGCATTGCCACATGTGAGGCGTTGGTTTGACCCTTCTACGGCTGGACCCTTGGTACTGTGACATATTCTGCGATTTTTTGAACTCCGCTCAAGAGTTGAGCTATTTAGGAAATCTTGGGTATTTGATTATTCGATAGGAAAGTTTAATATTGTCTATTTATCTGGAATGTGATACAATATATGGAATTCATATAGTTAGGCATGAAATGGGAAGTATGTGATATTTCGGATTTAAGATGTGTAAAGTGATTGTGGATTCCAAATGTTGTAGTTTTACACTTTCTTTTCTGTGACCGTAAGCGTAGTATGTGGGGTATCGCCGTCTTCGTTGCTATACATCAATGACAATCGGGATACGCATACTTGCTTACGTTGATGATATGGGATATTATGTGTTGCTGTTATATGTTGTATTGGATCGTCGTGTTCTGAATAGACGGGAGTTTTATGTGAGATGAGGGTTTTTATTTTCATTCATGTAAAATTCATTTATATGTAATATTCTTTTATTGGGGCACTTTCGGGATGAGGATGATGTCACCATTGTATATTATTTACTTTTTCGCATTAGGTAGACCCAAGGAGGGGAGCACAAGTAACTAGGTTCTAGGGTCCAGTGGGATGCCATCTCGAGGAGTCGAGACCGGGTCTCCTAACCCTAGAATTGGCAGTGTTGCTTGCCGCTCTCGTAGGGGTCTAGGGATGTGGGTTTGGCTATTCATCACGACCGTGGAATCCGTGTTTTATACAGGCTCGAAATAAAACACGGACGTCCTAGAATATCCAATATTTCATATGTTATCTTCTGCTGCGATGTTCTGTGATGAGATCATATTACCGCCTGAGACAAATTCTTATACTATATATATATGTTGATATATAAATATTACTGCTTTCGTTTCTTCTCTGATGGTTAGGAAGCATTAATTGATGGGATTTTTATTAATGAGATTAATAAAAGAAAAGAAACCTAAAAGATATTGTAGAATCAAAACTTTATAAAAATGGTAGCTACAGTTTTGCTTTGCACAGCGGTATATATGTTATACCCTGCACCTTATTCGATGAGGAAAGAGACGAGATCCCTTCACAGGGAGTGACCTCTTTAGCAAAAATGGTAGATGCTATAAACTCACGAATTAGTTTTTGACAGCTTAAATAGTTCTTGCTTTGCACCGCGGTATATATGATATACCCTGCACCTTATTCGATGAGGAAAGAGCCGAGATCTCTTCACCGGGAGTGACCTCTTTAGCGAAACTAGAAAAGCCTCAAAAACACTCCTTTTCAAAATCACTTGTTTCTACAACGACATCAAGTTCATTACGCTCATGGTTTTCGGAAAAAACCTGCGTAGCCCTCTGTCATTTCAGATAAAGACTATTTAGTATTCGTGTTGCGTTTGTTGGCCTTTGTCAAGGCGTAGTGTGCGGTAGATGACTAGTACTTATCTGTTTATGCACGTGATGCGATTGGATTAGGGTAGTCGTACGACCTTGTTTTCCTTTGTCAAGGGTCATGCGGGTGGGTTTATTTCAATCAAGAAATGACGGGTTGAACTTGACTAACTTCCTATGGTTTGTTGGCCTTTGTCAAGGTCATAGGGGGTTAGGGGTAAAAGTATTATCAGGAATTTCAAGTGTTGAAATTTGCAATAAGATTTCATACATTCTATGAGATAGATGGATCCTGATACCCACTGTGAGTAAAAGTTACTCCTGGGAGGATTTTACACAGGACAATTAGCCGATCAAGTCGGTGACTAGAAAGGTGTTTACGGGGTTATGCCTCTGGGAAGACGAGGTTTATTTTAATTAGGTCCGTGCGAAAGCACGGGAACCTCCATCAAGTACTTATCAGTCGAAAATACAGCATCTTTAACACGGCAATTTCCCTATCATTTGCACTAATCTAGAAGTGCTCGGTATTCATAGTGCACATATTAGAAAAACAGTCGGAAAATATCAGATTGCATGTGTTAGAATTCAAAACCGGCACTTTAAGGGAAATTGACTGTATTTCATAACATCGCATCATTCTTGTGTAGCGCAACTTGTGTTTCGAAGCCTGTGCAGGAAATTACAGAAGAATGGTCAAAATTACACAACAGTGCTGCTAAAGAATACGCCAACTCAAGGATTTAGAATCTGGCAATGATCTAAAAGGCATTCAGAGATTCAACATATCAGAAAAACACTAAGAAGACATCAGGAAGCAACACTACAAAATGTTGGTGTATATGCCCTAGGGGCCATTATTATATCATACTAGTTTGTATATTACTTAATGGAAGCTTGGGATATTCACATGTATATAACAGTCTTGCTAAACATGGTAGTATGCTACTTGGTTTTTCTATCTTAATATGTGAGTATACATATTGATAGAGCTCTTAGGATCTTGCTTGACTACCAGCGTTGTGATGGCAGTCACACTAGTGGGGGGCTGGGTAGTCTACAAGCACATCCTTATTCAGGTCCCCAGTCGTAGGATTATCGAGACAGGGCATCGATACTCCGGAGTAGACTAGTGTGTACGCTTCTCATCCCAGTTGGGGAGATGGTCTGTCCTATAGCCGTCAGTACGTCGTACTGGAGATAGTATGCAGGTGCTCGTTAGGTTACAGGTACACCGGACAGGACTCACAGGGAACTGTTGGTTGGTTTTATACCAGTCGTCAGTGAACAGTTCCCAGGTGACATGAGTACAGCATAGTCCGCAGACTTGACACTGCTGCTTCACCTCGAGTGTGTCCCACTGTTCTTAGATTGCTACCCTACCACGGCTCAAAGGAGTCGTGCAAACAGGTAGCAGTTGAGTGCAGTCCCGAGCACTTGGAGGCAGTGGCGGTTAGACAGGATTCGTCTCTCCCGGTATTGGGGGTTGATATCGCGCTGTGTCAGAGAGCCATTACGCAAAGTCCCTGGCCAGGGCAAGCGAGATTTGCTGGTAGGTTCCAGTAGTTTCTCAGGGTGTAATGGGCTTCACTCCGACACGACTTATACCGCTATTAGGGGACTGACGCTTGCCGCCCCCTAGGCCCGATATGCGATAGTCTTGGACGAACAGACCGGACTGTACGGAGATTGTCACATCAGACTCAGTAGGAGTTCGGATGGGTTTCCTCATCGGCCTTCTTATCGACATCTACCTGTGGACCGTTACGTACAGCTAGTCCCGCTTGCAGTCTATGGTTAAACCCACTGCCAGCGTAATAGTCGAGTCTCTAGAGTCCCACACAGAGAGTTTCTCTACTACAGGCGAAACGATATAGAGGTCGTATGGTTTTACGACAAGGGTTCGGATGCATACGTGTGTTTACGCACGTACGACATCCGGACAGTTTTTACTAGTCGGCTTTGGTTTAAGCCAGTTTCTAGAATCCGGTTATTGGATTTATACAGTATAAAGTTTTTCCGTGTTTTCACGGATAGTAGGGGCGTTCTCGTAATTGCGCGAGAAGCTTCTAGAAGATGGTGACTTGGGGGTTAAGGTGGCATATGCATTAAATGAGATTAGTGAGTCATTTGAGTGATTCATCCAAGTCATTAATGCATCATAAATGCTTAATGACTCATGGAGATGAATCACCCTCTTATATTTATTAAGCATGATGATTAATCATTTATTTTCTTTTATTTGGATAAATCATAATGCTTGATATATATTATGATAGCTCATTTTCTCATCTCATTCTCTTGCTCACTTTCTCTCTCCTCAAGCTCTCCCTCTTCAAACCCTAATCCTCCCCTCTCATGTGTTGAGTATAAAGATTAGATTAGACTACTTAATCCTTAACCAGTCTCTATATCATCTAGGTTGCTTAGATTAGCGATTTAAGAAACCTAGTTACCTCTAGTTTGAGGTGAAGCTTGTAGTAAAGCTCTCGGGTGGATCTTCTACTACTTAGAGAAGGCCGGAGAGGACATGGAGAACGACCAGACGAAGGACTCGGTTCTACAGGTATAATCACTTTTCATAGTAGTTGTTAACTCCTATGTTTGTTGTTAGTTATTGTTTATGCAAAGATTCTCGGTTAGTCGATGTTTACGCTTTATACAAGATCGTTTTTCATTATTCCGCCTCCCCGCAAGTCGTGGGGTGTTGTATATCGACTTACAGTGGTATCAGAGCCTCGCTAAACAATAATTAACTCATTAGCAAAGTCGTAAGTATTTCGAACGCAAAAAGAACCAGAAAAATCATCGTTTTAACACAGTTTCTGTCGAATTTAAAACAGGCCCTAAAAGTTTTTCAGGGACCTGCAGAATAACAAGCAAGAAATTATAGGGCTACTGAAGAAATTTGGACTTACAACTCGGCTAACTCACCGCGGAACCGCGGCAGATCCATGCGATCCACCGAGGATCCGCGGCCGAGTTAGGGCTGAGTCGGCCCAAATTTTTCCAGTAACCCCTTTGTGTTAACAGTGATATTTCTTGATATTTTATTTTCTGCTAAGATCTCAGGTGCACAGAGAAGTTTTGCAGTAGAATCTAAAGTGTTTTGCTCGATCGAAATTTTACGATGTTTGCTAATATGATTATATCTGTGTTTGTATAATGTGTTCGTAAACCTCCCCTAACTGCTAGTATGTCGGTTGGCAGGAGGTTGCACATTTCTGTAATGGTTTTTACTGTTTGTGGTTAGAGGAAGGATTCGAGAAACAGTGGGAGCCATCCAGTTTAGATAAATTAAAAACCATTCTAAACTTGCAAGAGCATCATGCTAAAGAGTTTTCTTCTCTCTCTCCTAATTGCAGTGACCCTGAAAATGACTGGACTTAAGTTACTTTTAGAGAAAAATATACTGACATGGCCAAACTATAAAGATTGGCTGCGGAATGTCAAAATGGCTTTGACCTATGACAAATTGGTCTACGTCCTCACAGCTAAGGCACCTGCTGTCCCTGGTCCCAAATCCAGTAATGCGGATAAGGAAATCCGCAAAACCTGGGATTTCGATTGCGCGAAAGACAAGTACATCGTGCTTTCCTCGATGAACAATGAACATCAGAGGAGGCACGAGGATATAGAACTAGAATCCATATTTCTCCATACAAAAGATCTGTATGGGGATCAATCTCGTATAGCAAGATACGAGACCTCTAAGAACTTGTTTCGAGCGAGATTGGCTGTCGGGTCATCGGTAGGAGAACATGTCCTAAAGATGATCGGCTATATAGAAGAGCTCGCAGACCTTGGGACGACTTTGGATAATGAGCTCTACACAGACCTTATTCTCCAGTCCCTTCCTTCCACCTACGCCCAGTTTATCCTGAACTTCAACCTTCAAAGAAAATAAGTTGAACTTCTGGAACTCCTAAACATGTTAACGAGTGCAGAGGGCACCTTGCAGAAGGCAAGGGAAACACCCGCTATGTTTGTTAGCGGTGCTTCTTCTTCCGGGTCCAAGGCTAGGGCCAAAGGAAGGAAAAAGAAGGCCGCCCCAAGACCTAGAGGAGGTGTAACTAAGGTGAGAGGGAAGGGAAAGAAAAAGTTTGCGGTACCGGTAGTGGGCCAGGATGAGCGCTTCCATTGTCACATGAAAGGGCACTTGAAAAAGGATTGCAAGGCGTGGAACGCCAAAAACCAGGAACCGAAGCAAGCTGTGGCTTCGACTTCAGGTGTGTTTGTAATTGAGAATTGTCTGTCAATCAACTCTACTTCCTGGGTATTGGATACCAGATCAGGATCTCATATTTGCAATTCATTGCAGGCACTGAGAAACTGTAGAGTACTGAAGGAAGGTGATATGACCCTGATGGTTGCAAACGGAGCTAGCGTGGGAGCTGTGTCCGTAGGGGATTATCACCTGGGATTGACGAGTGGACACATTTTGGTTTTACATAACTGTTTTTGTGTACCCAGCTTAACGTGTAATATCATATCTGTTTTCTTGTTATCAAATAAAGGTTATGATTTCACATTTGGAAGTGGTGTTGTTAAAATCCACCTTAATCATAGTTTGATTGGGTCCGGTACACTGGAAAACGGTATATATGTGTTAAATCAACTCCAAATTTTCAATGTCCAGAACGCACTAAAAAGAAAGTCTCCAGATTTAAATAAAGCTTTCTTATGGCATTGTAGACTGGGTCACATCAATGAGAGAAGGTTGACTAAGTTGCATAGAGAAGGATATTTTGACTCTTTTGAATATCAAACTTATGACACTTTTCAATCTTGTCTCAAAGGAAAGATGACAAAGACTCCATTTACTGGACATGGAGTAAGAGCGAGCGAGCTCTTAGGACTCATACACAGCGATGTATGTGGTCCAATGTCTACACATGAAAGAGGTGGTTTTTCCTATTTCATTACTTTCACGGATGATTACTCAAGGTACAGATTCATTTATCTGATGAAACATAAATCCGAGGCTTTTGAGAAATTCTAAGAGTATAAGAATGAAGTAGAAAACCAAACCGGCAAAAGTATCAAGACACTAAGATCTGATCGAGGTGGTGAATACTTGAGTGTCGAGTTCCTAGGTTACCTAAAAGAGAAAGGAATTCTCTCTCAGCTTACTCCTCCATACACTCCACAGCATAACGGTGTATCGGAGAGACGGAATCGAACCCTATTGGATATGGTACGATCCATGATGAGTAATGCTGAGTTACCGCGATCTTTTTGCGGTTATGCGCTAGAATCAGCGGCATATATTTTGAACATGGTACCTACCAAGACTGTGCCTACCACGCCATATCAGATGTGGAGTGGGAAGAAACCCTATCTTCAGTATCTAAAAATATGGGGATGTCCAGCTTTTGTTAAAAAGCAGCATGTGGACAAGCTCGAGGCACGATCAGTAAAGTGTAAGTTTGTGGGATATTCAAAGTACTCCAAGGGGTATCTATTCAATTACGCAGAGGAACAAAAGGTGTTTGTTTCTCGTAATGCCCATTTTCTAGAATATCAGTTTTTAGAAAAGGAAATAAATGGGAGCGAAATAGAACTGGAAGAAATTCCAGAACCACAAACTAATACTGAAAGTTTGGTAGAACAAGTAGTTCAAGAAGAACAGGACATTCCCGCACCCCTCCGCAGGAGTAGTAGGCCGTCTCATCCGCCTGAGAGATACTACGGTTTTCTCATAGATGGGGATAGAGAGGATTGCATCATAGATGATGATGAACCTACTGGCTTCCAGCAGGCCATACAGAACGGCGACTCAGTACGATGGCTAGATGCAATGCGGACCGAAATGGAGTCCATGTACACCAACAAAGTATGGACTTTGGACTTTGCTCCATATGGGGTAAAACCCATAGGATGCAAATGGATCTTCAAGAAAAAGATTGGTGTAGATGGACAGGTGGAAACCTATAAGGCTAGACTTGTTGCAAAGGGTTTTCGTCAAAGACCTGGTTTGGACTATGACGAAACTTTTTCTCCAGTGGCTATGCTCAAATCCATTCGGGTCCTTCTTGCTATTGCTGCCTTCCATGATTATGAAATCTGGCAGATGGACGTAAAGACGGATTTTCTGAATGGAAATTTAGAAGAGTGCGTCTATATGGATCAACCAGAGGGTTTCAATCAGATTGGGAGCAGCGGGAAAGTATGCAAGTTGCTTAAGTCCATTTATGGACTAAAGCAGGCATCGCGGAGTTGGAACATCTGTTTTGATGAAACAGTCAAAGAATATGACTTTATCAAAAATCCAGATGAACCGTGCATATATAGTAAAGTTGTAGCAAGAACTGTCGTATTCCTCGTCTTGTACGTGGATGACATTCTATTGATAGGAAATGACATTCCTATGCTACAATCTGTCAAAGGATTCTTGTCACACAAGTTCTCCATGAAAGACCTGGGTGATGCCTCTTACATTCTGGGGATCCGGATCTATCGTGATAGATCCAAGAGGATGTTGGGACTTTCGCAGTCCAGGTATATCGACACTGTACTGAAAAGATTCAGTATGGAAGATTCTAAGCACGGTAATCTACCGGCTTGTCACGGAATCACCCTATCCAAAGAGATGTCTCCCAAGACTGATTTGGAAAGGGAACACATGTCTATTATACCCTACGCTTCTGCGGTAGGCTCTATAATGTATGCGGTGTTGTGCACCAGACCAGATGTAGCTTACGCACTGAGCGTGGTAAGCCGGTATCAGTCCGACCCAGGGAAGAAGCACTGGATAGCAGTAAAGAACATTCTCAAGTACCTGAGGAGGACTAAGGAGATGTTCTTGGTTTACGGCGGAAAAGACCTCAGGATGGAGGCCTATGCTGATTCCGGCTTCCAGAGTGATAAGGACGATTCCAAGTCCATGTCAGGTTATGTCTTTACCCTCAATGGAGGGGCGTTGTGCTGGTAGAGCTCCAAGCAGGACACCGTTGCTGACTCAAAGATGGAAGCGGAGTATATAGCTACTTGCGATGCTGCAAAAGAAGCAGTCTGGATGAAGAAGTTCCTAACAGAACTTCAGGTGGTTCCTACCATTGTTTATCCAATACCTCTGTATTGCGACAACAACGGAGCTATAGCTTTAGCGAAGGAACCAAGGTCCCATCAGAAGTCCAGACACATCTTAAGGCGGTATCACCTGATCAGGGAAATCATTGATCGTCGGGAGATCGAGGTTCGGAGAGTTGGTACTAAAGAGAACATTGCTGATCCATTCACAGAGGCCCTACCTCAGATTCAGTTCGAGAGGCTACTCGAGATCATCGGTCTTCGATATGCCAGTACATGGCCCTAGTGCAAGTGGGAGATTGTTAGTGTATATGCCCTAGGGGCCATTATTGTATCATACTAGTTTGTATATTACTTAATGGAAGCTTGGGATATTCACATGTATATAACAGTCTTGCTAAACATGGTAGTATGCTATTTGGTTTTTCTATCTTAATATGTGAGTATACGTATTGATATAGCTCTTAGGATCTTGCTTGACTACCAGCATTGTGATGGCAGTCACACTAGTGGGGGGCTGGGTAGTCTACAAGCACATCCTTATTTAGGTCCCTAGTCGTAGGATTATCGAGACAGGGCATCGATACTCCGGAGTAGACTAGTGTGTACGCTTCTCATCCCAGTTAGGGAGATGGTCTGTCCCACAGCCGTCAGTACGTCGTACTGGAGATAGTATGCAGGTGCTCGTTAGGTTACTGGTACACCGGACAGGACTCACAGGGAACTGTTGGTTGGTTTTATACCAGTTGTCACGCCCCGCTTCCCAAAATACGGAATACGAGGGGTTGACAGTCAGGGATCTCAGCAGGAAAAATAAATGGATATGAGCAATAATCAAGCATCAAGTGAACCAATAATCAAAAGGTTTACGAACTCAGAAGATTTATTTCATTCAAGAAAATTTGAAACAAGGCACCCTCGAAAAGTAACAGACGGCCCTAAACTATACACAGATTTTTGTGACCGGAGAAAACAATATCTAAAAATTCTGTCAGTCGCGATTGTGGAGATTCAGCAGGTTGCGGTAGGCTCGCGCGCTCTGATAGGGACGTCCATTTCTATAGCGCCTCGCGGGGACCGCCATTGGGATTTCTTCCGTAGCAGGGTATTGTCCTTCTGGTCTTTCTTCCTCAGCTGGAGCTTCTTCATCGAGGTCTGATTCCATGTGATTTTCTTCTTCTGGATTCTCTTCCATGGGATTTTCCTCCAATGGATTTTCTTCTATCGGGTCTTCCTCGGGATCTTCCTCTATCGGGTTCTCTTCAGGGTCTCCTTCCTCTTAGTCGGAATCGCCTATCATGTCGAACTCTGGGGCGGCTGCTCCTTCGTCCTCTGAATCGTTGTTTTCGAAAATGACCTGGGGATCGTTGATCTCATCGTCAGAACTCATCAGTGTGTGGTCTAAGCAAACGCATGACTGTGTATCCTCATCTAGATGCGGCGCTGCTCCAGGATGGGCCATGGCCTGAAAGAAAAGAGTCATGATTAGACAATGGAATACATCAGGAAAATGGCTAAGTGTTCGAAGTATGGAAAGATATGCAGTGGCAGGAATTGAAAAATCAAGATTAAAATGTTGTGATAGTGAATAGTATGAATAAGGGGAGGGACAAGAGAATGATACATATATTACGATTCAAGTTTTATTGCATTCAACTAAAAGTTCGACGGATACAATATTTCAAACGGAAAGAAATGTTTATAAGAGGATGACAACATTATTACTGAAATTAGAAAACATGAAAATTCTTCTTTGATTGCTAGACCGCTGCATCATCGTCACGCGAGTTGAATCCTGTGTTGGGTCCGATTTATCCTCGAGGTTCAAACTATGTAATAATCATCACTTGGTAGAAGTGGGGAGTGTGGACGAGTCTCCTCCTTGCAGCTCCTTCCTTTTTGGGCAACCGTTGATAAGATGTTCGCCGGATCCGCAAATCAGACATTTCCCTTGGGCGCGACGACAATCCCTCTGAAGGTGTCTTGGCCTCTTACAGTACCCACAACATTGGGTCTTCTGCTGCTTCTGTCGCGGGGAAACAAACTAGCGCTTCATCTTCTTCTATTTTCCTCGTCTAACGGTGATCCCTTTATGATTGGAGACTCCCGCTGGTGCCTGATTCACCTGCCTTCTCAGTCCTTCAGCTAACAAGTAGTTTGTTCGCTCCTGGGCTTCCTTTAAACCTTGCAGTACACTCAGAATCTCAATGTTCTGATTCTGGGGAGTGGAGATAGAGGAAGGGTCGTTGGAAGACATTATCCTGAAACAGTAATTTTGAGAACGATATAAGGCACAAGCTATAAGGATATAATATGAATTGGACAAAGATTCAAGAATATCAGATGTGATGAAATTCATTACAAGTAGAAAATCAACTGTATGACTTTAAGTCACTTAAACAGAGTATGGTAGTGTAACCGTGATGTAGTTCACAATTACAACCACGAAACTTTACCAAGTCACCTGAAGCCCTAGCGAATGGATAGCAGAATACTCGATGTGAATATGGATCAAGGATATCAAGTTTACAATCTAGACTGAGGGATGTCATAGATTGTCAAGCTCTACACGGAAAACTGCAATCCCAATCGAAGCAAAACCTGGCTCTGATACCAACTAAACCATGTCACGCCCCGCTTCCCAAAATACAGAATACGAGGGGTTGACAAGGCCAGCCATGCTCCTACGGTCAAGGAAACATCCTGCCGTAGTCAAACTTCGGCTTCTAGCTTTACATGGTAATCAGTAAATAATGCGCAGGTAATGAGAAATGCAGTAACTGGAACAAAACAGTATAAAGAACTGACCTGATAGGAAATAAAAGGTATAACCCTGGATAGCTAATCAAGATGTCCGTGCAGTACGTCTAGTCCTGATCCAGGCTAAATCTTCTCCTCACACTGAGCATGCATACTCAGGTCGTCAGAGCGACACAATAGCAATATAATATATATAAAATCATGTGACAATTCTAACAGTGATAATAGATATATATAACAGTAGATCAAAGGCAGTATGGGTATGAACATGCAGTAATCAATACAACGGAATAGTAAAAGCAGTAGAATGATATGCCACGTATGTCAACACCGTAAGTAAGGTATATCGATGCCAGTATCCCTATCAGTCTCTAAGTCTCACTGTACAGGTCACTAAGCCTATCGTCAGTCCAAGTATGAGAGTCAACCACTCGCGAGTGTCCTCCACCCAAGGGTAGATCCCAAGGGCAAGGGACCACGGGCCCAACATGTATATCACGGTAATAATCATGTACCCTGTAAATCTCCATATATCTCCCTAAATATATAAGCCGGCGTGGGACTCCCGAGATTCTGTTGAACTCACACTCAAACTACCCCACACCCCGTGGTCTACATCAAACGCTAACCATAACCCTAAATACCAATCGGTCTGTGACAAGTCTGCACGAGAGCTGGAAGCAGGACCTCCATCAAGCACGTCCCGACTAATACCTAAGATAAATGGCAGTGTCTGGTGTCTTATCTGTGACACCCGTGCAAGAGCTTCCATAAGTGTCCCATACCACTTATAGTCCCACGTACGCGCGTCCCACAGACGTCGACAATGCAATAGAATTATAAGGTTCACTGATTGTGTACAAGTACGTATCACTTTCACTTATTCACTGATACACGAACGCTAACGTACTTGCCACAATCATCACTAATACCTAACACTGGGTAATGCACGTTATCACTAGGTTATCAATGCAATGATATGGGTATGATATGATGCGTAAACAGTATATAAAGCATGTTTAGGATGTCATGAATTAATAATCTACCACTTGAATAATGTATCATAAATCATACGGTTACTGTTTAGTAAAACGATGAATGGGGAATAAATAGTATGTTCAGTTATTTATCCAGCGAATTTGGTTTCATGCCAATCGGGTTCCAGGATCACTAATTATAGCCATTTCATTTTAAGCGTTCACGGCTGGAAATCCGGTTTCAGAATCGGAAGTCCGTTTCGCAACGCATTTTAATCCCAATTGGGATCATATTTTAGCGATACTACAGTTGAATGAAATCTAGGGTTTTCAGTAAGTTTTCCAACGCAATAGACGGATCTTCAATCGCGTCTGTACGTCAGGCGATATACACTATTCAATACCAATATGTCAGTTCCGATTCTGTTCTGGACTGTTATACGTCCACATCTATTAAATTGCCGATTAAATAACAAACGATAACGAAACAGGATGGAACTACTTGTATTGTCTAGCTAACAGATTCACCTATAATAAACAGTGGAGTTCCGCAACCTACGAGTTAAGGAAACAGGGTGGTCTTCATTACGGGACAGTAAAGAACCACTGGAGTCGCTCTGGACTGCAGTCTAGAGTCGCACTCCGATCCAAATATTGTCACAGTTTAAGTACAGAAACAATTAGAAATTTACATAGGGTTATAGTTCGTCGAGTCGTCTTCGATTTAAGCCCACGAACGCATCATTCCAGTATATATATAATTTATGGTGATTTTTACGGTTTTCAGATAAAAGAAATTTCCAGTTTTACAAGTAAACTTGGGGGTAGTCGTTTTAGTCATTAACGGTCATATTTTCCAGCGAAATTTGTACAAGGTATTCATCACTACACGGGCCAAGACAGACAATCTAATTCCGTCAAATTAGACAAGTAATTTCATTGGGATCACACATCAAACAGTTGCATCGTATAATTTATCGAGGATATTTAGTATGGAATTTATAAAATTATAGTTCGTAACTAATACAAATTAGCATGTAGCAAGTATAAAACTTGCCTGGAGACGTTCCGGTGATGCACGGTAGAGGCAACGGCGGCAACTACACGGCGATGACAACACGCGACAAGTCTCGGCTAGGCTTGGGCTTGGTGACGGGCTGTTGCGAGCTCAGGCGATGTTATGGTGGTGGTCGGCTGATAGAAGAGGGAGAGACGGATGAGTGTTAGAGAAGGGAAGATAGAGATATCGAGAGAGAGACACAGAAAGAGAGAGAAAAGAGAGAGACAGAGAGTGTGAGAGAGATGTATATAGAGGGAAAGAGAACAGATATCACACACAGAGAGAGAACAGAGAGAGAGAGGGAGTTAGACAGAGAAGGAGGGAGAGAGAGAGGTAGGAAGAGAGAGAGAGAAACAGAGAGAGAGTGGTTGCAGAGGAGGGTACGGGGAGTCGATGGAGGTGGTTCAGGCTCGCCGGCGTTGGGGTGGGGGTTCGAGCTCGGGTGCAGTGAGCGGGTGGGGTGTGTAAGGGAGTTTGGCAGGGTGGTGGTCGACGTAGTGGAGTGGTGAGGGACTCAGTCGGTGGAGGAGGAAGGGAAGAGACTTGCCGTCGTCGTCGTCGACGGCGAGGGTGGTGGTGCTCAGTATGAGGGGGAGTTGGAGCTTGGCGGTGGGTCGGGTATGCAGGCGAGTGGTGGAGTAGTGGGTGAAGAGGAGAGAGATGCGAGGGAAGACGGACGAGACGATGGGGAGCTCGTCGGCGGCGAGGAGACTCGAAATCATGGGTCTCTACAGGGAGAGAGTGGTGAGGGGGAAAAAGGAAAGACGAGGAGTTGGGGGAAGCTCGGGGCGCGCGTCGTTGGAGGAGAGCGGGTCGTAGGGGGCGCGCGCGTCGTGGGTGTGAGGAGCGGTTACGGCGCGAGACGAGTGCGACGTGGATGTAACGGCAGAAACGAGCGGGAAAGGAGGAAAGACGTTGGGGGAGATGAAGTCGGGTTGGCAAGGGGAACGGGCTGTAGGGAAATGGGTCGGGCTTTGTTTAAGCTGATGAATAAAATTAGAATGGTGAATGGGCCTGCGGTTATTAAATGGGAAAATGGGCTGAAGAAATATAGGTTTGGGTTTGATTTTTATTACAAATAAAAGAAATGGCTGAGGGATTAAAATGGTTAATAATAAAGGATTTGTAAGGGGTTAGAAAAGAGGGCCAGCCAGGGTAAGTGAAGAAAATGGGAGAGGGATTTTAGTAAGTGGGTTAGAAAAATGTTTTAGATAAATTAATTTGGTAAGGATCTCTTGGGTTGAGAAAAATAGGGTTTTGGGTTTAATGAAGTTTTTTTTAAAAATAATTAAATACTTAAAAATAACAAAATTTATAGTTTAAAGGGGAATACGGATTTAGGCGTATATAAAGAACCGGGTATTACACCAGTCGTCCGTGAACAGTTCCCAGGTGACATGAGTACAGCATAGTCCGCAGACTTGACACTGCTGCTTCGCCTCGAGTGTGTCCCACTGTTCTTAGATTGCTACCCTACCACGGCTCAAAGGAGTCGTGCAAACAGGTAGCAGTTGGGTGCAGTCCCGAGCACTTGGAGGCAGTGGCGGTTAGACAGAATTCGTCTCTCCCGGTATTGGGGGTTGATATCGCGCTGTGTCAGAGAGCCATTACGCAAAGTCCTTGGCCAGGGCAAGCGAGATTTGCTGGTAGGTTCCAGTAGTTTCTCAGGGTGTAATGGGCTTCACTCCGACACGACTTATACCGCTATTAGGGGATTAACGCTTGCCGCCCCCTAGGCCCGATATGCGATAGTCTTAGACGAACAGACCGGACTGTACGGAGATTGTCACATCAGACTCAGTAGGAGTTTGGATGGGTTTCCTCATCGGCCTTCTTATCGACATTTACCTGGGGACCGTTACGTACAGCTAGTGCCGCTTGCGGTCTGTGGTTAAACCCACTGCCAGCGTAGTAGTCGAGTCTCTAGAGTCCCACACAGAGAGTTTCCCTACTCCAGGAGAAACGATATAGAGGTCGTATGGTTTTACGACAAGGGTTCGGACGCATACGTGTGTTTACGCACGTACGACATCCGGACAGTTTTTACTAGTCGGCTTTGGTTTAAGCCAGTTTCTAGTATCCGGTTATTGGATTTATACAGTCTAAAGTTTTTCGGTGTTTTCATGGATAGGAGGGGCGTTCTTGTAATTGCGCGAGAAGCTTCTAGAAGATGGTGACTTGGGGGTTAAGGTGACATATGCATTAAATGAGATTAGTGAGTCATTTGAGTGATTCATCCAAGTCATTAATGCATCATAAATGCTTAATGACTCATGAAGATGAATCACCCTCTTATATTTATTAAGCATGATGATTAAACATTTATTTTCTTTTATTTGGATAAATCATAATGCTTGATATATATTATGATAGCTCATTTTCTCATCTCATTCTCTTGCTCACTTTCTCTCTCCTTAAGCTCTCCCTCTTCAAACCCTAATCCTCCCCTCTCATGTGTTGAGTACAAAGATTAGATTAGACTACTTAATCCTTAACCATTCTCTACATCACCTAGGTTGCTTAGATTAGCGATTTAAGAAACCTAGTTACCTCTAGTTTGAGGTGAAGCTTTTAGTAAAGCTCTCGGGTGGATCTTCTACTACTTAGAGAAGGCCGGAGAGGACGTAGAGAACGACCAGACGAAGGACTCGGTTCTACAGGTATAATCACTTTTCATAGTAGTTGTTAACTCCTATGTTTGTTGTTAGTTATTGTTTATGAAAAGATTCACGGTTAGTCGATGTTTACGCTTTATACAAGATCGTTTTTCATTATTCCGCCTCCCCGCAAGTCGTGGTGTGTTGTACATTGACTTACAGAAAATTCAAGCCCCAAGGAAGCCACTTGGCCGCGGAACCGCGGCCGGAGCCGCCTTGCGCCGCGGTTCCACGGCGGTCTTGACACGTCACCCCCCTGCTCTGCTTCAAAATCTCTACCTCAGTTCCTACAGCTCTTCAAGACACTACAAATTCCAGAAAGCTCCTGAACATTCTGCGAGATCAGCAAACCGTTGGGTTCTAAACTAAACACTCCAAGCTTCCACAACAAGCTTCACCATAACTACATTAAGAGCCTAGAACCTTCTCCCTAACCTCCTAGCTTAAGGTAGAAGCTAAGCTCCTAACTAACTACTTCTAGAAGCCTTTCCCTATAACAAACGTTTGGAGGGAAATTCAAATTCAAAATCCTAGATCTAGGGTTTTGGAAACCTATAAAAAGGACCCTAGGCCTCTCTTGAAAAGGTTGTTCAAAAATTGGGTTGTTCATTAGTTGATCATTGTTGTTCTATCACTCATTCAACCCAACACCTACCACCTCCAAACCCTAACCCTAATCCAATCAAGAAACCAAATTCAAGATCCTTTGAGTTCTAGCAAGCAAGTCTTCAACCATCCTTTAGAAGCAAAGCCGGTCTTCATCAGAGCATGAGATCTAAGCCGATCCGCGACTCAAGGAGCCGATGCAACGCTAGATTCGACAATCTTGTTCCTTCTCAAATTTTTGTAGTCTTGAGCAATGTGTAACAATTTATGGAATAAATAAAGGTGAAGATTCATTTAACTTGCTCATCAGTCGAAAATACTGCATCTTTAAACCGGCAATTTCCCTATCATTTTCACTCATCTAGAAGTGTTCGGCATTCATATTACACATATTAGCAAATTAGTCATAAAATATCAGATTACATGTGTTAGACTTTAAAACCGGCATTTCAAGGGAAATTGACTATATTTCATAGCACGGCATCATTCCTATATTGCGCAGCTTATGTTTTGAGGTCTGTGCAGGAAATTACAGAAGATCGGTCAAATTTACAAACGAAGACTATTTAAAAGACGCCATCTCATGGATTTGAAATCTGGCAATTATCTAGAAGGAATTCAGGAAGTCAACATATCAGAATGTACACTGGAAGTCATAGGAAGTCAACAGAAGAAGTGGGAAGCCATAGCTCCACTAATTGGCTGCGGAACCGCGGCCGGAGCCGCCTTGCAACGCGGTTCCGCGGCGGCTTGTCCACGTCACCCCAACTTCTCTGCTGCAGTATCTCTATCTCAGTTCCAGAAGCTCTTGAAGCCACTGCAAAATCCAGAAAGATCCTGAAGCTTCTGCCAGATCAGCAAGCCCTAGGGTCCCTAACTAAGCATCCCAAGCATCCACAACAAGCTTCACCTAAACACCATTAAGGACCTAGAACCTTCTCCCTAACCTCCAAGCTTAGGGTAGAAGCTAAGCCCTAACTAACTACTTCTAGAAGCCTCTTCCTATAACTAACTTTTGGAGGGAAATTCAAAATTCAAATTCCTAGAGCTAAGGTTTGGGAAACCTATAAAAAGACCCCCAAGGCTCACTAGAAGAGGTTGCTCATTGTTGGCTAAATTCTAGTTGTTCATTGTTCCTCAATTCAATTGTTGTGGTTGTTCCTCATCTTCAACCCAACAACTACCACCTCAAAACCCTAACCCTAATCCAATCCAAAATCAAGAAACCTCAAGATCCTTTGAGTGCAAGCAAAGCAAAGAAAGTCTTCAACGATCCTTTGAAGCGAAGCCGGACTTCAACGGAGCACGAGATCCAAGCCGATCCATGAGTCAAGGAGCCGAGCGATGCTAGATTCGACGAGCGAAGTTCTTACCTCTTGTAATTCTTGAGAGTTGTAACTACTTGTTGATGTAATAAAGGTGAAGAATCTTTAAACTTGCTTATTTTCAATTCAAGCATTATGATTCGTATTCAATTCTTGAATGTATTCTTCGTGATGATGCTTGAATAAAACTCTGCTCGTGGAGGAATCGAAACGATTGTAGAATGATGATGTTGATGAATCTTTAAACGTTTTCTTAAGTCTTAAAACAATTGTAAATTCTTGAAAATCGATTGATCGATGATCTAGATCGATGCGAATGCGTTCTTGATTCCTTTCGCAAGATCTAAATATCAAAAATTGATCATTCGACTTTCAAGAAGCTATCTAGTGAATGTGATTCATCGAAAGGACAAAGGATAGGATGAGGAACCCTAATTCTTTGCAAGATCCTTGATCCTCGATGAATCTACATCGATTTAGCATCAACTTGTTAATGGATAAGAAATCGTATTCTTAAATCTTCGTCACATATACAATCTACTCGATTCCTACGAGTTTTACTTCAAATCTTGAAACCTAAATTGATTGGAATTCTATCGATACTTGATTCTTGATGTTTATCATTTTCTTGATTCTCGATTAGAATAATTGATTCTTGAAATTCATCGATAAAAATCTTGAATTTTTTTCTTTTCTTTTTCTATTAAATTTTCGATTCAAAAAAACAAAAATTACGAACGAATCGCGCAATCCCTGTGGACGATCCGCACTTACTAACGCGCTACATCCGACACCGTTATTGATTGCGGTCAAATATTTTTGGTTGTGATTTCTTCACAATTTTCTAAATACCGACACATCCGGAAAACAATTCAATCAAATGGCGCCGTTGCCGGGATCGCTCGCTAATTCGTTCTTTATTTGAAATTTGAATTGAAAGATTTATTCCATTACATTTTTGTGATCAAAATTAGCGCAAAAACACTAAACGATTTGTTGTGGTTTATTGCAAGGAAATCTGGAGCTTGCTGTGCAATTGAAATATTTTTTGGAAAATTCCAGAGGACTCAAGGAGTTAACAGCAACTTGCTGTTAAAATTTGGAACAGAGAGAATTACCTACGGCTGCGAAAGCGCGGTCTAAGAGCCCTATTGCGGCGGTTCCTCGCCAATGTGAAGGGATCTCTGTACAATTTTGCTCTCAGGTGACTTCTATCTTTCTTATCTTCTTCTCTGTCTGCTCCAAATAACAAATTTCTGCAGGCTTCTTTGCAAAAATCGCAGCGCCGCGCAAAAAGCAAAATTAAATTGTGCTTGTTTTGATTTTGTGGTTTTTTGCATTATTAATACGGACATTAAGGGGCAAAGACCAAATCCAGATTAGGTGGGGAGTTCATTACCCTTCCTAAGCCCCGAAAATCGCAAAATTTGCATCCGCATTGACCCTCATTAAATAAAAGAAATCTAGAGATGACTCTAAGGACCGTCGCGCTCACTTAGGACAGAAGAAGGCCGTGGGTAATTCATTGCTTATCCGCGTTTCTCTTGTGGTGTCTAAGGCAAGTGTGTCGAAGGCTAGTGGTTATTTAATTAGGCCCATTACTTACGTAGTGGAGAACCTCCCACTTACCTGGCACTTACCTAGCCACAGGAGAGACAAAGAGGCAGTGGAGGATTTATCCTGCGTCTTGTCTTTTGGAAGTTAGGAGCGGTCTAGAGATTTGACCTAGGTGACCCTTAGAATTAGGGTTTCGTGTGTTGCATTTGTTGTGTTGCATCATATTTTCAAAAATCCGTCCACTTTTCAAAACAAACACCGCATTCATTCATTCATTTCCCCTAATTATAAGTCAGCGCTGCCACTTGTACTAACCCTTTTTAGTGCAAGATAGGCTGGACACGGGATTCTAGTGCCAGTTTAGTCCGCGTTTCACCAATCGACCCAAAAGTCGGTATTTCTACATTTACCTCTTCTTTACCCACCACCACACACACATCGATGGATCTATCTCCATCGAATTTCTTTAACACTAATCTGTCGCCGTCCGTTGGTGCAAAGAATCCACCCCGCATCTCTCTCCAAGAGAGGTGTTATCCACTGTGAGGTCCTCTTTCGACCTGCTTATCCATTCCACCAGCCAACGGGGATAATTTTGAAATTAAACCCCAATACCTCAACCTTTTACCCAAATTCCACGGACTCGAGACTGAGGACGCTTACGTTTTCATCACCAAATTTGAAAACATATGCGCAATGATGGGTACGTCACAACTTTCAGTGGATGCTATGCGTCTACGTCTTCTTCCATTTACTTTGTGCGATATAGCCGAGAAGTGGCTATATAACACTACCGCACATTCAATCACGAATTGGGAAGAATTCGTCGCGGCATTCCTTAAGAAATTTTACCCAATGCAAAAGACAGCTCGAATCCGTAGCGAACTGAATCAATTTACCCAGCTTCCTACTGAACCATTTTCAAAATGCTTTGAACGTTTCAAGGATCTTTTGGTTCAGTGTCCTCATCACGGCATCCCGAGATGGGATCTTTGCCGAATCATATATGAGGGCACTAACCCAAACACTAAACAGAACCTTGAAAACATGTGTCAAGGCACTTTTATGACCAAGGATGATGTGGAAGCGTGGAAATTTTTAGAAGAGTTCGCTGAAAAATCACTACAGTGGGAGAGTGGAACCTAACCATTGAATAGGGTTGGCGTACACCAAATTGATGTGTCCATAGGTGTTCGAGCCGAGATGGCAGCAATGCAAAAGAAGCTCGACGCTATGGAACATAATTTTTCAGCAGCATCCCTAAACCCAATGTCACTTCCCAAAACTATATGTGGGTGCTGTTCTGATCCGTCTCACTTAACGGAAGAATGTCCATTAAACTCTGCGTTTTAAGGTCACGAGCATACCAATGCCGCATTTCAAAGACCTAGAAACGATCCATATTCTTCCACGTACAATCAGGGTTGGAGGAATCACCCGAATTTTGCTTGGAACCAACAACAATCTCAAAACACGGTTCCAAGCCAAAATAATTTCCAAAGGGCTCTTCCACCACAACAGCAACCACTTCAACCCACTCAGCACCCCTACCAGTCATAAAATTTCCAAAACCAGGTCAACACTCCTGCACAGTCTAATCCTATGCAGTTGTCTTGTTCTGACGAATTCTCTCAATTCACTCAAACCATGAAATCGCTCTTGTCAAATTTCATAGAGGTTTCGGCTGAGGTTAGATCTTCCGTCAGTGAGATAAAGAAAAACTCAGCGTCCCAAGCTGAGAGTATCAGATCGATGGAAGCTGAAATTTCACGAATTAAAGCCGAAATGAGTGCGAGAGAAAAAGGGAAACTTCCGTCTCAACCCCTACCGAATCCTGGGCATTACAATGTAAATTCCGTCACAACGTTGAGATCGGGAAGAGTGCTGAATAACCATGTCGGGGAAGGAATTGATGATATTGAAAATCCTATCAATAACACCCCGGCTGAGACCTTTACTCATACACACACTTCTACTTCTGATCCTTGTTCTTCTACCCCACCGCCTTCTCGCGAGCCTATTCTCCATTTCTCACCAGGCTCGACACCTCAGTATAGCCCTTCTAGTTCTCCACAGACAGTCCCCACTCCTCTTTTGGGATCACGTATACCCCCTCTTCCTTCTCCTATGATGGACCCAGTGCTTATTGCGAAAGCTCCTTACCCGAATCGGTTAAGGGGTAACAAAACGAGTCCTCATATGGAGAAAATTATGGAAATGTTCAAACAGGTTAACATCAACATCCCTCTCCTAGATGCGATTCAACAAGTCCCCGCGTATGCGAAAATTCTTAAGGACTTGTGCATAGGAAGAGGAAGACTCAAGTGCCGAAGAAGGTCTTCATGTCTAATAATATTAGCACTGCTTTTATCCCCCAGCTACCAAAGAAACGAAAGGACCTAGGATGTCCTACGATATCGATTTCTATTGGGGGTAAAAACATAAATCGTGCTCTTTTAGACCTTGGCGCAAGTGTTAACCTATTTCCATATTCTGTATATGAGAAACTAGGGATTGGAGAGTTGAAACCTGCTCACTGCACTCTCCAAATGGCAGACCGTTCAATCACCAAACCAAGGGGTGAACTAGAGGATGTGTTGATAAAGGTCGGGGAATTTATATTCCCTGTAGACTTCATTGTACTCGATACACAACCTGTAGCAAACCCCCGGAGCCAAATTCCGGTGATTTTGGGTCGACATTTTCTTGCCACTTCCAACGCTGTTATCAGCTGTAGAAACGGTTCAATGAACTTATCATTTGGAAATATGACCATTGAACTAAACATCTACAAAGTTGTAAGTCAACCATCAGAACCCTCTGCTCATATTCTTGATGTGTGCTCTGTCCACGAGATCGCTCCCGATAGTTGCGGAGCTGAGGAACTTTGCTTTACAGATCTCAACGACACTACCACATCTCTGTTTGATCTTGCACATGATCTTAGTGAGGACACTTTTCCTACACTTGAGTCCGACACTCCTGACCTATCACCACCCGAGTCTGTATCTTTCACAGGCTCTGAGCTTCTTTGTAACTCTAAAAATCACTCGATGATCCCACCTTCTATCATTTCTCCGCCCGAATTAGATCTCAAAATTTTACCTTCTCATCTTAAATATGCTTATTTAGGTGAGAAGGAGTCTTTACCGGTTATCATATCCGCTTCTCTAGCATCAGAGCAAGATAATGTACTTTTATCGATATTGAGATCTAATAGAGAGGCGTTTGGTTGGACTATGGAGGACATCAAAGAGATTAGTCCCTTGATTGTTGAACATCATATACATGTGATGGATGATGCCAGACCAACCCGAGAACCACAGAGACGGTTAAATCCCGTAATGAAGGAAGCGGTGATGAAAGAGATCGTCAAATGCCTTGATAATGGTATTATATACCCAATCTCCGATAGCCAATGGGTGAGTCCAATACATGTCGTCCCTAAGAAATCTGGCATCACTGTTATTACCAATGAGGCAAATGAGTTGATTCAGACACGCACCCAAACTGGGTGGCGTGTATGTATTGATTATAGAAAACTCAATGCTGCCACGAGGAAAGATCACTTTTCTCTACCATTCACTGATCAAATGCTGGAACGCTTGGCGGGACGAGAGTATTATTGCTTTATGGACGGATACTCAGGATATAATCAGGTCCCCATCGCCAAAAAGGATCAAGGTAAAACGACTTTTACTTGTCCTTTTGGTACCTTTTCTTACAGTCGCATGCCTTTTGGGTTATGCAATACTCGCGCTACCTTTCAGCGGTGTATGATGGGGATATTCTCTGACATGGTAAAGAATTTTCTGGAGATCTTTATGGACGATTTCTCGATTTTTGGAGACTCTTTTTCTGATTGCCTATCGAATCTTGACGCAGTTCTTACTCGTTGCAAAGAGAAGAACTTAACTTTGAACTGGGAAAAATGCCATTTCATGGTCCAAGAGAGAATTGTACTTGGACATGTTATTTCACAGAAAGGTATTGAGGTTGACAGAGCTAAGATAGATGTCAATCAAAACCTTCCTCATCCCAAATGCGTCAAAGACATTCGATCTTTCCTTGGCCATGCGGGCTTTTATAGGAGATTCATTAAATATTTTAGCAAAATTGCTAGACCTTTAACTCTTCTCCTGGCCAAGGATACGACCTTCCACTTTGACTCGGATTGTGAGGAAGCTTTCGACTCACTTAAACACTCCCTCACTTCAGCCCCCGTTCTATCATCTCCAAATTGGGACTACCCCTTTGAGCTGATGTGTGATGCATCCGACTTTGCAGTAGGTACAATCTTAGGACATCACATTGAAAAGATGCCACACGTGATCTACTATGCGAGTAAGACCCTGAATGATGCTCAAATCAACTATACAACTACCGAAAAAGAACTTTTGGCGTTTGTATTTGCATTAGAAAAATTCAGGCCTTATTTAATTGGCTCACCTATAGTTGTGTACACTGACCATTCCGCCTTAAAACATCTTCTGGCGAAGAAAGATGCAAAAGGTCGGCTAATACGTTGGATCCTTCTGTTACAAGAATTTGATCTTGTTATCAAAGATAAGAAAGGATGTGAAAATGTGGTAGCCGACCATCTTTCACGCATCTCTTCTTCCCCTGTGACCCTGCCGATCATTGATTCGTTTCCTGACGAACAACTCTTGAGCGTATCCAATGAACCTTGGTTCAGGGATATTGTTAACTATCTTGTCACGGGACTTATACCCAGCGATTGGTCAAAACAGGACAAATACCGTTTTCTATCCCAAGTAAAACACTTTTACTGGGATGATCCATATTTGTTTAAATATTGTCCTAATCAGATCATTCTCCGGTGTGTCCCGAAAGAAGAGTTCAAGAGTGTTCTTTCTTTTTGTCATGATTAGGCCTGTGGGGGTCACTTCGGTCCTAAAAAGACGGCGGAGAAGGTTTTGCAATGCGGATTTTATTGGCCGACCTTATTCAAGGACGCATTTGAGCATTGCAAAACCTGTACACAATGTCAGAACACGGGTAGAATCTCCCGGAGAAATGAAATGCCTCAGCAACCCATCTTAGTTGTTGAAATTTTCGATGTTTGGGGCATTGATTTTATGGGTCCCTTTCCCAACTCCTTTGGGAATCTGGATATACTGCTGGCGGTTGATTATGTCTCAAAGTGGGTTGAAGCCATTCCATGTCGCACTAATGACAGGAAAGTTGTCATTAAGTTCTTGAAGGAGAATATCTTTTCGCGATTTGGACACCTACGCGCTATCATTAGCGATAATGGGACACATTTCTACAACAGGTCTTTCGAGACTCTGATTTGGAAATACTCAATCAACCACAGACTTTCTTCACCCTATCATCCCCAAACGAGCGGGCAGGCTGAGATTTCAAATAGACAGATCAAACTAATCCTGGAGAAGACTGTTGCTAAGAATAGAAAAGACTGGTCGACCAAACTGACGGATGCTCTTTGGGCATTCCGAACAGCATTTAAAACCGACCTAGGGATGTCTCCATATAGGATAGTGTTTGGGAAGGCATGTCACTTACCCGTCGAGATTGAGCATAAAGCATTGTGGGCTATTAAGGAAATCAACTTTGACCTAAACCAAGCCTGCACCTTTCGGAAGCTGCAAATAAATGAGCTAAGCGAACTCCGCGATGAAGCTTATGATAACGCTGTAATCGTAAAGAATAGGACTAAGGCTTTTCATGATAAAAACATTTTTAGGAAAACATTTTCATAAGGTCAACAAGTCCTTCTTTATGATTCACGATTACACCTTCACGCGGGTAAACTTCGATCTCGGTGGAAGGGACCTTTTGTTGTGCGGTCTGTATACCCGCACGGGGCAGTAGAAGTAGAAAATGTTAAAAACGGCACATTTTTCAAAGTGAATGGACATAGACTAAATCCATATGTTTCCACTGACCCCACGGAGGAGCTCCTGTTCTTACAGGAGCCATTTTATTTGGATTAAAATTCCTCCGTCTCACCTTCATATCCTGCATATCACAGCATCATCTTTTTGAATGGAGGTGAGTGAAAAGAGTAAGTTTGGGGGAGGTTCTTCACATATATATATTTTGCCCCCACTAATAAATTCCTCCCAGGCTTACAGGTTTTGTAGATATAACGGTTGACAACAGTGAGGACACTGTTGAAAACAAGTTTGGGGGAGGTTTGTGCTTATCCTTGCATCATTTGCATATCATTTGCATAAGCACAAAACATTTCTTTAAAAACCTATAAAAATTTAAAATTTTCAAAATATAAAAATATTTTAATATTTAACATTTTTTGTACGTAAATAATATAATAAAAGATTAGATAGTGAAAAATTACATCGATGAGATTAGACAAATATAAGAAAACCAAGAAAATTAGAAGTTTTCTTATACGAACTAGTAATAAGTAGTTATGAGCCGTTGTCCTAAGGGTTAGTAAGATGAAGAAAGTCACTAATCCGAGGATAAAAATAAGTCTGAAAAATAGTTTCTATTCTGGAAGCCAAACATTTGGAACGTTGATACCCTGCTATTCGTACTTACACACGTCTTGAAACTCGGGATAGTAGAGAATACCATGAAATGCTCTTGTCTTAAAGCTGATGTATGAAGGAAATAAAAAAATGAAGAAAATATAAAATGGTGAGAAAAAGGGACACTGGTTTTGTTATCGCCAAGGCAGCAATAAAAAAATATAGCGAGGGTGCCTCTTCACCTAGTGCCTTAAGGCCAACTGGTCCGGGAGTCACTACTAAGCCTTAGGTGGTGCAAGACGAGGAAAATACACCAAATAAGAAAGCACATGAGTAATCGGTCAGTTAGTACCTCAAGAAGAATTAACGGTCGCATGAAAGTGTGTGAGCAATCTTATCTAAATATTCATTAATTAAGAAGTACTGAGGCTGATGGGCAAGAGTATGATAGCTTGAATTGAATTCACCGGGTGTAGGGATGTCTTTACACACACGCA
The DNA here is from genome assembly GCA_030015575.1 of Agapanthus africanus. Taxonomy (NCBI): domain Eukaryota; kingdom Viridiplantae; phylum Streptophyta; class Magnoliopsida; order Asparagales; family Amaryllidaceae; genus Agapanthus; species Agapanthus africanus. The sequence continues at coordinate 310,050,897 of JASDDO010000008.1, read as the reverse complement.
TGGTTATTTGATCGATGTTTGGAAAAAAGATAGGAATGAAGAATAAGACGATGTTTTATTGAGGGAGGACGTGATTTCTGACATTTTATCATGACTATTAAGATAGGGCTCATGACAACCGAAAAGCTAGCTTAGTTGGAAACCCTAATTTTCAAAGCTTTTATTCTACAATTCTTTTCTTCAAATGTAAATTTCATGATCTTCCTTTTATTTTTGGATTTTGTGAGTGCAATCCGCTGAAAACCCTCAGGAGACAACACTCCTCCTACTAGGGACACCTAGAGGTTTAAAGGCTTGTTGCACGTGCTCAGTGCAATCGTGTTGCCTACGAAAGTGTGCTAGTTAGTTTTCTCTTTCTTTATTTTCTCCTTTCTTTTTAAAAAATTTCGCTTGAGACGATCGAAAATAAGTTTGGGGGAATTTTATCAGTCGAAAATACTGCATCTTTAAACCGGCAATTTCCCTATCATTTGCACTCATCTAGATGTGTTCAGCATTCATATTACACATATTAGCAAATCAGTCGTAAAATATCAGATTACATGTGTTAGACTTTAAAACCGGCATATCAAGGGAAATTGACTATATGTCATAGCACGACATCATTCCTATATTGCGCAGCTTGTGTTTCGAGGTCTGTGCAGGAAATTACAGAAGATCGGTCAAATTTACAAACGGAGACTTTTTAAAAGATGCCAACTCATGGATTTGGAATCTGGCAATTATCTAGGAGGAATTCAGGAAGTCAACATATCAGAATGTACACTGGAAGTCATAAGAAGTCAACAGAAGAAGTGGGAAGCCCTAGCTCCACTACTTGGCCGCGGAACCGTGGCCGGAGCTGCCTTGCGCCGCGGTTCCGCGGCGGCTTGTCTACGTCACCCCAACTTCTCTGCTGCAGTATCTCTATCTCAGTTCCAGAAGCTCTTGAAGCCACTGCAAATTCCAGAAAGATCCTGAAGCTTCTGCCAGATCAGCAAGCCCTAGGGTTCCTAACATAGCATCCCAAGCTTCACCTAAACTCCATTAAGGACCTAGAACCTTCTCCCTAACCCCCTAGCTTAGTGTAGAAGCTAAGCCCTAACTAACTACTTCTAGAAGCCTCTTCCTATAACTAACTTTTGGAGGGAAATTCAAAATTCAAATTCCTAGAGCTAGGGTTTGGGAAACCTACAAAAAGACCCCCAAGGCTCATTAGAAGAGGTTGCTCATTGTTGGCTAAATTCTAGTTGTTCATTGTTCCTCAATTCAATTGTTGTGGTTGTTTTTCATCTTCAACCCAACAACTACCACCTCAAAACCCTAACCCTAATCCAATCCAAAATCAAGAAACCTCAAGATCCTTTGAGTGCAAGCAAAGCAAAGTAAGTCTTCAACGATCCTTTGAAGCGAAGCCGGACTTCAACGGAGCACGAGATCCAAGCCGATCCATGACTCAAGGAGCCGAGCGATGCTTGATTCGACGAGCGAAGTTCCTACCTCTTGTAATTCTTGAGAGTTGTAACTACTTGTTGATGTAATAAAGGTGAAGATTCTTTAAACTTTCTTATTTTCAATTCAAGCATTATGATTCGTATTCAATTCTTGAATGTATTCTTCGTGATGATGCTTGAATAAAACTCCGCTCGTGGAGGAATCGAAACGATTGTAGAATGATGGTGTTGATGAATCTTTAAACGTTTTCTTAAGTCATAAAACAATTGTAAATTCTTGAAAATCGATTGATCGATGATCTAGATCGATGCGAATGCGTTCTTGATTCCTTTCGCACGACCTAGAGATCAAAAATTGATCATTCGACTTTCAAGAAGCTATCTAGTGAATGTGATTCATCGAAAGGACAAAGGATAGGATGAGGAACCCTAATTCTTCGCAAGATCCTTGATCCTCGATGAATCTACATCGATTTAGCATCAACTTGTTAATGGATAAGAAATCGTATTCTTAAATCTTCGTCACATCTACAATCTACTCGATTCCTACGAGTTTTACTTCAAATCTTGAAACCTAAATTGATTGGAATTCTATCGATACTTGATTCTTGATTAGAATAATTGATTCTTGAAATTCATCGATAAAAATCTTGAATCGTTTTCTTTTCTTTTTCTATTAAATTTTCGATTCAAACAAAACAAAAATTACGAACGAATCGCCCAATCCCTGTAGACGATCCGCACTTACTAACGCGCTACATCCGACACCGTTATTGATTGCGGTCAAATATTTTTGGTTGTGATTTCTTTACAATTTTCTAAATACCGACACATCCGGAAAACAATTCAATCACTTGCTTATATTTCAATTCGAGCATTATGATTCATCTTCAATTCTTGAATGTATTCTTTGTGATGATGCTTGAATAAAACTCCGCTCGTGGAGGAATCGAAAAGATCGGTAGAATGATGATGTTGACGAATCTTTAAACGTTTTCTTAAGTCTTATAACGATTGTAAATTCTTGAAAATTGAATGATCGATGATCTAGATCGATGCGAAATGCATTCTTGATTCTTTTCGCACGATCTATGGATCAACGATCAATCATTCGATTTTCTAGAAGCTATCTTGTGAATGCGATTCATCGAAAGGACAAAGGATAGGATGAAGAAACCCTAATTCTTCACAAGATCCTTAATCCTCGATAAATCGACATCGATTTAGCATCAATTCGTTAATGGATAAGAAACGTTAATTTCTAGTCTTCTTCACAACTACGATCTAATCAATTCCTACGAGCCTTACTTCAAATCTTGAAACTTAAATCGATTGGAATTCTATCATTCTTGATTCTTGATGTTTAACGCTTTTTTGATTCTTGATTAGATTTAGTTGATTCTTGAAATTCATCGATAAAAATCTTGAATCATTTTTCTTTTCTTTTCTATTAAATTTTCAATTCAAACAAAACAAAATACGAACGAATCGCACAATCCCTGTCGACGATCCGCACTTACTAACGCACTACATCCGACACCGTTATTGATTGCGGTCAAATATTTTTGGTTGTGATTTCTACACAATTTTCTATAAACCGACACAACGAGAAACTCAATAAATCAAATGGCTTCATTTCCGGGGATCGTGCGCTAATTCGTTCTTTATTGAAATTTGAATTGAAAGATTTATTCCATTACAATTTTGAGATCAGAATTCGCACAAAATCTAAATGTGTTGTTGTGATTTGATTACGAGGAAATCTGGAAGCGTGGAGCAAGTGAATTTTTTTTCAGAGTATTGAAGAGGACTCAGGAGGTGAAAAGAAGCCTTCTGTGAAATTTTTGTGCAACGATCTCACCGTGCCACCGCGATTCCGCGGCCCTAGCCCCCTCCTGCGGCGGTTCCGCGGCCTCCTCAAGGAGTCACTACACCAAATTTGCTCGGTGAATCTATAACTTTCTTATCTCCTCCTCTGTCTGCTTCAAATAACAAATTTCTGCAGGTTTCTTTGCAAAAATCGCAGCACCGCAAAAATCAAAATTAAATTGTGTGTGTTTTTGGTTTTGTGGTTGTTTGCATATTAATACGGACATTAAGGGGCACGGCCAAATCCAGATTAGGTGGGGAGTTCATTACCCTTCCTAAGCCCCAAAAATTACTAACTTGCATCCTCATTTACCCTAATTAACTAAAAAATATCTAGAGATGACTCTAAGGACCGTCGCGCTCACTTAGGACAAGAGAAGGCCGTGGGTAATTCATTGCTTATCCGCGTTTCTTTTGTGGTGTCTAAGGCAAGTGTGTCGAAGGCTAGTGGTTACTTAATTAGGCCCACTACTTACGTAGTGGAGAACCTCCCATTTACCTGGCACTTACCTGGCCACAGGAGAGACAAAGAGGCAGTGGAGGATTTATCCTGCAACTTGTCTTTTGGCAGTTAGGAGTGGTCTAGAGATTTGACCTAGGTGACCCCTAGAATTAGGGTTTTGCTTGTTGCATTTGTTGTGATCGCATCATATTTTCAAAAATCCGTATCATTTTTCAAAACAAACACCGCATTCATTCATTTCCCCTAATTATAAATCTACGCTGCCACTTGTACTAACCCTTTTTAGTGCAAGATAGGCTGGACATGGGATTCTAGTGCCCGTTTAGTCCGCGTTTCTTCCATTGACCCTAAAGTCGGTATTTCTACATTTACCTCTTCTTTACCCACCACCACATCCACTTCGATGGATCCGTCTCCATCGAACTTCTTTACCACTACTCTGCCGCCGTCCGTTGGTGCACAGAATCCACCCCGCATCTCTCTCCAGGAGAGGTGCTATCCTTTGTGAGGTCCTCTTTCGACCTGCTTATCCATTCCACCAGCCAACAGGGATAATTTTGAGATTAAACCCCAATATATCAACCTTCTACCCAAATATCACGGTCTCGAGACTGAGGACGCATATGTATTTATTACAAAATTTGAAAATGTATGCGCAATGATGGGTACATCACAACTTTCTGTGGATGCTATGCGTCTACGTCTTCTTCCATTTACCTTGTGCGATATAGCCGAGAAATGGCTGTATAACACTACCGCACATTCCATTACGAATTGGGAAGAATTCGTTGCAACATTCCTTAAGAAATTCTACCCTAATCACAAGACAGCTCGAGTCCGTAGCGAAATAAATCAATTCACCCAACTTCCAAATGAACCATTTTCAAAATATCTTGACCGCTTCAAGGATCTGTTGGTTCAATGCCCACATCACGAAATCCCGAGATGGGAGCTGTGCAGAATCATTTATGAGGGCATTAATCCTAACACAAGACATACCCTTGAATCCATGTGTCAAGGCAACTTCATGACCAAAGATGATGGGGAAGCCTGGAAATTCCTAGAAGATTTCGTTAAAAAATCTTTACAGTGGAAGGGTGTGAGTCAATCGTCTAGGGATGGCAATGATATTTCCATAGGAGTTAGAGCTGAAATTTCAGCTTTACACAAGAAATTCGACAATATGGAAAACAAATTTTTAGCTGCTGCCCTAAATCAAATGTCACTCTCCAAAACTGTATGTGGATGATGTTCTGATCCTTCTCATTTGACAGAAGGATGTCCACTAAATTCTCCGTTTCAAGGTCATGAGCATATCAATTCTGCTTTCCAAGAACGACCTAGGAATGATCCATTTTCTTCGACATATAATCAGGGTTGGAGGAATCACCCTAACTTTGCTTAGAACCAATCACAATCTCAAAACACGGTTCCAACCCAAAACAATTTCCAAAGGGTCCCTCCACCACAACAACAACCACCACTTCAATTGAGTCAGCACCCCTTCCAATCACAAAGCTTCCAAAATCTGGCCAACATTTTTGGACCACATGAAAACTCGTTGCAATTGACCGGTACAGATAATACCTCTGCACTAGCACAAACCTTGGATACTTTCATGAAACAATCCATCTAAGCGACGACAAATTTTCAATCTTCCGTCGAGAATGTGATAAAGATCATTGTCTCTCAAAATGAGAATATCAAATCGATGGAAGCACAAATTGCACAATTAAAAGCCGAAATGAGTGCAAGAGAGAAAGGGAAACTTCCAGCTCAACCTTTACCCAATCTTGGCTATTCACATCATGTGAGTGCAATCACGTTGAGATCTGGAAGAGTGCTTGACAATCACGTTGGGGAAGAGATTGATGACACAGAAAAATCTATCGATAATATCCCGGCTGAGACTTTTCCTTCCACTTATACTTCTAATTCTGACCCCAGTTCTTCTACCCCACCACCTTCTTGCTAGCCTATTCTCCGTTTCCCACAAGGCTCGCCACCTCATCCCACCTCTTCTAGTTCTCCACGGACGATCCCCACTTCTATTCTGGGATCGGGTCTACACATACTTCCTTCTCCTATGATGGACCCAGCGCTTATTGCTAAAGCACCTTATCCTAATCGGTTAAGGGCTAACAAATCGAGTCCACATATGAAGAAGATTATGGACATGTTTAAGCAAGTTAACATCAACATCCCTCTCCTAGATGCCATCCAACAAGTTTCGTCCTATGCGAAAACTATTAAGAACTTATGCACTAGGAAGAGGAAGACTCAAGTGCCCAAGAAGATATTCATGGCAAAGACTGTAGACACGGCTTTCCCCCAACAAGTACCAAGGAAACTTAAGGACCCTGGCTGTCCTACTATTTCTATTTCTATTGGGGAAAAACACATCAACCGTGATCTACTTGACCTTGGCGCTAGTGTTAGCTTGCTTCCATACTCAGTCTATGAGCAACTAGGTATCGGAGTGTTAAAGCCCTCGAGCATAACTCTCCAGATAGCTGACCGATCAATCACCAAACCTAGGGGTGAACTGGAGGATGTGTTAATAAAAATCGGGGAATTCGTATTCCCTGTGGATTTCATTGTACTTGATACACAGCCTGTAGCGAACCCACGGAATCAAATACCGGTGATTTTAGGTCGCCCCTTTTTGGCCACTTCCAATGCTATCATCAACTGTAGAAATGGTTCTATGACCCTATCCTTCGGGAATAGGTCAATAGAGCTGAACATTTACAAGTTGGGAAGTGTACCCTCCGAACCTACTGCTCAGGTATGTTCTGTCGACTTAATGGATGTCGAGAGCAGCGAATTTGATGATCCTCATGATACTGATCTTGACTCTTTTCATACGTTGTTGTTTGACCCAACTATGTATCATACACATACGGACTCTTCCACTGAGTTGTCCGGGTCAACAACTAACAATGATTATAAACTGCTTTTAGAGTCTGAAGATCACTCCGCGCCTTGTGATGACATTATTCTTCGGGGTATTGATGGAACTTTTGAGGAGATCTTCGCTGATGTACTCGCATTTTTTAATGACACGGGTGTTGAGATGAATCATGTCCCAATCAATAAAATTGAACCTCCACCCCTTCTTCTGAACTGTACAAAGAATGCGAGCAATCCATCACAATCACTGCATCGTTTCACCAATACTAGACGCACACACATTCTATTCCACCACTTACCCTTTCCCCACTTCTTCTTCCACCAACCAGAGCACTGCATTGATAAATTTTTTGAATGATTGGTGTTAACCTTCGGTCTTTGCAAAGCTTGGCATCGACCAATGATTCTTGACCCCTTCATGTGATTTTTAAAAGATTAACAGTGCATAACTCAAGTTTGGGTGGGGGGAATTTTTCGGGCTCTTGATAAGAAAATTTTTACAAAATGATGAGCCAAAAATAAGTTTAGGGGAGGTTCTTCACTTAAATTTTTTGCCTCCATTAATAAATTTCCTCCCAGGCTTACAGGTTTTTTGAGATTTAGCGGATGGCAACAGTGAGGACACTGTTGAAAACAAGTTTGGGGGAGATTTGTGCTTATTTTTGCATCATTTGCATATCACTTTGCATAAGCACAAAACATTTCTTTGAAAAACCTATAAAAATTTAAAAAATTTCAAAAATAAAAATTTTTGTACATAAATAAGATAATAAAAGATTAGATAGTGAAAAATTACATCCATGAGATTAGAAAAATTTAAGAAAACCAAGAAAATTAGAAGTTTTCTTATACGAACTAGTAATATGTAGTTATGAACCGTTGTATTAAGGGTTAGTAAGATGAAGGAAGTCACTAATCTGAGGATAAAAATAAGTCCGAAAAATAGTTTCTATTCTGGAAGCCAAACATTTTGAACGTTGATACCCTACTATTCACACCTACACACGTCTTGAAACTCGGGATAGTAGATGATACCTTGAAATGCTCTTGTCTAAAAGCCAATGTATGAAGGAAACTAAAAATGAATAAAATATAAAAATGGTGAGAAAAATAAACACTGGTTTTGTTATCGCCAAGGCAGCAATAAAAAAAATATAGCGATGGTGCCTCTTTACCTAGTGCCCTAAGGCCAACTGGTCTGGGAGTCACTGCTAAGCCTTAGGTGGTGCAAGACGAGAAAAATACATCAAATAAGCAAGCACATGAGTAATCGGTCGGTTAGTACCTCAAGAAGTATTAACGGTCGCATGAAAGTGTGTGAGCAATCTCATCTAAATATTCATTAATTAAAAAGTACTGAGGCTGATGGGCAAGAGTATGATAGCTTGAATTGAATTCTCCAGGTGTAGGGATGTCTTTACACACACGCAGGGTTATATGATCGATGTTTCGAAGAAAGATAGGAATGAAGAATAAGACGATGTTTTATTGAGGGATGATGTGATTTCTGACATCTTTTCATGACTATTAAGATAGGGCTCATGACAACAGAAAAGCTAGCTTAGTTGGAAACCCTAATTTTCAAGGCTTTTCTTTTACAATTCTTGTCTTTAAATGTAATATTCACTATCTTCCTTTTATTATTGGATTTTGTGGGTGCAATCCGCTGAAAACCCTCAGGAGACAACACTCCTCCTACTAGGGACACCTAGAGGTTTAAAGGCTTGTTGCACGTGCTCAGTGCAATCGTGTTGCCTACGAAAGTGTGCTAGTTAGTTTTTTCTCTTTCTTTATTTTCTCCTTCTCTCTTTAATAGAACAATTTGCTCGAGATGATCGAGAATAAGTTTGGGGGAATTTGATCAGTCGAAAATACTGCATCTTTAACACGGCAATTTCTCTATCATTTGCACTCATCTAGAAGTGTTCGGTATTCATATTGCACATATTAGCAAAACAGTCGTAAAATATCAGATTGCATGTGTTAGACTTTAAAACTGGAACTTTAAGGAAAATTGACTGTATTTCATAACATCGCATCATTCTTGTGTAGCGCAACTTGTGTTTCGAAGTCTGTGCAGGAAATTACAGAAGAATGGTCAAAATTACTCAACAGTGCTGCTAAAGAATACGCCAACTCAAGGATTTGGAATCTGGCAATGATCTAAAATGCATTCAGAGATTCAACATATCAGAAAAACACTAAGAAGACATCAAGAAGCAACACTACAAAATTCAAGTCCCAAGGAAGCCACTTGGCCGCGGAACCGCGGCCGGAGCCGCCTTGCACCGCGGTTCCGCGGCGGCCTTGACACGTCACCCCCTGCTCTGCTTCAGAATCTCTACCTCAGTTCCTACAACTCTTCAAGACACTGCAAATTCCAGAAAGCTCCTGAACATTCTGCCAGATCAGCAAGCCCTTGGGTTCTAAACTAAACACTCCAAGCTTCCACAACATGCTTCACCTTAACTACATTAAGAGCCTAGAACGTTCTCCCTAACCTCCTAGCTTAAGGTAGAAGCTAAGCTCTTAACTAACTACTAATAGAAGCCTCTCCCTATAACAAACTTTTGGAGGGAAATTCAAATTCAAAATCCTAGATCTAGGGTTTTGGAAACCTATAAAAAAGACCCTAGGCCTCTCTTGAAAAGGTTGTTCAAAAATTGGGTTGTTCATTTGTTGATCATTGTTGTTCTATCACTCATTCAACCAAACACCTACCACCTCCAAACCCTAACCTTAATCCAATCAAGAAACCAAATTCAAGATCCTTTGAGTTCTAGCAAGCAACTCTTCAACCATTCTTTAGAAGCGAAGCCGGTCTTCATCGGAGCATGAGATCCAAGCCGATCCGCGACTCAAGGAGCCGATGCAACACTAGGTTCGAAAATCTTGTTCCTTATCAAATTCTTGTAGTCTTGAGCAATGTGTAACAATTTGTGGAATAAATAAAGGTGAAAATTCTTTTAACTTTCTTATATTTCAATTCGAGCATTATGATTCATTTTCAATTCTTGAATGTATTCTTTGTGATGATGCTTGAATAAAACTCCGCTCGTGGAGGAATCGAATAGATCGGTAGAATGATGATGTTGAAGAATCTTTAAACGTTTTCTTAAGTCTTATAACGATTGTAAATTCTTGAAAATTGAATGATCGATGATCTAGATCGATTCGAAATTCATTCTTGATTCTTTCGCACGATCTAGAGATCAACGATCAATCATTCGATTTCCTAGAAGCTATCTTGTGAATGTGATTCATTGAAAGGACAAAGGATAGGATGAAGAAACCCTAATTCTTCAGAAGATCCTTAATCCTCGATAAATCGACATCGATTTAGCATCAATTCGTTAATGGATAAGAAACGTTAATTTCTAGTCTTCTTCACAACTACGATCTAATCAATTCCTACGAGCCTTACTTCAAATCTTGAAACTTAAATCGATTGGAATTCTATATTTCTTGATTCTTGATTATATTTAGTTGATTCTTGAAATTCATCGATAAAAATCTTGAATCATTTTTCTTTTCTTTTCTATTAAATTTTCAATTCAAATAAAACAAAATACGAACGAATCGCACCATCCCTGTGGACGATCCGCACTTACTAACGCGCTACATCCGACACCGTTATTTATTGCGGTCAAAAATTTTTGGTTGTGATTTCTACACAATTTTCTAAATACCGACAACGAGAAATAAATATCAATCAAGTACCAACACTGATCTGGCTGAATGATTGACGAAATTGTAGGGTGTAATTAATCCCGGCTAATCTTACCTTTTAGGGTTTGAAGGAAGATTTGATAAAAACAGTTGGAGACATCCTGATTAGATAAGATAATAACCAATCTAATCTTGCAAGAGCATACGCTAAAGTGTTTCCTTCTCTCTCTCTCCAGGTAGCGACCATGTCAGGCCTTAATCAAGATAATAATATAGATGTATTGACTTAACCCGCTTATTATACTGGGCAGGGGATCGTTGGTCCCGTTCTTTCTTATAAGAGTTATAAGACTGAGCAGGAAACAAGAGAATATCTGGATTCTCATTCCGCCCAAACGAAGAACAAGTATGTTGATTCATCTTCTTCGGGTGTGTTAGTTATTGAGAACTGTTTCTCAGTTCACCCTACGTCCTGGGTATTAGATACCAGATCGGGATCCCACATATGTAAATTGTTACTTGGGCTACGTAAAGGTAGAGAACTGGGAAAGGGTGATCATTCCGTACAAGTAGGGAATGGTACAAATATTGCTGGCAAAGCAGTTGGCGAATATCACCTTGTATTACCAAGTAGTAATACATTGATTCTGAACGAGTGCTATTATATACCGAACATGATGTGCAACATTATATCAGTTTCTTTATTAAGTAAAGAAGCATATAATTTTGTTGTACAGGATAATGTTATGAACATATTCCTGAATCAAAAGTTGATTGGATCAGGCTCGTTATATAATGGCATATACGTTCTCAATCAAAATACAGTCCTTAATTTACAAAACACAAATAAACGGAAGAGTTCAGAAATGAACGAATCCTTCTAATGGCATTGTAGACTTGGTCATATCAATGCGACACAACTAGCTAAGTTACATAAGGATGGATATTTGAATCCGTTCGAATTATCATCTTATGATACTTGCCATTCATGCCTCAAAGGAAAAATGACCAAAACTCCGTTTAGTGGACACGGAGAAAGAGTTACGGAACTCTTAGGACTGGTACATAGTGATGTATGCAGTCCCATGTCTACACATGCCAGGAACGGTTCTTCCTACTTCATTACATTCACTGACGATCTCTCAAGATACGGACATGTGTTCCTGATGAAACACATGTCTGAAGCTTTTGAGAAATTCAGAGAATATAAGCACGAAGTAGAGAACCAAACGGGCAAAAGTATTAAGATCCTTCGATCTGATCGAGGATGAGAATACTTAAGCAATGAGTTCCTAGATTATCTAAAAGTGAATGGGATTCTCTCTCGGCTTACTCCTCCTTATACACCACAGCACAACGGTGTATCGGAGCGGAGGAATCGCACCCTATTAGATATGGTGCGCTCTATGATGAGCACTGCTGAGTTACCTATTTCCTTCTGGGGACATGCACTGGAGACAGCTGCATACCTATTGAATCAAGTTCCATCTAAATCTGTACTTACCACACCATATGAGATATGGAGTGGGAAGAGACCATGTCTTAAACGAGTTAAGATATGGGGTTGTCCAGCCTATGTTAAAAAGCAAAATCCGGAAAAACTCGAGGCACGGTCAGTTCTTTGTAAGTTTGTAGGATATCCTAAACATTCACATGGATATCTATTCTACCACAGCGAGGAACAAAAGGTGTTTATTTCTCGACATGCCACCTTTTTAGAAAATGAATTTCTTGCAAAAGAAATTAGTGGCAATGCGGTAGAGCTGGAAGAGGTTCCAGCACCACAAACTACAACTAATGATTTATTGGAACCAGAGGATTCGGTAGTTCCCGACGAACCCCAGCCTCTCCGTCGATCTAGTAGGGTTTCTCATCCACGTGAGAGATACTATGGTTTTCTCATTGATGGTGGGAGCGAGGATTGCATCATGGAAGATGATGACCCGACAAGTTTCGAGCAGGCCATCACGAGTAGTGACTCTGTGAAATGGCTGGATGCAATGTGATCTGAGATGGAATCCCTGTACACCAACAAAGTATGGACTTTAGAAGTTGCTCCTGAAGAGGTAAAACCCATTGGGAGCAAATGGATCTTTAAGAAGAAATTTGGTGTAGATGGAAAAGTTGAGACTTTCAAAGATAGACTTGTTGCAAAGGGTTTTCGTCAATGACCAGGTGTGGATTATGACGAAAACTTTTCTCCAGTGGCTATGCTTAAGTCCATCCGCATCTTACTTGCCATTGCTGCATACCATGACTACGAAATCTGGCAGATGGTTGTTAAGACCGCCTTTCTAAACGGTGATTTAGAAGAGTGCGTGTACATGACTCAGCCAGAGGGCTTCGTAAATAGTGGGAGCAGCGGAAAAGTGTGCAAGCTTCTTAAATACATCTATGGGTTAAAGCAAGCATCACGGAGTTGGAACATCTGCTTTGATGTTGTAGTCAAAGAGTTTGACTTCATCAAAAACGTAGATGAACCTTGTATTTATAAGAAGGCTGCAGAGAGTAAGGTTTTCTTCCTCGTATTGTATGTGGATGACATACTCTTGATAGAAAATGATGTTCCTATGCTGCAATCGGTCAAGCTCTTCTTATCACAAAGATTCTCAATGAAAGATCTAGGTGACGCCTCCTGCATACTGGGAATTATGATCTATAGAGATAGATCTAAACAGATACTGGGATTGTCCCAATCCAGGTATATTGACACCATACTAAAGAGGTTTAGTATAGAATAATCCAAGCATGGGAACCTACCCACGATCTCTGGACTCACTCTCTCCAAAGAGATGTCTCCCAAGACTGATTTGGAGAGAGCTCGCATGCAAGGGATACCCTATGCTTCGGCAGTAGGCTCTATCATGTATGCGATGCTATGTACCAGACCCGATGTAGCATACTCACTAAGTGTAGTGAGTAGGTATCAAGCAGATCTAGGAAAGAGTCACTGGATAGCTGTGAAGAACATTCTCAAGTACTTGAGAAGAACTAAGGATATGTTCTTGGTGTATGGTAACGGGGAACTCCAGGTGGAGTCCTTTACTGATTCGAGCTTCCAAAGTGATAAGGACGACTCTAAGTCGCACTCGGGATTTGTCTTTACCTTCAATGGAGGGGCGGTGTGTTAGAAGAGTTCCAAACAGGATACCGTTGCAGACTCGACGATGGAGGCTGAATACATCGCTGCCAACGATGCTGCCAAAGAGGCTGTCTGGATAAAGAAGTTCATTACTGAACTTATTATGGTTCCATCCATTGAGCATCCAATACCTTTGTATTGCGATAACAATGGAGCTGTGGCTTTGACCAAGGAACCCAGGTCCCATCAGAAGTCCAGACATATTCTGAGGCGGTATCACCTGATCAGGGAGATAGTTGATCGCCGGGAGATCGAGGTCAGGAGAGTTGATACGAAGGACAACACTGCGGATCCACTCACGAAGGCCATTCCCCAGATACAGTTTGAGAGATTATTCGGGATGCTAGGTATGAGATACTACAACAGCTGGCCTTAGTGCAAGTGGGAGATTGTTAGTTATGTATATGCCCTAGAGTCCATTGTTGTACATAAGATGTATTTTATAATAGATGCTTGGATATATATATAGAGGACTTTCTTGCTCGTCATGATAGTATGCTATTTGGTTTCACTTTATCTTAACATGTTGACTTATATTAGTTTGTTGTCTTACTCTCACATGTTGATAAAGCCCTTAGGATATGTACTCGACTACTGGGACTATGATGAGATCATACTAGTGGGGCCACGGTAGTCGATGAGTACATCCTATAACTGTTCTCTAGTCGAGGGTGTATCGAGACAGGGCATCGATATACCAGAGTAGACTAGCGTATACGCATCTTGACCCATATGATGGGCGATGGATGATCCCATATCCATCGGTGTTTGACATTAAGGATTGTGTACGGGTGCTCAATGGAGACTGGGTACAGTGGACGGACTTGCCGAGAACTCCCAGATGGTATTTATACCTCACGTCAGATGGAAGTTCTCTGGTGATACTGGTACAGGTTAGTCTGTAGACCCGAGATCGTCATAGAGTCTTGTATGATTCCCACTGTGCTTTGATTTGCACCTTACCACGTCCAAGAGGGCGTGCAAAACGGTGGCTTTTGGGTACAGTCCCGAATCACATGGAGGCAATGAGCGATAGGAGGGGTTTCGTCTCACCCGGTATAGGGAGTTGATGTTGTGCTGTGTTCGATTGGCTATAACTGGAAGTCCCTAGCCAGGGTGGATATTGAGTACTACTGGTAAGTGTTATCAGTAGGTTCTCGACCTATTATGAGCCTCACATCGACACGACTTATCGGTTACTGCGGTCTAATGTATACCACCCCTAGACCAGATATGCAACATATCAGACGAAGAGACCGGACTGTACGGGAGTGTTACTGATTGGATTCACAGGAGAATGTACAGGCTTGCTTGTTGATCTTATGATCGCTCAATACTTGGGTGGCTGTTACGTTTAGCTGACCGCTTTCAGCTTGTGGGTGTTTGATATGATTATCACCTGCTAACGGCGTATTGACAATTCTTTAGAGTCCTACACAGAGGTTTCTTGACTCAGGCAAAATGGAGTAGGAGAACATATGTGATATGTGCAGGATCGAGGATAATACGATATGAGATACCGCATTATATTCTCGCGATATTTGATATCAGCCGGGTCATCGAATTAAGTGTTGATTCGATGTATCGGTACATGATATATTAGTCGGTTATATACGATATAGCCGGATTGTCGGATCAAGTGTTGATTCGATAATTTAATGTATAATTATATATGTGATATATTACATTACATTATCTAATATTGGCTCTCTTTATTGATTCATTTTCTCACCGGATAATACATTGATATATATGCGATATATGTTAATTGTATTATTTTCTTTTGTTACAAATATATATTATATATGTGATAAATAATATTGTAACATGTTATGATTACTAATGCAACATGTTTAGTGGAGATTAAACATGGTTAGGGTTTGATTTGGGTTATCTCTTTCATGATGCTTCTAAAAGGTTTTACTTTGTTTCTAGCAAAGATATTATGGTTGATATTTTTCTAGATATTTCTAACCCAACCCAAACCCTTCACCCTAGGTTAAATATCTACATGGGTTAGCCTTCTCATATTAAACCATGGTTGCATTTGTAATCATTATTACAATTTCATTATTCATCACAAAAAGATATTCATTCTTCTTCTTCTTCCTTGAGCTCACAAAAGCTTTCTAGTTTTTATTTTTGATGGATTAGTGAGAGAATTTGATAATAAAAGAGAGCATAAATCATACTTCATCATCCTCATCTAATCTAGCCAATTAGATTAGGGTGTTCACCTCATTAGTGAGTGAGAGCTTGAGTTAAAGAAATTTCAAGGTAGATCATCTTTGAAAAGGAAGACTACAAGCTAGCATGGATCATTCGGGTTGTGGAGCTTCTCTTGAGTCCGGGAGATCATGGATCGCGACGAAGGGACTACTACTCGGAGCTTGTGAAGCGAAGGAGCGGACTACAAAGGTTGTAATCTCTCACTCTTAGTTGTAAAGATATTTACTTGCATGTGTAATCCTAATTATCTAGCAAAGATCCTAGCTTTGGGTTGTTCGGCATATCTAAATTTTAAATCGGGCATGGTTGATGCCTTATATACCCTTGTAAGAGTGCCTAGGAACCCTACATCTCATATATTCATTATTCATTTTATTTTTGGATAACAGTTATCTTGAGCTTGCTTAGACATTTCCTCCTTCTTCTTCCTCAAAGCTTGCTACTTCTTCTAAAGTGAGTGAAGGAGATAAAAAGAAAAGATTTTTAAGTGAGATCCAAACCCACATCACCAATCCAAACTAGTTTAGCCCACTAGTTTAGGTTGTTTGCATTACTTCTATTTTGTTCTAGTGAAGAAAGGAGTTTTAGCCAAGGTACTCCGCGGTGGATCGTCGTGGACAACGAAGGACTCAAGCGGACCCGCCCAAACACCGAGTTGATGCAAAGAGTCACAAAGGGGAGATCTACAAAGGTTGTATTTGTAAGTCCATGCTACCTCTCCCGGTACTTTCGGGAATGCGGAATATGGTAAAAAACGATTTTTACGGAGGTGGTAACATGGACCTATAACCCGGATCTTGGTTAAACAACCTAACTATGAGTTTCTAGCTACTCGGTTAGGGGGTTATACCTTGCTTGTCTTGAACTCCTTCGTCTTCAAACTCCGATGGTGGTCCGATTGGCTTCTTCTCGTCGTCTCCGTACGCCGAAGATAGATCCACCTGAAAGCTCCAACCTTTAGCTCCTTCTTCGTTCTTTGAAGAAACTAGTTCACTTGGTTTGCTAAACCTAGTGAACTAGAATGAGTAGAGAAGAATTAGAATGGGATTTTATCTATAGTTCTTGATTCTCAACTCATGAGAGATATGAACCATAGAGTCAAGAGAGGGAGCAAGAGGATGAGGGTGAGAGCAAAGCAAGAGAGCTCAAGAACAAGAGAGAGAATGAGCAAGAAAGAATGATCAAGTATTTTGTCTCTCACCCTCTCATAATCCAAAGTCATGATAACTCATCATACCAAAAAAAGTCTTATGTGATGGTTGAAGCAACCATAACCATATCATATCATGCACTCATTTTACACAAATAAGCAAGCAAGTAAAAGTCTTTGGTATGAAATGATAGCTATGGTTATCATGATGGTCAACTAGTCAAGCCTAGTCAACCGGTCAACAAAGTCAACAAGTCAACAAAAGTCAACAAGTCAATAAAGTCAACAAAAGTCAACAACCATGTCACCATAATACTTAATCAATATAATAGTTAATCACATATCATATTCTCATTAGGTTTGAGCAAAAAGTCAAATAGTCAACGGTCAACTGTCAACAACCCTAATGAGAATCCGCTGCCTCTGCCTCCCTGTCAACTGTGCATACACACCCGCATCCGCGTTCCGAGGAACACGAATGCAAACTGGATAAATCCAATCCCAAAAGGTACACTAGGATCTGGCTTAAACCAAAGCCCGCTAGTGTAAACTGTCCGGATACTGTACGTGCACAAGTGCACGGATGTGACCGAACCCTGTCGCAAAACCATGCGACCTGTCGCAATACCATGCGACCTCTACTCTTTTGCCTAAAGGCGAAAAGCTTTCTGTGTGGGACTCTAAAAACTCGACACTACACTGGCAGTTGGTTTAACCACAGACCGCAAGCGGCACTAGCTGTGCGTAACGGTCCCCAGGTAATGTCGATAAGAAGACCGACGAGGTGAAACCCATCTGAACTCCTACTGAGCCTGAGTGTGACATTCTCCGTACAGTCCGGTCTGTTCGTATGATACATCGCATGGCGGGCCTAGGGGGCGGTAAACGTCAGTCCCCCAATAGCGGTACAAGCCATGCCGGAGCGAAGCCCAAAACACCCTGAGATAACACTGGAAGCCTACCAGTATATCTCGTTTGCCCTGGCCAGGGACTACTCGTGTAATGGATCTCCTAGACACAGCGCGATGTCAACCCCCAATACCGGGAGAGACGAATCCTGTCTTACCGTCACAGCCTCCAAGTGCTACGGGACTGCACCCAACCACTACCTGTTTGCACGACTCCTTTGAGCCGTGGTAGGGTAGTGATCAAAGTACAGTGGGAACACACTCGAGGCGAAGTGACAGTGTCAAGTCAGCGGACTAAGCTGTCCTCATGTCACCTGGGAACTGATAACTGACGATAGGCATAATACCAACTAGTCAGTTCCCGACGAGTCCTGTCCAGTGTACCCGTAACCTAACGAGCACCCGCATACTATCTCAAGTACGACGTACTGACGGCTGTGGGACACACCGTCACCCACACTGGGATGAGAAGCGCATGCGCTGGTCTACTCCGGAGTATCGATGCCCTGTCTCGATAGTCCTGCGACCAGGGACCTGCATAAGGATGTGCTTATAGATTACCCAGCCCCACTAGTGTGACGGCCATCACTGTTAGTGTTTATGCCCTAGAAGGCCATTACTGTATCATACTAGCTTGTATATTACTTAATGGAAGCTTGGGATATTCACATGTATATAACAGTCTTGCTAAACATGGTAGTATGCTACTTGGTTTTTTCTATCTTAATATGTAAGTGTACGTATTGATAGAGCTCTTAGGATCTTGCTTGTCTACCAGCGTTGTGATGGCAGTCACACTAGTGGGGGCTGGGTAGTCTACAAGCACATCCTTATTCAGGTCCCCGGTCGTTGGATTATCGAGACAGAGCATCGATACTCCGGAGTAGACTGGTGTGTACGCTTCTCATCCCAGTTGGGGAGATGGTCTGTCCCACAGCCGTCAGTACATCGTACTGGAGATAGTATACAGGTGCTCGTTAGGTTACGGGTACACCGGACAGGACTCACAGGGAACTGTTGGTTGGTTTGATACCAGTCGTCAGTGAACAGTTCCCAGGTGACATGAGTACAGCGTAGTCCGCAGACTTGACACTGCTACTTCGCCTCGAGTGTGTCCCACTGTTCTTAGATTGCTACCCTACCACGGCTCAAAGGAGTCGTGCAAACAGGTAGCAGTTGGGTGCAGTCCCGAGCACTTGGAGGCAGTGGCGGTTAGACAGGATTCGTCCCTCCCGGTATTGGGAGTAGATATCGTGCTGTGTCAGAGAGCCATTACGCAAAGTCCCTGGCCAGGGCAAGCGAGATTTGCTGGTAGGTTCCAGCAGTTTCTCAGGGTGTAATGGGCTTCACTCCGACACGACTTATACCGCTATTAGGGGACTGACGCTTGCCGCCCCCCTAGGCCCGATATGCGATAGTCTTGGACGAACGGACCGGACTGTATGGAGATTGTCACATCAGACTCAGTAGGAGTTCGGATGGGTTTACTCATCGGCCTTCTTATCGACAACTACCTGGGGACCGTTACGTACAGCTAGTGCCGCTTGCGGTCTGTGGTTAAACCCACTGCCAGCGTAGTAGTCGAGTCTCTAGAGTCCCACACAGAGAGTTTCCTACTCCAGGCGAAACGATATAGAGGTTGCATGGTTTTGCGACAAAGGGTTCGGACGCATACGTGCGTTTACGCGCGTACGACTTTCGGACAGATTTTACCAGTCGGCTTTGGTTTAAGCCAGTTACTGGTATCCGGTTATTGGATTTTTACAGTCTAAAGTTTTTCCGTATTTTTGCGGATCGGAGGGGCGTTCTCGTAATTACTCGAGAAGCTTCTAGAAGTGGTGACTAAGGAGGTTTAGGTGTCATTTGCATTAAATGAGTTTAGTGAGTCATGAGGGTGATTCATGCATATCATTAATGCATGATAAATGCTTAATGAGTCATGGTTATGAATCACCACTAGATATTTATGAAACTTCATTATTCATCATTTTAGTTTTCTTTTATGAATGAATATTAAAGGTTCATATATATTATGATAGATTTACTATTCTCATTACAATCATTCTCACCTTCTCTCTCCTCAAGCTCTCTCTCTTCAAAAGACTAATCCTCACCCTCATGTGTTGAGATCTAGGATTAGTAAGACTAATCAATCCATAACCATCTCTATATTACACCTAGCTTCTTTGATTAGCAATCAAAGTTGGTTAGTTACCTCAAGTTAGAGGTTTAGCTTGGAGTTTCGCTCTCGGGTGGATCGTCTACTACCTAGAGAAGGCCGAGGAGAACCAAGGAGGACATAAAGAAGAAGGACCGGTTCATTAGGTATAATCCCTAATCTCTTATGTAAAGAAACTCATATGAATACGGTTATTTAGAGTTTAGCTTCGATTCAAGCGGTTAGTCGATGTTCGTTGTTTAAACTTGATAAGTTTTTGTAAATTCCGCCTCCCCATAAGTACTGGGGTGTACTACATCGACTTACAGTGGTATCAGAGCCTCGCTAAACACTAAATAACTTAATCGCAAATTTGTACGAATTTCGAACGAAAAAACGATCCCGGAAAACCCTAGTTCTGTTAAGTTTCTGTCGAAGTGAAAATGAAGTCCTAAAATTTTTCTGGAGTGTTCAGAGAGCTAGAAATGGGTCCAGGAGAACACCCAAGAAATTCGAGCCCATGAATCGGCAACTCGGCCGCGGAAGCGCGGCGGATCGGTGGGATCTGCCGCGCATCCGCGGCGCTTTGGCCGAGTCATGGACTCGTTTTTCTTGTGTGGGTCCCCTGTGACATTTGGGGTTTTCTGGAATATTTAATTATTGCTCAGGTTACTGTTTAACAGAGCAGATTTTGGAGCAATATTGAAGTTGTTTATTCGATCGAAAAATACAGTATTTGCGTATTGGATTATATCTGTGATTGTTTGATGTGTTCGTAAACCTCCCCCAACTGCTAGTATGTCGGTTGGCAGGGGGTTGCACATTTCTGAAATGGTTATAACTGTTTGTGCATATAAACTGTATTGGACTGTTGTGGTGTATAGCCGGGGTTCGCAATGGGTTAATGGTTAATTCATTTGTTGTAAATGTAATTTGTTGTAATATTATTTTCGCGGGGCACTTCCAGGTTGCGGTTGTAGCCACCGTTGTATTATTTCTTTTTACTGTTTTTGCTCCTAGGACTGACCCAAGGTGGGGTACACAGACTGCCGGGTGGGTAGTTTGCCGTACCCGTAGGGGTCGAGGGTGGGGTAAATGGCTATTCATCACAACTGTGTAATCTGTCTTTTCTTGCAGGCTCAAAAGAAATACAGATTGCTTGCAAATCCAATATTGTTTATCTGTGTTCTGGAATGAATATCATTGCGTCAGACGAATGTAAAATATCTATATTATGATAGCTATTTAGACGTCACTTATGTTTTACACCCGCGCTAGCCCAGCCCCCGCTCTGTCGTTAGTTAAGTAACCTAACGGGTGATGACGGGACCCCGTGGCGAATGCGGATGGCATAAGAGGACGTTGTATTTTCGTTGTTTTCTGCAATGATAGGTTAATGATGGGACGCATTATCTGTAATGCAAAGTAAAATAAACCAAAGTTTAAATCGTTGGAACAATTTAAAAGAAACCACTCGGTTATTTTTAAACAGATAATTTTAAATGCGGAGATTTAACCACTCCTTTTAAAAGCTATCAGGTTCCTTCGGTTATATCAAGTTCACTACGTTCACGGTTTCGCCAAAACCAGTCGTAGCCCTCCGTCATTTCTTATGAATGGTCAGTAGTATTCAAGCTATGTTTGTTTGGCCCTTAGTCAAGACATAGTGATTGGTAGCTGCTGGGGTATTCATTTGTTGCATAGATAGATGAGTTGGTTTGGGACAGTCGTATTACTTTGTTGGCCCTTAGTCAAGAGTATACGGATGGGTTCAAATCAACAGGATAATGATGGGCAGAACTTGACATGTGACTTATGATTTGTTGGCCCTTAGTCAAGGTCATAAGAGCATGGGGCAAAAACTTATATCGGGAATTTCTAAAGAAACTGAAATTTGCAAAGAGATGCATACCATTTTGAGTTTGATGAATGTTGGTAGCATTCCTACAACATTATCAGACGATGATATTTGGATCCCGATCCTACTGTGAGTATATGCTACTTATCAGGATATTCGTCGCTTAACGATCAATGCTATAAACCTAGTAGGTGTCCAGAAAAGTGTCAGCGGGGTTACGCCCCCAGAGAAAAGAGGTTCTTTAATTAAGGAACTTCGCGAAAGCGTTGGAAAACCTCCCTCGAAGTATCGACACCGGCCTGGCTGAACGGTTAAGCAAGTATTGTACGGTGAGAATAGTCTTGGCTAATTCTTCTTTTATGGTTTGAGGAAGGATTCGAGAAACAGTGGGAGCCATCCAGTTTAGATAAACTAAAAACCACTCTAAACTTGCAAGAGCATCATGCTAAAGAGTTTTCTTCTCTCTCTCCTAATTGCAGCGACCCTGAAAATGACTGGACTTAAGTTACTTTTAGAGAAAAATATACTGACGGGGCCAAACTATAAAGATTGGCTGCGGAATGTCAAGATGGCTTTGACCTATGACAAACTGGGGTACGTCCTCACCGCTACGGCACCTGCTGTCCCTGGTCCCAAATCCAGTAATGCGGATAAGGAAATCCGCAAAACCTGGGATTTAGATTGCGCGAGAGCCAAGTGCATCGTGCTTGCCTCAATGAATAATGAACATCAGAGGAGGCACGAGGATATGTCCTTAGATGGCATATTTCTCCATACAAAGG
This sequence comes from Agapanthus africanus, assembly GCA_030015575.1. Taxonomy (NCBI): domain Eukaryota; kingdom Viridiplantae; phylum Streptophyta; class Magnoliopsida; order Asparagales; family Amaryllidaceae; genus Agapanthus; species Agapanthus africanus. Next base: position 310,028,323 of record JASDDO010000008.1, on the reverse strand, counting down.
AACTTTATGGAGAGCAATCTCGTATAGCAAGATACGAGACCTCAAAGAAATTATTTCGAGCGAGGTTGGCTGTCGGGTCATCGGTAGGTGAACATGTCCTACAGATGATTGGCTATATAGAAGAGCTCGCAGACCTTGGGACGACTTTGGATAATGAGCTCTATACAGACCTTGTTCTCCAGTCCCTTCCTCCCACCTACGCCCAGTTTATCCTCAACTTCAATCTTCAAGGAAAAGAAGTTGAACTTGCGGAACTCCTAAACATGTTAAGGAGTGCAGAGGGCACCTTGCAGAAGGCAAGGGAAACACCCGCTATGTTTGTTGGCGGTTCATCTTCTTCCGGGTCCAAGGCTAGGGCCAAAGGAAGGAAGAAGAAGGCCGCACCCAGACCTAGAGGAGGTGTTAGTAAGGTGGGAAAGAAGGGAAAGAAAAAGATTGCAGCACCGGTAGTTGGCCTGGATGAGTGCTTCCATTGTCACAGGAAAGGGCACTGGAAGAAGGATTGCAAGGCGTGGAACGCCAAGAACCAGGAACCGAAGCAAGCTGTGGCTTCGACTTTAGGTGTGTTTGTAATTGAGAATTGTCTGTCAATCAACTCTACTTCCTGGGTATTGGATACCGGATCAGGATCTCATATTTGCAATTCATTGCAGGCATTGAGAAACCGTAGAGTGCTGGAGGAAGGTGATATGATCCTCAGGGTTGCTAACGGAGCTAGCGTGGGAGCTGCGTCCGTCGGGGATTATCACCTAGGATTGACGAGTGGACACATTTTGGTTTTACATAACTGTTATTTTGTACCCAGCTTAACGTGTAATATCATATCAGTTTCCTTGTTATCAAATAAAGGTTATGATTTCACGTTTGTAAGAGATGTTGTCAACATCCACCTTAATCATGGTTTGATTGGGTCCGGTACTCTAAATAACGGCATATATGTGTTAAACCAACTCCAAATTTTCAATGTCCAGAACACACTAAAAAGAAAGTCTCCAGATTTAAATAAAGCTTTCTTATGGCATTGTAGACTGGGTCACATCAATGAGAGAAGGTTGACTAAGTTGCATAGAGAAGGATATTTGGACACGTTCGAATATCAAACTTATGACACTTGTCAATCTTGTCTCATAGGAAAGATGACAAAGACTCCATTCACTGGACAAGGAGTAAGAGCGAGCGAGCTCTTAGGACTCATACACAGTGATGTATGCGGTCCAATGTCTACACATGCGAGAGGTGGTTATTCCTACTTCATTACTTTTACAGATGATTTCTCTAGGTATGGATATGTTTTCTTAATGAAGCATAAATCAGAGGCCTTTGAGAAATTCCTGGAATTTAAGAGTGAAGCGGAAAACCAAACTGGCAAAAGTATTAAAACACTAAGATCTGATCGAGGTGGAGAATACTTAAGTGCCGAGTTCCTAGGTTACCTAAAAGAGAAAGGAATTCTCTCTCAGCTTACTCCTCCATACACTCCACAGCACAACGGTGTATCGGAGAGACGGAATCGAACCCTATTGGATATGGTACGATCCATGATGAGTAATACTGAGTTACCGCGATCTTTCTGGGGTTATGCGCTAGAATCAGCGGCATATCTTTTGAACCAGGTTCCAACCAAGACTGTGCCTACCACACCATATCAGATGTGGAGTGGGAAGAAACCCTGTCTAAAACATTTTAGGACATGGGGGTGTCCAGCTTTTGTAAAAAAGCAGCATGTGGACAAGCTCGAGGCACGCTCAGTACTGTGTAAGCTTGTGGGATATCCAAAGAACTCCAAGGGATATTATTTCTATTACGCAGAGGAACAAAAGGTTTTTGTTTCTCGTCATGCCCACTTCTTAGAAACTGAATTTTTAGAAAATAAGAAGAGTGGGAGCGAAATAGAACTGGAAGAAATTCCAGAACCACAAACTGCTACTGAAAGTTTGGTAGAACCAGAGGTTCAAGAAGAACAGAACATTCCCGCACCCCTCCGCAGGAGTAGTAGGCCGTCTCATCCGCCTGAGAGATACTACGGTTTTCTCATAGACGGGGATAGAGAGGATTGCATCATAGAAGATGATGAACCTACTGACTTCCAGCAAGCCATCCAGAGCGGCGACTCGGTACGATGGCTAGATGCAATGCGGACCGAGATGGAGTCCATGTACACCAACAAAGTATGGACTTTGGACTTTGCTCCAGATGGGGTAAAACCCATAGGATGCAAATGGATCTTCAAGAAAAAGATTGGTGTAGATGGACAGGTGGAAACCTATAAGGCTAGACTTGTTGCAAAGGGTTTTCGTCAAAGACCTGGTTTGGACTATGACGAAACTTTTTCTCCAGTGGCTATGCTCAAATCCATTCGGGTCCTTCTTGCTATTGCTGCCTTCCATGATTATGAAATCTGGCAGATGGACGTAAAGACGGCTTTTCTGAATGGAAATTTAGAAGAGAGCGTCTATATGGATCAGCCAGAGGGTTTCAATCAGAGTGGGAGCAGCGGGAAAGTATGCAAGCTGCTTAAGTCTATTTATGGACTAAAGCAGGCATCGCGGAGTTGGAACATCTGTTTTGATGAGACAGTCAAAGAATATGACTTTATCAAAAATCCAGATGAACCGTGCATATATAGTAAAGTTGTGGCCAGAAGTGTCGTATTCCTCGTCTTGTACGTGGATGACATTCTATTGATAGGAAATGACATTCCTATGCTACAATCTGTCAAAGGATTCTTGTCACACAGGTTCTCCATGAAAGACCTGGGTGATGCCTCTTACATTCTGGGGATCCGGATCTATCGTGATAGATCCAAGAGGATGTTGGGACTTTCGCAGTCCAGGTATATCGACACTGTACTGAAAAGATTCAGCATGGAAGATTCTAAGCGCGGTAATCTACCGGCTTGTCACGGAATCACCCTCTCCAAAGAGATGTCTCCCAAGACTGATTTGGAAAGGGAACGCATGTCTATTATACCCTACGCTTCTGCGGTAGGCTCTATAATGTATGCGATGTTGTGTACCAGACCAGATGTAGCTTACGCACTGAGCGTGGTAAGCCGGTATCAGTCAGACCCAGGGGAGAAGCACTGGACAGCAGTAAAGAACATTCTCAAGTACCTGAGGAGGACTAAGGAGATGTTCTTGGTTTACGGCGGAAAAGACCTCAGGTTGGAGGCCTTTGCTGATTCCGGCTTCCAGAGTGATAAGGACGATTCCAAGTCCATGTCGGGTTATGTCTTTACCCTCAATGGAGGGGCGGTGTGCTGGAAGAGCTCCAAGCAGGACACCGTTGCTGACTCGACGATGGAAGCGGAGTATATAGCTGCTTGCGATGCCGCAAAAGAAGCAGTCTGGATGAAGAAGTTCCTAACAGAACTTCAGGTGGTTCCTACCATAGTTGATCCAATACCTCTGTATTGCGACAACAACGGAGCTATAGCTTTAGCGAAGGAACCAAGGTCCCATCAGAAGTCCAGACACATCTTGAGGCGGTATCACCTGATCAGGGAGATCATTGATCGTCAGGAGATCGAGGTTCGGAGAGTTGCTTCAGAAGAGAACATTGCTGATCCATTCACGAAGGCCCTTCCTCAGATTCAGTTCGAGAGGCTACTCGAGATCATTGGTCTGCGATATGCCAGTACATGGCCCTAGTGCAAGTGGGAGATTGTTAGTGTTTATGCCCTAGAAGGCCATTACTGTATCATACTAGCTTGTATATTACTTAATGGAAGCTTGGGATATTCACATGTATATAACAGTCTTGCTAAACATGGTAGTATGCTACTTGGTTTTTTCTATCTTAATATGTAAGTGTACGTATTGATAGAGCTCTTAGGATCTTGCTTGTCTACCAGCGTTGTGATGGCAGTCACACTAGTGGGGGCTGGGTAGTCTACAAGCACATCCTTATTCAGGTCCCCGGTCGTTGGATTATCGAGACAGAGCATCGATACTCCGGAGTAGACTGGTGTGTACGCTTCTCATCCCAGTTGGGGAGATGGTCTGTCCCACAGCCGTCAGTACATCGTACTGGAGATAGTATACAGGTGCTCGTTAGGTTACGGGTACACCGGACAGGACTCACAGGGAACTGTTGGTTGGTTTGATACCAGTCGTCAGTGAACAGTTCCCAGGTGACATGAGTACAGCGTAGTCCGCAGACTTGACACTGCTACTTCGCCTCGAGTGTGTCCCACTGTTCTTAGATTGCTACCCTACCACGGCTCAAAGGAGTCGTGCAAACAGGTAGCAGTTGGGTGCAGTCCCGAGCACTTGGAGGCAGTGGCGGTTAGACAGGATTCGTCCCTCCCGGTATTGGGAGTAGATATCGTGCTGTGTCAGAGAGCCATTACGCAAAGTCCCTGGCCAGGGCAAGCGAGATTTGCTGGTAGGTTCCAGCAGTTTCTCAGGGTGTAATGGGCTTCACTCCGACACGACTTATACCGCTATTAGGGGACTGACGCTTGCCGCCCCCCTAGGCCCGATATGCGATAGTCTTGGACGAACGGACCGGACTGTATGGAGATTGTCACATCAGACTCAGTAGGAGTTCGGATGGGTTTACTCATCGGCCTTCTTATCGACAACTACCTGGGGACCGTTACGTACAGCTAGTGCCGCTTGCGGTCTGTGGTTAAACCCACTGCCAGCGTAGTAGTCGAGTCTCTAGAGTCCCACACAGAGAGTTTCCTACTCCAGGCGAAACGATATAGAGGTTGCATGGTTTTGCGACAAAGGGTTCGGACGCATACGTGCGTTTACGCGCGTACGACTTTCGGACAGATTTTACCAGTCGGCTTTGGTTTAAGCCAGTTACTGGTATCCGGTTATTGGATTTTTACAGTCTAAAGTTTTTCCGTATTTTTGCGGATCGGAGGGGCGTTCTCGTAATTACTCGAGAAGCTTCTAGAAGTGGTGACTAAGGAGGTTTAGGTGTCATTTGCATTAAATGAGTTTAGTGAGTCATGAGGGTGATTCATGCATATCATTAATGCATGATAAATGCTTAATGAGTCATGGTTATGAATCACCACTAGATATTTATGAAACTTCATTATTCATCATTTTAGTTTTCTTTTATGAATGAATATTAAAGGTTCATATATATTATGATAGATTTACTATTCTCATTACAATCATTCTCACCTTCTCTCTCCTCAAGCTCTCTCTCTTCAAAAGACTAATCCTCACCCTCATGTGTTGAGATCTAGGATTAGTAAGACTAATCAATCCATAACCATCTCTATATTACACCTAGCTTCTTTGATTAGCAATCAAAGTTGGTTAGTTACCTCAAGTTAGAGGTTTAGCTTGGAGTTTCGCTCTCGGGTGGATCGTCTACTACCTAGAGAAGGCCGAGGAGAACCAAGGAGGACATAAAGAAGAAGGACCGGTTCATTAGGTATAATCCCTAATCTCTTATGTAAAGAAACTCATATGAATACGGTTATTTAGAGTTTAGCTTCGATTCAAGCGGTTAGTCGATGTTCGTTGTTTAAACTTGATAAGTTTTTGTAAATTCCGCCTCCCCATAAGTACTGGGGTGTACTACATCGACTTACAATCACATCGCTGGTAATCAAGCAAAGATCCTAAGGGCTCCACTAATGTGTATAGGCGATATACAAAAATAAACACATGTACACATTGAAGTAGAAACAAACCAAGTAGCATACTACTATTTTGAGCAACATTGTATATACAAGGTGAATATCCCAAGCTTCCATTAAGTAATATACAAACTAGTATGATACAGTAATGGCCTCTAGGGCATATACACTAACAATCTCCCACTTGCACTAAGGCCATGTACTAGCGTATCGAAGACCTATCATCTCGATCAGCCGCTCGAACTGAGTCTGGGGCAAGGCCTTGGTGAATGGATCTGCAGTGTTGTCTTCTGAAGCGACTCTCCGAACCTCGATCTCCTGGCGATCTACGATCTCCCTGATCAGGTGATACCGCCTCAAGATGTGCCTGGATCTCTGATGGGACCTGGGTTCCTTCGCTAAAGCTATAGCCCCGTTGTTGTCGCAATAGAGAGGTATTGGATCAACAATGGACGGAACCACCTGAAGTTCTTTCAAGAACTTTCTCATCCAGACAGCTTCTTTTGCGGCATCAGATGCAGCGATGTATTCCGCTTCCATCGTCGAGTCTGCAATGGTTTCCTGTTTGGAACTCTTCCAACACACCGCCCCTCCATTGAGGGTAAAGACAAAACCCGACATGGACTTGGAATTTTCCTTGTCACTCTGGAAGCTGGAGTCAGCAAAAGCCTCGATCTGGAGGTCTTTTCCGCCATACACCAAGAACATCTCCTTAGTCCTTCTCAGGTACTTGAGAATGTTCTTTACCGCTATCCAGTGTTTCTCCCCAGGGTTTGACTGATACCGGTGCATAAGCTACATCCGGTCTGGTACACAACATCGCATACATTATAGAGCCTACCGCAGAAGCGTAGGGTATAATAGACATGCGACCCCTCTCCAAATCAGTCTTGGGAGACATCTCTTTAGAGAGGGTGATCCCGTGACAAGCCGGTAGGTTACCGCGCTTGGAATCTTCCATACTGAATCTCTTCAGTATGGTGTCGATGTACCTCGACTGTGAAAGTCCTAATATCCTCTTGGATCTGTCACGGTAGATCCGGATACCCAGAATGTACGAGGCATCACCCAGGTCTTTCATGGAGAACCTGTGTGACAAGAACCCCATGACAGATTGTAGCATAGGAATGTCATTTCCTATTAAGAGAATGTCATCCACGTATAAAACGAGGAATACTACAGTTCTCGCTACAAATCTATTATAGATGCATGGTTCATCTGGATTTTTGATAAAGCCAAATTCTTTGACCGTCTCATCAAAGCAGATGTTCCAACTCCGCGATGCCTGCTTTAGTCCATAGATGGACTTAAGCAACTTGCACACCTTTCCGCTGCTCCCACTCTGAATGAAACCCTCTGGTTGGTCCATATAGACACACTCCTCTAAATTTCCATTTAGAAAAGCGGTCTTTACGTCCATTTGCCAGATCTCATAATCGTGGAAGGCAGCAATGGCAAGAAGGATCCGAATGGATTTCAGCATGGCTACTGGAGAAAAGGTCTCGTCATAGTCCAAGCCAGGTCTTTGACGAAAACCCTTTGCTACCAGCCTAGCTTTATAGGTCTCAACCTGTCCATCTACACCAATCTTCCTTTTGAAGATCCACTTGCATCCTACGGGTTTTACCCCGTCTGGAGCAATGTCCAACGTCCATACCTTGTTGGTGTACATGGACTCCATTTCGGTCCGCATTGCATCCAGCCATTTCACTGAGTCAACGCTCTGAACGGCCTGCTGGAAGCTAGTAGGCTCATCATAATCTATGATGCAATCCTCTCGATCCCCGTCTATGAGAAAACCGTAGTATCTCTCGGGCGGATGAGACTGCCTACTACTTCTGCGGAGCGGCGTAGGAATGTCCTGTTCTGTTGAACCCTCTGGTTCCACTGAGCTTTCAGTAATAGTCCGTGGTTCTGGAATTTCTTCCAGTTCTACTGTGCTCCCACTTATCTGGGTTTCCAAAAACTCAGTTTCTAAGAAGTAGGCATGACGAGAAACAAGAACTTTTTGTTCCTCTTCACAGTAGAAGAAATATCCTTTGGAGTTCTTCGGATACCCCACAAACTTGCACTGTACCGAGCGTGCCACGAGCTTGTCCGCATGCTGCTTTTTGACAAAAGCTGGACATCCCCATGTCTTAATGTGCTTAAGATAGGGTCTCTTGCCACACCACATCTCATATGGTGTAGTAGGAACAGTCTTAATAGGAACTCGGTTCAAAAGATATGCTGCTGATTCTAGCGCATATCCCTAGAATGATCGCGGCAACTCAGCATTACCCATCATGGACCGCACCATATCCAATAGGGTGCGGTTCCGTCTCTCCGATACACCGTTATGTTGCGGGGTGTATGGAGGAGTAAGCTGAGAGAGAATTCCGTTCTCTTTTAAATAGTCCAGGAACTCGGCACTTAAGTATTCTCCACCTCGATCCGATCTTAGAATCTTAATACTTTTGCCGGTCTGTTTCTCTACTTCATTCTTATACTCCTGGAATTTTCCAAAGGCCTCGGACTTATGTTTCATTAAGAAGACATAACCGTACCTTGAGAAGTCATTCGTAAAAGTAATGAAGTAAGAATATCCGCTTCGCGCATGTGTAGACATTGGACCGCACACGTCACTGTGTACGAGTCCCAAGAGCTCGCTCGCTCTTACTCCATGTCCAGTAAACGGAGTCTTTGTCATCTTTCCTTTGAGACAGGATTGACAAGTGGTATACGATTGATATTCGAACGCATTCAAATATCCTTCTGTATGTAACTTAGTCAACCTTCTCTCATTGATGTGACCCAGTCTACAATGCCACAAGAAAGTCTGATTTATTTCTGGAGACTTTCTTTTGTGTGTATTCTGGACATTAAAAATCCGTGGTTGGTTTAACACGTATATACCATTACTCAATGTACCTGACCCAATCAAAACTTGATTAAGGTGAATGTTTACAACATTACTTACAAACGCAAATTCATAACCTTCTTTAGAAACTAAAGATACAGAAATGATATTACAAGTTGCGTTGGGTACAAAAAGGCAATTACGCAAAACCAAAACATGTCCATCTGACATTCCCAGGTGATAGTCCCCCACGGCTTTAGCATCCATGCTAGCTCCGTTCGCAACTCTGAGGGTCATGTCACCTGCCTTCAAAACCCTACGGTTTCTCAACGCCTGCAAAAAATTACAGATATGAGATCCTGATCCGGTATCCAATACCCAGGAAGTAGAGTTTATTGAAAGACAGTTTTCAATAACATACACACCTGAAGCTGAAGCTGCAACCTGCTTCAATTCCTGTGTCCTGGCTTTCCAAGCCCTGCAATCATTCTTCCAGTGTCCTTTCTTATGACAATAGAAGCATTCTTCCTTATCCACAAGCTTTCCCGCTATCTTTGTTGCTTTTGCTTTTCCCTTCGTATCCACTTTACTAACACCGCCCCTTGGTTTGGCGGGGGCTTTCTTCTTCTTTCCCTTGGCTTTCGCCTTGGACCTAAAAGAAGATGATCCTCCTACAAACAAAGTGGATGTTTCCCTACCTTTCTGTAGGGTGCCCTCTGCGCTCCTCAGCAAGTTGAGGAGCTCTGAATGTTCAACCTCCTTTTCTTGTAAGTTGAAGTTCAGTATGAACTGGGCGTAAGTGGAAGGAAGGGACTGGAGAACTATATCCATATAGAGTTCAGCCTCCAATGTGGTCCCTAGGTCCGCGAGCTCCTCAATGTAGCCGATCATCTTTAGCACGTGCTCGGCTACCGATGATCCGACGGCCATCTTTGCCGAAAACAACTTTTTCGACGCTTCGTATCTTGCGATACGAGATTGCTCTCCATACAGTTCTTTTGTATGGAGAAATATGGATTCAAAGTCCATATTCTCGTGCCTCCTCTGATGTTCGTTGTCCATCGAGGCAAGTACGAGGCACTTGGCCTTCGCGCTATCAATCTCCCAAGTCTTGCGGATTTCCTTATCCGCGACGCTGGAAGTAGGACCAGGGACAGGGGGAGCTTTGGTGGTAAGAAGATACCCCAGCTTGTCGTAAGTGATTGCTAACTTGACATTCCTGAGCCAATCTTTGTAGTTTGGCCCTGTCAGTTTGTTTTTATCTAGGAGTAACTTAAGTCCAGTCATGTTGATTGGTCGCTGCAATTAGGAGAGAGAAGACGAAACACTCAGCATGATGCTCTTGCAAGTTTAGAGTGGTTTTTAGTTTGTCTAAACAGGATAGCTCCCACTGTTTCTCGAATCCCTCCTCAAACCATAAAGGAAGAATTAGTCGGGATCAATCCCACCGCACAATACTTGCTTAACCGTTCAGCCAGGCCGGTGTCGGTACTTCGAGGGAGGTTTTCCAACGCTTTCGCGAAGTTCCTTAATTATAGAACCTCTTTTCCCTGGGGGCGTAGCCCCGCTAACACCTTTCTAGGCACCTACTAGGTTTATAGCATTGATCGTTAAGTGAGAAATTTCCCGAGGAGTAGCATATACTCACAGTAGGATCGGGATCCAAATATCATTGCGTGATGAAACTGAAGGAATCCTACCAGAATCATCACACTCCAAATGGTATGCAAATCTAGCAAGTTTCAGTACTTATGAAACTCCCGATGTGGATTTTTTCCCCATGCTCTTATGACCTTGACTTTGGCCAACAAATCATAAGTCACATGTCAAGTTCTGCCCGTCGTTCTCCAGGTTAATTTGAATCCACCCGTACCTACCCTTGACTTTGGCCAACAAGGCAGTACGACTGTTCCAAACCAACGCATCTATCTATGCTGCACATGAATACCCAATAGCTACCAATCACTGTGCCTTGACTTTGGCCAACAAACACAGCTTGAATACTATTGACTATTCATGTGAAACGACGGAGGGCTGCGGATGGTTTTGGCAAAACCGTGAACGTAGTGAACTTGATTTGGTCGATGGAACGAGATAGCTTTTAAAAGGAGTGGCTCAAGCTCCGCATTTAAAAGTTGGTTTTGAAAAGAACCGAGTGGTTTTTCGAAAGTGTTCCAACGACTTTAACTTGGTTTATTATCTTGCATTAGTTCTTTTAATGCGTCCCATCATTTAATCCTACCATTGCAGAAAACAACCAAAATATGACGTACGCTTATGCGATTCGCATTCGCCACTGGGCCCCGTCATTACCCGTTAGGTTACTTAACTAACGACAGAGCGGGGGCTGGGCTAGCGCGTCTGTAAAACATAAGCAACGCCTAAATAATATCATATATAGATATACTGCAATGATAAACATTTCAGATCACAGATGAATACATTGGATATACTAGGAATCTGTAATTCGTAAGAGCCTGTAACGAAAGACAGATTACACGGTCGCGGTGAATAGCCAATACCCCACCCAAGACCCCTACGGGTGCAGCAAACTACCCGCCAAGTACCCGAAGCGTAGCAACCTCCCTCATCTCCATGAGTAGGCCACTCGACACTTCGGCATACCCGGTAGTTTGTGCACCCCCTCCATGGGTCTATCCTAGGAGCAAAAACAGTAAAAAGAAATTATACAATGACGGCTACAACCCCGACCCAGTTGTGCGGCCATACAAATAATTATTACATCAATTTACAAATTTACATGAATTGAAAGAAAAGAAAACTCTCGTCTCACAACCCCCGGCTATTCACCTGCGACAATCCAACATATTCATATACACATTCCAGCACATTACAGATCACAGATTTGTATAACCCCCACTAATCGACATATAGCGATTAGTAGACGTTCAATACAAATATCACATTACAGAAAAACCCGTTAGCTTAAGTCTTTTAGAAGTTCGATCAAAAATACGGATTTTCGGGACCCCAAAATAAAATTTTCGTTCTGGAAAATCTGGGTTGAAAATACATGTACTAAAATTCCCAAAATACCCCCAGATGCACACTGTAGCAAAGAAACACCAGAGAGGCGCCAAGGAGGCCGCGGAACCGCGGCAATAGTAAGCTATTGCCGCGTTTCCGCGGTCGTTTAGGGGAATCACTTGGTGATTTTTCTACAGTGGCTTCTAAAAACCCTGAGCCGATTTTAGGTGTTAAAATAATCAACTTTTGAACAGTAAAAAAATCGACAGAAACTCGAATTTTTGGGGTTCGTTTTGGGGACATTTTCTTTGATCGATCTTCTAGTTACTTGCTAACATGTTAGATAGAGTTTAACTAGGCTCTGATACCACTGTAAGTCCATGCTACCTCTCCCGGTACTTTCAGGAATGCGGAATATGGTAAAAACGATTTTTACGGAGGTGGTAACATGGACCTATAACCCGGATCTTGGTTAAACATCTATCTAACAACCTAACTATGAGTTTCTAGCTACTCGGTTAGGGGGTTATACCTTGCTTGTCTTGAACTCCTTCGTCTTCAAACTTCGATGGTGGTCCGATTGGCTTCTTCTCGTCGTCTCCGTACGCCGAAGATAGATCCACCTGAAAGCTCCAACCTTTAGCTCCTTCTTCGTTCTTTGAAGAAACTAGTTCACTTGGTTTGCTAAACCTAATGAACTAGAATGAGTAGAGAAGAATTAGAATGGGATTTTATCTATGGTTCTTGATTCTCAACTCATGAGAGATATGAACCATAGAGTCAAGAGAGGGAGCAAGAGGATGAGGGTGAGAGCAAAGCAAGAGAGCTCAAGAACAAGAGAGAGAATGAGCAAGAAAGAATGAGCAAGTATTTTGTCTCTCACCCTCTCATAATCCAAAGTCATGATAACTCATCATACCAAAAAAGTCTTATGTGATGGTTGAAGCAACCATAACCATATCATATCATGCACTCATTTTACACAAATGAGCAAGCAAGTAAAAGTCTTTGGCATGAAATGATAGCTATGGTTATCATGATGGTCAACTAGTCAAGCCTAGTCAACCGGTCAACAAAGTCAACAAGTCAACAAAAGTCAACAAGTCAACAAGTCAACAAAAGTCAACAACCATGTCACCATAATACTTAATCAATATAATAGTTAATCACATATCATATTCTCATTAGGGTTGAGCAAAAAGTCAAATAGTCAACGGTCAACTGTCAACAACCCTAATGAGAATCCGCTGCCTCTGCCTCCCTGTCAACTGTGCATACACACCCGCATCCGCGTTCCGAGGAACACGAATGCAAACTGGATAAATCCAATCCCAAAAGGTACACTAGGATCTGGCTTAAACCAAAGCCCGCTAGTGTAAACTGTCCGGACACTGTATGTGCACAAGTGCACGGATGTGACCGAACCCTGTCGCAAAACCATGCGACCTGTCGCAAAACCATGCGACCTCTACTCTTTTGCCTAAAGGCGAAAAGCTTTCTGTGTGGGACTCTAAAGACTCGACACTACGCTGGCAGTGGGTTTAACCACAGACCGCAAGCGGCACTAGCTGTGCGTAACGGTCCCCAGGTAATGCCGATAAGAAGACCGACGAGGCGAAACCCATCTGAACTCCTACTGAGCCTGAGTGTGACATTCTCCGTACAGTCCGGTCTGTTCGTCTGATACATCGCATGGCGGGCCTAGGGGGCGGTAAACGTCGGTCCCCCAATAGCGGTACAAGTCGTGCCGGAGCGAAGCACAAAACACCCTGAGATAACACTGGAAGCCTACCAGTATATCTCATTTGCCCTGGCCAGGGACTACTCGTGTAATGGCTCTCCTAGACACAGCGCGATGTCAACCCCCAATACCGGGAGAGACGAATCCTGTCTAACCGTCACTGCCTCCAAGTGCTTCGGGACTGCACCCAACCACTACCTGTTTGCACGACTCCTTTGAGCCGTGGTAGGGTAGTGATCAAAGTACAGTGGGAACACACTCGAGGCGAAGTGACAGTATCAAGTCAGCGGACTAAGCTGTACTAATGTTACCTGGGAACTGATAACTGACGATAGGCATAATACCAACTAGTCAGTTCCCGACGAGTCCTGTCCAGTGTACCCGTAACCTAACGAGCACCCGCATACTATCTCAAGTACGACGTACTGACGGCTGTGGGACAGACCGTCTCCCACACTGGGATGAGAAGCGCATGCGCTGGTCTACTCCGGAGTATCGATGCCCTGTCTCGATAGTCCTGCGACCAGGGACCTGCATAAGGATGTGCTTATAGATTACCCAGCCCCACTAGTGTGACGGCCATCACATCGCTGGTAATCAAGCAAAGATACTAAGGGCTCCACTAATGTGTATAGGCGATATACAAAAATAAACACATGTACACATTGAAGTAGAAACAAACTAAGTAGCATACTACTATTTTGAGCAAGATTGTATATACAAGGTGAATATCCCAAGCTTCCATTAAGTAATATACAAACTAGTATGATACAGTAATGGCCTCTAGGGCATATACACTAACAGTATTTCTCATCTCTTAGTATTAGACTCTCTTTTAGTATGTGATATTATGTTTTGTTTCTTTAAATTTCTAGTTTGATCCTAGGTTAGTTTTCTTAGCACCCTAAAATTTTAATTGCAGCATGTTTGATGCAAGATAAGCTCTTATGTGGTGCTAGGTAAACCCAACAGTGGTATTAGAGCCAAGCTAGAAACATAGATGATGTTAGATTAATTACGAAACCGAAACAACTCCAAATCAACAAAACTGAAACCCTGAAATAAGCTTCTTTGTTGATTTTAAAACGGGCTCGGAAAATTTAAACAACTGAAGAAGCTTGTATGCGATGCACTGAGAACACAGAACAAATTTGAAGCAATTCCCTCGGATTTTGGCCGAGCACCACCCCCTCAAAACCGGCCTGGTTGGCCCCTCTTCCCCTGAATTGCCTCGTTTTGCTTTGGTGCTCTGGTCTGTAGATTTTGGGGTTTCAGGTGTCGTTTGTTTAGGCCAAATTTTCATGTGATACTAATTTTGCTTAGAGGCTTATTCGGAGTGTTTCATAGTCGTATGTTTTAACATTGTATTGGTAACTTGGACGACGTTTAACAGTTCGAACGAATATCACACACCACCTCATTACACTCGCTGAAATTTTCCAAGTGTTGGAATTTTCCAAGTTAAAAATATTCGAATAGTTATGCAAGTATCCTTATGGACCCTCTAGAAGAACGTAACCCTAACTCGACATTATAACCATTGAACCGCGGCCAAACCTTAGGGTTTTCCTTAGTCCTGTGGTGCCATAAGTGAGGCAAGGGTTGACCCTTCTACGGTTGGTCCATAGACACTGTGGCACGTTTTTGGGTATCCTAAATTTTCTCAAGTGTTGAGCTCTCGGGATAATTTGTGGGTGTTTGTTAATTCGATCGAAACGTTTAACATCGTCTTGATATATGATACTTATTTCTGCGACCGTAAGTGTAGTATGTGGTGTATCACCGGTTTCGTTGCTATACATCAACGACAATTAGGATACGCATACTTGCTTACATTGATGATATGCGATGTTATGTGTTGCAGTGACATGATGTATAAGATCTTCGTGATTGAATGGCCGGGTTTTTTTATGTGAGATGAGAGTTTTCTTTTTCATTCATGCAAAATTCAATGTATGTAATATTCTTTTATTGGAGCACATCCGGGTTGAGGATGATGTCACCTTTGATGTATATTATTTACTTTTCCGCATTAGGATAGACCCGAGGTGGGGAGCACAAGTGACTGGGTTCTAGAGTCCAGTGGGAGGCCATCTCGAGGAGTCGAGACCGGGTCTCCTAACTCTAGAATTGGTAGGGTCACTTGCCGCTCTCGTAGGGGTCTAGGGTGTGGGATTGGATATTCATCACGACCGTTGAATCCAAATTTTCTATCGTTGTCTAAATACAAAATACGGAACTCCTAGTATATCCTATATTTTCATTTATGTGCTTCTGCTGTTGATATTCTGTGATATGACCACTTTGTATGATGAGATGAATGGTATTATTATATATATGATATATAATAAGCGTTGCTTATGTTTTACATCCGCGCTAGTCCCGTCCCGCTATGCCGTTAGTTAAGTAACCTAACGGTGCATAACGGGACACTGTGGCGAATGTGATTGATAGATTTTTAGTTACAGCAATCAAGACGGTGTCGCTTTGCAGCTAGCCGGTTGAGCACGGGTCGTCCGCAGGGAGATGGTAGTATGTCTGTTCTTATCTTAGACGAGTCAATAAAGAATCTGTATGTGTTCAGATCTATCCTAAATGTTCGTATTTATGTTCAAGTAAGCTTGTTAAGGTTAAGGTTTGTTAGTAGAGTTAGGATTAGTCTTGTGCTTATCTTTTGTCATTCTTAAAACGATGTTGGGATAATCGAAAGTAGTGGGGATTAGGAGGACATAGGAATGGGATTTGCGAGTTTAAGCGAGCTTTCCAACGCTAAATCCATTCCTAGTTCCCCTTGTCCGTCCGCTAAATACGCTTATCCCAACCCTCGGCCAAACACCCGCAACCATGTATCCAATTAATTCACAACTACACGTCACGTTGTAGTGCGCTTAAAGGACTTCTCGACTTAGGCCGCGGCTACATGTCACGTATAGCGCGCCTAAATGAGAGGGTTGCATTTGTTTGGTCGGGGTTCATTTCAAGATGTTTAGCGAAGAGAAGCACAAAGGGTTTTTCCGTCCCTCATACCACCTTCCTTATCCTTAACAAGTGCGGAATTATTCACACATTATAAATGAAAAGAAAGACAAAACAAGAAGGAAGAAAAGAAGAAAAAAGAAAATACGGTTTTATAAATGATGCAAGCAAACTACTTGGGTCCTCACCTAAGCAAGGAACTCCGTCGAGTATCATGGCTTGAAACTAATACGGATAAGAAGAAAAGAAAAAGAGCAAGAAATAACAACAACTAGTTAACAACAAATAATAAAAGTTGCACGAGAATTAAAATTACAATGCAAGAATTAAAAGATACAAAATAACAAACCCTCATCTTCATTTCATCATCTACTCAACGCTCTCACTACATTTTAATAGAGTAATACATGAAGAAGAAGAAGAAGAAGCAAAACTAACACTACACAAAATCCTAATAAAAAGAAGCCTCTTTGGCTTGGCACAAAACTCGTCTATTTATAGGCTGCGTGCTGAATCCCTATGGAAAGATTCTCTGCCAAAATGAAGTTACCAAACTAACCCCAAAATCCGAGTTGACACTGAGTCAACTCGGTCGCGGATCCGCCGCCGAGTCGCCATATTGGGCGCGGATCCGCGGCTCTTTTGAGGTTTGACTTGTCGTTTTTTGTGCGGTTTCTTGTGTTGCTTTTCTATGTTGTTTTACATGTTCTAAATTGCAAATTGCATCCATAATTTCTTCAGATATGCAACACTCCAAAATGGCTTCAAAAATAATTCTTTTGACCTTATCTCCCTCGAGCTCCGCGCACCCATTAATTTTTATGCTGCCCAACTCGTGCTATGTGCTTGTCCGAGACACGAATGATCACTGTCATTTGTCTTGTCTCATGAACTGGTACGCTGCTCTGGACAGATACGGATTACCGGAACCCTGCTTTTATCTTTTGGCAACAGATGTACTGCATTTTGGGGTACCGGTGGAGATTTTGTATCATTTGCGTTATTTTTTACTAGGAACATGTAGCTTGTAAATATGCAGCAAACACAGATTAAAAGCACCTTCCTACAAACAAACGAGCATAAGAATGGACGGTATTAAATGCAATATTCTGGTATGAACAAATACCCCAAAACATAACTTTTGATTGTCCCGAGCCAAACCAATTATTCACAAAAAGTCTTAACCTCACTTTCGCAGGGAATAACAACAACAACAACAACTGAGCCTTTTATCCCAAGCATATGGGGTAGGCTACATGAACTAACATGAGAATCACGCCGGGTCCAGCACATGAATCCTCTGTCTCCACTCACTTCTATCGAACAATATACTTTCATCGAGTCCTTTGGCAACCATATCGTTTCGTATCACCTCCATCCATGTTTTCTTCGGTCTCCCTTTTGCCCTTTTGCCATTACCCATATCGAGAGTATCTATTCGTCGAACCGGTGCTTCAATAGGTCTGCGTCGCACATGACCAAACCATCTAAGCCGGTTTTCCCGCATCTTCTCCTCCACGGGTGCCACACCAACTTTTGCATGAATATCCTCATTTCGCACCTTGTCTTTTCTAGTGTTACCGCACATCCAACGAAGCATGCGCATCTCCGCTACGTGCTTCTTCTGTGTATGATGCTTCTTAGGAGCCCAGCATTCTGTACCATATAATAAGGCAGGCCGAATAGCGCTCCGATAAAACTTCCCTTTCAATTTTAACGGAAAGTTACGATCACACAAAATCCCTGTTGCACTCCTCCATTTCAACCAACCAGCTTGGATCCTTTGATTAACATCACTATCGATCTCCCCATTCCTTTGGATGATGGAACCTATATCTAAACTGGTCGCTCGGTGATATCTCTTGCCCTTCCAATGTTATACCAATATGGTTTTGACTTCTCTGGCTACTAAATTTGCAGTGCATATATGCTGTCTTGGACCTGCTCAATCTGAATCCCCGAGATTCCAATGTTTGTCTCCATAATTCCAATTTGGCATTAACCCCTGCTTTCATCTCATTTACTAGAACAATATCATCAGCGAATAGCATACACCAAGGGACCTCATCTTGGATAGTTCTAGTAAGCTCATCCATCACGATGGTAAACAGGAAAGGACTTAATGCAGATCCTTGATGTAAACCAATAGTAATCGGAAAATCACTTGTTAAGCCACCGCAAGTTCTGACATTTGCCACTACTCCGTCGTACATATCCTTGATTATGTCAATATACTTGACGGGGACCCCCTTTTTCATCATTTTCCCCCATAATACCTCTCTAGGTACCTTGTCGTACGCTTTTTCTAAATCAATAAATATCATATGCAAATCTCTTCTCCTCTCTCGAAAGCGCTCGACAAGCTGTTAAACCTTTAGGAGTCCCTAGTAGGAGGAGTGTTGTCTCCTGAGGGTTTTCAGCGGATACTACCAACAAAATCCCGTCAAGCTAGTTTCATAAGTTAACGTCGATTTTACTCCTACGTTTTAGTATCTAGGTTAGAAATTCTACTATCCTAAGTTAGAAATATTCAACCCTTATGTTTCACGCCTCCTATCTCTTTAAACTCAGATCCTATACGTTTTTACAGTTTAGAAAGATCTCGGTCTCTTCTGAGTTTTCCTTTTAAAGTGCGGTCTCCAATCATGGATTTTTATCATCTTTACAGAAAACATAAGTCTTGTTCTTTATTTCTATCTTTCCTCCAAACATCGATTGTATACCCCTACGTGTATGTATTATTTCACACCTATACTTGAGAATTCAATTCAAGCTATAGTACCATTGCCCTAATACCTAATACTACTTCTGTCATTAAATGATGGACGGTGTTGCTCACACATCTTTCATGCGACTATTAATGCTTCTTGAGGCACTAACGGCCGATTACTGAATGGGTGAGCTTAAAGCGTAAAGAGCAGTTTCCAGGTCTTGACTTTATTTATTTTTCTTTTTCTTTATTTTTCTTTTTCAAGACCGGATATATTTTTCAATATGCTCTTTTGGTGTTTAGCTTTAAATACCGTTTTTTCTTTCATACTAGGTTTTCAGGCAAGAGTATTTCTAGGTATCCTCTACTATCCCAAGTTTCATGGTGCGTGTATGTGCAGCTTGTAGGGTATATACTTTCTAATTTTGGACTCAAGAATATAAACTATTTTTCAGACTTATCCTTCAGTAAAGTTTCAATACTTTCCCCTAATCTTGACTTAACTCAAGAACTGAACTCAAGATTACCTATTTCTCAAAAAAAAAAAGGCAAGGATGCATATTTATCAAGGTTAAACAAAAGGAGGGTTATTTTTAGGGTTTTCAATTTCTAAGCCTAGGATTTAGTTATTTCTAACGTATCAACTAAACTTTCGGAATAAAACTCTAAGTTACCCTATTATCTAACTTGACGACAATGTTCTTATATTTTTGTAAAATTTTCGATTTTTATGGTTTTTTTATAAGTATGCAAATGCAACATATACAAATGAATGCGAAGAAAGAAAGCTTACCGAGCACACCCCCAAACTTAAACTTAACGGTGCCCTCACTGTCAGGCTACACCAAGAGGGTCAAAATTGTCGGCGCTTCCCCGTTTTTTTTAACAAAAGAAAAAACAAACAAAAAATATATACATAAAAAGATCCCCCCAAACTTTAGTGAAACAGTGTTGCCACTGTTTAGGCGGTGAAGTTCAGAATTAGGGGGGAGAACAATATCAATCTATACAAAGCCTTACACAGGCCGAAAATTAGCACAAACCATTCAAAATTTTTATCGCTATAATGTGTAGGTTGCTGAAAGAATGGAGTGTGGATAAAAGAAATGAGAAACATGCGAGACCGTGTTGGGATAGAAGCGGTCTCGGTGGAGGAGAAGAATGGCGGAAGGGAGAAAGAAGTGAAATACGAACTTGAGGGTGGAAATGGAGTGAATAAATTAGTACAATTTGTAATGACTGATGTGAAAAAAGCGATTGTACTAATCTATTAACCCGTCGAGAAATGAGGTCAAATCCCTTAAGATTCGTGATAAAACATGGGTAAGCCGAACTTGGTAAACCCGACATTGAAAATGAAAGGGAAACGGTTTCTTGCAAGGTCGGAACGAGGATGGAGGGAAGTGATTGAGGAAGGGTATCGGTTAAAGATTCAGGAGGGTGTACGCAGTCAATGAAAGGGATAAGATGAATTGGAAAATCCGACTCATCAAGTAAAACTGCTTCATCCTCAATGCTATCCTCAAAATTCTCCTAAAAAATCAGCTTATCCATGCATGTATCATCAATATCTAGACGCATATGGGGTTCGGGAAAAACAATTAATGACTCGGGATGATGAATTGGAGGGAAAAACTCATTCGAATCTGCGGGTTCATCATCAAAAATATCCCTAGCGTCGATATCCTCAATCAAATGAAAATATATATTCTCAGACACCTCATCAAAAGCATAGATTTTTATCAATTCAGGTTCTAAGATGGGGGTGTAGAGGTCAAAAGATTGGGGTTTGGTTTCACTCGAAAGGGACCCTTCACAATCAGGTAAATCAAACACTATAAAGTCGCACAACTCATTAAACATTCTATCTTTTATTGGTAAATCATTTGTGACATTCAATAGACATTCAAAACTGGAGTTGGGTGATTCAACTTGAAATGGGTAGTTTTGATTTGGAAGGGTGTACTGCTCACTCTCACCACTCAAATTCTCACCCTGTCCTACCACCTCATCATACATTGGAAAATGTGGAGCTTGTTGGAAACTAGCTACCGGGTCAATTGGTTGTATGAGGGCGGCCATGGATGCATTCAAATACATCATCCGTTGGTACGACGCTACCCGAAAATCTTCTAACGACTGTTCCAGACTAGACATGGGTTGTGGAGGTGTTTTAGTAAAATATTCAACATTGGTTGGATACATGAAACTCCTAAATGGCTGTTTAGAAGCGATGTCTAGGAAAGGTGTAAAAGTCGGGTATGACTAGTAGGAATCGAATGGTTGGACATGGGTAGGATCAACACTCGGATAAGAAGGTGAGTGGAATTGTTTATCAAGGAAATTTGTAGTGGTGAAAGGAGTGAATGATCGGATACGGGATTGTTCAATTCGGTCAGCAATGGACATGGGACGACTCGCAAAAGGGGTATCAACGTAGGAAGGTGGAGGAGTTTGAAACGGTTGATACAAAGTGGATTGTGGAGTCCAATTGTTTGTCCTAGACGCGTCTATCCGATCTCTCAATGAAATTTTGGGCATGGTTGGATCGTTCGAGATTCGGCCAAAGCAAGAACCGTAAGAAGAAATGTCTGGTTGTGTGTACCAAAATTCGGAAAGAGTTTTTCGAGGTGGGGTACCCATGTTAGAAGAGTGAAAAGGTAGGGAGGGAAGGAAGTGGTTATTTTTATATATTTTTTTATTTTTGTATTATTAAAAAAAAAATTTGTTTTTGGAGTTTTGAAATTGTTTGTTTTGAAAGAATACGGAATTATGGGACTAAATTTTATACAAGCACAATCACAATCACAATATGCACAAACACACCTAGAGCTAGGGTCTTCAAAGTCCAATTGGACCGCTCCTAGACTTCCAAGCGATAAGTTGCAGGATAACAATCGAATCGCCTCTTCACCGTTAATTGTGGCTAGGTAAGCACAAGTGAGGTAAGGAGGGTTCCGCTCACGAATCACCGTGAGACGTGCTTTTTAAAATTACCTCCTCACTTGTCGAGCCTAGGCACCACAAAGTCAAGTTTAGATAAACGACCGATTCCTCGCAACCTTCACTTTTCCTGAATGAGCGCGACAAGTCCTTATAGGTTTGGTCTAGATATATTTTTTTAACTCATGGTGATGCGTATGATTTTTGTGATTTGTAGGGTCTTAGGAAGGGTGATGAAATCCCCACCCAATATGAATTGGTGTTATAGCCCTTTAATGTCCGTATTTTTATATGCAAAGCGTATAACCAAACAAAATCTAAAACAAAAAAAAATTATTTGGAGGTGGCGCAATCTGTGCAAATAAACTTGCAGAAAATACAGTTCAATAGGGTTCACAGAGCAGATAAAAGGAAAGAGAATTGGTGGAAAAAAATTAAGGCGCAGAAGCCTCATTACAACTGCGGAACCGCCGCGAAAGCCCCACTTTGATCGCGGTTCCGCGGTCAAACAGTGGAATTGGAGCTTCAACTTGGGTCCCTGCACTCCCTTTGATCTCTACTCCAAAATAAAATGCTCTGTTTCTTTAAATGATTACTGTAGTTGCTCCAGATACCCTGCACACTTGCACACAAAAAATATCAAAAATAACAAAAAGGGTTTTGTTGTATTTATTTATTTATATACTTATATTGTACACACACACACACATACAAATATTATTAACCCGAATAACAAGAAAGAAATACGTTACCGTCTCCCCGGCAATGGAGCCATTTGATTG
The DNA here is from genome assembly GCA_030015575.1 of Agapanthus africanus. Classification (NCBI taxonomy): domain Eukaryota; kingdom Viridiplantae; phylum Streptophyta; class Magnoliopsida; order Asparagales; family Amaryllidaceae; genus Agapanthus; species Agapanthus africanus. The sequence goes on along the minus strand of JASDDO010000008.1, from coordinate 310,005,736 downwards.
ATAAATTTTTATTTACCGCAATCAAGAAGGTGTCGCTTTGCAGCTAGCCGGTTGAGCACGGCTCGTCCGCAGGGAGATTGTAGTATGTCCGTTCATATCTTAGACGAGTCAATAAAGAATCTGTATATGTTCAGATCTATCCTAAGTGTTCATATTTATGTTCAAGTAAGCTTGTTAAGGTTAAGGTTTGTTAGTAGTGTTAGGATTAGTCTTGTGCTTATCTTTTGCCATTCTTAAAACGATATTGGGATAATCGAAAGTAGCGGGGATTAGGAGGACATACGAATGGTATTTGCGAGTTTAAGCGAGCTTTCCAACGCTAAATCCATTCCTAGTGCCCCTTGTCCGTCCGCTAAATACGCTTATCCCAACCCTCGGCCAAGCACCCGCAACCATGTATCCAATTAAGTCACAACTACATGTCACGTTGTAGTGCGCTTAAAGGACTTCACGACTTAGGTCGCGGCTGCATGTCACTTATAGCGCGCCTAAGTGAGGGGGTTGCGTTTGTTTGGTCGGGGTTCGTTTCAAGATGTTTGGCGAAGAGAAGCACAAGGGATTTTTCCGTCCCTCATACCACCTTCCTTAGCTTTAACAAGTGCGGAATTATTCACACATTATAAATGAAAAGAAAGACAAAACAAGAAGGAAGAAAAGAAGGAAAAATAAAATACAGTTTTACAAATGATGCAAGCTAACTACTTGGGTTCTCACCTAAGCAAGGAACTCCGTCGAGTATCACAGCTTGAAAATAATACGGATAAGAAGAAAAGAAAAAGAGCAAGAAATAATAACAACTAGTTAACAACAAATAATAAAAGTTACACAAGAATTAAAATTACAATGCAAGAATTAAAAGATACAAAATAACAAACCCTTATCTTCATTTCATCATCCACTAAACGCTCTCACTACATTTTAATGAAGGAATACATGAAGAAGAAAAAGAAGCAAAACTAACACTACACTAAATCCTAACAAAAAGGAGCCTCTTTGGCTTGGCACAAAACTCGGCTATTTATAGGCTGCGTGCTGAAACCCTAGGGCAAGATTCTCTGCCCAAATGAAGTTACCAAACTAACCCCAAAATCCGAGTTGACTCTGAGTCAGCTCGGCCGCGGATCCGCCGCTGAGTCGTGATCGCACGCTTTTGGCGTGTCGGATGTTCAAAGAATTAAAGTATAACCGCGATCAGGACGGTGTCGCTATGCAGCTAGCCGGTTGAGCACGGGTCGGTCCACAGGGAGATGGTGGTATCATACCTTCTTGTCTTAGATGAGTCAATAAAGAATCTGTATGTTTGTTTGATCTAACCTATGTGTTTATTTGCAAGTATAAAGTTGTTAAGAAGAAAATACGAGATTGTAAGCTAAAGAAATCCGTACTCGAAACCTTTGAGCCGAGTCTTGACCAATTGAAGCTCGAGCAATCGGCAACAACGTGGATTAGGGGATTTAAGCGCGGTATTCGTGGAATCCGGCTTATTTACCCTTGTCCTTCCGTTCTTGTCTCTTGCTTTTGCCTCCGGCCAAACCGAACGCAACCGGTCGCAGTTAGGAATCACCGTTACCTTGTCAGGGTAGGGTGCCTAACGGAGCGCTTGCGTATGGTTTGGACGGAGTTCAATGGAAAATAACGGGAAAAGGAAAAGAGCAAAGAAATGTTAACTTACAATATCATATAGATTCTTAACAACAACAATAATTACAACATTCACAAAATGAACAAAAGAGAACAAAAAGAAAAGAACAAAGAAAAGAATACAAGTAATTAAGTGCATGAATATAAATTGCAAGTAATTAAAGTGCATGGAAATAAATTGCAAGTAATAAAAAGCGATAAAAAGAACTTGAAACTAGGACTCAAGACAAGCATGTGATCAATAGCCAACCCTTAAACTTGCAAGCTCAATGAAGAGGTTGCAAGATCAAGGGAAGGGTAGAGAACGCATGTGAAATGAAGTGCTAATTCCATGAAAGAATACGACCCTTGAGATCAATAACTAACCCTTAACCATTCAAGCTCAATGAAGAGGTTGAATGATCAAGAGAAAACAAGAATCTCAAGGGGAAGAAGAAACATAAGAGAATGATACAAAACCCTCATCTTCATTGATCTCCACTCAAAAAGCTCTCACTACAATTTTCATGGAAAAAGAATGAAGAAGAAGAAGAAAAACTATACAAAAAACTACAAAAGAGTGGTCACAAAATTAGACCCTTGGTTGAGCTCAGAACTGCTGTATTTATAGGCAGGGAAAATGAAATCTAGGGCAACAAACTGAACCCACATGAAAAGACCAAACTGCCCCCCAAAAGTCTCTGCCTGCGGCGCCTGTACGGCCGCGGATCCGCCGCCAATACCCCCTATTGGCCGCGGATCCGCGCCCCTACAGTAGGTTTAGGGTGTGGGCAACTTGGTACTTCCCTGGTCTACTGTCCCCTGTTGTCTGGTATATGTATTTTCTGATAATCTTTCCAGAATATCTTCAGAATTCTTAGTCCAAGATTTCATTATCTTTTTCCCTTTTGACTTCTATCTCCCTCGAGCTCCGTGCACCCATTGATTCTTGTGCAGCCCCTCTCGTGCTCCGTGCTTGTCCGAGACACGAATGACCGCTGTCATATGTCTTGTCCCTGGAACCGGTACGCAGCACCGGACGGATATGGATGACCGGAACCCGGCTTTTATCTGTTGTCAACAGATGTTCTGTATTTGGTGTAACTGTGGAGATTTTGTCTTGAATTGCAATATTTGTACTGGAAACCTGTATTCTGTAAATATGTAACAAACACGGATTAAAAGCACCTACCTATAAACAACCGAGCGTAAGAACGGGCGGTAAAAAATGCAGTATTCTGTGATGAACAAATACCTCCAAACTTAACTTTGCTCGTCCCGAGCAAAACCAATTATTCACAAAAAATAAAATCCTAACCGCACTTTCGCAGGGAACGCGATTGCACTGAGCACGTGCAACAAGCCGTTAAACCTCTAGGTGTCCCTAGTAGGAGGAGTGTTGTCTCCTGAGGGTTTTCAGCGGATTACACCCACAAAATCCGGTCAAGTTGGTTTTGTACAATAACTAAGATTCAAACCCTAAAGTTTTTGTTTCAGAAAATAACAATTCTATAATCCTAAGTCTAGACTATCGAACCTTTATTTTTCACACCTCTCTTCTTATTTAACTACAGATTTTATATGTCTTTACGTGCAGTGCAATTAGTGTCGTTAAGTTCCAGAAGGATCGATTAAAGTCATCATGTCGCACAATAAAGCCCAGATAACAATTTTAAAAGGATCACATAAGTTTTATAAAGAGTTAAGCATTTTTCAAGTTTCGTTTTCCATTAAGGTTTCAACTTCAGAATTTCTATCTTCCTTAACAGGAAACTAAGTCGTATTTTTCACTCCACCTTTTTCTTGTTTTCATTTCATACACACCTCTGTGAACGTGCAATAGTCTTTATCATAGAATAAAACCTTCATATCTCCGTTAAAATTTTTTATAAAAGCCTGTCTTTTATCAAGATTATTCTCACACAAAGAACCGTTAGGAATTTTAACTCGGAGAGAACACTTGCTTGACTTTGTTTTAAACTGGACTTTCTAGGCTTCTTAGCGAGCTTTGGGCCAATGCACCCAAGCCAGTTGGTTTTAGGGCATTAGGTGTAGAAACACCCCAGCGGACTTAATTACTCAAGTTACCTAGGTCCAAAAACAAAAGACAGTTTGACGTGAAAATCAGATGATTTAATACGAACGGAGATATAACCGGCAGTTCAATTATTTTTTTGGATAAAAGACGTGTTTAGTGGGTTTGGTGTGTAATTATTCCAATCAAGTTTCCGATGGGTTATTTTTCAGACTTAGCTCCAATTACGGCATCAATAACATTCCTTCATATTCGCTTTACTTCATAAACTATTCTTGACATTACTTATTTCAGAACAAACCTATTTGATCCTCAGAAAATCATTTATCTGTTTAAAAGTTTAAACATGAAAGACTTGTCATCTAATTCCAAAAATTCACGACACGTGTAGTGTGATGTAAAGACGTATATCAGCTATAGTTAACTTCAAAGGAGAGTTATTTTTCAGGTTTTCAAAATCTAAACATAAGATTTAGTTATTCCTATTTTTTCAAACAAAAACCGTCGAATGTTGAATCAGAGTTCTTCCACAAGCTAACTTGACAAAAAATTTTTATATTTTAAGAAAATTTTCAGATTTTTATGGATTTTATGGATTTAATATGCAGATGCAAAATATACAAATGAATGCGAAGGAAGAAAGCTTACCGAGCACACCCCCAAACTTAAATTTGACAGTGCCCTCACTGTCAGGCTATACCAAGAGGGTCAAAATTTGCCGGCGCTCCCTACAACAAATTATATACAAAAAAGGAAAACAAAAATATGTACAAAAAAAGTGTCCCCCCCAAACTTAAGTAAAACAGTGTTTCCACTGTTAAGCGTTGAAGTTCAGGATTAGGGGGGAAAGAGAACAGTATCAGGCTATACAAGGCCTTACACAGGCCAAAAGTTAACACCAACCATTCAAATATTTTATCGCTATAATGTACAGGTTGGTGGAAGAAGGCGTAGAGAAAAGAGATGGAGAATACGCGAGACCGTATGCGAAGAGAAGCGGGATACGGTCTCGGTATATGAGAGGAAGAAGAATGGCGGAAGGGAAAAAGAAGTGGAATACGAACTTGAGGGTGCAAATGGAGTAAATAGATTAGCACAATTTGTGATGAGCGATGTGTAAAAAGCGATTGTGCTAAGCTATTAACCCGTCGAGAAATGGGGTCAAATCCCTCAAGGTTCGTGAGAAACCATGGGTACGCCGAACTTGATAAACCAGACACAGTAAATGAAAGTGAGACGGGTTCTTTCAAGGTCGGAACGATGGAAAGGATGGAGGGAAATGGCTGAGGAAGGGTATCGGTTAAGGGTTCTGGAGGGTGTACACAGTCAGTGAAAGGAACAGGATGAATTGGAAAATCCGACTCATCATCTAGAACTGGTTCATCCTCAAGACTATCCTCAAAATTTTCCTCAAAATTTAGCACATCCATGCACTTCTCTTCAAAATCCAGACGCATATGGGGTTCGGGAAAAACATTTAAGGACTCGGGATGATGATTTGAAGAGAAAAACTCAGCCAAATCTATGGGTTCATCATCCAAAATATTCCCAGCGTCAATATCCTTAATCAAGTGAAAATCAATATTCTCAGACACCTCATCAAAAGCATGGATTTCAATCAATTCAGGTTCTAAGATGGAGGTGTAGAGGTCAAAAGGATTGGGTGTAGTTTCACTTGGCAAGGTCCCTTCACAATCTGGCAAATCAAACACTACAAAGTCGCACAACTCATTAAACATTCTATCTTCAACTGATAATTCATTTGGGACACTCGATAGACTTTCAAAACAGGAGTTGTGGGATTCAATTTGGGACGGGTAGGTTTGATTTGGAAGGGGGTACATCTCACTCTCTCCACTCAAATTCACAGCCTGTCCTGCCGCCTCATCATACATTGAAAAAGTTGGAGCTAGTTGGAAACTAACTACCAGGTCAGTAGGTTGTATGAGAGCGGCCAAGGACGCATTCAAATCCATCATCTGTTGGCTTGACGCTACCCTAAAGTCTTCCAACGACTGTTCCAGACTAGACATGGGTTGTGAAGGGGTTTCAGTAAAAGATTCAAAGTTGTTTGGATACTGAAAACTCCCAAATGGCGGTTCTGAAGTAATGTCTAGGGAAGGTGCAAAAGTAGGGTAGGATTGGTAGGAATTGAATGGCTGGACAGGAGCAGGATCAACATTTGGATAGGAAGGTGAATAGAATTGTTGATCAAAAGAATTTGAAGCGGTGAAAGGAGTGAAAGATCGGCTACGAGATTGTGCAATATGTTCAGCAATGGACATTGGTCTCGGGGCTACAACTGGACTTTCAAAAAAGGTATCAACACAAGAAGGGGTGAATGTTTGAAACGGTTGATACGAAGTGGATTGCGGGGTCCAGTTGTTCGTCATAGACGCGTCTATCCGAACTTTCAAAGAAATTTTTGGCATGGAGGGGTCGTTCGAAGTTCGGCCAAAACAAGAACCGTAGGAAGTTATGTCTGGTTGTCGGTACCAAAGTTCGGCAAGAGTTTTACGAGGTGGAGTACCCATGATATGAAGAGAGAGAAAGAAAGGTAGGGAAAAGGAGGGGAAAAAGAATGTGATATTTTTTTTATAGACAAAAGAATGAAATATACACAAAAAGAATATGGACAAAAACATTCACGATACAAAAATACCACACACCTAATCGTGCTAGGGTTCACCTAGGTCAACTAGACCTGCTCCAGAACTTAATTGTCGAAGTAAAACTGTGTCGAGAAACAGGCTCAAGATACACTGATCACGAGGCCAGGTAAGTGCAGAGATAAGGGGAGGTTTTCCAACGCTTTCGCGAAGTTCCTTAATTAAATAACCCTTTCTCTTTTGGCGGTTTCGCCGTTAACACTTTCCTAGACACCCCGTAAACAATATACCGTTAAGCAAGGTTCTAAACACAGTTAACTTCTCCTAATGAGCGCGAAGTCCTTAAGGCTTAAAGTCTAGTTTCTTTTAAAATTTATGCGGGTAAACGTTATGCTCAAGTTCGTGATTTGTGGGCCACGGAAAAGGTGATGAAATCCTTTACCGTATGTTGTGGGGTTCGCTTGCCCTTAAGTCCGTATTAATTGATGTAATGCACAATTCAATAAAAATTCTATAAAGAATCAAAAAATTGTTTTTTTTAGTTTAAGCGCGGCACTGCAACAAATACGGGTTAGTCAATTTTGGCGTTTGCTAGCGAACTTGCAAAGAATCCTGCAAAGAATATTATATTGGAAGCATCGGATTTGAGAAGAAGGTGTCAGGAAAGTACGTACCGTTAAGTTTTTGGGTTAGGAAACCCCCGTTGAATCAAATCCGGTAAGCTTGAAAAGTTCGCTTGCGCGGGTCAAACTACCCGGATCTTTGGCAATGTACTTCGTAAATCACCCTAACTTTGAATGTACACTTTGCTCCCCACAATCGCAGTTTGCAAATACGCAAAAATCTGCACACTTGCCCACAAGAATTATCAAAAAAAAAAACAAAAAGATTTTTATTTTTATTTTTTATATATATATTTTTTAAATATATACAAAAAGAATATTAACCCGAATACCAAGAAAAGAAATACGTTACCGTCTCCCCGACAACGGCGCCATTTGATCGCTCGCTTTTGGCGTGTCGGATGTTCAAAGAATTAAAGTATAACCGCGATCAGGACGGTGTTGCTATCCAGCTAGCCGGTTGAGCACGGGTCGGTCCACAGGGAGATGGTGGTATCTTACCTTCTTGTCTTAGACGAGTCAATAAAGAATCTGTATGTTTGTTTGATCTAACCTATGTGTTTATTTGCAAGTATAAAGTTGTTAAGAAGAAAATACGAGATTGTAAGCTAAAGAAATCCGTACTCGAAACCTTTGAGCCGAGTCTTGACCAATTGAAGCTCGAGCAATCGGCAACAACGTGGATTAGGGGATTTAAGCGCGGTATTCGTGGAATCCGGCTTATTTACCCTTGTCCTTCCGTTCTTGTCTCTTGCTTTTGCCTCCGGCCAAACCGAACGCAACCGGTCGCAGTTAGGAATCACCGTTACCTTGTCAGGGTAGGGTGCCTAACAGAGCGCTTGCGTATGGTTTGGGCGGAGTTCAATGGAAAATAACGGGAAAAGGAAAAGAGCAAAGAAATGTTAACTTACAATATCATATGGATTCTTAACAACAACAATAATTACAACATTCACAAAATGAACAAAAGAGAACAAAAAGAAAAGAACAAAGAAAAGAATACAAGTAATTAAGTGCATGAATATAAATTGCAAGTAATTAAAGTGCATGGAAATAAATTGCAAGTAATAAAAAGCGATAAAAAGAACACGAAACTAGGACTCAAGACAAGCATGTGATCAATAGCCAACCCTTAAACTTGCAAGCTCAATGAAGAGGTTGCAAGATCAAGGGAAGGGTAGAGAACGCATGTGAAATGAAGTGCTAATTCCATGAAAGAATACGACCCTTGAGATCAATAACTAACCCTTAACCACTCAAGCTCAATGAAGAGGTTGAATGATCAAGAGAAAGCAAGAATCTCAAGGGGAAGAAGAAACACAAGAGAATAATACAAAACCCTCATCTTCATTGATCTCCACTCAAAAAGCTCTCACTACAATTTTCATGGAAAAAGAATGAAGAAGAAGAAGAAAAACTATACAAAAAACTACAAAAGAGTGGACACAAAATTAGACCCTTGGTTGAGCTCAGAACTGCTGTATTTATAGGCAGGGAAAATGAAATCTAGGGCAACAAACTGAACCCACATGAAAAGACCAAACTGCCCCCCAAAAGTCTCTGCCTGCGGCGCCTGTACGGCCGCGGATCCGCCGCCAATACCCCCTATTGGCCGCGGATCCGCGCCCCTACAGTAGGTTTAGGGTGTGGGCAACTTGGTACTTCCCTGGTCTTCTGTCCCCTGTTGTCTGGTATATGTATTTTCTGATAATCTTTCCAGAATATCTTCAGAATTCTTAGTCCAAGATTGCATTATCTTTTTCCCTTTTGACTTCTATCTCCCTCGAGCTCCGTGCACCCATTGATTCTTGTGCAGCCCCTCTCGTGCTCCGTGCTTGTCCGAGACACGAATGACCGCTGTCATATGTCTTGTCCCTGGAACCGGTACGCAGCACCGGACGGATATGGATGACCGGAACCCGGCTTTTATCTGTTGTCAACAGATGTTCTGTATTTGGTGTAACTGTGGAGATTTTGTCTTGAATTGCAATATTTGTACTGGAAACCTGTATTCTGTAAATATGTAACAAACACGGATTAAAAGCACCTACCTATAAACAACCGAGCGTAAGAATGGGCGGTAAAAAATGCAGTATTCTGTGATGAACAAATACCCCCAAACTTAACTTTTGCTCGTCCCGAGCAAAACCAATTATTCACAAAAAATAAAATCTTAACCGCACTTTCGCAGGGAACGCGATTACACTGAGCACGTGCAACAAGCCGTTAAACCTCTAGGTGTCCCTAGTAGGAGGAGTGTTGTCTCCTGAGGGTTTTCAGCGGATTACACCCACAAAATCCGGTCAAGTTGGTTTTGTACAATAACTAAGATTCAAACCCTAAAGTTTTTGTTTCAGAAAATAACAATTCTATAATCCTAAGTCTAGACTATCGAACCTTTATTTTTCACACCTCTCTTCTTATTTAACTACAGATTTTATATGTCTTTACGTGCAGTGCAATTAGTGTCGTTAAGTTTCAGAAGGATCGATTAAAGTCATCATGTCGCACAATAAAGCCCAGATAACAATTTTAAAAGGATCACATAAGTTTTATAAAGAGTTGAGCATTTTTCAAGTTTCGTTTTCCATTAAGGTTTCAACTTCAGAATTTCTATCTTCCTTAACAGGAAACTAAGTCGTATTTTTCACTCCACCTTTTTCTTGTTTTCATTTCATACACACCTCTGTGAACGTGCAATAGTCTTTATCATAGAATAAAACCTTCATATCTCCGTTAAAATTTTTTATAAAAGCCTGTCTTTTATCAAGATTATTCTCACACAAAGAACCGTTAGGAATTTTAACTCGGAGAGAACACTTGCTTGACTTTGTTTTAAACTGGACTTTCTAGGCTTCTTAGCGAGCTTTGGGCCAATGCACCCAAGCCAGTTGGTTTTAGGGCATTAGGTGTAGAAACACCCCAGCGGACTTAATTACTCAAGTTACCTAGGTCCAAAAACAAAAGACAGTTTGACGTGAAAATCAGATGATTTAATACGAACGGAGATATAACCGGCAGTTCAATTATTTTTTTGGATAAAAGACGTGTTTAGTGGGTTTGGTGTGTAATCATTCCAATCAAGTTTCCGATGGGTTATTTTTCAGACTTAGCTCCAATTACGGCATCAATAACATTCCTTCATATTCGCTTTACTTCATAAACTATTCTTGACATTACTTATTTCAGAACAAACCTATTTGATCCTCAGAAAATCATTTATCTGTTTAAAAGTTTAAACATGAAAGACTTGTCATCTAATTCCAAAAATTCACGACACGTGTAGTGTGATGTAAAGACGTATATCAGCTATAGTTAACTTCAAAGGAGAGTTATTTTTCAGGTTTTCAAAATCTAAACATAAGATTTAGTTATTCCTATTTTTTCAAACAAAAACCGTCGAATGTTGAATCAGAGTTCTTCCACAAGGTAACTTGACAAAAAAGTTTTTATATTTTAAGAAAATTTTCAGATTTTTATTGATTTTATGGATTTAATATGCAGATGCAAAATATACAAATGAATGCGAAGGAAGAAAGCTTACCGAGCACACCCCCAAACTTAAATTTGACAGTGCCCTCACTGTCAGGCTATACCAAGAGGGTCAAAATTTGCCGGCGCTCCCTACAACAAATTATATACAAAAAAGGAAAACAAAAATATGTACAAAAAAAGTGTCCCCCCCAAACTTAAGTAAAACAGTGTTTCCACTGTTAAGCGTTGAAGTTCAGGATTAGGGGGGAAAGAGAACAGTATCAGGCTATACAAGGCCTTACACAGGCCAAAAGTTAACACCAACCATTCAAATATTTTATCGCTATAATGTACAGGTTGGTGGAAGAAGGCGTAGAGAAAAGAGATGGAGAATACGCGAGACCGTATACGAAGAGAAGCGGGATACGGTCTCGGTATATGAGAGGAAGAAGAATGGCGGAAGGGAAAAAGAAGTGGAATACGAACTTGAGGGTGCAAATGGAGTAAATAGATTAGCACAATTTGTGATGAGCGATGTGTAAAAAGCGATTGTGCTAAGCTATTAACCCGTCGAGAAATGGGGTCAAATCCCTCAAGGTTCGTGAGAAACCATGGGTACGCCGAACTTGATAAACCAGACACAGTAAATGAAAGTGAGACGGGTTCTTGCAAGGTCGGAACGATGGAAAGGATGGAGGGAAATGGCTGAGGAAGGGTATCGGTTAAGGGTTCTGGAGGGTGTACACAGTCAGTGAAAGGAACAGGATGAATTGGAAAATCCGACTCATCATCTAGAACTGGTTCATCCTCAAGACTATCCTCAAAATTTTCCTCAAAATTTAGCACATCCATGCACTTCTCTTCAAAATCCAGACGCATATGGGGTTCGGGAAAAACATTTAAGGACTCGGGATGATGATTTGAAGAGAAAAACTCAGCCAAATCTATGGGTTCATCATCCAAAATATTCCCAGCGTCAATATCCTTAATCAAGTGAAAATCAATATTCTCAGACACCTCATCAAAAGCATGGATTTCAATCAATTCAGGTTCTAAGATGGAGGTGTAGAGGTCAAAAGGATTGGGTGTAGTTTCACTTGGCAAGGTCCCTTCACAATCTGGCAAATCAAACACTACAAAGTCGCACAACTCATTAAACATTCTATCTTCAACTGATAATTCATTTGGGACACTCGATAGACTTTCAAAACAGGAGTTGTGGGATTCAATTTGGGACGGGTAGGTTTGATTTGGAAGGGGGTACATCTCACTCTCTCCACTCAAATTCACAGCCTGTCCTGCCGCCTCATCATACATTGAAAAAGTTGGAGCTAGTTGGAAACTAACTACCGGGTCAGTAGGTTGTATGAGAGCGGCCAAGGACGCATTCAAATCCATCATCTGTTGGCTTGACGCTACCCTAAAGTCTTCCAACGACTGTTCCAGACTAGACATGGGTTGTGAAGGGGTTTCAGTAAAAGATTCAAAGTTGTTTGGATACTGAAAACTCCCAAATGGCGGTTCTGAAGTAATGTCTAGGGCAGGTGCAAAAGTAGGGTAGGATTGGTAGGAATTGAATGGCTGGAGAGGAGCAGGATCAACATTTGGATAGGAAGGTGAATGGAATTGTTGATCAAAAGAATTTGAAGCGGTGAAAGGAGTGAAAGATCGGCTACGAGATTGTGCAATATGTTCAGCAATGGACATTGGTCTCGGGGCTACAACTCGACTTTCAAAAAAGGTATCAACACAAGAAGGGGTGAATGTTTGAAACGGTTGATACGAAGTGGATTGCGGGGTCCAGTTGTTCGTCCTAGACGCGTCTATCCGAACTTTCAAAGAAATTTTTGGCATGGAGGGGTCGTTCGAAGTTCGGCCAAAACAAGAACCGTAGGAAGTAATGTCTGGTTGTGGGTATCAAAGTTCGGCAAGAGTTTTACGAGGTGGAGTACCCATGATATGAAGAGAGAGAAAGAAAAGTAGAGAAAAGGAGGGGAAAAAGAATGTGATATTTTTTTTTATAGACAAAAGAATGAAATATACACAAAAAGAATATGGACAAAAACAATCACGATACAAAAATACCACACACCTAATCGTGCTAGGGTTCACCTAGGTCAACTAGACCTGCTCCAGAACTTAATTGTCGAAGTAAAACTGTGTCGAGAAACAGGCTCAAGATACAATGATCACGAGGCCAGGTAAGTGCAGAGATAAGGGGAGGTTTTCCAACGCTTTCGCGAAGTTCCTTAATTAAATAACCCTTTCTCTTTTGGCGGTTTCGCCGTTAACACTTTCCTAGACACCCCGTAAACAATATACCGTTAAGCAAGGTTCTAAACACAGTTAAATTCTCCTAGTGAGCGCGAAGTCCTTAAGGCTTAAAGTCTAGTTTCTTTTAAAATTTGTTCGGGTAAACGTTATGCTCAAGTTCGTGATTTGTGGGCCACGGAAAAGGTGATGAAATCCTTTACCGAATGTTGTGGGGTTCGCTTGCCCTTAAGTCCGTATTAATTGATGCAATGCACAATTCAATAAAAATTCTATAAAGAATCAAAAAAAAAAAAATTTAGTTTAAGCGCGGCACTGCAACAAATACGGGTTAGTCAATTTTGGCGTTTGCTAGCGAACTTGCAAAGAATCCTGCAAAGAATAGTATATTGGAAGCGTCGGATTTAAGAAGAAGGTGTTAGGAAAGTACGTACCGTTAAGTTTTTGGGTTAGGAAACCCCCGTCGAATCAAATCCGGTAAGCTTGAAAAGTTCGCTTGCGCGGGTCAAACTACCCGGATCTTTGGCACTGTACTTCATAAATCACCCTAACTTTGAATGTACACTTTGCTCCCCACAATCGCAGTTTGCAAATACGCAAAAATCTGCACACTTGCCCACAAGAATTATCAAAAAAAAAACAAAAAGATTTTTATTTTTATTTTTTATATATATATATTTTAAATATATACCAAAAGAATATTAACCCGAATAACAAGAAAAGAAATACGTTACCGTCTCCCCGGCAACGGCGCCATTTGATCGCACGCTTTTGGCGTGTCGGATGTTCAAAGAATTAAAGTATAACCGCGATCAGGACGGTGTCGCTATGCAGCTAGCCGGTTGAGCACGGGTCGGTCCACAGGGAGATGGTGGTATCTTACCTTCTTGTCTTAGATGAGTCAATAAAGAATCTGTATGTTTGTTTGATCTAACCTATGTGTTTATTTGCAAGTATAAAGTTGTTAAGAAGAAAATACGAGATTGTAAGCTAAAGAAATCCGTACTCGAAACCTTTGAGCCGAGTCTTGACCAATTGAAGCTCGAGCAATCGGCAACAACGTGGATTAGGGGATTTAAGCGCGGTATTCATGGAATCCGGCTTATTTACCCTTGTCCTTCCGTTCTTGTCTCTTTCTTTTGCCTCCGGCCAAACCGAACGCAACCGGTCGCAGTTAGGAATCACCGTTACCTGGTCAGGGTAGGGTGCCTAACGGAGCGCTTGCGTATGGTTTGGGCGGAGTTCAATGGAAAATAACGGGAAAAGGAAAAGAGCAAAGAAATGTTAACTTACAATATCATATGGATTCTTAACAACAACAATAATTACAACATTCACAAAATGAACAAAAGAGAACAAAAAGAAAAGAACAAAGAAAAGAATACAAGTAATTAAGTGCATGAATATAAATTGCAAGTAATTAAAGTGCATGGAAATAAATTGCAAGTAATAAAAAGCGATAAAAAGAACACGAAACTAGGACTCAAGACAAGCATGTGATCAATAGCCAACCCTTAAACTTGCAAGCTCAATGAAGAGGTTGCAAGATCAAGGGAAGGGTAGAGAACGCATGTGAAATGAAGTGCTAATTCCATGAAAGAATACGACCCTTGAGATCAATAACTAACCCTTAACCATTCAAGCTCAATGAAGAGGTTGAATGATCAAGAGAAAGCAAGAATCTCAAGGGGAAGAAGAAACACAAGAGAATGATACAAAACCCTCATCTTCATTGATCTCCACTCAAAAAGCTCTCACTACAATTTTCATGGAAAAAGAATGAAGAAGAAGAAGAAAAACTATACAAAAAACTACAAAAGAGTGGACACAAAATTGGACCCTTGGTTGAGCTCAGAACTGCTGTATTTATAGGCAGGGAAAATGAAATCTAGGGCAACAAACTGAACCCACATGAAAAGACCAAACTGCCCCCCAAAAGTCTCTGCCTGCGGCGCCTGTACGGCCGCGGATCCGCCACCAATACACCCTATTGGCCGCGGATCCGCGCCCCTACAGTAGGTTTAGGGTGTGGGCAACTTGGTACTTCCCTGGTCTTCTGTCCCCTGTTGTCTGGTATATGTATTTTCTGATAATCTTTCCAGAATATCTTCAGAATTCTTAGTCCAAGATTGCATTATCTTTTTCCCTTTTGACTTCTATCTCCCTCTAGCTCCGTGCACCCATTGATTCTTGTGCAGCCCCTCTCGTGCTCCGTGCTTGTCCGAGACACGAATGACCGCTGTCATATGTCTTGTCCCTGGAACCGGTACGCAGCACCGGACGGATATGGATGACCGGAACCCGGCTTTTATCTTTTGTCAACAGATGTTTTGTATTTGGTGTAACTGTGGAGATTTTGTCTTGAATTGCAATATTTGTACTGGAAACCTGTATTCTGTAAATATGTAACAAACACTGATTAAAAGCACCTACCTATAAACAACCGAGCGTAAGAATGGGCGGTAAAAAATGCAGTATTCTGTGATGAACAAGTCGCCATATTGGCCGCGGATCCACGGCTCTTTTTAGGAGTTGGCTTGTCGTTTTTTTGTGTGGTTTCTTATGTTGCTTTCCTTTTTTGTTCTACATGTTCCAAGTTGCAAATTGCATCCACAATTTCTTCAGATCTGCAGCAGTCCAAAATAGCTTCAAAAATAATTCTTTTGACCTTATCTCCCTTGAGCTCCGCGCACCCATTAATTCTTTTGCTGCCCTTCTCGTTCTCTGTGCTTGTCCGAGACACGAATGACCACTGTCATTTGTCTTGTCTCATGAACTGGTACGCGGATCTAAACGGATACGGATGACCGGAACCCGGCTTTTATCTGTTGGCAACAGATGATCTGCATTTTGATGTAACAGTGGAGATTTTGTATCGTTTGCGTTATTTTGGACTAGGAACCTGTAGCCTGTAAATATGTAGCAAACACAGATTAAAAGCATCTGCCTACAAACAAATGAGCATAAGAATGAGCGGTATTAAATACAATATTCTGGTATGAACAAATACCCCCAAACATAACTTTTGCTCGTCCCGAACAAAACCAATTATTCACAAAAAGTCCTAACCTCACTTTCGCAGGGAATGAGATTGCATTAAGCTCGTGCAATAAGCCGTTAAACCTCTAGGTGTCCCTATTAGGAGGAGTGTTGTCTCCTGAGGGTTTTCAGTAGATACTACCCACAAAATCCCGTCAAGCCAGTTTCATAAGTTAACGTCGATTCTACTCCTACGGTTTAGTATCTAGGTTAGAAATTCTATTATCCTAAGTTAGAAATATTCAACCTTTATGTTTCACACCTCTTGTCTCTTTAACCTCAGATCCTATACGTTTTTACAGTTTAGAAAGATCTCGGTCTCTTCTGAGTTTTCCTTCTAAAGTGCGGTCTCCAATCAGGGATTTTTATCATCTTTACAGAAAACATAAGTCTTATTCTTTATTTCTATCTTTCCTCTAAACATCGATTGTATACCCCTACGTGTGTGTATTATTTCATCCTTATACTTGAGAATTCAATTCAAGCAATAGTACCATTGCCCTAATACCTAATACTACTTCTTTTCATTAAATGATGGACGGTGTTGCTCATACACCTTTCATGCGACTATTAATGCTTCTTGAGGCACTAACGGCCGATTACTGAATGTGTGAGTTTAAAGCGTAAATAGTAGTTTCCAGGTCTTGGCTTTATTTATTTATGTTTCTTTTTCTTTACTTTTCTTTTTCAAGACCGGATATATTATTCAATATGCTCTTTTGGTGTTTAGCTTTAAATACCGTTTTTTCATACTAGGTTTTCAGGTAAGAGTATTTCTAGGTATCCTCTACTACCCCAAGTTTCAAGGTGCATGTATGTGCAGTTTGTAGAGTATATGCTTTCTAATTTTGGACTCAAGAATAGAAACTATTTTTCAAACTTATCCTTCAGTAAAGTTTCAATACTTTCCCCTCATCTTGACTTAACTTAAGAACTGAACTCAAGATTAACTATTTCTCAAAAAAAATTGCAAGGATGTATATTTACCAAGATTAAACAAAAGGAGGGTTATTTTTACGGTTTTCAATTTCTAAGCCTAGATTTAGTTATTTCTAACATATCGATTAAACTTTCGGAAAAAAATTCTAAGTTACCCTATTAGCTAACTTGACGACAAAGTTTTTATATTTTTGTAAATTTTTTGATTTTTATGGGTTATTTTATAAGTATGCAAATGCAACATATACAAATGAATGCGAAGGAAGAAAGCTTACCGAGCACAACCCCAAACTTAATCTTGACAGTGCCCTCACTGTCAGGCTACACCAAGAGGGTCAAAATTATCGGCGCTTCCCCGTTTTTTTTTTAATTTTTAGAAAAGAAAAAACAAACCAAAAATATATACACAAAAAGATCCCCCAAACTTAAGTGAAATAGTGTTGCCACTGTTTAGCCGATGAAGTTCAGGATTAGGGGGGAGAACAGTATCAATCTATACAAGGCCTTACATTGGCCAAAATTTAGCACAAACCATTCAAAAATTGTATCGCTATAATGTTAGTTATATGTATGCCCTAGAGGCCATTACTGTACATTGGATGTATAATGTAGTGGATGCTGGGACATATATAGGAAGGACTTTCTTGCTCGACATGATAGTATGCTATCTGGTTACTCTTTACCTTAACGTGTGCACAGATTGTCTCTCTATTACATGTTGGTAAAGCCCTTAGGATGTGTACTTGACTACCTAGACTATGATGCGGATCATACTAGTGGGGACATGGTAGTCCATAAGTACATCCTTCAAAGTCCCTAGTCATGGGTATATCGAGACGGGGCATCGATATACCAGAGTACACTAGCGTATACCTTCTCGACCCTTACAGATGGGCGATGGATGATCCCATATCCATTGGTGTTTGACATCAGAGATGATATACGGGTGCTCAGTAGAGACTGGGTACACTGGACGGACTCGCCGAGAACTCCCAGATGGTTTTATACCTTACGTCAGATGGCAGTTCTCTGGTGACACTGGTACAGAGTAGTCTGTTGACCCGAGATCGTCATAGAGTCTTGTGTGGTTCCCACTGTGCTTTGATTTCCACCTTACCACGTCCAAGAGGGCGTGCAAAACGGTGGTTTTTGGGTACAGTCCCGAATCACATGGAGACAATGAGCGATAGGAGGGGATTCGTCTCTCCCGGTATAGGGAGTTGATGTTGCGCTGTGTTTGATTGGCTATAACCGGAAATCCCTGGCCAGGGTTGCTGAGATATACTGGTAAGTGTTACCAGTAGTTTCTCGAACTGTTATAGACCTCATATCGACACGACTTATCGAGCTATTGGGGTCTGACGTTTACCACCCCTAGGCAAGATATGCGACATATCAGACGACGAGACCGGACTGTACGGTAAGTGTTACTGGTTGGATTCACTGGAGTGTGAGCGGGCTTGCTCGTCGATCTTCTGATCGCTCAATACCCGGGTGGCCGTTACGTTTAGCAGACCGCTTGCGGCTTGTGGGTGTTTGATATGATCATCACCTGCTGCCGGCGTATTGACGAGTCTTTAGAGTCCTACACAGAGGTTTCCTGGTTCAAGCGAAACGAAATAGGAGCGCATATGAGATATGTGCGGGACCGAGAATAATGAGTGTATGTGATACAGTATTCTATTCTCGGGATGAATGTATCGAATGGTTGTATGCGATATAACCTAGTTATCGATTCAAGCGTTGATTCGATAAGTCGATACATTGAATACTAGTCGGTTATGTTCGACATGACCGGATCGTTAAATCAAGTGTTGATTTAATGATTTAATGTATAATTATATATTTGATATATTACTTTGCATTAACTAGTATTGGTTCACTTTAAATGGATTTTCTCACTTGATGTGCACATTGTATATGTGATATCCTTTTGTGCATTTGATTGTATCATGTTTGATGATACATGCTTGTTTAGGTTTATGTTTAGTTTAAACCTTGGTTAAGTAAATGGTTAGGGTTTTTTTTAAATTTCTTATTTATTTATTTATTTATTTATTCATTATGGAAAATAAAAAGGATGGTAGCTTATTTTGTTATTTTGTAAAAACTTCTTGAAGTGTTGAAAGCTTGACCATTCTTGTTCTTTTCCTAAACCTAACCATTAACCCTAACCATGGTTTATTCTCTACACCTAACTTTGGTTACTATTATGATAAGTATCATTTTATTTCTTATTTTAAATATACTTATCATAATATTCTTTCTTCTTCTTCTTCATCTTCTTCAATGAAGAAAGCTTCACTTCATCAATGGTGATTGATGAATAAGAGTGAGAAATCCAATTCTAAAGTGAACCCACTTCCTATTTCTTCATCCTCTACCTCTTGCCAAGTAGTATAGGGTGTTTCCTTCACAAGTTTTTATGGCTTGGTGAAGGTGGAGCTTGATCTAGTGATGCCTCGACGTAGATCATCTTCGGCATCGTCGTCGATGACCTAGCCCGCTTTTTCTCCGATGAAGCCGATGCAAGAGTCATGGTTCGATTTGGACAGCGGAGAAGACTTCATCACGGAACCTAGGAGGTGGAGAAACGGATCTACAAAGGTTGTATGTTCGTTCACTTAGTTAAAATGTTAACTAGTTTCATTTGTCGCCTAAAATTCTAGCCAACGATCTTGTTAGGGTTTCTCGGCACATATAATTTTTGAAATTGGCATGGTTGATGCCTTGTGAGACCTCTTGAGAGTGCCTAGGAACCATACATATAATGTGCAGGTTGGTGAAAGAATGGAGTGTAGATTAAAAAAATGAGAAACACGCGAGACCGTGTTGGGTTAGAAGCGGCGTACGGTCTCGGTGGAGGAGAAGAATGGCGGAAGGGAGAAAGAAGTGAAATACGAACTTGAGGGTGGAAATGGAGTGAATAAATTAGTACAATTTGTAATGACTGATGTGAAAAAACGATTGTACTAATCTATCAACCCCTCAAGAAATGAGGTCAAATCCCTCAAGATTCGTGAGAAAACATGGGTAAGCCGTGTTAGTTATGTATATGCCCTAGAGGCCATTATTGTACATATGATGTATATTATGATGGATGCTTGTATATATATAGAGAGGACTTTCTTGCTCGTCATGATAGTATGCTATTTGGTTTCACTTTATCTTAACATGTTGACTTGTATTGGTTTACTGTCTTTCTCTCACATGTTGATAAAGCCCTTAGGATCTGTACTCGACTACTGGGATTATGTTGAGATCATACTAGTGGGGCCACGGTAGTCGATGAGTACATCCTATAACTGTTCCTAGTCGAGGGTGTGTCAAGACAGGGCATTGATACATTAGAGTAGACTTGCGTATACGCATCTTGACCCATATGATGGGCGATGCATGATCCTATATCCATCGGTGTTTGACATCAGAGATGGTGTACGGGTGCTCAGTGAAGACTGGGTACACTGGATGGACTCGCCGAGAACTCCCAGATGGTAATATACCACATGTCAGATAGCAGTTCTCCGGTGACACTGGTACAGGGTAGTCTGTAGACCCGAGATCGTCATAGAGTCTTGTGTGATTCCCACTTTGCTTTGATTTCCACCTTACCACGTCCAAGAGGGCGTACAAAACGGTGGCTTTTGGGTACAGTTCCGAATCACATGGAGGCGATGAGCGATAGGAGGGGATTCGTCTCTCCAGTATAGGGAGTTGATGTTGTGCTATGATCGATTGGCTATAACTAGAAATCCCTTGCCAGGGTTGCTGAGATTTACTGGTAAGTGTTATCAGTAGTTTCTCGAATTGTTATAGACCTCATATCTGTAGGGTTACTAGGCACACTAACGAGGCTCTACAAGGCATCGACCATGCCAAAATTAAATTTTTATGTGCCGAATAACACTAAGAAAAATCGTTAACTAGAGTTTAGGCGAATGATTTAGCAAGTAGACAACTTTACACTAAAGGGAACGCGATATAAAATCTTTGTAGATCGGTCCTCCACTTCTAAAGCTCCTTGATGAATTCCCTTCGCTGCGATCAAGGTTCTCCCGGGCTCTTGCATGGCTTCACGACGCGAGGGATGCGACCTTGCTTGAAGTCTCCGAGGCCGAAGATGATCTACGTCGAGGGAATTCCGACTCAAGCTCCTACTTCACTAACTTAAGAATTAGTGAAGCAAACGCCCTATACTAAAGGTCTAGTCTAGTAGAGGATGGAGAAATAGGAAGTGGGTTCTCTTTAGAATCTTGTTTCTCACAAGGATTCTCACTTTGGATCAAACCCTAGCTTGCTTTATCCTTTTGTTCAATGAAGAAGATGATGAACAAAAGAAAATGAGGAGGATAAAGATTAAGTGAGAAGGCTAACCATGGTGATTGAGTATCATATACTAACTCTTGTAGAGCCATAACCATAGCTAACACTTATGGTTGGGTTAAGAAATATCTATGGTAAAAACAAACTCAAGTGGACTTAGTCAATGCATCCACAAGCTTCCACAAGCTTCATGCATTGATCTAATCCTCCACTTAATTTTGTAATTACTTAAAATATAAAAACCCAACATAATATGTAGAATGGTATAAGTCTCATACATCCAAGTCTAGTGTATCATCAACCATGATACAAAAGAAAACACTTTAATATATATATCACATATATATATATAAGTGTTCACATGTGAGAAAAACCCTAAAGTGAACAAGTGTTAGCAAATGTAAATTAGTATATCTAATATACAAATATACACTTAATTATTAAATCAACACCTGACTTAATAATCCGGTCATATCTCATATAACCGGCTAACATCCATCGTATCGACTTATCGAATCAACACTTGATTCGATAACCCGGTCATATCATATATGACCGACCGATACAAAAAGTCGCGAGAATAGAATACGGTATGACATACACGAATTTATTCTCGGTCTCGCATATATCACATACGTGCTGTAGGGTTGCTAGGCACGCGCATGAGGGTCTACGGGGCTTCAACCATGCCCGATTAAAATTTTAGCCGTGCCGAACAACCCGAAGCCGGATCTTTAAACTAGGGTTTAGGCGAAAACGAACATGTTAAACGCTTTAACACTAAGTGAGAGGGATTACAACCTTTGTAGATCCGGTCCTTCACTTCTTAAGCTCCGTGTTGAGGTCCCTTCACTGCGATCATCGTGTTCCGGACTCTCGAGAGGGTTCACGAAAAGAATGATGCAACCTTTGCTTCCGATCTTCGATACCAAGATGATCTACCTTGAAGTTTCGATAACACAAGCTAACACTCATAATATGAAGTGAACACCCTCATCTAAATGGCAAGGATAGATGAGGATGATGAAGTAGGATTTTTGCTCTCATTTAAAATCTTTTTCTCACTCATTTTCATCACAAAAGAAAGCTTTTTCATGAAGGAACTCAAGCATGAAGAAGAAGAATGAAGAAGATAACCTTAATCCTTTTTGTGATGAACAATGAATTATTGTAGTGGTTACAAATCTAACCAAGGGTCAAGCAACAGAGAGTTAACCCTTGTAGAGAGTTAACTAGGGTCAATGGTTTGGATTGGGTTAACATAATATCTCACAAATAATATCAAGCAATCATAAAGTCAAAGCTTCATGAAGCTTCATGGAAGCTTCATGCAAAAGCTAACCCTAATCCAAACCTTAACCAAGTTTAAACCCTAATCCAATGTTAAATTTGTAACCCTAACATGTTACAATATTATATATCACATATACAATATATTTTGTAACAATAGAAAATAATACAATTAACATATATCACATATATATCAATGTATTATCCCGTGAGAAAATGAATCTTTTAGTGAGCAAATATTAGTTAATGTAATGTAATATATCATATATATTATTATACATTAAATTATCGAATCAACACTTGATCCGATAATCCGGCTATATCGCATATAACCGACTAATACGATGACCCGGCTATATCACATATACCCGGCCGATATCTCATATTGCGAGAATCCATTACGGTATCATATACCGTATTATCCTCGGTCCCGCACATATCACATATGTGCTCCTACTTCGTTTTGCCTGAGCCAAGAAACCTCTGTGTAGGACTCTAAAGAATCGTCAATACGCCGGCAGTAGGTGATGATCATATCAAACACCCACAAGCTGCAAGCGGTCTGCTAAATGTAACAGCTACCCAGGTATTGAGCGCTCAGAAGATCAACAAGCAAGCCTGTACATTCTCCTGTGAATCCAAACAGAAACACTCCCGTACAGTCCGGTCTCGTCGTCTGATATGTCGCATATCTCGCCTAGGGGTGGTAAACGTCAGACCCCAGTAGCTCGATAAGTCGTGTCGATATGAGGTCTACAACAGTTCGAGAAACTACTGATAACACTTACCAGTAATTCTCAGCAACCCTGGCCAGGGATTTCCGGTTATAGCTAATCGAACACAGCGCAACATCAACTCCCTATACCGGGAGAGACGAATCTCCTCCTATCGCTCATTGCCTCCATGTGATTCGGGACTGTACCCAAAAGCCACCTTTTTGCATGCCCTCTTGGACGTGGTATGATGGAAATCAAAGCACAGTAGGAATCACACAAGACTCTATGACGATCTCGGGTCAACAGACTAAGCTGTACCAGTGTCACCAGAGAACTGCCATCTGACGTAAGGTATAATATCATCTGGGAGTTCTCGGCGAGTCCGTCCAGTGTACCCAGTCTCTACTGAGCACTCGTACACCATCCTTGAAGGCAAACACCAATGGATATGGGATCATCCATCGCCCATCATATGGGTCAAGATGCGTATACGCTAGTCTACTCTGGTGTATCGATGCCCTGTCTCGATACACCCTCGACTAGGAACAGTTATAGGATGTACTCGTCGACTACCATGGTCCCACTAGTATGATCTCATCATAGTCCCAGTAGTCGAGTACATATCCTAAGGACTTTATCAACATGTAACATAGAGACAATCAGAGTACATGTTAAGATAAAGTGCAACCATATAGCATACTATCATGTCGAGCAAGAAAGTACTCCCTATATATGTCCTAGCATCCACTACCATATACATCGTATGTACAGTAATGGCCTCTAGGGCATACATATAACTAACAATCTCCTACTTGCACTAGGGCCATCTGTTGTGGTATCACATACCCAACAATTATCTGCGGTTGAAGTATCTCATACTCAACCATCCCATAAATGTCCCTACTGGGAAAAAGGCCTTTGTGAGTGGATCCACGTTGTTGTCCTCTGTGTCTACTCTCCTAACCTCGATCTCCCTGGAGATCAACCATCTCCATGATCAGGTGATACTGCTTAAGAATTATATCTGGATTTCTGATGGGACGGTAGTTCCTTGGCCAAAGCCACAACTCCATTGTCACACAATGGTAGGAACGAAGTTCATCTTATGAACTTATATATATCCAGACTGCCTCTTTGGTAGCATCTTTGGTAACGATGTATCTTGCCATTAATCGTCTAGTATGTCATGGTATCTAGCTTGGAACTCTTCTAACATACCGTCCCTCCACCGAGGGTAAAGACGATGCCTGCGACTGACATTCAGTCGTCCTTATCACCCTGGAACCTTTCCAGTGATTCTCCCTAGGATCAATTGATACCATCTCACTACAACTAGTGAGTATCCTAACATCCAATTAGATCTATCTTATAGATCCAAAAACCCAGGATTTAGGAGGTATCGCTTTGATCCTATATGGAGAATCCTTGTGATAAGCGGAGATTGACCGAGCGTAGCATAGGAAACTCCTTCCCTATCAAAAGTATGTCATCCACGTACTCTACGAGGATCACCACCATACTCCCTACTACCTTTTTGTATATACAAGCTTCATCTACCATTTTGATGAAGTCAAACTCTTTGACTACCACATCAAAACAGATGTTCCAACTCCTCGATGCCTGTTTTATCACATAAAACATCTTGCACACGTTTTCGCTACTCCCACTGTCTACGAAGCCCTCTGGCTGTGTACTTATAGACGCTCTTTTCAAAAACATCATTTAAAAAAGCAGTCATGACACCCAACCACCATATATCGTAGTCATGGTATGCAGCCGTGGCAAGTAGGATTAATTACACGCTACAAGTTCGCCAATCTTTCAGCCAGGCCAGTGTCGGTACTTTGAGGGAGGTCCCCCGTGCTTTCGCACGAACCTAGTTAAAGTAAACCTCGTTTTCCCAGAGGCGTAACCCCGTTAACACCTTTTTAAACACCTACTTGATTGGCTAATTGTAATGTGTAAAACTCTCCCAGGAGTAACTCTTACTCGCAGTGGGTATCGGGATCCAACTATCTCATAGAAGGTATGCAATCTCATTGCAAATTTAAACACTTGAAATTCCCAACAATATTTTACCCCTAGCATGCTATGACCTTGACGCATGCCAAACAACCCATAGTCCGCTAGTCAAGTTCAACCCGTACATTTCTTGATTGAATTAAACCCACCCGCACGACCCTTGACGCATGCCAAACAACGCCGTATGAATACCCTAATCCAATCGCATCGTATGCTAGCAGATAAGCACTAGTTAGCTACCGTACACTACGCCTTGACGCATGCCAAACTACCGCAGCACAAATACTAACTAGTACTTATCTGAAATGACGGAGGGCTACGTCAGGTTTTTAAGAAAACCCTTTGCGTAATGAACTTGATATCGTTGTAGAATCGAGTGATTTTAAATGGAGTGTTTTTGAGGCTTTTCTAGTTTTGCTAAAGGGGTCACTCCCGGTGAAGGGATCGTCGGCCCTTTCCTCATCGAATAAGGTACAGGGTATATCATATATACCGCTGTGCAAAGCAAGAACTATAGAAGCAATCAAAAGACAAACCGAGTTTGTAGCATCTGCTAGTTTCACTAAAGAGGTCACTCCCGGTGAAGGGATCTCGGCTCTTTCCTTATCAAATAAGGTGCTGGATGTTCTACAAAGAACACCGCTATGCAAAGCAAGAACTAGAGCTACCAGTTTTTGAGACAAGTTTCTACAACATCTTTAGTTTTCTTTTATTTCATTAATCTCATTAATGAAGTCCCATTTTATTATGCTTCACAAGCATCTCATTTGAAAGAAAATCTGCAATATAACAAATATCTCATATATATAATATAAACATTCGTCTCAAGCAGTAATATGATCTCATCACAGAACATTGCAGAAGAAGAACATATATGAAATATTGGATATACTAGGACGTCCGTGTTTTTAATACGAGCCTGTATAAAACACAGATTCCACAGTCGCGATGAATAGCCAAACCCACATCCCTAGACCCCTACGAGAGCGGCAAGCAACACTGCCAATTCTAGGGTTAGGAGACCCGGTCTCGACTCCTCGAGATAGTCTCCCACTGGACCCTAGAACCCGGTTAGTTATGCTCCCCGCCTTGGGTCTACTTAATGCGGATACCAGTCACTCCCATCTCATATCATCAACGTAAGCAAGTATGCGTATCCCGATTGTCGTTGATGTATAGCAACGAAGCCGGCGATACACCACATACTACGCTTACGGTCACAGAAAAGAAAGTGTAAAACTACAACAGTTGGAATCCGCAACCACCTTAGACATCTCATGCCTAACCAGATGAATTCCTTAGACATCGCATGCCTAACAATTATAAACCCCGCATTTTAGTCTCATTATCGAAAACTCTTTTCAATATCAAGTTGGGCAATTCAACAAGATTCCCAACATGCTGAACGAATGCTCGTCGCAAACTTTAGTAGACGGCCGCACCCCCGATGCCGTCGACGAAGTGCACTAAGGCGGAACACCGTCGCCGCGAGCACCCGAACGGATGCTTTTGGCGACAGGGTTCTCCTACAGTCACTTGGTCGGGGCTATGGGGCGTGGCTGTCTGTTAAGTTTACCCGGCGAGTATCCGCGTACGCTACGTGATTGCGACGGACTTTTGATCACATCAAAATTCCGTGGCAACCGATCATCTGAGACTGAACTGCTAGATTTATAACATTCAAATTAGTTATCTCATAACTACCTGTGGATTCCAAATATTGTATCACATTCCAGATAAATAGACAATGTTAAACTTTCCGATCGAATAATCAAACACCCAAGATTTCCCCGATATATCTCAACACTTGAAATCAGTTTAAAAACATCCATCACATGCTATAGTACCGATGGTCCAGTCGTAGAAGGGTCAAGCCAACGCCTCACAAGTGGCACGCCATACTGCCCCAAACCCTAAGGTTTAGAGGCAGTTCAAGACGGTCACATAATCGAGTTAAGGTTTGTTGTCTTCTAGAGGGTCCACCGCGTTACTTGCACGACTTAGAACGTTCTTAAACTCGAGAAAAAATCCACTTTTGAAAAAAAATTCGACTGGGGAAAAAGTGAGTTATTGATATTCGCCCGAACTTTTTAACAGTTTCTAAAATTATCCGGACAAAACTAAACAAAGTTAAATTATCTGTTCGAATCAACGAGTCCCCAATACAACCCTAGAAAACTCAACACTTGAGTGGAATTAAAATATTCCCAGAAACAATTTCCAAGAAAGGACCTAAGAATATTTAAGTGAAATTCCAGGGACTAAGTCCAAATTTTGGCCGTGGAACCGTCGCAAAAACCATGGTTTAGCCGCGGTTCCGGGTTCAAATTGTTGATTCAGAGATCCGTAATTCACAGTAATTCTTAGTTTTTCATGCTTGTTTTTCTGAGCATTTTTAATTCAGAAAAAATCAACTTTTTGAAAATTGTCCAGAGAGGGTTCCGTATTGGGGTTTCGGCGTTCGATCGGAGTTTAAACTTCGTCTAGACTTTGCCTAAAAATCTAGCTTGGCTCTGATACCACTGTAGGGTTGCTAGGCACGCGCACGAGGGTCTACGAGGCATCAACCATGCCCGATTAAAATTTTAACCGTGCCGAACAACCCGAAGCCGGATCTTTAAACTAGGGTTTAGGCGAAAACGAACATGTTAAACGCTTTAACACTAAGTGAGAGGGATTACAACCTTTGTAGATCCGGTCCTTCACTTCTTAAGCTCCGTGTTGAGGTCCCTTCACTGCGATCATCGTGTTCCGGACTCTCGAGAGGGTTCACGAAGAGAATGATGCAACCTTTGCTTCCGATCTTCGAT
This sequence comes from Agapanthus africanus, assembly GCA_030015575.1. Taxonomy (NCBI): domain Eukaryota; kingdom Viridiplantae; phylum Streptophyta; class Magnoliopsida; order Asparagales; family Amaryllidaceae; genus Agapanthus; species Agapanthus africanus. The sequence continues at coordinate 309,977,965 of JASDDO010000008.1, read as the reverse complement.
ACCAAGATGATCAACCTTGAAGTTTCGATAACACAAGCTAACACTCATAATATGAAGTGAACACCCTCATCTAAATGGAAAGGATAGATGAGGATGATGAAGTAGGATTTTTTCTCTCATTTAAAATCTTTTTCTCACTCACTTTCATTACAAAAGAAAGCTTTTTCATGAAGGAACTCAAGCATGAAGAAGAAGAATGAAGAAGATAACCTTAATCCTTTTTGTGATGAACAATGAATTATTGTAGTGGTTACAAATCTACCCAAGGGTTAAGCATGAGAGAGTTAACTCTTGTAGAGAGTTAACTAGGGTTAATGGTTTGGATTGAGTTAACATAATATCTCACAAATAATATCAAGCAACCACAAAGTCAAAGCTTCATGGAAGCTTCATGCAAAAGCTAACCCAAATACAAACCTTAACCAAGTTTAAACCCTAATCCAATGTTAAATTTGTAACCCTAACATGTTACAATATTATATATCACATATACAATATATTTTGTAACAATAGAAAATAATACAATTAACATATATCGCATATATATCAATGTATTATCCCGTGAGAAAATGAATCTTTTAGTGAGCAAATATTAGTTAATGTAATTTAATATATCATATATATTATTATACATTAAATTATCGAATCAACACTTGATCCGATAATCCGGCTATATCGCATATAACCGACTAATACGATGACCCGGCTATATCACATATACCCGGCCGATATCTCATATCGCGAGAATCCAATACGGTATTATCCTCGGTCCCGCACATATCACATATATGCTCCTACTCCGTTTTGCCTGAGCCAAGAAACCTCTGTGTAGGACTCTAAAGAATCGTCAATACGCCGGCAGTAAGTGATGATCATATCAAACACCCACAAGCTGCAAGCGGTCAGCTAAACGTAACAGCTACCCAGGTATTGAGCGCTCAGAAGATCAACAGGCAAGCCTGTACATTCTTCTGTGAATCCAAACAGTAACACTCCCGTACAGTCCGGTCTCGTCGTCTGATATGTCGCATATCTCGCCTAGGGGTGGTAAACGTCAGACCCCAGTAGCTCGATAAGTCGTGTCGATATGAGGTCTGTAACAGTTCGAGAACCTACTGATAACACTTACCAGTAAATCTCAGCAACTCTGGCCAGGGATTTCCAGTTATAGCCAATCGAACACAGCGCAACATTAACTCCCTATACCGGGAGAGTCGAATCCCCTCCTATCGCTTATTGCCTCCATGTGATTCGGGACTGTACCCAAAAGCCACCTTTTTGCATGCCCTCTTGGACGTGGTATGATGGAAATCAAAGCACAGTGGGAATCACACAAGACTCTATGACGATCTCGGGTCAACAGACTAAGCTGTACCAGTGTCACCAGAGAACTGCCATCTGACGTAAGGTATAATACCATCTGGGAGTTCTCGGCGAGTCCGTCCAGTGTACCCAGTCTCTACTGAGCACTCGTACACCATCCTTTATGTCAAACACCGATGGATATGGGATCATCCATCGCCCATCATATGGGTCAAGATGCGTATCGCTAGTCTACTCTGGTGTATCGATGCCCTGTCTCGATACACCCTCGACTAGGAATAGTTATAGGATGTACTCGTCGACTACCGTGGCCCCACTAGTATGATCTCATCATAGTCCCAGTAGTCGAGTACATATCCTAAGGGCTTTATCAACATGTAACATAGAGACAATCAGAGTACATGTTAAGATAAAGTGCAACCAGATAGCATACTATCATGTCGAGCAAGAAAGTACTCCCTATATATGTCCTAGCATCCACTACAATATACATCGTATGTACAGTAATGGCCTCTAGGGCATACATATAACTAACACGTGCTCCTATTTCGTTTCGCCTGAGCCAGTAAAACCACAGTGTTGGACTCTAAAGACTCGTCAATACACCGGCAGTAGGTGATGATCACATCACGCACCCACAAGCCGTCAGCGGTACTAGCTGGACGTAACGGCTGCCCGGGTATTGAGCGATCAGAAGATCAGCAAGGAAGCCCACTCCAACTCCTGTAAAAGCCTGCCGGTAACACTTCCCGTACAATCCGGTCTCCTCATCTGATATGTCGCATATCAAGTCTAGGGGTGGTTAACATCAGACCCCAATAACTGATTAGTCGTGCCGATGTGAGGCTCATAACGGGTCGAGAAACTACTGGTAACACTTACCATTAAATCTCTGAATCAGCCCTGGCCAGGGACTTCCCTGTCACGGTGTAACACTTTGAATTTCCGTTTGAATGTCTTTCGTGATAATTAGTGATCGTACGTGTTATTATATATATGTGTTCCTAGGATTATTAGTTATATTTAGTAGTGTTTGCATATTGGGAATTTTCTTGTGTTAGTGCAAACTTGCACACTTAGCCATTTTTGAGACATAGGTTTAAGTGTTAGCCAAATTCTTTTGTTGCATGGTTGCTAACTTATTTTCCCACCATTTTAATCTTTTCATAACACTTTTCATAATTTAAAATTATAATAAACAAATGAGGCATAGGGGTTAGGTAAAGAACTTGACTTTTGACCATTTTTCCCTCTCTTCTCTCTCTCTTTCCCCATCTCAGAATTTCTGCAGTTCCAGCAGAAAAACCCTCCCATTTTCTTCATCTTTACTTCTCTTCATGTCTCTTTGATCTCTACACAAATCCTACACAAAAACCACACATTTCCTTCACAAAACCTTAGAAAAAGTGAGCTTTTTGAGGTGTTTGAAGCAAATCTGCACACTAGAGGGAAAAGCTGAGACTTTTGGGGTTTTACAAGGTTCTTAGAAGGTATTAACTCATATTAGCACTCCTTTTCCTTAAACTTGTTGTATTCTTTAGTAAAAATCTCATTTTTGTGCATTTTTAGTGATATTAAAGGATATTTGTGAAGTATATGATAGATTGGTGTTTTCTTAGTTTAGTTAACTCCTTTAAGTGTTATTAGAGCTATTTTAACCAGGTTGTACTTCAGGTTTGCACAAAAATACCCTAAAGTTCCATTTTAGTGCAAAAGTGTGGATTTTAACTAGAAATAAGGCTCTGTAAGATCTGCTGCTACCCGAGTTATTTCAGAGTGAAACTAGATGTTACTGTTGCATGTATGGGGGGTATAGAGTGCACACACAAAACCTGGGAGCCCAATTCCCTACCCAGGCCGCCGAAATAAGCATTCTGGCCGCAATTTGCGGCCAGATGGGGGTTCTTTGGGTTGGGGTGTGGGTGTCTGCTGCTATGTGGGTTATTTTGGTATATATAGTTTTACAATATCTTTTCTGTATCAAAATCTGGAGGTGATTACCTATTTTCCCGTATTTTCAATCTTTCGCGACACGCGTGATACGTGTGTGTGGGTTTGGGGTTTCTGCATATCGTGACGCGTCGGAGTGGCTTCAGGCGCGTAATCACACGTTTTAGCGTATCGCGCACACGCGTGCTTGGTTCGCGACACGAGTTACTTGTTGGCCTTAATGGCGTGTTTGTGTGACTTCAAGCTTATGTATGATGTATTGTGTAATTCTAGGTTCGCAGGCGAGTACGAAGAAGGGGAAACAAGTTGTTGGCTATACCTAGCGAGAGACTACGGTGAGTAGATTTCACATCTACGGGGATATCGCCCGCATGACGTTCTACGTCAGGGCTGATAGGACCTTATAGTTTCCTTTGCATACATTGACTATTCATGGCTACTATTTAGTGCATACTGCATTCCCTTTTATTTGGACATAACTAGAATTGATAGAACACCGCACCATTACTAACGGTCCATGTTGCACGAGCACTATCCTGCATGTTACACACACACCGTTAGTAATTGCCATGATACTCACACTGTAGAATTTACATCGGATCGTTATATTGTAGCTCATCTATATGTGAATTGACATGCTATTCATACTTGATGTATATATCACATCGGATTATTATATTGTAGCTCATCTATATGTGACTTGGCATGATATTCATATTTGATGCACATATCATATCGGATCATTGACTTGCATATTGGTTTGGATTACATGTGATTTCTGGATTTGGGAACCGTGGCTATTTCAAATATACATAATCATTTAAAAACCCGGTTCCCTTGATATGATATTTCGGTGCGTCCACCATGTGTTTCCTCGGTGCTAGAGTGATATATGTGAACCCGAATTGAGGAGCTGGTTGAGACCGATTACGGGAACATGGTGGACCCGGTATGGTACCCCGGGGCGAGAACGGTTTTGCTGTGTAGTAGACGGTGAGCCTGGCAGAAGGACTACTACCTACCGGTGACAGTTATTCGGAGGGTACTGATCAGAGTCTATAGATGGATGCGGGGTGATCCGTACTGCCGGGGCCGAGGGCCGATACCGCAGACGGAGCCCGTGGGCTGACCCGGACTGACGGGGCCTGATGGATGAGGATTTGCGTGTCGATTCTGGACATGAGTATTTATGATATTTGGGTGCCGATGTTGGGCACTCGGGATTCTCAGAGATGTACAGGATTTGAGGGCCGATGAGAGTGTCGGCGCCTGAGCTATATGAGGGATCTGGGTGCATTGATGGACAGTGATTATATATATTCCACTTTGACATTCCGTGTAGATATTATATTGCCCATGCTCAGCATTTATTATTGTACCTCATCCTGTAGTTACATTACCTGATAGAGCACTTGCATGATTATTGCACATACAGCTTATCACATATTGATATCATCTGTTGGCATATGATAGAGTAGCGCAGTACGTGCATGCTCGCGATTACCTTTATATGTTATCTCTATTCACGAGTTGACAACTCACCCCCGTTGTGCCACAGTGTTGCAGGTTGCCCTTCGGAGTACTCGCGGTAGGCTGCGTTTGCATCTTTTGACATAGATACCCCCATAGTTGGTTTACTAGCTCTTTTGCTGATAGGTGGGTTTTGTGCGGTATCTGTTTATCTTTCAGTTATGTACATTGTTGTATCTAGTATTCTCCATCTACCATGAATGTATTTGACTTAGAGACAGTGTGAGGACGATGATGTACTTTATTTGTATTCTGGTGTCGAGCTCGTTGTGAGCCGACTGTACTTGCAGTTTATCCTATCTGTGATGTTCCCACTTATGGATCTTGATCTTCACTACGGCGTCGTATATTGCTATCTTAGTGATTGTTTACTTAGATTTCTTATCATGTTAGTAAGTGCTTTCATTTAAAAACTTATAACACTCTATACTTTCACTGGTTTGATTTCTGGGTTTTCGGTTCACTTGGTCGCGTTACGCCTGTAGAAGTTACGTGGTTAAGTGCCGGTCACGGGCCAAACTTTCGGTCGTGACAAAGTTGGTATCAAAGCATAGGTTTTACCTTTCGGAGTGTAGGAAGACCCTGGTATGATGGAGTAGGTAGCTGCAGCAGGGTAGCGTAGCGTGTGTATGTTCTGCGGCATACTCACGACACGGTACTCCGCCTACACGACCTTAGGACTTGTTGAATTAAATTCCTTCTTGAGTCTATGCACTCTTGCGATTCGATTTCCGTATCCTTATCGAATCCTATTGTTCCTTTCAACCAATATGCCGCCAAAGACTACGAGGGCGCAGAGAGCGGCCGCGAGGGCTGAGATTCGAGTTGACTCGTCCGAGAAGAGGACTGATCCGGGTAGTATACCGGTTGTGCCCGAGCAGGCTGTTCCTGCCGTGACAGATCAGATTGCTATGTTAGGGGCTGGTGTGCAGGAGATACGCCAGACGATGGGATCCAGTATGCAGGAGATGCGCCAGATGATGGGATCTCTAGTTGTGACACTTTGAGCGCAGCGACCAGAGGTAGTTCCACCCGTTGCAGAGACCGCGGTGGTACCCACAGTTCAGGCAGTTGCACCTGCGACTACAGAGGTTATTACAGTATCGCTGTCAGAGTTTATGAGGCTGAAGCCTCCGGTCTTCACAGGCACCGATGTGGCCGAGGACCCACAGTCTTTCATTGATAGGATGGCGCGGATATGTCGTTCACTTAGATGCGCAGATGCGAGATGGGTTGAGTTCGCGAGCTTTCGCCTGGAAGGTCTTGCGCAGAAATGTTGCGAATCAGTCGAGAAGGGTAGAGCAGCAGGTCTTCCTCCTATGACCTGGACAGAGTTCGTGGCGCTATTCCTTGCCTGCTTTCTTCTCCTGAGTGTCAGAGATGATAGAGCACGCAGGTTCGAGTCCTTACGCCAGACGCTAGAGATGTCAGTGGCAGAGTACGATGTGCTGTTCACAGAGCTATCCGTTTATGCTCCGTATCTAGTGGCTACTGAGGAGTTGCGAGTCAAGAGATTTGTCCGAGGCTTGCTTACACCACTATTCCTCGCTATCAGCGCGCCGCATTACGAGACATATGCAACAGCAGTAGATGCAGCATTATTAGTTGAGGAGCGCCTTGCTGAGACTTCGGCAGTCTCAGAGCCGAAGAGAGTTCGTGCAGATACGTCAGTGCAGAGACGGCCTTTCCGGCATCGTGACAGGCACCTTGCAGGTGGCAGAGATTCGAGACGAGGCCGATTGCTTAGCTCATATCCCCAGGAGGGTCAGCGACCATCATCGGGATGTTACCGTTGCGGGAGTTCTTATCATCATGTGCGAGATTGTCCGGAGGTACCCCGGAGTGAGGCGGCAGCACCGCATGTTACATTACCACCTTCACCACCCCAGACGGCATTGCCGATAGTACCTACTGTTACTCCGCGTCAGACGCATGCACAGAGAGGTCATGGTCGCGGAAGATTTGTTCATAGAGGACGAGGTGACCGAGGTAGAGGGCAGCCAGCGGCCGGCAGGGGACAGTTAGTTGTAGGTGGAGGACAAGCGCGAGTTTTCGCTTTGACGCATCAGGACGCGCAGGCGTCCAATGCGGTGGTCTCAGGTATCCTTCCTGTATGTTCGGTTGATGCACACGTGTTATTCGATCCCGGATCCACGCACTCGTACCTATCCACACACTTTGTGCCGAGTTTGGGTAGAGAGTCCGGTTTGCTTGACCAGCCGCTTGTTGTGACTACTCCTGTGGGAGAGTCGTTTGTTGCTAGGCACGTGTTCCAATCCTGTACCGTCCGTATTGGAGAGAGAGAGTTTCCGGTCGATTTGATCCTTCTTGAGATGTTGGACTTCGACGTTCTTTTGGGCATGGATTGGTTAGCCACGTGCTATGCTTCTGTTGACTGCCGCGAGAAGACAGTTCGATTTTGTTTTCCCGGCGAGTCGGTTGTTGTTGTGTTGGGGGACCGTGGTGCCACCCCTCACAGTGTGATTTCTTCTTTTCGCGCTGGACAGCTTTTGCGGAAGGGATGTCAGGGATTTCTCGCATATGTTTGCGATACTAGAGCTACAGAGGTTCCTCTGGATCAGGTTCCGGTTGTTAGCGAGTTCCCTGATGTGTTCCCTGACGAGCTTCCTGGGCTACCGCCCGAGCGTGATATTTCTTTCTGTATTGATTTGGTTCCTGGCGCGGGGCCTATTTCTCTACCGCCTTATCGGATGGCCCCGGCGGAACTTAGAGAATTGAAGGGCCAGTTGCAGGACTTGCTGGACAAGGGACTTATTCGACCCAGTGTTTCTCCTTGGGGTGCTCCAGTCCTGTTCGTCAAGAAGAAGGACGGCAGTATGCGTTTGCGTATCGATTACCGCCAGCTGAACAGGGTGACAGTGCGGAACAGATATCCTTTGCCACGCATCGACGATTTGTTCGACCAGCTTCAGGGGGCAGGATACTTTTCGAGGATCGATTTTCGATCAGGCTACCATCAGCTGCGAGTTCGACAGGAGGACATTCCTAGGACAGCCTTCTGCACACGTTACGGTCATTATGAGTTTTTGGTGATGTCGTTTGGACTCACCAACGCGCCAGCAGCATTCATGGACTTGATGAACCGCATTTTCCGTCCGTATCTTGATCTGTTCATCATAGTGTTCATTGACGATATCTTGGTGTATTCTCGGAGTAGAGAGGAGCACGAGCAGCACCTGCGGATTACACTGCAGACCTTGAGGGAGCATCGGCTTTTCGCCAAATTCGCCAAGTGTGCTTTCTGGCTAGACAGCGTAGACTTCTTGGGGCATGTGATTACACGAGATGGTATATGTGTCGACCCGAGGAAGATCGAGGCAGTTCGGAGTTGGCCTAGATCCACGTCAGTAACGGAGGTTCGCAGCTTTCTAGGGCTGGCAGGCTATTACAGGCGATTTGTGCAGGACTTCTCTCGCATTGCTACACCTTTGACCGGGTTGACCCGAAAGGGAGTTCGCTTCGATTGGACGGAGGAGTGTGAGCACAGTTTCCAGCGGCTACGGGCTCTACTGACTACGACACCAGTGTTATCATTGCCTTCAGGATCAGGCGGATTTGTGGTCTAATGTGATGCTTAACGAGTGGGGCTAGGGTGCGTTTTGATGCAGCATGACAGGGTGATCGAGTATGCTTCGCGGCAATTAAAGAAACATGAACAGAATTACCCCACTCATGATCTGGAGATGGCTGCAGTGGTCTTTGCACTCAAGATCTGGCGACATTATCTGTATGGAGAGTTGTGCCAGATATTCACTGACCACAAGAGCTTAAAGTACATATTTCAGCAGCGAGACCAGAACCTTAGACAGCGCCGATGGATGGAGTTAGTGAAGGACTACGATTGTGAGATCTTGTATCACCCGGGAGGGCGAATGTAGTGGCGGATGCTTTGAGCAGGAGGCCCGGGGGTAGTCTATCCTGTTTGAGCGCAGTACAGAGGCAGTCGTCGGCGGATTGGCAGATCTTATGTGACAGCCGGGTAAAGTTCGAGTTTACGCCGATCGGAGGACAGATTGCGCATGTTCGTGCACGCCCACAGTTGCTTGACCGTATATATGAGGCACAGCACAGTGATGACCGCTGTTCAGAGATCAGGACACAGATGGGGCAGGGCAGATTTTCCGAGTTCGTGATCGATGATCAGGGGATACTACGATTTGGAGCTAGACTGTGCGTACCAGATGCTGAGGGATTGCGGCGCGAGATTCTTGAGGAGGCACATCGGTCGGTATATAGTGTTCATCCCGGTTCCACCAAGATATACCACGATATGAGAGATGTTTACTGGTGGGACGGTATGAAGAGGGACATTGCAGATTTTGTGTTGAGATGCCTGACTTGTCAGCAAGTCAAGGCTGAGCACCAGAGGCCCGCGGGAGAGCTACAGCCATTACCCATTCCGGAGTGGAAATGGGAACAGATATCTATGGATTTCATTGTGGGTCTACCCAGGACTAGTCGAGGGTATGACTCCATCTGGGTGATCGTGGATCGTTTGACGAAGGCGGCTCACTTCCTACCGGTGAAGACGACTTTCGGATTTGCTCAGTATGCCCAGATTTACATTGATGAGAGTGTACGACTGCACGGAGTTCCGACTTGTATCTTGTTAGATAGAGGCACCCAGTTTACCAGCCGGCTATGGCAGAGGCTTCAGGAGGCTTTGGGCACTCGCTTAAGTTTCAGCACAGCATTCCATCTGCAGACCGACGGGCAGTCAGAGCGGACTATTCAGACTCTCGAGGACATGCTCAGAGCATGCGTATTAGACTTCGGAGGTAGCTGGGATCATCATTTGCCCTTAGTAGAGTTCTCCTACAACAACAGCTACTAAGAGACCATTCAGATGGCACCGTTTGAGGCTCTTTATGGGAGGAGATGCAGATCGCCCACCTGTTGGACGGAGCTCAGTGAGAGCAGTATCTTAGGACCGCAGATTGTAGAGGAGACGACCGCGAAGATCCAGTTGATTAGCGATAGGATGAGAGCAGCCCAGAGTAGGCAGAGGTCTTATGCGGACCGTCGTCGGCGCAGACTTGAGTTTTCTGATGGTGATCATATTTTCTTGAGGGTCTCCCCAATGAAAGGCGTGATGAGATTTGGGAAGAAGGGGAAGCTTAGTCCTAGATATGTGGGCCCCTTCGAGATCCTCGAGCGTGTTGGTGCGGTTGCGTATCGATTAGCCCTTCCGCCCAGTTTTCCAAACGTACACCCCGTATTTCACGTTTCGATGCTCCGCAGATATCTTCATGATCCTTCGCATGCGATTTAGCACCCGACGATCCAGCTTGAGCGCGACCTTTCCTATGTAGAGTAGCCGGTGATGATCTAGGATCGACAAGTGAAGAAATTGAGGTCAAAAGAGATACCGTCCGTCAAGGTACTTTGGCGTGGCCAGAGCGGCGAAGAAGTCACTTGGGAGACCGAGAGCGAGATGAGGAAGAGGTATCCCTATCTTTTTGAAGGTGCGTATAGTTAGATTTTAAATTCGGGGACCGAATTTATTTAAGGGGGGTAGATTGTAACACTTTGAATTTCCGTTTGAATGTCTTTCGTGATAATTAGTGATCGTACGTGTTATTATATATATGTGTTCCTAGGATTATTAGTTATATTTAGTAGTGTTTGCATATTGGGAATTTTCTTGTGTTAGTGCACACTTGCACACTTAGCCATTTTTGAGACATAGGTTTAAGTGTTAGCCAAATTCTTTTGTTGCATGGTTGCTAACTTATTTTCCCACCATTTTAATCTTTTCATTACCCTTTTCATAATTTAAAATCATAAAAAACAAATGAGGCATGGGGGTTAGGTAAAGAGCTTGACTTTTGACTATTTTTCCCTCTCTTCTCTCTCTCTTTCCCCATCTCAGAATTTCAGCAGTTCCAGCAGAAAAACCCTCCCATTTTCTTCATCTTTTCTTCTCCTCTTCATGTCTCTTTGATCTCTACACAAATCCTACACAAAAACCACACATTTCCTTCACAAAACCTTAGGAAAAGTGAGCTTTTTGAGGTGTTTGAAGCAAATCTGCACACTAGAGGGAAAAACTGAGACTTTTGGGGTTTTACAAGGTTCTTAGAAGGTATAAACTCATATTAGCACTCCTTTTCCTTAAACTTGTTGTATTCTTTAGTAAAAATCTCATTTTTGAGCATTTTTAGTGATATTAAAGGATATTTGTGAAGTATATGATAGATTGGTGTTTTCTTAGTTTAGTTAACTCCTTTAAGTGTTATTAGAGCTATTTTAACAAGGTTGTACTTCAGGTTTGCACAAAAATACCCTAAAATTCCATTTTAGTGCAAAAGTATGGATTTTAACTAGAAATAAGGCTCTGTAAGATCTGCTGCTACCCGAGTTATTTCAGAGTGAAACTAGATGTTACTGTAGCATGTATGGGGGGTATAGAGTGCACACACAAAACCTGGGAGCCCAATTCCCTACCCAGGCCGCCGAAATAAGCATTCTGGCCGCAATTTGCGGCCAGATGGGGGTTCTTTGGGTTGGGGTGTGGGTGTCTGCTGCTATGTGGGTTATTTTGGTATATATAGTTTTACAATATCTTTTCTGTATCAAAATCTGAAGGTGATTACCTATTTTCCCGTATTTTCCATCTTTCGCGACACGCGTGATACGTGTGTGTGGGTTTGGGGTTTCTGCGTATCGTGACGCGTCGGAGTGGCTTCAGGCGCGTAATCACACGTTTTAGCGTATCGCGCACACGCGCGCTTGGTTCGCGACACGAGTTACTTGTTGGCCTTAATGGCGTGTTTGTGTGACTTCAAGCTTATGTATGATGTATTGTGTAATTCTAGGTTCGCAGGCGAGTATGACGGACGCCGCGCAGAAGGGGAAACAAGTTGTTGGCTATACCTAGCGAGAGACTACGGTGAGTAGATTTCACATCTACGGGGATATCACCCACATGGCGTTCTACGTCAGGGCTGATAAGACCTTATAGTTTCCTTTGCATACATTGACTATTCATGGCTACTATTTAGTGCATACTGCATTCCCTGCTATTTGGACATAACAAGAATTGATAGAACACCGCACCATTACTAACGGTACATGTTGCACGAGCACTATCCTGCATGTTACACACACACCGTTAGTAATTGCCATGACACTCACACTGTAGAATTTACATCGGATCGTTATATTGTAGATCATCTATATGTGACTTGACTTGCTATTCATACTTGATGTATATATCACATCGGATTATTATATTGTAGCTCATCTATATGTGACTTGGCAAGATATTCATATTTGATGCACATATCATATCGGATCATTGACTTGCATATTGGTTTGGATTACATGTGATTTCTGGATTTGGGAACCGTGGCTATTTCAAATATACATAATCATTTAAAAACCAGGTTCCCTTGATATGATATTTCGGTGCGTCCACCATGTGTTTCCTCGGTGCTAGAGTGATATATGTGAACCCGAATCGAGGAGCTGGTTGAGGCCGATTACGGGTACATGGTGGACCCGGTATGGTACCCCGGGGCGAGAACGGTTTCGCTGTGTAGTAGACGGTGAGCCTGGCAGAGGGACTACTACCTACCGGTGATTGGTTGGACCTGACAGTTATCCGGAGGTACTGATCAGAGTCGATAGATGGATGCGGCGTGATCCGTACTGCCGGGGCCGAGGGCCGATACCGCAGACGGAGCCCGTGGGCTGACCCGGACTGACGGGGCCCGATGGATGAGGATTTGCGTGTCGATGCTGGACACGAGTATTTATGATATTTGGGTGCCGATGTTGGGCACTCGGGATTCTCAGTGATGTACAGGATTTGAGGGCCGATGAGAGTGCCGGCGCCTGAGCTATATGGGGGATCTGGGTGCATTGATGGACACTGATTATATATATTCCACGTTGACATTCCGTGTAGATATTATATTGCCCATGCTCAGCATTTATTATTGTACCTCATCCTGTAGTTACATTACCTGATAGAGCACTTGCATGATTATTGCACATACTGCTTATCACATATTGATATCATCTGTTGGCATATGATAGAGTAGCGCAGTACGTGCATGCTCGCGATTACCTTTATATGTTATCTCTATTCACGAGTTGGCAACTCACCCCCGTTGTGCCACAGTGTTGCAGGTTGCCATTCGGAGTAGTCGCGACAGGCTGCGTTTGCATCTTTTGACACAAATACTCCCATAGTTGGTGTACTAGCTCTTTTGCTGATAGGTGGGTTTTGTGCGATATCTGTTTATCTTTCAGTTATGTGCATTGTTGTATCTAGTATTCTCTATCTACCATGTATGTATTTGACTTAGAGACAGTGTGAGGACGATGATGTACTTTATTTGTATTCTGGTGTCGAGCTCGTTGTGAGCCGACTGTACTTGCAGTTTATCCTATCTGTGATGTTCCCACTTATGGATCTTGATCTTCGTTATGGCGTCGTATATTGCTATCTTGGTGATTGTTTACTTAGATTTCTTATCATGTTAGTAAGTGCTTTCATTTAAAAACTTATAACACTCTATACTTTCACTGGTTTGATTTCTGGGTTTTCGGTTCACTTGGTCGCGTTACGCCTGTAGACGTTACGTGGTTAAGTGCCGGTCACGGGCCAAACTTTGGGTCGTGACAAACGGCCAATCGAGCACTGCGCAACATCAACCCCCAATACCGGGAGAGACGAAACCCCTCCTATCGCTCATTGCCTCCATGTGACTCGGGACTGTACCCAAAAACCACCATTTTGCACGCCCTCATGGACGTGGTAAGGTGGAAATCAAAGTACAGTGGGAATAACAAAAGACTCTATGACGATCTCGGGTCTACAGACTAACCTGCACAAGTGTCACCTGAGAACTGCCATCTGACGTAAGGTATAATACCATCTGGGAGTTCTCGGCGAGTCCGTCCAGTGTACCCAGTCTCCACTGAGCACCCGTATACTATCTTTGATGTCATACACCAATGGATATGGGATCATCCATCGCCCATCTCATGGGTCGAGAAGCGTATACGCTAGTCTACTCTGGTATATCGATGCCCCGTCTCGATACACCCACGACAAGGGACCTTGAAGGATGTACTTATGGACTACCATGTCCCCACTAGTATGATCCGCATCATAGTCCAGGTAGTCAAGTACACATCCTAAGGCTTTACCAACATGTAACTATAAGACAGTATAAAGAGACATGCATACATGTTAAAGTAAAGTGCAACCAGATAGCATACTATCATGACGAGCAAGAAATTCCTCTCTTTATATGTCCAAGCATCCAATATAATATACATCATCTGTACAATACTGGCCTCTAGGGCATACATACAACTAACAATCTCCCACTTGCACTAGGGCCAGCTGCTGTAGTATCGCATACCTAGCATCCCGAAGAGTCTCTCAAACTGTATCTGGGGAATGGCCTTCGTGAGTGGATCCGCTGTGTTATTCTTCGTGTCAACCCTCCTAACCTCGATCTCCCGGCGATCAACTATCTCCCGGATCAGGTGATATTGCCTCAGAATATGCCTGGATCGCTGATGGGACCTGGGTTCCTTGGCCAAAGCCACCGCTCCATTGTTATCACAATACAAAGGTATTGGATGCTCAATGGATGGAACCACTCCAAGTTCAGTGATGAACTTCTTGATCCAGACAGCCTCTTTGGCATCATCGTTGGCAGCGATGTATTCAGCCTCCATCGTCGAGTCTGCCACGGTTTCCTGCTTGGAACTCTTACAGCTAACCGCCCCTCCGTAAAGGGTAAAGACAAAACCCGACTGCGACTTGGAGTCGTCCTTATCACTCTGGAAGCTCGAGTCTGTAAAGGACTCCACTTGGAGTTCTCCGTTACCATACACCAAGAGCATCTCTTTAGTCCTTCGTAAGTACTTGAGAATGCTCTTCACAACTGTCCAGTGACTCTCTCCAGGATCAGCTTGATACCTACTCACTACACTTAGTGAGTATGCTACATCGGGTCTGGTACAAAGCATCGCGTACATGATAGAGCCTACTGCCGAAGCATAGGGTATCCCTTGCATGCGAGCTCTCTCCAAATCAGTCTTGGGAGACATCTCTTTGGAGAGAGTGAGCTCTGAGATCGTGTGTAAAAACCCACGTTTGGACTCTTCCATACTAAACCTCTTTAGTATGGTGTCAATGTACCTGGATTGGGACAATCCCAATATCCATTTAGGTCTATCTCTATAGATCATAATTCCCAATATGCAGGAGGCATCACCAAGATCTTCCATTGAGAATCTTTGTGATAAGAAGAGCTTCACCGATTGCAGCATAGGAATGTCATTTCCTATCAAGAGTATGTCATCCACGTACAATACGAGGAAAACAACCTTACTCTCTGCCACCTTCTTGTAGATACAAGGTTCATCTACGTTTTTGAGGAAATCAAACTCTTTGATAACGACGTCAAAGCAGATGTTCCAACTCCGCGATGCTTGCTTCAATCCATAAATTGATTTAAGCAGCTTGCACACCTTCCCGCTGCTCCCACTATCTACGAAGCCCTCTGGCTGAGTCATGTACACGCACTCTTCTAAATCACCGTTTATAAAGGCGGTCTTAACATCCATTTGCCAGATTTCGTAGTCATGATATGCAGCGATGGCAAGCATGATCCGGATGGATTTAAGCATAGCCACTGGAGAAAAGGTTTCGTCATAGTCCACACATGGTCTTTGACGAAAACCTTTTGCAACAAGTCTAGCTTTGAAAGTCTCCACTTTCCCATCTACACCAAGTTTTTTCTTGAATATCCACTTGCTCCCAATGGGTTTTACCCCTTCAGGAGCAACTTCCAAAGTCCATACTTTGTTGGTGTACATGGATTCCATCTCAGACCGCATTGCATCCAGCCATTTCACTGAGTCCCCACTCGTGATGGCCTGCTCGAAGCTAGTTGGGTCATCATCAACCATGATGCAATCCTCGCTCCCACCATCAATGAGAAAACCGTAGTATCTCTCAGGTGGGTGAGGAACCCTACTAGATCGGCGGAGTGGCTGGGGTAATCGGGAACTACCGAATCCTCTGGTTCTACCAAGTCTTCTGTTGTGGTTTGTGTTGCTAGAACCTCTTCCAGTTCTACCTCAATGCCACTAATCTGTTTCATAAGAAAACCTTTTTCTAAGAAAGTGGCATGTCGAGAAACAAACACCTTTTGTTCCTCGGGATGGTAGAAGATATACCCTTGTGAATTCTTGGGATATCCTACAAACTTACATAAGACTGATCTTGCCTCGAGTTTGTCCGGATTTTTGTCTTTTGACATAGGCCGGACAATCCCATATCTTAATGTAATTAAGATGTGGTCTCTTCCCTTTCCATATCTCATATGGAGTGGTAGGCACAGATTTGGTAGGAACTCTATGTAAGTCCGCAGCAGCACCCCGGCCGTCTAACAGACGCCAATATGCGGAACAAAACTTTTACGACTGGCGCTATCGCGTACTTTAACCCGGATCTGCAATTAAATCTAAACTAACAAACTGTAAAGAGGGTAGAATTGTTATACTGAACGATCCGAGTCCTTCGGTCTTTAACCACTATCCCACGCTTTGTTGCGGCGGCTTTGATCTTCTGAAACTCCAGTCTCGTCGTCCAGGTGGCACCACGTCGACGGATCTTTAAACGGGCTCCCGCCTCTGAACCGAGGCAACTCGGTCGTCAAGTTTGCTAAAAGAGACGACCAAGATGAAGTAGAGAATGAGTAGAATACTTTGTCTCGTTACGTCCAAGGCTATGGACGAACGGTTAATAAAAGTTGCCAATTGGAATCGGGTAAATGGAAATTGAACTATATGAGATTTCCATACCCTAAACTATCATAATCTTTTCTCTCATGCAAATGAAAAAAACCATTCTCCACCTCACAAGAGGGGTCCGGCCACTTAAAGAAGAGGGAGGGTGAGTGTAGGAGAGGGGAGGGTGAGTGTAAGAGAAATATCTAGTGTGAACACATAGTGCGAACACAAAGTGTGAACACAAAGTATGAACACAATAAATGCACCATTAATGAACAAGTGAGTCACAAGCCTAATCACTCTCTCTAGAACCTTCTAGAACACCGACTCACCTCATCAAGAAAAGATAAATCCGTATTTAACCGAATGTCAAAATACGGCTGATAGAAAACTGGAAACTGGCAACTTCCAAAAGTGATCCTGAAACGAATTTCAGGATAACCCCGTAACAGTATAAACATACCCGCATTTATATTACGACCGAATATAAATACAACTGAGACAAAGATATTATATTTACACAGTATAATACTGGGATCCGGCTTAAACCAAAGCCTACCAGTATTATCTGCCCGAAAAATGACACGTGCGAAAACGCACGTGCTTTTTCCGAACCCTGCCATAAACCCATACGGCATCTACAACGTTTCACCCGAACTTGGGAAAGTGTCTGTGGGGGACTCTAATGACTCATCAATACAATGGCACTGGGTATAACCACTAGCACGTTAGAGGTACAAGCTGTACGTAACGGTTTGCCTATGTATTGATTGGAAGGGAAGCTGACGAGTGAACTCATCTATAAACCCTACTGAGCCTGACAGTGACAATATCCGTACAGTCCGGAACGTTCGTCTATGAGTATCGCATATTAGGCCAAGGGGGTCGGTAAACGTCAGACCCCCAATAGCTGCATAAGTCATGTCAGAGAACAGCCCAGAACACCCTGAGATACTACTGGTATACTTACCAGTATATCTCGTTTACCCTGGCCAGGGATTTCGTGTAATGGCTCTCCTAAACACAGCGCGATCTCACCCCCCAATACAGGGACAGACGAATCCCCTGCCGATCCGCTCACTTGCCTACAATGTGGCTCGGGACTGTACCCAAAATATACCTGTTTGCACGACTCCTTTGACCCGTGGTAGGGTATAAATCAAAGCACAGTGGGAACTCACATGAGACAAATGACAACCTCAGGTCGATGAACTAACCTGTGCACATGTCACCAGGGAACTGCTATCTGACGATATGTATAATACCAACTAGCATGTTCCCGGCGAGTCCTGTCCGGTGTACACATATCCCAATGAGCACCTGTATACATCTTAGGTGATCCAACCGACACCAGTGGCTTGTGAGACCGGCCACCGCCCCTCGTCGGGGTCTCGACTGTATACACTAGTCTACTCTGGAGTATCGATGCCCTGTCTCGAAACTCCTACGACTAGGGACACTTTAAGGATATGCTTATAGACCCAAGCTCCCACTTATATGATCGCCATCATACTGCTGGTAGTAAATCAAGAATCCTATGGGCTCTATCAATATCTATATATTATGATAAAGACAGACCGGATAGCATACTATCATCTCGAGTAAGACTGTTTATCGGTATAGGTCCTCCCTCAATCATTGCAATCACATACCTACGATCCAATAATTGACTTAGAGGGCTCTATATCCAACAATCTCCCACTTGCACTTAAGGCTAATTATTGCGATGTCGTGTACTCACAGCTCGTGTGATACCGAGCATCCAACTCCTCTACTAATCAGTTTCACAAAGCTCGTTTGTAAAACTCTTGTGTTCGAGAAATAGCCTCAGTGAGTGGATCCGCTTCGGTGTTTCTTTCTGTATCTCTCTATATCTCAACTTCGCGAAGATAACCGTCTCCCGAATTGAGTAATACCTGTCTTAAAATATGTTTGGATATCTGATGGGACCTAGTTCATAAATGAACTACAAATCCAAACTTCTTAGACTGTATCGATTACTGAAACTAATCAGTGTCCAGCACCATGCCTCCCACAGTATCCTCTTGGACCACCTGTCCATAATACTGACCCTTGTCTGAGGGAAAACTATAACTCTGATAATCACTCTGTCATCCAAGTCACCTGTGAAGCCTGGAATAATAACCGTCTCCCGAAGGAGGCTGCCGTCATCAAATCCGTTGAACATACACTTATGTTCTATAACTGCTTCCGTATGTTTCTTCAGGATTGGATTAATATAAACTTATCGCATCTGGTGAAAAAACGACATCTGGTGTGGTACTTGACATCTCATTATTGACTCAATTGCCCAAGCAAGTGATCTGTCAATCATGTACGTCCCTCTCCCCTTTAGTTTGTAAGACGCCTTTAGAGAGGGCGACTCCATCATTTGCAGGTACACCACGATGCCAGGAGTCAACTATTCTAAAATACTATTAGAATACTGTCAAAGTACCCACATTGGGAAACTACCCAAATCTAGTTCTAAAATCATAGATCTAGTAAACAGAATGTCAGATATTATATCCATATCCTTTGTGGAGAAATAACTGTGTGACGATCAAAATACAACCGATCGAAGTATAGGAATTTTACTTCCTACTCTGTGTATGTCATCCAAATACCAAGACATCACATCCTACTACCTTCTCTACAGATCCATCCCCTATTCTGATGAAGTCAAACCCATGACTGTCACATCAAAAATTAGATGATCTATCTTCGCTATATCTGCTTAAGTCTATAAATAGACATTAGCTACTTGCCCACTATGCTTCCGCTGCTCCCACTGACTACGACAACCCTCTGGCAGAATAATATATACGTACATTTTTAAAACTAGTTTAGAACGACGCTATACATATCCTCCTGCTGGGTCTCATAATCTGGAACAACAGTAGTGTCAAGTCTGGGTAAACAAGAACCTCCCTGTCACCATTCTTGAGGCTACCGGAGTACCTCTCGGGTGTCTGAGGTTACTCACCATATCAGCGGAGTGGCTAATGGAATGTCAAACCTGATTGAATATATAGGTCCTATTAAATTTTCCGTAATCGTTTGCGGTTCTGGAATCACATCCAGTTCTACCATACTCCAACTTCTGTTTTATGAAAAAATCCATTTTAATAAAACTGTGGCGAGTCAAGAACAATATCACTATTGATCTTCCAGATGGTAGAAAATCAACCCTCGTCAAAGCTAGGGTCAACCCACAAACTGTCATTACAGAAACGTGCTTTGAGTTTTCCAGTGTTTGTTTTTAAGCATAAGCTGGACAACTCCCCTTACCTTAACATCGTTAAGATATGAATCAATCTATATCCAATATAGAAACATAGGCACTTTATTTAATTGGAACCAGATTCAAATCCTGCAGCTGTCTCCAGTGCATATCAACTTAATGGATATAGGCTAATCAGCATTATTCAACTTAGGAATCCATCCAATTATGAGTAACCTGAAAGAGAAACAAGTTTCTCAAAACCATTACTATCAACTGAATACTAATCACAAGAATCTACATCTTCGATTTCTTTGAAGAATCCTGATACTTGCGATACATGGTTCTCTACTTTATTCCTATACCCACAACTTCTCAATACTTAGACATTGTATTTCTACGAACCACTTGTCTATAAACTAGAGAAGTCACAAGTAAATAGAATATAGTACGAGGACCAACCCCTTTGTCCTGATGGACACTGGAC
The DNA here is from genome assembly GCA_030015575.1 of Agapanthus africanus. NCBI lineage: Eukaryota > Viridiplantae > Streptophyta > Magnoliopsida > Asparagales > Amaryllidaceae > Agapanthus > Agapanthus africanus. The sequence goes on along the minus strand of JASDDO010000008.1, from coordinate 309,957,665 downwards.
AACATACAATACTCTGTATAAGTCCGCTGAGTTTGAATAACTCAAAACCTGTGCGTCGTAGGTTGAAAATTGTCCCCAGGCGATTTCCTCAAATATCACCAATTACAATGAATTCTGATATAATGAGGATGATCACCTAATTCCCAATAACTTGCTCCCACTCAACATTTGTAAAATTATACAGATGTGAGAATCATAGCTGGTAAATACATACCCTGGAGCAAGTATCTAATCGGGAAATCAGATTTCAATTAACAATGCACAGTGTAACTGAAACATGAAAATGTTTCGAAGGGGTGTCCTGGTATTCTTAGTAATGCCTCTTCCATAATCCATTTCATGACTTTAACCGTATATTTCCCTGCCATCTTTCCAATTCTCTTTGTCTGTCTTTCAGACGTTGCCTTCTGTACACCATCATTAGGCTAAATAGTTTTCTTCCTTCCCTACCGTTCGGCACCAGCCTATGGTTTGGAAGAAGACTATCCAGTAAGCATAATAGGTGTACTCTCCTAAACCTAGGAGTACTCGTAACTTGAGAGAAGGTGATGATAAAAGACAATTGAATAAACCTTATTCCTGTTTCTCCTGAACCTGAATCCATCCTCGAAAAAATATCCTTCGAGTTCGTATATAACCATACGATGGATTTATCCAATGGAATTGGATGCTCGTAGTGATACGGGTTGTTCTGGAGAAATTAAAGGTGAAGTAGGAATGGCGATGAAGTACGCGGTTTGGTCGTGAATGATAATAGTCGCAATTTACTTTGCCCTTTTTCTAATCCCTTTATTTTTGTTTTTATTTATTACACCCAGCTTAGGCTAATTGGTTTTCTTCATTCCCTAACTTTCGGAACCTGCCTATGGTTTGGAATAAGACTATCCAATAAGCGTAATAGATGTACTCTCCTAAGCCAAGGAGCCCTCGCAACCTGAGAGAAGCCGATAATAAAAAACAACTGGATAAAATAATTTTATTTCTCCTGAACCTGGATCCATCCTCGAAGAAGTCCCTTCGAGTTCGTATATAACCATACTATGGATCTATCCAATGGAAGTGGATATCCGTAGTAATACGGGGTGTTCTGAGAAATACAAAGGGTAAAATAAGGAGCTGCAATGACTTATGCAACTATAGACAATCCAAAAGCCAGTATATTAAGAAGGTTCGGTCAACTTTGGTCACTGAGTTATAGTCTAGGGTCGGTCAAAGGTCGCTGCCAAAGAGAGAGAGAAAAGAAACATAGAGAGAGAAAAGAAACACTCTGCGTGCACTCTAACCTAGATCAGAATGGTTATCACTTTATCCAATTAGGAAACTTCCCACTGTAATCTCAAATTCTCCAGTTTTCTATCAGCCGTATTTTGACATTCGGTTAAATACGGATTTATCTTTTCTTGATGAGGTGAGTCAGTGTTCTAGAAGAAACATAGAGAGAGAAAAGAAACACTCTGCGTGCACTCTAACCTAGATCAGAATGGTTATCACTTTATCCAATTAGGAAACCTCCCACTGTAATCTCAAATTCTCCTCCAAACCTGAAAGAAGAATTAGTCGGGATCACCCGAAGAGTAAACTAACTCATCAGTGAGAATCGGCATCCAACTATCATCGTATGATAACTTGATGGGAGCCACTCTAGTTAACACACTCCAGAAGGTATGCGCAAGTCTGGCAAGTTTCATGTATGTTTTGAAACTTCCGATATAATTTTTATCCCATGCACTTATGACCTTGACGTAGGCCAACAAATCATAAGCCACATGTCATGTTCTACCCGTCGTTTTCCTGATTAATTTAGGTCATCGTACATGCCCTTGACATAGGCCAACAAGGCTGTACGTCTGTCCTAAACTAATGCATCTATTTGTGCAACAAATGAATACCCAGCAGCTACCAAACACTACACCTTGACGTAGGCCAACAAACATAGCTTGAATACTACTGACCATCCATAAGAAATGACGGAGGATTACGGCTGGTTTTTGGAAAAAAACCTTTAACGTAATGAACTTGATCTCGTTGAAGGAACTTGATAGAATTTTATAAAAAATATAGTAGCGAAAACCTTTTGCTAAAGAAGTCATTCCTGGTAAAGGGATCTCGGCTCTTTCCTCGTGGAATAAGGTGCAGGATATTCCAACTGAATACCGCGATGCATAGCAACTTGTAATCGAGTATATAGAAGTTATTACCCTGACGCAAACTTCTGCCCAAGGGGTCACTCCCGGTGAAGGGATCTCGGCCCTTGCCTCGTCGAATGAGGTGCAGGATATTCTAACTGAATACCGCTATGCAAAACAAAAGGAGACGTCTTTGTAATAACCCCCTTTTAAAATTTGTTCCAACAACATCAAATATAGGTTCATTTTATCTTGCATTGATAAGAATCAACGCAGTCCCATCATTCAATCACACCAGAAAAGAACGAAAATAAAATATACGTATATGCCATCCGCATTCGCCACTGGGTCCCGTCATCACTCGTTAGGTTACTTAACTAACGACAGAGCGGGGGCTGGGCTAGCGCGGGTGTAAAACATATACAACATCTAATAATATATATACTAATAAACAATAATCGCTCCAGGCGTGATAATATGCAACTTTACAGAAAAGTAATAAGCATCACAAAACAATACAGATAATCTGGGATCCCGGGTTTCACAGAGCCGCTGCTGAAACCTGACGTTCCCCTGGTCGTGTGGATAGCCTGTGCAATGAAACCTAGACCCCTACGGTTGCGGCAAGTTACCTGCCAAAATCCTGAGGCGAGATAGTCCCCACAACATAGTGAATGGAATACCCGGCACTTCACGGAATCCGGTAAATTGAGCACCCCACCTTGGGTCAACCTGTACCCCCTACGAGTGCGGTGAATAGTCTGCCAATTCTAGAGTGAGGTCCCTTTGCCTCTCAAAGCCATGAGATACGGACCCGTTGCCCTCCAGAACCCGGCTATCCGTGCACTCCTTCACGGGATAAACCTAGTACAGAAATGAAAATATGTACAACGGGTACATCGACCTCGACCCGGTCGTGTCCCAAAAGAATATTATACAACAGGCAGTGACGGCAGTCCACATGTTGGACGCTCGCCCCGCAATATCAAATGTACAAATAAATCCAAACTTCACGATCATTGCACCCTGCTATCCACCACGACAAATCCGCAACATCACAGCACAACACAGAACATCAACGCGAATGTCACGTTCGCAAACCCATCTAAAAGAACTATAGCAATCAGACGCGGTTTACCGATCAAATGACATTCCTGGTCGGAGATATAAAGTAAGTACTATAAACTAACACGTTTAAATTTCGATCGACAAAATATCCCAAAGTGGGCCCCACAAACATCTGTTGTACTGTAACAAATACTGGGCCCAAAAGAACAATACTAGAAACCACAATTCCCTGCAAAGAATCACCTGTACAAATTTGGAGCACTGTTCCCACTAAACGGCCGCGGAAGCGCGGTCAAACCATAGGTTTGACCGCGGTTCCGCGGTCGTTCTATGGGATCACGTGACCAATTTTGTACGGAATGCTTAAAAAAGCCTGCTTGTTTTTCTATGACATGCAAAATAATTTTTAGAACTGATTTAAAATCGACAGAAACTTTATGTACAGAAAATTGTGATTTCGGAAATTTCGTTCGATCGATCTTTTAAACGCGTTAGCACAAGTTAGTATAGCTTAATGGTGAGGCTCTGATACCACTGTAAGTCCGCGGCAGCACCCCGGCCGTCTAACAGACGCCAATATGCGGAACAAAACTTTTATGACTAGCGCTATCGCGTACTTTAACCCGGATCTGCCATTAAAGCTAAACTAACAAATTGTAAATAGGGTAGAATTGTTATACCGAACGATCCGAGTCTTTCGGTCTTTAACCATCATCCCATGCTTTGTTGCGGCGGCTTCGATCTTCTGAAACTCCAGTCTCGTCGTCCAGGTGGCACCATGTCGACGGATCTTTATACGGGCTCCCTCCTCTGAACCGAGGCAACTCGGTCGTCAAGTTTGCTAAAAGAGACGACCAAGATGAAGTAGAGAATGAGTAGAATACTTTGTCTCGTTACGTCCAAGGCGATGGATGAACAGTTAATAGAAGTTGCCAATTGGAATCGGGTAAATGGAAATTGAACTATATGAGATTTCCATACCCTAAACTATCATAATCTTTTCTCTCATGCAAATGAAAAAAACCATCCTCGACCTCACAAGAGGGGGCCGGCCACTTATAGAAGAGGGAGGGTGAGTGTAGGAGAGGGGAGGGTGAGTGTAAAAGAAATATCTAGTGTGAAGACAAAGTGTGAACACAAAGTGTGAACAAAAAGTGTGAACACAAAGTATGAACACAATAAATGCACCATTAATGAACAAGTGAGTCACAAGCCTAATCACTCTCTCTAGAACCTTCTAGAACACCGACTCACCTCATCAAGAAAAGATAAATCCGTGTTTAACCGAATGTCAAAATAGGCTGATAGAAAACTGGAAACTGGCAACTTCCAAAAGTGATCCTGAAACGAATTTCAGGATAACCCCGTAACAGTATAAACATACCTGCATTTATATTACGACCGAATACAAATGCAACTGAGACAAAGATATTATATCTACATATTATAATACTGGGATCCGGCTTAAACCAAAGCCTAACAGTATTATCTGCCCGAAAAATGACACGTGCGAAAACGCACGTGCTTTTTCCGAACCCTGCCATAAACCCATACGGCATCTACAACGTTTTGCCCGAACTTGGGAAAGTGTCTGTGGGGGACTCTAATGACTCATCAATACAATGGCACTCGGTATAACCACTAGCACGTCATAGGTACAAGCTGTACGTAACGGTTTGCCTATGTATTGATTGGAAGGGAAGCTGACGAGCGAACTCATATATAAACCCTACTGAGCATGACAGTGACAATATCCATACAGTCCGGAACGTTCGTTTATGAGTATCGCAGATTAGGCATAGGGGGTCGGTAAACGTCAGACCCCAATAGCTGCATAAGTCGTGTCAGAGAGCAGCCCAGAACACCCTGAGATACTACTGGTATACCTACCAGTATATCTCGATTACCCTGGCCAGGGATTTCATGTAATGGCTCTCCTAAACACAGCGCGATCTCACCCCCAATACAGGGAGAGACGAATCCCCTGCCGATCCGCTCACTTGCCTCCAATGTGGCTCGGGACTGTACCCAAAATATACCTGTTTGCACGACTCCTTTGACCCATGGTAGGGTATATATCAAAGCACAGTAGGAACTCACACGAGACAAATGACGACCTCAGGTCTATGAACTAACCTGTACACATGTCACCAGGGAACTGCTATCTGACGATATGTATAATACCAACTAGCATGTTCCCGGCGAGTCCTGTCCGGTGTACTCATATCCCAATGAGCACCTGTATACATCTTAGGTGATCCAACCGACACCAGTGGCTTGTGAGACCGGCCTTCGCCCCTCGTCGGGGTCTCGACTGTATACACTAGTCTACTCTGGAGTATCGATGCCCTGTCTCGAAACTCCTACGACTAGGGACACTTTAAGGATATGCTTATAGACCCCAGCTCCCACTTATATGATCGCCATCATACTGCTGGTAGTCAATCATGAATCCTATGGGCTCTATCAATATCTATATATGATGATAAAGACAGACCAGATAGCATACTATCATCTCGAGTAAGACTGTTTATCGGTATAGGTCCTCCCTCAATCATTGCAATCACGTACCTGCGATCCAATAATTGACTTAGTGGGCACTATATCCAACACTCTATTCAATAGGTCTATGGCTGTTTCAAGCGCATATCCCCAGAAGGAAATAGGTAACTTAGCTGTACTCATCATTGAGCGCACCATATCTAATAGGGTGCGGTTCCTCCGTTCCGATACACCGTTGTGCTGTGGTGTATATGGAGGAGTTAGCTGAGAGAGAATCCCATTCTCTTTTAGGACGTCCAGAAATTCATTACTTAAGTATTCACCTCCTCGATCAGATCGAAGGATTTTAATACTTTTCCCGATTTGGTTCTCGACTTCTTGTTTATATTCTCTAAATTTCTCAAAAGCTTCTGATTTGTGTTTCATCAGGAACACATATCCGAATTTAGAGAGATCGTCAGTGAATGTAATGAAGTATGAAGAACCATCCCTGGCATGTGTAGACATGGGACCGCATACATCACTATGTACCAGTCCCAAGAGTTCGGTAACTCTTTCTCCGTGTCCCGTAAACGGAGTTTTGGTCATCTTGCCTTTGAGACATGACTGGCAAGTGTCATAAGATGAAAATTCAAACTGATTTAAATATCCATCCTTATGCAACTTAGCTAGTCGTGTCGCATTAATGTGACCCAGTTTACAATGCCACAAGAAGGATTCGTTCAGTTCTGAACTCTTCCTTTTGTGTGTGTTTGTTATGCTCAGAATAGTTGATTGATTTAGAACATAAATGTCATTGCACATCGTGCCTGATCCGACCAACTTTTGGTTTAGAAAAATGTTCATACCATTAACCTGTAATACAAAATTATATCCCTCTTTACTCAATAAAGAAACCGATATAATGTTGCATATCAGGTTCGGCATGTAATAGCATTCGTTCAGAATCAATGTATTACCAGTTAGCAATACAAGGTGATATTCCCCGACGGTTTTAGCTGCAACAATTGCACCATTTCCAACCCTTATGTCTTTATCACCCTCTCCAAGTTCTCTACCTTTCCTAAGCCCATGTAACTGATTACATATATGGGATCCTGACCCGGTATCTAATACCCAAGGCGTAGAGGAAATGGAGAAACAGTTCTCTGTAACGAACACACCCGAAGAAAATGCATCAACATATACTTTCTTCATTCCGGTGGCATGAGAATCCTGGTATTCCCCTATATCTTGTTCAGTCTTATAACTCTTATAAGAAAGAACGGAACCAACGTTCCCCAGCACAGTATAACATGCGGGTTCGGTCAATACATCCATATTATTATCTTTATTAAGGCATGATATGGTCGCTACCTGGAGAGAGAGAGAAGAAAAACACTTTAGCGTATGCTCTTGGAAGATCAGATTGGTTATTATCTTATCTAATCAGGATGGCTCCCACTGTTTTTTATCAAATCTTCCTTCAAACCCTAAAAGGAAAGACTAGCCGAGATTAATTACACCCTACAACTTCGCCAATCTTTCAGCCAGGCCAGTGTCGGTACTTTGAGGGAGGTTCCACGTGCTTTTTCACGGACCTAATTAAAGTAAACCTCGTTTTCCCATAGGCGTAACCCCGTTGACACCTTTCTAGACACCTACTTGATCGGCTAATTGTCCTATGTAAAACTCTCCCAGGAGTAACAATTACTCGCAGTGGGTATCAGGATCCAACTATCTCATAGAAGGCATGCAATCTCATTGCAAATCTCAACACTTTAAATTCCCGATAATATTTTGCCCCTAGCGTGCTATGACCTTGACGCATGCCAAACAACCCATAGTCCGCTAGTCAAGTTCAACCCGTACAATTCGTGATTGAATTAAACCCACCCGTACGACCCTTGACGCATGCAAAACAACGCCGTATGAATACCCTAATCCAATCGCATCTCATGCTACAGATAAGTAATAATCAGTTACCGTACACTACGCCTTGACGCATGCCAAACTACCGCAACACGAATACTAAATATTACTTATCCGAATTAACGGAGGGCTACGCAGGTTTTTCAGAAAACCATAAGCGTAAAGAACTTGATATCGTCGTAGAATCGAGTGAATTTTGAAATGGAGTGATTTTGAGGCTTTCCTTTGTTTTGCTAAAGAGGTCACTCCCGGTGAAGGGATCTCGGCTCTTTCCTCATCGAATAAGGTGCAGGGTATATACTTGTAGGGTGTTTTTCGTCACCCCATTGAGATGGGAATACGCGCACGCTTGTCAGGCGTACTACAGATTCCCCCTGCCTAAGGTAGGCGGGGTTTAATGATCGTGGGGATCCGAATCTCCGGCAGTCACGGACTAAGCTGCCGTTAATTACCCCTCGCCTTTGGGGCGAGAGAGCCTCCGATTAACGAGTGAAACTGGTCATGCAAACTCAATGTGCAGTGTACGTGTGTTTTGTTTTAAAAGGGGGTTTTGGATATATCGGGAGCCACGCAGAGTTTTTACAGGGGTCCCGCTATCCGGATAGCGGGCTGGGGGTCAAGGGGGCTAGCAGCCACCTTACGGGGTTCGGGGCAGCGCCCCGGCCCAAATTTTTTTTGAGGGGGACAGTGTTGTGGAGTGTGTGTGTGTATCTGTACATGTGTATGCATATGTATATATAAAAAAAAGAGGGGGAAAAGGCATCGCAAGGATGCATGGGGCCAGCGTTTTGGGCGCTGTGCGCTCAGGCGCGAGCGCGCCACGTGTCGGCACGTGGGCGCTTTGCGCTCGAGCGCTGGGCGCTGGAGCGCAATCGCGCCACGTGTCGGCACGGGGGCGCTTTGCGCTCGAGCGCTGCGCTCGAGCGCAAGCGCACCACGTGTCGGCACGGGGGGGCTTTGCGCTCGAGCGCTACGCTTGAGCGCAAGCGCGCCACGTGTCGACAAGGGGGCGCTTTGCGCTCGAGCGCTGCGCTTGTGCGCAAGTGCGCCACGTGTCCGCACGCGGGCGTCTTGCGCTCGAGCCCTGGGCGCTTGAGCGCAAGCGTGCCACGTGTCGGCACGCGGGCGCTTTGCGCTCGAGCACCGGGCGCTGGAGCGCAAGCGCGCCACGTATCGGCACGCGGGCGCTTTGCGCTCGAGCGCAGGGTGCTGGCGAGGAAAAAGGGGCTTTTAGTCCCAGAACCAGAAGCTATGCTTCAGAAAGGAAATATTTATTATATATATATATATATGTATGTATGGAGTTAAACTCCTATGATGTTTTGAAGTTGATGAAGTGGGTTCTTCTTCTTCCTCCTCTGTTAGCTAGATCTTGAAGATCAAGAGATGTGAGATCTAAAAATCTCTTCTTTTGAGATCTAATGACAGATCCATGCTCCCCTTGGTGGGTTTTATGGTGAAAAACTATTTAGTTTTGGAAAAGGAAGAGTAAAACTCTTGATTTAATTCAAAGAAAGAAAAAGGTTTGAAACCTTCAGAAAAGGGAAAGATGTACAAACCCTAGGTTTTTGAGAGAATGGAAAAGGTGTTTCTTTATTCATCATCATGTTGCCTTTTATAGGCTTACATATTTACATATAGCCCCTTGGGCTTTACAAAAATGGCATTTTAGCCATCCCATGGCTCATGTGCCATTTTATTTTTGCACATAAGCCATAGGCTTACAAAATATTGGATTTATGCCCATTTTGTTTACATTCATGCATAAACAATTACATAAAAATTATTTATTACATGATTTTGTTGTTAGCATGGGGAGGCTGGCTGCGGGCTCGACTTGGGCATGGGCCCGCTTGACCTGGGCTTAGGCCTACCTAGCTTGGGGGTTGACCTTAACTTTGACTCGGTCAACCGGGGTGTACATTTTTACCCCAACAAATTGCCCCCCATCAATAAATGCACACAGCATATATTGGTCCTGTGCATGAAATTGATGGATCTTCTTTCACGTGGAGGTGACTTGCTTTGGTTCCCACTTTTTGGGATGCACTGCACTTTTTACGACATGGACGGTCGACGCTCTGATCCGAAGCGGTTTGGTAAACGTGTCTCCGGCACGGAGTTTTGCTGGTCGACGTTTCCCCGAGGCGGAGTGTCTGTTGTCGATGTGCCCCCGGCACGGAGTGTCTGCTTGACGTTTCCCCGAGGCGGAGTATCGGCTGGTCGACGTGTCACCGAGACGGAGTGTCTGTGTTGGACGTTTCCCTAATGCGGAGTGTCAGTGTTGGACGTTTCCCCGATGCGGAATGTCTGTGTTGGACGTTTCCCTAATGCGGAGTGTCTGTGTTGGACGTTTCCCCGATGCAGAGTGTCGCTTACTGATGTGTCCCCGACACGGAGTGTCTGATCGACGTTTCCCCGGCACGGAGTGTCGGATTGACTTTTCCCCGGCACGGAGTGTCGCTGATCGACTTTTCCCCGGCGCGGAGTGTCGGGTTGACTTTTCCCCGGCACGGAGTGTCGCTGATCGACTTTTCCCCGGCGCGGAGTGTCGGGTTGACTTTTCCCCGGCACGGAGTGTCGCTGATCGACTTTTCCCCGGCGCAGAGTGTCGGGTTGACTTTTCCCCGGCACGGAGTGTCGCTGATCGACTTTTCCCCCGCGCGGAGTGTCGCTGGTTGACTTTTCCCCGGCACGGAGTGTCGCTGATCGACTTTTCCCCTGCGTGGAGTGTCGGGTTGACTTTTCCCCGGCATGGATTGTCGCTGATCGACTTTTCCCCGGTGCGGAGTGTCGGGTTGACTTTTCCCCGGCACGGAGTGTCGCTGATCGACTTTTCCTCGGGGCGGAGTGTCCGGTTGACTTTTCCCCGGCACGGAGTGTCGCTGATTGACTTTTCCCCAGCGCGGAGTGTCGGGTTGACTTTTATGAGTCGTAAGGATCCTACAAAGGTTTGTTGTCCTCATGTATCGTGAGGACACATGAGTGGATTTCCCTCGTTCCCAGTTTAATGACTTATAGGTCTACTGTTTCCAGTTTAACGACTTAGCTGTCATCTATTTCCAGTTTAAAGACTTAGGGGTCTATTGTGCCCAGTTTAATGACTTAGAGGTCATCTGTCTCCAGTTTAAAGACTTAGAGGTCTAACGCATCCAGTTTAACGACTTAGAGGTCATCTGTTTCCAGTTTAAAGACTTGGTGGTCATCTGTTTCCAGTATAACGACGTAGAGGTCATCTGTTTCCAGTTTAACGACTTAGTGGTCATCTGTTTCCAGTTTAAAGACTTGGTGTTCATCTGTTTCCAGTTTAACGACTTAGAGGTCATCTGTTTCCAGTTTAAAGACTTGGTGGTCATCTATTTCCATTTTAACGACGTAGAGGTCGTCTGTTTCCAGTTTAACGACTTGGTGGTCATCTGTTTCCAGTTTAACGACGTAGAGGTCGTCTGTTTCCAGTTTAACGACTTAGTGGTCATCTGTTTCCAGTTTAACGACTTAGAGGTCTATTGTGCCCAGTTTAACGACTTAGCGGTCATCTGTCTCCAGTTTAAAGACTTAGAGGTCTAACGCTTCCAGTTTAACGACTTAGAGGTCATCTGTTTCCAGTTTAAAGACTTGGTGGTCATCTGTTTCCAGTTTAACGACATAGAGGTCGTCTGTTTCCAGTTTAACGACTTGGTGGTCATCTGTTTCCAGTTTAACGACGTAGAGGTCGTCTGTTTCCAATTTAACGACTTGGAGGTCATCTGTTTCCAGTTTAACGACTTAGAGGTCATTTGTTTCCATTTTAACGACGTAGAGGTCATCTGTTTCCAGTTTAACGACTTGGTGGTCATCTGTTTCCAGTTTAACGACGTAAAGGTCGTCCGTTTCCAGTTTAACGACGTAGAGGTCGTCTGTTTCCAGTTTAACGACTTAGTGGTCATCTGTTTCCAGTTTAACGACTTAGAGGTCTATGGATGGAGAGCTTGGAATTTTGGGGTAGGGTCCGGCATTAGCGTTGCTAACACTGAAGCAGAGGTGCCAGGAGCAATTCATCATTTGCCTACTCCTGTTGACGGAGCGACGGCTTAGGAGACGGGTTTAGGTCCCTATCACGTAAGGCTTTTCAATTTTATGGGCCGTGAGGGTCCCATAAAAGCATTTTCTCCCTGCGAGTCGTGAGGATCCCGCAGGTGTACTTTCTCCTTAGGAGTCGTGAGGACTCCTAAGTGTGTTTTTCCTTTGTGTGTCGTAAGGATCCCACAAAGGTTTGTTGTCCTCATGTATCATGAGGACACATGAGTGGATCTTCTCAATGGAGCATAATTCCAAAAGCGGAGACCAGCCGCGTAGTTGGTGATTTTGGTAGGGCATGGGTATGCTAAGAATTATTTGAGCCCATGGATTGTATACGGTGGTCAATTTGGGGACTAACCGTAGGGCCGGAAAAATTTTGGGACACTAGATTTTGGTTGGCATCTGCATCGCTGCACTGGAATATGGTACCAGGAGTGACTCATCATTCGCCAGTTTTTTTTTGTTATGTTTTTTTTGTTTTACCGCGATTGCTCTATCATTTCAGCTTTTCTTATCGCGAAGATCGCGATTACCCTATCATTTCGGTTTTTATTCGCGGTTGCCCCATCATTTCGGCTTTATTTTCATCTTTATTCTACTCGCTGATTTTTATTGCGAATTGCCCCATCATTTCGGCTTTTCTTTATTTTTCTTTTATTTACACTTTTTTTTATTTACATATATATATATATTTTTTACATTTCCAGTTTAACGACTTAGAGGTCGATTGTTCCCAGTTTAATGACGTGGTGGTCAATTATTTCCAGTTTAAAGACTTGGTGGTCTGCGGGTGTTCCCAGTTTAATGACGTGGTGGTCCTTTTTGCTTATCCCAGCTCCTTGAACTTTGATCTTGGCGGAGCTGTGTTGATGACCTAGCTCTGTGGCTTGCCGATACATCCGAGGATTGTGAGGTTTTTCCAAGCTTATATTGGTCTTCTGCCCAATCTTTGAAAATATAGCAGTCTTCGATGGTATGACCCACCACGCTATGATATGGGCAGTATATGGGATTGCCGGTCATGTTCATTTCCTGTGGCCTCTTTGGAACAGACAGTTGCAGACCGTTGTTCAAGGCGTCCATGAATATTTTGCGGACTTCATCCCTCCTGAAGGAGTATACCTTCTTCTTTATCTCCATTGGAGTAGGTGCCTTTACGGATGCTGGTCCTCGAGGCACATGTCTGGGAGGATTAGGTTCCCGAAAGGCTTCGGTCTCCATTTGCATGAAATCGGCGGTCGTAGCTTGACTGTTTGCTAACGCGCCTTTGGACAGTTCTATCTCTCCCATCCTGTATTGCCTTTCGACCCAATCTTTGAAGACGAAGCAGTCCTCAATGGCATGACCTATCACCCTGTGATAGGGGCAATATTCTGGGTCATCGGTCATATTTGCTTCTTGCGGTCTCTTTGGTTCCGGCAGTTGTAGACCGTTTCTTAGGGCGTCCCTGAATATCTTGTGGACATTTTCCCTTTTGAAGGAATAGACCTTTTCCAGCTTCTCTTTCAGAGGCGATTCCCCCCCGGCGTATGTATCGGAGGGACTGGAGGCAGATTGCGGCCGTTTTTCACGAAGGCGCTCCGCTGTTAGGTTGAAGGGGATATCAGTTGGCTGCCTCCGGGTATCAATCCCTGGCTCATGAACCAAAATTTGATTCTTCTGTAATTGTAATCGGGCGACTTGGGCCGCGAGATCTGCCACAACGTTTGCCAGCTCGTCGACTTTGGAATAGACCTCGGCCATCTTCTCATCCCTGTCATGAAACTGCCTTTGAAGCCATTGAAATAATGCTTGTTCTGTAGTTCCGGCTATGACAACCGGGTAATCTTTATTGCTTGAGCTCAATTCTGCAGGAACCACGGGCTCCTCTGGCTTATCGGCCTGAGCGGGCTCTTCATCATTTAGATCGAGCCGATGCTGGGTAGCGTCAACCATATCATCACCATGGCTGTGAAGAAGAGGAGGGTTCGTTTCTTCATGTCCGGCCATGTAGACAGTTTGGATAACACATTCAGCCATTCTTTCATCACTGGCAGCTGGTTTCGCGGAGCGGTCCGGGCTTTGGAAATTCATAAATTTTAACATGGCCAGAGCCCTAGCCCTTTTGTTGGCTCTATATCTGAGCCGCTTCTGCCTCGGCTTCTCTGCCTTAAGCACTTGGCAGGCTTCTGCTCTTCGGGAAGCCGCCATAGGCCGAGCGATGGGGATGCTTGAGAAGACATCTGCCCGCGTGTCCGTCGAAGGTATCGCCTGGGCTTGCCCACGACGTCTGGCAACTTCTTTTGTTCTGATGGCTTTGCCCCCAGTTGGGGCCATGGAATGCCGTCCAGACACCGATTTGCGTTTGGGTTGGGGCGCCCTCGAGATTACCACATTCGGTCTCCTGCCTTTCGAGACCGGTCTATCTGTTGCTGGAGCTTGAGGAGCCGGGATGGCGTTTGCTGACACGAACAGGATAGAGCCGAATGGTAGCGGCTCCTCCTCCCATTGTCGCCCGAGACTGGCCGGAAGGACCGTCCTGGAGTCCATCTTCATCGTGTAGGAGACGGGAATCGTGCTGAGAGCTGAGATCGTCCTTGGAGACATTGTTGGAGAGTGATTTCTTGAAAACCCTGAATGAAAAAGCATTATTTTAGTTTAAATAGATATGTATATTGATTAAGTTTGCATGAACGCTTAACCCGAAATATGGGAGGAGAGATTGGTCCCACCGGGCGTGCCAAAATCTGTAGGGTGTTTTTCGTCACACCATTGAGATGGGAATACGCGCACGCTTGTCAGGCGTACTACAGATTCCCCCTACCTAAGGTAGGCCGGGGTTTAATAATCGTGGGGATCCGAATCTCCGGCAGCCGCGGACTAAGCTGCCGTTAATTACCCCTCGCCTTTGGGGCGAGGGAACCTCCGATTAACGGGTTAAACTGGTCATGCGAACTCAATGTGCAGTGTACGTGTGTTTTGTTTTGAAAGGGGGTTTTGGATATATCAGGATCCACGCAGAGTTTTTCCGGGGGTCCCGCTACCCAGATAGCGGGCTGGGGGTCAAGGGGGCTAGCAGCCCCCTTACGGGGTTCGGGGCAGCGCCTTGGCCTAAAATTTTTTTTGAGGGGGACAGTGTTGTGGAGTGTGTGTGTGTATCTGTACATGTGTATGCATATGCATATATAAAAAAAAGAGGGGGAAAAGGCATCTAAAGGATGCGTGGGGCCAGCGCTTTGGGCACTGTGCGCTCAGGCGCGAGCGCGCCACTTGTCGGCACGTGGGCGCTTTGTGCTCGAGCGCTGGGCGCTGGAGCGTAAGCGCGCCACGTGTCGGCATGGGGGCGCTTTGCGCTCGAGCGCGGCGCTTGAGCGCAAGCGCCACGTATCGGCACTGGGGCGCTTTGCACTCGAGCGCGGCGCTTGAGCGCAAGCGCCACGTGTCGGCACGGGGGCGCTTTGCGCTTGAGCGCAAGCGCGCCACGTGTCGGCATGGGGGCGCTTTGCGCTCGAGCTCTGAGCTTGAGCGCAAGCGCGCCACGTGTCGGCACGCGGGCGCTTTGCGCTCGAGCGTCGGGCGCTTGAGCGCAAGAGCGCCACGTGTCGACACGCGGGCGCTTTGCGCTCGAGCGCAGGGCGCGGGCGAGGAAAAATGGGCTTTTATTCCCAGAACCAGAAGCTATGCTTCAGCAAGGAAATATTTATTATATATTGTTAGTTATATGTATGCCCTAGAGGCCATTACTGTACATACGATGTATATTGTAGTGGATGCTAGGACATATATAGGGAGAACTTTCTTGCTCGACATGATAGTATGCTGTCTGGTTGTACTTTATCTTAAAATGTACACTGATTGTCTCTATGTTACATGTTGATAAAGCCCTTAGGATATGTACTCGACTACTGGGACTATGATGAGATCATACTAGTGGGGCCACGGTAGTCGACGAGTATATCCTATAACTGTTCCTAGTCGAGGGTGTATCGAGACAGGGCATCGATGCACCAGAGTAAACTAGCGTATACGCATCTTGACCCATATGATAGGCGATGGATGATCCTATATCCATCGGTGTTTGACATCAAGGATGGTGTACGGGTGCTCAGTGGAGACTGGGTACACTGGACGGACTCGCCGAGAACTCCCAGATGGTATTATACCTCATGTCAGATGGCAGTTCTCCGGTGACACTGGTACAGAGTAGTCTGTTGACCCGAGATCGTCATAGAGTCTTGTGTGATTCCCACTGTGCTTTGATTTCCATCATACCATGTCCAAGAGGGCGTGCAAAAAGGTGGCTTTTGGGTACAGTCCCGAATCACATGGAGGCAATGAGCGATAGGAGGGGATTCGTCTCTCCCGGTATAGGGAGTTGATGTTGTGCTGTGTTCGATTGGCTATAACCAGAAATCCCTGGCCAAGGTTTCTGAGATTTGCTGGTAAGTGTTATCAGTAGTTTCTCGAACTGTTATAGACCTCATATCGACACGACTTATCAAGCTACTGGGGTCTGGCGTTTACCACTCCTAGGCGAGATTTGCGACATATCAGACGACGAGACCGGACTGTACGGGAGTGTTACTGATTAGATTCACAGGAGAATGTACAGGCTTGATTGTTGATCTTCTGAGCGCTCAATACCTGCGTAGCTGTTACGTTTAGCTGACCGCTTGCAGCTTGTGGGTGTTTGATATGATCATCACCTACTGCCGGCGTATTGACGATTCTTTAGAGTCCTACACAGAGGTTTCTTGGCTCAGGCGAAACGGAGTAGGAGCACATATTTGATATGTACGGGACCGAGGATAATACGATATGAGATACCGTATTCTATTCTCACGATATTTGATATCAACCGGGTCATCGGATCAAGTGTTGATTCGATGAATCGGTACGGATAAATATTAGTCGGTTATATGCGATATAGCCGGATTGTCGGATCGAGTGTTGATTCGATAATTTAATGTATAATAATATATATGATATATTAAATTACATTATCTAATATTTGCTCACTAAAAGATTCTTTTTCTCACTCGGGTAATACATTGATATATATGCGATATATGTTAATTGTATTATTTTATTTTGTTACGATAAATATTATATATGTGATATATAATATTGTAACATGATATGATAACTAATGCAACATGTTTAGTGGAGTTTAAACATGATTAGAGTTTGGATTAGGGTTAACACTTCTAGTTGATTCTAGAAGCTTTTCTTTTGTCATGATAAAGATATTTGTGTAGATTTTTATCTATGACTCATACTTAACCCAACCCAAACCCTAGACCTTGGTTAATTCTCTACAATGGTTTAGGCAACCATGGTTGCATTATTCATCATATTATTCTTTTCATTATTCATCACAAAAGGAATTCTATCATTATTCTTCATCTTCTTCCTTCTTCTTTCTTCATGGAAAAAGCTTACTAGCTTTTTTTCAAGTGATGAATAAATGTGAGAAAAAGATAAATAAAGAGAGAGAAAATCCTACTTCATCATCCTCATCTTCCCTTGCCCTTTAGATGAGAGTGTTCACTCAATTTTAGTGAGTGTTAGCTTGTGTTAATGAAACTTCAAGGTAGATCATCTTTGTATCGAAGATCGGAAGCAAGACTGCATCTTTCTCTTCGTGGAACCTCTCGAGAGTTCGGAACCCGATGATCGCAGCGAAGGGACCTCAACACGGAGCTTAAGAAGTGAAGGACCGGATCTATAAAGGTTGTAATCCCTCTCACTTAGTGTTAAACTGTTTAACATACTTGTTTTCGCCTAAACCCTAGTTTAAAGATCCGGTTTTGGGTTGTTCGGCACTGCTAAATTTTTAATCGGGCATGGTCGATGCCTCGTAGACCCTTGTACGCGTGCATAGCAACCCTACAGTGGTATCAGAGCCAAGCTAGTGCTTTAGGCGAAGTCTAGACGAAGTTTAAAGTCCGATCGAAACCCGAAACCCCGATATTTACCCTTCTCTGTACATTTTTCAAAAAGGTGGTTTTTTCTAAATTAAAAATGCTCAGAAAAACAAGCAGGAAAAATTAAGAATTACTGTGAAGTACGGTCCCCTAAGTCGACTATTTGACCGCGGAACCGCGGCGAAACCATGGGTTTTGCGGCGGTTCCGCGGCCAAAATTTGGACTTAGTCCCTCAAATTTCATGTAATTATTTTTAGGCCCTTTCTTGTTATTTTTACTGGGAATATTTTAATTCCACTCAAGTGTTGAGTTTTCAAGGGATGTATTGGGGAATCGTTGATTCGATCGGATAATTTAACTTTGTTTAGTTTGTCCGGATAATTTTAGAAACTGTTAAAAAGTTCGGGCGGATATCGATAACTCACTTTTTCCCCTGTCGGAAAAATTTTCAAAAGTTGGATTTTTCCTCCTATTTAAGAACGTTCTAAGTCATGCAAGTAACGCGGTGGACCCTCTAGAAGACAACAAACCTTAACTCGATTATGTGACCGTCTTGAACTGCTTCTGAACCTTAGGGTTTGTGGCAATACGGCGTGCCACATGTGAGGTGTTGGCTTGACCCTTCTACGGCTGGACCATTGGTACTGTGGCATGTGATGGATGTTTTTAAACTGATTTCAAGTGTTGAGATATATTGGGGAAATCTTGGGTGTTTGATTGTTCGATCGGAAAGTTTAACATTTTCTGTTTTATCTGGAATGTGATACAATATTTGGAATCCACAAAAAGTTATGATATAACTAATTTGAATATTATAAATCTAGCAGTTCAGTCTCAGATGATCGGTTGCCACGGAATTTTGATGTGATCAAAAGTCCGTCGCAATCACGTAGCGTACGCGGATACTCGCCGGGTAAACTTAATAGACAGCCACGCCCCCATAGCCCCGACCAAGTGACTGTAGGAGAACCCCGTCGCCGAAAGCATCCGTTCGGGTGCTCACGGCAGCGGTGTTCCGCCTTAGTGCACTTCGTCGACGGCATCTGGGGGTGTGGCCGTCTACCAAAGTTTGCGACGAGCATTCGATCAGGACGTCGGGAATCTTGTTGAATTGCTCGACTTGATATTGAAAAGAGTTTTCGATAATGAGACTAAAATGCGGGGTTTATAATTGCTAGGCATGTGATGTCTAAGGAATTCATTTGGTTAGGCATGCGATGTCTAAGAAGGTTGCGGATTCCAACTGTTGTAGTTTTACGCTTTCTTTTCTGTGACCGTAAGCGTAGTATGTGGTGTATCGCCGGCTTCGTTGCTATACATCAACGACAATCGGGATACGCATACTTGCTTACGTTGATGATATGAGATATTATGTGTTGCTGTGATATGTTATATTGGATCGTCGTGTTTGAATAGCCAGGGGTTTTATGTGAGATGAGTGTTTTTCTATTTCATTCATGTAAAAATTTGTATGTAATATTCTTTTATTGGGGCACTTCCAGGTTGCGGAAGATGTCACCGTTGTATATTATTTACTTTTCCGCATTAGGTAGACCCAAGGAGGGGAGCATAAGTAACCGGGTTCTAGGGTCCAATAGGAGATCATCTCGAGGAGTCGAGACCGGGTCTCCTAACCCTAGAATTGGCAGTGTTACTTGCCTCTCTCGTAGGGGTCTAAGAATGTGGGTTTGGCTATTCATCGCGACCGTGGAATCCGTGTTTTATACAAGCTCGTATTGAAAACACGGACGTCCTAGTATATCCAATATTTCATATATGTTCTTCTGCTGCAATGTTCTGTGATGAGATCATATTACTACCTGTGACGAATGTTTATATTATATATATAAGATATATGTTATATTGCTGATTTCGTTTCAAAAGATATGCTTGTGAAGCATAATAAAATGGGACTTCATTAATGATATTAATGAAATAAAAGAAACCTAAGATGTTGTGGAATCGAATTTTCAAAACCAGGTAGCTACAGTTCTTGCTTTGCATCGCGATGTTCCTTGTAGAACATCCTGCACCTTATTCGATAAGGAAAGGACCGAGATCCCTTCACCGGGAGTGACTCCTTTAGCAATAACGGGCAGATGCTACAAACTCGGTTTGTCTTTTGATAGCTTCTATAGTTCTTGCTTTGCATAGTGATATTTGTGAAATATCCTGCACCTTATTCGATGAGGAAAGGGCCGACGATCCCTTCACCGGGACTGACCCCTTTAGCAAAACTAGAAAAGCCTCAAAAGCACTCCATTTAAAATCACTCGATTCTAAAACGATATCAAGTTCATTACGCAAAGGGTTTTCTCAAAAACCTGTCGTAGCCCTCCGTCATTTCAGATAAGTAATATTTAGTATTCGAGCTGCGTTTGTTGGCCTTTGTCAAGGCGTAGTGTGCGGTAGCTGAATAGTACTTTCTGCTTATGCATATGATGCAGATTAGATTAGGGTAGTCGTGCGACCTTGTTGGCCTTTGTTAAGGGCCGTGCGGATGGGTTTACTTCAATCAAGAAATGACGGGTTGAACTTGACTTGCAGCCTATGGTTTGTTGACCTTTGTCAAGGTCATAGGAGGCTTGGGGTAAAATATTATCGGGAATTTCAAGTGTTGAAATTTGCAATGAGATTGCATACCTTCTATGAGATAGTTGGATCCCGATACCCACTGCGAGTAAGAGTTACTCCTGGGAGAGTTTTACACATTACAATTAGCCGATCAAGTAGGTGTCTAGAAAGGTGTTAACGGGGTTACGACACTGGGAAAACGAGGTTTACTTTAATTAGGTTCGTGCGAAAGCACGGGGGACCTCCCTCAAAGAACTGACACTGGCCTGGCTGGAAGATTGGCGAACTTGTAGCGTGTAATTAATCCCGGCTAGTCTTTCCTTTTAGGGTTTGAAGGAAGATTTGATTAAAACAGTGGGAGACATCCTGATTAGATATATTAGATAACCAATCTAATCTTGCAAGAGCATACGCTGAGTGTTTTCTTCTCTCTCTCTCCTGGTAGCGACCATATCACGCCTTAATCAAGATAATAATACGGATATATTGACCGAACCCGCTTGTTATACTGAGCTGGGGAACGTTGGTCCCGCTCCAACTTATAATTGTTATAAGACAGAGTAGGAAATTGGAGAATACCAGATTTCCCGTGCCGCCCAAACGAAGAAAGTGCATGTTGATGCATCATCTTCGGGTGTGTTCATTACACAGAACTGTTTCTCAGTATCATTTACGTCCTGGGTATGTGATACCGGATCAGGATCCCGCATATGTAATCTGTTACATGGGCTACAGATAGGTAAAGAACTGAGAACGGGTGATTAGTTTCATGAGACAGAAAACGGTGCAAGTGTTGCAGCTAAGTCTGTTGGTCACTGTCACCCTGTATTACCAGAATACTTTGATTCTGAACAAATGTTATTAGAAACCGAACCTGATATACAAAATCATATCAGTCTCTTTATTAGTAAAGAAAGGATATAATTTTGTATTGTTGGATAATGTTTTGAACATTTCCTATATTAAGAGTTAATCGGTTCAGGTACGTTATCTAAAAGCATTGATGTTCTAAATCAAACTACAGTTCTTAGTATACGGAACACACACAAGAGGAAGAGTTCAGAAATGAACGAATCCTTCTTGAGGCATTGTAGACTAGGTCATATCAATGCGACCCGACTAGCTGAAGTTACATTAAGATGCATATTTAAATTTGTTTGAATTTACATCTTGTGAAACTTGCTGGTCATGTCACAAAGATAAGATGACCATAGCTCTGTTTATTGGAAACAGAGAAAGAGTTAGTGAACTCTTGGGATTGATACATGCTGATGTATGAAAGTCCCCTGTCTACACATGCCAAGACCGGTTCTTTGTACTTCATTACATTCTCTGATGATCTTTCAAGATTCAGACATATGTTCCTGTTGAAACACAAGTCCGAACCTTTTGAGATATTCACAGAATATAAGTTAGAAGTAGAGAACCAAAAACGGGTATAAGTATTATGTCCTTTGATGAGATCAAGGAGGAGAATACTTGAGCACGGAATTCCTGGACTATTCTAAAGGAGAATGAGATTCTCTCTCAGCATTACTCCTCCGTATACACCATAGCACGATGGTATATCGGGACGGAGCAATAGCACCCTATGTGATATGGTGTGCTCTATGATGAGTACTACTGAGTTTCCAATTTCCTTTTGGGAGTCATGCACTTGAGAATCTGCATACCTATTGAATAGGGTTCAAATCAAATCAGTTGCCTACCACTTCATATTGTAGGGTTCCTAGGCACACTAATGAAGTCTCACAAGTGATCAAACATGGCCAATTAAAAATTTACAAGTGCCGAGAAACCCTAATACGGATCGTTAACTAGATGTATAGGTGATGCGATGCAAGTAAACAACTTTAACTTAAAGGAAAAAGGCTACAACCTTTGTAGATCCGGTCCTCCACCTCCTAGGCTCCGTGATGACGTCCCTCCGCTGTCCAAATCGAATCTACGGACTCTACCATCGGCTTCATCGGAGAAATGGGCGGGCTAGGTCGTCGGCTTCGATGCCGAAGATGATCTACGTCGAGGCAACACAAGATCAAGCTCCAACTTCACCAAGCCATGAAAACTTGTGAAGGAAACACACTATACTACTTGGCAAGAGGTAGAGGATGAAGAAATAGGAGGTGGGTTCACTTTAGAATTGGATTTCTCACTCATTTGCTCAAGTTGCCATTGAAGCTCTCAAGCTTTTTCTTCTTGAAGAAGAAGAAGAAGATAATATGATAAGTATTATTTTTAAAAAAGAAAACAATATGATACTTATCATATATTCAACCATGGTTTAGTGTAGAGATTTAACTAAGGTTAGATGAATGGTTAGGGTTAGAAGAAGAAGACAAGAATGGTCACTAAGTCAAAGTTACATGAAGCATCAAGAGGCTTCATGTAAGAAAGCAACCATTTTGTTTTCTTTTCTCTTTTTCTCAAAAAAGAATAGATAAATAAATAAGTAGATAATAAAAAGAAAACTCTAACCATTACACAACCATGGTTTAATCTTTACACAAACCCAAGTGCGCATGTATCATAAAACATGATACAAACAAGTGCACAAAAAATATATCACATATACAATATGCATTTCAAGTGAGAAAATCCATTTAAAGTGAACCGATACTAGTTAATGAAAAGTAATGTATCAAATATATAATTATGCATTAAATCATTAAATCAATACTTGATTTAACGATCCGGTCATATCGCATATAACCGGCTAATATCCAATGTGTCGGCTTATCGAATCAATCCTTGATTCGATAACTAGGTTATATCGCATACAACCAATCGATACATTCATCGTGAGAATAGAATGCGGTATCACATACACGCATTATTCTCGGTCCCGCACATATCTCATATGCGCTCCTATTTCGTTTCGCTTGAGCCAGGAAACCTCTGTGTAGGACTCTAAAGACTCGTCAATACGCCGGCAGCAGATGATGATCATATCAAACACCCACAAGCCGCAAGCGGTCTACTAAACGTAACGGCCACACGGGTATTGAGCGATCAGAAGATCGACGAGCAAGCCCGCTCACACTCCTGTGAATCCAACCAGTAACACTTACCATATAGTCCGGTCTGTTCGTCTGATATGTCGCATATCTCGCCTAGGGGTGGTAAACGTCAGACCCCAGTAGCTTGATAAGTCATGCCGATGTAAGGTCCATAACATTCGTGAAACTACTGATAACTCTTACCAGTATATCACTGCAACCCTGGCCAGGGATTTCCTGTTATGGCCAGTCGTGCATAGCGCAACATCAACCCCCAATACCGGGAGAGACGAATCCCCTCCTATCGCTCATTGCCTCCATGTGAATCGGGACTGTACCCAAAAACCACCTGTTTGCACGACTCAGTAGAGCCGTGGTAGGATGGAAATCAAAGCACAGTGGGAGACACACAAGACTCTATGACGATCTCGGATCAACAGACTAAGCTGTACCAGTGTCACCAGAGAACTGCCATCTGACGTGAGGTATAATACCATCTGGGAGTTCTCGGCGAGTCCGTTCAGTGTACCCAGTCTCCACTGAGCACCCGCATACCATCTCTGATGTCAAACACCAATGGATATGGGATCATCCATCGCCCATCACATGGGTCGAGAAGATATACGCTAGTCTACTCTGGAATATCGATGCCCCGTCTCGATATTCCCACGACTAGGAACAATGAAGGATGTACTCATTGACTACCCATGCCCCACTAGTATGATCTTCATCACAGTCCTGGAAGTCGAGTACACATCCTAAGGGCTTTATCAACATGTAATCAGAGAGACAGAAAGTATACATGTTAAGATAAATAGCAACCAGATAGCGCACTATCATGTCGAGCAAGAAAGTCCTTCCTATATATGTCCCAGCATCCACTACAATATACATCCTATGTACAGTAATGGCCCCTAGGGCATACATATAACTAACACATATGTGATATGGAAAGGGAAGAGCCCATATCTTAAGTTTGTTAAGATTTGGGTAGTCCGGCCTATGTCTAAAAGAAAAATCCGGACAAGCTCGAGGCAAGGCCTGTTATGTACAACTGGAAAGGTTCCATCTATACAAACTGCAGCTGATGATTTGGTAGAACCAAAGGATTCAATAGTTTCCAACGAGCCTCAGCCTCTCCGCCGATCTAGTAGGATTCCTCACCCACCTGAGAGATACTTCGGTTTCTCTATGACAGTGGGAGCGAGGATTGCATCATGAGATGATGACCCAACTAATTTCGAGCTGGCCATCAGGAGTGGGACTCTGTAAGAATGGATGCTTATCGATCTGAGATGGAATCCTTATACACCAACAAAGTATGGACTTTGGTTGCTTTATCTGAAGGGTTAAATCCCCATCAGAAGCGAGTATATCTTGAGAAGATTACTTGGTGTATATGGAAAAGTTGAGACTTTCAAAACTATGCTTAAGTCTATCCAGATCCTACTTGCCACGGCTACATACCATGACTACGATATCTGGTGGTTGGGTGTCATGACTGCTTTTCTAAATGATGTTTTAGAAGAAAGCGTCTATAAGTACACAGCCAGAGGGCTTCGTAGATAGTGGGAGCAGCGGAAACGTGTGCAAGATGCTTTATAGGATAAAGCAGGCATCGCGGAGTTGGAGCATCTGTTTTGATGTGGTAGTCAAAGAGTTTGACTTCATCAAAATGGTAGATGAACCTTGTATATACAAAAAGGTAGTAGGGAGTATGGTGGTGATCCTCGTAGAGTACGTGGATGACATACTTTTGATAGGGAAGGAGTTTCCTATGCTATGCTCGGTCAATCTCCGCTTATCACAAGGATTCTCCATATAGGATCAAAGTGATACCTCCTAAATCCTGGGTTTTTGGATCTATAAGATAGATCTAATTGGATGTTAGGATACTCACTAGTTGTAGTGAGATGGTATCAATCGATCCTAGGGAGAATCACTGGAAAGTTTCCAGGGTGATAAGGACGACTGAATGTCAGTCGCAGGCATCGTCTTTACCCTCGGTGGAGGGACGGTATGTTGGAAGAGTTCCAAGCTAGATACCGTGACATACTAGACGATTAAAGGCAAGATACATTGTTACCAAGGATGCTACCAAAGAGGCAGTCTGGATATATAAGTTCATGAGATGAACTTCGTTCCTACCATTGTGTGACAATGGAGTTGTGGCTTTAGCCAAGGAACTACCGTCCTATCAGAAATCCAGATATAATTCTTAGGCAGTATCACCTGATCATGGAGATGGTTGATCTCGAGGGAGATCGAAGTTAGGAGAGTAGACACAGAGGACAACAGCGCGGATCCATTCACAAAGGCCTTTTTCCCAGTAGAGATTTTTATGGGATGGTTGAGTATGAGATACTTCAACCACAGCTAATTGTTGGGTATGTGATACCACAACAGATGGCCCTAGTGCAAGTGGGAGATTGTTAGTTATATGTATGCCCTAGAAGCCATTACTGTACATACGATGTATATTGTAGTGGATGCTAGGACATATATAGAGAGGACTTTCTTGCTCGACATGATAGTATGCTGTCTGGTTGTACTTTATCTTAACATGTACACTGATTGTCTCTATGTTACATGTTGATAAAGCCCTTAGGATATGTACTCGACTACTGGGACTATGATGAGATCATACTAGTGGGGCGACAGTAGTCGATGAGTACATCCTATAACTGTTCCTAGTCGAGATGTATCGAGACAGGGCATCGATGCACCAAAGTAGACTAGCGTATACGCATCTTGACCCATATGATGGGCGATGGATGATCCTATATTCATCGGTGTTTGACATCAAGGATGGTGTATGGGTGCTCAGTGGAGACTGGGTACACTGGACGGACTCGCCGAGAACTCCCAGATGGTATTATACCTCACGTCAGATGGCAGTTCTCCGGTGACACTGGTACAGAGTAGTCTGTTGACCCGAGATCGTCATAGAGTCTTGTGTGATTCCCACTGTGCTTTGATTTCCATCATACCACGTCCAAGAGGGCGTGCAAAAAGGTGGCTTTTGGGTACAGTCCCGAATCACATGGAGGCAATGTGCGATAGGAGGGGATTCGTCTCTCCCGGTATTGGGAGTTGATGTTTGTGCTGTGTTCGATTGGCTATAACCGGAAATCCCTGGCCAGGGTTGCTGAGATTTACTGGTAAGTGTTATCAGTAGTTTCAAGAACTGTTATAGACCTCATATCGACACGACTTATTAAGCTACTGGGGTCTGACGTTTACCACCCCTAGGCGAGATATGCGACATATCAGACGACGAGACCGGACTGTACGGGAGTGTTACTGATTGGATTCACAGGAGAATGAACAGGCTTGCTTGTTGATCTTCTGAGCGCTCAATACCTGGGTAGCTGTTACATTTAGCTGACCGCTTGCAGCTTGTGGGTGTTTGATATGATCATCACCTACTGCCGGCGTATTGACGATTCTTTAGAGTCCTACACAGAGGTTTCTTGGCTCAGGAGAAACGGAGTAGGAGCACATATGTGATATGTACGGGACCGAGGATAATACGGTATGAGATACCGTATTCTATTCTCACGATATTTGATATCAACCGGGTCATCGGATCAAGTGTTGATTCGATGAATCGGTACGGATAAATATTAGTCGGTTATATGCGATATAGCCGGATTGTCGGATCGAGTGTTGATTCGATAATTTAATGTATAATAATATATATGATATATTAAATTACATATTCTAATATTTTCTCACTAAAAGATTCTTTTTCTCACTCGGGTAATACATTGATATATATGCGATATATGTTAATTGTATTATTTTATTTTGTTACGATAAATATTATATATGTGATATGTAATATTGTAACATGATATGATAACTAATGCATCATGTTTAGTGGAGTTTAAACATGATTAGGGTTTGGATTAGGGTTAACACTTCTAGTTGATTCTAGAAGCTTTTCTTTTGTCATGATAAAGATATTTGTGTAGATTTTTATCTATGACTCATACTTAACCCAACCCAAACCCTAGCCCTTGGTTAATTCTCTACAATGGTTTAGTCAACCATGGTTGCATTATTCATCATATTATTCTTTTCATTATTCATCACAAAAGGAATTCTATCATTATTCTTCATCTTCTTCCTTCTTCTTTCTTCATGGAAAAAGCTTACTAGCTTTTCTCCAAGTGATGAATAAATGTGAGAAAAAGATAAATAAAGAGAGCAAAAATCCTACTTCATCATCCTCATCTTCCCTTGCCCTTTAGATGAGAGTGTTCACACAATTTTAGTGAGGGTTAGCTTGTGTTAATGAAACTTCAAGGTGGATCATCTTTGTATCGAAGATCGGAAGCAAGACTGCATCTTTCTCTTCGTGGAACCTCTCGAGAGTCCGGAACCCGATGATCGCAGCGAAGGGACCTCAACACGGAGCTTAAGAAGTGAAGGACTGGATCTACAAAGGTTGTAATCCCTCTCACTTAGTGTTAAACTGTTTAACATACTTGTTTTCGCCTAAACCCTAGTTTAAAGATCCGGTTTTGGGTTGTTCGGCACGGCTAAATTTTTAATCGGGTATGGTCGATGCCTCGTAGACCCTTGTGCGCATGCATAGCAACCTTACATATATATATATATATATATATATATATATATATATATATATATATATATATATGTATGGAGTTAAACTCCTATGATGTTTTGAAGCTGATGAAGGGGGTTCTTCTTCTTCCTCCTTTGTTAGCTGGATCTTGAAGATCAAGAGACGTGAGATCTAAAAATTTCTTCTTTTGAGATCTAATGACAGATCCAAGCTCCCCTTGGTGGGTTTTATGGTGAAAAACTATTTAGTTTTGGAAAAGGAAGAGTAAAACTCTTGATTTAATTCAAACAAAGAAAAAGGTTTGAAACCTTCAGAAAATGGAAAGATGTACAAACCCTAGGTTTTTGAGAGAATGGAAAAAGTGTTTCTTTATTCATCATCATGTTGCCTTTTATAGGCTTACATATTTACATATAGCCCTTTGGGCTTTACAAAAATGGCATTTTAGCCATCCCATGGTTCATGTGCCATTTCATTTTTGCACATAAGCCATGGGCTTACAAAATATAGGCTTTATGCCCATTTTGTTTACATTCATGCATAAACAATTACATAAAAATTATTTATTACATGATTTTGTTGTTGGCATGGGGAGGCTGTCTGCGGGCTCGACTTGGGCATGGGCCCGCTTGACCTGGGCTTGGGCCTACCTAGCTTGGGGGTTGACCTTGACTTTGACTCGGTCAACCGGGGTGTAAATTTTTACCCCAACACTAACCTTTTATTTGAAAATTTGATTCTACAACATCTTTTAGGTTTCTTTTCTTTCATTAATCACATTAATGAAGTCCCATCATTTAAGTCACCTAAACATCACAGATAAATACGACGTACACTTATGCCATCCGTATTCGCCTCAATGTCCCCTCGTGCATTTTTAGGTTAGGTAACTAACGGCAGAGCAGGGCAGGGCTAGCGCGGGTGTAAAATATAAGTAACGCCTATATAATATATCATATATACTATATACAGTATTTATCACAGAACATCAAATGATCACATCACAGATATCGCAGCAGAAGAAACATATAAAACATTAGATATACAAGGACGTCCGTGTTTTATTTTGAGTCTCTATAAAACACGGATTCCACGGTCGCGATGAATAGCCAAACCTACACCCCTAGACCCCTACGAGAGCGGCAAGCAACCCTACCAATTCTAGAGTTAGGAGACCCGGACTCGACTCCTCGAGTTGGTCTCCCACTAGACCCTAGAACCCGGTTACTTATGCTCTCCTCCTTGGGTCTATCCTAGTGCGGAAAAGTAAATAATATACAAAATATGACATCAACCTCGACCCGGAAGTGCCCCAATAAAAGAATATTACATACAATTAAATTTTACATGAATGAAAATAAAAACTCTCATCTCATATAAAAAAACCCCGGCTATTCAGAACGCGACGATCCAATATAACATATCCAGCAACACATAACATCACATGTCATCAACGTAAGTAAATATGCGCATCCCAATTGTCGTTGACATATAGCAACGAAACCGGCGATATCACATATTACACTTACGGTCGCAGAAAAGAAAGTGTAAAACTACAACATTTAGAATCCACAATCTCTTTAGACATCGTAAATCCGAAATATCACATATTTCGCATTTCATGGCTAACTGTATGAATTCCACATATTGTATCACATTCCAGATAAATAGACAGTATTAAACTTTCCGATCGAATAATCAAATACTCAAGATTTCCATAATAGCTCAACACTTGAGCGGAGTTTAAAGATTCCAGAATACATCACAGTAGCAACGGTCCAGCCGTAAAAGGGTCAAGACAACGCCTCACATGTGGCACGCCGTACTGCCCCAAACCCTAAGGTTCAAAGGGCAGTTCAAGACGGTCACATAATCGAGTTAAGATTTGTTGTCTTCTAGAGGGTCCATCGCATCACATGCACGTTTTTCCGAAAGATTTAAACCCGAGAAAAATTCAACACTTGAATGTTTTTCGTGCCCCGAAAAAATTGAGTTAATGATATCCGTTCGAACATTTTAATACTTTCTAAATTATCCGGAATAACATAAAAAATTAAATTCTCCGATCGAATCATACGATTTCAAAATAAACCCCAAAAATATTCAACACTGGAGTCAGAATACAAAATACCCAGAAAGATACACTCACAGAAATAAACATTACTGCAAAAAATCCAAAGCCCATATCTACAGTACTGTCTCGGATCCGCGGCCCAAGAGAGGTTTGGCCGCGGTTCCGTGGTGGGCTTTACTGCTCATTGGCTCGTTTTCTATTTTAATGTTTATATTTATCTGCTGATTGTTTTAGGTATTTTTAATTCAGAAAAAACCCAGTTTTTAAAAATTGTCCAGAGAGTGGTATAATCTGACGTGTTCGGGTTCGTTCGGAGTTTTAACTTCGTTAACAGATCGCCTAATGCTCTAGCTAGGCTCTGATACCACTGTAGGGTTACTAGACACACTAACGAGGCTCTACAAGGCATCGACCATGCGAAAATTAAATTTTTATGTGCCGAATAACACTAAACAAGATCATTAACTAGAGTTTAGGCGAATGATTTAGCAAGTAGACAACTTTACACTAAAGGGAACGCGATATATAACCTTTGTAGATCGGTCCTTCACTTCTAAAGCTTCTTGATGAAGTCCCTTCGATGCGATCAAGGATCTCCCGGGCTCTTGCAGTAACGTTTTCAAAATAACAAAATATGATTTTTGGGAAATTTTATAATTTAATATTATTTTAATGAAAATTTAATATTCTGGTATAATTAAATACAAATAAATGGGGAAAAATTTTGGAAAATTCTAAAATAAGGTATTTTATGAAATTATGCCATTTTAAAGTTTTTAAGATTAGTTATATGCTAATTTAGTGCGAATCGCGATTAAAAATCGCTAATTGGATTTTTAGCATTTTTGTGCAAAAATGTGCACATATCATTTTCCACACTTGTTACACTTGTGTTACATTTCTTTTTCCATGGTTCTTTTGGGTTCACTATTGGAGTGAGAAGGAAAAGAAAAGAAAAGGGAAAAAGTAAGTATGATGATGAGAGAGAGAGATTAGGTCAACCCTCACTTTTTGAACCATACTCCCATCATTTTCCCCTTCTCATTCTCTCTCCTCTCCCTCTCTTGAGCTGCTGCCCTCTCTCTCCCTCTCTCTCCCTCTTCATGAAACCCTAGATCCACCATGAAAACAAAGCCAAAACCCCATTCCAACTTCACAAAACTTACTCCCAAGCTCTCTAGCTACACATAGAACCTAGCAAGATTGGATTTGGAGGACTTTGAGCAACTCAAGAATTTTCTTGAGTTGCCAAAGGAGGTAATTTCTGCACCTATTAGAGTAGTATCTCATTTCTTGTGCATCAATTCTAGTTTCATATCGATATTGTGTTGTTTGTGGACTTTAGAGATTTCTAGTTAGGGTTTAGGGTAAAACTAAAATCAAAGATGGAATTGAGGATTGTGGTGACCTTAGAATCCCTTGTGTGATGCTAATTTGGACCCAAACCTGAACTTGAAACCAGAATACGGAATTATGGAATCGATATCGGGGAAAACTGTAAATCTGGAAGTGTTTTGTGGAATCTGCTATCACCCTGAGACCCCAAAAATAAAACCGAGTTGACGGTGAGATGTGCAGGCACCATAGAACCACCCCACCAAACCCTAGCCCCCAACTCAAAAGTGAGGCCGCTAATTATTTCCTTCTGGCCGCAAATTGCGGCCAGAGCAGGAGGAAACCGTCTCGATTTTGGTGCATGGCCCTATTTCCTCTATTCTTGACCCTGGGTATGTCTAGTTTTAACTGATTCCATCTAGGGTAAAATCTGGGTTGATTTTCCTATGTTGGTGCATGGTTTACGACTTGTTTTAGTATGGATTTTGGTATTTGGTGATTCATTCCTGTCGGGTGGCGTTTGGACGTCAACGACAAGTGGATATTGATCGTGTTTACATGCGAGTCGATAGGTTTTTACCTATGCGGGTAGCGTGTGCTATTTTGGTTTCCGATGTGATTTTCATGTGCTTTAGCGTTGTGATATACTTGTAGGTACCCTACGAGATGTTGAGGCAAAGAAGATGAAGATGGCGACATCGGCACCGATACATGAGAAGCAAGGTGAGTAGATTATATCTACGGGGAGTAGTCGGGTGGATGGCGTATAGCACCCCCGCAGTCCGTGGTGATGTATACGAATACGTATACACACATTTATTTATTATGTGTTGTTTAGGATTATTGATGGTAATAATGGATTATTGGTGATAAGGATGTATTGGTTGAGTATAGTGCGAAACCCTAGAGTAGTGGTTGCACCCACACTCACACATACACACATACTTGCATACATTCTTTCATATATCTGTGCGCATATGATGGTGTGTATATCTACACATGGGTATGGGACTATGTGTTTATATACGGGTTTTGAGGATGATACGTGGGATTGAGATGAGTCGATGAGATTCGATTGAGGCCGTGAGATTTGGAGACATGACAGAGTTCGTATTGGAGATGTGATATGATGGTAGTGATGCCTGTCATGTGATGAGATAGTGTGATATCGACTCAGATTTAGGTGGTTTCCATACCCCTCTCTTTTGACTTGACTGTGGGTTCGTAGTTCGCATAGTAGGCGTTAGACTAGACCCGAGTCATACCTATTTCAAAACTAACGAATCAGGGATATTTTAAAGATAGGCAAAAGGGTTTATACGGATATTTTCAAAAGGCGCATCTTTTCTTAAAACACCGTAGCCCTTATTTTACCAAAAGCCCTGATTCGTCTTATTTCAAAAGGCAAGGTTGCATGATATATCTATTGAGGCAGGTTCTTTACTGTTGCATGATTACTCGATTCCGCACATTCATGCTGTTTGCATTGCATCGCTTGTATTGTTGATATATTTCAGTCATGCTGCTAGGACACCAGCACAATTATCGATGATGCGTATGTTCCACGTACACTTTCTTGCCGGCTCACACACTTCATCATCGATAATTGCCATGTCACTACACTGTAGTACTGTTGCATTCAGGATATGACCCTTGTATGACATATTGATATGCTTACCTTTCTGCTATATGTCGCATACATGCTGCTTTCTGATTATACGCATTGAGATATGCTGTTTCCATGATATTTATGGTTTTGGGAACCGTGGGTGTTTGAAAGAGGATGTGTAATTGTTTTAGAAACCCGGTTACCCTTGATATGATATTTCAGTGCGTCCACCATGTGTTTTCTCGGTGCTGAGAGCGACGTGTGAAACCCGATTCGAGGAGGCGGATGAGGCCGATTGCGGGTACATGGTGGACCCGGTATGGTTCCCCGGGGCAAGAAATGTTTTTCGTGGAGCAGACGATGAGCCTGGCAGGGTGGCGAGTACCTACCGGTGATTTTGTTGGACTTGGCGGTTATCCGGAGGATACTGACCGGAGTCGATAGATGGATATAGGCGTACTGCCGGGGCCGAGGGCCGATACCGCAGACAGAGCCTGTGGGCCGATCCGGACTGACAGAGCCCGATATATGAGGATTTACGTGCCGATGCTGGGCACAGTTTTCATGATGTTTTCGAGTGTCGATGCTGGGCACTCCGGTTCCATGATTTTGACGTGTCGCGAGGGACACATGTGGTTTATATCCTCATATTTCCATGCATATGCTGATGATATTTACATGCATGATGGTTATTGTCATTGGGTGACGAGTGGACGGGATCCACGTACATGCAGATTGATTTCATTGATTGTACCTCACATTTATGATATGCTATTACCTGAGGCACTGGCACGAGCACTTGGCATTACACTCATGTATAGAGATTACATTGCCAGTTTAGCATGTTTCAGACTTATTCATATTGAGGTTTATATTTATATCCGATCGTATTGACCTAGGATGGGTCATGCATTCGATCTCTGCTTGTAGATATTTTCTATTCACGAGTTGGCAACTCACCCCCGTTGTGCCACAGTCCTTGCAGGTTTTGCCGTACAGATTCCATAGCGGCATTTCTGGCACACTGCTTCCACATGGGTGACTTGCGTTGGTAGGTGGGTTCTTTGTATCAGAACCGCCATTGCTCCTGTATTATTCATTGTATCTAGTCCTTCCATCAACCAAAACTTGTATATTGTTTCAGACTTAGAAAACAGTGTTGTAATATTTCGACCTTAGAGTCGCGCTTGTACTATTACGGTTTTCTGGCTGTTTTGAGTTTCTTTGTGGGTTTTGATCCTCGCCCTTTGGCGTTGTATATTATTATTGCTTGCGTGGTTGTGACCGTCGATTGACGAAGAGCTAGCTCCCGCTTGGGGATGCCTTTTATCATTTCTTATATTATTCTTGTTGTATCCTGTTCGGGGCCAGTTTTTACATAGGAAACACTGCCGAAATTTTCAGGAAAGGTTACACATTTTAAAAATGCATATTCGGCTTAGTTATTTAAAAACTTGATTTTCGAAACGTGATTTCCTTACTTCTTAAAACCAGTTTTCCTTATTTACTCTTTAAATGGTTTTAGATTTCTGGGCTTTTGGCTTACTTGGATCAGATGGGGTCCTATAGACTTCATATGGTTCAAGGGCCAGTCACGTGCTCTTTCGGGTCGTGACACTTGCATGGCTTCACGACGCGAGGGATGCAACCTTGCTTGAAGTCTTCGAAGCCGAAGATGATCTACGTCGAGGGAATTCCGACTCAAGCTCCTACTTCACTAACTTGAGAATTAGTGAAGCAAACACCCTATACTAAAGGGCTAGTCTAGTAGAGGATGGAGAAATAGGAAATGGGTTCTCTTTAGAATATTGTTTCTCACAAGGATTCTCACTTTGGATCAAACCCTAGCTTGCTTTTCCCTTTTGTTCAATGAAGAAGATGATGAACAAAAGAAAATGGGGAGGATAAAGATTAAGTGAGAAGGCTAACCATGGTGAGTGAGTATCATATACTAACTCTTGTATAGCCATAACCATAGCTAACACTTATGGTTGAGTTAAGAAATATCTATGGTAAAAACAAACTCAAGTGGACTATGTCAATGCATCCACAAGCTTCCACAAGCTTCATGCATTGATCTAATCCTCCACTTAATTTTGTAATTACTAAAAATATAAAAACCCAATATAATATGTAGCATGGTGTAAGTCTCATACATCCAAGTCTAGTGTATCATCAACCATGATACAAAAGAAAACACTTTAATATATATATCACACACACACACATATATATATATATATATACAAGGGTTCACAAGTGAGAAAAACCCTAAAGTGAACAAGTGTTAGCAAATGTAAATTAGTATATCTAATATACAAATATACACTTAATTATTAAATCAACACTTGACTTAATAATCCGGTCATATCTCATATAACCGGCTAACATCCATCGTATCGACTTATCGAATCAACACTTGATTCGATAACCCGGTCATATCATATATGACCGACCGATACAAAAAGTCGCGAGAATAGAATACGGTATCACATACACGCATTTATTCTCGGTCTCGTACATATCACATACGTGCTCCTATTTCGTTTCGCCTAAGCCAGTAAAACCTCTGTGTAGGACTCTAAAGACCCGTCAATACGCCGGCAGTAGGTGATGATCACATCACGCACCCACAAGCCGTCAGCGGTACTAGCTGGATGTAACGGCTGCCGGGTATTGAGCGATCAGAAGATCAGCAAGGAAGCCCGCTCCAACTCCTGTAAAAGCCTGCCGGTAACACTTCCCGTACAGTCCGGTCTCCTCGTCTGATATGTCGCATATCAAGTCTAGGGGTGGTTAACGTCAGACCCCAATAACCGATAAGTCGTGCCGATTTGAGGCTCATAACGGGTCGAGAAACTACTGGTAACACTTACCAGTAAATCTCCGAATCAGCCCTGGCCAGGGACTTCCCTGTCACGGCCAATCGAGCACTGCGCAACATCAGCCCCCAATACCGGGAGAAACGAAACCCCTCCTATCGCTCATTGCCTCCATGTGACTCAGGACTGTACCCAAAAACCACCATTTTGCACGCTCTCATGGACGTGGTAAGGTGGAAATCAAAGCACAGTGGGAATCACACAAGACTCTATGACGATCTCAGGTCTACAGACTAACCTGCACAAGTGTCACAAGAGAATTGCCATCTGACGTGAGGTATAATACCATCTGGGAGTTCTCGGCGAATCCGTCCAGTGTACCCAGTCTCCACTGAGCACCCCTATACCATCTTTGATGTCATACACCAATGGATATGGGATCATCCATCGCCCATCTCATGGGTCGAGAAGCGTATACGCTAGTCTACTCTGGTATATCGATGCCCCGTCTCGATACACCCACGACTAGGGACCTTGAAGGATGTACTTATGGACTACCATGTCCCCACTAGTATGATCCGCATCATAGTCTAGGTAGTCAAGTACACATCCTAAGGGCTTTACCAACATGTAACAATAAGACAGTATAAAGAGACATGTATACATGTTAAAGTAAAGTGCAACCAGATAGCATACTATCATGACGAGAAAGAAAGTCCTCTCTATATATGTCCAAGCATCCAATATAATATACATCATCTGTACAATACTGGCCTCTAGGGCATACATACAACTAACAATATCGACACGACTTATCGGTTACTGGGGTTTGACGTATACCACCCCTGGACTTGATATGCGACATATCAGACGAACAGATCGGACTGTACGGGAGTGTTACTGATTGGATTCACAGGAGAACATACATGAAAGCTTGTTGATCTTCTGATCGCTCAATACCTGGGTGGCTTTTACGTTTAGCTGACCGCTTGCAGCTTGTGGGTGTTTGATATGATCATCACTTGCTACCGGTGTATTGACGATTCTTTGGAGTCCTACACAGAGTGTTAGTGTATATGCCCTAGAGGCCATTACTGTATCATACTAGTTTGTATATTACTTGATGGAAGCTTGAGATATTCACAGTTGTATATACAATCTTGCTCGAAATGGTAGTATGCTACTTGGTTTGTCTCTACTTTAATATGTGCATGTGTTTCTTTTAGCATATTGCTGATATACATATTAGTAGAGCCCTTAGGATCTTCGCTTGATTACCAGTGTTGTGATGGCGCTCACACTCGTGGGAGCTGGGTGATCTATAAGCATATCCTTATACAGGTCCCTAGTCGTTGGACAATCGAGACAGGGCATCGATACTCCGGAGTAGACTAGCGTATGCGCTTCTCATCCCAGTGTGGGAGACGGTCTGTCCCACAGCCGTCAGTACGTCGTACTTGAGATAGTATGCGGGTGCTCGTTAGGTTACGAGTACACTGGACATGACTCGTAGGGAACTGTTGGTTGGTATTATACCTATCGTCAGTTAACAGTTCCCAGGTGACATGAGTACAG
This sequence comes from Agapanthus africanus, assembly GCA_030015575.1. NCBI lineage: Eukaryota > Viridiplantae > Streptophyta > Magnoliopsida > Asparagales > Amaryllidaceae > Agapanthus > Agapanthus africanus. Next base: position 309,920,510 of record JASDDO010000008.1, on the reverse strand, counting down.
CTTAGTCCGCTGACTTGACACTGTCACTTCGCCTCGAGTGTGTTCCTACTGCACTTTGATTACTACCCTACCACGGCTCAAAGGAGTCGTGCAAACAGGTAGTTTTTGGGTGCAGTCCCGAAGCACTTGGAGGCAGTGACGGTTAGACAGGATTCGTCTCTCCCGGTATTGGGGGTTGACATCGCGCTGTGTCCAGGAGAGCCATTACACGAGTAGTCCCTGGCCAGGGCAAGCGAGATATACTGGTAGGTTTCCAGTGTTATCTCAAGGTGTTCTGGGCTTCACTCCGATACGACTTGTACCGCTATTAGGGGACTAACGTTCACCGCCCCCCTAGGCCCGCCATACGATGTATCAGATGAACAGACCGGACTGTACGGAGACTGTCACATACAGGCTCAGTATGAGTTCAGATGGGGTTCACCTCGTCAGTCTTCTTATCGACATCTACCTGGGGACCGTTACGTACAGCTAGTGCCGCTTGCGGTCTGTGGTTAAACCCACTGCCAGCGTAGTGTCGAGTCTTTAGAGTCCCACACAGAGAGCTATTTGCCTTTAGGCAAAATGAGTAGAGGTCGCATGGTTTTGCGACAGGGTTCGTTCACATCCGCGCACTTGTGCACGTTTGCTGTCCGGACAGCTTATACTAGCGGGCTTTGGTTTAAGCCGGATCCTAGTATATGATTTGGAATTGGTTTTTCTCATTGTATTCGTGTTCCTCGGATCACGAATACGGGTGCGTATGCACAGTTGCTTGCGACAGAGGGAGAGGACTTTGATTAGGGTTATTGACTATTGTCATTTTATTAACCCTAATGCTTATGTGTGTATTATGGTTAATTGATATTAGTTTTATAATTGTGCATGGTTATGGTTGTTGACCATTTGACCTTCTTGACTTGTTGACCTTGGTTGACACTTTGACCATCATCATTTCATTTGGAAGATGCTTTTTGATCCTTGCAATCTGCATTAAAAATGAAATGATAATGGTCATGTATTTATTAAGCCATGACAATTATCTCACTAATTATCTAATTACAATAATTCACATATATGAGAGAATGCTTCATATTATTCTCTCATTCTATTATTCACATTCTCTCTCTTGTTCTTCCTCTCCCTCAAGCTCTCCCCTCTCATGTGTTGAGAAACACTTGAGCTTGAGAAAAACCCCTTCTTGATAATCTCTACTCTCATCTAGGGTTCAAGGATTAGCACTTCTTGCACCCTAGTTACTTCTAGCTTGGAGTTGAAGCCAAAGGTTGAGGCTTTCAGGTGGATCTTTCTTTGACGGGAGAAGACGACAAAGGTGACCTCCTTCCACTACTCCAAGGAGCAAGGAGAGAAGGACATAAAGCCCAAGGTATAACCTTTCTAGCACTTAGCTAGTTTCTAGTTAGCTTTAGCTTGTTTTTGTTTAGCAAAGATCCTTCTTTGTCTACTCTATGTTGCCTAAGTTGATAAAAATTCGATTTTTATTCCGTTTTCCGCCTCCCCGCAAGCACCGGGGTGGGAAACGTGGACTTACAGTGGTATCAGAGCCTAACTAAACATAAACTAGCTAAGTAGGAAAGTGTATCGAAGTTCGAATCGGAAAAATCGAAAAACCGAGTTTTCAAAACCCTAAGTTTCTGTTAAATTTTTTTTCTGTTCAAAACAAAATAAATCGTACTCCAAAAATCATCTCAGGGTTTTGTGAAGAAAGCCACCAAACCCGGTCTAGTGAATCGACCAAAGGACCGCGGTTCCGCGGCAATAGCAAGCTATTGCCGCGCAACCGCGGCCGAGTTGGCTCGGTTCTGGGTCGAGTTTGGTGCAGTGTTTTTCTGGCTTGGTTTTAGGATTTTTAAGATGGTTTATATGTGCCCAGATTTTCCAGAATAGAAATTTGTTTTTGGGGGCCTATAAATCTGTATTTTTTTTCGAACTTCAATACACTTTGACTAAAAGGTTATATCTGTGATGTTTATATGTATTGAACGTCGGCTAATCTCTATATGTCGATTAGTCGGGGTTATACATATCTGTGATCTGTGTTTGATGATGGTATGTGTATATGAATATGTTGGACTGTCGCGGGTGAATAGCCGGGGTGGATGTGAGATGAGTGTTGCTTTTTCTTTCATTCATTGTAAATATGTAAATTGATGTAATATTATTATTTGTTTGGCCGCACAACCGGGTCGGGGTTGTAGCCGTCATTGTATAATTCCTTTTACTGTTTTTGCTCCTAGGATAGACCCATGGAGGGGGTGCACAAACTACCGAGTTTCCCGAAGTGCCGAGTGGCCTACTCACGGTGTTGAGGGAGGTTGCTTCGCTTCGAGTACTTGGCGGGTAGTTTGCCGCACCCGTAGGGGTCTTGGATGGGGTATTTGGCTATTCACCGCGACCGTGTAATCCGCTTTTCGTTGCAGGCTCGAACGGATTGCGGATTCCTAGTATATCCAATGTATTCATCTGTGATCTGTAATGTCTATCATTGCTATATATTTATATATGATAACTATTTAGGCGTTGCTTATGTTTTACAGCCGCGCTAGCCCAGCCCCCGCTCTGTCGTTAGTTAAGTAACCTAACGGGTGATGACGGGGCCCCGTGGCGAATGCGAATGGCATAAGCGTACGTCATATTTTGGTTGTTTTCTGCAATGGTAGGATTAAATGATGAGACACATTAAAAGAACTAATGCAAGAAAATAAACCAAGTATAAGTCGATTGGAACACTTTGAAAACCACTCGGTTCTTTTCAAAACTAAACTTTTAAACGCGGAGCATGAACCACTCTTTTTAAAAGCTATCTCGTTACATCGATTAGATCAAGTTCACTACGTTCACGGTTTCGCCAAAACCATTCGTAGCCCTCCGTCATTCCACATGAATGGTCAAAAAGTATTCAAGCTATGTAGTTTGGCCAAAGTCAAGGCATAGTGATTGGTAGCTATTGGGTATTCATGTGCAGCATAGATAGATGCGTTGGTTTGGGACGATCGTGCTGCCATTTTGGCCAAAGTCAAGGGTAGGTACGGGTGGGTCCAAATTAACCAGGAGAATGACGGGTAGAACTTGACATGTGACTTATGATATTTTGGCCAAAGTCAAGGTCATAAGAGCATGGGGCAAAAATCCACATCGGGAGTTTCATAAGTACTGAAACTTGCTAGCGCTGCATACCATTTGGAGTGTGATAATTCTGGTAGGATTCCCTCGGTCTTATCACGCGATGATATTTGGATCCCGATCCTACTATGAGTATATGCTACTCCTCGGGAAAACTCTCACTTAACGATCAATGCTATAAACCTAGTAGGTGTATAGAAAGGTGTTAGCGGGGCTACGCCCACAGGGAAAAGAGGTCACTTAATTAAGGAACTTCGCGAAAGCGTTGGAAAACCTCCCTCGAAGTACCGACACTGGCCTGGCTGAACGGTTAAGCAAGAATTGTACGGTGGGATTGATCCTGACTAATCCTTTCTTTACGGTTTGAGAAGGGATTCGAGAGACAGTGGGAGCCATCCAGTTTAGACAAATTAAAAACCACTCTAAACATGCAAGAGCATCATGCTAAAGTGTTTCTTTTCTCTCTCCTAATTGCAGCGACCATTCAACATGACCGGACTTAAGTTATTAATAGATAAAAACATATTGACAGGGCCAAACTACTAAGATTGGCTCAGAAATGTCAAGATGGCAATCACTTACGACAAGTTGGGGTATGTCCTTACCACCAAAGCTCCCCCTGTCCCAGGTCCCAAAACCAGTGTCGTAGATAGGGAAATCTACAAGACCTAGGAAATAGATTGCGTGAAGGCCAAATGCCTCGTACTAGCCTCGATGGACAACGAACATCAGAGGAGGCACGAGAATATGGACCTAGAGTCCATATTTCTTCATACAAAAGAACTGTATGGAGAGCAGTCTCGTATCGCAAGATACAAAGTGTCGAAGAAGTTGTTTTCGGCAAGGTTGGCCGTCGAATCATCGGTAGCGGAACACGTGCTTAAGATGATTGGCGACATTGAGGAGCTCGCGGACCTTGGGACCACATTGGAGAATGAACTCTATACTGATTTGATTCTCCAGTCCCTTCCTTCCACTTACGCCCAGTTTATTCTTAACTTCAACATGCAAGGAAAGGAGGTTGAACTTTCCGAACTTCTGAACATGTTGAGGAGTGCTCAGGGCACCCTACAGAAAGGTAGGGAGACATCCACTTTGTTTGTAGGAGGATCTTCCTCTTCTAGATCCAGGGCGAAAGCCAAGGGTAAGAAGAAGAAAGCCCCCGCCAAACCAAGAGGCGGTGTCGGTAAAGTGGATACGAAGGGAAAAGAAAAAGCAACAAAGATAGAGGGAAAGCTGGTGGGGAAGGAAGAATGCTTCTATTGTCATAAAAGTGGTCACTGGAAACAGGATTGCAAGGCTTGGAAGGCCAGAACACAGGATTTGAAGCGAGTTGCAGCTTCAGCTTCAGGTGTGTATGTTATTGAAAACTGTCTATCAATAAACTCTACATCCTGGGTATTGGATACCGGATCAGGATCTCATATCTGTAATTCTTTGCAGGCGTTGAGAAAGCGTAGAGTTTTGAAGGCAGGTGACATGACCCTCAGAGTTGCAAACGGTGCTAGCATGGATGCTGAGGCCGTGGGGGACTATCACCTGGGATTGTCGGATGGACATTTTTTGGTTTTGCGTAGTTGTTATTATGTACCAAATGCAACCTGTAATATCATTTTTGTATCTTTATTATCTAAATAAAGTTATGAATTTGCATTTGTAAGTAATGTAGTGAACATTCACCTTAATCAAGCTTTGATTGGGTCAGGTACATTGAACAACGGTATATATGTATTAAACCAACCACAGATTTTCAATGTACAGAATACACACAAAAGAAAGTCTCCAGAAATCAATAAAACTTTCTTATGGCATTGTAGACTGGGTCACATCAATGAGAGAAGGTTGACTAAGTTACACACAGAAGGATATTTGGATCCGTTCGAATATCAATCATATGTAACTTGTCAATCCTGTCTCAAAGGAAAGATGACAAAGACTCCGTTCACTGGACACGGTGTAAGAGCGAGCAAGCTCTTGGGACTCGTACACAGCGACGTGTGCGGTCCAATGTCTACACATGCACGAAGCGGTTATTCTTACTTCATTACTTTTACGGATGACTTTTCAAGGTACGGTTATCTCTTCTTAATGAAACATAAATCCGAGGCTTTTGAAAAATTCCAGGAATATAAGAATAAAGTAGAAAAACAAACAGGCAAAAGTATCAAGGCACTAAGATCTGATCGAGGTGGTGAATACTTGAGTGTCGAGTTCCTGGGTTACTTAAAAGAGAATGGAATTCTCTCTCAGCTTACTCCTCCATACACTCCGCAACATAACGGTGTATCGGAGAGACGGAACCGAACCCTATTGGATATGGTACGGTCCATGATGTGTAACGCTGAGTTGCCGCGATCGTTCTGGGGATATGCGCTAGAATCAGCTGCATACCTTTTGAACCGAGTTCCAACTAAGACTGTGCCTACTACACCATATCAGATGTGGTGTGGGAAGAGACCCTATCTTAATCACATTAAGACATGGGGATGTCCAGCTTTTGTAAAAAAGCAGCATGCGGACAAGCTCGAGGCACGCTCAGTACAGTGCAAGTTTGTGGGACATCCAAAGAACTCCAAGGGATATTGCTTCTATTGCGAAGAGGAACAAAAGGTTTTTGTTTCTCGCCATGCCCACTTTCTAGAACACCAGTTCATAGAAAAAGAATTAAGTGGGAGCGCAATAGAACTGGAAGAAATTCCAGAACCACGAGCTATTACTGAAAGCTTAGTTGAACCAAAGGGTTCGAAAGATCATGACATTCCCACGCCACTCCGCAGGAGTAGTAGGTAGTCTCATCCGCCCGAGAGATACTACGGTTTTCTCATTGACGGGGATAGAGAGGATTGCATCATAGATTGTGATGAGCCTACTAGCTTCCAGCAAGCCATTCAGAGCGTCGACTCGGTAAAATGGCTGGAAGCAATGAGGACCGAAATGGAGTCCATGTACACCAACAAAGTATGGACGTTGGACATTGCTCCAGATGGGGTAAAACCCGTAGGATGCAAGTGGATCTTCAAAAGGAAGATTGGTGTAGATGGACAGGTTGAGACCTATAAAGCTAGACTGGTTGCAAAGGGTTTTCGTCAAAGACCTGGTTTGGACTATGACGAAACCTTTTCTCTAGTAGTTATGCTGAAATCCATTCGGATCCTTCTTGCCATTACTGCCTTCCACGATTATGATATTTGGTAGATGGACGTAAAGACAGCTTTTCTAAATGGACATTTAGAGGAGTGTGTCTATATGGACCAGCCAGAGGGTTTCATTCAGAGTGGGAGCAGCGGAAAGGTGTGCAAGTTGCTTAAGTCCATTTTTGGACTACAGCAGGCATCGCGGAGTTGGAACATCTGTTTTGATGAGACGGTCAAGGAATTTGGCTTTATCAAAAATCCAGATGAACCATGCATCTATTGTAGATTTGTATCGAGAACTGTAGTATTCCTCGTTTTATACGTGGATGACATTCTCTAAATAGGAAATGACATTCCTATGCTACAATCTGTCAAGGGGTTCTTGTCACACAGGTTCTCCATGAAAGACCTGGGTGATGCCTCATACATTCTGGGTATCCGGATCTACCGTGACAGATCCAAGAGGATATTAGGACTTTCGCAGTCCAGGTACATCGACGCCATACTGAAGAGATTCAGTATGGAAGATTCCAAGCGCGGTAATCTACCGGCTTGTCACGGGATCACCCTCTCCAAAGAGATGTCTCCCAAGACTGATTTGGAGAGGGATCGCATGTCTATTATACCCTACGCTTCTGCGGTAGGCTCTATAAAGTATGCGATGTTGTGTACCAGACCGGATGTGGCTTATGCACTAAGTGTAGTAAGTAGGTATCAGTCAAACCCTGGGGAGAAACATTGGATAGCAGTAAAGAACATTCTCAAGTACCTGAGAAGGACTAAGGAGATGTTCTTGGTGTATGGCGGAAAAGACCTCCAGATTGAGGCCTTTGCTGACTCCAGCTTCCAGAGTGACAAGGATGATTCCAAGTCCATGTCGGGTTTTGTTTTTACCCTCAATGGAGGGGCGGTGTGTTGGAAGAGCTCCAAACAGGAAACCGTTGCTGACTCGACTATGGAAGCGGAATACATCGCTGCATCTGATGCCGCAAAAGAAGCTGTCTGGATGAGGAAGTTCTTGAGAGAACTTCAGGTGGTTCCGTCCATTGTTGACCCAATACCTCTGTATTGCGACAACAACGGGGCTATAGCTTTAGCGAAGGAACCCAGGTCCTATCAGAAATCCAGACACATCTTAAGGCGGTATCACCTGATCAGGGAGATCGTGGATCGCCAGGAGATCGAGGTTCGGAGGGTTGCTTCAGAAGATAACACAGCAAATCCATTCACCAAGGCCTTGCCCCAGACTCAGTTCGAGCGGCTGATCGAGATGATAGGTCTTCTATACGCCAGTACATGGCCTTAGTGCAAGTGGGAGATTGTTAGTGTATATGCCCTAGAGGCCATTACTGTATCATACTAGTTTGTATATTACTTGATGGAAGCTTGGGATATTCACAGTTGTATATACAATCTAGCTCGAAATGGTAGTATGCTACTTGGTTTGTCTCTGCTTTAATATGTGCATGTGTTTCTTTTAGCATATTGCTGATATACATATTAGTATAGCCCTTAGGATCTTTGCTTGATTACCAGCGTTGTGATGGCGCTCACACTCATGGGAGCTGGGTGATCTATAAGCACATCCTTATACTGGTCCCTAGTCGTTGGACTATCGAGACAGGGCATCGATACTCCGGAGTAGACTAGCGTATGCGCTTCTCATCCCAGTGTGGGAGACGGTCTGTCCCACAGCCGTCAGTACGTCGTACTTGAGATAGTATGCGGGTGCTCGTTAGGTTACGAGTACACTGGACATGACTCGTAGGGAACTGTTGGTTGGTATTATACCTATCGTCAGTTAACAGTTCCCAGGTGACATGACTACAGCTTAGTCCGCTGACTTGACACTGTCACTTCGCCTCGAGTGTGTTCCCACTGCACTATGATTACTATCCTACCACGGCTCAAAGGAGTCGTGCAAACAGGTAGTTTTTGGGTGCAGTCCCGAAGCACTTGGAGGCAGTGACGGTTAGACAGGATTCGTCTCTCCCGGTATTGGGGGTTGACATCGCGCTGTGTCCAGGAGAGCCATTACACGAGTAGTCCCTGGCCAGGGCAAGCGAGATATACTGGTAGGTTTCCAGTGTTATCTCAGGGTGTTCTGGGCTTCACTCCGACATGACTTGTACCGCTATTAGGGGACTGACGTTCACCGCCCCCCTAGGCCCGCCATGCGATGTATCAGACGAACAGACCGGACTGTACGGAGACTGTAACATACAGGCTCAGTCGGAGTTCAGATTGGGTTCACCTCGTCAGTCTTCTTATCGACATCTACCTGGGGACCGTTACGTACAGCTAGTGCCGCTTGCGGTCTGTGGTTAAACCCACTGCCAGCGTAGTGTCGAGTCTTTAGAGTCCCACACAGAGAGCTATTCGCCTTTAGGCAAAATGAGTAGAGGTCGCATGGTTTTGCGACAGGGTTCGTTCACATCCGCGCACTTGTGCACATTTGCTGTCCGGACAGCTTATACTAGCGGGCTTTGGTTTAAGCCGAATCCTAGTATATGATTTGGGATTGGTTTTTCTCATTGTATTCGTGTTCCTCGGATCACGAATACGGGTGCGTATGCACAATTGCTTGAGACAGAGGGAGAGGACTTTGATTAGGGTTAATGACTATTGTCATTTTATTAACCCTAATGCTTATGTGTGTATTATGGTTATTTGATATTAGTTTTATAATTGTGCATGGTTATGATTGTTGACCATTTGACCTTCTTGACTTGTTGACCTTGGTTGACACTTTGACCATCATCATTTCATTTGGAAGATGCTTTTTGATCCTTGCAATTTGCATTAAAAATGAAATGATAATGGTCATGTCTTGATTAAGCCATGACAATTATCTCACTAATTTTCTAATTACAATAATTCACATATATGAGAGAATGCTTCATATTATTCTCTCATTCTATTATTCACATTCTCTCTCTTGTTCTTCCTCTCCCTCAAGCTCTCCCCTCTCATGTGTTGAGAAACACTTGAGCTTGAGAAAAACCCCTTCTTGATAATCTCTACTCTCATCTAGGGTTCAAGGATTATCACTTCTTGCACCCTAGTTATTTCTAGCTTGGAGTTGAAGCCAAAGGTTGAGGCTTTCGGGTGGATCTTTCTTTGACGGGAGAAGACGATAAAGGTGACCTCCTTCCACTACTCCAAGGAGCAAGGAGAGAAGGATATAAAGCCCAAGGTATAACCTTTCTAGCACTTAGCTCGTTTCTAGTTAGCTTTAGCTTATTTTTGTTTAGCAAAGATCCTTCTTTGTCTAGTCCATGTTGCCTAAGTTGATAAAAATTCGATTTTTATTCCGTTTTCCACCTCCCCGCAATCACCGGGGTGGGCAACGTGGACTTACACAGAGGTTTCTTGGCTAAGGCAAAACGGAGTAGTGGCACATATGTGATATGTGCAGGACCAAGGATAATGCGATATGAGATACCGTATTATATTCTCGCGATATTTAGATATGAACCGGGTCATCGGATCATGTGTTGATTCGATGAATCGGTACTTGATATATTAGTCGATTATATTCGATATAGCCGGATTGTCGGATCAAGTGTTGATTCGATGATTTAATGTATAATAATATATACAATATATTGTATTACATTATCTAATATTGGCTCGTTTTATTATTTCATTTTCTCACAGGATAATACATTGATATATATGCGATATATGTTAATTGTATTATTTTTCTTTTGTTGCAAATATATAATATATATGTGATATATATTATTGCAACATGATATGATTAATAATGGAACATGTTTAGTAGAGGTTAAGCAAGGTTAGGGTTTGATTAGGGTTAGCTCCTTCTTGCACCATCTAGAAGCTTTCCTTTTGTCAAGTGTAAGATATTATGGTTGATATTATCTTATGAATCATTTTTAACCTAACCAAACCCTAGCCCTAGTTTATTCTCTACAAAGGTTATCCTTGTCATCCTTGACCATGGTTCCATGATTAATCATATATTCATTTCTACTATTCATCACAAAAGGATAATCTCTCATTATTCATCATCTTCTTCTCTCTTGAGCTTTAAGAAAGCTTGCTAGATTTTCCTTTTGTGATGATTTCTTGTGAGAATATGATATAAAAAGAAAGCATAAATACTACTCCACCATTCTCATCTAATCTAGCCCATTAGATTAGGGTGTTCACCTCATTAAAGTGAGAGAGCTTGAGTTATAGCAACTTCGACGTAGATCATCGGAGAAACGGAACACTACAAGCTAGCATGGATCGTTCGAGTCGTGGAGCCTCTCTTGAGTCCGGGAGATCGTGGATCGTGGCGAAGGGACTTCTACTCGGAGCTTATGAAGCGAAGGAGCGGACTACAAAGGTTGTAATCCCTCACACTTAGTGGTAAAGATGTTTACTTGCATGTTAAACCCTAATAATCTAGCAAAGATCCCGGCTTTGGGTTGTTCAACACGTCTAAAATTTTATTCGGGCATGGTTGATACCTTATGAACCCTCACAAGAGTGTCTAGGAACCCTACAAGCCAAACTTGGTAAACCCGACATTGAAAATGAAAGTGAAACGGTATCTTGCAAGTTCGGAACGAGGATGGAGGGAAGTGATTGAGGAAGGGTATCGGTTACAGATTCAGGAGGGTGTACGTAGTCAATGAAAGGGATAGGATGAATTGGAAAATCTGACTCATCAAGTAAAACTGCTTCATCCTCAATGCTATCCTCAAAATTCTCCTAAAAAATCAGCTTATCCATGCATGTATCATCAATATCATCTAGACGCATATGGGGTTTGAGAAAAACAGTTAATGACGATGAATTGGAGGGAAAAACTCATCCAAATCTGCAGGTTCATCATCCAAAATATCCCCAGCGTCGATATCCTCAATCAAGTGAAAATCTATATTCTCAGACACCTCATCAAAAGCATAGATTTCTATCAATTCAGGTTCTAAGATGGGGGTGTAGAGGTCAAAAGGTTGGGGATTGGTTTCACTCGAAAGGGACCATTCACAATCGGGTAAATCAAATACTACAAAGTAGCACAACTCATTAAACATTCTATATTTAATTGGTAAATCATTTGTGACATTCGATAGACATTCAAAACTGGAGTTGTGTGATTCAACTTGAAATGGGTAGGTTTGATTTGGAAGGGTGTACTGCTCACTCTCACCACTCAAATTCTCACCCTGTCCTACCACCTCATCATACATTGGAAAATGTGGAGCTAGTTGGAAACTAGCTACCGGGTCAATTGGTTGTATGAGGGCGGCCATGTATGCATTCAAATCCATCATCTGTTTGTACGACGCTACCCGAAAATCTTCTAACGACTGTTCCAGACTAGACATAGTTTGTGGAGGAGTTTCAGTAAAATATTCAACATTGGTTGGATACATGAAACTCCCAAATGGCTGTTCAGAAGCGATGTCTAGGGAAGGTGTAAAAGTCGGGTAGGACCGGTAGGAATCGAATGGTTGGACAGGGGTAGAATCAACACTCGGATAAGAAGGTGAGTGGAATTGTTGATCAAGGGAATTTGTAGTGGTGAAAGGAGTGAAAGATCGGATACGGGATTGTTCAATTCGGTCAGCAATGGACATGGGACGACTCGCAAAAGGGGTATCAACGTAAGAAGGTGGGGAAGGTTGAAACGGTTGGTGCAAAGTGGATTGTGGAGTACAATTGTTTGTCCTAGACGTGTCTATCCGATCTCTTAATGAAATTTTGGGCATGGATGGATCGTTCGAGGTTCAGCCAAAGCAAGAACCGTAAGATGAAATGTCTGGTTGTGGGTACCAAAGATCGAAAAGAGTTTTTCGAGTTGGGGTACACATGTTAGAAGAGTGAAAAGGTAGGGAGGGAAGGAAGTGTTTTTTTAATATTATTTTTTTATTTTTGTATTATTTTTAAAAAAAAATGTTTGTTTTTGGAGTTTTGAAATTGTTTGTTTTGAAAAAATACGGAATTATGGGACTAAACTTTATACAAGCACAATCACAATCATAATATGCACAAACACACCTAGAGCTAGGGTCTTCAAAGTCCAACTAGACCGCTCTTAGACTTCCAAGCGATCAGTTGCAGGATAACCCTCGAATCGGCTCTTCACTTCCAATTGTGGTCAGGTAAGCACAAGTGAGGTAAGGAGGGTTCTGCTCATGAATCACCATGAGACGGGCCTTTTAAAATTACCTCCTCACTTGTCTAGCCTAGGCACCATAAAGTTAAGTTTAGATAAACGACCGATTCCCCGCAACCTTCACTTGTCCTAAATGAGCGCGACAAGTCCTTATAGGTTTGGTCTAGTTATTTTTTTTAACCCAAGGTGATGCGTATGCTTTTTGTGATTTGTGAAGGGTGATGAAATCCCCACCCAATCTGAATTGATGTTATAGCCCCTTAATGTCCGTATTATTATATGCAAAGTGTATAAACAAACAAAATCTAAAACAAAAAAAAATTATTTGGCGGTGGCGCAATCTGTGCAAATAAACCTGTAGAAAATACAGTTCAATAGGGTTCACAGAGGAGATAAAAGGAAAGAGAATGAGTGGAAAAAAAATTGAGGCGCAGAAGCCTCAATACAACCGCGGAACCGCTGCGAAATCCCCACTTTGACCGCGGTTCCACGGTCAAACAATGGAATTAGAGCTTTGATTGATCTTTTTCTCGATGTGTATGGAAAATGTAAAATATCACAACCAAAGAAATTTGTAAACCACAATCAATAACGATGTCGATTGTAAGTTCGTTAGCGAGTGCGGATCGTCCACAGGGAAAGTGAGATTTGATCGTATTCGTTTTAGTTGAGTCAAAAATTAAAGGAGAAAAGAAAATGAATCAAGAACTTTGAAATTTAGTTTCAAGAATTAAGAGAAAATAAAGATCAAGAATCAAGAATCAAGAATCGTCCAATTTGAATTAGTTACCAAGATTTGTAATGAGGCTCGTAGGAATCGATCGAATCGATAGTGAGGATGAAGACTTATGATTACGTATTCTTATCTATTGATGATTTGTTGCTAGATCGATGACGATCAACAAGAATTAGGGATCTATTGAAGAAACTAGGGTTTCTTCATCATCATCCCTTGTCCTTTCATTGATTATCATTCAAGTGCTAGCCTCTAGGAAATTCAAGCATCGATCGTTGAACACTAATTAAGAGCGAAAACATTCAAGAAAGCATCTCGCTCGAAACTAGGTTGTCAATGATTCAATTTACTAGAGTTTTCAAAACTCATAGGACTTAAGAATCGTTCAAGAATTTAATCATCGTCATCTATCAATTTTCTCGATTCCTCCACGAGCGGTGTTTTTACTCAAGCATCATAAGAAAGAAAACAATCAAGAATTGAGATCTCATCATAACGCTCAAATATAAAGAAAAGCAAGATCAAGAGTTTTCACCTTTCATTATTCAACAATTTCGTTACAATTTGCTCAGGACTACAAGAATTGAGAAGAGAACTCGGTCATCGAATTAGCTTCGCATCGTCTCCTTGAGTCACGGATCGTCTTGGATCACTTGCTCGGTTGAAGATCGACGTCGCTCCAAAAAGGCTTGATGGCTTCTTGCTTGATTTTTGTACTCGGAGATCTTGAATTGGATTAGGGTTAGGGTTTGGATGCACAAGTTTTGTCACTCAACTTGTGGGTGGAAATTGGAGAACAACCTTAGAATGAAGCCCTTGGGTATCCTTTTATAGCCTTCTTCCTCTTTTCCCCTAGAAGCTTGATTAGGTTTAGCTTCCTTTAGAAGCTAAGCTAGGTTTAGCTTCTCCTTCAAGCTTGGTAGTTATGAAGGAAGCTTCTAGATTTAGGTAGTTAGCTAGCTTCGTTGAGAAGCTTGTGTAGGATTACTAGGCACTCTAACAAGGGTTAATAAAGCATCAACCATACCCGATTAAAATTTTAGCCGCGCCTAACAACCCTAAAGAAGATCTTTGCTAGAAAATTAGGGTTTCACATGCAAGTAAATAGAATCTACAACTAAGTTAATACGAAATACAACCTTTGTTGATCGGTCCTTCACTTCTTTAGCTCCTTGTTGAAGTCCCTTCGCTGCGATCGTGGTTCTCCCGGACTCTTGCATGGCTTCACGAGGCGAAAGGAGCGTCCTTGCTTGAAGTCTTCGAGGTCGAAGATGATCTACGTCGAGAGGATGTCAACTCAAGCTTCTACTTTACTAAATAGAGAATTAGTGAAGCAAACACCCTAAACTAAAGTGCTAATCTAGTAGTGGATGGAGAAATAGGAAGTGGGTTCACTTTAGAATTTATTTTCTGACAATGTTTCTCACTTTGGATCAAACCCTAGAGAGCTCTTCTGCTTAAGGAAGAAGATGAAGAAATAAAGAGAGAAAGATAATGTTCAAGTGAGAAAGCTAACCATGGTGAGTGAGTATCATATACTAACTCATGTAGAGACATAACCATGGCTAATCCTTATGGTTGGGTTAACAAATATCCATAGTAAAAACAAACTTAGTGGAATTAGTCAATACATCCACAAGCTTCCACAAGATTCATGCCTTTTTCTAATCCTCCACTAATTTTTGTAATTACTTTAAATATTAAAACCCAACATAATAAATAGCATGGTGTAAGTCTCATACATCCATGAATGATGTATCATCAACCATGATACAAAAAGAAAACACTTTTTAATATATATCACATATATATTAAAGTTGTGCACATGTGAGAAAAATCCATAAGTGAATATGTGTTTGTTAATGAAAATTAGTATATCTAATATACAATTATACACTAAATTATTAAATCAACACTTGACTTAATAATCCGGTCATATCGCATATAACCGACTAACATCCAATGTATCCACTTATCGAATCAACACTTGATTCGATAACCCGGCTATATCACATATAACCTCCGATACAAAAAGTCGCGAGAATAGAATACGGTATCACATACACGCATCATTCTCGGTTCCGCACATATCACATATGCGCTCCTATTTCGTTTTTCCTGAGCCAGTAAAACCTCTGTGCAGGACTCTAAAGACTCGTCAATACGCCGGCAGTAGGTGATGATCACATCAAGCACCCACAAGCCGTCAGCGGTACTAGCTGGACGTAACGGCCACCCGGGTATTGAGCAATCAGAAGATCAGCAAGCAAGCCCGCTCCAACTCCTGTAAAAGCCTGCCGGTAACACTTCCCGTACAGTCCGGTCTCCTCGTCTGATATGTCGCATATCAAGTCTAGGGGTGGTAATCGTCAGACCCCAATAACCGATAAGTCATGCCGATGTGAGGCTCATAACGGGTCGAGAAACTACTGGTAACACTTACCAGCAAAATTCTAAATTAGCCCTGGCCAGGGACATCCCTGTTATGGCCAATCGAGCACAGCGCAACATCAACCCCCAATACCGGGAGAGACGAAACCCCTCCTATCGCTCATTACCTCCATGTGACTCGGGACTGTACCCAAAAACCACCGTTTTGCACGCCCTCTTGGATGTGGTAAGGTGGAAATCAAAGCACAGTGCGAATCACACAAGACTCTATGACGATCTCGGGTCTACAGACTAACCTTCACAAGTGTAACCTGAGAACTGCCATCTGACGTGAGCTATAATACCATCTGGGAGTTCTCGGTGAGTCCGTCCAGTGTACCCAGTCTCCACTGAGCACTCGTATACCATCTCTGATGTCAAACACCAATGGATATGGGATCATCCATCTCCCATCTCATGGGTCGAGAAGCGTATACGCTAGTCTACTCTGGTATATCGATGCCCTATCTCGATACACCTACGACTAGGAACATTAAAGGATGTACTTATGGACTACTCTGTCCCCACTAGTATGATCTGCATCATAGTCCAGGTAGTCAAGTACACATCCTAAGGGCTTTACCAACATGTAACTATAAGACAGCATAAAGAGACAAGTATACATGTTAAGATAAAGAGCAACCAGATAGCATACTATCATATCGAGCAAGAAAGTCATCTCTATATATATACAAGCATCCAATATAATATACATCATCTGCACAATACTGGCCTCTAGGGAATACATACAACTAACAATCTCCCACTTGCACTAGGGCCAGCTGCTGTAGTATCGCATACCTAGCATCCCGAAGAGTCTCTCAAACTGTATCTGGGGAATGTCCTTCGTGAGTGGATCCGAAGTGTTGTTCTTCTTATCAACCCTCCTGACCTCGATCTCCCGGCGATCTACTATCTCCCAGATCAGGTGATACTGCCTCAGAATATGCCTGGATCGCTGATGGGACCTGGGTTCCTTGGCCAAAGCTACCGCTCCATTGTTATCACAATACAAAGGTATTGGATGCTCAATGGATGGAACCACTCCAAGTTCAGTAATGAACTTCTTGATCCAGACAGACTCTTTGGCAGCATCGTTGGCAGCGATGTATTCAGCCTCTATCGTCGAGTCTGCCACGGTTTCCTGCTTGGAACTCTTCCAGCTAACCGCCCCTCCGAAAAGGGTAAAGACAAAACCCGAGTGCGACTTAGAGTCGTCCTTATCACTTTGGAAGCTCGAATCGGTAAAGGACTCCACTTGGAGTTCTCCATTACCATACACCAAGAGCATCTCCTTAGTCCTTCGTAAGTACTTGAGAACGCTCTTCGCAGCTGTCCAGTGACTCTCTCCACGATCAGCTTGATACCTACTCACTACACTTAGTGAGTATGCTACATCGGGTCTGGTACATAGCATCGCGTACATGATAGAGCCTACAGCTGAAGCATAGGGTATCCCTTGCATGCGAGCTCTCTCCAAATCAGTCTTGGGAGACATCTCTTTGGAGAGAGTGAGTCCAGAGATCGTGGGTAAGTTCCCACGCTTGGATTCTTCCATACTAAACCTCTTTAGTATGGTGTCAATGTACCTGGATTGGGACAATCCCAGTATCCGTTTAGATCTATCTCTATAGATCATAATGCCCAATATGCAGGAGGCATCACCTAGATCTTTCATTGAGAATCTTTGTGATAAGAAGAGCTTGACCGATTGCAGCATGGGAATGTCATTTCCTATCAAGAGTATGTCGTCCACGTACAATACGAGGAAGACGACCTTACTCTCTGCCACCTTCTTGTAGATACAAGGTTCATCTACATTTTTGACGAAATCAAACTCTTTGATAACAACGTCAAAGCAGATGTTCCAACTCCGCGATGCTTGCTTTAATCCATAAATGGATTTAAGGTGCTTGCACACCTTCCCGCTGCTTCCACTATCTATGAAGCCTTCTGACTGAGTCATGTACACGCACTCTTCTAAATCACCGTTTAGAAAGGCGGTCTTAACATCCATTTGCCAGATTTCATAGTCATGAAATGCAGCGATGGCAAGCATGATCCTGATGGATTTAAGCATAGCCACTGGAGAAAAGGTTTCATCATAGTCCACACCTGGTCTTTGACGAAAACCCTTTGCAACAAGTCTAGCTTTGAAAGTCTCCACTTTCCCATCTACACCAAGTTTTTTCTTGAAGATCCACTTGCTCCCAATGGGTTTTACCCCTTCAGGAGCATCTTCCAAAGTCCATACTTTGTTGGTGTACATGGATTCCATCTCGGACCGCATTGCATCCAGCCATTTCACTGAGTCCCCACTCGTGATGGCCTGCTCGAAGCTAGTTGGGTCATCATCAACCATGATGCAATCCTCGCGCCCACCATCCATGAGAAAACCGTAGTATCTCTCAGGTGGGTGAGGAACCCTACTAGATCGGCGGAGTGGCTGGGGTTCATCGGGAACTACGGAATCCTCTAGTTCCACCAGATCTTCTGTTGCAGCTTTTGTAGCTGGAATCTCTTCCAGTTCAACCTCATGACCACTAATCTCTTTTGCAAGAAATTCCTTTTCTAAAAGGGTGGCATGCCGAGAAACAAACACCCTTTGTTCCTCAGTGTGGTATAAGATATACCCTTGTGAATTCTCGGGATATCCTACAAATTTTCATAGAACAGACCGTGTCTCGAGTTTGTCCGGATTTTGTCGTTTGACATAGGCTGGACAACCCCATCTCTTTACATAGTTAAGACATGGTCTCTTCCCTTTCCATATCTCATATGGAGTGGTAGGCACAGATTTGGTGGGGCCATATTCTATAGATGTATGGTTGTTTCTAGCACATACACCCTGAAGAAAATAGGTAACTCGGCTGTGCTCATCATAGAGCGCACTATATCTAATAGGGTGCGGTTCCTCCGTTCTGATACACCGTTGTGCTGTAGTGTATATGGAGGAGTCAGCTGAGAGAGAATCCTATTCTCTTTTAGGAAGTCCAGGAATTCATTGCTCAAGTATTCACCTCCTCGATTAGATCGAAGGATTTTAATACTTTTCCCGGTTTGGTTCTCGACTTCTTGTTTATATTCTCTAAATTTCTCAAAAGCTTCAGACTTGTGTTTTATTAAGAACACATATCCGTATCTTAAGAGATCGTCAGTGAATGTAATGAAGTACGATGAACCATCCCTGGCATGTGTAGACATGTCCCTGGCATGTGTAGACATGGGACCGCATACATCACTATGTATCAGTCCCAAGAGTTCGGTAACTCTTTCTCCGTGTCCCGTAAACGGAGTTTTGGTCATCTTGCCTTTGAGATATGACTGGCAAGTATCATATGATGAAAATTCGAACGGTTTCAAATATCCATCCTTATGCAACTTAGCTAGTCGTGTCGCATTTATATGACCAAGTCTACAATGCCACAAGAAGGATTCGTTCATTTCTGAACTCTTCCTCTTGTGTGTGTTTGTTATACTCAGAACTGTTGATTGATTTAGAACATAAATGCCATTGCACAACGTGCCTGATCCAACCAACTTTTGGTTTAGGAAAATGTTCATAACATTATCCCGTAATACAAAATTATATCCCTCTTTACTCAACAAAGAAACCTATATGATGTTGCATATCAGGTTCGTCATGTAATAGCATTCGTTCAGAATCAATGTATTACCAGTTGGCAATACAAGGTGATATTCCCCGACGGTTTTAGCTGCAATAATTGCACCATTTCCAACCCTTATGTCTTTATCACCTTCTCCAAGTTCTCTACCTTTTCTAAGCCATGTAACTGATTACATATATGGGATCCTGACCAGGTATCTAATACCCAGGACGTAGAGCAAATGGAGAAACAGTTCTCTGTAATGAACACACCCGAAGAAAATGCATAAACATGTACTTTCTTCATTCGGGTAGCATGGGAATCCTGGTATTCCCCTATATCCTGTTCAATCTTATAACTTTTATAAGAAAGAACGGAACTAACGTTCCCCAGAACAGTATAACATGCGGGTTCGGTCAATACATCCATATTATTATCTTTATTAAGGCATGATATGGTCACTACCTGAAGAGAGAGAGAAGAAAACACTTTAGCGTATGCTCTTGCAAGATCAGATTGGTTATTATTTTATCTAATTAGGATGGCTCCCACTGTTTTTATCAAATCTTCCTTCAAACCCTAAAAGGAAAGACTGGCTGGGATTAATTACACCCTACATCTTTGCCAATCTTTCAGCCAGGCCAGTGTCGGTACTTTGAGGGAGGTTCCCCGTGATTTCGCACGGACCTAATTAAAGTAAACCTCGTTTTCCCATAGGCGTAACCCCGTTGACACCTTTCTAGACACCTACTTGATCGTCTAATTGTCCTGTGTAAAACTCTCCCAGGAGTAACAATTACTCGCAGTGGGTATCGGGATCCAACTATCTCATAGAAGGTTTGCTATCTCATTGAAAATTTCAACACTTGAAATTCCCGATAATGTTTTTCCCCTAACGTGCTATAACCTTGACGAAAGCCAACAAACCATAACCCGCTAGTCAAGTTAAACCTGTACATTTCTTGACTGAATTAAACCCACCCGTACGCCCCTTGACGAAAGCCAACAAAGTCCTATGACTACCCTAATCCAATCGCATCATATGCAGCGGATAAGCAGCATATAGCTACCGCACACTACACCTTGACGAAAGCCAACAAATGCAGCACGAATACAATATACAACTTATCTGAAATGACAGAGGGCTACGACAGGTTTTTCTGAAAAACCTATTGCGTAATGAACTTGATATCATTGTAGAATCATGTGAATTTTGAAATGGAGTGATTTTGAGGCTTTTATTGGTTTTTCTAAAGAGGTCACTCCCGGTGAAGGGATCTCGGCTCTTTCCTTATGGAATAAGGTGCAGGATATATCATATATATCGCTATGCAAAGCAAAAACTCCAAAAGCAATCAAAAACAAACCGAGTGTTGTAGCATCTGCCAGTTTTGCTAAAGAGGTCACTCCCGGTGAAGGGGTCTCGGCTCTTTCCTCATCGAATAAAGTGCATGATATATCATATATATCGCTATGCAAAGCAAAAACTGTAGCTACCCTTTTTGAAAATTTGATTCTACAACATCTTTTAGGTTTCTTTTCTTTCATTAATCATATTAATGAAGTCCCATCATTTAATTCACCTAAACACCATAGATAAATACGACGTACACTTATGCCATCCGCATTCGCCTCGATGTCCCCTCGTGCACCGTTAGGTTAGGTAACTAACGGCAGAGCGGGGCAGGGCTAGTGCGGGTGTAAAACATAAGTAATGTCTATATAATATATCATATATACTATATACAGTATTTATCACATCATATCAAATGATCATATCACAGATATCGCAGCAGAAGAAAACATATGAAACATTGGATATATTAGGACGTCCGTGTTTTTTTTGAGCCTCTATAAAACACGGATTCCACGGTCGCGATGAATAGCCAAACCCACACACCTAGACCCCTACGAGAGCGGCAAGTAACCCTTCCAATTTTAGAGTTAGGAGACCCGGACTCGACTCCTCGAGTTGGTCTCCCACTGGACTCCAGAACCCGGTTACTTGTGCTCTCCTCCTTTGGTCTATCCTAGTGCGGAAAAGTAAATAATATACAAATGGTGACATCAACCTCATCCCGGAAGTGCCCCAATAAAAGAATATTACATACATTTAATTTTACATGAATGAAAATAAAAACCCTCATCTCACATAAAAAAACCCGGCTATTCATAACACGACGATCCAATATAACATATCCAACAACATATAACATCACATGTCATCAACGTAAGTAAATATGCGCATCCCAATTGTCGTTGACATATAGCAACGAAACCGGCGATATCACATATTACACTTACGGTCGCAGAAAAGAAAGTGTAAAACAACAACATTTGGAATCCACAATCTCTTTAGACATCGTAAATCCGAAATATCACATACTTCGCATTTCATGCCTAACTATATGAATTCCATATATTGTATCACATTCCAGATAAATAGACAGTATTAAACTTTCCGATCGAATAGTCAAATACCTAATATTTCCTTAATAGCTCAGCACTTGAGCAGAGTTCAAAAATTCCAGAATACGTCACAGTAGCAACGGTCCAGCCGTAGAAGGGTCAAGCCAACGCCTCACATGTGGCACGCCGTACTGCCCTAAACCCTAAGGTTCAAAAGGCAATTCAAGACGGTCACATAATCGAGTTAAGGTTTGTTGTCTTCTAGAGGGTCCATCGCGTTACATGCACGTTTTTCCGAAAGATTTAAACTCAAGAAAAAATTCAACACTTGAAAGTTTTTCATGCCGGGAAAAAATGAGTTAACGATATCCGTTCAAACATTTTGACAGTTTCTAAATATACGGAAAACAAAATGAAATTAAATATTCCGATCGAATCAGTGAATACAAAATAAACCCCATATCACTCAACACTGGAGTCAGATAAAAAAATACCCATAAAATATAAGGAATAGCTACAGAAATTACTGCATAAAACTCTGTCCACAGTTCACTCTTTCTGCCGCGGAACCGCCGCCTAAAGTGGGGTGGGACCGCGGTTCCGCGGCGGCTGTACGGAAATAGGGGCTCGAATTTTGTGGTAATTCTTAGAATTCCGTGCTGATTTTTTTAGGTATTTTTAATTCAGAAAAAACACAGTTTTTAAAAATTGTCCAGACAGGGGTTCATTTTAGGGTTTTGGGGTTCGTTCGGAGTTTTAACTTCGTATACACGTCGCCTAATGCTCTAGCTAGGCTCTCATACCACTTTAGGGTTACTAGGCACTCTAACAAGGGTTAAGAAAGCATCAACCATGCCCGATTAAAATTTTAGCCGTGCCTAACAACCCTAAACAAGATCTTTACTAGAAAATTAGGGTTTCACATGCAAGTAAATAGCTTCTACAACTAAGTGAATACGAAATACAACCTTTGTAGATCGTTCCTTCACTTCTTTAGCTCCTTGTTGAAGTCCCTTCGCTGCGATCGTGGTTCTCCCGGACTCTTGCATGGCTTCATGAGGCTAAAGGAGCGTCCTTGCTTGAAGTCTTCGAGGCCGAAGATGATCTACGTCGAGGGGATGCCAACTCAAGCTTCTACTTCACTAACTAGAGAATTAGTGAAGCAAACACACTAAACTAAAGTGCTAGTCTAGTAGAGGATAAAGAAATAGGAAGTGGGTTCACTTTAGAATTTATTTTCTCACAATGTTTCTCACTTTGGATCAAACCCTAGAGAGCTCTTTTGCTCAAGGAAGAAGATGAAGAAATAAAGAGAGAAAGATAATGATCAAGTGAGAAAGCTAACCATGGTGAGTGAGTTTCATATACTAACTCATGTAGAGACGTAACCATGGCTAATCCTTATGGTTGGGTTAACAAATATCCATAGTAAAAATAAACTTAGTGGAATTAGTCAATGCAACCACAAGCTTCCACAAACTTCATGCATTTTTCTAATCCTCCACTAATTTTTGTAATTACTTTAAATATTAAAACCCAAAATAATAAATAGCATGGTGTAAGTCTCATACACCCATGAATGATGTATCATCAACCATGATACAAAAAGAAAACACTTTTTAATATATATCACATATATATTAAAGTTGTGCACATGTGAGAAAAATCCATAAGTGAATATGTGTTAGTTAATGTAAATTAATATATCTAATATACAATTATACACTAAATTATTAAATCAACACTTGACTTAATAATCCGGTCATATCGCATATAACCGACTAAGATCCAATGTATCCACTTATCGAATCAACACTTGATTCGATAACCCGGCTATATCACATATAACCTCGCGATACAAAAAGTCGCGAGAATAGAATACGGTATCACATACACGCATCATTCTCGGTCCCGCACATATCACATATGCGCTCCTATTTTGTTTTGCCTGAGCCAGTAAAACCTCTGTGTAGCACTCTAAAGACTCGTCAATACGCCGGCAGTAGGTGATGATCACATCAAGCACGCACAAGTCGTCAGCGGTACTAGCTGGACGTAACGGCCACCCGGGTATTGAGCGATCAGAAGATCAGCAAGCAAGCCCGCTCCAACTCCTGTAAAAGCCTGCCGGTAACACTTCCCGTACAGTCCGGACTCCTCGTCTGATATGTCGCATATCAAGTCTAGGGGTGGTAATTGTCAGACCCCAATAACCGATAAGTCGTGCCGATGTGAGGCTCATAACGGGTCGAGAAACTACTGGTAACACTTGCCAGCAAATCTCTAAATCAGCCTTGGCCAAGGACTTCCATGTTATGGCCAATCGAGCACAGCGCAACATCAACCCCTAATACCGGGAGAGACGATGTAACATTTTCAAAAATATAAAATATTAATTTTGGGAAATTTTATAATTTAATATTATTTTATTTAATTATTTTAATATTAAATGCAAATAAATAGGAAAAATGTTAGAAAAATTATGGAAAATTCTAAAATAGGGTAAATTAGTGGATTATGACATTTTTAAGTTTTTGTGATTAGTTTGACACTAATTTAGTGCTAATCGCGATTAAAATCGCTAATCGGGTTTTTGGCAATTTTGTGCAAAACATGCACATATCACTTTTTCACCCTTGTGTTACATTTTATTTGTCATGGTTTCTCATTTGGGGTTACTATTCTAGTGAGAAAGGTTTAAGAAAAGAAAAGGAAAAGAAAAGAAAAAGAAAAGGAAAAAGAATGGGGTTGGTGAGAGAGAAGTATGGGTTGAACCATTGACCAAACCCTTAGCCATTTTCATCATTTCTCTCCCTCTCCCTTTGCTTTGCTGCTGCTGCCTCTTCCTCCCCCTTCCTCCACCTTCAATCCCTCAAATCATCTCAAAAACAACCCCAAAATCACACACTCGTTTCACTAAAAATATGCACAAGCTCGAGATCTACGCAATGGACCAAGAAAGCGTGGATTTTGGCCACTAGGGGCAACTCAAGAATTTTCTTGAGTTGCTAATGAAGGTAATTTCTGAACCATTTGCTTAATTATAGCTTTTCCTATAACCCCATGTTAAGATTTAATCGATATTGTGTGATATTATGGATTTGATGAAAACCTAGTTAGGGTTTGAGAGGAACTTGGGTTGTATTGTGAAATTGAGTTCAATTGAGGATACACCAACACCCTAGTGTATGAATTGAGACCCTAACCTGAAGTTTAAACCCATAATACGGATTTTAGAAACCGATATCGGGGAAATTGTGAAATCTGTGATGGTTATTCAGAATCTGCTAACACCCCGAGACCCCTAAAATAATATTGAGTGGGAATTGAGATGTGCAGGCACCATAGAACCAACACCCCAAACCCTAGCCCCTAGCTCATCCGTACGGCCGCCAAAACCTCCATTCTGGCCGCAAATTGCGGCCAGACCAGTGAGGAATCTCCTCGTTTTCTGTGCATAGCCCCATTTCCTCTATTCTTGGCCCTGGGTACTTCTAGTTTTGACAGATTCTTTCTAGGGTGGAATCTGGGACATATATCCTAAGTTGTTGTTTTGGATTCGTATTTCCGTATTCCGTATTTTCATTTCTGAAATGGGGGATTGTGTTTTGCCTCGACTATTTGTCGTTTATACGACGATATAGAGGAGTTATTGATGGTTTTGAAGGCGTGCCATAGGTTTTCACCTATAGGCCCCTTATCGTATCGTTTTGGATTTTATGCGCCGTTTTAGATTGGATTTGATTTTAATGCGCATATACGATATTTTGATGTGTAGGTACCCATGAAGACTTTGGGACGACAAGCAAATACGTGGTGACGTCCGCAAATGATGATGCAAGGTGAGTAGATTATATCTACAGGGGGAAGTCGGGTGGATGGCGTATAGCACCCCCGCAGTCCGTAGATAGATTATTATGTAGTTATTGTGATGATAGGTGTATTATGGATAGTGTAGGGTTAGAAGTGACTAGTGCAGTTCATAGTCGCGAACCCTAGGATAGAATTACACCTACACACACACCCTTGCCTATCACTTGTACTTACACTGTGATTGATGACATGTGATGACTTTGGAGATGAGTCGATGATGTGGGCTTGGTGCCCTGAGATCGGTGATTTGACACGATTCATATGTGGGATATGACTTGTGTTTTCTTGCGGGCTTAGGATATGTGTTTACCCCCGCATGCATACTTACTGATGTTACCGTTTGTACTAGACATAGAGTAGTACTCTAGACTATATGATCTGATGATGGTGATATCTGTTATGTGATGAGACAGTGAGATGTTGACCCCTACCCAGCTATGGGGATGCCGTACGATGATATACTGTACGTGCCGATATTGACGATAGATCCGCACTCATAACCCGAGGATATCTTATGATATGACATTGAGGCGAGATCACCGACTATATATCTTTATATATATATATATACCGACTCAGATTTAGGTGGTTTCCACACCTACCCCTCCTGATAGACCTGATACTTAGATGTAGTTTGCATTGTAGATACTTCACTGTGGTGTTGACTACTAGATTTCTGCAGTCTCATGCTATTCGCATTGCTGGCATACATTCATTGCTATATTATTATTATGCTGTTAGGACACCAGCACCATTATCGATGATGCGTATGCTTCACGTACACTATTTGCCGGCTCACACACTTCATCATCGATAATTGCCATGCCACTACACTGTAGTACTATTGCATTCATGAGATGATTCTTCCTTCGACATATGCACATTACTATTCCATGTTGCATGATTTCCGATATGATTACTTTTCTTTACATGTCGCATACATCATGGATTGATTGCATAGCACATCGCATTGGATGTACTTCTTGATGTTGGATTTTCATGGGATTTCTGGATTTGGGAACCGTGTCCTTTTCAATAGCAATCATTTAAAAACCCGGTTCCCTTGATATGATATTTGGGGCGTCGCCCCGTGTTTTTCTAAGTGCTAGAGGATGTACTGAGAGAGGGCTGACCCGGACTGACAGAAGCCCGATGGATTGATAGAGGGCTGACCCGGACTGACGGAAGCCCGATGTACTGATAGAGGGCTGACCCGGACTGACGGAAGCCCGATGTATTGAGAGAGGGATGACCCGGACTGACGGATTCCCGATATATACTTTGAGATAGGGCATGATCCGGAATGACGGATGCCCGATGGATTGATATAGGGCATGATCCGGAATGACGGATGCCTGATGTATTGAGAGAGGGATGACCCGGACTGACGGATTCCCGATATATACTTTGAGATAGGGCATGATCCGGAATGACGGATGCCCGATGGATTGATATAGGGCATGATCCGGAATGACGGATGCCCGATGCATTAAGAGAGGGATGACCCGGACTGACGGATTCCCGATATGTACTTTGATATAGGGCATGATCCGGAATGACGGATGCCCGATACAGGAGGATTTACGTGTCGATGCTAGGCATGGGTTTCATGATGTTTTTCCATGATTTTGTTTATATCCTCACATTGCATACATGATGCTTATTGTCATTGGGTGACAGGTGGACGGGTTCCACATACATACAGACTTGGATCATAGACAGACTGGTTTTACATTGATCAAACTTTATTTGTATATATAACAGGGTATGAGGGCGCTGTTATATATACCCTTACACCAATATTAGTGGTATGGGACGCTAATATATGTGTATTGATATCATTGATATCTCATCATATTTACTTCATGCAGACATACCTTATACTGATGACATGTTACTACCTGAGTACCTGGCACTACATACGTGATTAGATGTTACCTTGCCACCTTGTTACACTCAGATGTACTCTTGTGGATTATATTGCTGATCGTTGACTTAGGTTTATGTCTTGCATTCGATTTCTGCTTTTAGATGTTCCTATTCACGAGTTGGCAACTCACCCCCGTTGTGCCACAGTCCTTGCAGGTTCTGCCGTACAGGTTCTATTGCGGCATTTCTGGCATACTTCTTTCTTGCGGGTGACTTGCTTTCGGTAGGTGGATTCTTTCGCATCAAGAATCACCGTTGTATTTATTTATTTCATTGTATCTAGAAATTGTCCATCAACCAAAACTTGTATATTCTTTCAGACTTAGAGACAGTGTTGTATTATTTCGACCTTAGAGTCGCGCTTAGTAGTATTGTGGTTTTCTTGTTGCTTTTGAGCTTTCTTTGGATTTGATCCTCGCCACTTGGCGTTGTATATTATCATATCATTGCGTGGTTATGACCGTCGATTGACGAAGAGCTAGCTCCCGCTTGGGGATGCCTTTATCATTGCATATATATCGTTATTCTTGTTTTACCCCATTCGGGGCCATTTTTACAAAAGAAACTCTGCCGAAATTTCTGGAAAAGATTGTACTGTTTTTAAAATGCACATTCGGCTTAGTTATTTAAAAACCTTGATTTCAAACATGTTTTCTTTACTTCTTTAAAACCAGTTTCTTTACTTATTCTTCAAATGGTTTTAGATTTCTGGGCTTTTGGCTTACTTGAATCAGTTGGAGTCCTATAGGCTTCATATGGTTCAAGGGCCAGTCACGTGCTCTTTCGGGTCGTGACAAAGTTGGTATCAGAGCGCTAGGTTGACCTTGGTTCGATTCTGAGTTTGACTATGTGGAGCCTAGGGCGTTGTTTATATACGGAACTTAGGCTTGACCTTACGGAACTTAGACTTGGTCGAGGGGGTATTCGACCCGAACTTTCGTCGTTTTAGGATGACCCTTGGTTGATGGATTAGGTGACTAAAGTAGAGTGACGTACCGTTGGTATGTTCCGCGGCATACTTACGACACGCCACTCCGCTTAAGGAACCTTAGGATGTACATACTTTCGAGATTAGTGATTCTCTTCATATCCAGGATTATACATCCATTTGAGATCCCCGATTCTATTAGCTTCATGATCATACCTCCATTGATGTTGTTCCTTCCTATGATCATGTATCCACTTTGGATCTGTTGTTTCCTTTCTTGCCATCGATGTGCTCTCTTTGATACTCGATTGAGATTCCTGTCACCATGTTTGAGCGCAGTTTGGGCTGCTGCTAGGGTTACGGCCGGTGTGAGCTCGTTTGGTACGAGGGCCGACCTTTGTGTTTTATGGTGACATGGGAACGTCTCGAGTTAGTATTGGTGATTGTGACCTCTAGTGGAGGCGAGTGCTTGGTCTTGCACCGGATGATCGGGCCTTTGTTAGAGCTGCCAGTTGAGAGAGGACTGTTGATGTACAGCATACCTCAGAGATGTGATGTCGCCTATCGTGCAGACAGATGGACCAGCTGTTGCTGAGATTGACAGGATGTTTCTTTCGTAGCTTACGAGCTGAGATTGCCGGAGCTTTCAGGCAGATATGAGACAGATGATAGCTAGTCTACCCGATTTGAGAGACGAAGGCGATTCGTCCGATTTTGCGCCAGAGCGGGCCCAGTTGAGTTGAAGATTTCCAGTGTGGAGAGTCTTACTCAGATCTAGAGCAGACCGACTCAGAGATGACCGCTTATGTATTGCCTTTCCTGGAGGATTGAGGCGTTGTTCGGCGTACAGGCGTATGAGCCAGTTGCTGCTGCAAATGACGAGATATCGCCCAGATGATTGGAGCTACTGCAGCATGAGCATGTTCTTAGAGAGATGATAGCGAGTTGCTAGTCACCGAGGATGGATGACTAGGATGTGTGGTGAGTTTGCTTACCCCGATGCGAGGTCATCAGGCGGATTGATTCCAGCTAGAGACGACTTCACGCAGGTTCGTGAGAGTCGATAGAGACGATCGAATGTCAGGAGCCTATTTTCCAAGTTTAAAGTATACGGAAAACCATGCAGGTGATTCTATGGACCCTTTAGAAGAATGAAACCCTAACTCGACTTAATGACCGTGTGACAGCCTTGGAACCTTAGGGTTTACGGCGGTTCCGCGGCGCCATTAGTGAGGCTTGGGTTTGCCTTTCTACGGCTGGACCACCGACGCTGTGGCATGTACTCGATACTATTAAACTGTACCCGAGATGTGAGCTCTTGGGGGATTATGAGGATCTGACGAGTCGATCGGATGGTTCGACATCTTTCGGATATCGTGATGGGACACTGCTTGGGAGACTCCAGATGCGAGCATAGCCGTTGGAGCACAGTACATGCAGCCATGTTGAGACGAGTCCGAATCAGTCGACATTGACGCAGAGTGAAGAAAAGAGTTCGCGAGGCATTTCGACGAGGTGACATCCCACTCCGCTGACATCAGAGATGTGATACGCACCCAGAGGTGTAGTATATGGATATATCTTCCAGAAAGAAGCGCGATAAGTATGCAGCCGTTCCGGAATAAGCTTTAGCTTCAGCATTGGATGATGACTTCCGGGCATTTCGGCAGGAATGAGATTTGAGAAAGGAACCTCGACAGGACTTTTCTGGAGTACGATACGGGGAGACCTGGACCAGGAGTAGTCGTTTTGCGCACACCCAGCAAGACAGAGTTCAGCCTGACACTTCTATAGAATGATGAAGCTACAGAGTACGCGATTTCGAGTCCGTGTGAGAGACTTCAGATTGGCCGAAGCCGAAGACAGTGCAGTGCGTAGTAGCTTGCGTGGCGTCATAGTGGACGACGATAGAGACAGTTGGAACAAGAGGTTCGTGTGAGACACTGACGAGCTGTCATTGCTTCCCGTCGAGACTAGAGACCTGATTTGCTTACAGAGACGTTGGGATGTGACCAGTTTCTGAGAAATATTGTGCTGAGGACACAGGTGTCTTTTGAGAGAGAAGAGGTTGTGCAGGGAAGCCAGCCTCGGTGCAGATCGGCATAGGCAGGATTGGAAGAGACCTTGAGCAGGATTCCTTCCAGGACGTTGCTGCAATGATGTTTGCACCCAGGATCAGATGTGTGACGTGCATTCAGAGAGCCAGAGGCCGATGCCAGTGATATGCTGCCTTACGAGGGGTCGTGAGGTTTGACCGAGAGGTGACCAGAGAAGTGCCAGAACGGAATCGTCCCCGTTAGCACATCTGACAGGGCCGATGAGCCGATTGACTGTGAGATTGGTAACCCACAGAGAAGATAAGGACCCAGAGAGTCAGAGGACGCCAGACCGTGAGCAAGAGGCACGTAGATATCCTGTGCTACTAGCAGTGGATTGCGCCGACTCCTTCTCGACCTTGAAGGAGGATCTACCGAAGACGGTATTTATGATTTGTGATTTTGTGATTCGATTATCACGTATCCGTCATTTTGGATTTCGGTATTTTGGGCGTTCTGTTTGCATGATTTAGTTTTGGCGATTGAGTTTCATGATATTGATTTCATGCACCCACTGGATATTTATATATTTTGCGTAGAGTTATTACATTTGAGATATTGATTGAGATTTCATGCCTACTGTATACAGTGATTTGATTTACACTTCCAGCAAAGTTTTCATGTACCTGTAGTGTTTTGATATGCGATTTTGGTGCACGCCAGATGCACTAAATCGGGATTCTTCGTGCATGTCACATGCACCTGACTTTTCTGTCAGGCACACACGTTGCCTACGACAGATGTTTCGTGCACACCCGTTGCACCTAGATGTTGTTTGTACACCTGTTTGACACATATATGGATTTTGATTCCTTGCGCACCAGACGCATAGGATATTCTTATATATGCATTTTGGGGATTGATTTCTAGTAGAGCAGTATATTTTTATGATATTCTTATGTGTTGATGCTTTCGGAGCCCCGACAAAATGGATTATACTGAAATTGTTTTAGTAGTGGGGGTTTAAATTTAAATTCGGGGACCGAATTTCCTTAAGGGGGTAGATTGTAACATTTTCAAAAATATAAAATATTAATTTTGGGAAATTTTATAATTTAATATTATTTTATTGATTATTTTAATATTAAATGCTAATAAATAGGAAAAATGTTAGAAAAATTATGGAAAATTCTAAAATAGGGTAAATTAGTGGATTATGACATTTTTAAGTTTTTGTGATTAGTTTGACACTAATTTAGTGCTAATCGCGATTAAAATCACTAATCGGGTTTTTGGCAATTTTGTGAAAAACATGCACATATCACTTTTTCACCCTTGTGTTACATTTTATTTGTCATGGTTTCTCATTTGGGGTTACTATTCTAGTGAGAAAGGTTTAAGAAAAGAAAAGGAAAAGAAAAGAAAAAGAAAAGGAAAAAGAATGGGGTTGGTGAGAGAGAAGTATGGGTTGAACCATTGACCAAACCCTTAGCCATTTTCATCATTTCTCTCCCTCTCCCTTTGCTTTGCTGCTGCTGCCTCTTCCTCCCCCTTCCTCCACCTTCAATCCCTCAAATCATCTCAAAAACAACCCCAAAATCACACACTCGTTTCACTAAAAATATGCACAAGCTCGAGATCTACGCAATGGACCAAGAAAGCGTGGATTTTGGCCACTAGGGGCAACTCAAGAATTTTCTTGAGTTGCTAATGAAGGTAATTTCTGAACCATTTGCTTAATTATAGCTTTTCCTATAACCCCATGTTAAGATTTAATCGATATTATGTGATATTATGGATTTGATGAAAACCTAGTTAGGGTTTGAGAGGAACTTGGGTTGTATTGTGAAATTGAGTTCAATTGAGGATACACCAACACCCTAGTGTATGAATTGAGACCCTAACCTGAAGTTTAAACCCATAATACGGATTTTAGAAACCGATATCGGGGAAATTGTGAAATCTGTGAAGGTTATTCAGAATCTGCTAACACCCCGAGACCCCTAAAATAATATTGAGTGGGAATTGAGATGTGCAGGCACCATAGAACCAACACCCCAAACCCTAGCCCCTAGCTCATCCGTACGGCCGCCAAAACCTCCATTCTGGCCGCAAATTGCGGCCAGACCAGTGAGGAATCTCCTCGTTTTCTGTGCATAGTCCCATTTCCTCTATTCTTGGCCCTGGGTACTTCTAGTTTTGACAGATTCTTTCTAGGGTGGAATCTGGGACATATATCCTAAGTTGTTGTTTTGGATTCGTATTTCCGTATTCCGTATTTTCATTTCTGAAATGGTGGATTGTGTTTTGCCTCGACTATTTGTCGTTTATACGACGATATAGAGGAGTTATTGATGGTTTTGAAGGCGTGCCATAGGTTTTCACCTATAGGCCCCTTATCGTATCGTTTTGGATTTTATGCGCCGTTTTAGATTGGATTTGATTTTAATGCGCATATACGATATTTTGATGTGTAGGTACCCATGAAGACTTTGGGACGACAAGCAAATACGTGATGACGTCCGCAAATGATGATGCAAGGTGAGTAGATTATATCTACAGGGGGAAGTCGGGTGGATGGCGTATAGCACCCCCGCAGTCCGTAGATAGATTATTATGTAGTTATTGTGATGATAGGTGTATTATGGATAGTGTAGGGTTAGAAGTGACTAGTGCAGTTCATAGTCGCGAACCCTAGGATAGAATTACACCTACACATACACCCTTGCCTATCACTTGTACTTACACTGTGATTGATGATATGTGATGACTTTGGAGATGAGTCCATGATGTGGGCTTGGTGCCCTGAGATCGGTGATTTGACACGATTCATATGTGGGATATGACTTGTGTTTTCTTGCGGGCTTGGGATATGTGTTTACCCCCGCATGCATACTTACTGATGTTACCGTTTGTACTAGACATAGAGTAGTACTCTAGACTATATGATCTGATGATGGTGATATCTGTTATGTGATGAGACAGTGAGATGTTGACCCCTACCCAGCTATGGGGATGCCGTACGATGATATACTGTAAGTGCCGATATTGACGATAGATCCGCACTCATAACCCGAGGATATCCTATGATGTGACATTGAGGCGAGATCACCGACTATATATCTTTATATATATATATATACCGACTCAGATTTAGGTGGTTTCCACACCTACCCCTCCTGATAGACCTGATACTTAGATGTAGTTTGCATTGTAGATACTTCACTGTGGTGTTGACTACTAGATTTCTGCAGTCTCATGCTATTCGCATTGCTGGCATACATTCATTGCTATATTATTATTATGCTGTTAGGACACCAGCACCATTATCGATGATGCGTATGCTTCACGTACACTATTTGCCGGCTCACACACTTCATCATCGATAATTGCCATGCCACTACACTGTAGTACTATTGCATTCATGAGATGATTCTTCCTTCGACATATGCACATTACTATTCCATGTTGCATGACTTCCGATATGATTACTTTTCTTTACATGTCGCATACATCATGGATTGATTGCATAGCACATCGCATTGGATGTACTTCTTGATGTTGGATTTTCATGGGATTTCTGGATTTGGGAACCGTGTCCTTTTCAATAGCAATCATTTAAAAACCCGGTTCCCTTGATATGATATTTGGGGCGTCGCCCCGTGTTTTCTCGGTGCTAGAGGATGTACTGAGAGAGGGCTGACCCGGACTGACGGAAGCCCGATGGATTGATAGAGGGCTGACCCGGACTGACGGAAGCCCGATGTACACTGATAGAGGGCTGACCCGGACTGACGGAAGCCCGATGTATTGAGAGAGGGATGACCCGGACTGACGGATTCCCGATATATACTTTGAGATAGGGCATGATCCGGAATGACGGATGCCCGATGGATTGATATAGGGCATGATCCGGAATGACGGATGCCCGATGTATTGAGAGAGGGATGACCCGGACTGACGGATTCCCGATATATACTTTGAGATAGGGCATGATCCGGAATGACGGATGCCCGATGGA
The DNA here is from genome assembly GCA_030015575.1 of Agapanthus africanus. NCBI lineage: Eukaryota > Viridiplantae > Streptophyta > Magnoliopsida > Asparagales > Amaryllidaceae > Agapanthus > Agapanthus africanus. Next base: position 309,886,147 of record JASDDO010000008.1, on the reverse strand, counting down.
TTGATATAGGGCATGATCCGGAATGACGGATGCCTGATGCATTGAGAGAGGGATGACCCGGACTGACGGATTCCCGATATGTACTTTGATATAGGGCATGATCCGGAATGACGGATGCCCGATACAGGAGGATTTACGTGTCGATGCTAGGCACGGGTTTCATGATGTTTTTCCATGATTTTGTTTATATCCTCACATTGCATACATGATGCTTATTGTCATTGGGTGACGGGTGGATGGGTTCCACATACATACAGACTTGGATCATAGACAGACTGGTTTTACATTGATCATACTTTATTTGTATATATAACAGGGTATGAGGGCGCCGTTATATATACCCTTACACCAATATTAGTGGTATGGGACGCTAATATATGTGTATTGATATCATTGATATCTCATCATATTTACTTCATGCAGACATACCTTATACTGATGACATGTTACTACCTGAGTACCTGGCACTACATACGTGATTAGATGTTACCTTGCCACCTTGTTACACTCAGATGTACTCTTGTGGATTATATTGCTGATCGTTGACTTAGGTTTATGACTTGCATTCGATTTCTGCTTGTAGATGTTCCTATTCACGAGTTGGCAACTCACCCCCGCTATGCCACAGTCCTTGCAGGTTCTGCCGTACAGGTTCTATTGCGGCATTTCTGGCACACTTCTTTCTTGCGGGTGACTTGCTTTCGGTAGGTGGATTCTTTCGCATCAAGAATCACCATTGTATTTATTTATTTCATTATATCTAGAAATTTTCCATCAACCAAAACTTGTATATTCTTTCAGACTTAGAGACAGTGTTGTATTATTTCGACCTTAGAGTCGCACTTAGTAGTATTGCGGTTTTCTTGTTGCTTTTGAGCTTTCTTTGGATTTGATCATCGCCACTTGGCGTTGTATATTATCATATCATTGCGTGGTTGTGACCGTCGATTGACGAAGAGCTAGCTCCCGCTTGGGGATGCCTTTATCATTGCATATATATCGTTATTCTTGTTTTACCCCATTCGGGGCCATTTTTACAAAAGAAACTCTGCCGAAATTTCTGGAAAAGATTGTACTGTTTTTAAAATGCACATTCGGCTTAGTTATTTAAAAACCTTGATTTCAAACATGTTTTCTTCACTTCTTTAAAACCAGTTTCTTTACTTATTCTTCAAATGGTTTTAGATTTCTGGGCTTTTGGCTTACTTGAATCAGATGGAGTCCTATAGGCTTCATATGGTTCAAGGGCCAGTCACGTGCTCTTTCGGGTCGTGACAGACGAAACCCCTCCTATCGCTCATTGCCTCTATGTGACTCGGGACTTTACCCAAAAACCACCATTTTGCACGCCCTCTTGGACGTGGTAAGGTGGAAATCAAAGCACAGTGGGAATCACACAAGACCCTATGACGATCTCGGGTCTACAGACTAACCTGCACAAGTGTCACCAGAGAAGTGCCATCTGACGTGAGGTATAATAGCATCTGGGATTTCTCGGCGAGTCCGTCCAGTGTACCCAGTCTCCATTGAGCACCCGTATACCATCTCTGATGTCAAACACCAATGGATATGGGATCATCCATCGCCCATCTCATGGGTCGAGAAGCGTATACGCTAGTCTACTCTGGTATATCGATGCCCTGTCTCAATACACCTACGACTAGGAACATTAAAGGTTGTACTTATGGACTACTCTGTCCCCACTAATATGATCTGCATCACAGTCCAGGTGGTCAAGTACACATCCTAAGGGCTTTACCAACATGTAACTATAAGACAGCACAAAGAGACAAGTATACATGTTAAGATAAAGAGCAACCAGATTGCATACTATTATATCGAGCAAGAAAGTCCTCTCTATGTATGTCCAAGCATCCAATATAATATACATCATCTGCACAATACTGGCCTCTAGAGCATACATACAATTAACAACTTGGAGGTGTTTAGCTTGTACAAGAAGCTTGGTTGTTGGGATGGAAGCTTCAAGAGATCCTTGGATTTTAATGTGGCTTGAAGATGTTTTGACCTTGAAATGAGAAACCTGAAGCCACAACTTGCTGACGTCATGATCTCGTGGCCGCGGATCCGCGGCCCTTTGATGGCATCTGTGCATGCAATTTCCTGGGTGCATTTGTGCTGATCCATGGGGCCTTATTTTATATCTGGAATATTTTTATACTCTTTTGTTCACTGCCAGATCACATGTCTTGGACTTGGCGTATTTTTATCAGCACTTTTAGCAGTTTCGGCTCTATTCCTGGAATTTCCTGCACAGATTCTCGAGACAAGTGTTGCGCTATACAAAAGATCATGCGTGCAATGATAAACACTCAATTTCCCCAAAAATGCCGGTTATAATATATAACACAAGTTATTTGGTATTTTACAGACGTTTTGCTAATATGTGCTATATTCATACCGTACACCTTTAGATGTGTGCAAATAGTAGGGGAATTGATGTATTAAAAATGCAATATTTTCGACTGATCAAGCTTCAACTTGGGTTCCTGCACTCCCCTTGATCTCTACTCCAAAATAAAATGCTCTTTTTCTTTAAATGATTACTGTACTTGCTCCAGATACCCTGCACACTTGCACACAAAGAATATCAAAAATAACAAAAAGGGTTTTGTTATATTTATTTATTTATATACTTATATTGTGTATATATATATATATATACAAAAAGAATATTAACCCGAATAACAAGAAATAAATACGTTACCGTCTCCCCGGCAACGGCGCCATTTGATTGATAGATTTTTAGTTACCGCAATCAAGACGGTGTCGCTTTGCTGCTAGCCGGTTGAGCACGGGTCGTCCGCAGGGAGATGGTAGTATGTCCATTCTTATCTTAGAAGAGTCAATAAAGAATCTGTATGTGTTCAGATCTATCATAAGTGTTCGTATTTATGTTCAAGTAAGCTTGTTAAGGTTAAGATTGGTTAGTAGAGTTAGGATTAGTCTTGTGCTTATCGTTTGTCATTCTTAAAAGGATGTTGGGATAATCGAAAGTAACGGAGATTAGGAGGAAACAGGAATGGGATTTGCAAGTTTAAGCGAGCTTTCCAATGCTAAATCCATTCCTGGTGTCCCTTGTCCGTCCGCTAAATACGCTTATCCCAACCCTCGGCCAAACACCCGCAACCATGTATCCAATTAAATCACAACTACATGTCACGTTGTAGTATGCTTAAAGGACTTCTCGACTTAGGTCACGGCTATATGTCACGTATAGCGCGCCTAAGTGAGGAGGTTGCGTTTGTTTGTTCGGGGTTCGTTTCAAGATGTTTGGCGAAGAGAAGCACAAGTGATTTTTACGTCCCTCATACCACCTTCCTTAGCCTTAATAAGTGCGGAATTATTCACACATTATAAATTAAGAGAAAGACAAAACAAGAAGGAAGAAAAGAAGGAAAAGGAAAATACGTTTTTACAAATGATGCAAGCTAACTACTTGGGTCCTCACCTAAGCAAGGAACTCCGTCGAGTATCACGGCTTGAAAATAATACGGAAAAGAAGAAAAGAAAAAGAGCAAGAAATAACAATAACTAGTTAACAACAAATAATTAAAGTTAGACAAGATTTAAAATTACAATTCAAGAATTAAAAGATACAAAATAACAAACCCTCATCTTCATTTCATCATCCACTCAATGCTCTCACTACATTTTAATGGAGGGATACGTGAAGAAGAAGAAGAAGAAGAAGCAAAACTAACACTACACTAAATCCTAACAGAAAGAAGCCTCTTTGGCTTGGCACAAAACTCGGCTATTAATAGGCTGCGTGCTAAAACCCTTGGGCAAGATTCTCTGCCCAAATGAAGTTACAAAACTAACCCCAAAATCTGAGTTGATACTGAGTCAACTCGGCCGCAGATTCACCGCCGAGTCGCCATATTGGCCGCGGATCCGTTGCTTTTTTGAGGAGTTCGCTTGTCATTTTTTGTATGGTTTCTTGTGTTTCTTTCCTCTGTTGTTCTACATGTTCCAAATTGCAAATTGCATCCACAATTTCTTCAGATCTGCAGCAGTCCAAAATGGCTTCAAAAATAATTCTCTTGACCTTATCTACCTCGAGCTACACGCACCCATTGATTCATGTGCTGTCCCTCTTATGCTCTGTGCTTATCCGAGACACGAATGACCACTGTCATTTTTCTTGTCTCATGAACTGGTATGCGGCTCTGGACGGATACGGATGACCGGAACCCGGCTTTTATCTGTTGGCAACAGATGTTCTGCATTTTGGCGTAACAGTGGAGATTTTGTATCATTTGCGTTATTTTGGACTAGGAACATGTAGCCTGTAAATATGTAGCAAACACGGATTAAAAGCACCTGCTTACAAACAAACAAGCATAAGAATGGGCGGTATTAAATGCAATATTCTAGTATGAACAGAATGCGAATGGCATAAGCGTACATTCTATTTTCGTTTCTTTTCTGTGATGGCTTAAGAACTTAAATGATGGGACTACATTAATATGATTAATGTAAAGGAAAATAAATATAAAAGATGTCGTAGAATCGAATTTGAAACACACTCGGCTTTTTACGAAAAAGCTACATTTCAAAATTGCGGAGATTAATCCACTCCTTTTGAAAACCATTTGATTCTACAACGATATCAAGTTCAAAGCGTTAAAGGTTTTCTTAAAAACCATCAGCAACGCTCCGTCATTTTAGGAAGTAGAGTACTTAGTATTCGTGCTACGTTTGTTGACCTTAGCTAAGGCGTAGTGTATGGTAGCTAAGTGATGTCTTCATACACAACATATGATGCGATTAATTAGGACAGGCATGTCACTTTGTTGACCATAGCCAAGGGTCATGTGAATGGGTCTAATTAATCATGAAATGACGGGTAGAACTTGACTAGTGCTTGTGATTTGTTGACCATAGCCAAGGTCATGAGTGCTAGGGGTAAAAACCAAATCGGGAGTTTCAAGAGTTGAAATTTGCAATGAGATTGCATACCTTCCATATGATGGTTGGATCCCAATCCCACTGTGAGCAAGAGTTGCTCCCAGGAGAGTTTTGCACTTTAAAATTATCTAACTCATTAAGTGTCTAGAAAGGTGTCTACAGGGCTACGCCTCTGAGAAAATGAGGTTTATTTTAATTAGGTCCGTACGAAAGCACGGGGAACCTCCCTCAAAGTACCGACACTGGCCTGGCTGAACGGTTAGCGAAGTTGTAGAATGTAATTAATCCTGGATAGTTTTCTTTGTAAGGTTTGAAGGAAAATTTGATAAAAGCAGTGGGAGACATCGATTACATAAGATAATAACCAATCTGATCTTTGCAAGAGCTTTCGCTGAGTGTATTCTTTTCTCTCTCCTAATGGCAGATACCAATGACTGGACTTAAGCTTCTACTAGAGAAAAATAAATTGAACGTGACCAATTATAAAGACTGGCTGAGGAACATTAACATTGCCCTAACTTATGATAAAATATCATATGTCCTCACAGCTCCAGTCCCACCCATCCCAGGCCCTCAATCTTTAGTTGCGGATTGGGAGATCCACAAAACATGGGATATTGACTGTGCCACGGCCAAATACCTCGCGCTTGCATCGATGGACAACACACATCAAAAGCAGCACGAGCAGAGGGATGTTCAATCCATCTTTCTCCATACAAAAGAGTTGTATGGGGAGCAATCTCGTGTCCTACGATACAAAGCATCGCAAAAGTTATTTCAGATGCGGATGGCTCCTGGCATACCAGTAGGTGACCATGTTTTGAAAATGATAGCTCTTATAGAAGAGCTTGAGGTCCTCGGATAGACAATACAGAACGAACAATATGTTGATATTATTTTACAGTCTCTCCCCCAGCCTTTGCTCAATTTGTAGTAAATTTCAACATGCACAACATGGAGAAGTCACTACCTGAACTTCTCAATATGTTGAGAAGTGCAGAGAGCACACTCAAAGCTGTGAAGACTCCCGCTTTGATTGCTGGGCCATCTTCCTCCTCTCGCCCAAAGTCCAAGGCCAAGGGAAATGTGAAGAAGAAACCAACCGAACCCAGAGGTGGAGTTAAAAAGGCTAAGGGGAAAGACATGTCCAAGGCTGGGGAATCGGACAAAGGGGAGTGTTATTACTGCCATAAAGCGGGACACTGGAAGCGCAACCGTGCTGAGTACCTATATCTCAAGAAGAAAAAGCATGGTGATACTTCCGCTTCAGGTGTGTTTGTGATAGAAAACTGTTTTTCTATAAACTCTACTTCTTGGGTATTAGATACCGGTTCAGGTTCTCACATCTGCAATTCTGTACAGGGGCTGAGAAATAGCAGAGTTTTGAAGACAGATGACCATACTCTCCGGGTTGCAAATGGTTCCAATGTACATGCGGTTTCAGTGGGAGAGTATCACCCGGGGTTGCCATCGGGGTGTATATTGGTTTTGAACCCATGTTATTATGTACCTAGTATGCTTTGTAATATAATATCCATTTCTTTGTTAGACAATGAAGGATATAATTTTGTATTGCAGAATAATGTTATGAACATTAACCTGAATCAAATGTTGGTTGGGTATGGTACACTTAATAACGGGATATACGTCCTAAATCAACACACAGTATTCAGCATACAACACACTAATAAAAGAAAATTTTCAGAAATAAATGAAGCTTTTCTTTGGCACTGTAGACTTGGTCATATTAACGAAACAAGACTAACCAAGCTACATAAAGATGGATATTTGTCGCGAACCGAAAAGTACGTAACATGACCGGCACTTAAACTACGAAACGTCTCGAGGCGTACATAATCTAAGTAAAGCCGAAACCCGTAAATCCAAACCAAGTAAAGCAGTAGAGTGAAAGAAAACCAATTTTAAAGCAAGAAGTTTAACAACATAAGACGAAATATGCATATTTAAAATATCAAGTCTTTTCTGAAAATTTCGGCAGAGTTTCCTTTGTAAAAACCTGACCCCAAACGGGTACAAACCTCATAAAGCATATATAATGAATAAAGGCATCCCCAAGCGGGAGCTAGCTCTTCGCCAACCGGCAGATAAAACCACACAATGCAATATAATATACAACACCGAAAGGCGGGGATCAAACTCAGGATAAAAATCCAACATCATCAAGAAAAAAAGTGGAAAACCATAATAATACAGCGCGCGACTCTAAGGTCGAAAGAATATACACTGGTCATTTATTTCTATCAAATATACAAGTCTGGTTGATGGAGTTTTACTAGATACAACTGAAATAACAAATATACAATGGTGGACCTGATGCAAAAGAACCCACCTACCAAAGCAATCACCCAAAAGGAACAGTGTGCCAGCAAAACCGCAACGAAACCTGTACGGCAAAACCTGCAAGAAATTGTGGCACAACAAGGGTGAGTTGCCAACTCGTGAGTAGAAAACATCTACGAGTAGAAATCGCATGCATGACGCTATCCTAGGTCATAACTGGTAATATCCTCAAATAAATATCCCGGTCCAACTATTTATAAGTGTAATACTACATGCTCGTGTCAGTACCTCAGATAGCAACATTCCAGATATATGATGCATGAATGCATTACAAATGAAATAGAATACATCGTGAATGAGACAACTGTTTTCTTTATTTAATGAGATTTCTGTATGTATATAAATCGCGTATCATCAATGAAATCGACAGATAAAACAGTGTCCAACATCGATACAAACATAAATCCCAGTGTCTCAATACCTCAGGCTCCGGCTATCCGGACTGGCCTGTATTATCAAATCTCAATATCTCGGTGTCTCAAGTCTCAATATCTCAATACCTCGGGCTCCGTCAGTCTAGATCGGCACATATCATCAATCACACGACCATGAACGGTATCCTCCGGATATCCGTCGCGCCAGGTAAAATCACCGGTAGGCAGTCTGCCCCTGCCGGGCTCATCGTCTACAACTCGAGCTTCTTGCCCCGGGGTACCTTACCGGGCCCACCATGTACCCGAGACGGTTCATCCAACTCCTCAAATCGGGTCTCGAAAACATCTCAGAACCGAGAAAATATCATGGTGGACAATACTCATCATATCAAGGAAAACCGTATCAATCTCTTTAAAACAAATCATCAGTTTATAAAACTTTCACATGCGGTTTCCAAATCCAAAAATCTCAAGAAGGATCCGAAATCATAAAAATCATGATATCAATAAACAGTGAATACCGGCATAAATCTCCATAATACTGCATGACCAATGAATATATGAATGCATCTGATATCATGCAATAAATGCAATAGTTAAACTAGCATAGGAAAGCTATAACATGTTGCAACTATCAACCAGCAAGCTATGTCAATGAATAGTATTTTCTGAAGTGTACGTGACATGGCAATTACCGATGATGATGTGTATGAGCTGGCAAGCAGGTGTACGTGGAACATACGCATCATCGGAAATGGTGCTGGTGTCCTGACAGCAGGGTTTCATGATAATTACAGATAACATATGCATAAGCATGCAATGCGATGAAATATCATGAATATACAGAAAGCGATGTAGTAACAGCAACACTGAAAAATATACCTACCTAATACACGAGTCATACAGTTTGGTATTTAAATACTCACGATTCTCCACTTTTGAAAATGAGTATGACTCGAGCCCAGTCAGAAGGGTAAGCGAATCCACCTAAGTCTGAGTCGATCTATATATATATATATCTAGTAGTCGATGATCTCGCCTCAATAGTATCATGTACGATGCAATAAATAATATGACATCCTCGAGTCAAGAGTGCGGATCTAACATCATAATTATATCTCGTACGGTAAATCTATCGTACGACATCCCAAATCTGTGTACGGGTCAAATATTATATTTATCTCATTACACATTTGGTATCCTTATCATCATACATCGTGAACTTGGGTACAGATCTAAGTCTAGTACACTACTAATAACATCAACAATATCCTGATCTGGGTACTGATCTAAGGTCTCATACAATTCGATGTCATCAACACATATTATCATATAGAAATATACATCGCCCAAGCGATCCATTATAAAAATCATAACATATCTCATCTCATATCTCGATCATATGTCAACTATTATATATATATCATCATCCCCATGGTATCGTCGTCCAACGATCCTCTATAACATCATGACATATCTCGGTCACATATTAATATCTCACGGCATCATGCCCGATCATATCGACTCATTCCCAAGTATCATATAACATCCTCATCATCTAAGCACATGAATACCAATATATATATGTCCCCAATATGCACAAGGAAATAAAAGTATGCGAGTATGTGTATGTGTGTGTATGCAAATCTTTACTCTAGGTTTTCACGACTAAGAAATTGACTAAAGTCTTTTCTTCAATTCTCGCTAACACTAATCCCTAATCTCCTAAAGCTTTTCTTACTAAGGTTCATATCACACACTAACATGTAAAAGTATATATATATCACATCCCATCATTTCTCACAACTTTGCGGGGGTGCTATACGGCATCCACCCGACTTCCCCCGTAGATATAAATCTACCCACCTTCTCTTGCTTGCCAATGTCGATGTCGCCATGCCCATCCTTGTTGCTCCGACCCACTCGAGGGTACCTAGATGTATATCACATAACATTGCAATTCAAAATCGCAAACGAAAACCAAATCGGCACGCGTGTCACACATGGGTTAAAACCCATGATCAATGTATGAAAGAATAGCTAACAACCCTCGACGATTGACGTATGAACATGAATCGTCCGATAAAAACACCAATATCAAAACCTTATTTTGTAAATAGCATGAAACATAAAGCAGCAACTCTGAAAACATGCTCCAGATTTTACCCTAGGCCAAACTAGCCAAAGTTGCATATGTCATGGGTCTAGTTTACTGGAGATAAAGCAACAGAACAAACACGAGCCAGATCCAAACTACCCAGGCCGCAAATTGGGGCCAAAGGGAATAAAATCGCGACAAAGAAAAGTCCATAGGGTCTCAGGTTTCAGTAGTAGCTCCTAAGGTGCCTGCACGTCTCATGGTCAAGGGAACTTCTTTTACCAAGGTCTTGGGTCATCCCAGATCACTAAATACCAATTTCCAGTTCATTAAAAGCGGCAAAACAATTTCAGCAACTAAGGAAAACACTTCCAGATTTTCCTCCGGTGATAATTGGGACATTTTGCATACAGGAGGGGTCTAATTTACTGGAGATGGAGCTACAGAACAAATACGAACCATAATGCAATAGGTCTGGCCGCAAATTGTGGCCAGAAGGAATATTTCTACGGCTGAGTTAGGGAAGTAGGGGCTAGGGTTTCAGTGGGGGGTCCTAGGTTGCCTGCATGTGTCACTGTGTTTGCTAAATAATTTTTCAGGTCCCCGAGTGTTAGCAGATTTCCAATTACCATCATATTTTCACAGTTTTCCGATGTCGGGGTTTCTAAGTTCATATTCCGGGGTTTATTCTATGGTTTCAGTCCAAGAAACAATCTCTACAGGGGTCATAAGGTCTCTACTAACCTAAATAGCACTTCATAATTCAAAATTTCTCAAAACCCCTATCTAGAAATTTCTAGGTTCACAAAACCACTCGGTATCGATACTAAACATATATGGATGCCTAAAGAATTTAAATACTAGTCTAAAGGTGCAGAAATTACCTCAATTGGAAACTCAAGAATTTTCTTGAGTTGCCCAAAGTCCTCCAAATTTAATTTTTCTTGGTCCAATGTGCTCCCCTTGAGCTTGTACATGCTTTTTGTGAAATGGAGATGGGGTTTAGGTTTGTTTTAGGGGTGTTTTGAGGTTTTAGAGGTGGTGGGAGATGGGGTTTTGCCATGGGTGAAGAGGGAGAAGATATGGTGAAGAGATGAAGAGAGAAACAATGAGCCATGACTATGGTTTGACCCCTTACCCCCTCTCTCTCTCATGTCCATCCCTCTTGTCATCATGATGCCTCTTTGACTTTTCTTTTTCTTATTTTCTTTATCTTTTCTTTTCATTTAAAAAGCCATGCATGATAAAAACAATGAAAAAGCCATGATAGAATAATGTAACAAGTGTGAAAATGATATGGTGCATGTCATGTGCACAAAACACGCTTAATGCGCGATTAGCGATATTTAATCGCGATTAGCACTAAAATGGTGTATAATAAATCATAAAACTTCATAATTTGCATAATTTACATAAAGCACCCTCTTTTCAGTAATTTTTATAATTTTCCAAACTTTTCCCAAATTTATCGGTAATTAATTTTACCATCTTATTAAAATATTCAATATAATTATTATTTAATTATAAAAATTCCCAAAATAATATTTTATTTTCCTGAAATGTTACAATCTTCCCCCCTTAAAGAAATTTGGTTCCCGAATTTAAATTTAAGCCCCTCAAATACTAAAACATTTCAGTAACAAGTCCAAGTCGTCGGGGCTCCGAAATCATCAATACATCAAACGCATCATAGCGTAAAGCATGCGCATGAACAGTGAGCAGATAACTCCAACTCAAAACTCCGTCAAGCATCCCACAATCATCGGAGTCATGGCGAAGACATCAATTTCAAATCCCAAAACGAAACCAATCATGATATACATCAAAACCATACTTGTAAACGTCAGAAGGAAATGCATGCCATACCTTTCATGTTGTTGTGCGATGCGCGTATCGCGGCATAGTGGCGGACGCCTATTGTAAGAAAATAACTATATATAGAATTATCCTTTGTTTAATATGTACGACCCGCCATTTTTGAAAATAATTTAGAAGGGTTTCCTTGTTTTTAAACGTTTCGTGTCATATGAGACATGTAGGTAAATACTGAGACTATAGCTCCCTATTTGGAACTCCCTTCGATAACTATCAATGCATGCAAAATAAATCCAGGTACTGTCCTTTGACTAGTCCTGCTCGGTACGAAAACAAATAACAATATCATAAAAACGTACTGCTCCATAAGAAATCAATCCCAAAATGTGCATAAGAATGTCGCGTGCGTCTGGTGCACACGAAAATAGAAATCCATAAACGTGCCATACATGTCCATAGAAAAAAAACTAAGTGCAGCGAGTGTGCATGAAACACCTGTTATAGGCAACGGGTGTGCCTGACAGCAATATCAGGCGCATCTGGCATGCACAAAGAAGCCCGATTTAGTGCATCTGGTGTGCATCAAAATCGCATCTCATATCATGCGCCCAACATGCGCGAAAATCCAATTCAGGTGCATCCATCATGCACGAGTAAAATCTAAATCATGTGAATCCTACATGCACGAAATCACGAAATCTAATATCAAGCGCCGAACATGCGCAAAACCCAATCCAAGCGCGTCAGTCCGTGAAAAGTATCTAGTGCAGTAACATGCATGAAAACGAACATCAAATGCAGATGTGCACAAAACACAAATCTGGTAACACAAATGATTAATACATATATCGGGTGCAACCAAGGTACGGAGTATATGTCCGATGCAACCAATGCAAAAAATACCTAGCTGGTGCAACAAATGCTCAAAATGGGAATCCGGTGCATCCAGTGCACGAAATATCAAATACAGTGCATCCAGTGCACACAATACCAAATCCAGTGTATCCAGTGCACACAATACAAATACAGTGCATCCAGTGCACACAATACAAATCGGGTGCAACAAGTGCACGGGGATGCATCAATAACTCAAATGCGTATAAAAAGCAACACCGAGTGTGCCAAGGTGTATAAAATCATGAACGCGTGCAACTGCGTGCACAAAGCACGTATCAATGCACTGCAAGCACATGTAAGCTATACCGAGTGCAAAAACCAAATCGTGTGCGTACCATATGCACAAAATCAATCCAACTGTATGAAATCCATGAAATCATAAACATATGCAGCCAAGGCTCAAAATCAACATCAAGTGCAATAAATATGCACAAATCATAAATCAACACGACGGTGTATAAAAACATATCTCAAGTGCAATAACTATGCACAAAAACGTAAATACCCAGTAGGTGCAACCATGGTGCACAAAAGCAAATATCATGAAACTCGGTCATCAAAACTCAATCATGCAATAAATAACCCAAAATACCGAAATCCAAAGTGACTGATACGTGATAGTCAACTCACGAAATGTAACAACCCTAAATTTCCTATACAAATTTTTTTCAAAATATTTTTTTCAAAATCCAGAAAGGGGTATTTTAGCCTGAGCACAAGATATAAGTAATTAATTTGCTTTTTAATTACAAGTTAAAATAATGTAACAACTCCATTTTTAGTGTACAAAAATTTTCTTTAAAATTAATGTATACTTGGGGTATTTACATTTTCTGTGACTACTTTAAATAATTAAATAGCTCCATAATTACAAGAAGGAGCTTGTAGCTCATTGGTAATACCATGCATTGCTGAACCAAGCCACCGGAGTTCAAATCTTTTACCCCACATTATTTTTAATATTTATTTGTTTTAAATTTTATAGAAGCCCAACGGTCAACACGTGATAACTCCAGAATTTTCCACTACACTTCAAAATGTAAATGCACCAGAGCCTACATCCTGAGGCCCCCCACCTCCTCAGCCCTCGACTCGACCCGACTCGGCCGAGTCGGCCGGCGGACCGGCCGACTTCGGCCGGCGCCGCCGGCCCGACTGGGCCGGACGGCCGAGTCCCCTTCATCAAAATTGTGTCACTTCACTTTCCCAACTACCCTGCATACTTTAATTTTTGAGATCATTTCCAGAGAGCCCATTAACAATCATTTACTCCATTTTTAATTCATTTTTCCTACATTTTTACATTTTTTAAATTAAAACCCTTCATCTACCCTAACCCTAGCCTAACCCTATAAATACCACCCCTACCCTCTACCCTTTCACCCCAAACTCTGAGCCAACTCTAAAAAATTCTCAAGAAATCTTGTGTATTTTGAAATCGAGCACGAAGCGAAGCTACGACGAATTTTCCGACCATCATTCTAGGAGCTCCCGGCGACGAAGCGACGCACCGGCGAATCATCCCGTTCTATCTCTTTCTCCTAGTTGTCCAAAACCCGTAAGTCCCTAAATTCTACCTCTCTTTTCTTTTCTAAAATACGGATTTACAAACCTGACGGAATCAGAACAAATCCGATTTCCGCTTCGGTTTCTTAATAAAACATCACTTCTCGTTAATACAATTATGCTTAAACTCTCTTATGTTGATTATTAAACACTAATCAACCAAATTGATCCAGTTTCATATCACAAAATAATTGCTAGATTCTTTTACCGTATTTTTTCATTTAAATACCACATAGTTCCTTTTGCGACATTTAAACCATTAAACTTGTTATACCTTTAAGTAGATCACGAGGTAACGACCTACCTCCTCACACACTCATATGCAACATAGCACGATACCCTCGGGAACATAAAATACGGGAAATCGACATCTTTACAAATAAATAACCTTTGAGCTAATAAAAAAAATATCTAGACTCAGCCAATTAAAGACTTTCGTGCTCATTAGGACAGAGGAAGGTTGTGGGTATTCAGTCGTTTATCTAAACCTGACTTTGTGGTGCCTAGGCTCGACAAGTGAGAAATGTAACTTTAAAAGGCCCGTCTCACGGTGATTCGTGAGCTGAACCCTCCTTTCTTCACTTGTACTTACCTGGCCACAATTGGCAGTGAAGAGGCGATTTGAGGGATATCTCAAAACTTGTCGCTTTGGACCAGTTAGGAGAAGTCTAGTTAACTTAGGAGACCCTAGAACATAGAATACGGGAAATCGACATCATTGCAAATAAATACCATAATTAATAAAACCGTTTTTCCTTAATGATTAGTATTTATACAAATCTTTACAAAGCGCCGTTACAACCCATTTGGGGAACCCGTTCGGGATGGTGCGGATTATCGCACATTCTCAGGCTTAGTAGTGCGAGATGCAGACCTCCGCAAGGAGCATTCGGTCTCGAAAGATTTAAAATATGACATCTTAAGAAAACGAGATTTCTAGAATATTATATATATACTAAAATTATTTTCATATAAATATATGTATATGTAACATAAAAATATCTATTTTGAATTGTTAGAAATATTCCACTTTTTTCTAAAACTGTCACAAGAATCATTTAACACTAAAATACCATTAATTCCAAACAAATCAATATTACAAATAAATACCTTTATTTATGAAATTATGATATTTTCACTAGAAATATCACAATATAAAATCTACATTCATTACAACTCTAAAGACGAATAATAAATACTTGGTGTGTATTTTGAAAAGTATATAAAAGTATTTTTACATAAAACCCCCTCAAGTTCTATAAATTACCCTAAGGACCCTAGTAAACATAGGTTTAAGCGGGACCAATCTCTTGAGCCTCAGGGAGCCGTAGAAGTGGGTGCTTTCCTATTTAAGTTAGGCAACTTAATAATGGTGTTATCAATACGGTAATGGTCTTTGAAAAAGACACAAATCCTGCCGTCCATGTGCAGCGGTTACCGATAACATCAAAGCAATCAGGACTTCAATTTACTTTTCTAATTGTCTGACTCAGAGTGAGTCTCATTATAATCTGACTTGAATATGATTCAAGTACAATCTACAATCTACAATCTACAATATTACAATTCAACATGAATCCATGAATCCAATTATCAATCTATACAACTTGACTTAACCGAACCATGGATATACATTCCATTTACATGATCATCCAGTTTACATGATTCTCCAGCTACATACATGATTCTACAGTTACATCCGTTTACTGATATCATGGTTTCGATCAGTCATCCAATTATACAATCAATACAATTTACAATACAACAATACAATCAAAATAACATGGGGTTTAAGAGTTAGATTGGTACGGATGGTGTTAAAAGTGGCACGAGACTGCAAGATTAAGACACCTAACATGAATCCAATTGTCGTTGTTCCGGGTTGTATAACGGAGCCTTGTACTTCCATTTTCCTCTAGTCTCTGGCATATAGAGACTCCTTTCGTATACACTGGTATCCTTCTGTACCAAGCTACAAACAACAGCGTTAACACAACATTATAACAATATATTACAACTTTAAAAGATACCTTCTTATAATGTCTATTCTATTTGTTCCTTATCTTTGGGACATACCGAGCGAATTGTTCGCTGACGACATTCTCTTCTTTCTTCTTTGAATGTCAGGTGATCTGGACACGTCAGAGATCGATCCTACGAGTGAAGACTTGGACCAATTCATTGAAGACCCCGAGCTCTAGTCATTGTACATTTTCCATTTCAGTACTCTTCTTTTCTGTTATGTCATTGTTTAGGCATCACTTTTTATTTCAGTTGTATTTACTTTCCATGCATTGTACAGAAAGAATGTGAATAAATAAACTTGTTGTTTATTATATCATGTCTCTTGAGCTTTACTTTTATATTTCTTAGATAAGCTTAGCGTATTTACTTCACAGTAAGTACATAGCGGACCAGTCCCGTCCTCTGCCCGTATACTGGGAAGCGGGGCATGACAGGTTTTGTTGGTGGCCAATGCATGTCAGAGCTGTATGAAACTTTATCATGCAGTTCTGTTCTGCGTGAACAACCTAAGCAATATAACACAAGAACCAGCAACTAAAACATTCTTTACAATTCATGTTCCTTGAATCTTATCAATTTCATATTCTTTGAATCATATATCTTGAATCTGTCCAAACCTAAATTTTTCTTCAAGGTTATGGATTCCCCAAACAACACCAGCACCAACTTCAACAACACTCCACCTCCACTACCAATCACACCTGCCGTTCCTGCTCTACCCAACGAGCAGATGGTTCTGCTTGAGGAAATCCGATGTATCTTGATTGGACTGCAGCAGCAGACTGCTATATTAGTGAACCGATCAGAAGCAGAAGCACATGGTGTAAAGCGCTCTGCCACCCAGATGGCAAGAGGAGCCTACACTACCCAACCTGTAAAACCCGAGAGATAGAAAGAAACAATTAACCAGTCAAGTCCAGCTTTTTGTTACTACTGCCATAGGGATGGACACTTGTGGAAGGACTGTAGGCGCGCAAAATGCATGTGCCTAGTTTGTGGCGCATCCGATCATAGAATTGGAGATTTTCCCTATAGACGCAACTCAGCTTACACACCCACCAACTACCCGTAGCGGCTAGCTATCCAGGATTCTGCAAACTCGTCCTACACTCCCAGCACCACCTCTACCTTGTCAGGCATAGATGTACCGGCTTACACAGAAAAATGTGCCGAGACATCAAGCCTCCACCGTAGCAGCCATAGAACCTGAGACTGTGAACCAAGGTAACCCAGGTAACTCCCTTACTTTGAGCAAAACTTTTTGCAATATTTCTTTCTTCTAAATATTTTCATACACTACCAACAGTTCTGTCACAAAACATTCGTTGAATTTGTTACACTTTCCTTTTATAAATTTCGAGGACGATATTTTTATAAGGAGGGTAGAATGTAACAACCCTAAATTTCCTATACATTTTTTTTTCAAAATATTTTTTTCAAAATCCTGAAAGGGGTATTTTAGCCCGAGCATAAGATATAAGTAATTAATTTTCTTTTTAATTACAAGTTAAAATAATGTAACAACTCTATTTTTAGTGTACAAAAATTTGCTTTAAAATTAATGTATACTTGGGGTATTTACATTTTCAGTGACTACTTTATGTAATTAATAGCTCCATAATTACAAGACGGAGCTTGTAGCTCATTGGTAATACCTTGCATTGCTGAACCAAGCCACCAGAGTTCAAATCCTATACCCCACATTATTTTTAATATTTATTTGTTTTAAATTTTATAGAAGCCCAACAGTCAACACGTGATAACTCTAGAATTTCCCACTATACCTCAAAATGTAAATGCACCAGAGCCTACATCATGAGACCCCCCACCTCCTCAGCCCTTGACTCGGTCCGACTCGGCCGAGTCGGCCGGCGGACCGGCCGACTTGGGCCACCGCCGCCGGCCGGACGGCCGAGTCCCCTTCTTCAAAATTGTGTCTCTTCACTTTCCCAACTCCCCTGCATACTTTAATTTTTGAGATCATTTCCAGAGAGCCCATTAACATTCATTTACTCTATTTTTAATACATTTTTCCTACATTTTTAAATTTTTTAAATTAAAACCCTTCATCTATCCTAACCCTAGCCTAACCCTATAAATACCACCCCTACGCTCTACCCTCTCACCCCAAACTCTGAGCCAACTCTAAAAAATTCTTAAGAAATCTTGTGTACTTTGAAATCGAGCACAAAGCGAAGCTACGGAGAATTTTCCGGCGAAATTCCAACGATTATTCTAGGAGCTCCCGGCGACGAAGCGACGCACCGGCGACTCCTACCGTTCTATCTATTTCTCCTAGCTTTCCAAATCCCGTAAGTAAGACAAAAGCATATTGGCTAGTGATTGTGAGGCCCCAATTCTTGACTAGAAGGGACACCAAAGGCCTCTGCGCCCAAATTCTACCTCTCTTTTCTTTTCTAAAATACGAATTTACAAACCCGACGGAATCGGAACAAATCCGATTTCCGCTTCGGTTTCTTTATAAAACTTCACTTCTTGTTAATACAATTATGCTTAAACTCTCTCATCTTGACTATTAAACACTAATCAACCAAATTGATCCAGTTTCATATCACAAAATAATTGCTAGTTCCTTTTACCGTGTTTTTTCATTTAAATACTACATATTTCTTTTTGCGACATTTAAACCATTAAACTTGTTATACCTTTAAGTAGATCACGAGGTAACGACCTACCTTCTCACACACTCATATGCAACATATCACGATACCCTCGGGAACATAAAATACGGGAAATCGACATCTTTACAAATAAATAACCTTTGAGCTAATAAAAAAAAAATCTAGACTCAGCCAATTAAGGACTGTCGCGCTCATTAGGACAGAGGAAGGTTGTGGGCATTCAGTCGTTTATCTAAACCTGACTTTGTGGTGCCTAGGCTAGACAAGTGTGAAAGATACTTTAAAAGGCACGTCTCACGGTGATTCGTTAGCGGAACCCTCCTTTCTTCACTTGTACTTACCTGGCCACAATTGGCGGTGAAGAGGTGATTTGAGGGATATCTCACAACTTGTCGCTTTGGACCAGTTAGGAGCAGTTTAGTTAACTTAGAAGACCCTAGAACATAGAATACAGGAAATCGACATCATTGCAAGTAAATACCATAATTAATAAAACCGTTTTCCCTTAATGATTAGTATTTATAAAAATCTTTGCAAAGCACCACTACAACCCATTTGGGGAACCCGTTCAGGATGGTGCGGATTATCACACATCCTCGGGCTTAGTAGTGCGAGATGCAGACCTCCACAAGGAGCATTCGGTCTCGAAAGATTTAAAATACGACATCTTAAGAAAATGAGATTTCTAGAATATTATATATATACTAAAATTATTTTCATATAAATATATGTATACGTAACATAAAAACATCTATTTTGAATTTTTATAAATATTCCACTTTTTCTAAAAATGTCACAAGAATCATTTTACACTAAAATACCATGAATTCCATACAAATCAATATTAAAAATAAATACCTTTCTTTATGAAATTAGGATATTTTCACTAGAAATATCACAATATAAAATCTACATTCATTACAACTCTAAAGACGAATAATGAATACTTGAAGTGTATTTTGAAAAGTATTTTTACATAAAACCCCCTCAAGTTCTATAAATTACCCTAAGGACCCTAGTAAACATAGGTTTAAGCGGGACCAATCTCTTGAGCCTCAGGGAGCCGTAGAAGTGGGTGCTTTCCTATTTAAGGTAGGCAACTTAATAATGGTGTTATCAATACGGTAATGGTCTTTGAAAAAGACACAAATCCTGCCGTCCATGTGCAGCGGTTACCGATAACATCAAAGCAATCAGGACTTCAATTTACTTTTCTAATTGTCTGACTCAGAGTGAGTCTCATTGTAATCTGACTTGAATATGATTCAAGTACAATCTACAATCTACAATATTACAATTCAACATGAATCCATGAATCCATGAATCCAATTATCAATCTATACAATTTGACTGAACCGAACCATGGATATACATTCCATTTACATGATCATCCAGTTTACATGATTCTCCAGCTACATACATGATTCTACAGTTACATCTGTTTACTGATATCATGGTTTCGATCAGTCATCCAATTATACAATCAATACAATTTACAATACAACAATACAATCAAGATAACACGGGGTTTAAGGGGTAGATTTGTACGGAAGATGGTAAAAGTGGCACGAGACTGCAAGATTAAGACACCTAACATGAATCCAATTGTCGTTGTTCCGGGTTGTATAATGGAGCCTTGTACTTCCATTTGCCTCTAGTCTCTGGCATATAGAGACTCCTCTCGTATACAATGGCATCCTTCTGTACCAAGCTACAAACAACAACGTTAACCCAATATTATAACAATATATTACAACTTTAAAAGATACCTTCTTATTCTGTCTATTCTATTTCTCCCTTATCTTTGGGACTTACCGAGCGATCTGTTCGCTGACGACATTCTATTCTTTCTTCTTTGAATGTCGTCAGATGATCTGGACACGTCAGAGATCAAGCCCGCGAGTGAAGACTTGGATCAATTCAGTGAAGACCCCGAGCTCTAGTCTTTGTACATTTTCCATTTCAGTACACTTCTTTTCTGTTATGTCATTGTTTAGGCATCGCTTTTTATTTCAGTTGTATTTACTTTCCATTCATTGTATAGAAAGAATGTGAATAAATAAATTTGCTGTTTATTATATCTTGTCTCTTGTGCTTTACTTTTATATTGCTTAGATACGCATAGCGTATTTACTTCACAGTAAATACGTAGCTGACCAGTCCCGTCCTCTGCCCGTATACTGGGAAGCGGGGCGTGACACGAAATCACCAATCGTAAATACTGTCGTCGATATGTCCTTCCTTCAAGGTCGAGAAGGTGTCGGTGCATCCAATGCTAGCAGAGCAAGATATCTACTTTCCTCCTGATCATGGCCTGTCGTCTGGTGCCCTTAGGCTCTCGTCTCTCACTGCGAATTGCTAAGTACATATCTCCCCGGCTCAACGGTCCAATATGGAAATGATAATGGAAGTAGTCCGCACTGGCACATCCTCTAAAGATCTCTGGCCAACTATTATGGTCACTCATAACATGTCTCGTCGACGATGCTGAACTCTGGCCTGCTGGGCGTGTGCAATATGACTGATCCTGGGTCCAAGTCTTCTCGTGTAGTATATTCCAGAACGGTCCTGTCAAAGTCTCTCCCAATCTCGTTCCTGCCGAATTGCTCGGAAGTCATCATCTTTACTATATCTATTTCTTGTTCCAGAACGGCTGCATACTCATCACGACTCCTCCTGGAAAATATACCCATGGTCAACGCCTCTGCTTGCGTATCACATCTCTGATGTCAGCGGAGTGGAACATCCTCTTGTCACGATCTCGTACGAACCTCGTACTCCACTTCTCTCCAATGTCGACTGATTCGGACTCGTCTCCTCGTGGCTGCATGGACTGCGCTCCAATGGCTATACTAATATCTGGAGTCTCCCAAACAATGTATCCCATCACATGATATCCGAATGATGTCGAACTTTTCGATCGATTCGTCGAGGTTCCATAATCCCCTAAGAGCTCAACATCTTGGGTACAGTTTAATAGTATCAAATACATGCTACAGCACCTATGGACCAACCGTAGAAGGGCAAACCCAAGCCTCATTAATAGCACCGAGGAACTGCCACAAACCCTAAGGTTCAAAGGCTTTCACATGGTCATTATGTTGAGTTAGGGTTTCATTCTTCCAGAGGGTCCATAGAATTACTTGCATTGTTTTCCGAATACTTTAAACTTCGAAAATGGGTTCCCGACATTCGATCTTCCATATCGACTCTCAACGTATCAACGTGAAGTCGTCTCTAGCTGGAATCAATCAATCTGATGACCTCGCATTGGGGTAGGCAATGAATCACATGTCCTAGTCTTTCATCTCTGGTGACTAGCGATTCTTCAGTTGATAAAACTGCACATTGTTATTACATTTTTCCTACCATTTCCATATTTAAAAAGGTCTTTTTATAATATATCATACATATGAGGGTTTATCTGTAAAAATACTATTTTCCATGTGTTGATATATTATAATTAGCATTTGGTAGGAAAATGTATATAATATTATTGACCTAATCCTAGTAGAACTAAGTCTACTAAATATTATTTAAGTTGTTGTGCAGAATTTTCAGGTCTTAAATCAAGGAAATCAAGTTGTTAAAGCTAACCTGCCTAATTAAGAAATCAAAATTAAGAAATCAATTCTGGCAGAAGAAAAGAAAAGATTTTCAAATTCTGAAGGTTCCAAGGATTGCCAAATGTCACAACGAGCCAGCCCCAGAAAAATGATGAACGGCTGAGATATAATGGCCGCGGATCCGCGGCCATACCCCCCTTAGGCCGCGGATCCGCCGCAATACAGAGAGGTTGGAAGCTGAGATTTTTTTGGGGTGAATCTTTTCTGTTAGCTTCCAAATTTAGAAGCTAAGTTTCTGGCTTTGGGACTATAAATAAAGACCGAGAGCCTCTTGGAAAAATCATCAAGTCGACGCGATCACGAAGTCCAAGACGGCTAACGCATCCAGGCTGATCATCAGCTGTTCGTCTACCTCCTTGGAAGAGATCGAGAAGCAAGCTAGTCTTTGTAATCATTTTCTAAGGATCAAAGTGTAATGAATATTGTTGATTAATAAAGTTAGTTCTTTTTCTTATTCTATTTCTTCGTAGTTTAATTATGCATTTTCTTTCCATCTCTTTTTCTCCCAACATGCGCGAGTAATTCTCCGCTTGTTAGTGTTGGTAGGATTAGGGTAGGCTAATGGATGATGAACATCCCTAAACCCTTTTTAAGTCCTATAAAGTTTATGAACTTTATCAAAAGAATCATTAACATACTAATCGGGCGCGCTAACAATTCTTTGTTAGTTCCAACCGCGACTAGAGATTAGATTAATGATTGTTTTGGTAAAGGCTAGATATGAACGGAGTTCCGTGTCGAGATAAGGGTTAAGAGTGGGATTCCTTTTCCCTACAGAAAGCCTAATCTACACGCATCACCGTCGTTCTAGTTTTAAATCTATTAAAGGATAAAAGAGTAATTTTTAATTAATCATCCATAACTACTAAATCTAAACGAACCCTACAAGCCCCTTATTATATTAACTACATCCCTAAAATAATCTAGATCTATATTTTTGCATTCTTGCTTAACGTAGATCTAGAAACCATTCTTCAAAATTCTTTATCCCTCCTCTCTTTTTCAACACATCTAAAGTAAGATTAAAAGGTTCAATGTTTCCCTGAGGACGACCCGTACTCACCTCGGTCTAGCTACGCGCGACACCGTTCTGATTGCGGTTATTCTACAAAAACAATCTTTCGAATCAATCAAATGGCGCCGTTTCCGGGGATACGTGCGTAATTTTTTATTTTTACTATTTGTGTTGAATTCTTAGACGATTCATATCATTATTAACAAAAAAACTGCATATTGCATATTTAACGATTTGTGCGTGAATTTTGCAAGGAGATCTGGAGTCACAGACTTGAGGAAAAAAGAAGACAAAGACATTCTTAGAGATCCAGAGGAGCACAGAAGGACGCAAAAAAAAATTTCATGAACAGATCCTTCTCTCCTGCGGCGGAACCGCGGCAAAGGAGGGCATCTGCGGCGGAAGCGCGGCTTAACTAAAGGATCTAGCGTGTAAACTTCTATGGTATCTTTCTTAACTCCTTCTCTCTCCTCTCAAATCCAATAAAATCTATATTCTGCAGGATTCTTTGCAAAATAGCGCCGCTCAAAAATCTTTTTGCAAAAGTTTTGTGATTGGTTTTGTTTTGCATATTTTAATACGGACTTTAAGGGGCAAAGACCAAATCAAGATTAGGTGGGGATTTCATCACCCTTCCTAAGCCCCACAAATCACAAAACAAGCATCCGCATCAACCCTACATTAATTTAAAAAATATCTAGACCAGACTCTAAGGACAGTCGCGCTCATTAAGGATGGAGGAAGGTCGTAGGTAATCTATCGCTTATCCGCATTACTTTTGTGGTGCCTAGGCAAGTGTGTCTAAGGCAAGTGGTTTACTTAATTAGGCCCGCTATTTTCGGTGATTCGTATAGCGGATACCTCCCACTTACCTTTCACTTACCTTGCACTTACCTGGCCACAAGAGTAGTAAAGAGGTGGTAGAGGATTGATCCTACGGCTTGTCCTTTGGAAGTCTAGGAGCGGTCTAGAGACTGGACCTAGATAACCTTAGTTCTAGGGTTACTTGTGCATTTTAGAGTGATTTGTCTTGAGTCCCACTTTTTTCAAAACATACCAATTTTAAATCACACACACGCTGCCACTTGCACTAAACCTGCTTAGTGCATGCTCGGCTGGACACGGGATTCTAGTGCCCGTCTTGTCCGCGTTCCTGCTATCGACGCCGAAGTCGGTACTTCTTCATCTTCTTTTCCCCCATCACACACTACGACCGAGATGGACGGCACTCCATCAGAATATAACACCACGCTGCCACCGCCCGTAGGTGCGCAGAATCCACCACGCATCTCTCTCCAAGAGAGATGCTATCCTATCCGTGGTCCTCTTCCCACTTGTCTATCTCTTCTACCACCTATAGGGGATAATTTCGAAATTAAACCCCACTACATCAATCTGCTGCCCAAATTTCATGGGCTTGAGTCGGAAGACGCGTACGTTTTCATCACCAAATTCGAGAACGTATGCGCAATGATGAGTACTTCACAGTTGACTGTCGATGCTATTCGTTTGTATCTTCTCCCATTCACACTGTGCGACTTGGCAGAAAAATGGCTTTACAATACTGCCGCACACTCTATCACTAATTGGAATGAATTCGTCATAGCATTTCTTAAGAAGTTTTACCCAAACCATAAGACTGCCCGTATTAGGAGCGAGATCAACCAGTTCACCCAGCTTCCTAATGAACCAGTTTGGAAGTGCTTTGAACGTTTCAAAGATCTTCTTGTCCAATGTCCTCATCATGGAATCAATAGATGGGATTTATGTCGGATTATATATGAGGGCATTAATCCAGCGACAAAGCAGATTCTTGAAATAATATGTCAATGCAATTTCATGTCTAGAGATGACGGTGAAGCATGGAAATACCTGGAAGATCTCGCAGAAAACACTTTGCAGTGGGAAAGCGTAAGACCACCTTCATCTAGGGGAGATGTTCACCAGCTCGATGTTTCCATCGCAGTGAAAGCCGAAATGGCAGCGATGCAGAAGAAACTCGATGCTATTGAGAACAGATTCTCATCAGTCTCCCTAAATCAGGTTACGCTTCCCAAAACCGTCTTTGGTTGCTGTACAGATCCTTCACACTTAACGGAAGAATGTCCTATGAATGCACCGTTTCGAGGTCACGAGCAAACTAATGCTGCTTTTCAGCAGCGACCTAGAAACGATCCTTATTCTTCCACGTACAATCAAGGATGGAGGAATCATCCTAACTTTCCTTGGAACCAAAACCAACAAAGCAATTATCAAAGACCTCCTCCACAGCAACCACAACCACAAAGTCATCCCCCCTTTCAGTCACAAAATTTCCAAAATCCGGCCAACATTACTACACCACAAGTGGCCGGTACTGACAACTCTTCACTTGCGCAAACTTTGGATTTGTTCATGAAACATTCCATGAAATTGTCGGCTGAGATGAAGTTTTCTATTGATACCATACAGAAAAACTCTGCCTCCCACGGTGAGAGTATTAAATCAATAGAAAACCAAATCGCACAGTTAAACGCCGCAATGAGTGCGAGAGAAAAAGGGAAACTCCCATCTCAACCCCTACCTAATCCTGGCCATTCACAAAATCATAACGTGAATGCCATTACTACGTTGAGATCGGGGAGAGTGCTGAATAACCGAGTGGGTGAGCAATTTGATGTTAGTGACACTATTGATACCCCAGCTTCTTCTTCTTCTTCCCTTAATTCTTCTAGTCTCCCACCTTCATCCGAGCCTATTCACCGTTTTTCCCAAGGCTCGAACATTTCACCAAATCTATCTAAGTCGATTCCCACTCCAATTTTGGGATCGAATCCGTCCCCACAGTCTTCTCCACAAACGTTGGACCCAAAACTTATTGATCATGCTCCATTTCCAAACAGATTAAGGGCCAACAGACCTAACCCGCAAATGGAGAAGATTGTGGAAATGTTTAAGCAAGTTAGCGTGAATATTTCTCTCCTAAATGCTATTCAACAAGTCCCATCTTATGCAAGAATCCTTAAAGACTTGTGCACTAGAAAGAGAAAAACTGAAGTGCCTAAGAAGGTTTTCATGACGAGTAATGTTAGCACCGCTTTTACCCAACAAATACCAAAGAAACGTAAGGACCCCGACTGTCCTACAATCTTTATTTCTATTGGGGGTAAAAATATTAATCGTGCTTTACTCGATCTAGGCGCTAGCGTTAACTTTCTTCCTTATTCAGTATACGAGCAGTTAGGAATTGGAGAGTTAAAACCCGCCCATTGTACTCTCCAGATGGCAGACCGATCTATCACCAAACCTCGGGGCGAACTTGAGGATGTGTTAATTAAAGTCGGGGAATTCATATTTCTCATGGACTTTATTGTTTTAGATACACAACCTGTGGCAAACCTACGCAATCAAATCCCGGTGATACTTGGTCGACCCTTCCTAGCAACTTCTAACGCTGTAATTAATTGTCGTAACGGTTCTATGAACTTTTCCTTCGGGAAAATGACAATTGAGCTTAATATTTACAAGCTAGGAAGTCAGCCATCAGAACCTTCTGCTCATTTGCTGGATATTTGTTCCATCCACGAGATAGCTTCTGAAAGCTGCATGGATGAGGAACTTTGCTTTGATTTTCTCGACAACACTAATGAGACATCGGTTGATCTTGCACCACTTCACAGTGAGGATATGTTCAATGAGTCCGACCTTAAGATTGAACCCGTTGACTCGTTGCAAAAGTCAGCAGCACTTTCCGGGTCAATATCTTATGCATGTTTTGAACCTCTTAAGGAGTCCGAATATCATTCCGTTACCCCACCCTCTATTGTCTCTCCGCCAATTCTTGATCTCAAACCGCTACCTTCTCATCTTAAATATGCATATTTAGGAGAGAATGAAACATTGCCAGTGATTATATCCGCTTCTCTAGCCTTAGAGCAAGAGAATGCACTTTTGGCAGTGTTGAGATTGAATCGGCAAGCATTTGGTTAGACAATGGCCGACATCAAAGGGATTAGTCCCTTAATTGTTGAACATCACATATATCTGATGGATGAAGCCAAACCAACCCGAGACCCACAAATACGGTTAAATCCCGTTATGAAGGAGGCGGTAAAGAAAGAAATCGTCAAGTGCCTTGATAGTGGAATAATTTACCCCATATCTGATAGCCAATGGGTAAGTCCAATTCATGTGGTCCCTAAAAAGTCTGGTATCACGGTCATCACTAATGAGGCTAATGAGTTAATCCAAACACGTACCCAAACTGGGTGGTGCGTATGTATTGATTACAGGAAACTCAATGCCGCGACGAGGAAAGATCACTTCCCTTTACCTTTCATTGACCAGATGTTGGAACGATTAGCGGGACACGAATACTACTGTTTCTTGGATGGATACTCTGGCTATAACCAGGTCCCCATCGCCGAAAAGGATCAAGATAAAACCACTTTTACTTTTCCTTTCGGAACTTTTGCTTATAGACGCATGCCCTTTGGGTTATGCAACGCTCCCGCTACATTTCAGCGGTGCATGATGGGGATATTTTCAGATATGGTGTAAAATTTTCTAGAAATTTTTCTGGACGATTTCTCCATTTTTGGGGACTCCTTTGAGGACTGCCTTCGTAATCTTGACGCGGTTCTTACCCGCTGTAAGGATAAGAAATTGACTTTGAATTAGGAAAAATGCCATTTTATGGTCCAAGAAGGTATTGTACTTGGACATATAATTTCACGAAAAGGCATTGAGGTTGACAGTGCTAAAATAGATGTCATTCAAAACCTCACTCGTCCCAACTGCGTCAAAGATATACGATCTTTCCTTGGCCATGTAGGATTTTATAGGAGATTTATTAAGGACTTTAGGAAAATTGCTAGACCCTTAACCCTTCTATTGGCCAAGGACACTACTTTTCACTTCGATTCGGATTGTGAGGCTGCTTTTGAATCGCTTAAAGAATCACTCACTACAGCCCCCGTTTTATCATCTCCGGATTGGAACCACCCGTTCGAGCTTATGTGTGACGCATCATATTTTGCTATTGGTGCTGTCTTAGGACAGCATATTGATAAGATGCCACATGTAATTTACTATGCAAGTAGGACCTTGAATGATGCACAAATAAATTACACAACTATCGAGAAAGAACTCTTGGCAGTTGTATTTGCATTAGAGAAATTCAGGCCCTACTTGATTGGCTCACCTATTGTGGTTTACACAGATCACTCCGCCCTACGACATCTTTTATCGAAGAAGGATGCGAAGGCCAGGCTAATACGTTGGATCCTATTGTTACAAGAATTCGATCTTTTCATCCTAGACAATAGTGGATGTGAAAACGTTGTAGCCGACCATCTTTCACGCATCACTTCTTCACCAACTTTGACTGTGCCGATAATTGACTCATTTCCTGACGAACAGCTCTTGACTGTATCCTACGAACCTTGGTTCATGGATATCGTGAACTATCTTGCAACGGGACTTATTCCTAGCGATTGGTCGAAACAAGACAAACTTCGATTTCTATCCCAAGTAAAATATTTTTACTGGGATGAACCTTATCTATTCAAGTATTGTTCCGACCAAATCATTCGCAGGTGTGTCCCTAACGATGAATTCAAGATCGTGTTATCATTTTATCATGATCAGGCATGCGGCGGTCATTTTAGTCCTCGAAAAACGGCGGAGAAGGTTTTGCAATGTGGCTTTTATTGGCCAACATTATTTAAAGATGCATATGAACATTGCAAAACATGTCCGTGATGTCAGCATTTGGGTCGGATTTCACGAAGGAACGAGATGCCGCTCCAACCTATATTGGTTGTGGAAATATTTGATGTTTGGGGTATTGATTTTATGGGCCCTTTTCCCAACTCCTTTGGGAATCTATATATCTTGTTAGCGGTTGATTATGTCTCGAAATGAGTGGAAGCTATACCGTGTCGCACTAATGACAACAAAGTTGTCATTAAGTTCCTTAAAGAAAATATCTTTTCGCGATTCGGACACCCTCGCGCTATAATTAGCGACAACGGGACACATTTCTGCAATCGGTCTTTCGAGGCCTTGATGCGGAAATATTCAATCACTCACAAGCTCTTTACGCCCTATCATCCCCAAACAAGCGGGCAGGCTGAGATCTCAAATAGGCAAATCAAACAGATATTGGAGAAGACGGTTTCGAAAAACCGTAAAGATTGGTCAACCAAATTGATGGATGCTCTTTGGGCATTCCGCACCGCTTATAAGACAGATTTTGGTATGTCTCCATACCGCCTTGTGTTTGGGAAGACATGCCACCTTCCCGTCGAGATCGAACATAAAGTAATGTGGGCTATTAAAGAGCTTAATTTTGATCTTGATCATGCAGGAAGCTATCGGAAGCTGCAATATAATGAGCTAAGCGAACTCCGCGATGAAGCTTACGATAATGCGGTGATAGTAAAGAACATGACTAAAGTGTTCCACGATAAAAATCTTTTTTAGAAAAACCTTCAAATCGGGGCAACAAGTCCTTCTTTACGATTCCCGTCTCCATCTTCATCCGGGTAAGCTTAAATCTCGTTGGAAATGACCTTTTGTGGTGCGGTATGTACACCCGCACGGGGCAGTTGAAGTCAAAAATTTGAAAAACGGTTCAGTTTTTAAAGTAAATGGGCATAGATTAAAACCGTATTTTTCTGCTGACCCCGCGGAGGAGCTCCTGTTTTTACAGGAGCCGCTTTATCAAAACTAAAATTCCTCCGCCTCACCTCTATGTTTTTGTAACATTTTCTCATTTTAAGAATGGAGGTGAGTAAAAATGGATTTGATTGAATATCTGTGCGTATCAAAGATCAAGTTTTGGGGTAGTTTTCATTTAACTATTGTTTTACCCCTTGTATCTCTCTCATAGTATACAGGTCCTTGTTCTCAAAAGGCTACATCGGTGAGGACACTGCTGAAAACAGGTTTGGGGGGAGGTTTGTATTCACTGAATTATCTTTGACACCGGGCATTAAAAAAAATTTTATAACAAAAGAGTAGAGTGTGAAAAATTACATCAAAAAGATAGGAATAGTTTAAGAAAACCAAGAAAATTAGAGGTTTTCTTAAACAAACTAGTAATAAGTAGTTTTGAGTTGTTGTCCCAAGGGTTAGTAAGATGAAGGAAGTCACTAATCTGAGAATAAAAATAAGTCTGAAAAATAGTTTCTATACTGGAAACCAAACATTTGAATATTGATACCCTACTATATGCACTTACACACGTCTTGAAACTCAGGATAGTAGAGAATACCTTGAAGTACTCTTGTCTAAAAGCCAAAGTATGAAGAAAATGAAAAAATAAAAAAATGAAGAAAATATAAATGGTGAAAAGAAAAAAAATGAACACTAGTTTTGTATCGCCAAGGCAGCAATAAAAAAAATATAGCGAGGGTGCCTCTTCACCTAGTGCCCTAAGGCCAACTGGTCTGGGAGTCACTGCTAAGCCTTAGGCGATGCAAGACGAGGAAAATATTATCACCTAATCAGCAAACACATAAGTAATCGGTCGGTTAGTACCTCAAGAAGTATTAACGGTCGCATGAAAAGGTGTGAGCAAATCTAAATATTCATCAAATTAAAAAGTACCGAGGTATATGGACAAGAGTATGATAGCTTGAATTGAATTCTCCGAGTGTAGGGATGTTCTTTTCACACACGTAGGGGTATATGATCGATGTTTGGATGAAAGGTAGGAACGAAAAATAAAGACGATGTTTTATTGAGGGCTGATGTTATTTCTAACATTTTTTCATGACTATTAAGATAGGGCTCATAACAACTGAAAAGCTAGTGTAGTTGGAAACTCTTATTTTCAAAGTTTTTCTTTTATAGTTCTTATCTTTATATGTAAATTTCACCATCTCTCTTTTATTATAGGATTTTGTAGGTGTAATCCGCTCAAAACCCTCAGGAGACAACACTCCTCCTACTAGGGACACCTAGAGGTTTAACGGATTGTTGCGCGTGCTCTGTGCAATCGTGTTTGCCTACGAAAGTGTGCTTAGTTTTCCCCTTTTTTCTCCTTCTCTTGAATAAAATAGTTTGCTTGGGACGATCAAAAATAAGTTTGGGGGTATTTGTTCAGTTGATAAAAATGCACATTTGTTATTACAATTTTCCTACCATTTCCATATTTAAAAAGGTCTTTTTATAATATATCATACATATGAGGGTTTATCTGTAAAAATACTATTTTCCATGTGTTGATATATTATAATTAGCATTTGGTAGGAAAATCTATATAATATTATTGACCTAATCCTAGTAGAACTAAGTCTACTAAATATTATTTAAGTTGTTGTGCAGAATTTACAGGTCTTAAATCAAGGAAATCAAGTTGTTAAAGCTAACCTGCCTAATTAAGAAATCAAAATTAAGAAATCAATTCTGGCAGAAGAAAAGAAAAGATTTCCAAATTCTGAAGGTTCCAAGGATTGCTAAATGTCACAACGAGCCAGCCCCAGAAAAATGATGAACGGCTGAGATATAATGGCCGCGGATCCATGGCCATACCCCCCCTTGGGCCGCGGATCCGCTGCAATATAGAGAGGTTGGAAGCAAAGATTTTTTGGGGTGAATCTTTTCTGTTAGCTTCCAAATTTAGAAGCTAAGTTTCTGGATTTGGGACAATAAATAAAGACCGAGAACCTCTTGGAAAAATCGTCAAGTCGACGCGATCACGAAGTCCAAGACGGCTCACGCATCCAGGCTGATCATCAACTGTTCGTCTACTTCCTTGGAAGAGATCGAGAAGCAAGCTAGTCTTTGTAATCATTTTCTAAGGATCAAAGTGTAATGAATATTGTTGATTAATAAAGGTAGTACTTTTTCTTATTCTATTTCTTCGTAGTTTAATTATGCATTTTCTTTCCATCTCTTTTTCTCTCAACATGCGCGAGTAATTCTCCGCTTGTTAGGGTTCGTAGGATTAGGGTAGGCTAATGGATGATGAACATCCCTAAACCCTTTTTAAGTCCTATAAAGTTTATGAACTTTATCAAAAGAATCATTAACATATTAATCGGGCGCGCTAACAATTCTTTGTTAGTTCCGACCGCGACTAAAGATTAGATTAATGATTGTTTTGGTAAAGGCTAGATATGAACGGAGTTCCGTGTCGAGATAAGGTTAAGAGTGGGATTCCTTTTCCTTACAGAAACCCTAATCTACACGCATCACCGTCGTTCTAGTTTTAAATCTATTAAAGGATAAAAAGGGTAACTTTTAATTAATCATTCATAACTACTAAAATTTAACGAACCCTACAAGCCCCTTATTATATTAACTACATCCCTAAAATAATCTAGATCTATATTTTTGCATTCTTGCTTAACGTAGATCTAGAAACCATTCTTCAAAATTCTTTATCCCTCCTCTTTTTTTTCAACACATCTAAAGTAAAATTAAAAGGTTCAACGTTTCCCTGAGGACGGCCCGTACTCACCTCGGTCTAGCTACGCGCTGTTAGTGTTTATGCCCTAGAAGGCCATTACTGTATTATACTAGTTTGTATATTACTTAATGGAAGCTTGGGATATTCACATGTATATAACAGTCTTGCTAAACTTGGTAGTATGCTACTTGGTTTTCTATCTTAATATGTGAGTATACGTATTGATAGAGCTCTTAGGATCTTGCTTGACTACCAGCGTTGTGATGGCAGTCACACTAGTGGGGGCTGGGTAGTCTACAAGCACATCCTTATTCAGGTCCCTAGTCGTTGGATTATCGAGACAGAGCATCGGTACTCCGGAGTAGACTAGTGTGTACGCTTCTCATCCCAGTTGGGGAGATGGTCTGTCCCACAGCCGTCAGTATGTCGTACTGGAGATAGTATACAGGTGCTCGTTAGGTTACGGGTACACCAGACAGGACTCACAGGGAACTGTTGGTTGGTTTTATACCAGTCGTCAGTGAACAGTTCCCAGGTGACATGAGTACAGCATAGTCCGCAGACTTGACACTGCTACTTCGCCTCGAGTGTGTCCTACTGTTCTTAGATTGCTACCCTACCACGGCTCAAAGGAGTCGTGCAAACAGGTGGCAGTTGGGTGCAGTCCCGAGCACTTGGAAGCAGTGGCGGTTAGACAGGATTCGTCCCTCCCGGTATTGGGAGTAGATATCGCGCTGTGTCAGAGAGCCATTACGCAAAGTCCCTGGCCAGGGCAAGCGAGATTTGCTGGTAGGTTCCAGTAGTTTCTCAGGGTGTAATGAGCTTCCCTCCGACACGACTTATACTGCTATTAGGGGACTGACGCTTGCCGCCCCCTAGGCAGGATATGCGATAGTCTTGGACGAACGGACAGGACTGTATGGAGATTGTCACATCAGACTCAGTAGGAGTTCGGATGGGTTTCCTCATCGGCCTTCTTATCGACAACTACCTAGGGACCGTTACGTACAGCTAGTGCCGCTTGCGGTCTGTGGTTAAACCCACTGCCAGCGTAGTAGTCGAGTCTCTAGAGTCCCACACAGAGAGTTTCATATTCCATGCGAAACGATATAGAGGTCGTATGGTTTTAGGACAAGGGTTCGGACGCGTACGTGCGTTTACGCACGTACGACTTTCGGACAGTTTTTACCAGTCGGTTTTGGTTTAAGCCAGTTACTGGTATCCGGTTATTGGATTTTTACAGTCTAAAGTTTTTCCGTATTTTTGCGGAAAGGAGGGGCGTTCTCGTAATTGTGCGGGAAGCTTCTAGAAGGTGGTGACTAAGGAGGTTAAGGTGGCATATGAAATGATTGTGATTAGTGAGTCACCTTGATGATTCATAGAAGTCTTTTGTCATTATAATGAATCATCACTAGATATTATCAAGCATGGTTGCTAAATTCATTTCTTATTCTTTTCTTGTTAAAAGAAATGCTTGATATATATCTTCTTGACTCACTATTCTCATTTCATTATTATCATCATCTTCTCTCTCCTCAAGCTCTCTCTCTTCAAAAGACTAATCCTCCCCTCTCATGAGTTGAGTACAAGGGTTAGTAAGACTAAAAGATCCATAACCATCACTCTATCTCAATCTATCTTCTTTGATTAGCAATCCAAGAAGGTTAGTTGCCTCAAGTTTAGAGGCTAAGCTTGGAGTTTTGCTCTCGGCTGGATCGTCTACTACTTCGAGAAGGCCGAGGAGAACAAGGAGTTCGTAAAGACGAAGGAGTTGGTTCATTAGGTATAATCCCTAAACACAGTAGTTTAGAAACACTTTGTGTTTGGTTATTTATAGTTTAGCTTCGATTCAAGCGGTTAGTCGATGTTCATTCACTAAACAAGTTCGTTTTTGAAAATTCTGCCTCCCCACAAGTATTGGGGTGTAGTACATCGACTTAAAGTGGTATCAGAGCCTCGCTAAACAATAAATAACTTAATTGCAAATTTGTATGAATTTCGAACGGAAAAACGAATCCGGAAAACCCTAAAAATATGTTTCTGTCGATTTTAAAATGATGTCCAAAAATTTTTCAGGTAAGTGCAGAAAGCTTGAAAAGATACCAGAAGAACACCTAAGAAATTTGGGCTCCTGAATCGGCAACGCGGCCGCGGAACCGCGGCGGATCGGACCGATCGGCCGCGCTTCCTCCGCCGAGTTGCCGAGTCAGGAACTCAAATTTCCTGTGTTGCTTCTCTGTAGAATTTGGGATTTTCTGGAATATTTAATATTTGCTCAGGTTTCAGTTTTACAGAGCAGTATTGGAGCAATATTAATAGTGTTTAATCGATCGAAATTGTACAGTATTTGCATATTGGATTATATCTGTGATTGTTTAATGTGTTCGTAAACCTCCCCTAACTGCTAGTATGTCAGTTGGCAGGGGGTTGCACATTTCTGAAATGGTTATATCTGTTTATGCATATAAACTGTATTGGACTGTTGTGGTGTATAGCCGGGGTTTTGAAATGGGTTATTATTTAATTCATTTGTTGTAAATGTAATTTGTTGTAATATTATTTTGCGGGGCACATCCAGGTTGCGGTTGTAGCCACCGTTGTATTATTTTATTTTACTGTTTTTTGCTCCTAGGACAGATCCAAGGTGGGGTACACAAACTGCCGGGCGGGTAGTTTGCCGTACCCGTAGGGATCTTGGGTGGGGTAACGGCTATTCATCACAACTGTGTAATCTGTCGTTTCTTGCAGGCTCAAAAGAAATACAGATTTCTTGCAAATCCAATAAAGTTTATCTGTGTTCTGGAATGTATATCATTGCGTCAGACGAATGTAAAATATCTATATATACTATAGCTATTTTAGACGTCACTTATGTTTTACACCCGCGCTAGCCCAGTCCCCGCTCTGTCGTTAGTTAAGTAACCTAACGGGTGATGACGGGACCCAGTGGCGAATGCAGGTGGCATAAGAGGACGTCATATTTTCGTTGTTTTCTGCAATGATAGGTTAATGATGGGACGCATTATCTATAATGCAAAGAAAAATAAACCAAGTTGAAATCGTTGGAACAATTTAAAAGAAACCACTCGGTTAATTTTAAAAACAGATATTTTTAAATGCGGAGCTTTAACCACTCCTTTTAAAAGCTATCAGGTTCCTTTGGTTATATCAAGTTCACTACGTTCACGGTTTCGCCAAAACCAGTCGTAGCCCTCCGTCATTTCTTATGGATGGTCAGTAGTATTCAAGCTATGCTTGTTGGCATACGTCAAGGCATAGTGTTTGGTAGCTGCTGGGGTATTCATTTGTTGCATAGATAGATGTGTTGGTTTGGGACAGTCGCATTACCTTGTTGGCATACGTCAAGGGTATATACGGGTAGGTTCAAATTAACAAGATAATGATGGGCAGAACTTGACATGTGACTTATGATTTGTTGGCATACATCAAGGTCATAAGAGCATGGGGCAAAAACTTATATCGGGAATTTCTAAAGAAACTGAAATTTGCAAAGAGATGCATACCATTTGGAGTTTGATGAATGTTGGTAGGATTCCTTCAACATTATCATACGATGATATTTGGATCCCGATCCTACTGTGAGTATATGCTACTTATCAGGATATTGGTCACTTAACGATCAATGCTATAAACCTAGTAGGTATCCAGAAAAGTGTCAGCGGGGTTACGCCCCTAGAGAAAAGAGGTTATTTAATTAAGGAACTTCGCGAAAGCGTTGGAAAACCTCCCTCGAAGTACCCACACCAGCCTGGCTGAACGGTTAAGCAAGTATTGTACGGTGAGAATAGTCCTGGCTAATTCTTCTTTTATGGTTTGAGGAAGGATTCGAGAAACAGTGGGGGCCATCCAGTTTAGATAAACTAAAAACCACTCTAAACTTGCAAGAGCATCATGCTAAAGAGTTTTCTTCTCTCTCTCCTAATTGCAGCAACCCTGAAAATGACTGGACTTAAGTTACTTTTAGAGAAAAATATACTGACAGGACCAAACTATAAAGATTGGCTGCGGAATGTCAAAATGGCTTTGACCTATGACAAACTGGGGTACGTCCTCACCGCTATGGCACCTGCTGTCCCTGGTCCCAAATCCAGCAATGCAGATAAGGAAATCCGCAAAACCTGGGATTTAGATTGCGCGAAAGCCAAGTGCATCGTGCTTGCCTCGATGAACAATGAACATCAGAGGAGGCACGAGGATATGGACCTTGATGGCATATTTCTCCATACAAAGGAACTTTATGGAGAGCAATCTCGTATAGCAAGATACGAGACCTCAAAGAACTTGTTTCGAGCGAGGTTGGCTGTCGGGTCATCGGTAGGAGAACATGTCCTAAAGATGATCGGCTATATAGAAGAGCTCGCAGACCTTGGGACGACTTTGGATAATGAGCTCTATACAGACCTTATTCTCCAGTCCCTTCCTCACACCTACGCCCAGTTTATCCTGAACTTCAACCTTCAAAGAAAAGAAGTTGAACTTCCGGAACTCCTGAACATGTTAAGGAGTGCAGAGGGCACCTTGAAGAATTCAAGGGAAACACCCGCTATGTTTGTTGGCGGTACATCTTTTTCCGGGTCCAAGGCAAGGGCCAAAGGAAGGAAGAAGAAGGCCGCACCCAGACCTAGAGGAGGTGTTAGTAAGGTGGGAGGGAAGGGAAAGAAAAAGTTTGCAGCACCGGTAGTTGGCCAGGATGAGTGCTTCCATTGTCACAGGAAAGGGCACTGGAAGAAGGATTGCAAGGCGTGGAACGCCAAGAACCAGGAACCGAAGCAAGATGTGGCTTCGACTTCAGGTGTGTTTGTAATTGAGAATTGTCTGTCGATCAACTCTATTTCCTGGGTATTGGATACCGGATCAGGATCTCATATTTGCAATTCATTGCAGGCACTGAGAAACCGTAGAGTGCTGAAGGAAGGTGATATGACCCTAAAGGTTGCTAACGGAGCTAGCGTGGGAGCTGCGTCCGTCAGGGATTATCACCTAGGATTGACGAGTGGACACATTTTGGTTTTACAGAACTGTTATTTTGTACCAAGCTTAACGTGTAATATCATATCAGTTTCCTTGTTATCAAATGAAGGTTATGATTTCACGTTTGTAAGAGATGTTGTCAACATCCACCTTAATCATGGTTTGATTGGGTCAGGTACACTAAATAACGGAATATATGTTTTAAACCAACTCCAAATTTTCAATGTCCAGAACACACTAAAAAGAAAGTCTCCAGATTTAAATAAAGCTTTCTTATGGCATTGTAGACTGGGTCACATCAATGAGAGAAGGTTGACTAAGTTGCATAGAGAAGGATATTTGGACTCGTTCGAATATCAATCTTATGACACTTGTCAATCTTGTCTCAAAGGAAAGATGACAAAGACTCCATTCACTGGACAAGGAGTAAGAGCGAGCGAGCTCTTAGGACTCATACACAGCGATGTATGTGGTCCAATGTGTACACATGCGAGAGGTGGTTATTCCTACTTCATTACTTTTACAGATGATTTCTCTAGGTTTGGACATGTCTTCTTGATGAAGCATAAATCCGAGGCCTTTGAGAAATTCCTGGAATACAAGAGTGAAGCGGAAAACCAAATAGGCAAAAGTATTAAGACACTGAGATCTGATCGAGGTGGAGAATACTTAAGTGCCGAGTTCCTAGGTTACCTAAAAGAGAAAGGAATTCTCTCTCAGCTTACTCCTCCATACACTCCACAGCACAACGGTGTATCGGAGAGACGGAATCGAACCCTATTGGATATGGTACGATCCATGATGAGTAATGCTGAGTTACCGCGATCTTTCTGGGGATATGCGCTAGAATCAGCGACACATCTTTTGAACAGAGTTCCAACCAAAACTGTGCCTACCACACCATATCAGATGTGGAGTGGGAAGAAACCCCATCTTCAGTACCTGAAGACATGGGGATGTCCAGCTTTTGTAAAAAAGCAGCATCCGGACAAGCTCGAGGCACGCTCAGTAGAGTGTAAGTTTGTGGGATATCCAAAGAACTCTACAGGATATTGTTTCTATTACGCAGAGGAACAAAAGGTTTTTGTTTCTCGTCATGCCCACTTCTTAGAAACTGAATTTTTAGAAAATCAGAAGAGTGGGAGCGTAGTAGAACTGGAAGAAATTCCAGAACCACAAGCTGCTACTGAAATTTTGGTAGAACCAGAGGTTCAAGAAGTACAGGACATTCCCGCACCCCTCCGCAGGAGTAGTAGGCCGTCTCATCCGCCTGAGAGATACTACGGTTTTCTTATAGATGGGGATAGAGAGGATTGCATCATAGATGATGATGAACCTACTGACTTCTAGCAGGCCATCCAGAGCGGCGACTCGGTATGATGGCTAGATGCAATGCGGACCGAAATGGAGTCCATGTACACCAACAAAGTATGGACTTTGGACTTTGCTCCAGATGGGGTAAAACCCATAGGATGCAAATGGATCTTCAAGAAAAAGATTGGTGTAGATGGACACGTGGAAACCTATAAGGCTAGACTTATTGCAAAGGGTTTTCGTCAAAGACCTGGTTTGGACTATGACGAGACTTTTTCTCAAGTGGCTATGCTCAAATCCATTCGGGTCCTTCTTGCTATTGCTGCCTTCCATGATTATGAAATCTGACAGATGGACGTAAAGACGGCTTTTCTGAATGGAAATTTAGAAGAGAGCGTCTATATGGATCAGCCAGAGGGTTTCAATCAGAGTGGGAGCAGCGGGAAAGTATGCAAGCTGCTTAAGTCCATTTATGGACTAAAGCAGGCATCGCGGAGTTAGAACATCTGTTTTGATGAGACAGTCAAAGAATATGACTTTATCAAAAATCCAGATGAACCGTGCATATATAGTAAAGTTGTAGCCAGAAGTGTTGTATTCCTCGTCTTGTACGTGGATGACATTCTATTGATAGGAAATGACATTCCTATGCTACAATCTGTCAAAGGATTCTTGTCACACAGGTTCTCCATGAAAGACCTGGGTGATGTCTCTTACATTCTGGGGATCCGGATCTATCGTGATTGATCCAAGAGGATGTTGGGACTTTCGCAGTCCAGGTATATCGACACTGTACTGAAAAGATTCAGTATGGAAGATTCTAAGCGCGGAAATCTACCGGCTTGTCACGGAATCACCCTCTCCAAAGAGATGTCTCCCAAGACTGATTTGGAAAGGGAACGCATGTCAATTATACCCTACGCTTCTGCGGTAGGCTCTATAATGTATGCGATGTTGTGTACCAGACCAGATGTAGCTTACGCACTAAGCGTGGTGAGCCGGTATCAGTCAGACCCAGGGGAGAAACACTGGATAGCAGTAAAGAACATTCTCAAGTACCTGAGGAGGACTAAGGAGATGTTCTTGGTTTACGGCGGAAAAGACCTCAGGTTGGAGGCCTTTGCTGATTCCGGCTTCCAGAGTGATAAGGACGATTCCAAGTCCATGTCGGGTTATGTCTTTACCCTCAATGGAGGGGCGGTGTGCTGGAAGAGCTCCAAGAAGGACACCGTTGCTGACTCGACGATGGAAGCGGAGTATATAGCTGCTTGCGATGCCGCAAAAGAAGCAGTCTGGATGAAGAAGTTCCTAACAGAACTTCAGGTGGTTCCTACCATAGTTGATCCAATACCTCTGTATTGCGACAACAACGGAGCTATAGCTTTAGCGAAGGAACCAAGGTCCCATCAGAAGTCCAGACACATCTTGAGGCGGTATCACCAGATCAGGGAGATCATTGATCGTTAGGAGATCGAGGTTCGGAGAGTTGCTTCAGAAGAGAACATTGCTGATCCATTCACGAAGGCCCTACCTCAGACGCAGTTCGAGAGGCTACTCGAGATCATTGGTCTTCGATATGCCAGTACATGGCCCTAGTGCAAGTGGGAGATTGTTAGTGTTTATGCCCTAGAAGGCCATTACTGTATCATACTAGTTTGTATATTACTTAATGGAAGCTTGGGATATTCACATGTATATAACAGTCTTGCTAAACATGGTAGTATGCTACTTGGTTTTTCTATCTTAATATGGGAGTATACGTATTGATAGAGCTCTTAGGATCTTGCTTGACTACCAGCGTTGTGATGGCAGTCACACTAGTGGGGGCTGGGTAGTCTACAAGCACATCCTTATTCAGGTCCCTAGTCGTTGGATTATCGAGACAGAGCATCGGTACTCCGGAGTAGACTAGTGTGTACGCTTCTCATCCCAGTTGGGGAGATGGTCTGTCCCACAGCCGTCAGTACGTCGTACTGGAGATAGTATACAGGTGCTCGTTAGGTTACGGGTACACCGGACAGGACTCACAGTGAACTGTTGGTTGGTTTTATACCAGTCGTCAGTGAACAGTTCCCAGGTGACATGAGTACAGCATAGTCCGCAGACTTGACACTGCTACTTCGCCTCGAGTGTGTCCCACTGTTCTTAGATTGCTACCCTACCACGGCTCAAAGGAGTCGTGCAAACAGGTAGCAGTTGGGTGCAGTCCCGAGCACTTGGAGGCAGTGGCGGTTAGACAGGATTCGTCCCTCCCGGTATTGGGAGTAGATATCGCGCTGTGTCAGAGAGCCATTACGCAAAGTCCCTGGCCAGGGCAAGCGAGATTTGCTGGTAGGTTCCAGTAGTTTCTCAGGGTGTAATAGGCTTCCCTCCGACACGACTTATACTGCTATTAGGGGACTGACGCTTGCCGCCCCCTAGGCAGGATATGCGATAGTCTTGGACGAACGGACCGGACTGTATGGAGATTGTCACATCAGACTCAGTAGGAGTTCGGATGGGTTTCCTCATCGGCCTTCTTATCGACAACTACCTGGGGACCGTTACGTACAGCTAGTGCCGCTTGCGGTCTGTGGTTAAACCCACTGCCAGCGTAGTGGTCGAGTCTCTAGAGTCCCACACAGAGAGTTTCCTATTCCAGGCGAAACGATATAGAGGTCGTATGGTTTTACGACAAGGGTTCGGACGCGTACGTGCGTTTACGCACGTACGACTTTCGGACAGTTTTTACCAGTCAGCTTTGGTTTAAGCCAGTTATTGGTATCCGGTTATTGGATTTTTACAGTCTAAAGTTTTTCCGTATTTTTGCGGAAAGGAGGGGCGTTCTCGTAATTGTGCGGGAAGCTTCTAGAAGGTGGTGACTAAGAAGGTTAAGGTGGCATATGAAATGATTGTGATTAGTGAGTCACCTTAATGATTCATAGAAGTCTTTTGTCATTATAATGAATCATCACTAGATATTATCAAGCATGGTTGCTAAATTCATTTCTTATTCTTTTCTTGTTAAAAGAAATGCTTGATATATATCTTCTTGACTCACTATTCTCATTTCATTATTATCATCATCTTCTCTCTCCTCAAGCTCTCTCTCTTCAAAAGACTAATCCTCCCCTCTCATGAGTTGAGTACAAGGGTTAGTAAGACTAAACAATCCATAACCATCACTCTATCTCAATCTATCTTCTTTGATTAGCAATCCAAGAAGGTTAGTTGCCTCAAGTTTAGAGGCTAAGCTTGGAGTTTTGCTCTCGGGTGGATCGTCTACTACTTCGAGAAGGCCGAGGAGAACAAGGAGTTCGTAAAGACGAAGGAGTTAGTTCATTAGGTATAATCCCTAAACACAGTAGTTTAGAAACACTTTGTGTTTGGTTATTTATAGTTTAGCTTCGATTCAAGCGGTTAGTCGATGTTCGTTCACTAAACAAGTTCGTTTTTGAAAATTCCGCCTCCCCACAAGTATTGGGGTGTAGTACATCGACTTACACGCGCGACACCGTTCTGATTGCGGTTATTCTACAAAAACACTCTTTCGAAACAATCAACGATCTTCTATCATATCTCTAAGTATAACTCGTGCGGTATTAGCTCCAAACATCTGGGGCGACATCTCCTCATTCGCAGCAAAAACTGGCTCATTCGTCCGTACGATGAACAGTGTCTCAATCATCAAGTATAATCGGTGCTTTAACGGTCATCATATCCTGGCTGGTCTCTATCAGTGGCCCAATCCTCTGGTGCTGATCCGCACGTCCAAGAAATCTCGTAACAGCGATCCATCAACGCTAATGGCGCAAAAACGCAAATAAATGATACGTCTATGCAATCGTATCTCCCTGGAACCATGCCCTGGTCAGTCCTCGTCCGTGACGAGCTCATGCTGACCGCAACTCTAGTCGTAGCTCTCTGTGCCCGTACAACCGCGGTTACAAAACCTTAACTGGTACTGATGAGGATAGATCATACGAACGATTATAATACTGTGCAAAGAAATGTACATCCTAAGGCTTCTTAAGCAGAGTATCGTATCGTAAGTATGCCGCGGAATATACACACGGTACGTCACTCTACTTGAGTCACCTACTCCATCAACCAAGGGTCATCCTACACTCAGAAGGTAAAACCTAACGCTCTGATACCAACTTTTTCACGACTCGAAAAGTACGGAACATGACCGGCACATAAACTACGAAACGACTCGAGGCGTACGTAATCTAAGTAAAGCCAAAACCCAGAAATCCAAACCAAGTAAAGCAGTAGAGTGAAGGAAAACCAATTCTAAAGCAAGAAGTTTAACAACATAAGCCGAAATATGCATTTTTAAAATCTCAAGTCTTTTCTGAAAATTTCGGCAGAGCTTCCTTTGTAAAAACCTGACCCCAAACGGGTACAAACCTGATAAAGCATATATAATGAATAAAGGCATCCCAAGCGGGAGCTAGCTCTTCGCCGACCGGCGGACAAAATCACACAATGCAATATAATATACAAAGCCAAAAGGCGAGGATCAAACTCAAGAAAAAAATCCAACATCATCAAGAAAACCAGAGGAAAACCATAATAATACAGCGCGCGACTCTAAGGTCGAAAGAATATACACTGGTCATTTATCTCTATCACATATACAAGTCTGGTTGATGGAGTTTTACTAGATACAACTGAAATAACAAATATACGATGGTGGTCCTGATACAAAAGAACCCACCTACCAAAGCAATCACCCGGAAGGAACAGTGTGCCAGCAAAACCGCAACGAAACCTGTACGACAAAACCTGCAAGAGACTGTGGCACAACGGGGGTGAGTTGCCAACTCGTGAGTAGAAAATATCTACGAGTAGAAATCACATGCATGACGCTATCCTAGGTCATAACGGGTAATATCCTCAAATAAATATCATGGTCCATCTGTGTATAAGTGTAATACTACATGCTCGTGCCAGTACCTCAGATAGTAACATATCAGATATATGATGCATGAATGCATTACAAATGAAACAGAATACATCGTGAATGAGACAACTGTTTTCTTTATTTAATGAGATTTTGTATGTATATAAATCGCGTATCATCAATGAAATCGACAGATAAAACAGTGTCCAGCATCGACACAAAATATAAATCCCAGTGTCTTAATAACTCAGGCTCCGTCTATCCGGATTGGCCTGTATCATCAAATCTCAATATCTCGGTGTCTCAAGTCTCAATATCTCAATACCTCGGGCTCCGTCATTCCGGATCGGCACATATCATCAATCACACGACCACGAACGGTATCCTCCGGATATCCGCCGCGCCAGGTAAAATCACCGGTAGGCAGTCTGCCCCTGCCGGGCTCATTGTCTACAACTCGAGCTTCTTGCCTCGGGGTACCTTACCAGGCCCACCATGTACCCGAGACGGTTCATCCAACTCCTCGAATCGGGTCTCGGAAGCATCTCAGAATCGAGAAAACATCATGGTGGACAATACTCAGCATATCAAGGAAAACCACATCAATCTCTTAAAAACAAATCATCAGTTTATAAAACTTTCACATGCGGTTTCCAAATCCAGAAATCTCAAGAAGGATCCGAAATCATAAAAATCATGATATCAATAAACAGTGAATACGGGCATAAATCTCTATAATACTGAATGACCAATGAATATATGAATGCATCTGATATCATGCAATAAATGCAATAATTAAACTAGCATAAAAAAGCTATAACATATTGCAAATATCAACCAGCAAGCTATGTCAATGAATAGTATTTTCTAATGTGTACATGACATGGAAATTACCGATGATGATGTGTGT
This sequence comes from Agapanthus africanus, assembly GCA_030015575.1. Taxonomy (NCBI): domain Eukaryota; kingdom Viridiplantae; phylum Streptophyta; class Magnoliopsida; order Asparagales; family Amaryllidaceae; genus Agapanthus; species Agapanthus africanus. Next base: position 309,841,289 of record JASDDO010000008.1, on the reverse strand, counting down.
GAGCCGACAAGCAGGTGTACGTGGAACATACGCATCATCGGTAATGGTGCTGGTGTCCTGACAGCAGGGTTTCATGATAATTACAGATAACATATGCACAAGCATGCAATGCGATGAAACATCATGAATATACAAAAAGCGATGTATTAACAGCAACACTGAAAAATATACCTACCTAATACACAAGTCATAAAGTTTGGTATTTAAATACTCACGATTCTCCACTTTTGAAAATGAGTATGACTCGGGCCCAGTCAAAAGGGTAAGGGAATCCACCTAAGTCTGAGTCGATCTATATATATATCTAGTAGTCGATGATCTCGCCTCAATAGTATCACGTACGATGCGATAAATAATATAACATCCTCGAGTCAAGAATGCAGATCTAACATCATAACTATATCTCGTATGGTAAATCTATCGTACGGCATCCCAAATCTGGGTACGGGTCAAATATCATATTTATCTCATTACTCTTCTGGTATCCTTATCAACATATGTCGTGAACTGAGGTACAGATCTAAGTCTAGTACACTAATAATATCATCAACAATATCCTGATCTGGCTACTGATCTAAGGTCTCATACAATTCGATGTCATCAACACATATTATCATATAGAAATATGCATCGCCCAAGCGATCCATTATAAAAATCATAACATATCTCATCTCATATCTCGATCATATGTCAACTATTATATATATATCATCACCCACATAGTATCGTCGTCCAACGATCCGCTATAACATCATGACATATCTCGGTCACATATTAATATCTCATGGCATCATGCCTGATCATATCGACTTATTCCCAAGTATCATATAACATCCTCATCATCTAAGCACATGAATACCAATATATATATGTCCCCAATATGCACAAGGAAATAAAAGTATATATGCGAGTATGTGTATGTGCGTGTATGCAAATCTTTACTCTAGGTTTTCACGACTAAGAAATCGACTAAAGTCCTTTCTTCAATTCTCACTAACACTAACCCCTAATCTCCTAAATCTTTTCTTGCTAAGGTTCATATCACACACTAACATGTAAAAGTATATATATATCACATCCCATCATTTCTCACAACTTTGCGGGGGTGCTATACGCCATCCACCCGACTTCCACCGTAGATATAAATCTACTCACCTTCTCTTGCTTGCCAATGTCGATGTCGCCATGCCCATCCTTGTTGCTCCGAACCCACTCGAGGGTACCTACATGTATATCACATGACATTGTAATTCGAAATAGCATACGAAAACCAAATCGGCATGAATATCACACATGGGTTAAAACCCATGATCTATGTATGCAAGAATAGCTAACAACCATCGACGATTGATGTATGAACGTGAATCATCCGATAAAAACACCAATATCAAAACCTTATTTCGTAAATAACACAAAACATAAAGCAGCAACTTTGAAAACATGCTCCAGATTTTACCCTAGGCCAAACTAGCCAAAGTTGCATATGTCAAGGGTCTAGTTTACTGGAGATAAAGCAACAGAACAAACACGAGCCAGATCCAAACTACCCAGGCCACAAATTGCGGCCAAAGGGAATAAAATCGCGGCTAAGAAAAGTCCAGGGGGTCTCAGGTTTCAGTAGTAGCTCCTAGGGTGCCTGCACGTCTCATGGTCAAGGGAACTTCTTTTACCAAGATCTCGGGTCATACCAGATCTCTAAATAACAATTTCCAGTTCATTAAAAGCCGCAAAACAATTTCAGCAACAAAGTAAAACACTTCCAGATTTTCCTCAAGTGACAATTGGGACATTTTGCATACAGGAGGGGTCTAATTTTCTGGAGATGGAGCTACAGAACAAATACGAACCATAATGCAATAGGTATGGGCACAAATTGCGGCCAGTAGGAATATTTCTGCGGCCGAGTTGGGGATGTAGGTGCTAGGGTTTCAGTGGGGGGTCCTAAGTTTCCTGCATGTGTCACTGTGTTTGCTAAATAATTTTTCAGGTCTCCGAGTGTTAGCAGATTTCCAATTACCATCATATTTTCACAGTTTTCCGATGTCGGGGTTTCTAAGATCGTATTCCAGGGTTTATTCTATGGTTTTAGTCCAAGATACAATTCCTACAGGGGTCATAAGGTCTCTACTAACCTCAATTACACTTCATAATTCAAAATTTCTCAAAACCCCTATGTAGAAATTTCTAGGTTCACAAAACCACTCGATATCGATACTAAACATATATGGATGCCTAAAGAATTTAAATATTACCTAAAGGTGCAGAAATTACCTTAATTGGCAACTCAATAATTTTCTTGAGTTGCCCAAATTCCTCAAAATTTGATTTTTCTTGGTCCAATGTGCTCCCCTTGAGCTTGTGCATGCTTTTTGTTAAATGGAGATGGGTTTTTGGGTTTGTTTTGGGGGTGTTTTGAGGGTTTAGAGGTGGAGGGAGATAGGGTTTTGCCATGGGTGAAGAGGGAGAAGAAATGGTGAAGAGATGAAGAGAGAAACAATGAGCCATGACTTTGGTTTGACCCCTCATCCTCTCTCTCTCATGCCCATCCCTCTTGTCATCATGATGCCTCTTTGACTTTTCTTTTTCTTGTTTTCTTTATCTTTTCTTTTCATTTGAAAAGCCATGCATGATAAAAATAAGGAAAAAGCCATGATAAAAAATGTAACAAGTGTGAAAATGATATGGTGCATGTCATGTGCACAAAACACGCTTAATGCGTGATTAGCGATATTTAATCGCGATTAGCACAAAAATGGTATATAATAAATCATAAAACTTCATAATTTGCATAATTTACAAAAAGCACCCTCTTTTTAGTAATTTCTATAATTTTCCAAATTTTCCCCAAATTTATTGGTATTTAATTTTACCACCTTATTAAAATATTCAATATAATTATTATTTAATTATAAAAATTCCCAAAAATAATATTTTATTTTCCTGAAATGTTACAATATTTAAATCCCTTTGAATATAAATCTTATGCGACTTGTTAGTCTTGTATCAAGGGTAAAATGACCAAAACTCCGTTTATAGGACACGGAGAAAGCGCTACCGAGCTCTTAGGTCTCATACATAGTGATATGTGCGGACCAATATCTACACAAGCTAGAGGCGATTTTTCTTACTTCATAACTTTTAGTGATTATTTCTCAAGATTCGGTCATGTGTTTTTAATAAAGCATAAGTCTGAAGCTTTCGAGAAATTCACTGAGTACAAACTTGAAGCAGAAAAACATGCCGGATTGAGCATTAATATACTTCGATCAGATCGAGGTGGAGAGTATCTCAGTACAGAGTTTTCAGATTTTCTAAAAGAGAATGGGATTCTCTCTCATCTCACTCCTCCTTACACTCCATAGTACAACGGTGTGTCAGAACGACGGAATCGGATCTTATTAGATATGGTACGTTCCATGATGAGTGATGCCGAGTTACCCGTCTCATTTTAGGGGCTTGCATTGGAGACTGCAACGTTTCTGTTGAACAGGGTTCCAACCAAAACCGTGTCTACCACACCATATGAGATATGGCATGGGAAGAGACCATCTCTTAAGCGAGTTAAGATTTGGGGTTGTCTGGCCTATGTCAAAAAGCAGAATCCGGACAAACTCGAGACACGGTCAGTCATGTGTAAGTTTGTGGGATATCCAAAGAACTCATATAGATATCTGTTCTACCACAAGGAGGAACAAAAAGTGTTTGTCTCTCAGCATGCCATATTTTTAGAAAAAGAATTTTGTACAAATGATATAGATGGCCCTGTGGTAGACCTAGAAGAGGTTCTAGAGACACAAGTTACAAATAACGACTTGGTTGAGCCTGTTGTTGCAACTGAAACTGATGAACCTCAGCCACTCCGTAAATCTAGTAGGACTTCTCGCCCACCGGAGAGATACTACGGTTTCCTCATTGATGGTGATAGAGAAGATTGCATCATGGTGGATGATGATCCTACTAGTTTTCAGCAAGCTATCACGAGTGGTGACTCTGTGAAGTGGCTGGATGCTATGAGATCTTAAATGGAGTCTATGTACACCAACAAAGTATGGACTTTGGACGTTGTACCCTCTGGGGTAAAACCCATAGGGTGCAAATGGATCTTTAAAAGAAAGATTGGTGTAGATGGGCAGGTGGTGACCTATAAGGCAAGACTTGTTGCGAAAGAATTTCGTCAAAGACCAGGTCTGGACTATGACGAAAATTTTTCTCCCGTAGCCATGCTTAAATCCATCCGGATCCTACTTGCTTTTGTTGCTCACTACGACTATGAAATCTGGCAGATGGACGTTAAAACTGCATTTCTAAATAGTGATTTATAAGAATGCGTTTATATGGATCAGCCAGAGGGCTTCGTTGACAGTGGGAGCATCGGGAAAGCATGTAGATTGCTTAAATCCATTTATGGATTAAAGCAGGAATCACGGAGTTGGAACATCTGTTTTGATGATGTTATCAAAGAGTTTGATTTCGTCAAAAATCCAGATGAACCTTGTGTTTATAAGAAGACCGTAGGGAGAACTGTCACATTCCTCGTATTGTACGTGGATGACATTCTTCTGATAGAAAATGATGTTCCTATGCTATAGTCGGTCAAATCATTCTTATCACAAAGGTTCTCCATGAAGGACCTGGGTGATGCCATGTAAATATTGGGCATTCAGAATATAGGGATAGATCCAAAAGGTTATTGGGATTGTCCCAAACCAGGTACATCAACACCATCCTAAAGCGATTTAGTATGGAAGACTCCAAACGGGGTGCCTTACCTGCTTTCCATGGAGTCACTCTCTCCAAGGTCTTTTGCCCAAAGACTGATGAAGAGAGAGCTCGCATGAGCATTACTCCCTACGCTTCAGCCGTAGGATCTATAATGTATGCGATGTTGTGTACACGCCCTGATGTAGCTTATGCACTAGGTGTAGTAAGCAGATATCAATCCAACCCAGGGAAGAATCACTGGACAGCTGTGAAGAACATTCTTAAGTACTTGCGAAGGACTAAAGAATTGTTCTTGGTGTAGGTAATGAAGATCTCCAAATGGAGGCCTTTACCGATTCGAGCTTCCAGAGTGATAAGGACGACAACAAATCTATCTCTGGGTTTTTATTTACCCTCAATGGATGGGAGGTGTGTTGGAAGAGTTCCAAACAGGATACCGTTGCAGACTCTACGATAGAAGCTGAGTATATTGCTGCAAATGATGCCTCCAAGGAATCCATCTGGATGAGGAAGTTCGTCTCGGAGCTAGTAGTAGTTCCAACCATTATTGATCCAATACCATCGTATTGTGATAATAATGGGGCTATGGCGTTAGCCAAGGATCCAAGGTCCCATCAGTGATCCAGACACATCCTGAGGCGATTTCATCTGATCCGGGAGATAGTTGATCGTCGCGAGATCGAGATTCGGAGAGAAGATATAAAGAATAACACCATGGATCCACTCACCAAGGCCCTCCCTCAGCCGCAGCATGAGCGACTTTTTAAGATGTTGGGTATGAGATATGCCAATAACTGTCCTTAGTGCAAGTGGGAGATTGTTGGATATACGTATGCCCTAGAGGCCATTATTTGATAGCGGATTTATTTTTACATGTATATATATATATTCAGATGTCATTCTTGCTCGACATGATAGTATGCTATCTGTTTACTCTTTATCTTGACATGTTCACTTGAACATGCTTTTATTAATTTGGTACATGTTGATAAAGCCCTGAGGATATTTGCTTGACTACTGTGATTATGATGCAGATCATACTAGTGGGGCGTGTGTAGTTTATAAGTGTTATTGATATGTATGCCCTAGAGGCCATTACTGTACATATGATGTATATTGTAGTGGATGCTTGGACAAATATATGGAGGACTTTCTTGCTCGACATGATAGTATGCTATCTGGTTGCACTTTATCTTAACATGTACTCTGATTGTCTCTATATTACATGTTGATAAAGCCCTTAGGATGAGTACTTGACCACCAAGACTATGATGTAGATCATATTAGTGGGGACATTGTAGTCTCTAATTACATCCTTCAAATGTTCCTAGTCGTAGGTGTATCAAGACAGGGCATCAATATATCAGTGTAGACTAGCGTATAACTTCTCGACCCATACAGATGGGCGATGGAAGATCCCATATCCATTGGTGTTTGACATCAATGATAGTATATAGGTGCTCAGTGGAGACTGGGTACACTGAACGGACTCGCCGAGAACTCCCAGATGGTATTATACCTCATGTCAGATGGCAGTTCTCTCATGACACTGGTACATGTTAGTCTGTAGACCCGAGATCGTCATAGAGACTTGTGTGATTCCCACTGTGCTTTTATTTCCATCATACCACGTCTAAGAGGGCGTGCAAAATGGTGGCTTTAGGGTACAGTCCCGAATCACATAGAGACAATGAGCGATAGGAGGGGTTTCGTCTCTCCCGGGTATAGTGAGTTGATGTTGCGCTGTGCTCGATTGGCTATAACAGGAAGTCCTTGGCCAAGGCAGCTTCAGAGATATACTGGTAAGTGTTATCAGTAGTTTCTCGACCCGTTAAGAGCCTCATATCGACACGACTTATCGAGTTCCTGGGGTCTGACGTTTACCACCCCTAGACGAGATATGCGACATATTAGACGAAGAGACCGGACTGTACGGTAGTGTTACTGATTGGATTCTGTCACGACCCGAAATTGGCACGTGACGGCCCTAATACTACGCAACGTCTACAGGCGTAACGCAGTAAAAGAAAGCCAAAACCCAGAAATCTAAACCATTAAAATACCAGAAAAGATAAGAAACATTGTTTAAAAGTCTTTGAAATCACAACCCAAATTCTTTAAAAGTCCAACTTTATTTCCTTTAAATTTCGGCAGCACCACCTTTATAAAAACCAACCCCAAAAATGGGTACAACATAAATATAAAGTAAAGCATCCTCAGCGGGAGCAAATCCACGCCCAAAGGCGGAAAATAACCACCACAACAAATATACGACGCCGTAGCGAAGAAATAGAAGACGATAGAAAGGAAACTGTATAAAAGACAACAAGTCACAACATAATATACAACATCGTCATCACCAAGTCTCTAAGTCAATATGAAAATAGTAGATGGAGAGTACAGGGATACAACGAATATATAATACAACGAATAACCACAAACCCACAAAAGCAAACTACACACTGTGAGCTGATGCGGTATCCGTAGCAAAAGATGATAAGATGTATGATAATAGCCTGCCTCTGACTATCCTGAGGAACACCGGCAAACACTGTGGCACAACGGGGGTGAGTTACCAACTCGTGAATAGTAAATAACATATGCAGGTAATCGCGAGTATGCACGTACAGCGTGAATCTAACATGTGCAATAAATAGCAATAAAAAGTCATATGAATGCAATAATCATGAAAGGTACACTAGCAGGTACAACTAATACATGAAGCAATGCATATAAATAAAGGTATGTAAATGCAACAGTCATGAAAGGTACTCTAATAGGTACTACTAATACAGGAAGCAGTGCATAAACAATAAATGTGAAGTATGGAATGAAATATGTCATTTCCACGGAATCCTGACATCGTGGTAGGATCACAATCCATCAAGACAAATCCAAATCCCAATTTCTCAAATCAGCCCCCAAATTGGCTCTCATATCATATAAGTCTCACAAATCCTGAATGCACAATATCGAATAAATCTCATATATCCTGAATGTACAAATCAGCAATCTCATAAATATCCTGTATCTAATATCAAATGAATCACCTATATCCCAAATCAAATTATCAAGTAAAAATCTAACATCCTAAATATATTTGCATGAATAAATATGATGGTGCATATAATTTAATGTCAATACATATATATTAGCGTCCCATTCCACTAATATTGGTGTAAGGGCATATATAACAGCGGCCTAAACCCCTGTTATATATACAAAGGAGTAAAAAGAAATATCATGAAACCAATGTGTCAAGTATCGACACAGAATTGCTGATCTATCAGGTGCTGTCACCACGACTGCCCCCTGATAGGTACGTATCACACGCTATCCGAAAAGCACGAGTGCCTAGCTCTGACCCTCATCTTTCCACGTATCTATACGTACATGACTCCCAACGGTATCCCCATGATTACCGCCGAGTTATTGGTAATGTCACCGGAAAGTATGGTTCCCCCACTAACTCATCTCCTCACTGAGATTCTTGCCCCGGGGTACCTCCGGGCCCTACCATGTACCCACACACGGAACCCTCCGTTCCTCGCGTGGGGTATATATATATGGGAACCGATAAATCTCATGGTGGCTGCTGAAATATCATATCAAGGAAAACCGGGTTTTTCAAATAATGCATAATTTCATGAACTCCCACGGTCCCCAAATCCAGAAAACATCATGAAAAATCCATATCTCAATGCGAAAATCCATGAATATAATATATGCAACATAAAATGAAATGTAAGCATATAAAGGAAAAGCCGCTAATTAACTACAACAAGTTAATATAAATATCATGCGGTTTCCTAATTTTCTCCAATTCTAAAGTAACATTAGATAAAGGTAAACATGTAGCTATAACCAGATGTATGTGAAAACATAAAGGAATAGCAAGATATATGTATCTACCTATAATTAATAATGTAGTATACCCCCTGGGTATAAGTGAAATAGGTGTGCAAGGTATACCTGTAGCTATGTCATAAAGTGTGCATGTACCTATCACTAATGATACAATACTCTATAGGTATACAGGTAACTAGCATGTAAGTATGTCAGAGCTTTTGTGTAAGCATGTAGGTATATAGGTATGCTATAAGTCAATGCGTAAAGAAATATGAATCAAGTCTCAATGTCCCTAACCAAGCAATATCGCATCTATAAGTGGGTTGTGCGTGACATGGCAATTATTGACGGTGTGTATAGCATACAATCAGTGCTCGTGCAACATGAATCGTCAATAATATGTGCAGTGTTCTAAGGATACTAGTCCAAGCACAACAATATCTAAGTAATAGGGTAAATGCGCAATTCTAAATATGACATAGAATATGCGACAGAAATAGCATCTCTAGCCCAGACGCATAACGCCATGCGGGCGATTCTCCTGTAAATGTTAAATCTACTCACCAATGCTCCTGGCTAAGTGAAGCCTACCACCTGTTTTCCCTTATTATGCGTCCGAAGTCCCCTCTTGTGACCCTAAAATTTCACAAACACATCACATAAGCAAATATCCTACAATGAAGAAAAGACAACGAAACGCGATGAAAACGCCCGGAAAATTACACTGCGCGCTTAAAGCATCTATCGCGCACGACATCGGCCAAAAACCCTAACTGGGGTCGCTACACTACAAAACACCAAGTCTAGACCCCGATCGTCCTGATCGCGCAACACAACACAAACAATTACGAGGAATAAAATTGATATAACCTCGCAACGACAAATTGAACCCACGTCGAAAAAACCCCGAAACCTAGAAAACAACTTATCGCAATATTTCGCACTAGTTTCAACCTAACGCATATCTAGCGATTACAAACACCCTAATATAGCTTAACTAAGCTATCTAAACCATTCCTATATTTTTAACACTCGCTAATTATGTTTTAGCAAAAACCTATTAAGCTAATTGCATAATTAGACAAAGTGTTCATTAGCAAAAATTAATATTTTCTACTAGGTTAATCTTCTCCAAAACACAAATTAACACTTCAAATGAACACTAAACACTTAACAAAATTTAACCCTAACATGAATTTCTTAAACCAAATATAAATGAATTAATCATAATTTAAAAACTAAACTAAACACATAATTAGCTAACTAAATTAGCTAGAATAAGATTAAGGCAAATATAAAAGGATTAAGGTAAGAATTATACCTCCCTAAGAACACCAAAATGAATTTAATCTCACATCATAGCAAAAAAAAAACCATGCTTTGTTGAAGATCCAAGAAGAATTAGTGAAGGAAATAAAGGAAAATGATTATATTTGAATTTTTGTGATTTTATTTGGATTTTTCATGATTTATTTCATGCAAAATGAGTTGAAAAAGAGTGGGAATGATGGAGGGCAGCAAGGGGAAGGGAAGGGCCGGCCATGGGGGTGAGGGGGTATTTTTGTGAATTTTTTGTGAAGAAATTGCTAGGAAAAAGAGTAATAAATGCTTAATAAATGCACTTGCCACCTTTACACATTTTCTTTTCTTTTTAAAAATAAAACCTTTTGCACTCCAAAAAATATCTAGATATTTAAATAGAAGTTTCCAAAATATTCTAGTGACAAAAAATAAATTTATTATTAAGAAAAGAAATTTCCCGATTTACGTGCACCAGATACCGCTTAAAATAATATTTTATTTGGGAAAAATTCTATCCGAACCAAAATCTCCCAAATAGCCCTAAAGTTCGCGCACAAGCTTTATTTTAGCTAAAAAAGGTGCCGGTAAGCTTATACGGACGTTTAATCGAAATCGGGTTAAAACGGGAAATACTAACAATTTTGCCCTAAAACGGGAAAATTCGCAAAACGATTTCTGAAACGTTACAATCTTTCCCCCTTAAAGAAATTCGGTCCCCGAATTAAAATTCATCTACGCGTACCTTCAAGAAGATGAGTACAGAACTCCCAAATCTCGCTCGCGGCTTGCCAAGTGATCACTTCACTATACAGCTACGCCAAAGAACCCTCACTAACGGCAAGACCCTTGACCGAAGTTCCTCCACCTGCTGATCCACTATAACTAGCGGCTACTGGTGAACGAAAGATCGCGTCCAAGCTAACTGGTCTGATGCTGAATCAAGTGAGAAAGGTCATGAAGGTAATTGCAAAGTATCGACACAAGGAATACGGGGTGAATACTCAAGAATCTGGGCGGAAGTGCCAAATTAAAGGCAACGAAACTAACTCTCTTTACGGATCTCGAAAGGACCTACAATTGTGGGTAAGCTTCCCAAAACTCAACACTTCATTCATAGGAAAATCCCGTAGGAATACATGATCTCCCACTACGAACTCAAGTCTGCGACCACTACGGTCGGCATAAGACCTCTGTCTGCACTGGGCCACTCTCATCCTGACCTGAACCAACTGGATCATCTCCGAAACCTCTAGACTAGATGGGGTCTAAAAAATCCTACTTACGCAGAGTCAGAAAAACAGACTGGAGATCGACACCACCTAACAAACAAAACATAAAGGCTGCCAATTAGAGTGTCTCCTGATAACAGCTATCGAAGGAGAATCCGAACAATGGCAAGTGACGATCCCAACTGCCGACAACAATTAATACGTACGCACAAGCATATCATCCAGAGTCGGTATAGCCCGCTCTCACAAAACCATCATCCTGCGGATGGAAAAACGGAGCTAAAGCTCAACCAGTACCCAAGGCTTCCTGAAGTTCCTGCCCAAGACGACAAGCGAATAGGATGCCTTATTTAGATACGACCCATGAAGGAACTCCGTGCAACGCACAAACTTAACCAAGGAAAACTGAGCAAGCTGAGTATAACCGGACAACTAGCATCCGAATGGTGTCACACCCTGACTAAACCTGGGTAGACCCATAACGAAATTCGTGGAAATCTGCCCCCATTCCCACTTCGGAACGGTTAAAGGTTTCAACTCTCCAGCCGGTCTCGGATGCTAAACCCAAAACACACAACAAGACAAACACCTTGAAATGAAACTTGAAATTTCTCTTTACATTCCTGCCCACCCGTAACTATCTCACAAGTCACATCAATGTTGGTGGAACTTGAATGAATACAGAGAATTAACATATGTGCCAGCTCTAGGATTTCACGTCTTTACACGATAATATCAGGTACACAAACTCATCCCTAACTTAGCATACTATTGTCACAAATCAAGGACTCTGAATCATTACCCATCCGAGTATGCTCAAGTATCTCTAACGAACGAGCGTCGGTAGGCAGTGTCTCGCGAAAACGATTAGGGAAAAGTGGTCGGGCGTGGACATGAGAAAGCTGTCCCCTCAGTAGAGGCGAACCTAAGCTGTACTCCACGATCGTACAAGAACTGTAAATCTGCAGAAGACTGTCTCTGACTGCGCACAACTGGAACAAACTAACCCCGGGCCTACGACTCCAGCATTAGCTACCACAATCGCCTTGCCAAGGGTAATAAAGGATCTCACAAACACAATCCTCCACACGTTCCATCCAACGGCGCTGTCTCAACATTCAAAACCCGCTGCAGGAAGATGTACATTAAGCTCTAGTGGTCCGTGAAAATCTGACACGACTCTCGAACAAGTAGTGTCTCCAATCCCCAACGCACTACCACCGCGGCCATCTGCAGATCATGAGTGGGATATCCTACTCATACTTCCTACAAATGTAGGGAAGCAAAAGCGATAACTCTATAGTGTCACCTCAATACACAATCGAGCCCCACTCGCGAAACATCACAGTTAAAACAACAAAGTCGCCTGAACCAAAAAGCAAGAAAGAACTGGTGCAGTTGTTATCCGAATCTCCAACTGCTGAAAAAACTTCGCACGCAAGCCTCAGTCCAAAGAAAAAGAAACCTCCTTTCAGGTCAGTCCAGTCAACGGTGCAGCACTGCACCAGCAATCCTGCAAGAAATGGCGGTAAAAACTTGCTAAGCCCAAAATCTACGGACTTCCGTCCCATACACAAGTCTGGGCCAAAGCTGTATGGTCTCGATCTTCCTCGGAACCATACGAAAACCGTCTCCCGTAACTACAAGACCTAGGAGTCAACACAATCAAGCCTGAAGGAACACTCCAAGAACCTAGCAAACCGCTGGGGCTCTCCCAGTATCTGCAAAACAAATCCTCAAGTGTTGCTCATGTTCCTCAAAACAAATTAAATCGACCAGAATGTCGTCAATAACACAACAATAACTGGTCGAGGAACGGCCTGAAGAAATCTGGTTCATCATATCTACGAATGCTGCTAGGGCATTGGTGAGTCCGACGACACCACCAAAACACACAAAGCCCGTAGCACGCACAAGGAAGTCTTCGAAATGCCATAACTCCGAACCCGCAACAATGATGACCTGATCCCGAACAAACTTAGAAAATGTCTCGTACACTGGAGTCGATCGAAGAAATCGTTAATGCGAGGTAAAGGATACCTATCCGCATCGTAAGCCGGTTCAATTGGCGATCCATCAATACACAACTTAAACCGCCGTCTTCCTCCTTGACGAACAGAAATAGGAGCTCCTCAATATGAAACACTCAGACGCACTAGCCCCCCAACAAACAACTCTGCAGCTGATCCTTAAGCTCCCTAAGCTTCGCCGGCTCATCTGGAACAACGTCGGAAAACTCTCGCACGATAAGAACCCGGTCCAAAAAACCCATTGTGGCTCCGGTATCACGAATGAACGCCAAGAATCCTCGACATCCTCTCCTCAAAAGCCGACTAGCGAAAAAAAGTTGAATTCGAGCTGTGAGAGGTGGCACCACTGTCCCCCTGCACAACAAGAACTGACTTGCCGGGAAAACAAACCTGACTGTTTCCTCGCGGTAGTCCACAGATGCCTAGCACGTAACTAACCAGTCCGTGCCCAGGAGAACGTCAAATCCAACATCTCTAGAAGGATCAAGTGACGGATGAATCTCCTAACCAATTAGCATACGACTGAAATACGTGTCGCGCAACAAAAGAATCGCTGACAGAAATTAACCCAACAAATGGCTGATCTAGCTAACACGACTCTCCTCGTCCCAAACCTCTGCTACTCCCGCAACGGTCACAAAACCTATCTCGACTACTAGGCCTCTATATCTGGGATGGCATACCGGTATGAGTCCTCCACTGTTCCGGAACTCTCAAAGTCTCTGGAATACGTGTCTCGTAAACTGGGGCTGCCTCCACTGGTGCTATGTAGGTAACGGAATGCTGTGTACTGGCCATAAGGAACAACTGGGTAACAGGGGTTACAACCTCCTGTCGCTGCCCTCGAATGGTCTCCACCAAAGAACTCATCGTCTGGCGCATGTCCTGCATCTCTGCCACAAGCCTAGCGATACTATCTGTCGAAGGCGGATCCGTCTGCACCTGTGCAACTAGCGTGCCATCCTGGTCAGTGCTCGTCTCACCCGAGCCAACTCTGACCTCAGCCATCGCTTCACCTCTTTGAGTCCCCATAGTCGTCGGCGGCAAAGGCTATAAATGGAGATAGGATTCGATATGAACACGGAAATCGAATCACAAGGATATGAATCATCAAAGAAGGAATTTCAAGCAATGTACTTAGGTCACTTTAGACGGAGTACCGTATCGTGAGTATGCTGCAAACATACACACAATACGTTACTCTGCTTAAGATACCTACTTCATCATACCAAGGTCATCCTACACTCCGAAAGGTATAAACCTAGCGCTCTGATACCAACTTTGTCACGACCCAAAATTGGCACGTGACGGCCCTAATACTACGTAACGTCTACAAGTGTAACGCAGTAAAAGAAAGCCAAAACCCAGAATTCTAAACCATTAAAATACCAGAAAAGATAAGAAAAATTGTTTAAAAGTCTTTGAAATCAAAACCCAAATTCTTTAAAAGTCCAACTTTATTTCCTTTAAATTTCGGCAGCACCTCCTTTATAAAAACCAACCCCAAAAATGGGTACAACATAAATATAAAGTAAAGCATCCCCAACGGGAGCAAATCCATGCCCAAAGGCGGAAAAAAATGACAACAACAAATATACGACGCCGTAGCGAAGAAATAGAAGACGATAGAAAGGAAACCGTATAAAAGACAACAAGTCACAACATAATATACAACATCGTCCTCACCAAGTCTCTAAGTCAATATGAAAATAGTAGATGGAGAGTACAGGGATACAACGAATATATAATACAACGAATAACAACAAACCCACCTAAGCAAACTGCACACTGTGAGCTGATGCGGTATCCGTAGCAAAAGATGATAAGATGTGTGATAATAGCCTGCCTCTGACTATCCTGAGGAGCACCTCCAAACACTGTGGCACAACGGGGGTGAGTTACCAACATGTGAATAGTAAATAACATATGTAGGTAATCGTGAGTATGCACGTACAGCGTGAATCTAACATGTGCAATTAATAGCAATAAAAAGTCATATGAATGCAATAATCATGAAAGGTACACTAGCAGGTACAACTAATAAATGAAGCAATGCATATAAATAAATGTATGTAAATGCAACAGTCATGAAAGGTACTCTAACAGGAACTACTAATTCATGAAGCAGTGCATAAACAATAAATGTGAAGTATGGAATGAAATATGTCATTTCCACGGAATCCTGACATCGTGGTAGGATCACAATCCATCAAGACAAATCCAAATCCCAATTCCATAAATCAGCCCCCAAATTGGATCTCATATCATATAAGTCTCACAAATCCTGAATGTACAATATCGAATAAATCTCAAATATCCTGAATGTACAAATCAGCAATCTCATAAATATCATGTATCCAATATCAAATGAATCACCTATATCCCAAATCAAATTATCAAGTAAAAATCTAACATCCTAAATATATTTGCATGAATAAATATGATGGTGTATATAATTTAATGTCAATACACATATATTAGAGTCCCATTCCACTAATATTGGTGTAAGGGCATATATAACAGCGGCCTAAACCCCTGTTATATATACAAAGGAGTAAAAAGAAATATCATGAAACCAATGTGTCAAGTATCGACACAGAATTGTTGATCTATCAGGTGCTGTCACCACGACTGGCCCCCTGATAGGCACGTATCACACTCTATCCGAAAAGCACGAGTGCCTAGCTCTGACCCTCATCTTTCCACGTGTCTATACGTACATGACTCCCAACGGTATCCCCATGATTGCCGCCGAGTCATTGGTAATGTCACCGGAAAGTATGGTTCCCCCACTAACTCATCTCCTCACTGAGATTCTTGCCCCGGGGTACCTCCGGGCCCCACCATGTACCCACACACGGACCCCTCCGTTCCTCGCGTGGGGTATATATATATCCGAACCGATAAATCTCATGGTGGCTGTTGAAATATCATATCAAGGAAAACGGGGTTTTTCAAATAATGCATAATTTCATGAACTCCCACGGTCCCCAAATCCAGAAAACATCATGAAAAATCCATATCTCAATGCGAAAATCCATGAATATAATATATGCAACATAAAAGGAAATGTAAGAATATAAAGGAAAAGCCGCTAATTAACTGCAACAAGTTAATATAAATATCATGCGGTTTCCTCATTTTCTCCAATTCTAAAATAACATTAGGTAAAGGTAAACATGTAGCTATAACCAGATGTATGTGAAAACATAAACGAATAGCAAGATATATGTATCTACCTATAATTAATAATGTAGTATACCCCCTGGGTATAAGTGAAATAGGTGTGCAAGGTATACCTGTAGCTATGTCATAAAGTGTGTATGTATCTATCACTAATGGTACAATACTCTATAGGTATACAGGTAACTAGCATGTAAGTATGTCAGAGCATTTTTGTAATCATGTAGGTATACAGGTATGCTATAAGTCAATGCGTAAAGAAATATGAATCAAGTCTCAATGTCCCTAACCAAGAAATATCACATCTATAAGTGGATTGTGCGTGACATGGCAATTATTGACGGTGTGTGTAGCATACAATCAGTGCTCGTGCAACATGAATCGTCAATAATATGTGCAGTGTCCTAAGGATACTAGTCCAAGCACAACAATATCTAAGTAATAGGGTAAATGCGCAATTCTAAATATGACATAGAATATGCGACAGAAATAACATCTCTAGCCCAGACGCATAACGCCATGCGGGCGATTCCCCTGTAGATGTTAAATCTACTCACCAACACTCCTGGCTAAGTGAAGCCTACCACCTGTTTTCCCTTGTCGTAGCGTCCGAAGTCCCCTCTTGCGAACCTAAAATTTTACAAACACATCACATAAGCAAATATCCTACAATGACGAAAAGACAATGAAACGCGATGAAAACGCCCGGAAAATTACACTGCGCGCTTAGCGCATCTATCGCGCACGACATCGGCCAAAAACCCTAACTGGGGTCGCTACACTACAAAACACTAAGTCTAGACCCCGATAGTCCCGATCCCGCAACAGAACACAAACAATTACGAGGAATAAAATAGATATAACCTCGCAACGACCAATCGAACCCACGTCGGAAAAACCCCGAAACCTAGAAAACAACTTATCGCAATATTTCGCACTAGTTTCAACCTAACGCATATCTAGCGATTACAAACAACCTAATATAGCTTAACTAAGCTATCTAAACCATTCCTATATTTTTAAAACTCGCTAATTATGTTTTAGCAAAAACCTAGTAACCTAATTGCATAATTAAACAAAGTGTTCATTAGCAAAAATTAACATTTTCTACTAGGTTAATCTTCTCCAAAACACAAATTAACACTTCAAATGAACACTAAACACTTAAAAAAATTTAACCCTAACATGAATTTCTTAAACCAAATATAAATGAATTAATCATAATTTAAAAACTAAACTAAACACATAATTAGCTAACTAAATTAGCTAGAATAAGATTAAAGCAAATATAAAAGGATTAAGGTAAGAATTATACCTTCCCAAGAACACCAAAATGAATTTAATCTCACATCATAGCATCAAAAAAACCATGCTTTGTTGAAGATCCAAGAAGAATTAGTGAAGGAAATGAAGGAAAATGATTATATTTGAATTTTTGTGATTTTATTTGGATTTTTCATGATTTATTTGATACAAAATGAGTTGAAAATGAGTTGGAATTATGGAGGGAAGCAAGGGGAAGGGAAGGGCCGGCCCAGGGTTGAGGGAGTATTTTTGTGAATTTTTTGTGAAGAAATTGCTATGAAAAAGAGTAATAAATGCTTAATAAATGCACTTGCCACCTTTACACATTTTCTTTTCTTTTTAAAAGTAAAACCTTTTGCACTCCAAAAAATATCTATATAATTAAAAAGAAGTTTCCAAAATATTCTAGTGACAAAAAATAAATTTATAATTAAGAAATGAAATTTCCCGATTTACGTGCACCCAATACCGCTTAAAATAATATTTTATTTGGGAAAAATTCTATCTGAACCAAAATCTCCCAAATACCCCTAAAGTTCGCGCACAAGCTTTATTTCAGCTAAAAACGGTGCCGGCAAGTTTATACGGACGTTTGATCGAAATCGGGTTAAAACGGAAAATACCGACAATTTTGCCCTAAAACGGGAAAATTCGCAATACGATTTCTGAAACGTTACAGATTCACAGGAGTGTGAGCACGCTTGCTTGTTGATCTTCTGATTGGTCAATACCCGGGTGGCCGTTACGTTTAGCAGACCGCTTGCGGCTTATGGGTGTTTCATATGATCATCACCTACTGCCGGTGTATTGACGAGTCTTTAGAGTCCTACACAGGGGTTTCCTGGCTCAAGTGAAATGGAGTAGGAGCACATATGTGATATGTGCGGGACCGAGATTAATACGATATGAGATACCGTATTCTATTCTCGCGATTCGTGACATTGATCGGTTGTATGCGATATAGCCGGGTTATAGAATCAAGTGTTGATTCGATAAGTTGTTAGACATGATATTAGTCGGTTATAGCCGGATTATTTAATCAAGAATTTATTTAATAATTTAATGTATAATTATATATTTGATATATTACATTACATTAACTAGTATTAGCTCAGTTAAGATTCTTTTCTCACTATATTGTGCATATTGTTTATATGTGATATATGCAAGAGTGCATGTTTGTATCATGCTTGATGATACATACAAGTTGGGTGTATGAGACTTAAACCAAATCAAGGTTAAATTAGGGTTACTTATTTCCTATAGAATAACTAAAGAGAGAAGACTTTGGTCAAAGTTTGTAAGACTACGGTAGCGCCCCGACCGTCTGTCCAAGACCAAAATGCGGAAACAAAACTTTTTTCAAACTAGAAACCGGCGTTGTCGTATGCTTAAATCCCGGATCGAACCATTAAGCTACAACTAGCTAACAAGAGAAAGGGTTGGAAAGCTATACCGATCGATCCATGTCCTTCGGTCTTTGGCCACCATCCCAAGCTCCTCGCGGCATCTCCGGTCTCGATCTCCTCGTCGGAAAGGGCACCACATCTTCGAGTGTTTTTACGGGCTCCCGCTTCATCCGAAGCAACTCGGGCATGAACTTGGCTAGCCGACGTGTCCAAGGCGAGGTAGAGAATGTTTGTGACAACTTTGTCTCTTGCATCCATGTAGGGTTCCTAGGCACACCCATGAGGTTCAACAACTGATCAAACATGGCTAATTCCAAAAAAATGTACATGTGTTCCAAGTAACCCTAAGCAAGATCGTAACTAGAGGTAAGGCGAAAACGATATAAGTTAACAACTTAACTAAGAGTGAACCGAAAATACAACCTTTGTAGATCGGGTCCTCCACCTCCATAGCTCCGTGACGGTGTCCCTTCGCTGCGATCATCGGATCCCGGACTCTAGCGTTGGTTTCATCGGAGAAATGGTCGGGCTAGGTCGTTGACTTCGATGCCGAAGACGATCTACGTCGAGACAACTCAAACTCAAGCTCCACCTTCACCAAGTCATGAAACTTGTGAAGAAAATACCCTATACTACATGGCAAGTGGTAGAGGATGAAGAAATAGGAAGTGGGTTCACTTTGGATTTGGATTTCTCACTTGGATTCATCACTTGGAAATTTCAAGAATGGTTTTTCTTTCTTCATGAAGAAGATGAAGAAGAAGAAAGAAAAATGAATTATCAATAATTTCCAAAAGAAAATGAAGTGATGGATATCATAATGCAACCATGGGTGAGGCTAACACATGTAGAGAATAAACTAGGGTTTAGGTTTAATGGTTAGGTTAAGGAAAGAAACAAAATGGTTACTTATTCAAAGCTTCATGAAGCTTCAACAAAAAACAAAGCAAGCCACCATTTCATTTTTCTTTCCAAAAAAAAAAAGAATTAAAGAAAATAAATAAAACAAATATAAAACCAAACCATTAACCTAAACAAGGTTTAAAATAAACACACACCCAAGTTTGCATGTATCATCAAACTTGATACAAACTAGTGCACAAAACTATATCATATATACAATGTGCACATCAAGTGAGAAAATCATCTTAAGTGAACTAATACTAGTTAATGTAAAGTAATATATCAAATATATAATTATACATTAAATCATTAAATCAACACTTGATTTAATGATTCGGTCATACTACATATAACCGACTAATATCCAATGTATCGACTTATCGAATCAATCCTCGATTCGATAACTAGGTTATATCGCATACAACCAATCGATACATTTATCGCGAGAATAGAATACGGTATCACATACACGCATTATTCTCGGTCCCGCACATATCTCATATGCGCTCCTATTTCATTTCGCTTGAGCCAGGAAACCTCTGTGTAGGACTCTAAAGACTCGTCAATACGCCGGCAGCAGGTGATGATCATATCAAACACCCACAAGCCGCAAGCGGTCTGCTAAACGTAATGTCCACCCGGGTATTGAGCGATCAGAAGATCAACGAGTAAGCCCGCTCACACTCCTGTGAATCCAACCAGCAACACTTACCGTACAGTCCGGTCTGTTCGTCTGATATGTCGCATATCTCGCCTAGGGGTGGTAAACGTCAGACCCCAGTAGATCGATAAGTCATGCCGATATAAGGTCCATAACATAGCGTGAAACTACTGATAACTCTTACCAGTATATCACAGCAACCCTGGCCAGGGATTTCTAGTTATGGTCAGTCGTGCATAGCGCAACATCAACCCCTAATACCGGGAGAGACGAATCCCCTCCTATCGCTCATTGCCTCCATGTGAATCGGGACTGTACCCAAAAACCACCTGTTTGCACGACTCAATAGAGCCGTGGTAGGGTGGAAATCAAAGCACAGTGGGAGACACACAAGACTCTATGACGATCTCGGGTCAACAGACTAAGCTGTACCAGTGTCACCAGAGAACTGCCATCTGACGTGAGGTATAATACCATCTGGGAGTTCTCGGCGAGTCCGTTCAGTGTACCCAGTCTTCACTGAGCACCCGCATACCATCTCTGATGTCAAACACCAATGGATATGGGATCATCCATCGCCCATCACATGGATCGAGAAGATATACGCTAGTCTACTCTGGAATATCGATGCCCCGTCTCGATGTTCCCATGACTAGGAACATTGAAGGATGTACTCATTGACTACCCAGGCCCCACTAGTATGATCTACATCATAGTCGAGGAAGTCGAGTACACATCCTAAGGGCTTTATCAATATGTAATAGAGAGACTGCAAGTATAAATGTTAAGATAAAGAGCAACCGGATAGCGTACTATCATGTCGAGCAAGAAAGTCCTACCTATATATGTCCCAGTATCCACTACAATATACATCCTATGTACAGTAATGGCCTCTAGGGCATACATATAACTAACAATCTCCCACTTGCACTAGGGCCATCTGTAGAAGTGGTTGTAGTATCTCATACTCAACCATCTCATAAAAGTCTCTCTTTGGGAAAAGGCCTTCGTGAGTGGATCCGCCATGTTGTCCTCTAAGTCTACTCTCCTAACCTCGATCACCCTGGAGATCAACTATCTCCATGATCAGGCAATGCTGCCTCAGAATATGTCTGGGTCACTGATGGGACCGGGGTTCCTGGGCCAAAGCCACACTTCCATTGTCACACAATGGTAGGAACCTAGTTCATCTCATGAACCAATATACACCCAAACTGCCTCTTTGGTAGTATCTTTAATAGCGATGTTACCAGTCTTTATCGTCTAGTTTGCCACGGTATCTAGCTTGGAACTCTTCCAATCATACCGTTCCTTCACTGAGGGTAAAGACAATACCTGCGACTGACATTCAGTCGTCCTTATCACCCTGGAACCTTTCCAGTGATTCTCCCTAGGATCAACTGATACCATCTCACTATAACTAATGAGAATCCAAACATCCATTTAGATCTATCTCATAGATCCAAAACCCAGGATTTAGGTGGTATCACTTTGATCCTATTGGAGAATCCTTGTGATAAGAGGAGATCGACCGATCGTAGCATAGGAAAATCCTTTCCTATCAAGAGTATGTCATCCACATACTCTACGAGGATCATAATCATACTCCATACTACCTTTTTGTACATACAAGGTTCATCTACCATTTTGATGAAGTCAAACTCTTTGACTACCACATCAAAACAGATGTTCCAACTCCGCGATGCCTGCTTTATCCTGTAAAGCAACTTGCACACGTTTCCGCTGCTCCCACTGTTTACGAAGCCCTATGGCTATGTACTTATAGACGTTCTCTTCTAAATTAGTATTTAGAAAAAATAGTCATGACACCCAACCACCAGATATCGTAGTCATGGTATGTAGCAATGTTAAGTAGGATCCGGATGGACTTAAGCATAGCCACTTGGAAAAGGTTTCATCATTATCCACGCCTGGTCGATGACGAAAACCTTCAATAAGTCTAGCTTTGAAAGTCTCAACTTTTCCATCTACACCAAGTAATCTTCTCAAGATATACTTGCTCCTGATGGGGATTTAACCCTTCAGATATAGCACCCAAATTCCATACTTTGTTGGTGTACATGGATTCCATCTCAGATCGCTAAGCATCCAGCTATTCTTACAGAGTCCCTACTCTCGATGGCCTGCTCGAAACTAGTTGGGTCATCATCTCATGATGCAATCCTCGCTCCCACTGTCATCGAGAAACCGAAGTATCTCTCAGGCAGGTGAGGAACCCTGCTAGATCGGCGGAGAGGCTGAGGTTCGTCGGGGACTATTGAATCCTCTGGTTCTGTCAAATCAGCTGCAGTTTTGTATGGTTGGAACCTTTCCAGTTCTACAGAACTGACCTTGCCTCGATCTTGTCCGGATTTTGCTTTTGACATAGGCCGGAAAATCCCAAATCTTAACTTACTTAAGAGATAGGCTCTTCCCATACCATATCTTATATGGAGTGGTAGGCACTGATTTGATTCGAACCCAATTCAATAGGTATGCAACTTCTCAAATGCATAACCCCCTAAAAGGAAATAGGTAACTCAGTAGTACTCATCATAGATGTAACATTTTCAAAAGTATAAAATATTAATTTTGGGAATTTTTATAATTTAATATTATTTTATTGATTATTTTAATATTAAATCTGTAATTAAATGGAAATAAATAGGAAAAATGTTATAAAAATTATGAAAAATTTTGGAAAATTCTAAAATAGGGTAAATTAGTGAATTATGATATTTTTAAGTTTTTGTGATTAGTTTGACACTAATTTAGTGCTAATCGCGATTAAAATCGCTAATCGAGTTTTTTGGCAATTTTGTGCAAAACTTGCACATATCACTTTTTTCTACACTTGTGCATTTTCTTGCCATGATTTATCATTTGGGTTTACTATTTGTGTGAGAAGGTTTTGGAAATAAAGGAAAAGAAAAGATTAGAAATGAGGGTAGGTGAGAGAGAGAGGTGGACTTTTGACTTGGTAACCTTAGCCATTCCCTCTTGTTCTTCTCTCATTCCTTCCTCCTCATCCTTGAGCTGCTGCTGCTGCTGCTACTGCCCATTTTTCCCCTCCACAAAACCCTCTCACTTCATCTCAAAATCTATCTCAAAACCTCACATCCCTTTCACGAAAAAGATGCACAAGTTCGAGATCTACGCAATGGACCAAGAAAGCATGGATTTTGGCCACTAGAGGGCAACTCAAGAAAGTTCTTGAGTTGCCAAGTGAGGTAAATTCTGAACCCTTAGCTCAATTGTAGCATTTCCTTTAACCCCAAGTTAAGGTTATATCGATATTGTGTGATATTATGGACTTGGTGATAACCTAGTTAGGGTTTGAGGGAATTGGTGTTGTATTATGAAATTGAGTTCAATAGAGGATACACCAACACCCTAGTGTATGAATTGAGACCCTAACCTGAAGTTTAAACCCATAATATGGATTTTAGAAACCGATATCGGGGAAATTGTGTAATCTGTGAAGGTTATCCAGAATCTGCTATCATATGAGGCACCTGAAAATGATATTGTGTGGACTGTGAGATGTGCAGGCACCCAGGAAGCTAACCCCAAGACCCTAGTCCCCAACTCCATTTCCCGGCCGCCAATTTTGCCCTTTTGGCCGCCAATTGCGGCCTGGGTCCCACCTTCTTGGCTCGTATTGGTTCTGTAGCTCCTACATTGTTAGTTTAGGCCCCTGGTATATATAGATTTGTATAAATTGATTTAGGGTAAAATCTGGGACACATTTCATGAGTTGCTATTCTGGATTCGTGTTTCCGTATTCCGTATTTTTGATTCTGAAATTGTGGATTGTGTTTTGCCTCGACTATTTGGCGTTTATACGACGATATAGAGGATTTATAGATGGTTTTGAAGGCGTGCCATAGGTTCTCACCTATAGGCCCCTTATCGTATCTTTTTGGATTTCATGCGCCGTTTTAGCTTGGATTTGGTTTTAATGCGCATATACGATATGTTGATGTGTAGGTACCCATGAAGACTTCGGGACGACAAGCAAATGTATGGTGACGTCCGCAGATGATGATGCAAGGTGAGTAGATTATATCTACAGGGGGAAGTCGGGTGGATGGCGTATAGCACCCCCGCAGTCCGTAGTTAGTATACTATATATAGTTGATGTGTGATAGTTTTAGTGTGTTGTAGCTTTGTGTTAGAAGTATTATGGGTAGTTAGGGTTAGAAGTGATTAGTGTAGTTCCTAGTTGCGAGCCCTAGGATAGAATTGCACCTACACGCCTACACTTGTATATCTCTTATACCTACCCTTGATGGATGATATTTGATGACGTTGGTAATGAGTCGATGATGTGAACTTGATGACGTGAGATCGGTGATTGGATACGATTCATATGTGGGATATGACTTGTGATTTCATGCGGGCTTGGGATATGTGTTTACCCCCGCATGCTACTTCATTGATGGTATCGTTTGGTGCTAGACATAGAGGAGTACCCCAGACCATGTGATCTGATGATAGTGATACCTGTTATATGATGAGATAGTGAGATGTTGACCCGTACCCAGCTATTGGGATGCCGTACGATGATTACCGTACGAGCCGATATTGATGATAGATCCGTACTCATAACTCGAGGATATCTTATGATATGACATTGAGGCGAGATCACCGACTATATACCTTTATATATGTATCGACTCAGATTTAGGCGGTTTCCATACCCCTCCAGATTTGCATGATACTTAGATCAGTAGTTGCATAGTAGATGTTAGGCTAGACCCGAGTCATACCTATTTCAAAACTAACGAATCGGGAATATTGCAAGATAGGAAAAAGGGGATTCTACGGATATTTTCAAATGTGTAGTGTCTATTTTCTAAACACCGTAGCCCTTGTTTTACCAAAGACCCCGATTCGTCTTATTCCAAAAGGCAAGGCTGCATGATATAGCTTTTGAGTTAGATTCTTCACTGTTGCGTTGATTATTTCGATTGCACCTGTTTATACTATTTGCATGGCATTACTTGTGCTTATTGTTATATTGCCATCATGCTGTTAGGACACCAGCACCATTATCGATGATGCGTATGTTCCACGTACACTGATTGCCGGCTCACACACTTCATCATCGATAATTGCTATGCCACTACACTGTAGTACTGCTGCATTCATGGTATGATTTCCGCATGGCATATTGTACACATAGACCTGTACACAAACATATATGATTTTGACTTGATATTCATACCTGATACATATGTCACATCGCATCATTATATTATAGCTCATTTATATGTGACATGACTTGATACTCACATTTGATGCTTATATCACACCTGATCATTATATTATAGCTCATTTATATGTGACATGACTTGATACTCACATTTGATGCTTATATTACACTTGATCATTATATTGTAGCTCATCTATATGTGACTTGACATGATATTTATGTTTGACGCACATATCATATCAGATTAGTGACTTACATTTTGGTTTGGATTATATGTGATTTCTGGATTTGGGAACCGTGACTATTTCAAATATGTAATCATTTAAAAACCCGGTTCCCTTGATATGATATTTCGGTGCGTCCACCATGTGTTTTCTCGGTGCTAGAGTGATATAAAAAAACCCGAATCGAGGAGGCGGTTGAGGCCGATTATGGGTACATGGTGGACCCGGTATGGTACCTCGGGGCGAGAACGGTTTCGCTGTGTGATAGACGGTGAGCCCGGCAGAGGGACTACTACCTACCGGTGATTGTATTTGAGCTCGGCGGATATCTGGAGGATTCCGACCGGAGTTGAGAGATGGATATGGGCTGACCCGTACTGCCGGGGCCGAGGGCCGATACCGCAGACGGAGCCCAGAGATGGACATGGGTTGATCCGTACTGCCGGGGCCGAGGGCCGATACCGCAGACGGAGCCCCATATGGATGAGGATTTACGTGTCGATGCTTGGCACTGGTTTCATGATGTTTTACCATGATTTGTTTACATCCTCATATTGCATACATGATGCTTATTGTCATTGGGTGACGGGTGGACGGGTTCCACGTATATACAGACATAGATCATATACAGACGTAGATCATATACAGATATGGATCATATACAGCCATGGATCATATACAGACTGGATTTACACTGATCATACTTCATTTGTATATATAACAGGGTATGAGGGCGCTGTTATATATACCCTTACACCAATATTAGTGGTATGGGACACTAATATATGTGTATTGATATCATTGATACTGCATTACTTCTTGCAGACATACCTTATACTGATGACATGTTATTACCTGAGTACTTGGCACCACATACATATTTAGATGTTACCTTGTCACCTTATCACACTCAGATGTACTCTTGTGGATTATATTACTGATTGTTGACTTAGGTTTATGTCTTGAATTCGGTTTCTGCTTGTAGATGTTTCTATTCACGAGTTGGTAACTCACCCCCGTTGTGCCACAGTTCTTGCAGGTTCTGCCGTACAGGTTTTATTGCGGCATTTCTGGCACACTACTTTCTTGCGGGTGGCTTGCTTTTGGTAGGTGGATTCTTTCGCATCAAGAACCACCCTTGTGTTTATTTTATTCATTGTATCTAAAATTTCCATCAACCATAAACTTGTATATTGTTTCAGACCTAGACTTTAGTGTTGTATATTTCGACCTTAGAGTCGCGCTTAGTAGTATTGCGGTTTTCTTGTTGCTTTGAGCTTTCTTTGGTTTTGATCCTCGCCACTTGGCGTTGTATATTATATCATTGTTGCATGTGTGGTTGTGACCGTCAATTGATGAAGAGCTAGCTCCCGCTTGGGGATGCCTTTATCATTGCATATATTGTTATCTTTGTTGTACCCCATTCGGGGCTAATTTTAAGAAAGAAACTCTGCCGAAATTTTTAGAAAAGCCTGTACTGTTTTTAAAATGCACATTCGGCTTAGTTATTTAAAAACCTTGATTTCAAACATGTTTTTCTTCACTTCTTTAAACTAGTTTCCTTATTTATTCTTAAAAATGGTTTTAGATTTCTGGGCTTTTGGCTTACTTGGATCATATGGAGTCCTGTAGTCTTCATATGGTTCAAGGGCCAGTCACGTGCTCTTTCGGGTCGTGACAAAGTTGGTATCAGAGCGCTAGGTTGACCTTGGTTCGAGTCTAAGTTTGACTATGTGGAGCCTAGGGCGTTTATATATATACGGAACTTAGGCTTGACCTTACGGAACTTAGACTTGGTCGAGGGGGTATTAGACCCGAACTTTCTTCGCGTAGGATGACCCTTGGTTGATGGAATAGGTGACTAAAGTAGAGTGACGTACCGTTGGTATGTTCCGCGGCATACTTACGACACGCCACTCCGCTTAAGGAACCTTAGGATGTGCATATTCTTCGAGATCAGTGATTCTCTTTATATCAGGGATTATACATCCATTTGAGATCCCCGATTCTATTAGTTTCATGATCATACCTTCATTGATGCTGTTCCTTCCTATGATCATGTGTCCACTCTGGATCTGTTGTTTCCCTTCTTGCCAATTGGTGTGCTCTCTTGATACTCGATTGAGGTTCCTGTCGCCATGTTTGAGCGCAGTTTGGGCTGCTGCTGGGGTTACGGCCGATGTGAGCTCGTTTGGTACGAGGGCCGACCATTGTGTTTTCTGGTGACATGGGAATGTCTCGAGTTAGTATTGGTGATTGTGACCTCTAGTGGAGGCGAGTGCTTGGATTTGCACCGGATGATCGGGCCATTGTTAGAGCTGCCAGTTGAGAGAGGACTGTTGATGTACAACATACCTCAGAGATTGTGATGTCGCCTACAGTGCAGACAGATGGACCAGCTGTTGCTGAGATTGACAGGATGTTGCTTTCGGAGCTTACGAGCTGAGATTGCCGGAGCTTTCAGGCAGATACGCGACACATGATAGCTAGTCTACCCGATTTGAGAGACGAAGGTGATTCGTCCGATTTGGCGCCAGAGCGGGCCCAGATGAGTTGAAGATTTCCAGTGTGGAGAGTCTTACTCAGATCTAGAGCAGACCGATTCAGAAACGACCGCCTATGTATTGCCCTTCATGGAGGATTGAGGCATTGTTCGGCATACAGGCGTATGAGCCAGTTGCTGCTGCAAATGACGAGATGTCGCCCAGATGGTTGGAGCTATTGCAGCGTGAGCATATACTCAGAGAGATGATAGCGAGTCGCTAGTCACCTGAGGATGAATGACTAGGACATGTGGTTCGTTCGTTACCGATGCGAGGTCATCAGATAGATTGTTTCCAGCTAGAGACGATTTCACGCAGGTTCGTTGAGAGTCGATTGAGACGATCGAATGTCAGGAGCCCATTTTCCAAGTTTAAAGTATACGGAAAGACATGCAGGTGATTCTATGGACCCTCTAGAAGAATGAAACCCTAACTCGACTTAATGACCGTGTGAAAGCCTTTGAACCTTCGGGTTTGCGGCAGTTCCGCGGCACCATTAGTGAGGCTTGGGTTTGCCCTTCTACGGCTGGACCACCGACGCTGTGGCATGTACTCGATACTATCAAACTGTACCCGAGATGTGAGCTCTTAGGGGATTATGAGGATCTGACGAGTCGATCGGATGGTTCGACATCTTTCGGATATCGTGATGGGACACTGCTTGGGAGACTCCAGATGTGAGCGTAGCCGTCGGAGCGCAGTTCGTGTAGCCACGATGAGTTGGGTCCGAATCAGTCGACATTGAGCAATGTGGAGTAGAGAGTTCGTACGAGGTTTCGACGAGATGACGTCCCACTCCGCTGACATCAGAGCTGTTATACGCACCCAGAGGCGTGGTATATGGATATATCTTCCAGAAAGAAGCGCGATGAGTATGCAGCCGTTCCGGAATAAGAATTAGCTTCAGCATTGGATGATGACTTCCGGGCAATTCGGCAGGTATGAGATTTGAGAAAGGAACCTCGATAGGACCTTTCTGGAGTACGATACGAGAAGACCTAGACCAGGAGTGGTCGTATTGCGCACACCCAGCAGGCCAAAGTTCGGCATTATCGACGAGGTAGATGACCAGGATCGAATAAAGGAACTTACCCAGATGCGTTGCGAATTGATCAAGGGCGAACGAGTGACGAGTATTCCTCCGAGGGTTGGGACGTGTTCCCGAGGATCTGTTCGGCCTGACATCTTCTACAAAATGTTGAAGCTACAGAGTACGCGATTTCGAGTCCATGCGAGAGACTTCAGATTGGCCGTGGCCGAGGACAGTGCAGTGCAAGGTGGCTTGGCGTGACATCATAGTGGACGATGATAGAGACATATGGAACCAGAGGTTCGTGTGAGGCGCTGACGAGCTGTCATTACTTCCCGTCGAGACTAGAGACCTGATATGCTTACAGAGACGTTGGAATGTGACCAATTTCCGAGAAAAGGTTGTGCTGAGGACACAGATGTCTATCAAGCGAGAAGAGGTAGTACAAGAGAGCCAGCCTCTGTACAGATCGGCATAGGCATGATTGGAAGAGACCTTGAGCAGGATTCCTTCCAGAACATTGCTGCAATTTGCACGCAGGATCAGATGTGTGACGTGCATTCAGAGAGCCAGAGGCCGACGCCAGTGATGTGCTGCCTTACGAGTAGTCATGAGGATTGACCGAGAGGTGACCAGAGAAGTGCCAGAATGGAATCGTCCCCGTTAGCACACCTGACAGGGGCCGATGAGCCGATTGACTGTGAGATAGGGAATCCGCAGAGAAGATAAGGACCCAGAGTCAGAGGACGCCAGACCGCGAGCAAGAGGCACGTAGATATCCTGCGCTGCTAGCAGTGGATGCACTGACTCCTTCTCGACCTCGAAGGAGGAACTACCGACGACGGTATTTATGATTTGTGATTTTGTGATTCGATTATCACGTATCCGTCCCTTTGGATTTCGGTATTTTGGGCGTTCTGTTTACATGATTTAGTTTTGATGACTGAGTTTTATGATATTGGTTTCATGCACCCACTGGATATTTATATATTTTGCGCTGAGTTATTACATTTGAGATATTGATTGAGATTTCATGCCTATCGTATTCAGTGATTTGATTTGCACTTCCAGAGTAGTTTTCATGCACCTTTAGTGTTTTGATATACGATTTTGGTGCACGCCAGATGCACTAAATCGGAATTCTTCGTGCATTTCATATGCACCTGATTTTTTTCTGTCAGGCACACACGTTGCCTACGACAGATGTTTCGTGCACACCCGTTGCACCTAGATGTTGTTTTATACACCTGTTTGACACCTATATGGATTTTGATTCCTTGCGCACCAGACGCATAGGATATTCTTATATATGCATTTTGGGGATTGATTTCTAGTAGAGAAGTACATTTTTTTTTATGATATTCTCTATGTGTTGATGTTTTCGGAGCCCCGACAAATTGGATTATTACTGAAATTGTTTTAGTAGTGGGGGTTTAAATTTAAATTCGGGGACCGAATTTCTTTAAGGGGGGTAGATTGTAACATTTTCAAAAGTATAAAATATTAATTTTGGGAATTTTTATAATTTAATATTATTTTATTGATTATTTTAATATTAAATCTGTAATTAAATGGAAATAAATATGAAAAATGTTAGAAAAATTATGAAAAATTTTGGAAAATTCTAAAATAGGGTAAATTAGTGAATTATGATATTTTTAAGTTTTTGTGATTAGTTTGACACTAGTTTAGTGCTAATCGCGATTAAAATCGCTAATCGAGTTTTTTGGCAATTTTGTGCAAAACTTGCACATATCACTTTTTTCTACACTTGTGCATTTTCTTGCCATGATTTATCATTTGGGTTTACTATTTGTGTGAGAAGGTTTTGGAAATAAAGGAAAAGAAAAGATTAGAAATGAGGGTAGGTGAGAGAGAGAGGTGGACTTTTGACTTGGTAACCTTAGCCATTCCCTCTTGTTCTTCTCTCATTCCTTCCTCCTCATCCTTGAGCTGCAGCTGCTGCTGCTACTGCCCATTTTTACCCTCCACAAAACCCTCTCACTTCATCTCAAAATCTATCTCAAAACCTCACATCCCTTTCACGAAAAAGATGCACAAGTTCGAGATCTACGCAATGGACCAAGAAAGCATGGATTTTGGCCACTAGAGGGCAACTCAAGAAAGTTCTTGAGTTGCCAAGTGAGGTAAATTCTGAACCCTTAGCTCAATTGTAGCATTTCCTTTAACCCCAAGTTAAGGTTATATCGATATTGTGTGATATTATGGACTTGGTGATAACCTAGTTAGGGTTTGAGGGAATTGGTGTTGTATTATGAAATTGAGTTCAATAGAGGATACACCAACACCCTAGTGTATGAATTGAGACCCTAACCTGAAGTTTAAACCCATAATACAGATTTTAGAAACCGATATCGGGGAAATTGTGTAACCTGTGAAGGTTATCCAGAATCTGCTATCATATGAGGCACCTGAAAATGATATTGTGTGGACTGTGAGATGTGCAGGCACCCAGGAAGCTAACCCCAAGACCCTAGCCCCCAACTCTATTTCCCGGCCGCCAATTTTGCCCTTTTGGCCTCCAATTGCGGCCTGGGTCCCACCTTCTTGGCTCGTATTGGTTCTGTAGCTCCTACATTGTTAGTTTAGGCCCCTGGTATATATAGATTTGTATAAATTGATCTAGGGTAAAATCTGGGACACATTTCATGAGTTGCTATTCTGGATTCGTGTTTCCGTATTCCGTATTTTTGATTCTGAAATTGTGGATTGTGTTTTGCCTCGACTATTTGGCGTTTATACGACGATATAGAGGATTTATAGATGGTTTTGAAGGCGTGCCATAGGTTCTCACCTATAGGCCCCTTATCGTATCGTTTTGGATTTCATGCGCCGTTTTAGCTTGGATTTGGTTTTAATGCGCATATACGATATGTTGATGTGTAGGTACCCATGAAGACTTCGGGACGACAAGCAAATGTATGGTGACGTCCGCAGATGATGATGCAAGGTGAGTAGATTATATCTACAGGGGGAAGTCGGGTGGATGGCGTATAGCACCCCCGCAGTCCATAGTTAGTATATTATATATAGTTGATGTGTGATAGTTTTAGTGTGTTGTAGCTTTGTGTTAGAAGTATTATGGGTAGTTAGGGTTAGAAGTGATTAGTGTAGTTCCTAGTTGCGAGCCCTAGGATAGAATTGCACATACACGCCTACACTTGTATATCTCTTATACCTACCCTTGATGGATGATATTTGAGGACGTTGGTAATGGGTCGATGATGTGAACTTGATGACGTGGGATCGGTGATTGGATACAATTCATATGTGGGATATGACTTGTGATTTCTTGCGGGCTTGGGATATGTGTTTACCCCCGCATGCTACTTCATTGATGGTATCGTTTGGTGCTAGACATAGAGGAGTACCCCAGACCATGTGATCTGATGATAGTGATACCTGTTATGTGATGAGATAGTGAGATGTTGACCCGTACCCAGCTATTGGGATGCCGTACGATGATTACCGTACGAGCCGATATTGATGATAGATCTGTACTCATAACTCGAGGATATCTTATGATATGACATTGAGGCGAGATCACCGACTATATACCTTTATATATGTATCGACTCAGATTTAGGCGGTTTCCATACCCCTCCAGATTTGCATGATACTTAGATCAGTAGTTGCATAGTAGATGTTAGGCTAGACCCGAGTCATACCTATTTCAAAACTAACGAATCGGGAATATTGCAAGATAGGAAAAAGGGGATTCTACGGATATTTTCAAATGTGTAGTGTCTATTTTCTAAACACCGTAGCCCTTGTTTTACCAAAGACCCCGATTCGTCTTATTCCAAAAGGCAAGGCTGCATGATATAGCTTTTGAGTTAGATTCTTCACTGTTGCGTTGATTATTTCGATTGCACCTGTTTATACTATTTGCATGGCATTACTTGTGCTTATTGTTATATTGCCATCATGCTGTTAGGACACCAGCACCATTATCGATGATGCGTATGTTCCACGTACACTGATTGCCGGCTCACACACTTCATCATCGATAATTGCTATGCCACTACACTGTAGTACTGCTGCATTCATGGTATGATTTCCGCATGGCATATTGTACACATAGACCTGTACACAAACATATATGATTTTGACTTGATATTCATACCTGATACATATGTCACATCGCATCATTATATTATAGCTCATTTATATGTGACATGACTTGATACTCACATTTGATGCTTATATCACACCTGATCATTATATTATAGCTCATTTATATGTGACATGACTTGATACTCACATTTGATGCTTATATCACACTTGATCATTATATTGTAGCTCATCTATATGTGACTTGACATGATATTTATGTTTGACGCACATATCATATCAGATTAGTGACTTACATTTTGGTTTGGATTATATGTGATTTCTGGATTTGGGAACCGTGGCTATTTCAAATATGTAATCATTTAAAAACCCGGTTCACTTGATATGATATTTCGGTGCGTCCACCATGTGTTTTCTCGGTGCTAGAGTGATATATAAAAACCCGAATCGAGGAGGCGGTTGAGGCCGATTATGGGTACATGGTGGACCCGGTATGGTACCCCGGGGCGAGAACGGTTTCGCTGTGTGATAGACGGTGAGCCCGGCAGAGGGACTACTACCTACCTGTGATTGTATTTGAGCTCGGCGGATATCTGGAGGATTCCGACCGGAGTTGAGAGATGGATATGGGCTGACCCGTACTGCCGGGGCCGAGGGCCGATACCGCAGACGGAGCCCAGAGATGGACATGGGTTGACCCGTACTGCCGGGGCCGAGGGCCGATACCGCAGACGGAGCCCCATATGGATGAGGATTTACGTGTCGATGCTTGGCACGGGTTTCATGATGTTTTACCATGATTTGTTTACATCCTCATATTGCATACATGATGCTTATTGTCATTGGGTGACGGGTGGACGGGTTCCACGTATATACAGACATAGATCATATACAGACGTAGATCATATACAGATATGGATCATATACAGCCATGGATCATATACAGACTGGATTTACACTGATCATACTTCATTTGTATATATAACAGGGTATGAGGGCGCTGTTATATATACCCTTACACCAATATTAGTGGTATGGGACACTAATATATGTGTATTGATATCATTGATACTGCATCATATTTACTTCTTGCAGACATACCTTATACTGATGACATGTTATTACCTGAGTACTTGGCACCACATACATATTTAGATGTTACCTTGTCACCTTATCACACTCAGATGTACTCTTGTGGATTATATTACTGATTGTTGACTTAGGTTTATGTCTTGCATTCGGTTTCTGCTTGTAGATATTTCTATTCACGAGTTGGCAACTCACCCCCGTTGTGCCACAGTTCTTGCAGGTTCTGCCGTACAGGTTTTATTGCGGCATTTCTGGCACACTACTTTCTTGCGGGTGGCTTGCTTTTGGTAGGTGGATTCTTTCGCATCAAGAACCACCCTTGTGTTTATTTTATTCATTGTATCTAGAATTTCCATCAACCAAAAACTTGTATATTGTTTCAGACCTAGACTTTAGTGTTGTATATTTCGACCTTAGAGTCGCGCTTAGTAGTATTGCGGTTTTCTTGTTGCTTTGAGCTTTCTTTGGTTTTGATCCTCGCCACTTGGCGTTGTATATTATATCATTGTTGCATGTGTGGTTGTGACCGTCAATTGACGAAGAGCTAGCTCCCGCTTGGGGATGCCTTTATCATTGCATATATTGTTATCTTTGTTGTACCCCATTCGGGGCCAATTTTACGAAAGAAACTCTGCCGAAATTTTTAGAAAAGCTTGTACTGTTTTTAAAATGCACATTCGGCTTAGTTATTTAAAAACCTTGATTTCAAACATGTTTTTCTTCACTTCTTTAAACTAGTTTCCTTATTTATTCTTAAAAATGGTTTTAGATTTCTAGGCTTTTGGCTTACTTGGATCAGATGGAGTCCTGTAGTCTTCATATGGTTCAAGGGCCAGTCACGTGCTCTTTCGGGTCGTGACAATAGAGCACACCATATCTAATGTGGTGTGATTGCTCCGCCCCGATACACCGTTGTGCTGTGGTATATTCAGAGGAGTAATACGGAGAGAGAATCTCATTCTCCTTTAGAATAGTCCAAGAATTCCATGCACAAGTATTCTCCTCCCTGATCTTATCATAGGACATAATACTTATACCCGGTTTTTGGTTCTCTACTTCTAACTTATATTCTGTGAATATCTCAAAAACTTCGGACTTATGTTTCAACAGGAACATATGGCTGAATCTTGAGAGATCATCATAGAATGTAATGAAGTACAAAGAACCGGTCCAGGCATGTGTAGACAGGGGACCTTGCATACATCACTATGTATCAGTCCCAAGAGTTCACTAACTCTTTCTCTGTTTCCAATAAACAGAGCTATGGTCATCTAATCTTTGTGACATGACTGGCATGTTTCATAAGATGTAAATTCAAACTGATTTAAATATGCATCTAGAATGTAACTTAAGCTAGTCGGGTAGCATTGATATGACCTAGTCTGCAATGCCTCAAGAAGGATTCGTTCATTTCTGAACTCTTCCTCATTTGTGTGTTTTGTATACTAGGAACTGTAGTTTGATTTAGAACGTCAATGCTTTTAGATAACGTGCCTGATCCGATCAACTTTTGAAATAGGAAATGTTCAAAACATTATCCATTAATACAAAATTATATCCTTCTTTGCTAATAAAGAGATTGATATAATTTTGTACATCAGGTTCGGTATCTAATAGCATTTTTTCAGAATCAATGTATTGGTAATGCAGGGTGACAGTGACCAACAGACTTGGCTGCAACACTTGCCCCGATTTCTGTCTCATGAAATTTATCACCCGTTCTCAGTTCTCTACCTTTCTGTAGCCCTATGTAACAGATTACATATGCGGGATCCTGATCCGGTATCTAATACCTAGGACGTAGAGGACACTGAGAAACAGTTCTTTATATTGAACACACCCGAAGGAGATGCATCATATGCACTTTCTTCGTTTGGGCGGCATAGGAATTCTGGTATTCCCCTATTTCCTGTTCTGTCTTATAACAATTATAAGTTGGAGCGGGACCAACGTTCCCCAGCTCAGTATAACAAGCGGGTTCGGTCAATACATCCATATTATTATCTTGATTAAGGCGTGATATGGTCGCTACCTGGAGAGAGAGAGAAGAAAACACTCTGCGTGCGCTCTTGCAAGATTAGATTGGTTATATATTTTATCTAATCAAGATGGCTCCCACTGTTTTTATCAAATCTTTCTTCAAACCTTAAAAGGAAAGACTAGCCGGGATTAATTACACTCTACAAGTTCGCCAATCTTTCGGCCAGGCCAGTGTCGGTACTTTGAGGGAGGTTCCCCGTGCTTTCGCACGGACCTAATTAAAGTAAACCTCGTTTTCTCAGAGGCGTAACCCCGTTGACACCTTTCTAGACACCTACTTGATCGGCTAATTGTAAAGTGCAAAACTCTTCCAGGAGTAACAATTACTCGCGGTGGGTATCGGGATCCAACTATCACCTAGAAGGTATGCAATCTCATTGCAAATTTCAACACTTGAAACTCCCGATAGTGGTTTTTACCCCTAGCACTTATGACCTTAACTATGGTCAACAAATCATAAGCACTAGTGAAGTTCTACCCGTCATTTCGTGATTAATTAGACCCACCCACATGACCCTTAACTAAGGTCAACAAAGTCACGCGACTGTCCTAACTAATTGCATCATATGCGGTGTTGGAAAACATCACTTAGCTACCGTACACTGTGCCTTGACTATGGTCAACAAACACAACACGAATACTAAGTACTCTACTTCCTAAAATGACGGAGGGTTGCGGATGGTTTTTATGAAAACCTTTAACGCTTTTAACTTGATCTCGTTGCGGAATCAAATGGTTTTTTAAATGGAGTGTTTTTGAGGCTTTTCTAGTTTTGCTAAAGGGGTCACTCCCGGTGAAGGGATCGTCGGCCCTTTCCTCATCAAATAAGGTGCAGGATATATCATATATACCTCTGTGCAAAGCAGTAACTATAGAAGCAATCAAAAGACAAACCGAGAGTTGTAGCATCTGCCAGTTATTGCTAAAGGAGTCACTCCCGGTGAAGGGATCTCGGTCCTTTCCTTATCGAATAAGGTGCAGGATGTTCTACAAGGAACACCGCGATGCAAAGCAAGAACTGTAGCTACCTGTTTTATTTTAAAATTCGATTCCACAACATCTTTTAGGTTTATTTTCTTTCATTAATCTCATTAATGAATATCCCATCATTTAAGTCCACCTAAACATCACAGGTAAATATAACGTACGCTTATGCCATCCGCATTCGCCTCGATGTCCCGTCTGCACCGTTAGGTTAGGTAACTAACGGCAGAGCGGGGCAGGGCTAGCGCGGGTGTAAAACATAAGCAACGTCTATATAACATATCATATATACTATATGCAATATCTATCTAAACATATCACATGATCACATCACAGATAACGCATCAGAAAATATCATATGAAATATTGGATATACTAGGACGTCCCTTTTTTTAATACGAGCCAGTATAAAATACGGATTCCACGGTCGTGATGAATAGCCAATCCCACACCCCTAGACCCCTACGAGAGCGGTAAGCAACCTTACCAATTCTAGGGTTAGGAGACCCGCACTCGACTCCTCGAGATGGTCTCCCTCTGGACCCTAGAACCCGGTTACTTGTGCTCTCCGCCTTGGGTCTATCCTAATGCGGAAAAGTAAATAATATACATCAACGGTGACATCTTCCGCAACCTGGAAGTGCCCCAATAAAAGAATATTACATACAAGTTTTTACATGAATGAAAATGAAAAACAGTCATCTCACATAAAAAAAACCCCGGCTATTCAAACACGACGATCCAATATAACATATCCAGCAACACATAACATCACATGTCATCAACGTAAGTAAACATGTGTATCCCAATTGTCGTTGACATATAGCAACGAAACCGGCGATATCACATATTACACTTACGGTCACAGAAAAGAAAGTGTAAAACTACAACAATTGGAATCCGCAAACTCTTTAGACATCGCATGCCTAACCGAATGAATTCCTTAGACATCGCATGCCTAACAATTATAAACCCCGCATTTTAGTCTTAATATCGAAAACACTTTTCAATATAAAGTCGGGCAATTCGACAAGATTCCCGACATCCAGAAAAAATGTTCGTCGCAAACTTTAGTAGACGGCCACACCCCCGATACCGTCGACGAAGTGCACTAAGGCGGAACACCGCTGCTGCGAACACCCGAACGGATGCTTTTTGGCGACGGGGTTCTCCTACAGTCACTTGGTCGGGGCTATGGGGTGTAGCTGTCTATTAAGTTTACCGGCGAGTATCCGTGTACGCTACGTGATTGCGACGGATTTTTGATCGCATCAAAATTCCGTGGCAACCGATCAAGTGAGACTAAAGTGCTATGTTTATAACATTCATATTAGTTATCTCATAACTACTTGTGGATTCCAAATATTGTATCACATTCCAGATAAATAGAAAATGTTAAACTTTCCGATCGAACAATCAAACACCCAAGTTTTCCCGAAATAGCTCAACACATGATATAAGTTTAAAAGCATTCACTTCATGCCTCAGTACCAACGGTCCAGCCGTAGAAGGGTCAAGCCAACGCCTCACATGTGGCACGCCGTACTGCCCCAAATCCTAAGGTTCAAAGGGCAGTTCAAGACGGTCACATAATCGAGTTAAGGTTTGTTGTCTTCTAGAGGGTCCATCGCGTTACTTGCACTACTTAGAACGTCTTTAAACCACGGAAAAATCCAACACTTGGAAATTTTCCGGCAGGGGAAAAATTGGGTATTTATATCCGGTCGAACTTTTTAACATATTCTAAAATACCCGGAAAAACACATAGACGAAGTTAGATAATCCGATCGAATCTGCGAACTCCCAATACAACCCAGAAAACTCAACTCTTGAGTAAACTTAAAAAATTCCCAGAAAACACAGGCATTGAAGAAGGGTATTACTGTGCAAAGAAAATTCCAAGATGCACCCATATGGCCGCGGAACCGCCGCACATGCCATGCTCGTGCCGCGGTTCCGTGGCCATGTGGTCGAGTTATGCGCACGTGTTTCACAGTAATTCTTAAAACCGCCTGCTGAATTTTCTGGATATTTTTAATTTGGAAAAATCCACTTTTTCAGAAAAAGACCCGAGAGTGGTTTTGAATTAGGGTTTCGGGTTCGATCGGGTTTCTAACATCGTCTACTCATCGCCTAAGGCTCTATCTAGGCTCTGATACCACTGTAGGGTTCCTAGGCACACCCATGAGGTTCAATAACTGATCAAACATGGCTAATTCAAAATAAATGTACATGTGTTCCAAGTAACCCAAAGCAAGATCGTAACTAGAGGTAAGGCGAAAACGATATAAGTTAACAAATTAACTAAGAGTGAACAGAAAATACAACCTTTGTAGATCCGGTCCTCCACCTCCATAGCTCCGTGACGGTGTCCCTTCGCTGCGATCATCGGATCCCGGACTCTAGCGTTGGATTCATCGGAGAAATGGTCGGGCTAGGTCGTTGACTTCGATGCCGAAGATGATCTACGTCGAGGCAACTCAAACTCAAGCTCCACCTTCACCAAGTCATGAAACTTATGAAGAAAACACCCTATACTACATGGCAAGTGGTAGAGGATGAAGAAATAGGAAGTGGGTTCACTTTGGATTTGGATTTCTCACTTGGATTCATCACTTGGAAATTTCAAAAATGGTTTTTCTTTCTTCATGAAGAAGATGAAAAAGAAGAAAGAAAAATGAATTATCAATAATTTTCAAAAGAAAATGAAATGATGGATATCATAATGCAACCATGGGTGAGGCTAACACATGTAGAGGGTTTAGGTTTAATGGTTAGGTTAAGGAAAGAAACAAAATGGTTACTTATTCAAAGCATCATGAAGCTTCAACAAAAAAAAGCAAGCCACCATTTCATTTTTCTTTCCAAAAAAAAAGAATTAAACAAAATAAATAAAAAAAATATAAAACCAAACCATTAACCTAAACAAGGTTTAAAATAAACACACACCCAAGTTTGCATGTATCATCAAACATGATACAAACTAGTGCACAAAACTATATCATATATACAATGTGCACATTGTTCAATTGATTAAACTGCACATTTGTTATTACATTTTTCCTACTACTTCTATATAATGAAAGGTGTTTATTATAATATATGATACATATGAGGGTTTATCTGTAAAAATACTATTTTCATGTGTTTATATATTATAATTAACATTTGGTACGAAAAAGTAAGCATATATTATCCATGTAACATTTGGCCCAATTAAATATGCTTACCTTATTAAATACCTTTGATCAATTCTTAATGTTTAAGTTAATATCTCAATATAACAAACTCTACTAAATATCATTTGTTGAGATATTATGCAGAATTTGCAAGGCTGAAATCAAGGAAATCAAAGTTGGCAAATCAAATCTACCAAAGATATTCAAGAAACTAATTCTGGTAGAAATGTAGAAAAGATTTTCAAAGTCTAGATACTCAAAAGATTACCAAGTGTTACAGATATGAAGCTACAAAAATTAGAGGCCATGATCTTACCAAAAGAGGGCGGATTCGCGGCCAAACCTATCCAATGGCCGCGGTTCTGCCGCGGATTTGAAGAGTTGAGATATGGGATTGTGGTGGTTAGGATCCTAACAACTAGTTTCCATATTAGGAAACTAGGGTTCTGGCTCTGTGACTATAAATAAGGACCGAGAGGCTCTTGGAAAAAGGATCAAACCGAAGAGATCACGAAGCCCCAGACGCTCACGCATCCAGGCTGATCATCAACTGTTCGTCTACCTCCTTGGAAGAGATCGAGAAGCAAACTAGTCTTTGTAATCATTTTCTAAGGAATCAAAGTGTAGATTGTTCAAGTTGATTAATAAAGGTAGTTCTTTTTAATTGTCTTTTGCATTATGTTTTCCCTCTCTGTCTTTTCGTCTTCTTCTCCCAACATGCGCGAGTAATTCTCCGCTTGTTAGGGTTCGTAGGATTAGGGTAGGCTAATGGACGATGAAAATAATTAAACCCTTTTTAAGTCCTATAAAGTTTAAGAACTTTATCAAAAGAATCATTAACATCTTAATCGGGCGCGCTAGCAATTCTTTGCTAGTTCCGACCGCGATTAAAGATTAGATTAATGATTGTTTTGGTAAAGGCTAGATATGAACGGAGTTCCGTGTCGAGATAAGGGTTAAGAGTGGGATTCATTTTCTCTCCAGAAACCCTAATCTACACGCACCACCGTCGTTCTAGTTCTAAATCTATTAATGGATAAAAAGGGTAACTTTTAGTTAATTGTCCATAACTACTAAATCCTAACGAACCCTACAAGCCTTCTTATTATATTTACTACATCTTTAAAATAATCTAGATCTATATTTTACATTCTTGTTTAACGTAGATCTAGAAACCATTCTATAAAATTCTTTATCCCTCCTCTCTTTCTCAACACATCTAAAGTAAAAGTAAAAGGTTCCACGTTTCCCTGAGGACGACCCGTACTCATCTCGGTCTAGCTACGCGCGACACCGTTCTGATTGCGGTTAACTACAAACACACTCTTTCGTACCAATCAAATGGCGCCGTTGCCGGGGAAACGTGCGTAATTTTTTATTTTTACTATTTGTGTTGAATTCTTAGACGGGTCATATCATTATTAAAACAAAACTGCAAATTGTATATTTAACGATTATTGTGTGAATTTTTGCGAGGAAATCTGGAGTCACGAAGTTAAGGAAACAGGAGATCTAGGGTTCACACTTCTCTAGTAAGATTCTAACTCACTTCTCTCTCCTCTAAAATCCAATAAAATCTATTTTCTGCAGGATTCTTTGCAAAATATCGCCGCTCAAAAATCTTTTTGCAAAGTTTTGTTTTTCGGTTTGTTTTTGCATATTTTAATACGGAACTCTAAGGGGCAAAAACCAAATCAAGATTAGGTGGGGATTTCATCACCCTTCCTAAGCCCCACAAATCACAAACCGAGCATATAGATCAAACCTTCATTAAATTAAAAAATATCTAGACCAGACTCTAAGGACTGTCGCGCTCATTAAGGACAGAGGAAGTTCGTGGGTAATCTATCGTTTATCCGCATTACTTTTGTAGTGCATAGGCAAGTGTGTCAAAGGCTAGTGATTTTTAATTAGGCCCACTACTGTGGTTCCTTCCCACTTACCTGGCACTTACCTGGCTACAAGGGTAGTATAGAGGCGGTAGAGGATTGATCCTGCGGCTTGTCCTTTAGAAGTCTAGGAGCGGTCTAGAGACTGGACCTAGGTAACCATAGTTCTAGGGTTGTGCATTTTTGTGTGATTTATCTTAATCCGTCATTTTTCAAAACAAACCAATTGCTTTCTCTCCTTTTTACCCCTTCCCCCTTCTTCTCTTCTTATAATGGGTGACCTAAACAGAACAACACTCGCCGAGCTTTGCTGTCCACAACCAGATATCTCTTGTTTTCGAAATCCCTTCGGTATACCGTCCGGCTCTTCCATGTCCTTAAGAGATCATATAGAACAAGCAGGAAGAAACAGTTGGCCACCTCAGTCTAGGTCTTATCAACCGTATCCTAATCCGACACCTGTTTCAGTTCATACCCAGAGTGAGGAAGCCCCTAGACGAATGTCCATTGCTGAGCACATAGCTAGGTCTAGAGGCCAAAGTTTCAACCCGGACCAATATCAACCATCACCACCACCGTCCGGAGAAAAGTTTGATATGCGGTTTGTATATAGCCAACCAACCAACCCATATCAATAATCTTCTTATCATAATATTGATCCTACTCCTACCCAAGTTCCGCAACCATTTTGTTCCTATCAATCCAATCCGACTTTTCCACCTACTCTAGACAGTTCTTCTAATCAGTCATTTGGGACTTTT
This sequence comes from Agapanthus africanus, assembly GCA_030015575.1. NCBI lineage: Eukaryota > Viridiplantae > Streptophyta > Magnoliopsida > Asparagales > Amaryllidaceae > Agapanthus > Agapanthus africanus. The sequence goes on along the minus strand of JASDDO010000008.1, from coordinate 309,797,644 downwards.
AATTATCTACAGGAATTTCAATCTTATATTGAAACCCCTTATCAACCCAAGACTAGTCTGGAGCAGACATTAGAAAAATTTATGGAACTGACAAATCAAATTATGAAGGATTTGGGTAGTAAGACAGAACTGTACACCCTTCCTAATCAAACCTCCCCATTCCAAACTGAAATCCACAACTCCAGTTTCATAGATTCATCAAGTACAATGTCTGATAAGTTGTGTGACTTTGTAGTGTTTGATATACCCAACTGTGAAGGGTCCATTTCAAGTGAAACCACACCCAACCCTTGTGATCTCTACACCTCCACTCTTGAACCAAAACTGATTGAAAACCATACTTTTGATGAGGAGTTTGAGAATTTTAACCTTCACTTGAATGAGGTGATTGACGTTGGGGATATTTTGAATGATGAACCCGAAATATTGGATGATTTTGTCCCACCAATTCATCAAATCCTTTCACTTCCTTGTGGTCATCATCTTGAGCCTTTAATTCTTCCCGAATCCCAAATATGTCTTGAAGTTGATGATAATGGTATACCCGAAGATCAGACCGAAATACAGCCTCCATCTTCCACATCTGGTTCAGCAACACTCGACACACCAATTTGTTTACCCATTTCACCTTCTATTCTCTCCGGTTCTTCTTCTGTTCCTATAGTTCCAGTGAGTTTTGATGAATCACAATCCGTTAATTCAAGTTCAATAATACCAGAAATTCAACTTGATTTAGATATTTTTGAAAATGAGGTAAATGAGTTTTTTGAGTCCTCTACCTCAATGATTTTTGATGAATCGAGTAGAATAAATTCTGGCACAAAACTCTTTGACAGCAAAATGTTCAATCACACCATCGATAAAAGTTTTGAAGAACGTTTTGCTGACGAACTTGAATTTTTAAACAATACGGATTTTGTGATTGATCAATCTCCACCTATAGAGGTTGGACCGTCACCATTCCTTCTTCCTAATCATTCACATTCATCCTCATTCTTTCTTTTCTCTAATTTCAAACCCTTTCCAGACCACCACTTATCTCTTCCCCACTTTTTCTTGACTCGATACAACACATTCTTCAACCAACCTATACGATATACTGATAAAATCTTTGAATGGTTGGTGTTAACTTTTGGTCTTTGTAAAGCTTTATTTTGATCAAAAGACTCACCCCCTCTTAAAATGCTTCGTATTGTCTAACTCATGTTTGAGGGGGGGTATATTTTTGGCTCTTGAACATAACTTTTGTCCTCAAATTTGTGAGCCAAAAATAAGTTTGGGGGAGCATTTTCACTTTCATGTATTCTTGCCCCCATTAATAATTTCCTCCCAAGTCTAAACGTTTTTGAGCTTAACGGATGACATCAGTGAGGACACTGCTGTGAACAGGTTTGGGGGAGGTTTGTGCTTATTTACGCATCAATTTGCATCATACTTTGCATAAGCACAACATTTTCAAAAATTTCAAAAATTTTCTTTTATAACAAAAGAGTCGAAAGTGAAAAATTACATCCAAAAGATAGGAATAGTTTAAGAAAACCAAGAAAATTAGAAGTTTTCTTAAACGAACTAGTAATAAGTAGTTATGAGCTGTTGTCCCAAGGGTTAGTAAGATGAAGGAAGTCACTAATCTGAGGATAAAAATAAGTCTGAAAAATAGTTTCTATTTTGGAAGCCAAACATTTGAATATTGATACCCTACTATATGCACTTACACACGTCTTGAAACTCGGGATAGTAGAGGATACCTTGAAATGCTCTTGTCTAAAAGCCAAAGTATGAAGGAAATGAAAAAATAAAAAAAAATGATGAAGAAAATATAAAAATGGTGAAAAAAAATGAACACTGGTTTTGTATCGCCAAGGCAGCAATAAAAAAAAATATAGCGAGGGTGCCTCTTCACCTAGTGCACTAAGGCCAACTGGTCTGGGAGTCACTGCTAAGCCTTAGGTGGTGCAAGACGAGGATAATATTATCACCTAATCAGCAAGCACATGAGTAATCGGTCGGTTAGTACCTCAAGAAGTATTAACGGTCGCATGAAAAGGTGTGAGCAAACCTAAGTATTCATCAAATTAAAAAGTACTAAGGTAGATGGACAAGAGTATGATAGCTTGAATTGAATTCTCCGAGTGTAGGGATGTTCTATACACACACGTAGGGATATATGATCAATGTTTGGAAGAAAGATAGGAATGAAGAATAAAGACGATGTTTTATTGAGGGATAATGTGATTTCTAACATCTTTTCATGACTATTAAGATAGGGCTCATGACAACTGAAAAGCTAGTATTAGTTGGAAACTATTATTTTCAAAGTCTTTCTTTTATGGTTCTTATCTTAATATGTAAATTTCACCATCTCTCTTTTATTATAGGATTTTGTGGGTGTAATCCGCTGAAAACCCTCAGGAGACAACACTCCTCCTACTAGGGACACCTAGAGGTTTAACGGCTTGTTGCACGTGCTCAGTGCAATCGTGTTTGCCTAGCCTACGAAAGTGTGCTTAGTTTTCTCCTTTCTGTTTCTCCTTCTCTTGAATAAACTAGTTTGCTCGGGACGATCAAAGATAAGTTTGGGGGTATTTGTTCAATTGATTAAACTGCACATTTGTTATTACATTTTTCCTACTACTTCTATATAATGAAAGGTGTTTATTATAATATATGATACATATGAGGGTTTATCTGTAAAAATACTATTTTCATGTGTTTATATATTATAATTAACATTTGGTAGAAAAAAGTAAGCATATATTATCCATGTAACATTTGGCCCAATTAAATATGCTTACCTTATTAAATACCTTTGACCAATTCTTAATGGTTAAGTTAATATCTCAATATAACAAACTCTACTAAATATTATTTGTTGAGATATTATGCAGAATTTGCAGGGCTGAAATCAAGGAAATCATAGTTGGCAAATCAAATCTACCAAAGATATTCAAGAAACTAATTCTGGTAGAAATGTAGAAAAGATTTTCAAAGTCTAGATACTCAAAAGATTACCAAGTGTTACAGATATGAAGCTACAAAAATTAGAGGCCATGATCTCACCAAAAGAGGGCGGATCCGCGGCCAAACCTATCCAATGGCCGCGGTTCTGCCGCGGATTTGAAGAGTTGAGATATGGGATTGTGGTGGTTAGGATCCTAACAACTAGTTTCCATATTAGGAAACTAGGGTTCTGGCTCTGTGACTATAAATAAGGACCGAGAGGCTCTTGGAAAAAGGATCAAGCCGAAGAGATCACGAAGCCCCAGACGCTCATGCATCCAGGCTGATCATCAACTGTTCGTCTACCTCCTTGGAAGAGATCGAGAAGCAAACTAGTCTTTGTAATCATTTTCTAAGGAATCAAAGTGTAGATTGTTCAAGTTGATTAATAAAGGTAGTTCTTTTTAATTGTCTTTTGCATTATGTTTTCCCTCTCTGTCTTTTCGTCTTCTTCTCCCAACATGCGCGAGTAATTCTCCGCTTGTTAGGGTTCATAGGATTAGGGTAGGCTAATGGACGATGAAAATAATTAAACCCTTTTTAAGTCCTATGAAGTTTAAGAACTTTATCAAAAGAATCATTAACATCCTAATCGGGCACACTAGCAATTCTTTGCTAGTTCCGACCGCGATTAGAGATTAGATTAATGATTGTTTTGGTAAAGGCTAGATATGAACGGAGTTCCGTGTCGAGATAAGGGTTAAGAGTGGGATTCCTTTTCTCTCCAGAAACCCTAATCTACACGCACCACCGTCGTTCTAGTTCTAAATCTATTAATGGATAAAAAGGGTAACTTTTAATTAATCGCCCATAACTACTAAATCCTAACGAACCCTACAAGCCTTCTTATTATATTGACTACATCTTTAAAATAATCTAGATCTATATTTTACATTCTTGTTTAACGTAGATCTAGAAACCATTCTATAAAATTCTTTATCCCTCCTCTCTTTCTCAACACATCTAAAGTAAAAGTAAAAGGTTCCACGTTTCCCTGAGGACGACCCGTACTCATCTCGGTCTAGCTACGCGCGACACCGTTCTGATTGCGGTTAACTACAAACACACTCTTTCGTACCAATCACCCATCAAGTGAGAAAATCATCTTAAGTGAACTTATACTAGTTAATGTAAAGTAATATATCAAATATATAATTATAAAATAAATCATTAAATCAATACTTGATTTAATGATTCGATCATACTGCATATAACCGACTAATATCCAATGTATCGACTTATCGAATCAATCCTCGATTCGATAACTAGGTTATATCGCATACAACCAATCGATACATTCATCGCGAGAATAGAATACGGTATCACATACATGCATTATTCTCGGTCCCGCACATATCTCATATGCGCTCCTATTTCGTTTCGCTTGAACCAGGAAACCTCTGTGTAGGACTTTAAAGACTCGTCAATACGCCGGCAGCAGGTGATGATCATATCAAACACCCACAAGCCGCAAGCGGTCTGCTAAACGTAATGTCCACCCGGGTATTGAGCGATCAGAAGATCAACGAGCAAGCCCGCTCACACTCCTGTGAATCCAACCAGCAACACTTACCGTACAGTCCGGTCTGTTCGTCTGATATGTCGCATATCTCGCCTAGGGGTGGTAAACGTCAGACCCCAGTAGCTCGATAAGTCATGCCGATATAAGGTCCATAACATAACGTGAAACTACTGATAACTCTTACCAGTATATCACAGCAACCCTGGCCAGGGATTTCCAGTTATGGCCAGTCGTGCATAGCGCAACATCAACCCCCAATACCGGGAGAGACGAATCCCCTCCTATCGCTCATTGCCTCCATGTGAATCGGGACTGTACCCAAAAACCACCTGTTTGTACAACTCAATAAAGCCGTGGTAGGGTGGAAATCAAAGCACAGTGGGAGACACACAAGACTCTATGACGATCTCGGGTCAACAGACTAAGCTGTACCGGTGTCACCAGAGAACTGCCATCTGACGTGAGGTATAATACCATCTGGGAGTTCTCGGCGAGTCCGTTCAGTGTACCCAGTCTTCACTGAGCACCCGCATACCATCTCTGATGTCAAACACCAATGGATATAGGATCATCCATCGCCCATCACATGGATCGAGAAGATATACGCTAGTCTACTCTGGAATATCGATTCCCCGTCTCGATATTCCCACGACTAGGAACATTGAAGGATGTACTCATTGACTACCCAGGCCCCACTAGTATGATCTGCATCATAGTCCAGGAAGTCGAGTACACATCCTAATGGCTTTATCAACATGTAATAGAGAGACTGCATGTATACATGTTAAAATAAAGAGCAACGAGATAGCGTACTATCATGTCGAGCAAGAAAGTCATACCTATATATGTCCCAGCATCCACTACAATATACATCCTATGTACAGTAATGGCCTTTAGGGCATACATATAACTAACAATCCATTGTATGGATGGAGGTTGAAGGTGATGCCATCCATGGAAATTGTGAGCTAGAGCAAGAAGAAGAAGAAGAAGCCTTTTCTTTTCTTTTGTGTTGCTATGTGATGATAATGAGAGTGAGAGAGTTATCAAAAATACAAGACCAAAACCTCTCATATGGCAGCCCCCCTCTCTATCCTTATCATATCAAGACTCAAATCCACCATCAAATGTGTCATATGCACAATAAAAGAGACCATGAGTCACTAGGTATGCATGTGTCACAATTAATGCACAAAATGATGATTTCTAGCTCATAATTTCCATATGCAAACATTAATCCAAATGTTTGCAACAATAAAAAGATATGGCAACATCTAAAGTAAACTCGTGACTGATCACAAGGATACCCCTCACCTGTACATACATACCTGCATCCGCATTCCGACTCAATGCGAATGCGATGAGACTAAAGTAATCCAACAAATCTAATACTAGGATCCGGCTTAAACCAAAGCCCACTAGTATGATCCGTCCGATCATGATCCGTGCACTACCGCACGTATATGATCGAACCCTGCCATATATCATACGGCCTCCACAAAGTTTCGCCCGAAACTTGAAAACTGTCTGTGGGGGAATCTAAAGAATCGTCAATACATTGGCAGTGGATTTAACCACTAGCATGTCAGAGGTACAAGCTGTACGTAACGGGCTACCAGGTATTGACCAAAAGGGAGGTCGATGAGCGAACTCATCCTGACACCCTACCGAGCCTGTTAGTGACAATATCCCTACAGTCCGGTCCGTTCGTCTATGAGCAACGCATGGCGGGCCAAGGGGGTTGGTAAAAGTCAGACCCCCAAAAGCAGTACAAGTCGTGTCGGAGTGTAGCCCAGAACACCCTGAGATACTACTGTAATACCTACCAGTAAATCTCCTGCCTTGGCCAAGGACTTCGTGTAATGGCTCTCCTAGACACAGCGCGACCTCACCCCCAATACTGGGAGAGACGAAACCCCTGCTGATCCTCTCACTGCCTCCATATGGCTCGGGACTGTACCCAACTAAAACCTGTTTGCACGACTCCTTTGAGCCATGGTAGGGTAGTAATCAAAGCACAGTGGGAACTCACACGAGACAAATGACGATCTCAGGTCGATGAACTAACCAGTACACATGTCACCAGGGAACTGCTATATGACGTCAGGTATAATACCAACTAGCATGTTCCCGGTGAGTCCTATCCGGTGTACTCATAACCCAATGAGCACCTGTATACATCTTAGGTGAACCAACCGACACCAATGGCTTGTGAGACCGGCCACCGACCCTCTTCGGGGTCTCGACTGTATACACTAGTCTACTAATGGAGTATCGATGCCCAATCTCGAAACTCCCACGACTAGGGACCACTTTAAGGATGTGCTTATAGACCCCAGCTCCCACGTATATGACCGCCATCATACTGCTGGCCGTCAAGAAAGAATCCTAAGGGCTCTACCAACGTGCAGTAGTGACATGTAATGTCACCTAAAGCAAGTACACGGTGATAAAGATAAACCAGATAGCATACTATCATCTCGAGTAAGACTGTCCTACCGGCGTAGGTCCTCCCTCAATCATTGCAATCACGTACCTGTGATCCAATAATTGACTCTGAGGGCACTATATCCAACAATCTCCCACTTGCACTCAAGGTTAATTATTGCGATGTCGCATACTCACAGCCCGTGTGATACCGAACACCCAACTCCTCTACCAATCAGTTTCACAAAGCCCGTTTGCGAAACTATTGCGTTCGAGGAATAGCCTCAGTGAGTGGATCCGCCCTAATGTTTCTTTCTATGTCTCTCTTTATCTCAAGTTCGCGGAGAAAACCATCTCCCTAAATGAGCAATACCTATCTTAGAATATATCTGGATATCTGATGGGACCTAGTTCATAAATGAACTCCAAATCCAAACATCTTAGACGGTATCGTCAACTGAATTTAATTAGTATCATGCGCCACACCTCCCTTAGTATCCGCTTGGACCTGTAAATCGATGTACAACACCCCACGACTTGCGGGGAGGCGGAATAATGAAAAACGATCTTGTTCTTTGCATAAACATCGACTAACCGAGAATCTTTGCTAAACTATAACTAACAAGAAACATAGAAGTTATGAACTACTATGATAAGTGATTATACCTAATGAACCGTGTCGTTCTCCTTTTCGTTATCCACGTCCTTCTCGGCCTCCTCCACATAATAGATGATCCACCCGAGAGCTATACTCCAAGCTTCACCTCTAACATGAGGTAACTAGGTTTCTTAAAGTGCTAATCTAAGTAACCTAGGTGATATAAAGAAGTGTTATGGATTAAATAGTCTTTACTAATCCTTGGTCTCAACACATGAGAGGGGAGGATTAGGGTTTGAAGAGAGAGAGCTTGAGGAGAGAGAAGGTGAGCAAGAGAATGAGAAGAGATAATGAACTCATTTGAATATATATGACGCATAATGTTTTATGAAATAAATCAATTAAATCATTTATTAACCATGCTTCATTCATTCATATGAGTGATTCATATCATGAGTCATTAGATCAATAAATGATGCATTAACTCCATGGATGAATCACACAAATGAGTCATTAACATAATAAATGCAAATGCCACCTTAACCCTCAAGTCACCATCCTTCTAGAAGCTTCTCACGAAATTACGAGAACGCCCCTCCTATCCGTGAAAACACGGAAAAACTTTAGACTGTATAAATCCAATAACCTGATACTAGAAACTGGCTTAAACCAAAGCCGGCTAGTAAAAACTGTCCGAATGTCGTACGTGCTTAAACACACGTATGCGTCCGAACCCTTGTTGTAAAACCATACGACCTCTATATCGTTTCGCCTGGAGCAGGGAAACACTCCGTGTGGGACTCTAAAGACTCGACTACTACGCTGGCAGTGGGTTTAACCACAGACCGCAAGCGGCACAAGTTGTACGTAACGGTCCCCAGGTAGATGTCGATAAGAAGGCCGATGAGGAAACCCATCCGAACTCCTTCTGAGCCTGATGTGACAATCTCCGTACAGTCCGGTCTGTTCGTCTAAGACTATCGCATATCGGGCCTAGGGGCGGCAAGCGTCAGTCCCCTAATAGCGGTATAAGTCGTGTCGGAGAGTAGCCCATTACACCCTGAGAAACAACTGGAACCTACCAGTAAATCTCGGTTGCCCTGGCCAGGGACTTTGCGTAATGGCTCTCTGACACAGCGCGATATCAACTCCCAATACCGGGAGTGACGAATCCTGTCTAACCGCCACTGCCTCCAAGTGCTCGGGACTGCAACGAACTGCTACCTGTTTGCACGACTCCTTTGAGCCGTGGTAGGGTAGCAATCTAAGAACAGTGGGACACACTCGAGGCGAAGTAGCAGTGTCAAGTCTGCGGACTATGCTGTACTCATGTCACCTGGGAACTGTTAACTGACGACGGGTATAATACCAACCAACAGTTCCCCGTGAGTCCTGTCCGGTGTACCCGTAACCCAACAAGCACCTGTATACTATCTCCAGTACGACGTACTGACGGCTGTGGGACAGACCATCTCCCCAACTGGGATGAGAAGCATACACACTAGTCTATTCCGGAGTATCGATGCCCTGTCTCGATAATCCTACGACTAGGGACCTGTAAAAGGATGTGCTTGTAGACTAACCAGCCCCCACTAGTGTGACTGCCATCACAACGCTGGTAGTCAAGCAAGATCCTAAGATCTCTATCAATACGTATACTCATATATTAAGATAGATGAAACCAAGTAGCATACTACCATGTTTAGCAAGACTGTTATATAACTGTGAATATCCCAAGCTTCCATTAAGTAATATACAAACTAGTATGATACAATAATAGCATCTAGGGCATATACACTAACAATCTCCCACTTGCACTAGGGACATGTACTGGCATATCGAAGACCGATGATATCGAGTAGCCTCTCGAACTGAATCTTAGGTAGGGCCTTCATGAATGGATCAGCAATGTTCTCTTCAGTAGCAACTCTCCGGACCTCGATCTCCCGACGATCAATGATCTCCCTGATCAGGTGATACCGCCTTAAGATGTGTCTGGACTTCTGATGGGACCTTGGTTCCTTCGCTAAAGCTATAGCTCCGTTGTTGTCGCAATACAGAGGTATTGGATCAACAATGGTAGGAACTACCTGAAGTTCTGTTAGGAACTTCTTCATCCAGACCGCTTCTTTTGCGGCATCGCAAGAAGCAATATACTCCGCTTCCATCGTCGAGTCCGCAACGGTGTCCTGCTTGGAACTCTTCCAGCACACCGCCCCTCCATTGAGGGTAAAGAAATAACCTGACATGGACTTGGAATCGTCCTTATCACTCTGGAAGCCGGAATCAGCAAAGGCCTCCATCTTGAGGTCTTTTCCGCCGTAAACCAAGAACATCTCCTTAGTCCTCCTCAGGTACTTGAGAATGTTCTTTACTGCTATCCAGTGCTTCTCCCCTGGGTCTGACTGATACCGGCTTACCACGCTCAGTGCGTAAGCTACATATGGTCTGGTGCACAACATCACATACATTATAGAGCCTACCGCAGAAGCGTAGGGTATAATAGACATGTGTTCCCTTTCCAAATCAGTCTTGGGAGACATCTCTTTGGATAGGGTGATTCCGTGACAAGCCGGTAGATTACCATGCTTAGAATCTTCCATACTGAATCTTTTCAGTATAGTGTTGATAACTGCGAAAGTCCCAAGATCCTCTTGGATCTATCAAGATAGATCCGAATCCCCAGAATGTAAGAGGCATCTCCCAGGTCTTTCATGGAGAACCCGTGTGACAAGAATCCTTTGACAGATTGTAGCATAGGAATGTCATTTCCTATCAATAGAATGTCATCCACGTACAAGACGAGGAATACGACAGTTCGTGCTACAACTTTACTATATATGCATGGTTCATCTGGATTTTTGATAAAGTCATATTCTTTGACTGTTTCATCAAAACAAATGTTCCAACTCCGCGATGCCTGCTTTAGTCCATAAATGGACTTAAGCAACTTGCATACTTTCCCGCTGCTCCCACTCTGATTGAAACCCTCTGGCTGATCCATATAGACGCACTTTTCTAAATTTCCATTCAGAATAGCCGTCTTTACGTCCATCTTCCAGATTTCATAATCATGGAAGGCAGCAATAGCAAGAAGGACCCGAATGGATTTGAGCATAGCCACTGGAGAAAAAGTTTCGTCATAGTCCAAACCAGGTCTTTGACGAAAACCCTTTGCAACAAGTCTAGCCTTATAGGTTTCCACCTGTCTATCTACACCAATCCTTTTCTTGAAGATCCATTTGCATCCTATGGGTTTTACCCCATCTGGAGCAAAGTCCAAAGTCCATGCTTTGTTGGTGCACATGGACTCCATTTCGGTCCGCATTGCATCTAGCCATCGTACCGAGTCACCGCTCTGGATGGCCTGCTGGAAGCTAGTAGGTTCATCATCATCTATGATGCAATCCTCTCTATCCCCATCTATGAGAAAACCGTAGTATCTCTCAAGCGGATGAGACGGCCTACTACTCCTGCGGAGGGGTGGGGGAATGTCCTGTTCTTCTTGAACTACTGGTTCTACCAAACTTTCAGTAGTAGTTTGTGGTTCTGGAATGTCTTCCAGTTCTATTTCGCTCCCACTTATTTCCTTTTCTAAAAACTGCTATTCTAGAAAATGGGCATTACGAGAAACAAAAACCTTTTGTTCCTCTACGTAATAGAAATAATATCCCTTGGAGTTCTTTGGATATCCCACAAACTTACACTGTACTGATCGTGCCTCGAGCTTGTCCGCATGCTGCTTTTTAACAAAAGCTGGACATCCCTATATCTTCATATGCTGAAGATGGGGTTTCTTCCCACTCCACATCTGATATGGGGTGGTAGGCACAGTCTTGGTAGGAGCCCTGTTTAGAAGATATGCCGCTGATTCTAGCGAATAACTCCAGAAAGATCGCGGTAACTCAGCATTACTCATCATGGAACGTACCATATCCAATAGGGTTCGATTCCGTCTCTCCGATACACCGTTATGCTGTGGAGTGAATGGAGGAGTAAGCTGAGAGAGAATTCCTTTCTCTTTTAGGTAACCTAGGAACTCGGCACTTAAGTATTCACCACCTCGATCAGATCTTAGTGTCTTGATACTTTTGCCGGTTTGGTTTTCTACTTCATTCTTATACTCTTGGAATTTCTCCAAAGCCTCGAATTTATGTTTCATCAGATAAATGAATCCGTACCTTGAGTAATCATCCGTAAAAGTAATGAAATAGGAAAAACCACCTCTTGCTTGTGTAGACATTGGACCACATACATCGCTGTGTATGAGTCCTAAGAGCTCGCTCGCTCTTACTCCATGTCCAGTAAATGGAGTCTTTGTCATCTTTCCATTGAGACAAGATTGACAAGTGTCATAAGTTTGATATTCGAACGAGTCCAAATATCCTTCTCTATGTAACTTAGTCAACCTTCTCTCATTGATGTGACCCAGTCTACAATGCCATAAGAAAGCTTTATTTAATTCTGGAGACTTTCTTTTTAGTGTGTTCTGGACATTGAAAATTTGGAGTTGGTTTAAGACATATATACCGTTATCCAGTGTACCGGACCCAATCAAACTATGATTAAGGTGGATGTTAACAACATCACTTACAAACGTGAAATCATAACCTTTATTTGATAACAAGGAAACTGATATGATATTACACGTTAAGCTAGGTACACAAAAACAGTTATGTAAAACCAAAATGTGTCCACTCGTCAATCCCAGGTGATAATCTCCTACGAACACAGCTCCCACGCTAGCTCCGTTAGCAATCATCAGGGTCATATCACCATCCTTCATCACTCTACGGTTTCTCAGTGCCTGCAATGAAGTGCAAATATGAGATCCTGATCTGGTATCCAATACCCAGGAAGTAGAGTTGATTGACAGACAATTCTCAATTACAAACACACCTGAAGTTGAAGCCACAGCTTGCTTCGGTTTCTGGTTCTTGGCGTTCCACGCCTTGCAATCTTTCTTCCAGTGCCCTTTCCTATGACAATGGAAACACTCATCCTGGGCCACTACTGGTACCGCAAACTTTATCTTTCCCTTCGCTCCCACCTTACTTACACCTCCTCTAGGTTTGGTGGCGGCCTTCTTCTTCCTTCCTATGGCCCTAGCCTTGGACCCGGAAGAAGAAGCACCGCTAACAAACATAGCGGGTGTTTCCCTTGCCTTCTGCAAGGTGCCCTCTGCACTCCTCAACATGTTAAGGAGTTCCGGAAGTTCAACTTCTTTTTTTTGAATGTTGAAATTCAGAATAAACTGGGCGTAGGTGGAAGGAAGGGACTGGAGAATAAGGTCTGTATAGAGCTCATTATCCAAAGTCGTCCCAAGGTCTGCGAGCTCTTCTATGTAGCCAATCATCTTTAGGACATGTTCTCCTACCGATGATCCGACGGCCAACCTCGCTCGAAACAAGTTCTTAGAGGTCTCGTATCTTGCTATACGAGATTGCTCTCCATAAAGTTCCTTTGTATGGAGAAATATGGCATCAAGATCCATATCCTCATGCCTCCTCTGATGTTCATTGTTCATCGAGGCAAGCACGATACACTTGGCCTTCGCGCAATCATACGCCCAGGTTTTGCGGATTTCCTTATCGGCATTACTGGATTTGGGACCTGGGACTGCAGGTGCCTTATGTTGGAGATAGTGCCCTCATAGTCAATTATTGGATCACAGGTACGTGATTGCAATGATTGCGGAGGACCTATACCGGTAGGACAGTCTTACTCAAGATGATAGTATGCTATCTTGTTTGCCTTTATCAGTCGTGTACATGTTCAGGTGACTGATTACATGTAACACTTTGATTGAGCCCTTAGGATCATGCTTTACCACCAACAGTATGATGGCGATCATATACGTGAGAGTTGGATGGTTTATACGCATATCCTTAATTGTGGTCCCTAGTCGTGGGAGTTTCGAGACAGGGCATCGATACTCCGGAGTAGACTAGTGTATACAGTCGAGACCCCGACGAGGGGCGGTGGCCGGTCTCACAAGCCACTGGTGTCAGTTGGATCACCTAAGATGTATACAGGTGCTCATTGGGTTATGAGTACACCGGACAGGACTCGCCGGGAATCTGCTAGTTAGTATTATATCTATCGTCAGATAGCAGTTCCCTGGTGACATGTGTACAGGTTAGTTCATCGACCTGAGGTCGTCATTTGTCTCGTATGAGTTCCCACTGTGCTTTGATTTCTACCCTACCACGGCTCAAAGGAGTCGTGCAAACAGGTAGCTTTTGGGTACAGTCCCGAGCCATATGGAGGCACGTGAGCGGATCGGCAGGGGATTCGTCTCTCCCGGTATTGGGGGTGAGATCGTGCTGTGTCTAGGAGAGCCATTACACAAAGCCCACGGCCGTGGCAGGAGATTTACTGGTAGGTACTCCAGTAGTATCTCAGGGTGTTATTGGGCTTCACTCCGACACGACTTATACTGCTATTGGGGGTCTGACGTTACTAGCCTACTAGGCAGATATGCGATACTCATAGACAAATGGACCGGACTGTATATACATTGTCACTGTTAGGCTCAGTAGGGTTTTCCGGATGAGTTCACTCATCGGCATCCCTTGAGGTCAGTCCATGGGCAGCCGTTACGCATTGCTAGTGCCGCTGACGGTTTGTGGTTAAACCCACTGCCAGGGTACTGACGAGTCATTAGAGTCCCCCACAGACAGTTTCCTAAGTTCGGGCGAAACGTTGTAGAGGCCGTATGGTTTTATGGCAGGGTTCGGAAAATGCACGTGCGTTTACGCACGTGTTATTTTTCGGGCAGTTGATACTGGTCGGCTTTGGTTTAAGCCGGATCTGAGTATTATATTGAGTAGGTATAATATCTTTGTCTCAGTTGCATTTGTAATCGGTCGTAATACAAATGCGGGTATATTTATACAGTTTCGGGGTTATCCTAAAAGTCGTTTCAGGATCACTTTTGGAAGTTGCCAGTTTCCAGTTTTCTATCAGCCGTCTTTTAACATTCGGTTAAAGACGGATTTATCTTTTCTTCAGTTGAGGTGAGTCATCATTCTAGAAGCTTCTAGAAGTGGTGATGAGGCTAGTGAGTCATTAATGCTTTAATGGAGCCATTAATGCAATGGTGACTAGGTTAATGAATCACCATTTGCATTAATGATGTTTTGTTTGCATGAAGGATATTTGTGGTTGATATTTGTTCTTATAGTCACCCTCTTTCTCCTACGGTCACCTCCCTCTTGCATATAAAGTGGCCGGCCCCTTCCTCTCTCTCATTCACTTGGTTTTTGATTTGTAGAAAAGATTATGATAGTGTTAAGGGTGCATGGAAATTTCATTGCCTCATTTCATTCCATCACCCGATTCCCTCGGCAACTTCATTAACCGATCGTCCACGGATTTGGACGAAGTGAGACAAAGTCATCTACTCATTCTCTACATCATTCTTGGTCGTCTCTTTTAGCAAACTTGACGATCGAGTTGCCTCAAGTCAGAGGCGGGAGCCCGTTTAAAGAATCGTCGATGTGGTGCCACCTCGACGAGGATATCGGAGATCGACGAGATCGGAGCAGCCGCAACGGAGCGTGGGATGATGGTTAAAGAACGAAGGACTCGGATCGTTCGGTATAACCTTTCTACACTCTTTACAGTTTGTTAGTTTAGCAATAATGGCACATCCGGGTTAAAGTATATGATAGCGCCAGTTAAAAAGTTTTTGTTCCGCATTTGGCGTCTGTAGACTGCCGGGGCGCTAGCGTAGACTTACAGTGGTATCAGAGCCTCACCATTTTGCTATACTAACTTGTGCTAACGCGTTTAAAATATCGATCGAACCGGAAATCAAAAATCATAATTTTTTAGCTTGACAGTTTCTGTTGATTTTAAATGGCCCCCTAAAATTTTTCTGCATGTCTTAAAAATCCGTGCAGGCTTTTCTAAGAACCACGACCAAATTTGGGCACGTGTCTCCACCAAAGAGCCGCGGAAACGCGGCCAAACCCATGGTTTGGCCGCGCATCCGCGGCCACGTGGTGAGCTCGTGCTCCCAAATTTGTACAGTGGGTTCTCTGTTGGATTTTGTGGTTTTTGGTAAATATCGTTTTGGCCCAGATTTTGTTACTGTTCACCAGTAAGTCGTGAGGCCCACTTTTGGATATTTGGTCGATCGAAATTTAAACACGTTAGTTTACAGTGCTTACATTATATCTCCGACCGAGAATGTCATTTGATCGGTAAACCGCGTCTGATTGCTATAGTTCTTTTAGACGGGTTTGCGAACGTGACATTCGCGTTGATGTTCTGTGTTGTGCTGTGATGTTGCGGATTTGTCGTGGTGGATAGCAGTGTGCAATGGTAGTACAGTTTGTGTTTATTTGTACATTTGATATTTCGGGGCGAGCGTCCAACTTGTGGACTGCCGTCACTGCCTGTTGTATAATATTCTTTTGGGGCACGACCAGGTTGCGGTCGATGTACCTATTGTACTATTTTCATTACTGTACTAGGTTTTGCCCCGAGACGGAGTGTACGGATAGTCGGGTTCTGAGAAGCAACGGGTCCGCATCTCATGGCTTTGAGAGGCAGAGGGGTCCCACTCTAGAATTGGCAGACTATTCGCCGCACTCGTAGGGGGTACAGGTTGACCCAAGGAGGGGTGCCCAAGCTTACCGGATTCCGTGAAGTGCTGGGTGGTCCATTCACTATGTTGTAGGGGGCTGCCTCGCTTCAGGTTTTGGCGGGTAACTTGCCGCACCCGTAGGGGTCTAGGTTTCATTGCACAGGCTATCCACACGACAGGAGAACGTCGAGTTTCAGCAGCGGCTCTGTGAAACTCGGGGATCCCAGATTATCTGTATTGTTCTGTGATGCTTATTACTTTTTTGTAATGTTGCATATTATCACGCCTGGAGCGATTATTGTATATTGGTTTATATACTATTAGATGTTGTATATGTTTTACACCCGCGCTAGTCCAGTCCCCGCTCTGTCGTTAGTTAAGTAACCTAACGGGTGATGACGGGACCCAGTGACGAATGCGGATGGCATATACGTACATTTTATTTTCGTTCTTTTCTGGTGTGATTGATTGATGGGACTGCGTTGATTCTGATCAATGCAAAGTAAAACAAACCTGTTTGATGTTGTTGGAACAAATTTAAAAAGTGTTGTTACAAAGAAGTTTCCTTTTGTTATGCATAGCGGTATTCAGTGGAATATCCTGCACCTCATTCGACGGGGCAAGGGCCGATATCCCTTCACCGGGACTGACCCCTTGGACAGAAGTTTGCGTCAGAGTAATAACTTCACAATAGTCGATTACAAGTTGCTTTGCATAGCGGTATTCAGTGGAATATCCTGCACCTCATTCCACGAGGAAAGAGCCGAGATCCCTTTACCGGGAGTGACCTCTTTAGCAAAAGGTTTTCGCCACTATATTTAAAAAGCTATCAGGTTCCTTCAACGAGATCAAGTTCATTACGTTAAAGGTTTTTTCGCCAAAAACCAGCCGTAGCCCTCCGTCGTTTCTTATGGATGGTCAGTGATATTCAAGCTATGTTTGTTGGCTTTCGTCAAGGCATAGTGTTTGGTAGTTGCTGGGGTATTCATTTGTTGCATAGATAGATGTGTTGGTTTGGGACAGTCGTATTACCTTATTGGCTTTCGTCAAGGGTATGTACGGGTGGGTTCAAATTAACAAGATAATGACGGGCAGAACTTGACATGTGACTTATGATTTGTTGACATTCGCCAAGGTCATAAGAACATGGGGTAAAAATCATATCGGGAGTTTCTAAAGAAACTGAAACTTGCCAGGCATGCGCATACCTTCTGGAGTGTGATAACGCGAGTGGATTCCGTCACGTTATCATGCGAAGAGAGTTGGATCCCGATTCCCACGGATGAGTTGGTTTACTCTTTGGGTGATCCCGATTGATTCTTCTTTCAGGTTTGGAGGAGAATTTGACAGGACAGTGGGAGGTTTCCGGATTAGATAAAGTGATGACCATTCTGATCTAGGTTAGAGTGCACGCAGAGTGTTTCTTTTCTCTCTCTCTTTAGCAGCGACCTTTGACCGACCCTAGACTATGACTCAGTGACCAAGTTGACCGATCCTTCTTAAAATACTGGCTTTTGGATTGTCTGAGTTGCATAAGTCATTGCCACTCCTTCTTTTACCCTTTGAATTTCTCAGAACACCCGTATTACTACGGATATCCACTTCCATTGGATAGATCCATCGTATGGTTATATACGAACTCGAAGGAACTTCTTCGAGGATGGATCCAGGTTCAGGAGAAATAGAATTGGTTTATTCAGTTGTCTTTTATTATCACCTTCTCTCAGGTTGCGAGGGCTCCTTGATTTAGGAGAGTACACCTATTACGCTTATTGGATAGTCTTATTCCAAACCATAGGCTGGTGCCGAAAGGTAGGGAATGAAGAAAACCAATTAGCCTAAGTAGGGTGTGCAGAAGGTAATATGTAAAGACAAAATAAAGGGATTAGAAAGAGGGCAAAGTAAATTGCGACTGATATCATTCACGACCAAAACCGCGTACTTCATCGCCACTCCTATTTCACCTTTAAAAGAATAAAGGTATTATTCAGCTGTCTTTTATCATCACCTTCTCTCAGTTGCGAGTACTCCTTGGTTTAGGAGGGTACACCTATTATGCTTACTGGATAGTCTTCTTCCAAACCATAGGCTGGTGCCGAACGGTAGGGAAGGAAGAAAACCATTTAGCCTAACAATGGTGTACAGAAGGTAACGACTAAAGACAAATAAAGGGATTTGGAGAGATGGCAATAAAATATACGGTTGAAGTCATGAATTGGAATATGGAAGAGGCATTGCTATGAATACCAGGATACCCCTACGAAACATTTTCATGTTTCAGTGCATTGTTAAAGGAAAAACTGTTTTCCCGATTAAACACTTACTCCAAGGGTATGTATTTACCAGGTTTCATTCTCATATCTGTATGGTTTTACAGATGATGAGTGGGAGTAAGTTATTGGGAATTAGGTGATCATCCTCATTATATCGGAATTCGTTGTAATTGGTGATATTTGAGGAAATCGCCAGGGTACAGTTTTCCACCTACAACGCACAGGTTTTGAGTTGTTTAAACTCAGCGGACTTATACAGAGTATTGTATGTTGTCCAAGTGTCCATCAGGACAAAGGGGTAGGTCCTCGTACTATGTTCTGTTTACTTATAACTTCTCTAGTATTTAGACAAGTGTTTCGTTGAAATACAAGGTCTAAGTTTTGAGAAGTTGTGGGTATAAGAATAAAGTAGAGAACCAGGTATCACAAGTATCGGGATTCTTCAAAGAGATCGAAGATGTAGATTCTTGTGATTGGTATTCAGATGATAGTGATGGTTTTGAGAAATGTGTTTCTCTTTCAGGTTACTCATAATTGGATGGATTCCTAAGTTGAGTAATGCTGATTAGCCTCTTTCCATTAAGTTGATATGCACTGGAGACAGCTGCATGATTTGAATATGGTTCCAATTAAATTAGTGCCAAAGTTTCTATATTGGATATAGAATAGTTCCTACCTTAAAAGATGTTAAGGTACGGGGAGTTGTCCAGCTTATGCTTAAAACCAGACTCTGGATAACTCAGGGCACGTTTCTGTAATGGCTGTTTGTGGGTTGACCCTGGCTACGACGAGGGTTGATATTCTACCATTTGGAAGATCAATAGTGATATTGTTCTTGACTCGCCACAGTTTTAGTAAAATGGATCTTTTTCAGAAAACAGTAGTGGGAGTATGGTAGAACTGGAAGTGATTCGAGAACCGCGAACGATTACGGAAAATTTAATAGGACCTATATATTCAATCAGGTATGACATTCCAATAGCCACTCCGCAGATATGGTGGGTAACCTCAGACACCCGAGAGGTACTCCGGTAGCCTCAAGGACGGTGACAGGAAGGTTCTTATCTACCCAGACTTGACACTACTGTTGTTCCAGGATATGAGACCCGGTAGGAGGGTTGTCGTAGTCAGTGGGAGCAGCGGAAGCATAGTGGGCAAGATGCTTATATCTATTTATAGACTTGAGCAGTTATAGCGGAGATAGATCATCTAATCTTGATGTGACAGTCATGGGTTTGACTTCAATCAGAATAGGGGATGGATCAGTTAAGAAGGTAGTAGGGTGTGATGTCATGGTATCTGGATGACATACACAGGGTAGGAAGTAAAATTCCTATACTACGATCGGTTGTACTGTGGTTGTCACACAGTTGTTTCTCCAGACAGGATATGGATATAATATTTGACATTCTGGTTTCTAGATCTATGGTTTTAGATCTGGATTTGGGTAGTTTCCCAATGTGGGTACTTTGACAAATATTCTAATGGTTTTTGGAATAGTTGACTCCTAGCATGGTGGTGTACCTGCAAGTGATGGAGTCGCCCTCTCTAAAGGTGTCTTACAGACTAAAGGGGAGAGGGATGTGCATGATTGGCAGATCACTTGCTTAGGCAATTGAGTCAATCATGAGATGTCAAGTACCACACCAAATGTTGGTTTTGCACTAGATGCAATAAGTTTGTATTAATCCAATCCTGGAGAAATATAAGGAAGCAGTTTTAGAACATAAGTACATGTTCTACGGATTTGATGACGGCAGCCTCCTTCGGGAGACGGTTATCATTCCAGGCTTCAAAGGTGACATGGTTGACAGAGTGATTGTCAGAGTTATAGTTAATCCCTCTGATGAAGAGGGACAGTATTATGGACAGGTGGTCCAAGAGGATACTGTGGGAGGCATGGTGCCGGATACTGATTAGGTTCAGTGATCGATACAGTCTAAGAAGTTTGGAATTGGAGTTCATTTATGAACGAGGTCCCATCAGATATCCAGACATATTCTAAGACAGGTATTACTCGATTCGGGAGATGGCTTTCTTCGCGAACTTGAGATTAAGAGAGATATAGGAAGAAACTTCTAGGTCGATCCACTCACTGAGGCTATTTCTCGAACACAATAGTTTTACAAACGGGCTTTGTGAAACTGATTAGTAGAGGAGTTGGGTGTTGGTTTCACACGGGCTGTGAGTACGCAACATCGCAATAATTAGCCTTGAGTGCAAATGGGAGATTGTTGGAGATAGTGCCCTCATAGTCAATTATTGGATCACAGGTACGTGATTGCAATGATTGCGGAGGACCTATACCAGTAGGACAGTCTTACTCAAGATGATAGTATGCTATCTGGTTTGCCTTTATCAGTCGTGTACATGTTCAGGTGACTGATTACATGTTACACTTTGATAGAGCCCTTAATATCTTGCTTTACCACCAACAGTATGATGGCGATCATATACGTGAGAGTTGGGTGGTTTATACGCATATCCTTAATTGTGGTCCCTAGTCGTGGGAGTTTCGAGACAGGGCATCGATACCCCGAAGTAGACTAGTGTATACAGTCGAGACCCCGACGAGGGGCGGTGGCCGGTCTCACAAGCCACTGGTGTCAGTTGGATCACCTAAGATGTATACAGGTGCTCATTGGGTTATGAGTACACCGGACAGGACTCGCCGGGAATCTGCTAGTTAGTATTATATCTATCGTCAGATAGCAGTTCCCTGGTGACATGTGTACAGGTTAGTTCATCGACCTGAGGTCGTCATTTGTCTCGTGTGAGTTCCCACTGTGCTTTGATTTCTACCCTACCACGGCTCAAAGGAGTCGTGCAAACAGGTAGCTTTTGGGTACAGTCCCGAGCCATATGGAGGCACGTGAGCGGATCGGCAGGGGATTCGTCTCTCCCGGTATTGGGGGCGAGATCGTGCTGTGTCTAGGAGAGCTATTACACAAAGCCCACGGCCGTGGCAGGAGATTTACTGGTAGGTACTCCAGTAGTATCTCAGGGTGTTATTGGGCTTCACTCCGACACGACTTATACTGCTATTGGGGGTCTGACGTTACTAGCCCCCTAGGCAGATATGCGATACTCATAGACGAACGGACCGGACTGTATATACATTGTCACTGTTAGGCTCAGTAGGGTTTTCCGGATGAGTTCGCTCATCGGCATCCCTTGAGGTCAGTCCATGGGCAGCCGTTACGCATTGCTAGTGCCGCTGACGGTTTGTGGTTAAACCCACTGCCAGGGTACTGACGAGTCATTAGAGTCCCCCACAGACAGTTTCCCAAGTTCGGGTGAAACGTTGTAGAGGCCGTATGGTTTTATGGCAGGGTTCGGAAAATGCACGTGCGTTTACGCACGTGTTATTTTTCGGGCAGTTGATACTGGTCGGCTTTGGTTTAAGCCGGATCCGAGTATTATATTGAGTAGGTATAATATTTTTGTCTCAGTTGCATTTGTCTTCGGTCGTAATACAAATGCGGGTATATTTATACAGTTTCGGGGTTATCCTGAAAGTCGTTTCAGGATCACTTTTGGAAGTTGCCAGTTTCCAGTTTTCTATCAGCCGTCTTTTAACATTCGGTTAAAGACGGATTTATCTTTTCTTCAGTTGAGGTGAGTCATCATTCTAGAAGCTTCTTGAAGTGGTGATGAGGCTAGTGAGTCATTAGTGCTTTAATGGAGCCATTAATGCAATGGTGACTAGGTTAATGAATCACCATTTGCCTTAATGATGTTTTGTTTGCATGAAGGATATTTGTGATTGATATTTGTTCTTATAGTCACCCTCTTTCTCCTACGGTCACCTCCCTCTTGCATATAAAGTGGCCGACCCCTTCCTCTCTCTCATTCACTTGGTTTTTGATTTGTATAAAAGATTATGATAGTGTTAAGGGTGCATGGAAATTTCATTGCCTCATTTCATTCCATCACCCGATTCCCTCGGCAACTTCATTAACCGATCGTCCACGGATTTGGACGAAGTGAGACAAAGTCATCTACTCATTCTCTACATCATTCTTGGTCGTCTCTTTTAGCAAACTTGACGATCGAGTTGCCTCAAGTCAGAGGCGGGAGCCCGTTTAAAGAATCGTCGATGTGGTGCCACCTCGACGAGGATATCGGAGATCGACGAGATCGGAGCAGCCGCAACGGAGCGTGGGATGATGGTTAAAGAACGAAGGACTCGGATCGTTCGGTATAACCTTTCTACACTCTTTACAGTTTGTTAGTTTAGCAATAATGGCACATCCGGGTTAAAGTATACGATAGCGCCAGTTAAAAAGTTTTTGTTCCGCATTTGGCGTCTGTAGACTGCCGGGGCGCTAGCGTAGACTTACACCTTAGCGGTGAGGACGTACCCCAATTTTTCATAGGTCAAATCCATTTTGACATTCCGCAGCCAATCTTTATAGTTTGGCCCTGTCAGTATATTTTTCTCTAAAAGTAACTTAAGTCGAGTCATTTTCAGGGTCGCTGCAAGTAGGAGATAGAGAAAAAACATTTTAGCTTGACGCTCTTGCAAGTTTAGAGTGGTTTTTAATATATCTAAACTGGATTGTTCCCACTGTTTCTCGAATCCTTCCTCAAACCATAAAAGAAGAATTAGCCAGGACTATTCTCACTATACAATACTTGCTTAACCGTTCAGCCAGGCTGGTGTCGGTACTTCGAGGAAGGTTTTCCAACGCTTTCGCGAAGTTCCTTAATTAAATAACCTCTTTTCTCTGGGGGCTTAACCCCGCTGACACCTTTCTTGACACCTACTTGGTTTATAGCATTGATCGTTAAGTGACGAATCTCCTGATGAGTAGCATATACTCATAGTAGGATCGGGATCCAAATATCATCGTATGATAATGTTGAAGGAATCCTACCAACATTCATCAAACTCCAAATGGTATGTATCTCTTTGCAAATTTCAGTTTCTTTAGTAATTCCCGATATAAACTTTTGCCCCATGCTCTTATGACCTTGGGTTTGGTCAAAATGTCATAAGTCACATGTCAAGTTCTACCCATCATTATCTTGTCAATTTGAACCCATCCGTACATACCCCTGACTTTGGTCAAATGATAATACGAATGTCCCAAACTAACTCATCTATCAATGCAACAAATGAATACCCAGCAGCTACCAAACACTATGCCCTGACTTTGGCCAAAATGCATAGCTTGAATACTACTGAATACCCAAATGAAATGACGGAGGGCTACGAATGGTTTTGGCGAAACCGTGAATGTAGTGAACTTGATATGACCGAAGGAACCTGATAGCTTTTAAAAGGAGTGGTTAAAACTCCGCAATTTAAAAATATCAACTGTTTTAAAATAACCGAGTGGTTTTATTTTAAATTGTTCCAACGATTCAACTTTTGGTTTATTTTCTTTGCATTAATAAAAATGCGTCCTATCATTAACCTATCATTGCAGAAAACAACAAAATACAACGTCCTCTTATTCCATCTGCATTCGCCACTGGGTCCCGTCATCACCCGTTAGGTTACTTAACTAACGGCAGAGCGGGGGCTGGGCTAGCGCGGGTGTAAAATATAAGTGACGTCTAAATAGCTATCATATATAGATATTGTACATTCGTCAGACGCAATAATAGGCATTCCAGATCTCATATGAACATTATTGAATTTCCAAGCTATCCGCGTTTGTTTAGAGCCTGCAACAAAAGATGGATAACACAGTTGTGATGAATAGCCATTTATCCCACCCTAGACCCCTACGGGTATGGAAAACTACCCGCCAAATACCCGAAGTGAAGCGGTCTCGATTGGCCAACTCGATTGGCCTTAACAGGGAAGTCCCTGGCCAGGGATAGTTTAGAGATTTACCGGTAAGTCTTACCAGTAGTTTCTCGACCCGTTATGAGCCTCATATCGGCATGACTTATAGGTTATCGGGGTCTGACGTTTTCCACCCCAAGACTTGATATGCGACATATCAGACGAGAAGACCGGACTGTACGGTAGTGTCACTGTCAGGCTTTTTGCAGGAGTTGGAGCGGGCTTGCTTGCTGATCTTCTGATCGATCAATACCCGGGTAGCCGTTACGTCCAGCTAGTACCACTGAGGCTTGTGGGTGCTTGATATGATCATCACGTGTTGTCGGCGTATTGACGAGTCTTTAGAGTCCTACATAGAGGTTATACTGGCTCAGGCAAAACGAAATAAGAGCGCATATGTGATATGTGAGGGACCGAGAATAATGCGTGTATGTGATACGGTATTCTATTCTCGCGACTATTGTATCGGCCGGTTATATGAGATATAGCCGGGTTATCGAATCAAGTGTTGATTCGATAAGTTGGTACATTTTGTGTTAGTCGGTTATATGAGATATAACCGGATTATTAAGTCAAGTGTTGATTTAATAATTTAGTGTATAATTGTATATGTGATATACTAATTTACATTAACTAACATTGGTTCACTTAAGCATTTGTTTTTCTCACTTGTGCACAACTTAATATATATGTGATATATATTAATTTGTGTTCATTTTGTATCATGGTTGTTGATACACATTACATGGGTGTATGAGACATACACCATTATAATTATATTGGTTAGGTTTTTATATTTAAAGTAATTCTAAAAACAAATGGATAATGAGCTCACATGCATGAAGCTTCATGAAGCTTATGGTTGCATTGACTTAGTCCACTAGTTTTGTTTTACTTAAGATATTAATTAACCTAACCACTATAATTAGCCATGGTTATGTCTCTACATGAGTTAGTATATGATACCCACTCACCCATGGTTAGCTAACTCTCTCTCTCTTGATTTGTTTTCATTCTCATTTTGAGCTCATATTCTTCCTCCTTCAATTTCTTTCTAGGGTTTGATAAAGAGAGAGATATATTGTGAGAAAAGAAATTCTAAAGTGTACCCATTTCCTATTTCATCATCCTCTACTAGACTAGCACTTTAGTTTAGGGTGTTTGCTGCACTAATTCTCTAGTTAGTGAAGTAGAACCTTGAGTTCGTATTCCCTCGACGTAGATCATCTTCGGCCTCGAAGACTTCAAGCAATACCGCTGCAATCTTCTCATAGAGCCGTCCGAGAGTCCGGGAGTTCGATGATCGCGGCAAAGGGACTACAACAAGGAGCTTTAGAAGTGAAGGACCGTTCTACAAAGGTTGTGTTTCGTATTCACTTAATAGTAAATGTCTTTTACTTGCATGTGAAACCCTAATTATCTAGCAAAGATCTTGTTTAGAGTTATTCGTCATGGCTAAATTTTTAATCGGGCATGGTTGATACCTTGTAGAACCTTCTTAGAGTGCCTAGTAACCATACAGTGGTATCAGAACCTAGCTAGAGTATTAGGCGACGTGTTTACGAAGTTAAAATCCTGATCGAACTCGGAAACGTCAATTTAACCCCCTCTCTGGACATTTTTTTAAAACCGTGTTTTTTCTGAATTAAAAATACCTAAAAATTCAGCAGGTGATTATAGGAATTACTGTGCAAAACGATGACGTAATACGTACGGATCGCCGCGGAACCTCGGCCATACCCTGCTTGGGCCGCGGATCCGCGGTCGTACAGTGAGTGTTTACTATTCTTTTGGCACAGTAATGCCCATAGCTGCTAGTTATATTTTCTGGGTATTTTTAACCTGACTCAAGTGTTGAGTGTTCTGAGGTTTATTTTGTATTTTTTGATTCGATCGGAAAATTTAATTTCGTTATGTTTTCCGGATATTTAGAAAGTATTAAAAAGTTCTGACGGATATCAATAGCTCACTTTTTCCCGACCCGGAAAATTTCCAAGTGTTGGATTTTTCCGTAGTTTAAGAATGTCTAATTCGTGCAAGTTACGCAATGGACCCTCTAGAAGACAACAAACCTTAACTCGATTATATGACCGTCTTGAACTGCCTTTTGAACCTTAGGCTTTGGTGCAGTTCGGCATTGCCACATGTAAGGCGTTGGCTTGACCCTTCTACGGCTGGACCATTGGTACTGTGACATGTGATGGATGTTTTTAAACTCGCCTCAAGTGTTGAGAACTATTTGGGAAAACTTGGGTGTTTGATCATTCGATCGGGAAGTTTAACATTGTCTATTTATCTGGAATGTGATACAATATTTGGAATCCACATGTAGTTTTGAGATAACTAATTTGAATGTTATAAACATAGCAGTTTAGTCTCAAATGATCGGTTGCCACGGAATTTTGATGCGATCAAAAGTCCGTCGCAATCACGTAGCATACGCAGATACTCGCCGGATAAACTTAATAGACAGCCACACCCCAAAGCCTCGACAAAGTGACTGTAGGAGAACCCTGTCGCCAAAAGCATCCGTTCGGGTGCTCGCGACAGCGGTGTTCCGCCTTAGTGCACTTCGTTGACGGCATCCGGGGGTGCGGCCGTCTACTAAAGTTTGCGACGAGCATTCGATCACATATCGAGAATCTTGTTGAATTGCCCAACTAGATATTGAAAAGTGTTTTCGATATAGAGACTAAAATGCGGGGTTTATAATTGTTAGGCATGCGATGTCTAAGGAGGTTGTGGATTCCAACTGTTGTAGTTTTACACTTTCTTTTCTGCGACCGTAAGTGTAATATGTGATATCACCGGTTTCGTTGCTATATTTCAACGACAATTGGGATGCGCATACTTACGTTGATGACATGTGATGTTATGTGTTGCTGGATATGTTATATTGGATCGTCGCGTTTTTGAATAGCCGGGGGTTTTATGTGAGATAAGGGTTTTTATTTTCATTCATGTAAAATTCATTGTATAAAATATTCTTTTATTGGGGCACTTCCGGGATGAGGTTGATGTCTTTGTATATTATTTACTTTTCCGTACTAGGAGAGCACAAGTAACCGGGTTCTAGAGTCCAGTGGGAGACCAACTCGAGGAGTCGAGTCCGGGTCTCCTAACTCTAGAATTAGTAGGGTTGCTTGCCGCTCTCGTAGGGGTCTAGCGGTATGGGTTTGGCTATTCATCGCGACCGTGGAATCCGTGTTTTATAGAGGCTCAAAATAAAACACGGACGTCCTAGTATATCCAATATTTCATATGTTTCTTCTGCTGCGATATCTGTGATGTGATCATTTGATATGTTGTGATAGATACTGTATATAGTATATATGATATATTATATAGACGTTACTTATGTTTTACACCCGCGCTAGCCCTGCCCTGCTCCACCGTTAGTTACCTAAATTAACGGTGCACGAAGGACATCGAGGCGAATACGGATGGCATAAGTGTACGTCGTATTTATCTGTGATGTTTAGGTGCTTAAATGATGGGACTTCATTAATATGATTAATGAAAGAAAAGAAACCTAAAAGATGTTGTGGAATCGAATTTTCAAAAACAAGTAGCTACAGTTCTTGCTTTGCATCGCGGTGTTCCTTGTAGAACATCCTGCACCTTATTCGATAAGGAAAGGGCCGAGATCCCTTCACCGGGAGTGACCCCTTTAGCAATGACTGGCAGATGCTACACCCCTCGGTTTTGTCTTTTGATTGCTTTTCTAGTTCTTGCTTTGCACAGTGATATATATGATATATCCTGCACCTCATTCGACGAGGAAAGAGCCGAGATCCCTTCACCGGGAGTGACCTCTTTAGCGAAACTAGCAAAAGCCTAAAAAACACTCCATTTTAAAATCATTTGATTCTACAACGATATCAAGTTCATTACGCAGTAGGTTTTCTGAAAAACATGTTGTAGCCCTCCGTCATTTCAGATAAGTAGTAGTTAGTATTCGTGCTGCGTTTGTTGGCCTTTGTTAAGGCGTAGTGTGCGGTAGCTGACTAGTGCTTATCTGCTTATGCATATGATGCAGATTGGGTTAGGGTAGTCGTACGACCTTGTTAGCCTTTTCCAAGGGTCGTGCGGGTGGGTTTAATTCAATCAAGAAATGACGGGTTGAACTTGAATAGCATCCTATGGTTTGTTGGTCTTTGTTAAGGTCATAGGAGGTTAGGGGCAAAATTATCGGGAATTTCAAGTTTTGAAATTTGCAATGAGATTGCATACCTTCTATGAGATAGTTGGATCCCGATACCCGCTGCGAGTAAGAGTTACTCCTGGAAGAGTTTTACACATTACAATTAGCCGATCAAGTAGGTGTCTAGAAAGGTGTCAACGGGGTTACGCCTTGGGAAAACGAGGTTTACGTTAATTAGGTCCGTGCGAAAGCACGTGGAACCTCCCTCAAAGTACCGACACTGGCCTGGCTGAAAGATTGGCAAAGTTGCAGGGTGTAATTAATCCCGGCTAGTCTTTCCTTCTAGGGTTTGAAGGAAAATTTGATAAAAACAGTGGGAGCCATCCTGATTAGATAAAATAATAACCAATCTGATCTTGCAAGAGCATACGCTAAAGTGTTTTCTTCTTTTTCTCTCCAGGTAGCGATCATATCATGCCTTAATCAAGATAATAATACGGATGTTTTGACCCAACCCGCTTGTTATACTGAGCAGGGGAATGTTGGTCCCGCTCCAACTTATAATTGTTATAAGACAGAGCAGGAAATTTGGGATTACCATAATTCCCGTGCCGCCCAAACGAAGAAAGTGCATGATGATGCATCATCTTCGGGTGTGTTCAATACACAGAACTGTTTCTCAGTATCCTTTACGTCCTGGGTATGAGATACCGGATCAGGATCCCACATATGTAATTTGTTACATGGGCTACATATAGGTAGAGAACTGAGAACGGGTGATAAGTTTCATGAGATAGAAAACGGTGCAAGTGTTGCAGCCAAGTCTGTTGGTCACTATCACCCTTATTACCAGAATACATTGATTTTGAACGAATGTTATTAGATACCGAACCTGATATACAACATCATATCAGTCTCTTTATTAGTAAAGAAAGGATATAATTTTGTATTGTTGGATAATGTTTTGAAAATTTTCTATATCAAGAGCTGATCGGTTCAGGCACGTTATCTAAAAGTATAGACGTTCTAAATCAAACTAGAGTTCTTAGTATACAGAACATACACAAGAGGAAGAGTTCAGAAATGAACGAATCCTTCTTGAGGTATTGTAGACTAGGTCATATCAATGCGACCCGACTAGCTGAAGTTACATATAGATGCATATTTAAATTAGTTTGAATTTACATCTTGTGAAACTTGTCGGTCATGTCACAGAGATAAGATGACCATAGCTCTATTTATTGGAAGCAGAGAAAGAGTTAGTGAACTCTTGGGATTAATACATACTGATGTATGAAGGTCCCCTGTTTACACATGCCAAGACCGGTTCTTTGTACTTCATTACATTCTCTGATGATCTTTCAAGATTCAGACATATGTTCCTGTTGAAACACAAGCCCGAAGCTTTTGAGATATTCACAGAATATAAGATAGAAAGTAGAGAACCAAAACAAGTATAAATATTATGTCCTTTGATATGATCAAGGATGAGAATACTTGAGCACGGAATTCCTGGATTACTCTAAAGGAGAATGAGATTCTCTCTTAGCATTACTCCTCCGTATACACCACAGCACGTCGGTGTATCGGGGCGGAGCAATCACACCCTATGTGATAAGGTGTGCTCTATAATGAGTATTACTGAGTTGCCTATTTTCTTTTGGGGATTATGCACTTGAGAAGCTGCATACCTATGGAATAGGGTTCCGATCAAATAAGTTGCCTACCACTTCATATGAGATATGGAAAGGGAAGAGCCCATATCTTAAGTTTGTTAAGATTTGGGGTTGTCCAGCCTATGTCTAAAAGCATAATCTGGACAAGCTCGAGGCAAAGTCAATTCTGTAGAAGTTTGTTGGATATCCTAAGCATATGCAATGGAATATCTTCTACCAAACCGAGGAACAAAAGATGTTTTTTTTCTCAATATGTCACATTTGTGAAAGGGAATTTCTTGTGAAGAAATTAATGGTCATAATGTAGAACTGGAAAGAGTTCCAGCTATACAAACTGCAGCTGATGATTCAGTAGAACCAAAGGATTCAATAGTAACCAACGAACCTCAACCTCTCCGCCGATCTAGTAGGGTTCCTCACCCACCTGAGAGATACTTCAGTTTCTCTATGACAGTGGGAGCGAGGATTGCATCATGAAATGATGTCCCAACTAGTTTCGAGAAGGCCATCAGGAGTGGGACTCTATAAGAATGGCTGGATGCTTAGCGATCTGAGATGGAATCCTTATACACCAACAAAGTATGGACTTTGGTTGGTTTATCTGAAGGGTTAAAATCCCCATCAGGAGCAAGTATATCTTGAGAAGATTACTTGGTGTACATGGAAAATTTAAGGCTTTCAAAGCTAGACTTGTTAAAGGTTTGCATCATTGACCAGGTATGGATTATGATGAAACCTTTTCTAAGTAGCTATGCTTAAGTCCATCCAGATCCTACTTGGCACAGCTACATACCATGACTACGATATCTGGCGGTTGGGTGTCATGACTGCTTTTCTAAATGATGTTTTAGAAGAGAGAGTCTATAAGTACACAGTCAGAGGGCTTCGTAGACAGTAGGAGCAGCGGAAACGTGTGCATGATGTTTTATGTGATAAAGCAGGCATCGCGGAGTTGGAACGTCTGTTTTGATGTGTTAGTCAAAGAGTTTGACATCATCAAAATGGTAGATGAACCTTGTATATACAAAAAGGTAGTAGGGAGTATGGTGGTGATCCTCGTAGAGTACATGGATGACATACTCTTGATGGGGAAGGAGTTTCCTATGCTACGCTCGGTCAATCTCCGCTTATCACAATGATTCTCCATATAGGATCAAAGTGATACCTACTAAATCCTGGGTTTTGGATCTATGAGATAGATCTAATTGGATGTTAGGATACTCATTAGTTGTAGTGAGATGGTATCAATCGATCCTGGGGAGAATCACTGGAAAGGTACCAGAGTGATAAGGGCGACTGAAAGTCAGTCACAGGCATTGTCTTTACCCTTAGTAAAGGGACGGTATGTTAGAAGAGTTCCAAGATAGATACCGTGGCATACTAGACGATAAAGGCTGGATACATCGCTACCAAAGATACTACCAAAGAGGCAGTCTGGGTGTATATTAGTTCATGAGATGAACTTCATTCCTACCATTGTATGACAATGGAGTTGTGCCCTATTCCTAGGAACGCCCGTCCCATCAGTGATCCAGACATATTCTAAGGCAGTGTCACCTGATCATGGAGATGGTTGATCTCCAAGGGATCGAGATCAGGAGAGTAGACTCAGAGGACAACACGACGGATCCACTCACAAAGGCCTTTTCCCAGAGAGAGACTATTATGGGATGGTTGAGTATGAGATACTACAACCACTGTTATCAGATAGCCCTAGTGCAAGTGGGAGATTGTTAGTTATATGTATGCCCTAGAGGCCATTACTATACATGAGATGTATATTGTAGTGCATGCTTGGACATATATAGGGAGGACTTTCTTGCTTGACATGATAGTATGCTATCTGGTTACTCTTTACCTTAACGTGTACACTGATTGTCTCTCTGTTACATGTTGGTAAAGCCCTTAGGATGTGTACTTGACTACCTGGACTATGATGAGGATCATACTAGTGGGGACATGGTAGTCCATAAGTACATCCTTCAAGATCCCTAGTCGTGGGTGTATCGAGACGGGGCCTCGATATACCAGAGTAGACTAGTGTATAGCTTCTCGACCCATGTAGATGGGCGATGGATGATCCCATATCCATTGGTGTTTGACATCAAAGATGATATACGGGTGCTCAGTAGAGACTGGGTACACTGGACGGACTCGCCGAGAACTCCCAGATGGTATTATACCTTACGTCAGATGGCAGTTCTCTGGTGACACTGGTACAGGTTAGTCTGTAGACCCGAGATCGTCATAGAGTCTTGTGTGATTCCCACTGTGCTTTGATTTCCACCTTACCACGTCCAAGAGGGCGTGCAAAACGGTGGTTTTTGGGTACAGTCCCGAGTCACATGGAGGCAATGAGCGAGAGGAGGGGTTTCGTCTCTCCCGGTATTGGGGGTTGATGTTGCGCTATGCTCGATTGGCCATAACAGGGAAGTCCCTGGCTAGGGATGGTTTAGAGATTTAATGGTAAGTGTTACCTGTAGTTTCTCGACCCGTTAAGAGCCTCATATCGGCATGACTTATCGGTTATTGGGGTCTGACGTTTACCACCCCTAGACTTGATATGCGACATATCAGACGAGGAGACCGGACTTTACGGTAGTGTCACTGTCAGGCTTTTTGCAGGAGTTGGAGCGGGCTTACTTGTTGATCTTCTGATCGCTCAATACCCGGGTAGCCGTTACGTCCAGCTAGTACCGCTGACGGCTTGTGGGTGCTTGATATGAGCATCACCTACTGCCGGCGTATTGACGAGTCTTAAGAGTCCTACATAGAGGTTATACTGGCTCAGGCAAAACGAAATAGGAGCGCATATGTGATATGTGCGGGACCGAGAATAATGTGTGTATGTGATACCGTATTCTATTCTCGCGACTATTATATCGGCCGGTTATATGAGATATAGCCGGGTTATCGAATCAAGTGTTGATTCGATAAGTTGGTACATTTTGTGTTAATCGGTTATATGAGATATAACCGGATTATTAAGTCAAGTGTTGATTTAATAATTTAGTGTATAATTGTATATGTGATATACTAATTTACATTAACTAACATTGGTTCACTTAAGCATTTGTTTTTCTCACTTGTGCACAACTTAATATATATGTGATATATATTAATTTGTGTTCATTTTGTATCATGGTTGTTGATACACACTACATGGGTGTATGAGACATACACCATTATAATTATATTGGTTAGGTTTTTATATTTAAAGTAATTCTAAAACCAAATGGATAATGAGCTCACATGCATGAAGCTTATGGTTGCATTGACTTAGTCCACTAGTTTTGTTTTACTTAAGATATTAATTAACCTAACCACTATAATGTAGGGTTGCTAGGCACGCGCACAAGGGTCTACGAGGCATCAACCGTGCCCGATTAAAATTTTAGCCGTGCCGAACAACCCGAATACGGATCTTTAAACTAGGGTTTAGGCGAAAATGAACATGTTAAACGCTTTAACACTAAGTGAGAGGGATTACAACCTTTGTAGATCCAGTCCTTCACTTCTTAAGCTCCTTGTTGAGGTCCCTTCGCTGCGATCATCATGTTCCCGACTCTCGAGAGGCTTCACGAAGAGAATGATGCAACCTTTGCTTCCGATCTTCGATACAAAGATGATCTACCTTGAAGTTTCGTTAACACAAGCTAACACTCATGAAATGATGTGAACACCCTCATCTAAATGGCAAGGATAGATGAGGATGATGAAGTAGGATTTTTACTCTCATTTATAATCTTTTTCTCACTCACTTTCATCACAAAAGAAAGCTTTTTCATGAAGAAGCTCAAGCAAGAAGAAGAAGAATGAAGATAATGTAACTTTTATCCTTTTGTGATGAACAATGAAATATTGTAGTGGTTACAAATCTAACCAAGGGTTAAACATGAGAGAGTTAACCCTTGTAGAGAGTTAACTAGGGTTAATGGTTTGGATTGGGTTAACATAATATCTCACAAAAATATCAAGCAACCACAAAGTCAAAGCTTCATGAAGCTTCATGGAAGCTTCATGCAAAAGCTAACCCTAATCCAAACCCTAACCAAGTTTAAACCATAAACCATAGTTAAATTTGTAACCCTAACATGTTACAATATTATATATCACATATACAATATATTTTGTAACAATAGAAAATAATACAATTAACATATATCGCATATATATCAATGTATTATCCCGTGAGAAAATGAATCTTTTAGTGAGCTAATATTAGTTAATGTAATTTAATATATCATATATATTATTATACATTAAATTATCGAATCAACACTTGATCCGACAATCCGGCTATATCGCATATAACCGACTAATACGATGACCCGGCTATATCACATATACCCGGCCGATATCTCATATCGCGAGAATCCAATACGGTATCATATACCGCATTATCTTCGGTCCCGCACATATCACATATGTGCTCCTACTCCGTTTTGCCTGAGCCAAGAAACCTCTGTGTAGGACTCTAAAGAATCGTCAATACGCCGGCAGTAGGTGATGATCATATCAA
Source organism: Agapanthus africanus (assembly GCA_030015575.1). Classification (NCBI taxonomy): domain Eukaryota; kingdom Viridiplantae; phylum Streptophyta; class Magnoliopsida; order Asparagales; family Amaryllidaceae; genus Agapanthus; species Agapanthus africanus. The sequence goes on along the minus strand of JASDDO010000008.1, from coordinate 309,763,086 downwards.
ACACCCACAAGCTGCAAGCGGTCTGCTAAACGTAACAGCTATCCAGGTATTGAGCGCTCAGAAGATCAACAAGAAAGCCTGTAACTTCTCCTGTGAATCCAAACAGTAACACTCCCGTACAGTCCGGTCTCGTCGTCTGATATGTTGCATATCTCGCCTAGGGGTGGTAAACGTCAGACCCCAGTAGCTCGATAAGTCGTGTCGATATGAGGTCTATAACAGTTTGAGAAACTACTGATAACACTTACCAGTAAATCTCAGCAACCCTGGCCAGGGATTTCCGGTTATAGCCAATCGAACACAGCACAACATCAACTCCCTATACTGGGAGAGACGAATCCCCTCCTATCGTTCATTGCCTCCATGTGATTCGGGACTGTACCCAAAAGCCACCTTTTTGCACGCCCTCTTGGACATGGTATGATGGAAATCAAAGCACAGTAGGAATCACACAAGACTCTATGACGATCTCGGGTCAACAGACTACTCTGTACCAGTGTCACCGGAGAACTGCCATCTGACGTGAGGTATAATACCATCTGGGAGTTCTCGGCGAGTCCGTCCAGTGTACCCAGTCTCTACTGAGCACCCATACACCATCCTTGATGTCAAACACCGATGGATATGGGATAATCCATCGCCCATCATATGGGTCAAGATGCGTATACGCTAGTCTACTCTGGTGTATCGATGCCCTGTCTCGATACACCCTCGACTAGGAACAGTTATAGGATGTACTCGTCGACTACCGTGGCCCCACTAGTATGATCTCATCATAGACCCAGTAGTCGAGTACATATCCTAAGGGCTTTATCAACATGTAATATAGAAACAATCAGAGTACATGTTAAGATAAAGTACAACCAGATAGCATACTATCATGTCGAGCAAGAAAGTCCTCCCTATATATGTCCTAGCATCCACTATAATATACATCGTATGTACAGTAATGGCCTCTAGGGCATACATATAACTAACAATCTCCCATTTGCACTAGGGCCATCTATTGTGGTATCACATACCCAACAATTAGCTGCGGTTGAAGTATCTCATACTCAACCATCCCGTAAGAGTCTCTACTGGGAAAAAGGCCTTTGTGAGTGGATCCGCGCTGTTGTCCTCTGTGTCTACTCCCCTAACCTCGATCTCCCTGGAGATCAACCATCTCCATGATCAGGTGATACTGCCTAAGAATTATATCTGGATTTCTGATGGGACGGTAGTTCCTTGGCTAAAGCCACAACTCCATTGTCACACAATGGTAGGAACGAAGTTCATCTTATGAACTTATATATATCCAGACTGCCTTTTTGGCAGTATCCATGGTAACGATGTATCTTGCCTTTAATCGTCTAGTATGTCACGGTATCTAGCTTGGAACTCTTCCAACATACCGTCCCTCCACTGAGGGTAAAGACAATGCCTGCGACTGACATTCAGTCATTCTTATCACCCTGGAACCTTTCCACTGATTCTCCCCAGGATCGATTGATACCATCTCACTATAACTAGTAAGAGTCCTAACATCCAATTAGATCTATCTCATAGATCCAAAACACAGGATTTAGGAGGTATCGCTTTGATCCTATATGGAGAATCGTTGTGATAAGCGGAGATTGACCGAGCGTAGCATAGGAAAACTCCTTCCCTATCAAGAGTATGTCATCCACGTACTCTACGAGGATCTCCACCATACTTTCTACTACCTTTTTTTTATATATACAAGGTTCATCTACCATTTTGATGAAGTCAAACTCTTTGACTACCACATCAAAACAGATGTTCCAACTCCGCGATGCCTGTTTTATCACATAAAACATCTTGCACACGTTTCCGCTGCTCCCACTGTCTACGAAGCCCTCTGGCTGTGTACTTATAGACGCTCTTTTCTAAAACATCATTTAGAAAAGCAGTCATGACACCCAACCGCCAGATATCGTAGTCATGGTATGTAGCCGTGGCAAGTAGGATCTGGATGGACTTAAGCATAGATTTGAAAGTCTCAACTTTTCCATGTACACCAAGTAATCTTCTCAAGATATACTCGCTCCTGATGGGGATTTAACCCTTCAGATAAAGCAACCAAAGTCCATACTTTGTTGGTGTATAAGGATTCCATCTCAGATCGCTAAGCATCCATCCATTCTTACAGAGTCTCACTCCTGATGGCCAGCTCGAAACTAGTTGGGTCATCATCTCATGATGCAATCCACGCTCCCACTGTCATGGAGAAACCGAAGTATCTCTCAGGTGGGTGAGGAACCCTACTAGATCGGTGGAGAGGCTGAGGTTCGTTGGAAACTATTGAATCCTTTAGTTCTACCAAATCATCAGCTGCAGTTTGTATAGCTGGAACATTTCCAGTTCTACATAACAGACCTTGCCTCGAGCTTGTCCGGATTTTGCTTTTAGACATAGTCCGGACAACCCTAAATCTTAACCAACTTAAGATATGGGCTCTTCCCTTTCCATATCACATATGAAGTGGTAGGCAACTGATTTGATTTGAACCCTATTCAATAGGTATGCAACTTCACAAGTGCATAACTCCCTAAAGGAAATAGGAAACTCAGTAGTACTCATCATAGAGCACACCATATCACATACGGTGCTATTGCTCCACCCCGATACACCGACGTGCTGTGGTGTATTCGAAGGAGTAATGCTGAGAGAGAATCTCATTCTCCTTTAGAATAGTCCAGGAATTCCGTACTCAAGTATTCTCCTCCTTGATCACATCAAAGGACATAATACTTATACCCATTTTTGGTTCTCTACTTCTAATTTATATTCTGTGAATATCTCAAAAGCTTCGGACCTGTGTTTCAACAGAAACATATGTCTGAATCTTCAGAGATTATCAGAGAATGTAATGAAGTAGAAAGAACCGGTCTTGGCATGTGTAGACAGGGGATCTACATACATCAACATGTATCATCCCAAGAGTTCACTAACTCTTTCTCTGTTTCAAGTAAACAGAGCTATGGTCATCTTATCTCTGTGACATGACCGGCAAGTTTCACAAGATGTAAATTCAAACTAATTTAAATATGCATCTATATGTAACTTAGCTAGTCAGGTTGCATTGATATGACCTAGTCTACAATACCTCAAGAAGGATTCGTTCATTTCTAAACTCTTCCTCTTGTGTGTGTTCTGTATACTAAGAACTATAGTTTGATTTAGAACGTCAATGCTTTTAGATAACGTGCCTGAACCGATCAACTCTTGATATAGGAAATGTTCAAAACATTATCCAACAATACAAAATTATATCCTTTCTTTACTAATAAAGAAACTGATATGATTTTGTATATCAGGTTCGGTATCTAATAACATTCGTTCAGAATCAATGTATTCTGGTAATACAGGGTGATAGTGACCAACAGACTTGGCTGCAACACTTGCACCGTTTTCTGTCTCATGAAACTTATCACCCGTTCTCAGTTCTCTACCTTTCTGTAGCCCATGTAACAGATTACATATGCGGGATCCTGATCCGGTATCACATACCCAGGACGTAAAGGATACTGAGAAATAGTTCTCTGTAATGAACACACCCGAAGATGATGCATCAATATGCACTTTCTTCGTTTGGGCGGCACGGGAAATCTGGTATTCCCCAATCTCCTGCTCTGTCTTATAACAATTATAAGTTGGAGCGGGACCAACGTTCCCCCGCTCAGTATAACAAGCGGGTTCGGCCAATATATCCGTTTTATTATCTTGATTAAGGCGTGATATGGTCGCTACCTGGAGAGAGAGAGAAGAAAACACTCAGCGTATGCTCTTGCAAGATTAGATTGGTTATCTAATATATCTAATCAAGATGTCTCCCACTGTTTTAATCAAATCTTCCTTCAAACCCTAAAAGGAAAGACTAGCCGGGATTAATTACACGCTACAAGTTCGCCAATCTTTCAGCCAGGCCAGTGTCGGTACTTTGAGGTAGGTCCCCCGTGCTTTCGCACGAACCTAATTAAAGTAAACCTCGTTTTTCCAGAGGCGTAACCCCGTTAATACCTTTCTAGACACCTACTAGATCGGCTAATTGTAATGTATAAAACTCTCCCAGGAGCAACTCTTACTCGCAGCGGGTATCGAGATCCAACTATCTCATAGAAGGTATGCAATCTCATTGCAAATTTCAACACTTGAAATTCCCGATAATTTTTTTTGCCCTTAGCAGCTTATGACCTTGGCTAAGGTCAACAAATCATAAGTGCTAGCCAAGTTCAACCCGTCATTTACCGATTGAATTAAACCCACCCGCACAACCCTTGGCTAAGGTCAACAAAGTCGCACGACTACCCTAACTCAATCGCATCATATGCTTATACAGATAAGCACTAATCAGCTACCGCACACTACGCCTTGGCTAAGGTCAACAAACGCAGCACGAATACTAACCAGTACTTATCTGAAATGACAGAGGGCTACGACGGGTTTTTCAGAAAACCCTTTGCGTAATGAACTTGATATCGTTGTAGAATCGAGTGATTTTAAATGGAGTGTTTTTGAGGCCTTTCTAGTTTTGCTAAAGGGGTCACTCCCGGTAAAGGGATCGTCGGCCCTTTCCTCATCGAATAAGGTGCAGGATATATCATATATACCACTATGCAAAGCAAGAACTATAGAAGCAATCAAAAGACAAACCGAGTTTGTAGCATCTGCCAGTTATTGCTAAAGGAGTCACTCCCGGTGAAGGGATCTCGGTCCTTTACTTATCGAATAAGGTGCTGGATGTTCTACAAGGAATACCGCTATGCAAAGCAAGAACTAGAGCTACCAGTTTTTAAACAAGTTTCTACAACATCTTAGGTTTCTTTTATTTCATTAATCTCATTAACGAAGTCCCATTTTATTATGCTTCATAAGCATCACATTTGAAAACGAAATCTGCAATATAACATATATCTCATATATATAATATAAACATTCGTCTCAGGCAGTAATATGATCTCATCACAGAACAATGCAGCAGAAGAACATATATGAAATATTGGATATACTAGGACGTCCGTGTTTTCAATACGAGCCTGTATAAAACACGGATTCCACGGTCGCGATGAATAGCCAAACCCACATCCCTAGACCCCTACGAGAGCGGCAAGTAACACTGCCAATTCTAGGGTTAGGAGATCCGGTCCCGACTCCTCGAGATGGTCTCCCACTGGACCCTAGAACCCGGTTACTTGTGCTCCCCGCCTTGGGTCTACCTAATGCGGAAAAGTAAATAATATAGAACGGTGACATCTTCCGCTACCTGGAAGTGCCCCAATAAAAGAATATTACATACAAATGAATTTTACATGAATGAAAAAGAAAAAACTCTCATCTCACATAAAACCCCCGGCTATTCAAAACGCGACGATCCAATATAACATATCACAGCAACACATAATATCTCATATCATCAACGTAAGCAAGTATGCGTATCCCGATTGTCGTTGATGTATAGCAACGAAGCCGGCGATATACCACATACTACGCTTACGGTCACAGAAAAGAAAGTGTAAAACTACAACAGTTGGAATCCGCAATCTCTTTAGACATCGCATGCCTAACCAAATGAATTCTTTAGACATCGCATGCTTAACAATTATAAACCCCGCATTTTAGTCTCATTATCGAAAACTCTTTTCAATATCAAGTCGGGCAATTCAACAAGATTCCCGACAACCTGATCGAATGCTCGTCGCAAACTTTAGTAGACGGCCGCACCCCCGATGCCTTCGACGAAGTGCACTAAGCCAGAACACCGCTGCCGCGAGCACCCGAACAGATGCTTTCTGCGACGGGGTTCTCCTAAAGTCACTTGGTCGGGGCTATGGGGCGTAGCTGTCTATTAAGTTTACCCGGTGAGTATCCGCGTACACTACGTGATTGCGATGGACTTTTGATCACATCAAAATTCCGTGGCAACCGATCATCTGAGACTAAACTACTATGTTTATAATATTCAAATTTGTTATCTTATAACTACCTGTGGATTCCAAATATTGTATCACTTTTCAGATAAATAGACAAAGTTAAACTTTCCGATCGAATCATCAAACACCCAAGATTTCCCCAATATATCTCAACACTTGAAATCAGTTTAAAAACATCCATCACGTGCCACAGTACCAATGGTCCAGCCGTAGAAGGGTCAAGCCAACGCCTCACATGTGGCACGCCGTACTGCCCCAAACCCTAAGGTTCAAAAGGCAGTTCAAGACGGTCACATAATCGAGTTAAGGTTTGTTGTCTTCTAGAGGGTCCACCGCGTTACTTGCACGACTTAGAACGTTCCTAAACACGAGGAAAAATCCAACTTTTGAAAAATTTTCCGACAGGGGAAAAAGAGAGTTATTGATATCCGCTCGAACTTTTTAACAGTTTCTAAAAGTTATCCGGACAAAACACAAAGACGCGGTTAAAGTTCCCGATCGAATCATCGAATCCCCAATACAACCCAGAAAATTCAACAGTTGAATAAATATTAAAAATTCCCAGAAAATACAGCACTAAAAGATAAGAATTACTGTGCAAATTTGAAATAGTGAAGTGACTAAATTGCCGCGGAACCGCCGCACAAGCCATGCTTGTGCCGCGGTTCCGCCGTGCTTTGGTGGAATTAGGCGCACGTGCTTCACAGTAACTCTTGTATTTATCTGCTGATTTTTTTGAATAATTTTAATTTGGAAAAAATCACAGTTTTGAAAAATTTCCAGAAACTAGGGTATATCGGGTTTTCCGGGTTCGATCGGACTTTAAACTTCGCCTAGACTTCGCCTAAAGCTCTAACTTAGCTCTGATACCACTGTAGGGTTGCTAGGCACGCGTACAAGGGTCTACGAGGCATCAACCGTGCCCGATTAAAATTTTAGCCGTGCCGAACAACCCGAATACGGATCTTTAAACTAGGGTTTAGGCAAAAACGAACATGTTAAACGCTTTAACACTAAGTGAGAGGGATTACAACCTTTGTAGATCCGATCCTTCACTTCTTAAGCTCCGGGTTGAGGTCCCTTCGCTGCGATCATCGTGTTCCCGACTCTCGAGAGGCTTCACGAAGAGAATGATGCAACCTTTGCTTCCGATCTTCGATACAAAGATGATCTACCTTGAAGTTTCGTTAACACAAGCTAACACTCATGAAATGATGTGAACACCCTCATCTAAATGGCAAGGATAGATGAGGATGATGAAGTAGGATTTTTACACTCATTTGTAATCTTTTTCTCACTCACTTTCATCACAAAAGAAAGCTTTTTCATGAAGAAGCTCAAGCAAGAAGAAGAAGAATGAAGATAATGATAACTTTTATCCTTTTGTGATGAACAATGAATTATTGTAGTGGTTACAAATCTAACCAAGGGTTAAACATGAGAGAGTTAACCCTTGTAGAGAGTTAACTAGGGTTAATGGTTTGGATTGGGTTAACATTGTTAGTTGTATGTATGCCCTAGAGGCCGGTATTGTACAGATGATGTATATTATATTGGATGCTTGGTCATATATAGAGATGACTTTCTTGCTCGATATGATAGTATGCTATCTGGTTGCACTTTATCTTAACATGTATACTTGTCTCTTTATACTGTCTTAGAGTTACATGTTGGTAAAGCCCTTAGGATGTGTACTTGACTACCTGGACTATGATGCGGATCATACTAGTGGGGCATGGTAGCCATAAGTACATCCTTCAAGGGCCCTAGTCATGGGTGTATCAAGACGGGGCATCGATATACCAGTGTAGACTAGCGTATACGCTTCTCGACCCATGAGATGGTCGATGGATGATCCCATATCCATTGGTGTTTGACATCAGAGATGGTATACGGGTGCTCAGTGGAGACTGGGTACACTGGACGGACTCGCCGAGAACTCCCAAATGGTATTATACCTCACGTCAGATGGCAGTTCTCAGGTGACACTTGTGCAGGTTAGTCTGTAGACCCGAGATCGTCATAGAGTCTTGTGTGATTCCCACTGTGCTTTGATCTCCACCTTACCACGTCCATGAGGGCGTGCAAAACGGTGGTTTTTGGGTACAGTTCCGAGTCACATGGAGGCAATGAGCGATAGAAGGGGTTTCGTCTCTCCCGGTATTGGGGGTTGATGTTGTACTGTGCTCGATTAGCCGTAACAGGGAAGTCCCTGGCCAGGGTTGTTTCAGAGATTTGCTGGTAAGTGTTACCAGTAGTTTCTCGACCCGTTATGAGCCTCACATCGGCACGACTTATCGGTTATTGGGGTCTGACGTTTACCACCCCTAGACTTGATATGCGACATATCAGACGAGGAGACCGGACTATACGGGAAGTGTTGCCGGTTGGCTCGACGGGAGTTGTAGCAGGTTCGCTTGTTCTCTTCTGATCGCTCAATACCCGGGTGGCCGTTACGTTTAGCTAACCGCTTGCGGCTTGGGGGTGCTTGATATGATCATCACCCACTGCCGGCGTATTGACGAGTCTCAGAGTCCCACAATGGAGTTTCCTAGTCCAGGCGAAACGTTGTGGTGCGCGTATGCGATATGCGCTTGGACCCGATTAAAATGCGCGTATAGGATACCGTATATTGATCGGGCGGCTTGCTTTTGGTAGGGGTCATATGTGATATGGCTGGATTGATAAATCAAGTGTTGATTTATCATTTAACCATTAGATTCTCACTAGAAATCCTTTCTTGTTTTCTTTAGATGTATGGATGCATGTATGCATTTCTTATTGTTTCATGCACATTTGGATGTGCATGCACACATACATACATACATCATTTATCATGGTTGTTTATACATAGAAAATGGTGGATATATAAGACTCACACCATGGTTTATTTTATGGATATTTATTTCTATTTTAGCTAAAACAAAAGAATTGAGATAAGATTGAATCATGGTCAAAGTTTCTACACTCTTCTTGTGACCTAACCATTTGCACCTAACTTTTGACCATGGTTTAATCTTTCTCTTGTGTTTAACTAAAGAAAAATAAAATATTCATAAAGAGATAACCATGGTTTGAGATGAAGAAAGAAAAATATATATTCTTATGTTTTTCTTTTTCACTTATGGGTTATTCTTATCTTCTTCTAAAATATCCATCATCTTCTTCTACCTTGAGCCCATGCTCTCTTGAATTTTCTAGAGAGCAAATCATTAATCAAGATAGGATTTTGAAGTGAGAAAAGCCACCACCACATCATTCTACACAAGTCTTGCCCACTTGTTTAGAGTGTAATCTTCGTTTTTCATTCTTAATCTTGCGAAGTTGCTAACTTGGACAAAGCGGACTCCGGGTGGATCATCGGTAACCGAGAGGCATTCAAGCGGAGCTTTTACAAACCTCAAGTAGCCGAGGAGTCTAGCGTAGGGAGCTACAAAGGTTGTACTCTCTAAACCCTACCTTTCCTTTCATATGTTGATGTGTAAGATTAGAAACCCTAATTTTTCTAAGCATCTCGCACCTCATTCGACGAGGAAAGGGCCGACGATCCCTTCACCGGGAGTGACCCCTTTAGCAAAACTAGAAAAGCCTCAAAATCACTCCATTTCAAAACTTCACTTGATTCTACAACGATATCAAGTTCATTACGCAATAGGTTCTCAGAAAAACCTGTCGTAGCCCTCCGTCATTTCAGATAAATCCTACTTAGTATTCGTGGTACGTTTGTTGGCCTGCGTCAAGGCGTAGTGTGCGGTAGCTAACTAGTATTTATCTGTTAATGCATGTGATGCAGATTGGATTAGAGTGGTCGTGCGACTTTGTTGGCCTGCGTCAAGGGTCGTACGGGTGGGTTTAATTCAATCAAGAAATGACGGGTTGAACTTGACTAGTGCACTATGGTTTGTTGGCCTGCGTCAAGGTCATAGGACGCTAGGGGCAAAATATTATCGGGAATTTCAAGTGTTGAAATTTGCAATAAGATTGCATACCTTCTATGAGATAGTTGGATCCCGATACCCACTGCGAGTAAGAGTTACTCCTGGGAGAGTTTTACACATTACAATTAGCCGATCAAGTAGGTGTCTAGAAAGGTGTCAACGGGGTTACGCCTCTGGGAAAACGAGGTTTACTTTAATTAGGTCCGTGCGAAAGCACGGGGAACCTCCCTCAAAGTACCGACACTGGCCTGGCTGAAAGATTGGCGAAGTTGTAGGGTGTGATTAATCCCGGCTAGTCTTTCCTTTTAGGGTTTGAAGGAAGATTTGATAAAAACCAGTGGGAGCCATCCTGATTAGATAAGATAATAACCAATCTGATCTTGCAAGAGCATACGCTAAAGTGTTTTCTTCTCTCTCTCTCCAGGTAGCGACCATGTCATGCTTTAATCAAGATAATAATATGGATGTATTGAACGAACCCGCATGTTATACTGTGCTGGGGAACGTTGGTTCCGTTCTTTCGTATAAGAGTTATAGGACTGAACAGGACATAGGGGAATACCAGGATTCCCATGCCACCCGAATGAAGAAAGTACATGTTGATGCATTTTCTTCGGGTGTGTTCGTTACAGAGAACTGTTTCTCCATTTGCCCTACATCCTGGGTATTAGATACCGGGTCAGGATCCCATATATGTAATCAGTTACATGGGCTTAGAAAAGGTAGAGAACTTGGAGAAGGTGATAAAGACATAAGAGTTGGAAATGGTGCAATTGTTGCAGCTAAGACTGTCGGGGAATATCACCTTGTATTACCAACTAGTAATACATTGATTCTGAACGAATGCTATTACATGCTGAACCTGATATGCAACATTATATCGGTTTCTTTGTTGACTAAAGAGGGATATAATTTTGTATTACAGGATAATGTTATGAACATTTTCCGTAACCAAAAGTTGGTTGGATCAGGCACGTTGTGCAATGGCATTTATGTTCTAAATCAATCAACAGTTCTAAGTATAACAAACACACACAAGAGGAAGAGTTCAGAACTGAACGAATCCTTCTTGTGGCATTGTAGACTGGGTCACATCAATGCGGCACGACTAGATAAGTTGCATAAGGATGGATATTTGAATCCGTTTGAATTATCATCTTATGACACTTGCTAGTCATGTCTCAAAGGCAAGATGACCAAAACTCCATTTACGGGACACGGAGAAAAAGTTACGGAACTCTTGGGACTAGTGCATAGTGATGTATGTGGTCCAATGTCTACACATGCCAGGGATGGTTCTTCGTACTTCATTACATTCACTGACGATCTCTCTAGATTCGGATATGTGTTCCTGATGAAACACAAATCAGAAGCTTTTGAGAAATTTAGAGAATATAAACAAGACGTCGAGAACCAAACCGGAAAAAGTATTAAAGTCCTTCGATCTGATCAAGGAGGTGAATACTTGAGCAATGAATTCCTGGTCTTCCTAAAAGAGAATGGGATTCTCTCTCAGCTGACTCCTCCATATACACCACAGCACAACGGTGTATCGGAACGGAGGAACCGCACCCTATTAGATATGGTGCGCTCTATGATAAGCACAGCTGAGTTACCTATTTCCTTCTGGGGGTATGCACTGGAAATAGCTGCAGACCTATTGAATATGGTTCCCACCAAATCCGTGCCAACCACTCCATATGAGATATGGAAAGGATAGAGACCATGTCTTAACTATGTTAAGATATGGGGTTGTCCGGCATATGTAAAAATGCAGAATCCGGACAAACTCTCGGCATGGTCCATTCTGTGTAAGTTTATTGGATATCCCAAACATTCGCGCGGGTATATCTTCTACCACACCGAGGAACAAAAGGTGTTTATTTCTCGACATGCCACCTTTTTAGAAAAGGAATTTCTTGAAAAAGAGATTAGTGGCAAGGAGGTAGAACTGGAAGAGGTTCCAGCAATACAGACTACGACAGAAGATTTGGTTGAACCAGAGGATTCAGTAGTTCCCAATGAACCTCATCCTCTCCGCCGATCTTGTAGGGTTCCTCGCCAACCTGAGAGATACTACGGTTTTCTCATGGATGGTGGCAGCGAGGATTGCATCATGGAGGATGATGACCCAACTAGCTTCGAGCAGGCCATCACGAGTGGGGACTCAGTGAAATGGCTGGATGCTATGCGGTCCGAGATGGAATCCATGTACACCAACAAAGTATGGACTTTGGAAGATGCTCCTGAAGGGGTAAAACCCATTGGGAGCAAGTGGATCTTCAAGAAAAAACTTGGTGTAGATGGGAAAGTGGAGACTTTCAAAGCTAGACTTGTTGCAAAGGTTTTCGTCAAAGACTAGGTGTGGACTATGACGAAACCTTTTCTCCAGTGGCTATGCTTAAATCCATCCGGATCATGCTTGCCATCGCTGCATATCATGATTAAGAAATCTGGCAAATGGATGTTAAGACCGCCTTTCTAAACGGTGATTTAGAAGAGTGCGTGTACATGACTCAGCCAGAGGGCTTCGTAGATAGTGGGAGCAGCGGGAAGGTGTGCAAGCTGCTTAAATCTATTTATGGATTAAAGCAAGTGTCGCGAAGTTGGAACATCTGCTTTGACGTCGTTATCAAAGAGTTTGATTTCGTCAAAAACGTAGATGAACCTTGTATCTACAAGAAGGTGGCAGAGAGAAAGGTTGTCTTCCTCGTATTATACATAGACGACATACTCTTGATAGGAAATGACATTCCTATTCTGCAATCGGTCAAGCTCTTCTTATCACAACGATTCTCAATGAAAGATCATGGTGATTCCTCCTGCATATTGGGAATTAGGATCTATAGAGATAGATCCAAACGGATATTGGGATTGTCCCAGTCCAGGTACATTGACACCATACTAAAGAGGTTTAGTATGGAAGAATCCAAGCGTGGGAACTTGCCCACGATCTCTGGAGTCACTCTCTCCAAAGAGATGTCTCCCAAGACTGATTTGAAGAGAGCTCGCATGCAAGGGATACCCTATGCTTCGGCTGTAGGCTCTATCATGTATGCGATGCTATGTACCAGACCCGATGTAGCATACTCACTAAGTGTAGTGAGCAGGTATCAAGCTGATCCTGGAGAGAGTCACTGGACAGCTGTGAAGAGCATTCGCAAGTACTTGCGAAGGACTAAAGAGATGCTCTTGGTGTATGGTAATGGAGAACTCCAAGTGGAGTCCGTTACCGATTCGAGCTTCCAGAGTGATAAGGACGACTCTAAGTCGCAGTCGGGATTTGTCTTTACCCTTTACGGAGGGGCGGTTAGCTGGAAGAGTTCCAAGCAGGAAACTGTGGCAGACTCGACGATGGAGGCTGAATACATCGCTGCCAACGATGCTGCCAAAGAGGCTGTCTGGATCAAGAAGTTCATTACTGAACTTGGAGTGGTTCCATCCATTGAGCATCCAATACCTTTGTATTGTGATAACAATGGAGCGGTGGCTTTGGCCAAGGAGCCCAGGTCCCATCAGCGATCCAGGCATATTTTGAGGCGGTATCACCTCATCCGGGAGATAGTTGATCGCCGGGAGATCGAGGTCAGGAGGGTTGACACGAAGAACAACACAGCGGATCCACTCACGAAGGCCATTCTCCAGATACAGTTTGAGAGACTCTTCGGGATGCTCGGTATGCGATACTACAGTAGCTGGCCCTAGTGCAAGTGGGAGATTGTTAGTTGTATGTATGCCCTAGAGGCCAGTATTGTACAGATGATGTATATTATATTGGATGCTTGGTCATATATAGAGATGACTTTCTTGCTCGATATGATAGTATGCTCTCTGGTTGCACTTTATCTTAACATGTATACTTGTCTCTTTATACTGTCTTAGAGTTACATGTTGGTAAAGCCCTTAGGATGTGTACTTGACTACCTGGACTATGATGCGGATCATACTAGTGGGGACATGGTTGTCCATAAGTACATCCTTTAAGGTCCCTAGTCGTGGGTGTATCGAGACGGGGCATCGATATACCAGTGTAGACTAGCGTATACGCTTCTCGACCCATGAGATGGGCGATGGATGATCCCATATCCATTGGTGTTTGACATCAGAGATGGTATACGGGTGCTCAGTGGAGACTGGGTACACTGGACGGACTCGCCGAGAACTCCCAGATGGTATTATACCTCACGTCAGATGGCAGTTCTCAGGTGACACTTGTGCAGGTTAGTATGTAGACCCGAGATCGTCATAGAGTCTTGTGTGATTCCCACTGTGCTTTGATCTCCACCTTACCACGTCCATGAGGGCGTGCAAAACGGTGGTTTTTGGGTACAGTCCCGAGTCACATGGAGGCAATGAGCGATAGAAGGGGTTTCGTCTCTCCCGGTATTGGGGGTTGATGTTGTACTGTGCTCGATTGGCCGTAACAGGGAAGTCCCTGGCCAGGGCTGTTTCAGAGATTTGCTGGTAAGTGTTACCAGTAGTTTCTCGACCCGTTATGAGCCTCACATCGGCACGACTTATCGGTTATTGGGGTCTGACGTTTACCACCCCTAGACTTGATATGCGACATATCAGACGAGGAGACCGGACTGTATGGGAAGTGTTGCCGGTTGGCTTGAAGGGAGTTGTAGCAGGTTCGCTTGTTCTCTTCTGATCGCTCAATACCCGGGTGGCCATTACGTTTAGCTGACCGCTTGCGGCTTGGGGGTGCTTGATATGATCATCACCCACTTCCGGCGTATTGACGAGTCTCAGATTCCCATAATGGAGTTTCCTAGTCCAGGAGAAACGTTGTGGTGCGCGTATGCGATATGCGCATGGACCCGATTAAAATGCGCGTATAGGATACCGTATATTGATTGGGCGGCTTGCTTTTGGTAGGGGTCATATGTGATATGGCCGGATTGGTAAATCAAGTGTTGATTTATCATTTAACCATTAGATTCTCACTAGAAATCCTTTCTTGTTTTCTTTGGATGTATGGATGCATGTATGCATTTCTTATTGTTTCATGCACATATGGATGTGCATGCACACTTACATACATACATCATCTATCATGGTTGTTTATACATAGAAAATGGTGGATATATAAGACTCACACCATGGTTTATTTTATGGATATTTATTTCTATTTTAGCTAAAACAAAAGAATTGAGATAAGATTGAATCATGGTCAAAGTTTCTACACTCTTCTTGTGACCTAACCATTTGCACCTAACTTTTGACCATGGTTTAATCTTTGTCTTGTGTTTAACTAAAGAAAAATAAAATATTCATAAAGAGATAACCATGGTTTGAGATGAAGAAAGAAAAATATATATTCTTATGTTTTCCTTTTTCACTTATGGGTTATTCTTATCTTCTTCTAAAATATCCATCATCTTCTTCAACCTTGAGCTCATGCTCTCTTGAATTTTCTAGAGAGCAAATCATTAATCAAGATAGGATTTTGAAGTGAGAAAAGCCACCACCACATCATTCTACACAAGTCTTGCCCACTTGTTTAGAGTGTAAGCTTCGTTTTTCATTCTTGATCTTGCGAAGTTGCTAGCTTGGACAAAGCGGACTCAGGGTGGATCATCGGTGACCGAGAGGCATTCAAGCGGAGCTTTTACAAACCTCAGGTAGCCGAGGAGTCTAGCGTAGGGAGCTACAAAGGTTGTATTCTCTAAACCCTAGCTTTCCTTTCATATGTTGATGTGTAAGATTAGAAACCCTAATTTTTCTAGGATCGATCCTTTGCATGTTAACTTAGCACCCTAAAAATTCCATCTTTGGTACATGTGATGCTTCCAAACCCTTCACGAGGTGCTAGGCTAACCTTTCAAACATAATATCTCACAAAAATATCAAGCAACCACAAAGTCAAAGCTTCATGAAGCTTCATGGAAGCTTCATGCAAAAGCTAACCTTAATCCAAACCCTAACCAAGTTTAAACCCTAAACCATAGTTAAATTTGTAACCCTAACATGTTACAATATTATATATCACATATACAATATATTTTGTAACAATAGAAAATAATACAATTAACATATATCGCATATATATCAATGTATTATCCCGTGAGAAAATGAATCTTTTAGTGAGCTAATATTAGTTAATGTAATTTAATATATCATATATATTATTATACATTAAATTATCGAATCAACAGTTGATCCGACAATCCGGCTATATCGCATATAACCGACTAATACGATGACCCGGCTATATCACATATACCCGGCCGATATCTCATATCGCGAGAATCCAATACGGTATCATATACCGCATTATCCTCGGTCCCGCACATATCACATATGTGCTCCTACTCCGTTTTGCCTGAGCAAAGAAACCTCTGTGTAGGACTCTAAAGAATCGTCAATACGCCGGCAGTAGGTGATGATCAAATCAAACACCCACAAGCTGCAAGCGGTCAGCTAAACGTAACAGCTACCCAGGTATTGAGCGCTCAGAAGATCAACAAGCAAGCCTGTAACTTATCCTGTGAATCCAAACAGTAACACTACCGTACAGTCCGGTCTCATCGTCTGATATGTTGCATATCTCGCCTAGGGGTGGTAAACGTCAGACCCCAGTAGCTCGATAAGTCGTGTCGATATGAGGTCTATAACAGTTCGAGAAACTACTGATAACACTTACCAGTAAATCTCAGCAACCCTGGCCAGGGATTTCCGGTTATAGCCAATCGAACACAGCACAACATCAACTCCCTATACCGGGAGAGACGAATCCCCTCCTATCGCTCATTGCCTCCATGTGATTCGGGACTGTACCCAAAAGCCACCTTTTTGCGCGCCCACTTGGACGTGGTATGATGGAAATCAAAGCACAGTGGGAATCACACAAGACTCTATGACGATCTCGGGTCAACAGACTACTATGTACCAGCGTCACCGGAGAACTGTCATCTGACGTGAGGTATAATACCATCTGGGAGTTCTCGGCGAGTCCGTCCAGTGTACCAAGTCTCCACTGAGCACCCGTACACCATCCTTGATGTCAAACACCGATGGATATGGGATCATCCATCGCCCATCATATGGGTCAAGATGTGTATACGCTAGTCTACTCTGGTGTATCGATGCCCTGTCTCGATACACCCTCGACTAGGAACAGTTATAGGATGTACTCGTCGACTACCGTGGCCCCACTAGTATGATCTCATCATAGACCCAGTAGTCGAGTACATATCCTAAGGGCTTTATCAACATGTAATATAGAGACAATCAGAGTACATGTTAAGATAAAGTACAACCAGATAGCATACTATCATGTCGAGCAAGAAAGTCCTCCCTATATATGTCCTATCATCCACTACAATATACATCGTATGTACAGTAATGGCCTCTAGGGCATACATATAACTAACATATAATTAGCCATGGTTATGTCTCTGCATGAGTTAGTATATGATATCCACTCACCCATGGTTAGCTAACTCTCTCTTGATTAGTTTTCATTCTCATATTGAGCTCATCTTCTTCCTCCTTCAATTTCTTTCTTGGGTTTGATAAAGAGAGAGAATGATAGTGAGAAAAGAAATTCAAAAGTGTACCCATTTCCTATTTCATCCTCCTCTACTAGACTAGCACTTTAGTTTACGGTGTTTGCTTCACTAATTCTCTTGTTAGTGAAGTAGAAGCTTGAGTTCGTATTCCCTCGACGTAGATCATCTTCGGCCTCGAAGACTTCAAGCAATACCGTTGCAATCTTCTCATGGAGCCGTCCGAGAGTCCGGGAGTTCAATGATCGCAGCAAAGGGACTGCAACAAGGAGCTTTAGAAGTGAAGGACCGATCTACAAAGGTTGTAATTCGTATTCGCTTAGTAGTAAATGTCTTTTACTTGCATGTGAAACCCTAATTATCTAGCAAAGATCTTGTTTAGAGTTATTCGGCACGGCTAAATTTTTAATCGGGCATGATTGATGCCTTGTAGAACCTTCTTAGAGTGCCTAGTAATCCTACAGTGTATATACGCAAGTATGGACGTAGAAATGTGTATGTCCGCAAGTATGGACGTACAAATGTGTATGTCCGCAAGTATGGTGTACAATATGTATGTGCGCAAGTATGGTGTACAATATGTATGTACGCAAGTATGGTGTACGATATGTATGTATGCAAGTATGGTGTACAATATGTATGTGCGCAAGTGTGGTGTACAATATGGATGTGCGCAAGTATGGTGTACAATATGCATGTATGCAAGTATGGTGTACAATATGTATGTCATGATGCAGCAACCCTACTGTGTAGTGACATGACAATTATCAATGATGAAGTGTATGAGCAGGCAAATATGTGTACGTGTAACATACGCATCATCGATAATGGTGAAGTGTACTAGCACAAGTATATTCAATACCATGAGAATAATATGAATGCAGCATAATGTAAATCATCGGCTAAAAGCTATAAGGTATATGTATCTACATGATCGAGTCAGTGAATCAATCAATCGACACCCAACCACAACACCCCGTACGGTATAATCCATCGTACGACAACCTTTAGTCAAGGGTAAGGATCAATCGTCATAAAACTCATCACGTACGGAAAATCATCGTACGACATCACTAAACCATCGGGGATCCTATCATCCTCTATGACAAGAAGGGGTATGGACCTAACGTCTCGTAAGACATATCACACATGATTCACAACATTTATATATCTATATACATACGTCCCAGGTCACATCCATAACAAACTCATATCAGGGGACCGGTAAAGGTATCAATCATTTCAGCCAACTCGCAACCGTATACCAAGATATCATCATATCACATGCTAAATCGTATTCTCTTTTCATCGCATCTAACTCTCACATACACACCCGGACCATACAATCAGTTTTTAAAAGATGCGAATCGTAGTTTTGAAAGTCTGGGCTGCGATGTTTTTAAGGAAAAGATATCATTTACAAATCCGTAACGTCCCTCAAGGTATCTGTTTAAAAGATTCATACGATTCTTTAGTTTGGAAATAGGTATGGTTCGGATGACACATTTACGTCGGCTCTCTAGTCTTATAGTACCATAAACGGCAATATCGTCAAACATCATCCTCAAATTCCGTCATCACATATTAGCCGTATCATTTCGCTTCAGATTATCCTTTCGTTTCTAATATGGTTCATTAACTATCTTTTAACTCTATTTATAGTTTTCTATATAAGGTTCCCTTAACCATATTCTATATATATAAAACGGTTTCCATCAAAGTTTGTGGGGGTGCTATACGCCATCCACCCGACTTCCCCCATGGATATAGATCCACTCACCCTGTTCCTTGGTTGCCGAAGTTGAGGCACTTTGTCATCTCGGAATCCACGTAAGATTACCAACAACCAATACACAATCGCAAAAGCTTATAAAAATCAAGTCGGAGAAACCAAAACGGCACAAGTTTCGCTCATAGGTTAAAACCTATAGCTTCGCATGCAAAACAGGACTAATAATCCTAGTCGTTGAAGTTCAAACGCCACACGACCAAATAAAAATCCCAATTTCAAAACCAAGCATCCCAAAATATGGAAAACATAGCCAAAAACACCCCAATGTGCTCCCAGATTTTACATTAGATGAAATTAGCCAATTTTGCATATGTGAAGGGTCTAGTTTACTGGATATGGAGCTACAGAACAAACACGAATCAAATCCAACCCACCCTGGCCGCAATTACGGCCAGACGGAATAAATCTGCAGCCTGGGCTTTGGGTTAGGGCACAGGTCTTTAGGGTATGCTACATACTTCCTGCACATCTCTCTGTGTTTGCTAAACAATTCCTAGTGTCCCCGGGTGATAGCAGATCACAAAATACATATACAATTTCCACAAAATCCAATACCGACAGATTTTCTAAGTTCGTATTTAGGGTTTAAGTCTATGGTTTTGGTCTAATATAACATCACTACAGGGGTTGTAGTCACAAGTACACTCAATTACACCTTCACTACTCAAGATTCAACAAAACCCTAACTTGAAATTTCAAAGTTCACTAAACTACCTAATATCGGTTTCTAAACTAACATGGGTGCTAAGGAAATTGAAATACTATGTTAATGGTGAAGAGATTACCACATTTGGAAACTCAAGAATTTTCTTGAGTTGCCCCAAGTGTCCAAAACCCTTACTTTCTTGGTCCAAAGTGTAGCTAGGGGGATTGTGCACATTTTTAATGAAGTGGGGATGGAGTTATGTTGTTGGATTGAGGGTGTTTGTGAGGGTTGAAGAGGAGAGGGAGATGAAGTGCTGCCATAGGAGAAGAAGGGAAGAAGAAAGATGAAGAGAATGGAGACAATGGGCAAGACCAAGGTCAAAGACAACCCCCCTCTCTCTCTCATGCCCATACTTCTATATTTTATCATTTTTCCTTTTCTTTTCTTTTTCTTTTCTTTTCTCTCTCATTTTAAAACCCAAACCAAAACAAAGAAAAGCCATGTAGGAAAATGCAATAAGTGTGAAAAATGCTTGGTGCATGTCACATGCACAAAACTAGCTTAATGCACGATTAGCGATATTTAATTGCGATTAGCATTTAAAATAGTGTATAATTAATCATAAAAATTTATAATTTTCATAAATCACATAAAGTACCCTCGTTTTAGAAATTCTTACAATTTTCCAAATATTTTCCGATTTATCGGTATTTAATTATACCGCATTATCCAAAATATTTACGATATTTATTATTTAATTAAAAAATTCCCAAAAATAATATTTTATTTTTCTGAAATGTTACAATCTCCCCCTTTAAAGAAATTCGGTCCCAGAATTTAAATTTGAATCTCCAAATACGAAAGCGTTTCAATAGACAGCTCAAATCAACGGGGCTCCGAAATCACAGAAGATACCGAATAACACAGCGCGTCAGGTGCGCATGAAAACGAGTACAACTCAAAATCGAACTCCGTCAAGCGTCACGCAAATCACTGGATTTGCGTGCATATCCTCGGAGTTACAATGGAGAAGCTGATCTCGAAATCCACTACTTAAATCCGATATGCACTAGTCAAATACTATAATACATATATTATACGCATCCTTGGAAAAATCCTTTAAACTGAATAAAACACATGCAAAAATCCTTTCTGAATCGCCGTGTGATGAGTAGCTCAAGGCATAAGTGACGGACGCTCATTCGTAAAGTAATAAACATATGTTCATATAGGTTTTGCTCAATATATACGTCCCGTCCAATTTGAAATATCCCAAAAGGTTTTCCTTTATACGTTCGTGTCGCTCACAGACACATAGGAAATAGCGAGACTATAGCTCCTTTTGAAAACCCTCTTGGTAATCTTTTAATGCATTCAAAGTACTCAGGTACCGTCCTCAGATCAGTCATGTTTGGCTACTACACAATATAGCGCCCAACATGAAAACAAAGTGCTCAATAGAAAAATCAGTCTCAAAGGCGTATCCAATAATCACATGCACGCACGGAAATCAAATCCAAACACAGGTGCCACTATACGCAAAAAGCAAAACTAAGTGCAACGGTTGTTCACAAAAGCATCTGTCCACTGCAACGGGTGTGCACAACAACAATATCCGGTGCATCTATTGTGCACGAAAATCTCAAATTTGGTGCATCAAATGCGTGAAATACAAGTACGGTGCAACCAATGCACGAAAATCACATTAAAAACTCCAATGCGTATAAGAACGACACCGAGTATACTAAGGTGTATAAATAAAAAAACGTGTGCAACTACGAGCACAAATCCGTATCAATGCACTACAAGCACATGTGAGCTATACCGAGGGCAAAAATCACATCATCCGTATGAAATCCACGAAATCATAAACATATGCTACGAAGGTACAAAATCGACATCAAATGCAATGGATATGCACAAATCGCAAATCAACACAACGGTGTATAAAATATATATCAGGTGTGATAACTATGCGCAAAAATGTAAATACCCAGTAGGTGCAGCCATGGTGCACGAAAACGATATCATGAAACTCAATCCTCAAAACTCAAATCCATGCGATATAAGCGTGATACTCGGATCACAAACGCAAATCGCAATAAATGACATCGAGGTACACCTCCTATAATGTCGAAAAAAGTCAGTGCGCCCAAAACTGCCAGAGCAAGAACATCCGCTTGCCTCCTGCTCTCGGTCTGGTGTCTCCTGTCTCTGGGTCCTCATTTCTTTGTGGATTACCAATCTCGCAATCCTTCGGCTATTCGGCTCGGTCAGGTGTGCTAACAGAAATGATTCCGCTCTGGCACTGTCTGGTCAACTCTCGGCCAATTATCACGACCACACGTAAAGCAGCACGTCACTGGCGTCGGCCTCTGGCCCTCTGAACACATAACACAACTGATCCTCGGTGCAAATCTTATTGCAGTAGTGTCCTGGAAGGAACCTGCTCAGGGTCTCTTCCGATCTCGCCTATGCGGAACTGTACGGAGGCTGGTACTCTTGCATAATCTTTTCTCATTTTTTGGACACCTGCGTTCTCAGCACAACATTTCCTCGAGATTTGGCCGCATCCTAACGCCTCTGTATGCATATCAGATCCTTATCTCGACGGGGAGTAACAACAGCTCATCAGCATCTCGCATGAACCTCTGGCTCCACTCGTCTGTATCATCGTCCACTTTGACGTCACGTCGTGCTATCTGCGTACATCAATGGTCCTCGGCTACAGTCAATCCCGAGTCTCTCGCACGGACTCGAAATTACGAACTCGGTATCTTCATCACTCTGTAGAAGATATCTGGCCGAACACGTCCTCGGGAACTCGTCCCAACCTTCGGAGGTATACTCCATACTCGTTCATTCTCGATCCACTCACAACGCATCTAGGTGAGGTCTTCTATCTAAAGCTGGTCAGCTTGCTGTTCTCCTATCACATGATATCCGGACGACGTCAAACTTTTCGATCGAGTCATCAAGGTTCTAAAATTTTCCGAAAGCTCAACACCTGAGCACAGTCTAAAAAATATCTGGTACATACCACAGTACCTCTGGACCAGCCGTAGAAGGGCAAACCCAAGCCTCACTGATGGCACTGCTGCCGCAAACCCTAAGATTCAAAAGCGGTTCCATGGTCATCATGTCGAGTTAGGGTTTCATTCTTTTAGAGGGTCCACAGAATTACTTGCATGTTCTTTCGAACACTTTAAACTTGGGGAAAAAATGTATTTCTGACACTCGTTCGAACTTTTTAGCTTCGCCTATACAACATATGAATACTCTTCGCCCGCATGCTAACAATTCCTCAATCCTCCAGGAAAGGCGATACATCAACGGTCATCTCTGGATCGGTCAGCTCTAGATATGAGTAAGACTCTCCTCACTGGAAATCATCAACTCAACTGGGCCTATGTCGGCGCATCAATCCGACGAATCACCTTCGTCTCTCAACTTGGGGTAGACTAGCTATCACCTGTCGCATCTCTGCCTGGAAGCTCCAGCGATCTCCGCTCGTAAGCCCTGGAAGCGACATCCCATCATCTCAGCAACAGCTGGGTCATCTGTCTGCACGGTAGTCGACATCAAAATCTCTGAGGTATGCTTATATCAACATTCCTCTCGCAACAGGCAGCCTCTATCAATGGCCCGATCATCCGGTGCAAAACCAAACACTCGCCTCAACAAGAGGTCACAACACAAACACTACATCGAGATGTTCCCATGTCACCAGAAAACATAATGGTCAGCCCTCGTACCAGACGAGCTCTCTCTGACCGCAACACTAGCAGCAGCTCAAACTGCGCTTAAACAAGGTGACAGGAACCTCAAGCGTGTCTCGATGAAAACAGATCAAGGGCCTGAAAGGAAGTGACAGATCCAGAATGGATACATGATCATAAGAAGAAACAGCATCAATGAAAGTATGATCATGGAACGAACAGAATCAAGGATCTCAAATGGATGTATAATCATGGGTATGAAGAGAATCACTGATCTCAAAATATGCACATCCTAAGGTTTTTTAAGTGGAGTATCGTATCGTAAATATGCTGCGGAACATACGTACGGTACGTCACTCTACCCAAGCTACCTACTCCATCAATCAGGGTCAGCCTATGAAACGAAAGTTCGGGTCTAATACCCCCCCCGTTCAAGTCTAAGTTCCGTAAGGTCAAGCCTAGGTTCCGAAATACATAACTGCCCTAGACTCCGCATAGTCAAACATAGACTCGAACCAAGGTTAAACCTAGCGCTCTGATACCAACTTTGTCACGACCCGAAATAATAGCTCATGACCGGCACTTAA
Organism: Agapanthus africanus; assembly: GCA_030015575.1. Lineage (NCBI taxonomy): Eukaryota > Viridiplantae > Streptophyta > Magnoliopsida > Asparagales > Amaryllidaceae > Agapanthus > Agapanthus africanus. Next base: position 309,738,957 of record JASDDO010000008.1, on the reverse strand, counting down.
ATAACGCAATGTCTAAAGGCGTAACGTAATTCAAGTAAGCCGAAACCCAGAAAATCTAAACCTTTTTGAAAATAAAAGAGGTGATGTTTTGAAATAAAGGTACAATGAAATCGATGTTTTCATAAATGCATGAGTAAGAAACATGACAATGCAAGTGGAATTTATTAGTTTGAAAACATGTTTGTCTTTTAAAAATTTGAGCAGCACCTCCTTTGTATATTTTGATCCAAAACCACAAATACATAACAAGAATAATGGCATCCCCAAGCGGGAGCTAGCTCTTCGCCAACCGGCGGATCACAACCACACAAGACGGTATATATAAGTATACGACGCCCAAAGGTGAAGATAACCACAAAAGAATAAGAATAAAGCGAGATATCAACCCAAAACGCGAACATAAAACCCATCGCTCAAGTCTCGCACTACAAGTCTTGCTTAGTCTCATTACTTATACAATTACTAAATTTGATTGATGGAGTTGACTAGATACAATGTGAATTAGTAAATACAAGAGTGGGTACGATACAAATGTCCCACCTACCAAGCAAACCACCTAAAAGTAGCTATGTTCCAGCGATGCCGCTACTGATCCGTGCGGTCAACCTGCAAGAACTGTGGCACAACGGGGGTGAGTTGCCAACTCGTGGGTAGAAAAAAATCAACAAGTAGAAATCGAATAAACGACTCATAGGTCAACTATATCATAAAGGTAATACTATGATATCTAGGGTGATCGGGTCTGTATATGTGCCAACAGTACAAATAAATGCCTACCAGCGTGTGGATATCATCCAACAATATAATCAATGTATTTATGCATGTGGATCTCATCCAACCATATGATCAATGTGTGTAGGCATGTGGATCTCATCCACGTGTCAACCACTGATACAACTGTAAGTCGACGTTGTACACAACACGAGTTGCGGGGAGGCGGAATAGGTAAAACAATCATTTTGTTTAAAACAACATTGACTAACCGAAAGGATCTTTGCTAAACACTAACTAAAACTATCATAGGAGTAGTTAGCTACTATGAAAGAAGATTATACCTAATGAACCAAGTCCTTCTTCTTCTCGTTAACCACCTCCTCGTCGGCCTCCTCTTTGTAATAGACGATCCACCCGAAAGCTACTACTCCAAGCTTTGCCTCTAACTTGAGGAAACTAGGTTACTCAAATTGCTAATCAAAGTCACCTAGGTAATATAGAGTGTGATTAGGGATTAACAAGTCTTACAAATCCTTGATCTCAACACATGAGAGGTTAGGATTAGGGTTTGAAGAGAGAGAGCTTGAGGAGAGAGAAGGTGAGAGTGATAATGAAATGAAATAATAACTCATTTTGAATATATGAAGCATGATGATTTGTTAAATGAATAAATTAAATGATTTATCAACCATGCTTCATTCATTCACTTTGTGTGATTCATCTCATGAGTCATTAGCCATTAAATGCATCATTAACTCCATGGATGAATCACACAAATGAGTCACTAAATCAATAAATGCAAATGTCACCTTAACTCCCAAGTGGTCATCCTTCTAGAAGCTTCTCGCCAAATTACGAGAACGCCCCTCATATCTGTGAAAACACGGAAAAACATTAGACCGTATAAATCCAATAATCCGATACTAGAATCTGGCTTAAACCAAAGCCGACTAGTAAAAACTGTCCGAACATCGTACATGCATAAATGCACGTGCATGTCCGAACCCTGTCGTAAAACCATACGACCTCTATATCGTTTTGTCCGGAGCAGGGAAACTCTCTGTGTGGGACTCTAAAGACTCGGCTACTACGCTGGCAGTGGGTTTAACCACAGACCGCAAGCGGCACTAGCTGTACGTAACGGTCCCCAGGTAGGTGTCGATAAGAAGGTCGATGAGGAAACCCATCCAAACTCCTACTGAGCCTGATGTGAAAATCTCCGTACAGTCCGGTCTGTTCATCTAGGACTATCGCATATCGGGCCTAGGGGGCGGCAAGCGTCAGTCCCCTAAAAGCGGTATAAGTCGTGTCGGAGCGAAGCCCATTACACCTTGAGAAACTACTAGAAAACCTACCAGTAAATCTCGCTTGCCCTGGCCAGGGACTTTGCGTAATGGCTCTCCAGACACAGCGCGATATCAACTCCCAATACCGGGAGAGACGAATCCTGTCTAACCGCCACTGCCTCCAAATGCTCGGGACTGCACCCAACTGCTACCTGTTTGCACGACTCTGATGAGCTGTGGTAGGGTAACAATCTAAGAACAGTGGGACACACTCGAGGCGAAGTAGCAGTGGCAAGTCTGCGGACTATGCTGTGCTCATGTCACCTGGGAACTGTTAATTGACGACGGGTATAATACCAACCAACAATTCCCCGCGAGTCATGTCCGGTGTACCCGTAACCCAACGAGCACCTGTATACTATCTCCAGTACGACGTACTGATGGTTGTGGGACAGACCATCTCCCCAACTGGGATGAGAAGTGTACACACTAGTCTACTCCGGAGTATCGATGCCTTGTCTCGATAATCCTACGACTAGGGACCTGAAAAAGGATGTGCTTGTAGACTACTCAGCCCCCACAAGTGTCACCGCCATCAGAACGCTGGTAGTCAAGCAAGATCCTAAGGGCTCTATCAATACGTACACACATATTAAGATAGATATAGCCAAGTAGCATACTACCATGTTTAGCAAGACTGTTAATATAACTGTGAATATCCCAAGCTTCTATTAAGTAATATACAAGCTAGTATGATACAATAATGGCCCCTAGGGCATATACACTAACAACAACATCATCATGCATGTAAATATCATAAAAGCATTTGCATGAAAGTATGAGGATATAATCAACGTGTGTCCCTCGCGACACATCAAAATTATGGAACCTGAGCGTCCATCATCGACACTCGAAACTGTAAGTCTACGGTAGCGCCCCGGCCGTCTACAGACGCCAAAATGCGGAACAAAAACTTTTAAACTGGCGCTATCGTATACTTTAACCCGGATCTTCCATTATTGCTAAACTAACAAAATGTAAAGAGTGTAGAAAGGTTATACCGAATGATCGGAGTCCTTCGTTCTTCAACCGTCATCCCACGCTCCGTTGCGGCTGCTCCGATCTCGTCGATCTGCGATATCCTCGTCGAGGTGGCACCACATCGACGATTCTTTAAACGGGCTCCCGCCTCTGACTTGAGGCAACTCGATCGTCAAGTTTGCTAAAAGAGACGACCAAGAATGATGTAGAGAATGAGTAGATGACTTTGTCTCACTTCGTCCAAGTCCGTGGACGATCGGTTAATGAAGTTGCCAAGGGAATCGGGTGATGGAATGAAATGAGCTGTGAATTCCATACACCCCAAATATCTATCATAATCTTTTTTCCAATGAAAACCATCAAGAGAGAGAGAGAGAGAGGGCCGACCATATATAGCAAGAGAGAGGTGACCGTAGGAGAAGGGGGGACCACAAGAGAAAGCTTCTCACTCAAAATATCTTAACCAAAACAAGAATCATTAAAACAAAGCATGACTCACATAAACACCTCATCAAGTCATTAATGCAACCATTAATGTCAAGATGACTCATTAGCCACTTCATCACTTCTAGAACCTTCTAGAATGATGACTCACTCTTATCTGAAGAAAAGATAAATCCGTCTTTAACCGAATGTTAAAAGACGGCTGATAGAAAACTGGAAACTAGCAACTTCCAAAAGTGATCCTGAAACGAATTTCAGGACAACCCCGAAACTGTATAAATATACCCGTATTTGTATTACGACCGAATACAAATGTAACTGAGACAAAGATATTATACCTACTCAATATAATACTCGGATCCGGCTTAAACCAAAGCCGACCAGTATCATCTGCCCGAAAAATAACACGTGCGTAAACGCACGTGCATTTTCCGAACCCTGCCATAAAACCATACGGCCTCTACAACGTTTCGCCCGAACTTGGGAAACTGTCTGTGGGGGACTCTAATGACTCGTCAGTACCCTGGCAGTGGGTTTAACCACAAACCGTCAGCGGCACTAGCAATGCGTAACGGCTGCCCATGGACTGACCTCAAGGGATGCCGATGAGCGCACTCATCCGGAAAACCCTACTGAGCCTAACAGTGACAATGTATATACAGTCCGGTCCGTTCGTCTATGAGTATCGCATATCTTCCTAGGGGGCTAGTAACGTCAGACCCCCAAGAGCAGTATAAGTCGTGTCGGAGTGAAGCCCAATAACACCCTGAGATACTACTGGAGTACCTACCAGTAAATCTCCTGCCACGGCCGTGGGCTTTGTGTAATGGCTCTCCTAGACACAGCACGATCTCGCCCCCAATACCGGGAGAGACGAATCCCCTGCCGATCCGCTCACGTGCCTCCATATGGCTCGGGACTGTACCCAAAAGCTACCTGTTTGCACGACTCCTTTGAGCCGTGGTAGGGTAGAAATCAAAGCATAGTGGGAACTCACACGAGACAAATGACGACCTCAGGTCGATGAACTAACCTGTACACATGTCACCAGGGAACTGCTATCTGACGATAGATATAATACTAACTAGCAGATTCCCGGCGAGTCCTGTCCGGTGTACTCATAACCCAATGAGCACCTGTATACATCTTAGGTGATCCAACTGACACCAGTGGCTTGTGAGACCGGCCACCGCCCCTCGTCGGGGTCTCGACTGTACACACTAGTCTACTCCGGAGTATCGATGCCCTGTCTCGAAACTCCCACGACTAGGGACCACAATTAAGGATATGCATATAAACCACCCAACTCTCACGTATATGATCGCCATCATACTGTTGGTGGTAAAGCAAGATCCTAAGGGCTCTATCAAAGTGTAACATGTAATCAGTCACCTGAACAAGTACACGACTGATAAAGGCAAACCAGATAGCATACTATCATCTTGAGTAAGACTGTCCTACCGGTATAGGTCCCCCGCAATCATTGCAATCACGTACCTGTGATCCAATAATTGACTATGAGGGCACTATCTCAAACAATCTCCCACTTGCACTCAAGGCTAATTATTGCGATGTCGACTACTCACAGCCCGTGTGAAACCGAACATCCAACTCCTCTACTAATCAGTTTCACAAAGCCCGTTTGTAAAACTATTGTGTTCGAGAAATAGCCTTAGTGAGTGGATCCGCCTAGAAGTTTCTTTCTATATCTCTCTTAATCTCAAATTCGCGGAGAAAGCCATCTCCCGAATCGAGTAACACCTGTCTTAGAATATGTCTGGATATCTGATGGGACCCAGTTCATAAATGAACTCCAAATCCAAACTTCTTAGACTGTATCGATCACTGAACCTAATCAGTATCCGGCACCATGTCACCCACAGTATCCTCTTGAACCACCTGTCCATAATACTGTCCCACTTCGTCAGAGGGAAAAACTATAACTCTGACAATCACTCTGTCAACCATGTCACCTTTTGAAGCCTGGAATGATAACCGTTTCCCGAAAGAGGCTGCCGTCATCAAATCCGTAGAACATGTACTTATGTTCTAAAACTGCTTCCTTATGTTTCTCCAGGATTGGATTAATACAAACTTATTGCATCTAGTGCAAAACAAACATTTGGTGTGGTACTTGACATCTCATGATTGACTCAATTGCCTAAGCAAGTGATCTGCCAATCATGCACATCCCTCTCCCCTTTAGTCTGTAAGACACCTTTAGAGAGGGTGACTCCATCACCTGCAGGTACACCACCATGCTAGGAGTCAACTATTCCAAAAACCATTAGAATATCTGTCAAAGTACCCACATTGGGAAACTACCCAAATCCAGATCTAAAACCATAGATCTAGAAACCAGAATGTCAAATATTATATCCATATCCTGTCTGGAGAAACAACTGTGTGACGACCACAGTACAACCGATCGTAGTATAGGAATTTTACTTCCTACTCTGTGTATGTCATCCAGATACCATGACATCACACCCTACTACCTTCTTAACTGATCCATCCCCTATTCTGATTGAAGTCAAACCCAAGACTGTCACATCAAAATTAGATGATCTATCTCCGCTTATAACTGCTCAAGTCTATAAATAGATATAAGCATCTTGCCCACTATGCTTCCGCTGCTCCCACTGACTACGACAACCCTCCTACCGGGTCTCATAATCTGGAACAACAGTAGTGTCAAGTCTTGGTAGATAAGAACCTCCCTGTCACCGTCCTTGAGCTTACCGAAGTACCTCTCGGGTGTCTGAGGTTACCCACCAAATTTGCGGAGTGGCTATTGGAATGTCAAACCTGATTGAATATATAGGTCCTATTAAATTTTCCGTAATCGTTTGCGGTTCTGGAATCACTTCCAGTTCTACCATACTCCCACTACTGTTTTCTGAAAAAGATCCATTTTTACTAAAACTGTGGCGAGTCAAGAACAATATCACTATTGATCTTCCAAATGGTAGAATATCAACCCTCGTCATAGCCAGGGTCAACCCACAAACAGCCATTACAGAAACGTGCCCTGAGTTATCCAGAGTCTGGTTTTAAGCATAAGCTGGACAACTCCCCGTACCTTAATTTCTTTTAAGGTACGATCCATTCTATATCCAATACAGAAACTTTGGCACTTATTTAATTGGAACCAGATTCAAATCATGCAACTGTCTCCAGTGCATATCAACTTAATGGAAAGAGGCTAATCAGCATTACTCAACTTAGGAATCCATCCAATTATGAGTAACCTGAAAGAGAAAACTCGTTTCTCAAAACCATCACTATCATCTGAATACCAATCACAAGAATCTACATCTTCGATCTCTTTGAAGAATCCCGATACTTGTAATACCTGGTTCTCTACTTTATTCTTATACCCACAACTTCTCAAAACTTAGACCTTGTATTTCTACGAAACACTTGTCTAAATACTAGAGAAGTTATAAGTAAACAGAATATAGTACGAGGACCTACCCCTTTGTCCTGATGGACACTTGGACAACATACAATACTCTGTATAAGTCCGCTGAGTTTGAACAACTCAAAACCTGTGCGTTGTAGGTGGAAAACTGTACCCTGGCGATTTCCTCAAATATCACCAATTACAACGAATTCCGATATAATGAGGATGATCACCTAATTCCCAATATCATACTCCCACTCATCATCTGTAAAACCATACAGATATGAGAATGAAACCTGGTAAATATATACCCTTGGAGTAAGTGTCTAATCGGGAAAACAGTTTTTCTTTTAACAATGCACTGAAACATGAAAATGTTTCGTAGGGGTATCCTGGTATTCATAGCAATGCCCCTTCCATAATCCAATTCATGACTTCAACCGTATATTTTATTGTCGTCTCTCCAAATCCCTTTATTTGTCTTTAGTCGTTACCTTCTGTACACCATCGTTAGGCTAAATGGTTTTCTTCCTTCCCTACCGTTCGGCACCAGCCTATGGTTTGGAAGAAGACTATCCAGTAAGCATAATAGGTGTACCTTCCTAAACCAAGGAGTACTCGCAACTGAGAGAAGGTGATGATAAAAGACAACTGAATAATACCTTATTCCTTTAAAGGTGAAATAGGAGTGGCGATGAAGTACGCGGTTTTGGTCGTGAATGATAACAGTCGCAATTTACTTTGCCCTCTTTCTAATCCCTTTATTTTGTCTTTACATATTACCTTCTGCACACCCTACTTAGGCTAATTGGTTTTCTTCATTCCCTACCTTTCGGCACCAGCCTATGGTTTGGAATAAGACTATCCAATAGGCGTAATAGGTGTACTCTCCTAAACCAAGGAGCTCTCGCAACCTGAGAGAAGGTGATAATAAAAGACAACTGAATAAACCAATTCTATTTCTCCTGAACCTGGATCCATCCTCGAAGAAGTCCCTTCGAGTTCGTATATAACCATACGATGGATCTATCCAATGGAAGTGGATATCCGTAGTAATACGGGTGTTCTGAGAAATGCAAAGGGTAAAAGAAGGAGTGGCAATGACTTATGCAACTCAGACAATCCAAAAAGCCAGTATTTTAAGAAGGTTCGGTCAACCTGGTCACTGAGTCATAGTCTAGGGTCGGTCAAAGGTCGCTGCCAAAGAGAGAGAGAAAAGAAACACTCTGCGTGCACTCTAACCTAGATCAAAATGGTTATCACTTTATCTAATCCGGAAACCTCCCACTATCCTGTCAAATTCTCCTCCAAACCTAAAAAAGAATCAATCGGGATCACCCGAAGAGTAAACCAACTCATCAGTGGGAATCGGGATCCAACTCTCATCGCATGATAACGTGACGGAATCCACTCGCGTTATCACACTCCAGAAGGTATCCTCTTCATCCTCAAAACACTTCATTTCCCACATCAAAACATCTTACTCCTCTCATTAAAATCATGCACAAGCTTCTCACAAACCCTTTGGACCAAGAAAAATCCAATTTTGAAGACTTGGGGCAACTCAAGAATTTTCTTGAGTTGCCAAATGAGGTAATTTCTGCACCATCATACTAATATTTCGATTCCTTAAGTATCCATACAAGTTTAGAATCGATATTGTGTACTTTAGCGAACTTTGAAAATTCCAAGTTAGGGATTAGGATTTGATTTGATTCCAAAGGTGTAATTGAGGTGTAATGAGGGACTACAACCCCCTGTTATGATGATATAGTGGACTGAACCTGAGACTTAAACCTCGAAATACGAACTTAGAAACCCGATATCGGAGAATTTTGGATTCTGTGAGGGTATATTGACATCTCCTATAACTCGGGGACTTGGAAAATTATTTAGCAAACACTGAGATACATGCAGGCAACCTAGGACCCCCCACTGAAACTCTAGCCTCTAATCCCTCACCATGGCCGCAAATATATCCCTTCTGGCCGCAATTTGCGGCCAGACCTGGGGAAAATTGGTTCGTATTAGTTTTGAGGCTTTATCTCCAGTAAACTAGACCCTTTACATGTGCAAAATTGGCTAATTTCACCTAGGGTAAAATCTGGGACTAAATTCATGAGTTGATGTTTTGATTCGGGGTTATATTTTTCGTATTTTGGATTCTAGATTTTAGTATTTGTGTTTTACCTCGATCACTTGACGTTTGTACGACGATATCGAGGGTTGTTTGGTGGTTTGAAAGGCGTTGTCCATAGGTTCTAGACTATAGGATTTTAGCGTGTCGTTTTTGTTTTGATTTGGATTTTAATGCGATACAATACGTTGTGACATGTAGGTACCCCCATGTAGACTTCGGGACGACAAGAAAGCGGGTGGCAACGTCCGTAACGGCAAGCGAAGAGCAAGGTGAGTAGATACACATCTACGGGGGAAGTCGGGTGGATGGCGTATAGCACCCCCACAGTTCGTTATGTAGTGTATGGTATATATTACATGGATATATTTATATGTTTATTATGAGTTTATGGTTATCTAGATAGACTTTGGGAGTCTTGGATAATTTTAGTATAATTAGATGATAACGTCATTAGTTAGTTTAGTCGCGGACCTTAGAATAAGGTTTACACCCACACACACACACATGTTTACATTGTTTTACTTATGCGGTTATGGGGAGATGTATATATATACATATACTTATATATGGATGATGAGGATTGTTTATGGTACTTGAGGATGAGTCGATGAGATCAGGCATGATGCCATGAGATCGGTAATATCTTTTTATTCGTATTAGGAGATACGACATGAGATTATAGCGGGCCTTTAGGCGTGTGTATTCATACACGCATATATTTGCAGATGGTATCAGTTTATACTAGACTTAGATCAATACCCCTAGTTCATGAGATATGATGATAAGGATACCAGATAAATGATGAGATGAATGTGATATTTGACCCGTACCCAGATTGGGATGCCATACGATGGATTTACCGTACAAGCCTTATATTGATGATAGATCCACACTTTTGACTCGAGGATGTCATTTTATTTATTGTATCGTATGTGATACTATTGAGGCGGGATCACCGACTATTATATTTATATGTATCGACTCAGATTTAGGTGGTTTCTTTACCTTTCGATTAGTCCTGTAGTTTACTTATAGATGTTAGACTAGACTCGATTCATACCTATTTCAAAACTAACGAATCGTGAGTATTTTAAAGACAGGCCATGAGATTTTACGGATATTTCCAAAGACACGTCTTTTCCTAAAAACATCGTAGCCTTTATTTTTCTAAACACCACGATTCGTGTTATCTCAAATGGCAAAACTGTATGCCATATATATATTGATGTAGATTCATCACTGTTGTGTTTATTATTTATTTTCCGCATATTCTTGCTATTCGCATCGCATTGCGTGTTTAAATGTGTTTATTGTTATATTAAACCCATGCTGTCAGGACACCAGTACCATTATCGATGATGCGTATGTTCCACGTACACGTGCTTGCCGGCTCACACACTTCATCATCGATAACTGCCATGTCACTACACAGTAGGACTGTTGCATCAGGATATGACCCCTTTCATGACATACTTGCGTAGGTACATATTGTACACTCGTACTTGCATACACACATATTGTACACCCATACTTGCATACATACATATTTGCACATACATAGATGATTCTGGCTTGCTTTTGGAGATTTGGGAACCGCAAGATATATTTAAAAACTGGATTCATTTTAAAAGAGCGGTTTTCCTTCGATATGTGCATATTACTGTTCCATGTTGCATGATATACGGTTATGCTTATATTTCTGTTATATGTCGTGTCACGATCCCAAATAACACGTGACTGGCCCTTGAATCATATGAAGTCTATAGGACCCCATTTAATTCAACTAAGCCAAAAGCAAGAAATCGAAAACTATTTGAATAAATGTTTTAAGTAAAATAAGCCGAATATGCATTTTAAAATCACAAGTCTTTTCTGAAAATTTCGGCAGAGTTTCCTTTGTAAATACCGGCCCCGAACGGGGTACAACATGATAAATATATATATGAATGATAAAAGGCATCCCCAAGCGGGAGCTAGCTCTTCGTCAATCGACGGCCACAACCGCTCAAGCATATAATATACAACGCCGAAGGGCGATGATCAAAACTCAAAAAGAAACTCAAAACAACATGAAATCCATAATAATACAACGCGCGACTCTAAGGTCGAAAGAATAAACAACTCTAGTCTCTAATTCTGAAATAAATACATGTCTGGTTCATGGAGTTTCTAGATACAATTGAATAAAATAAGTACAATGGTGGTCACGATGAACCCACCTACCAAAGCAAATCACTCGGAATGGAAGCAGTGTGCCAGCAAAGCCGTAACGGAACCTGTACGGCAAAACCTGCAAGAAACTCACAACGGGGGTGAGTAGAAAACATCACCGAGCAGAAATCGTATGTATGACACAATCCTAAGTCAATACGATCAATATACATATAAACCTCAAAATGATAAGTCTGAAGCATGAAAAAGTGGCAAGGGCAAACATCTATACATAAGTGTAATCTCATGTGCTCGTGTCAGTGCCTCAGGTAGCAATGTATCACAAGTATGAGGTATGAATGTAATGTATAAAATGAGTGAGACAACTGTTTTCTTTATTTAACGAGATCTCTGTATGTATATAAATCGAGTATCATCAATGAAATCAATAGAGAAATCCGTGTTAAGCATCGACATAAAACATAAATCCCAATATCTCAATATCTCAGACTCCGGCTACCTGGACTGGCCTGTATCATCAAATCACAATATCTCAGTGTCTCAAATCTCAATATCTAGGGCTCCGTCAGTCCGTATCGGCCAATATCATCAATCACACGACCACGAACGGTATCCTCCGGATATCCGACGCGCCAGGTAAAATCACCGGTAGGCAGTCTGCCCCTGCCAGGCTTATCATCTTCCATGAAATCACTCTCGCCCTGGGGTACCATACCGGGTTCACCATGTAACCAAAACGGTTCATACATCTTCTCGAATCGGGTCTCGAAATCCAACTCATATCCGAGAAAACATCATAGTGGACGACTCATACATCACGAGAAAACCACACTTTTCATTTTAAAGAGAGAGAGACAGAGAGAGAGAGAGAAGTTTATATATATTCTTGAGGTTTTCCCCCAAATACAGGAATCTCATGAAAATTCGAAATCCAATCATCAATAGCAAGTAAACAGTGAATATTGGCATAAAACTCCATAATACTGCATAACAGAGAATAATAATATGCATGAAGTAGCAAGTAATAACTGCAATGTCTAAACTAGCATATAAAGACGAGTACGCTAATACCATGTCGAACTATCAGTTACAAGCTATGTCAATGAGTAATATTCTCTAAATTGTACGTGACATGGCAATTACCGATGATGATGTGTGAGCCGGTAATTAAGTGTATGTGGAACATACGCATAATCGGTAATGGTGCTGGTGTCCTGACAGCATGATCTCAATAATGGCATATGAAAAACACAATATAAGCATGAGATGCGATGCGAACTGCAATAATATGCGGGAGATGAAATTCAAATATAATGATAATGAATCTGCATGTGTCTAAATATGAGTCGTACAGTTTCTGCCAATTGAAATAATACGAATTGTGTGTTTAGAAAATAGGGACTTTGGTGTTTTTAAGAAAATGTACGTTCTTTGAAATATCCGTAGAATCCCTTGGCCTGTCTTTAAAATACTCACGCTTCGTTAGTTTTAAAATAGGTATGACTCGAGTCTAATCTACCATTTACATGTAAACTACCAGACTAAACTAAACAGGCTGATCGAAAGGTAAGGAAACCGCCTAACATCTGAGTCGATACATACATACATACATACAAACACACACACACACACACATACACACACATATATATATATAACAGTCGGTTATTCTGCCTCAATAGTATCCCATATGATACAATATCTATAATATGACATCCTCAAGTCAAAAGTGCGGATCTAACATCAATATAGCTCGTACGGTAAACCCGTCGTACGACATCCCAAATCTGGGTATGGGTCAATGTCACTTCTATCACAGTATTGCACGACCCGAAATTGGCACGTGACGGCCCTAAAACTACGCAACGTCTACAGGCGTAACGTAGTAAAAGAAAGCCAAAACCCAGAAATCTAAACAATTAAAAGACAAGATAAGATAAGAAACATTGTTTAAACCATAAAAAAAAAATCTCAAATAAAAATTCTTTAAGTCCAATTTTCTTTCTTGAAAATTTCAGCAGCACCTCCTTTATAAAAACCAACCCCAAAAATGGGTACAACATAAATATAAAGTAAAGCATCCCCAACGGGAGCAAAACCACGCACAAAGGTGGAAAACAACCACCACAACAAATATACGACGCAGTAGCGAAGAAAAAGAAGACGATAGAAAGGAAACTATATAAAAGACAACAAATCCACAATTTATACAATATCGTCCTCACCAAGTCTCTAAGTTGACAACATAATAGTAGATGGAAAGTATAAGATACAACGAATATACAATACAAATACAGATAAGCACCAAAACCCACCTGAACAAAACAGCACACTGTGAGCCAATGCGGTATCTGTAGCAAAAGATGATAGATGAATAGCCATCCTCGACTACTCTGGGGAACACTCTGTAACACCTGTGGCACAACGGGGGTGAGTTGCCAACTCATGAATAGTAAATAACATATGCAGGTAATCGCAGGAATGTACGTACAACATGAATCTAAGATATGCAATTTACAGTAATAACAGGACATATGAATGTAGAATAATGGAAAGTATACTAACAAGTACAACCAATATATATAAAGCAATAATGATATGACACAGTATGCAATAATCATGCAATGGGGGTATGAGAATGTAAATGTGCAACACTCATGAAAGGTACACTAACAGGTACTCCTAATACATGAAACAGTGCACAAATAGATAAGGGTGAGGTATGGAGTGAAATATGTCATTTCCACGGAATCCTGACATCGTGGTAGGATCACAATCCATCAAGACGAATCAAATCCAAATTCCTCAAATTAGCCCCCAAATTGGCTCTCATATCATCTAAGTATCGCATTCTCCTCAATTTCACAATATTAAGTATATCTCGTATATCCCGAATGTACAACATCAAGTATATCTCACATATATCGAATGTACAACATCAAGTATATATCACATATATCGAATGTACAACATCAAGTATATATCACATATATCGAATGTACAATATCAAGTGGATCTCACATATCTCGTATGTACCATATCAAGTATATCTCACATATCTCGAATGTACAACAGCAAGTGGATCTCACATATCTCGTATGTACCATATCAAGTATATCTCACATATATCTCCAGTATCCAATCACAAATGAATCTCTTATATCCCGAATCAAATCTCCAGCAAAATTCTAACATCCTAAATATAATGGCATAATAAATATGATGAGGTCAATACACATATATTAGAGTCCCATTCCACTAATATTGGCTTAAGGGTATATATAACAGCGGCTCAATCCCCTGTTATATATACAAATGAGTAATTGGAAATATCATGAAACCAATGTGCCAAGCATCGACACAGAAATGCTGATCCATCAGGTGCAGTCTCCATGACTGGCCCCCCTGATGGGTACGTATCATACGCTATCCCGAGAGCTCGAGTGCCTAGCTCTGACCCTCGCCTCTCGACGTATCCATACGCACATGACTCCCGTCGTTATCCACACGATAGACGATGAGTCATTGGTCCTGTTACCGGATGGTATGGTTCCCCTAAGCCTCATCGCCTAGCACCACGAAATCGTTCTTGCTTCGGGGTACCCCCGGGCCCCACCATGTACCCACAGACGGTGCCTCCTCACTCCTCGAATCGGGCATATATCAGAACTGATAAATCTCATGGTGGCTGCGGAAACATCAATATCAAGGAAACCGGGTCTTTCAAATAATGCATAATTTCATGAACTACCACGGTCCCCAAATCCAGAAAACATCTTGAAAAATCCATATAACAATGCGAAAATCCATGAATATAATACGTGCGCCATATCTGAAATGGAAGCATATAAAGGAAAAACCGCTAATTAACTGCATCAAGTTAATACAAATATCATGCGGTTCCTATTTATCCACTTCTAAATAACATCAAGTGAAGGTAAACATGTAGCTAAAACCAGATGTATATGAAATCAATAAGGTATAGCAAGATAATGTGTCAACCTATAAGCAATGATATAGTATACCCTCTGGGTATAAGAACAGTATGTGCAAGGTATACCTGTAGCTATGACAGGGAGTGTGTATGTACCTATCACTAATGGTACAATACTCTATAGGAATACAGGTATGCTAATTGCCATATATGATAAGCAGTATGAATCAATGGCACAATGTCCCTAACCAAGCAATATAACATCTATAAGTGGTTTGGATGTGACATGGCAATTATTGACGGTGTGTGTATGTCACGACCCAAAATTGGCCCGTGACGGCCCTAATACTACGCAACGCCTAAAGACGTAACGCAGTAAAAGAAAGCCAAAACCCAGAAATCTAAACCATAAAAATACGGAAAAGTTAATATAAGTTTTTTTTTGAAACATTTGAAATCGCAACCCAAATTCTTTAAAAGTCCTATTTTCTTTCTTTAAAACTTTGGCAACACCCATTTTTTGTGTAAAAACTAGCCCAAAGACGGAAAACAATCACATCATAAATATACGACGCCGTAGCGAAGAAATAAGAGACAATAGGAAAGAAACTGTATATAAAAGATAACAAATCCACAATTAATATACAATAACGTCCTCACCAAGTCTCTAAGTCAACAACATAATAGTAGATGGAGAGTACAAGATACAACGAATGTACAATATAAAATAAAGATAATCATCCAACCCACCTAAGCAAAATAGTACTGTGAGCTGATGCGGTATCTGTAGCAAAAGATGATAGCTGAAAAGCGGAATAGCCTGCCTCGACTACTCTGGGGAACAACCTGAAACACCTGTGGCACAACGGGAGTGAGTTGCCAACTCATGAATAGTAGATAACATATGCAGGTAATCGCAGGAATGTACGTACAGCATGAATCTAAGATATGCGATTACAGTAATAACATGTCATGTGAATGCAGAATAATGGAAAGTACACTAGCAGGTACAATCAATATGTGAAGCAATGATGACATGATAATAGTATGCAATAACTATACAATAGGGATATGAGAAAGCAATTATGCAACGATCATAAGGGTACACTAACAGGTACTACCAATAAATGAATCTGTGCATAAAATAAATATGATGGGGTCAATACACATATATTAGCGTCCCATTCCACTAATATTGGTGTAAGGGTATATATAACAACGGCTAAATCCCCTGTTATATATACAAAGGTATTAAAAGAAATATCATGAAAATAATGTGCCAAGGATCGACACAGAAATCCTGATAACGTATCATACGCTATCCCGAAAGCACGAGTGCCTAGCTCTGACCCTCGCCTTCCGACGTATGCATACGTACATGACTCCCAACGGTGTCTCCGTGATCCCTCGTCGAGTCATGGGTACTGTCACCGGTAGGTACTCGCCCGTCTCCAGGCTCAATCGGCAAATTCCATCGATCTTCTTGCCGAGGGGAACCATACCGGGCCCCACCATGTACCCTCATACGGCAACCACACCTCGTATGGAGTATAAAATCAGAATCGATAAATCTCATGGTGGCTGCGCAAATATCATATCAAGGAAACCGGGTTTTTCAATGTATGCATAATTTCATGAACTCCCGCGGTTCCCAAATCCAGAAATCATCATGTGAAATCAAAATAACAATGCTTAAATCCAGGAATACATATATGCGATATATCTGAAATGCGAGCATATAAATGAAAGTATGTAACTGAATCCAGACGGATGCGAAATCAATAAGGCACAGCTAAGTATAGATGCCTACCTGTAAGCAAATGATATGATATACCCCACTGGGTATAAGTAAAATATGAGTAAGGTATACCTGTAGATGTATCGTAAGGGGTCTGTGTACCTATCACTAATGGTACGATACTCTATAGGTATACAGGTATGGTAATGCCATATGTGATAAGCAGTACGAATCAATGTCATAAGGTCCCTGACCAAGCAATATAGTATCTATAAGTGGTTTGTGTGTGACATGGCAATTATTGACGGTGTGTGTAGCATATAATCAGTGCTCGTGCAACATGAATCGTCAATAATTTATGCAGTGTCCTACGGCTACTAGTCACAGTACAACTATATCTAAGTAAATAAGGTAAATACGCAATTCTAACAATAACGTAGAATATACGACAAGTATTAGAATTCTAGCCCCGACGCATAACGCCATGCGGGCGATTCTCCTGTAGATGTTAAATCTACTCACCTACGCTCCACGCTAGGTGAATCCTACCATCTGCTCCCCCTTGTAGCAGTGTCTGTAGTTCCTACCTGCAAACCTGCAAATAAGACATGGAAATCATATATAAGCCAAATATTCCGTAAAACGCGATATCGAACCAAAACGAGAAACTCGCGTCGCGAACTAAACGCGTGTGTGCACGATACGCTGAATCGTGTGTATACGTGTCTAAAACTATCGCGACACGCTGGATCACAGAACCCACTCACGTATCGCGCGTATCGCGCAAACACAACGGACATGAAAAATGGTATATTGTCCCAAATTTTCCTACAGGCCAAATATTACAAAACTAGACATGCCAAAACACTATAATATACTGCAGAGTACCCTACACCAAACCTCAAGACCCAAGCCCTGACCTGGCCGTAATTTGCGGCCAGATGGATTAAAATTGCGGCCCAAAGTGGGAAAGGGTGGCTCGTGTTCTGGGTGTGGTATCTAGACCTAGTGAGCATGCCCCAGTTTCCTCAATTTTACTCTGAAGGGTCCGGGTCAATAGCAGATCACAGAATGCCCAAAAATTGCATTAAAACACCAATTTAGCACAAAAGGCAAATCCAATGGTATTTTAGTGTAATCCAGGGTTAAACTCAGTTAAAGTGACCCTAACAACACTTAAATAAGTAGGGTTTACCAACACAATCATCAATTTGCCACAACATCTCAGAAATCACTAAAATTAGCACTAAACTAGCTAATTAACACAAACCAACGCTAATCTACACAGAACTTAAGCAAACCATGAAATGGGGTTCAAGAAATATACCCTAATGAACCCTAAAAGGCAGGAGAAGAAGTGTGTAGAGGAGGTGAGAGCTTGCTACAACTGCTGGAGCTGCTGCTGCTACAGCTGCTGCTGATGCTGTTACTGCTACTTCTGCTGAAGTTGCTTCTAGTGCTGTTTCTGTTGTTGTTGTTGATGCTGATGTTGCTATTGTTTGCTTCAGGTGCAGCTGCTACTTTCTTCTCTTGTTCCTGTTGAAGCTCCTGCTGCTGCTGCTCTTGCTATGTTGTTGTTGATGCTGTGGCTGCTGCTTGCTGTTGCTGCTGTTGCATGAGCTGCTAATGGGGCTGCTGCTGTGAGGGTGTGAGGGTGGGTGTTGTGTGTGAGTTTAAGAGTGAGAGAGTGAGAAGGAAAGGGAAATGAGACCTAGCATTAGTCAACCCTTTCTCTCCCTCTCTCTTCATTAATGAAGGCATGGGCAAAGCCATCATGCCTCATAATGCACTCTCTCTCTCTCTCACCAAGTCAACACAAGGCAATCATTTAAAAACCCTTTTTAAATTCATTTTACTTTTGAGAAGAACCATATACAAATAAAAACCCAAAAGCACCTAATACAATATTAAACTAGATTAGGGAATGGTTAGTTCACCATGTTGCTAATCATGGTTAAACTCCAAATTAGTACCCTAGTTATCATGCACAAGTGTGTGCAAGTCTAGGAAAAATCTAATAAAATACTCAATAAATATGATAAAATATTTGAAACTTAATTTGGTAAACTTTTTATTAAAAACCATACACTAAAATATAATTAGCTACAAAACACATTCTAAGGTGTTACAATCTCCCCCCTTAAAAGAAATTCGTCCTCGAATTTAAAAATATACTGCTACGCATACCTTCAAAGAGAAGATTACAACTATCAAATCTCGCTCACAGCCTCCCAAGTAATTACCTCACTATACGGCTACGCCCAAGAAAACCCTTCACATATGGGAAGACCCTTGACCGATGTTACTCCACCTGCCGAGCCATTTACACACATGGCTGCTGGTGAACGAAACGATCGCGTCCAAGCCCAAAGGTTTGGTGCCAAATCATGTGAGAAAGGTCAAGAAGGTAATTGTAAAGTATTATCACAAGGAATACGGGGTGAAAATCCAATAATCTGGACGGAAGAGCCAAATTAAAGGCGACGAAACTAACTCACTTATAGGATCTCAAAAGGACCTAAAATCCTGGGACAAGCTTCCCAAAATCCAACACGTCATTCATCGGAAAGTCCGTAGGAATACATGATCTGTCCCTGCGAACGCGAGTCTATGACCAACACGTCGGCATATGACCTCAGTTCGCAATGGACAATTTCCATCCCGACCTAACAAAACTGGACCATCTCCGAAGTCTCTAGACTAGCTGGTGTCCAAAGTCCTACATACGCAGAGTCAGAAAAGCAACAGACTGGTGATCGACACGACCTAACCCCTAAACCTAAAGGTGGGCAATTGGAGTGTCTCCTGAAAACAGCTATCGAAGGAGAACCCTAACGATGGCGAGTGACGATCCCCAACCGCTGACAACAATCAAAACAACACACAACTTAACAAGAAACAACTGAGCAAATTAAGTATAACCGAACGACAAGAATCCGAATGGAGTCACACCCTGACTAAACTTGGGTAGAAACCATAACGAAATTCATGGAGATCTGCTCCCACTCCTACTTCGGAACGGTAAAAGGTTGCAACTCTCCAGCCGGCCTCAGATGCTCGACCCAAGCACACAACAAAACAGACACCTTGAAACGAAACTTGAAACTTCTCTTTACATCCCTATCGACCCGTAACTATCTCACAAGTCACGTTAAATGTTGGTGGAACTTGAATGCATATAGAGAGTTGACAGATGTGCATGTGCTAGGATTATACGTCTTTACCTGATAACATCAGGTACACCCACGTGTCCCTAACTTAGCACACCGTGTCACAAATCAAGGACTCCGAATCATTACCCAGCCGAGTATGCTCAAGTATCTCTGACGAACGAGCATCGGCGGGCAGTGTCTCGCGAAAACGATTTAAGGAAAGTGGTCGGGCGCGGACATGAGCAAGTTGTCCCCTCCGTAGAGACGAACTTAAGCTGTACTCAACGATCACACAAGAACTGTAAATCTGCAGAAGACTATCACAACAATCAAATCCGCTGCAGGAAGATGTACATTAAGCTCTGGTGGTCCGTGAAAATCTGACACGACTCTCGAACAGGCAGTGTCTCCAAATCTCCAACGCAAAACCACCGCGGCCATCTCCAGATCATGAGTGGAATATCCTCCTCGTACTCCCTCCAGATGTAGGGAAGCAAAAGTGATAACTCTATAGTGTCACCTCAGTACACAATCGAGCCCACTCAAGAAACATTACAGTTAAACAACAAGGTCACCCGAACCAAAAGCAAAGAAAGGACTAATGCAGTTGTTGACCGAATCATCAACTGCCGAAAATTCCGCAAACATGCCTCAGTCCAAAGAAAGGAAACCTCCCTTCCGGTCAATTCAGTCGAAGGTGCAGCACTACTCTAGCAATCCTGCACGAAACGGCGGTAAGAACCTGCTAAGCCCAAAAATCGGCGGACCTCCGTCCTGCACACAAGTCTGGACCTAAGCTGTACAGCCACGATCTCCCTCGGAACCATACGAAACCGTCTCCCGTGACTACAAGACCTAGGAGTCAACACAAAACAAGCCTAAAGAAACACCCCGAGAATTTAGCAAACTGCTGGTGCTCTCCCAGTATTTGCATAACAAATCCTCAAGTGTTACTCCTGTTCCTCAAGACACATTAAATAGACCAGAATGTCGTAAATAACACAACAATAACTGGTCGAGGAAAGGCCTGCAGAAATCTGGTTCATCACCTCTACGAATGCTGCTAGGGCATCAGTGAATCCAACGACTCACAAAAACACACAACGCCCGTCGCATGCATAAGGCAGTCTTCGGAATTCCATCACCCCGAATCCGCAATAATGATGACCTGATCCCAAACAAACTTAGAAAATGTCTCGCACTCTGGAGCTGATCGAAGAAATCGTCAAAGCGAGGTGAAGGATACCTCTCTGCACTGTAAGCCGATTCAATTAACCATCCGTCATTACACAACCTCAAACTGCCGTCTTTCTCCTTGACGAACAGGAATAGGAGCATCCAAAAGCGAAACACTCAGACGCACAAAACTCCCCAAACCATAACTCTACAGCAGATCCTTAAGCTCCCTAAGCTTCGCCGGCCCATCTGGAACAACGTCGGAAAACTCTCGCACGAAAGGAACACTGGTCCAACAAACCCTCTGTGGCTATGGTATGACGAATGAACGCCAAGAATCCACGACATCTCCTTAGTAGCTGACTAGCGAAAAAGGCTGAATTCAAGCTGTGAGAGGCGGCACAGATATCCGCCTGCACAACAAGAACTGACTTGCCGGGGAAAACAAACCTGACTGTTTCCTCACGGTAGTCCACAAACGCCTAGCACGTAGTTAACCAGTCCGTGCCCAGGAGAACGTCAAATCCAACATCTCTAGAAGGATCGAAACGACGGACGAATCTCTATCTCCTATCCGATTGGCACACAACTGAAATACATGTCGCGCAATAAAAGAATCGCTGACAGAAGTTAGCACAACTAAGAATAATCTACCCAACCACGGTACAAGCATGAAAAACAAACGAATACATCAAAGAGCATGCGAAATAAGGATACCTGAAAACTCTGCATTGGACGTCTACGCGTCCCGATGAGTAGAAGCAAACTCCTGTGTCTGCCCTCTACCCGCAACTGGATGAACTCCTCTGGAAGACTGAGCCCTCTGAGCGAACCTTCCACGTCCACGGCCTCTCTGAAAACGATCCTGACGAGGTGCTAAGGAACAATCCCTGACGAAGTGCTGAAGGCTCCCGCATCGAAAACATCCACGCGCTGACTGCTGACCATCCTGGGGATGAGAGCTGAACGACTGTCCTCGTCCTAAGCCTCTGCCACTCCCGCGACGGCCACGAAATCTGTCTCGATGACCAAACCTCTGTCTCTGGGCTGGTACACTGGTACGATTCCTCCACTGTCCTGGAATATTTGCCTCGTCAACTGGAGCTGCAACCACTGGTGCTATGTAGGTGACGGACTGCTGCATGGTGATCGTAAGTGACAACTGAGTAACAGGGGTGACAACCTCCTGTCGTAGCTCCCGAACGACATCAACCAAAGAACTCATAGTCTGGCGGAAGTCCTGCATCTCTGCCAAAAGTCTATCAAGAGTATATGTCGTAGGCTGATCCGTCTGCACCTGTACAACTAGAGTGCCATCCTGGTCAGTACTCGTCTCACCCGAGCCAACTCTGACATCGGCACTCGCTGCATCACTCTGAGTCCCCATAGTCATCGGCGGCAAGGCTATAAATAGATATAAGATTCGATGAGAATAAGGAATCGAATCTCAAGGATATGAATCATCAAGGAAGGAATTTCAAGCAATTTGTACTTAGGTCACTTAAGGCGAAGTACCGCATCGTGGGTATGCTGCAGACATACACACACTACGTTACTCTGCTTAAGCTACCTACTCCATCATACTAAGGTTATCCTACGCTCCGAAAGGTAAAACCTAGCGCTCTAATACCAACTTTGTCACGACCCAAAATTGGCCCGTGACGGCCCTAATACTACGCAACGCCTAAAGACGTAACGCAGTAAAAGAAAGCGAAAACCCAGAAATCTAAACCATAAAAATACGGAAAAGATAATATAAGTTTTTTTTTTGAAACATTTGAAATCGCAACCCAAATTCTTTAAAAGTCCTACTTTCTTTCTTTAAAACTTTGGCAACGCCCATTTTTTGTCTAAAAATTAGCCCAAAGACGGAAAACAATCACATCATAAATATATGACGCCGTAGCGAAGAAATAAGAGACAATAGGAAAGAAATTGTATATAAAAGACAACAAATTCACAATTAATATACAATAACGTCCTCACTAAGTCTCTAAGTCAACAACATAATATTAGATAGAGAGTACAAGATACAACGAATGTACAATATAAAATACAGATAATCATCCAACCCACCTAAGCAAAATAGTACTGTGAGCTGATGCGGTATCTGTAGCAAAAGATGATAGCTGAAAAGCGGAATAGCCTGCCTCGACTACTCTGGGGAACAACCTGAAACACCTGTGGCACAACGGGGGTGAGTTGCCAACTCGTGAATAGTAGATAACTTATGCAGGTAATCACAGGAATGTACGTACAGCAAGAATCTAAGATATGTGATTACAGTAATAACATGTCATGTGAATGCAGAATAATGGAAAGTACACTAGCAGGTACAATCAATATGTGAAGCAATGATGACATGATAATAGTATGCAATAACTATACAATAGGGATATGAGAAAGCAATTATGCAACTATCATAAGGTTACACTAACAGGTACTACCAATATATGAATCTGTGCATAAAATAAATATGATGGGGTCAATACACATATATTAGCGTCCCATTCCACTAATATTGGTGTAACGGTATATATAACAACGGCTAAATCTCCTGTTATATATACAAAGGTATTAAAAGAAATATCATGAAAACAATGTGCCAAGCATCGACACAGAAATCCTGATCACGTATCCTACGCTATCCCGAAAGCACGAGTGCCTAGCTCTGACCCTCGCCTTCATACGTATGCATACGTACATGACTCCCAACGGTGTCTCCGTGATCCCCCGCCGAGTCATGGGTACTATCACCGGTAGGTACTCGCCCGCCTCCAGGCTCAATCGGCAAATTCCATCGATCTTCTTGCCGAGGGGAACCATACCGGGCCCAACCATGTACCCTCATACGGCAACCAAACCTCGTATGGAGTATAAAATCAGAACCGATAAATCTCATGGTGGCTGCGCAAATATCATATCAAGGAAACCGGGTTTTTTAATGTATGCATAATTTCATGAACTCCCGCGGTTGCCAAATCCAGAAATCATCATGTGAAATCAAAATAACAATGCGCAAATCCAGGAATACATATATGCGATATATCTAAAATGCGAGCATATAAATGAAAATATGTAGCTGAACCCAGACGGATGCGAAATCAATAAGGCACAGCTAAGTAAAGATGCCTACCTGTAAGCAAATGATATGATATACCCCACTGGGTATAAGTAAAATATGAGTAAGGTATACCTGTAGATGTATCGTAAGGGGTATGTGTACCTACCACTAAAGGTATGATACTCTATAGGTATACAGGTATGGTAATGCCATATGTGATAAGCAGTACGAATCAATGTCACAAGGTCCCTAACCAAGCAATATAGTATCTATAAGTGGTTTGTGTGTGACATGGCAATTATTGACGGTGTGTGTAGCATATAATCTGTGCTCGTGCAATATGAATCGTCAATAATTTGTGCAGTGTCCTACGGCTATTAGTCACAGTACAACTATATCTAAGTAAATAAGGTAAATGCGCAATTCTAACAATGACGTAGAATATGCGACAAGTATTAGAATTCTAGCCCAGACGCATAACGCCATGCGGGCGATTCCCCTGTAGATGTTAAATCTACTCACCTACGCTCCACGCTAGGTGAATCCTACCATCTGCTTCCCCCTGTAGCAGTGTCTGTAGTTCCTGCCTGCAAACCTGTAAATAAGACATGAAAATCATATATAAGCCAAATATTTCGTAAAACGCGATATCGAACCAAAACGAGAAACTCGCGTCGCGAACTAAACGCGCGTGTGCACGATACGCTGAATCGTGTGTATACGTGTCTAAAACTATCGCGACACGTCGCGACACGCTGGATCACAGAACCCACTCACGTATCGCGCGTATCGCGCAGACACAACGGACATGAAAAACGGTATATTGTCCCAGATTTTCCTACAGGTCAAATATTACAAAACTAGACATGCCAAAACACTATAATACACTGCAGAGTACCCTACACCAAACCTCAAGACCCAAGCCCCTGACCTGGCCGCAATTTGTGGCCAGATGGATTAAAACTGCGGCCCAAAGTGGGAAAGGGTGGCTCGTGTTCTGGGTGTGGTATCTAGACCTACTGAGCATACCCCAGTTTCCTCAATTTTACTCTGAAGGGTCCGGATCAATAGCAGATCACAGAATGCCCAAAAATCACATTAAAACACCAATTTAGCAGAAAAGGCAAATCCTATGGTATTTTAGTGTAATCCAGGGTTAAACTCAGTTAAAGTGACCCTAACAACACTTAAATAAGTAGGGTTTACCAATACAATCATCAATTTGCCACAACATCTCAAAAATCACTAAAATTAGCACTAAACTAGCTAATTAACACAAATCGACGCTAATCTACACAGAACTTAAGAAAACCATGAAATAGGGTTCAAGAAATATACCCTACTGAACCCTAAAAGGCAGGAGAAGAAGTGTGTGGAGGAGGTGAGAGCTTGCTACAACTGCTGGAGCTGCTGCTGCTACAGCTGCTGCTGATGCTGTTACTGCTACTGCTGCTGAAGTTGCTTCTAGTGTTGTTGCTGTTGTTGTAGTTGTTGTTGATGCTGATGTTGCTATTGTTTGCTTCAGGTGCAGCTGCTACATGCTTCTCTTGTTGCTGCTAAAGCTCCTGCTGCTGCTGCTCTTGCTATGTTGTTGTTGATGCTGTGGCTGCTGCTTGCTGTTGCTGTTGTTGCATGAGCTGCTAATGGGGCTGCTGCTGTGAGGGTGTGAGGGTGTGTGTTGTGTGTGAGTTTGAGAGTGAGAGAATGGGAAGGAAACGGAAATGAGACCTAGCATTAGTCAACCCTTTCTCTCCCTCTCTCTTCATTAATGAAGGCATGGGCAAAGCCATCATGCGTCATAATGCACTCTCTCTCTCTCTCTCACCAAGTCAACACAAGGCAATCATTTAAAAACCCATTTTAAATTCATTTTACTTTTGAGAAGAACCATATACAAATAAAAACCCAAAAGCACCTAATACAATATTAAACTAGATTAGGGAATGGTTAGTTCACCATGTTGGTAATCATGGTTAAACCCCAAATTAGTACCCTAGTTATCATGCACATGTGTGTGCAAGCCTAGGAAAAATCTAATAAAATACTCAATAAATAGGATAAAATATTTGAAACTTAATTTGGTAAACTTTTTATTATAAACCATACACTAAAATATAATTAGCTACAAAACACATTCTAAGGTGTTACAGTGTAGCATATAATCAGTGCTCGTGCAACATGAATCGTCAATAATATGTGCAGTGTCCTACTACTACTAGTCCAGGCACAACTATATTTAAGTAATAGGGTAAAGGAGCAATTCTAACAATAACGTAGAATATGCGACAAGTAATAAAATCTCTATCCCTAACGCATAACGCTATGCGGGCGATTCGCTTGTAGATGTTAAATCTACTCACCAACGCTCCAAGCTAGGTGAAGCCTACCACCTGTTTTCCCTTGTCGTAGCATCCGAAGTCCCCGCTTGCGAACCTAATATTTCACAAACACATCACATAAGCAAAATATCCTATGACGACAAAAAGACAACGAAACGCGAAGAAAACGCCCGGAAAATTACACTGCGCGCTTAGCGATCTATCGCGCACGATACCGGCCAAAAACCCTAATTGGGGTCGCTAAACTACAAAACACCATGACTGGACCCCGATCTTCCCGATCGCGCAACACAACACAAGAATTACGAGGAATACAATAGATATAAACTCGTAACGACCAATCGAACCCACGTCGGAAAAATCGCGAAATCTAGTAAGCAAGCCATCGCAAAATTCCGCACTAGTTTCAAGCTAATGCATATCTAGCGATAACAAGCGCCTTAAAATTGCTTAACTAAGCTACCTAAACCATTCCTATATTTTTAACACTCGCTAATTATGTTTTAGCAAAAACCTAGTAAGCTAATTGTATAATTAAACAAAGTGATCATTAACAAAAATTAACATTTTCTACTAGGTTAATTTTCTCCAAAACACAAATTAACACTTCAAAAGAACTCTAAACACATAAACAAAATTTAACCCTGACATGAATTTCTTAAACCAAAAATAAATGAATTAATCATAATATAAAAACTAAACTAAACACATAATTAGCTAACTAAACTAGCCAGAATAAGATTAAAGCAAATATAAAAGGATTAAGGTAAGTATTATACCTCCCCAAGAACACAAAATGAAACTTAATCCAACATCTTAGCATCAAAAACCAAGCTTTAATGAAGATCCATGAAGGATTAGTGAAGGAAATGAAGGAAAAATGATTATATTTGAATTTGTATGAATTAAATTGGATTTTTCATGATTTATTTGATGAAAAATGAGTTGAAAATGGGTGGAAATGATGGAGGGCAGCAAGGGGAAGGGAGGGGCCGGCCAAGGGGAGAATGGGGGTATTTTTGGTGAAGTGTGTGGAATTTTCTAGCAAAAGAAAACAATTAATGCACATTTAATGCAAAAATTCCACCTTTTATTCATTTTCTTTTTTTAAAAAAAAATAATTCCCTTCAACCAAAAAATATCTAGATATTTAAAAAGAAGATTCTAAAATAATTTTAGTGATGATTCCCAAAAAATTTCATTTAGAAAAATTTTCCCGATTTACGCGCATATTTTACCGGCTAAAATAATATTTTATTTGGGAAAATTTATATCTGAACCAAAACCTCCCAAATACCCCTAAAGTTCACACACAAGCTTTATTTTAGCTAAATTAGGTGTCGGTAAGTTTATACGGACGTTTGATCGAAATCGGGTTAAAACGGGAAAAACCGACAATTTTGCCCTAAAACGGAAAAATTCGCAAAACGATTTCTGAAACGTTACAATCTTCCCCCCTTAAAGAAATTCGGTTCCCGAATAAAAATTAATCTACGCATACTTTCAAGAAGAAAATTATAATTTCTCAAATCTCGCTCGCAGCCTCCCAAGTGATCCCCTCACTATACGGTTACGTCCAAGAAAACTCTCCACACATGGCAAGACCCTTGACCGAAGTTTCTCCACCTGCCGAGCCACTAACACACATGGCTGCTGGTGAACAAAAATATCGAGTCAAAACTAATGGTCTGTGCTGAATCATGTGAGAAAGTCATGAAGGTAATTGCAAAAATCAACACAAAGAATACGAGGTGAATAATCAAAATCTGGGCGGAAGTGCCAAATTAAAGGCAACGAACTAACTCGCTTAAAGGATCTCAAAAGGACCTAAAATTCTGGGATAAGCTTCCCAAAACTCAACACGTCATTCATCGGAAAAGTCCGTAGGAATACATGATCTCCCCATTGCGAACTCAAGTTTACGACCAACACGGTCGACATAAGACCTCTGTCTGCACTAGGCTACTCATCCTGACCTGAACCAACTGGATCATCTCCGAAGTCTAGAGACTAGCTGAGGTCCCAAAATCCTACTTCGCAGAGTCAGAAAAACAGATTGGTGATCGACACGACCTAACTAAACCTAAAGGTTGCCAATTGGAATGTCTCCTAATAACAACTATCGAAGGAGAACCCTAACAATGGCTAGTGACGATCCCCAACTACCGACAACAACTAACACAAACACACAACAAGACAAACACCTTGAAACGAAACCTGAAATTTCTCTTTACATTCCTGTCCACCCGTAACTATCTCACAAGTCACGTCAATGTTGGCGGAACGTGAATGAACATAGAGAATTGACTGATGTGCTTGCTCTAGGATTCCACGTCCCTACCCGATAAAATCAGGTACACAAACGCATTCCTAACATAGCACACCCTTGTCACAATCAAAGACTCCGAATCATTACCCAGCCGAGTATACTCAAGTATCTCTAACGAACGAGCGTCGGCGGGCAGTGTCACAACCACACAGAATCGAGCCACTCTCGTGAAACATTACAGTTAAATCACAAAGTCGCCCGAACCAAAAGCAAGAACTAATGCAGTTGCTAACCAAATCTCTAACTGCCGAAAACTCCGTACACATGCCTCAGTCCAAAGAAAAGAAACCTCCATTCCGGTCATTCCAGTCAACGGTGCAGCAATACGCTAATAATACTGCACGAAACGGCGGCAAAAACCTGCTAAACCCAAAATCAGTGGACCTCCGTCCTGCACACAAGTTTGGGCCTAAGTTGTACGGTCACGACCTCCCTCGGAACCATACGAAACCGTCTCCCGTAACTATAAGACCAAGGAGTCAACACAAACAAGCCTGAAGGAACACTCCGAGAACCTAGCAAACAGCTGGGGCTCTACCAATGTCTGCAAAACAAATCCTCAAGTGCTGCTCTTGTTCCTCAAGACACACTAGAAAAGACCAAATTGTCTTCAATAACACAACAAAACTGGTCGAGGAATGGCATGAAGAAATCTGGTGCATCATATCCACGAATGCTGCTAGGGCATTGGCGAGTCCAAAGACACCACCAAAACACACAAAGCCATAGCACGCACAAGAGCAGTATTCGGAATGCCATCACTCCGAACCCGCAACGACGATGACCTGATCCCAACAACTTAGAAAAAGTCCCACACTCTGGAGCTGATCGAAGAAATCGTCAATGCGAGGTAAATGATACCTATCCGCACCGTAAGCCTGTTCAATTGACGATCCATCAATCCACAACCGCACTCTGTCGTCTTTCTCCTTGACGAACAAAAAAATAGGAGCTCCCAAAAGCGAAACACTCGGACACACAAACCTCCCTAACAACAACTCTGTAGCAGATCCTTAAGCTCCCTAAGCTTTGCCAGCTTATCTGGAACGTCGGAAAACTCTTGTACGAAAGGAACCCGGTCCAACAATCCCACTGTGGCTCCGGTATCTCGTATAAACGCCAAGAATCCACGACATCTCCTCCGAAAGCTGACTAGCGAAAAAGGCTGAATTCAAGCTGTGAGAGGCGGCACAACTATCCACCTGCACAACAAGAACTGACTCGCCGGGAAAACAATTTCTGACTGTTTCCTCACGGTAGTCCACAGACGCCTAACACGTAGCTAACTAATCCATGCCCAGGAGAACGTCAAATCCAACCTCTCTAGAAGGATCAAGTGACGGATGAATCTCCTAACCGATTGGCATACGACTGAAATACGTGTCGCGCAATAAAAGAATCGCTGACAGAAGTTAACACAACAAACGGCTGATCTAGCTAACACGGTCCTCGTCCCAACCACGACACAAAGTGTGAAAACCAACAAGTACATCAAACGAACATGTGAATAAAGGATACCTGAAAACTCTACATTGGACGCATGAGCGTCCCGATGAGTAGAAGCAAACTCCAATATCTGCCTCCTACCCGCAGCTGTCAGAACCCTTCCTCTGCCAGACTGACCCCTCAGAGCAAACCTTCCGCGCCCATGACCTCTTAGAACACGACTCTGACGCGGTACTAAGGAACAGTCCCTGATGAAGTGATGAAGGCTCCCACATCGAAAACATCCATACGACGGCTGCTGGCCCTCCAAGGGATGAAAGCTGAACGACTGACCTCGTCCTAAGCCTCTACCACTCCCACGACGGTCACGAAATCTGTCTCGATGACTAGGCCTCTATCCCTGGACTGGCACACCAGTACTGGTCCTCCACTGTCCTGGAACTCGCAAAGTCTCTGGAATATGTGTCTCGTCAACTAGGGCTGCATCCACTGGTGCTATGTAACTGACGGAAAGCTGTGTGCTGATCGCAAGGAACAAGTGGGTAACATGGGTGACAACCTCCTGTCGCTGCGCTCGAATGGTCTCCACCAAAGAACTCATCGTCTGGCGCAAGTCCTGCATCTCTGCCACAAGCCTAGCGATACTATCTGTTGAAGGCGGATCCGTCTGCACCTGTGCAACGAGCGTTCCGTCCTGGTCAGTCCTCGCTTTCCCCGAGTCAATACTTACCTCGGCCCTCGCTGCACCTCACTGAGTCCCCATAGTCATCGTCGGCAAAGGCTATAAATAGGAATAGGATTCGATATGAACACGGAAATCGAATCACAAGGATATGAATCATCAAGGAAGGAATTTCAAGTAATTGTACTTAGGTCACTTTAGACGGAGTACCGCATCATGAGTATGCTGTAGACATACACACACTACGTTACTATGCTTAAGCTACCTACTCCATCATATAAAGGTCATCCTACACTCCGTAAGGTAAAAACCTAGCGCTCTGATACCAACTTTGTCACGACCCGAAATTGGCACGTGACGGCCCTAATACTACGCAACGTCTACAGGCGTGACGTAGAAAAAGAAAGACAAAACCCAGAAATCTAAACCATTAAAATACAAGAAAAGATAAGAAACATTATTTAAACCATAAAAAAAAATCTCAAATATAAATTCTTTAAGTCCAATTTTCTTTCTTGAAAATTTCGGCAGCACCTCCTTTATAGAAACCAACCCCAAAAATGGGTACAAAATAAATATAATGTAAAGCATCCCCAACGGGAGCAAATCCACGCCCAAAGGCGGAAAACAACCACCACAACAAATATACGACGCCGTAGCGAAGAAAAAGAAGACGATAGAAAGGAAACTGTATAAAAGACAACAAATCCACAATTTATACAATATCGTCCTCACCAAGTCTCTAAGTCAACAACATAATAGTAGATGGAGAGTACAAGATACAACGAATATACAATACAAATACAGATAACCACCAAAACCCACCTGAACAAAACAGCACACTGTGAGCCGATGCGGTATCTGTAGCAAAAGATGATAGATGAATAGCCAGCCTCGACTACTCTAGGGAACACTCTGTAACACCTGTAGCACAACGGGGGTGAGTTGCCAACTCGTGAATAGTAAATAACATATGCAAGTAATCGCAGGAATTTACGTACAGCATGAATCTAAGATATGGAATTTACAGTAATAACAGGTCATATGAATGCAGAATAATGGAAAGTACACTAACAAGTACATCCAATATATATAAAGCAATAATGATATGACACAGTATGCAATAATCATGCAATGGGGGTATGAGAATGTAAATGTGCAACACTCATGAAAGGTACACTAACAGGTATTCCTAATACATGAAACAGTGCACAAATAGATAAAGGTGAGGTATGGAGTGAAATATGTCATTTCCACGGAATCCTGACATCGTGGTAGGATCACAATCCATCAAGACGAATCAAATCGCAATTCCTCAAATTAGCCCCCAAATTGGCTCTCATATCATCTAAGTATCGCATTCTCCTCAATTTCACAATATTAAGTATATCTCGTATATCCCGAATGTACAACATCAAGTATATCTCACATATATCGAATGTACAACATCAAGTATATATCACATATATTGAATATACAACATCAAGTATATATCACATATATCGAATGTACAATATCATGTGGATCTCACATATCTCGTATGTACCATATCAAGTATATCTCACATATCTCGAATGTACAACAGCAAGTGGATCTCACATATCTCGTATGTACCATATCAAGTATATCTCACATATATCTCCAGTATCCAATCTCAAATGAATCTCTTATATCCCGAATCAAATCTCCAGCAAAATTCTAACATCCTAAATATAATGGCATAATAAATATGATGAGGTCAATACACATATATTAGCATCCCATTCCACTAATATTGGTGTAAGGGTATATATAACGGCGGCTCAATCCCCTGTTATATATACAAATGAGTAATTGGAAATATCATGAAACCAATGTGCCAAGCATCGACACAGAAATGCTGATCCATCAGGTGCTGTCTCCATGACTGGCCCCCCTGATGGGTACTTATCATACGCTATCCCGAGAGCTCGAGTGCCTAGCTCTGACCCTCGCCTCTCGACGTATCCATACGCACATGACTCCCGTCGGTATCCACTCGATAGCCGATGAGTCATTGGTCCTATCACCGGATGGTATGGTTCCCCTAAGCCTCATCGCCTAGCACCGCGAAATCGTTCTTGTTTCGGGGTACCCCCGGGCCCCACCATGTACCTACAGACGGTGCCTCCTCACTCCTCGAATCGGGCATATATCAGAACCGATAAATCTCATGGTGGCTGCGGAAACATCAATATCAAGGAAACCGGGTCTTTCAAATAATTCATAATTTCATGAACTACCACGGTCCCCAAATCCAGAAAACATCATGAAAAATCCATATAACAATGCGAAAATCCATGAATATAATATGTGCGCCATATCAGAAATGCAAGCATATAAAGGAAAAACCGCTAATTAACTGCATCAAGTTAATACAAATATCATGCGGTTCCTATTTATCCACTTCTAAATAACATCAAGTGAAGGTAAACATGTAGCTAAAACCAGATGTATGTGAAATCAATGAGGTATAGCAAGATAATGTGTCTACCTATAAGCAATGATATAGTATACCCCCTGGGTATAAGAACAGTATGTGCAAGGTATACATGTAGCTATGACAGGGAGTGTGTATCTACCTATCACTAATGGTACAATACTCTATAGGAATACAGGTATGCTAAATGCCATATATGATAAGCAGTTTGAATCAATGTCACAATGTCCCTAACCAAGCAATATAACATCTATAAGTGGTTTCTATGTGACATGGCAATTATTGACGGTGTGTGTAGCATATAATCAGTGCTCGTGCAACATGAATAGTCAATAATATGTGCAGTGTCCTACTACTACTAGTCCAGGCACAACTACATCTAAGTAATAGGGTAAAGGCTTAATTCTAACAATAACGTAGAATATGCGACTAGTAATAAAATCTCTAGCCCTGACGCATAACGCCATGCGGGCGATTTCCCTGTAGATGTTAAATCTACTCACCAACGCTCCAAGCTAGGTGAAGCCTACTACCTGTTTTCCCTTGTCGTAGCGTCCGAAGTCCCCGCTTGCGAACCTAAAATTTCACAAACACATCACATAAGCAAAATATTCTATGACGACAAAAAGACAACGAAACGTGAAGAAGACGCCCGGAAAATTACACTGCGCGCTTAGCGCATCTATCGCGAACGATACCGGCCAAAAACCCTAATTGGGGTCGCTAAACTAAAAAACACCATGACCGGACCCCGATCGTTCCGATCGCGCAACACAATACAAGAATTACGAGGAATACAATAGATATAACCTTGTAACGACCAATCGAACCCACGTCGGAAAAATCCCGAAATCTAGTAAGCAACCTATCGCAAAATTCTGCACTAGTTTCAAGCTAATGTATATCTAGCGATAACAAACACCTTAAAATAGATTAACTAAGCTACCTAAACCATTCCTATATTTTTAACACTCGCTAATTATGTTTTAGCAAAAACCTAGTAAGCTAATTGCATAATTTAACAAAGTGATCATTAACAAAAATTAACATTTTCTACTAGGTTAATCTTCTCTAAAACACAAATTAACACTTCAAAAGAACTCTAAACACATAAACAAAATTTAACCCTAACATGAATTTCTTAAACCAAAAATAAATGAATTAATCATAATATAAAAACTAAACTAAACACATAATTAGCTAAACTAACTAGCCAGAATAAGATTAAAGAAAATATAAAAGGATTAAGGTAAGAATTATACCTCCCCAAGAATACAAAATGAAACTTAATCCAACATATTAGCATCAAAAACCAAGCTTTAATGAAGATCCATGAAGGATTAGTGAAGGAAATGAAGGAAAAATGATTATATTTGAATTTGTATGAATTAAATTGGATTTTTCATGATTTATTTGATAAAAAATGAGTTGAAAATGGGTGGAAATGATGGAGGGAAGAAAGGGGAAGGGAAGGGCCGGCCAAGGGGAGAATGGGGGATTTTTGGTGAAGTGTGTGGAATTTTCTAGCAAAAGAAAACAATTAATGCACATTTAAAGCAAAAATGCTACCTTTTATTCATTTTCTTTTTTCTTTTTAAAAAATAATTCCCTTTGACCAAAAAATATCTAGATATTTAAAATGAAGGTTCTAAAATAATTTTAGTGATGATTCCCAAAAATTTTCATTTAGAAAAATTTTCCCGATTTACGCGCATATTTTACCGGCTAAAATAATATTTTATTTGGGAAAATTTCTATCTGAACCAAAACCTCCCAAATACCCCTAAAGTTCGCGCACAAGATTTATTTTAGCTAAACTAGGTGCCGGTAAGCTTATACGGACGTTTGATCGAAATCGGGTTAAAACGGGAAAAACCGACAATTTTGCCCTAAAACGGAAAAATTCGCAAAACGATTTCTGAAATGTTACAAGTATTCATCTGGTATCCTTTTTATAAAAAATCTTGATCCGGGGTACTGATCTACGTCTAGTACAATACTGATACCATCTATGTATATGCATGCGTGTGTATGAAAACACCATGTCAGAGGACTCGCTAAAACATCATGTCGTATCTCAAATACGAACCCTGTCACATCACCGATCTTACGGCCTCAAGCCTAATCTCATCGACTCATCTCCAATCTCAAGTACTATCCTCATAATCCCGTATATGTATATGTATGTATACACACACACACACAGTCCCATACCCATGTGTGTGTGTGTGTGTATACATATCCCCATATACGCACAGGTAATAAAGTAAGTGTATGCAAGTGTGTGTGTGTGTGTGGGTGTAACAACTACTCTACGGTTTCGCAACTAACCCTAAACTAATCCATGAACATATCACCCTATCATGATAAACCATGATCATATAATAACACATACTATGTATATAAATATATGTATACGTATTCATATACATCACTACGAAACAGCGGGGGTGCTATATGCCATCCACCCGACTTCCCCCGTAGATATATATTTACTCACCTGATCTTCGTTTGTCGATGCCGACGTTACCACGCGCTTGCTTGTCATCTCGAAGTCCTTGTGAGGGTACCTACACATCATAACGTATCGTATCGCATTAAAAACCAAATCGAAACCAAAACGCCACGCGGAACTCACATAGGTTAAAACCTATGGTTTGCCCTCGCAACTTAACCAAATAACACCCGATAGAGACGTACAAAAGTCAAGTGATCGAATACAACACAAATCACTAAAATCCAGAATTGAAAATATGTAAAACCTTATCCCGAATCAAAACAGCAAATCAAGTATTTAGTTCCAGATTTTGTATAAGGCGAAAACAATATGAGCAAACAACACTAGGGTGATATATAGGGTGTATGTGACCTACAGAAGAAACCTGGACCCACCCCCTCACCAAGAGGCCGAGCCCCTCCCCCTAAATTCCGAGCTCGCCGGTCCTGCATGCTCCAGTGGGGTTCGTCTTGCTACAGGGGGTTCCTAGGATCAATTCTAGTCCACTGGGTTTGTTTGCTCATCTCGTAATCAACCCAGGTAATCCCAGATTTCTCCGCACACACCAATACCTCACAAACCGACATATTAAGTTTATGTAAATCCGTATTTTGGGTTTTCAGTTGGGTTGGTCTGGGTTTCTATCAATAGGGAGGGGTTTAAGGTCACCACAAGAGTTCATTTACACAATCTCTATTCAAAACACACCCTAAACCCTAACTAGAATTTTCAAAGTTCATCCAAACACCACTTAAACGATTTTAAACTTGAATAGAAGCTTAAGCAAAAGAAATACTACACTAATTGTGAAGGGATTTACCTCATTTGGCACTCATGAATCCCCTACAGCGCCAAAATGCATACTTTCTTGGTCCAAAGTGTAGCTTGTGAGCTTGTGCGCCTTTTTTGTGAAGTGGGGGTGGAGTTTTGGGGTGTTTTTGATGATGAAGTGGGGGTTTTGAAGAGGAGGGAGGAGAGGTGCTGCCATGGAGAGAGGAGAAGAGAGAAGGATGATGAAAATAGAATGAAGGAAGAAGAGCCCATGGTCTACTTGACCCCTCACCTCTCTCTCTCTCTCGTGCCCATCCCTCTCATTATTCTATTCTTTATCTTTATCTTTATCTTTCCCTTTCTTTTCTTTTCTTTTCTTTTCCTTTTGTTTTCTTTTCTCTTTTCTTAAAATCAATAACCATGCATGAAATAAGAAAGCGTGAAGGAAAAATGTAACAAGTGTATGCCCGATTAGCGATTTTTAATCATGGTTAGCACTAAAATAGTGTCAAATAACACATAAATTCTCATAATTTGCATAATTCACATAAAGCGCCCTCATTTCAGTAATTTCTTAAAAATTTCTAAATTTTTCCCATTTATCGGTATTTAATTATACTACAATACGAAAATATTCATTATATTTAATTATAAAAATTACCAAAAATAATATTTTATTTTTCTGAAAAGTTACAATCTTCCCCCCTTAAAGAAATTCGGTCCCCGAATTTAAATTTAAACCCCTCACTTCTAAAGCATTTCAGTAAAAGACTTAGCCGTCGGGGTCACGAAACCATCAATACATAAAACACGTCATAGCGCAATGCGTGCGCATAAACAATGAGCAGACAACTCAAAATCAGGACTCCGTCAAGCATTCCGCAATCATCGGAGTCATGGGGAAGACATCAATGTCTGAATCCAATACGAAAACCAATATGATATACATCAACACTTTACTTCTAAATATCACTAAAACATCGGAAAGAAATGCATGCAAAATCTTTCATATTGCTGTACGATGCACGTATCGCGGCACAGTGGCGGACGTCTATTGTAAGAAAATAACTATACTTACATACATATATATATATATATCCTTTGTTTAATATGTACGTCCTGCCGTTTTTGAAAAATAATTTAGAAGGGTTTCCTGTAACATTTGTGGTGTCATCTCGGACATGTAGGTAAATACTGAGACTATAGCTCTTTCTTTTTGGAAATCCCTTCGATAACTATCAAAGCATGCAATATATATCAAGGTACTGTCCTCTGACTAGTCCTGCTCAGTACGAAACAAATAGTAAATATCATAAAAACTTACTGCTCCATAAGAAATCCATCCCAAAATGTGCATATGAATGCTACGTGCGTCTGGTGCGCAAGGAAATCAAAATCCATGAGTGTGTCATACATGTGCATAGAAACAACATCTAAGTGCAATGGGAGTGCACAAAACACCTGCCAGAGGCAACGGTGTGCCTGACAGCAATATCAGGTGCATCTGATATGCATAAGAATCCCGATTTAGTGCATATGGTGTGCACCAAAATAGCATCTCATAACATGCGCCGAACATGCGCGAAAATCCAAATCAGGTGCATCCATCATGTAGGAATAAAATCGAAATCGTGTGCATCCAACATGCATGAAATCACGAAACCCAGTATCAAGCGCCGAACATGCGCAAAAATCTAATCCAACCGCGTAAAATATGCGCAAGAGTCTAATTAGGTGCATAAGGTGCACAAAACAAATATATAGTATCACAATCGAAATCGACGGTATACAACACATCTCAAATCCAAATCCAGTATACCGTGGCATATAATCACATAACCATGTGCAACCGCGTGCACAAAATCTAACCAAAACAATAAAAGTGTATGAAATCTATGTCGAAAGCATAAGTCAAATCATATGCGTGCCCTAGGCTTGAAATCAAAACCAATATCTCCAATGACATCAAATCGAAGTCAGGTGCAACTGTGGTGTACAAAATACGTATCAATGCACTGTAAGCGCATGTGAACTATACCGAGTGCAAAAAACCAAATCGTGTGCATACCATAAGCACAAAATCAACCTAACTGTATGAAATCCATGAAATCATAAACATGTGCTGCCAAGGCACAAAAACGATATCCCGTGCGATAACTGTGCACAAATCATAAATCAACACAATGGTGTATAAAGCATATCTTAATGTCACGACCCAAAGTTTGGCCCGTGACCGGCACTTAACCACGTAACGCCTACAGGCATAACGCGACTAAGTAAGCCGAAAACCCAGAAATCTAAAACCCTTTTTAAGAATAAGTAAAGAACTACATGTTTAAAAATCAATGTTTTTAAATAACTAAGCCGAATGTGCATTTTAAAACAGTACAGTCTTTTCTAAAAATTTCGGCAGAGTTTCTTTTGTAAAACTGGCCCCGAATGGGGTACAACAAGATAACAATATATATATATGCAGTAATAAAGGCATCCCCAAGCGGGAGCTAGCTCTTCGTCCATCGACGGTCACAACCACACATGCAACAATAATATACAACGCCAAGTGGCGAGGATCAAACCCAAAAGAAAGCCCAAGGCAATAAGAAACCGCAATACTACTAAGCGCGACTCTAAGGTCGAATAATACATCACTAAAGTCTAGGTCTGAAACAATATACAAGTTTTGGTTGATGGAAATTCTAGATACAATGAATAAAACAAATACAAGGGTGGTTCCTGATGCGAAAGAATCCACCTACCAAAAGCAAGCCACCCGCAAGAAAGTAGTGTGCCAGAAATGCCGCAATAAAACCTGTACGGCAGAACCTGCAAGAACTGTGGCACAACGGGGGTGAGTTGCCAACTCGTGAATAGAAACATCTACAAGCAGAAACCGAATGTAAGACATAAACCTAAGTCAACAATCAGTAATATAATCCACAAGAGTACATCTGAGTGTGATAAGGTGGCAAGGTAACATCTAAATATGTATGTGGTGCCAAGTACTCAGGTAATAACATGTCATCAGTATAAGGTATGTCTGCAAGAAGTAAATATGATGCAGTAAATATGATATCAATACACATATATTAGTGTCCCATACCACTAATATTGGTGTAAGGGTATATATAACAGCGCCCTCATACCCTGTTATATATACAAATGAAGTATGATCAGTGTAAATCCAGTCTGTATATGATCCATGTCTGTATATGATCTATGTCTGTATATACGTGGAACCCGTCCACCCGTCACCCAATGACAATAAGCATCATGTATGCAATATGAGGATATAAACAACATCATGGTAAAACATCATGAAACCCGTGCCAAGCATCGACACGTAAATCCTCATCCATATGGGGCTCCATCTGCGGTATCGGCCCTCGGCCCCGGCAGTACGGGTCAACCTATGTCTATCTCTGGGCTCCGTCTGCGGTATCGGCCCTCGGCCCCGGCAGTACGGGTCAACCCATATCCATCTCTCAACTCCGGTCGGAATCCTCCAGATATCCGCCGAGCTATAATACAATCACCGGTAGGTAGTAGTCCCTCTGCCGGGCTCACCGTCTATCACACAGCGAAACCGTTCTCGCCCCGGGGTACCATACCGGGTCCACCATGTACCCGTAATCGGCCTCAACCGCCTCCTCGATTCGGGTTTTTATATATCACTCTAGCACCGAGAAAACACATGGTGGACGCACCGAAATATCATATCAAGGGAACCGGGTTTTTAAATGATTGCATATTTGAAATAGCCACGGTTCCCAAATCCAGAAATCACATATAATCCAAACCAAAATGTAAGTCACTAATCTGATATGATATATGCGTCAAACATAAATATCATGTCAAGTCACATATAGATGAGCTACAATATAATGATCAGGTGTGACATAAGCATCAAATGCGAGTATCAAGTCATGTCACATATAAATGAGCTACAATATAATGATCAGGTGTGACATAAGCATCAAATGTGAGTATCAAGTCATGTCACATATAAATGAGCTATAATATAATGATCAGGTGTGATGTAAGCATCAAATGTGAGTATCAAGTCATGTCACATATAAATGAGCTATAATATAATGATCAGGTGTGATGTAAGCATCAAATGTGAGTATCAAGTCATGTCACATATAAATGAGCTACAATATAATGATCAGGTGTGACATATGTATCAGGTATGAATATCAAGTCAAAATCGTATATAATTTGTGTACAGGTCTATGTGTACAATATGCTATGCGGAAATCATACCATGAATGCAGCAGTACTACAGTGTAGTGGCATAGCAATTATCGATGATGAAGTGTGTGAGCCGGCAATCAGTGTACGTGGAACATACGCATCATCGATAATGGTGCTGGTGTCCTAACAGCATGATGGCAATATAACAATAAGCACAAGTAATGCCATGCAAATAGTATGAACAGGTGCAATCGAATAATCAACGCAATAGTGAAGAAT
The DNA here is from genome assembly GCA_030015575.1 of Agapanthus africanus. Taxonomy (NCBI): domain Eukaryota; kingdom Viridiplantae; phylum Streptophyta; class Magnoliopsida; order Asparagales; family Amaryllidaceae; genus Agapanthus; species Agapanthus africanus. The sequence continues at coordinate 309,697,695 of JASDDO010000008.1, read as the reverse complement.
CTAACTCAAAAGCTATATCATGCAACCTTGCCTTTTGAAATAAGACGAATCGGGGTCTTGGTAAAACAAGGGCTACGGTGTTTAGAAAATAGACGCTACACATTTGAAAATATCCGTAGAATCCCCTTTTCCCTATCTTGCAATATTCCCGATTCGTTAGTTTAAAATAGGTATGACTCTGGTCTAATCTAACATCTACTATGCAACTACTGATCTAAGTATCAAGCAAGTCTGGAGGGGTATGGAAACCGCCTAAATCTGAGTCGATACATATATAAAGGTATATAGTCGGTGATCTCGCCTCAATGTCATATCATAAGATATCCTCGAGTTATGAGTGCGGATCTATCATCAATATCGGCTCGTACGGTAATCATCGTACGTCATCCCAATAGCTGGGTACGGGTCAACATCTCACTATCTCATCACATAACAGGTATCACTATCATCAGATCACATAGCCTGGGGTACTACTCTATGTCTAGCACCAAACGATACCATCAGTGAAGTATGCATGCGGGGTAAACACATATCCCAAGCCCGCAAGAGATCACAAGTCATATCCCACAATGAAACGTATCCAATCACCGATCTCACGTCCTCAAGCCCACATCATCGACTCATTACCAACGTCATCAAATATCATCCATCAAGGGTAGGTATAAGAGATATACAAGTGTAGGCGTGTAAGTGCAATTCTATCCTAAGGCTCGCAACTAGGAACTACACTAATCACTTCTAACCCTAACTACCCATAATACTTCTAACACAAAGCTACAACACACTAAAACTATCACACATCTACTATATAGTATACTAACTACGGACTGCGGGGGTGCTATACGCCATCCACCCGACTTCCCCCTGTAGATATAATCTACTCACCTGTATCATCATTTGCGGACATCACCACGCATTTGCTCGTCGTCCCGAAGTCTTCATGGGTACCTACACATCAACATATCGTGTATGCGCATTAAAACCAAATCCAAGCTAAAACGGCGCATGAAATTCAAAACGATACGATAAGGGGGCCTATAGGTGAGAACCTATGGCACGCCTTCAAAACCACATATAAATCCTCTATATCGTCGTATAAACGCCCAATAGTCGAGGCAAAACACAAACTACCATTTCAGAAATGAAAATACGGAATACGGAAACACGAATCCAAAATAGCAACTTAGGATATATGTCCCAGATTTCACCCTAGATAGAATCTGTCAAAACTAGAAGTACCCTGGGTCAACACTAGAGGAGCTGGGGCTGTGCACAGAAAACGAGGAAATTCCTCACTGGTCTGGCCGCAAATTGCGGCCAGAAAGGAGGTTTTGGCGGCCGTACGGATGAGTTGGGGGCTAGGGTTTGGGGTGTTGCCTCTATGGTACCTGCACATCTCAATTTCCACTCAAAATTATTTTAGGGTCCTCGGGGTGATAGCAGATTCAAGTTAACCTGCACAGATTACACAATTTCCCCGATATCGGTTTCTAAAATCCGTATTTCTGGTTCTAGCTTCAGGTTTTGGGTTCCAATTCAAACACTAGGGTGTTGGTAAGACCTCTACTGACCTTAATTTCACAATACAACCCAAGTTCCTCTCAAACCCTAACTAGATTTTCATCAAGTCCATAATATCACACAATATCGGTTAAATCTTAACATAGGGTTATAGGAAAAGCTATAATTGAGCTAAGGGTTCAGAATTTACCTCACTTGGCAACTCAAGAACTTTCTTGAGTTGCCCTCTAGTGGCCAAATCCATGCTTTCTTGGTCTATTGCGTAGATCTCGAGCTTGTGCACATTTTTAATGAAACGGACATGAGGTTTTGGGGTTGCTATTGAGATGCTTTTGGGCTTTGAAGAGGGGAGGGAATGAGGTGAAGTTGCAGCAGTAGGAGGAGGAAGAAGAGGGAAGAAAATGATGAGAGAAATGGCTAAGGGTGGTAGTCAACAATGCCCATCCTCTCTCTCACCTACCCTCACTCTAATTTCTTTTCTTTTTCTTTTCCTTTTCTCTTTTAATCCTTAATCCAAACCTTCTCACCTCAATAGTAACCCCAAATAAGAAAATCATGAAAGAAAATGCATAAGTGTGAGAAAATGTGATATGTGCAAGTTTTGCACAAAATTGCCAAAAAACCCGATTAGCGATTTTAATCGCGATTAGCGCTAAATTAGTGTCAAACTAATCACAAAAACTTAAAAATGTCATAATTCACTAATTTACCCTATTTTAGAATTTTCCATAATTTTTCATAATTTTTCTAACATTTTTCCTATTTATTTGCATTTAATATTAAAATAATCAATAAAATAATATTAAATTATAAAAATTCTTAAAATTAATATTTTATACTTTTGAAAATGTTACACTTAAGTGCAATACTATGCACAAAATATAAATACCCAGTAGGTGCAACCATGGTGCACGAAAACAAATATCATGAAACTCGGTGATCAAAACTCAATCATGAGAATAGATCACCCAAAATACCAAAATCAAGTATGGCGGAATAGTCCCGCTCAAGCGCATCCTCTAAGAATCTATGGCCAACTGTCATGGCCACTCATGACATGTCTCGTCGATGATGCCGAACTCTGGCCTGCTGGGTGTGCTTAAAATGACCACTCCTGGGTCTAAGTCTTCTCGTATAATATTCCAGAAAGGTCCTATCGAGGTCTCTCCCAAATCTCGTTTCTGCCGAACTGCCCGGAAGTTATCACCCTTTACTACATCAGTTTCTGGATCCGGAACGGCTGCATACTCATCGCGACTCCTTCTGGAAGATATATCCATATATAACGCCTCTGTATATGTTTCACAACTCTGAGGTCGGCGGAGTGGAACGTCATCTCGTCAAGATCTCGTACGAACCTCTTACTCCACTTTTCTCTAATGTCGAGTGCTTCGGACTCGTCTCGTCATGGTTGCATGGACTGTGCTCCAACGACTATACTCATATCTGGAGTCTCCCAAGCAATGCATCCCATCACATGATATCTGAAAGATGTCGAACCATCCGATCGACTCGTCAAAACCTCATAATCCCCCAAGAGATCAATATCTTGGGTACATTTTAATAATATCGAGTACATGCCACAGCACCTATGGACCAACCGTAGAAGGGAAAACCCAAGCCTCATTAATGGCACTGCGGAACTGGTTCAAAGCCAAAGGTTCAAGGGCTTTCACATGGTCATTATGTTGAGTTAGGGTTTCATTCTTCTAGAGGGTCCGTAGAGTTACTTGCATGTTTTCTTAAAATACTTTAAACTTGGAAATTGTGTTTCTGACATTCGATCGTCTCTATCGAATCCCAACGCATCTGCGTGAAGTCTCTTCAAGCTGGAACCAATCGATCTGATGACCTCGCATCGGGGTAAGCGAACGATTCACAAGTCTAGTCATTCATCCTCGTGTGACTAGCGACCATCTATCATATCTGTGAGTACAACTCGTACTGCAATAGCTCCAACATCTAGGGCGATATCTCGTCGTTCGCAGCAACAACTTGCTCATTCATCTGCACTCTAAACAGTGCCTCAATCATCATGAACAAGCGATACATCAATGGTCATCAAAATCTGGCTAGCCTCTATCAATAGCTCAATCCTCCGGTGCTGATCTGCACGTCCAAGTAATCTTACAAAAACGACCCATCAAATGCTTATGGCGCGAAAATACAATAAAATGATGCCTCACTATGCAATCGTATGTCCCTGGAATCACGTCCTGGCCAGTCCTCGTCCGTGACGAGCTCATGCTGACCGCAACTCTAGCCGTAGCTCTCTCTGCCCGTGTAATCGTGGCAGCAAAACTATATACCAATATCGATGAGGATAGATCATGAATGAATATAATGCTGTGCAAATAAATGTACATCCTAAGGCTTCTTAAGAGGAGTAGTGTATCGTAAGTATGCCGCGGAACATGCACACGGTACGTCACTCTTCTTAAGTCACCTACTCCATCAACCAAGGTCAACATATGCGACGAAAGTTCGGGTCTAATACCCCCTCGACTAAGTCTAAGTTCCGTAAGGTCAAGCTTAAATTCCGTATATATACAAACCCCTAGGCTCCGCATAGTCAAACCTAGACTCGAACCAAGGTTAACCTAGCGCTCTGATACCAACTTTGTCACGACCCGAAACAGCACGTGGCTGGCCCTTGAATCATATGAAGTTTATAGGACCCCATCTAATTCAAGTAAGCCAAAAGCCGAGAAATCTAAAACCATTTGAAGAAATGTTTTAGTAAAATAAGCTGAATATGCATTTTAAAATTACAAGTCTTTTCTGAAAATTTCGGCAGAGTTTCCTTTGTAAATACCGGCCCCGAACGGGGTAATAAATATATATATGAATGATAAAAGGCATCCCCAAGCGGGAGCTAGCTCTTCGTCAATCGATGGCCACAACCACTCAAGAATATAATATACAACGCCGAAGGGCGAGGATCAAAACTCAAAAGGAAACTCAAAACAACATGAAATCCATAATAATACAACGCGAGACTCTAAGGTCGAAAGAATAAACAACTCTAGTCTCTAAGTCTGAAATAAATACATGTCTGGTTGATGGAGTTTCTAGATACAACTGAATTAAATAAGTATAATGGTGGTCACGATGCAAGTGAACCCACCTACCAAAGCAAATCACCCGGAATGGAAGCAGGGTGCCAGCAAAGCCGTAACGGAACCTATACGGCAAAACCTGCAAGAAACTCACAACGGGGGTGAGTTGCCAACTCGTGAGTAGAAAACATCACGGAGCAGAAATCATATGTATGATACAATCCTAGGTCAATACGATCAATATACATATAAACCTCAAATTGATAAGTCTGAAAAATGAAAAGGTGGCAAGGGTAAATATCTATACATAAGTGTAATCCCATGTGCTCGTGTCAGTGCCTCAGGTAGCAATGTATTACATGTATGAGGTATGAATGTAATGTATAAAATGAGTGAGACAACTGTTTTCTTTATTTAATGAGATCTCTGTATGTAAATAAATCGAGTATCATCAATGAAATCAACAGAGAAATCCGTGTCAAGCATCGACACAAAACATAAATCCCAATATCTTAATATCTCAGACTCTGGCTACCTGGACTAGCCTGTATCATCAAATCACAATATCTCAGTGTCTCAAATCTTAATATCTAGAGCTTCGTCAGTCCGGATCGGCCCATATCATCAATCACACGACCACGAACGGTATCCTCCGGATATCCGACGCGCCAGGTAAAATCACCGGTAGGCAGTCTGCCCCTGCCAGGCTCATCATCCTCCATGAAATCACTCTCTCCCCGGGGTACCTACCGGGTCCACCATGTACCTGAGACTGTTCATATGTCTCCTTGAATCGGGTCTTGAAATCCATCTCATAACCGAGAAAACATCATGGTGGACGACTCATACATCACGGGAAAACCGCATTTTTCATTTTAACGAGAGAGAGAGAGAGAAAGAAGTTTATATATATTCTTGCGGTTTCCCCCCAAATCCAGGAATCTCATGGAAATCCGAAATCCAATCATCAATAGCAAGTAAACAGTGAATATCGATATAAAACTCCATAATACTACATAACAGTGAATAATAATATGCATGACGTAGCAAGTAATAACTGCAATGTCTAAACTAGCATATAAAGACGAGTACGCTAATACCATGTCGAACTATCAGTTACAAGCTATGTCAATGAGTAATATTCACTAAAGTGTATGTGACATGGCAATTACCGATGATGATGTGTGTGAGCCGGCAAGTAAGTGTATATGGAATATACGCATCATCGGTAATGCTGCTGGTGTCCTGACAGCATGATCTCAATAATGGCATATGAAAAACACAATATAAGCATGCGATACGATGCGAACTGCAATAATATGCGGGAGCTGAAATTCAAATACAATGATAACGAATCTGCATGTGTCTAAATATGAGTCGTACAGTTTTTGCCATTTGAAATAATACGAATCGTGTGTTTAGAAAATAGGGACTACGGTGTTTTTAAGAAAATGTACGTCCTTTGAAATATCCGTAGAATCCCTTGGCCTGTCTTTAAAATACTCACGATTCGTTAGTTTTGAAATAGGTATGACTCGAGTCTAATCTACCATTTACGAGTAAACTACCGGACTAAACTAAACAGGCTGATCGAAAGGTAAGGAAACCGCCTAACATCTGAGTCAATACATACATACATATATATATATATATATATATATATATATATATATATATATATATAAATATAACAGTCGGTGATTCCGCCTCAATAGCATCCCATACGATACAATATCTATAATATGACATCCTCAAGTCAAGAGTGCGGATCTAACATCAATATAGCTCGTATGGTAAATCCGTCGTACGGCATCCCAAATCTGGGTATGGGTCAATGTCACTTCTATCACAGTATTCATCTGGTATCCTCTTTATCAAAAATCATGATTCGGGGTACTGATCTACGTCTAGTACAATACTGATACCATCTATGTATAAGCATGCGTGTGTATGAAAACACCATGTCAAAGGACCCGCTAAAACATCATGTCGTATCTCAAATACGAATCCTGTCACATCACCGATCTCACGGCCTCAAGCCCAATCTCATCGACTCATTTCCAATCCCAAGTACAATCCTCATAATCCCGTATATGTATATGTATATACATAGTCCCATTCCCATGTGTGTGTATATATATATATATACATATCCCCATATATGCACAGGTAATAAAGTAACTGTATGCAAGTGCGTATGTGCGTGTGTGGGTGTAACAACTACTCTAGGGTTTTGCACCTAACCCTAAACTAATCCATGAACATATCAACCTATCATGATAAACCATAATCATATAATAACATATACTATGTATATAAATATATGTGTACGTATTCATATACATCACTACAAAATTGCGGGGGGTGCTATACGCCATCCACCCGACTTCCCTCGTAGATATATACCTACTCACCTGATCTTCGTTTGCCGATGCTGACGTCGCCACGCGTTTGCTTGTCATCTCAAAGTTTTTACGAGGGTACCTACACATCATAACGTATCGTATCGTATTAAAAACCAAATCGAAACAAAACGATATGCGGAACTCACATAGGTCAAAACTTATGATTTGCCCTTCCAACTTAACCAAATAACAACCGATAGAGACGTACAAACGTCAAGTGATCGAATACAACACAAATCACAAAAATCCAGAATTCAAAATACGTAAAACCATATCCCGAATCAAAATAACAAATCAAGTATTTAGTCCCAGATTTTTGTATAGGGCGAAAACAAAGTGAGCAAACAACACTAGGGTGATATATATGGTGTATGTGACCCACAGAAGAAACCTGGACCCACCCCCTCACCAAGAGGCCGAGCCCCTCCCCCTAAATTTCGAGCTCGCCGGTCCTGCATGCTCCAGTGGGGTTCGTCTTGCTACAGGGGGTTCCTAGGGTCAATTCTAGTCTAATGGGTTTGTTTGCTCATCTCGTAATCAACTAAGGTAATCCCAGATTTCTCCGCACACACCAATACCTCACAAACCGACATATTAAGTTTCTGTAAATCCGTATTTTGGGTTTTCAGTTGGGTTGGTCTGGGTTTCTATCAATAGAGAGGGGTTTAAGGTCACCACAAGAGTTCATTTACACAATCTCTATTCAAAACACACCCTAAACCCTAACTAGAATTTTCAAAGTTCATCCAAACACCACTTAAATGATTTTAAACTTGAATAGAAGCTTAAGCAAAAGAAATACTACACTAATTGTGAAGGGATTTACCTCATTTGGTACTCATGAATCCCCTACAGCGCCAAAATGCAAACTTTCTTGGTCCAAAGTGTAGCTTGTGAGCTTGTGCACCTTTTTTGTGAAGTGGGGATGGAGTTTTGGGGTGTTTTTGATGTTGAAGTGGGGGTTTTGAAGAGGAGGGAGGAGAGGTGCTGCCATGGAGAGAGGAGAAGAGAGAAGGATGATGAAAATAGAATGAAGGAAGAAGAGCCCAGGTCAACTTGACCCATCACCTCTCTCTCTCTCTCGTGCCCATCCCTCTCACTATTCTATTCTTTATATTTTCTTTTCTTTTCCTTTTGTTTTCTTTTCTCTTTTCTTAAAATCAATAACCATGCATGAAAGAAGAAAGCATGAAGGAAAAATGTAACAAGTGTAAAATAATGACATGTGCATGTCATATGCACAAAACACACTTAACGCCCGATTAGCGATTTTTAATCGCGATTAGCACTAAAATAGTGTCAAATAACACATAAATTCTCATAATTTTCATAATTCACATAAAGCGCCCACATTTCAGTAGTTTCTAAAAATTTTCAAATTTTTCCCCATTTATCGGTATTTAATTATACCACAATACTAAAATATTCATTATATTTAATATTTAATTATAAAAATTCCCAAAAATAATGTTTTATTTTATTTTTAAAAGTTACATGTCGCATACATCATGCTATATGATTATACGCATTGAGATATTTTGTTTCATGAGATTTCTGGATTTGGGAACCGTTGTTATTTCAAAAGAGAGTATGTATTGTTTTAAAAACCCGGTTACCCTTGATATGATATTTTAGTGCGTACACTATGTGTTTTCTTGGTTCTGAGACGTGTGATATGTGAAACTCGATTCGAGGAGCCGGTTGAGGCCGATTGCGGGTACATGGTAGACCCAGTATGGTACCCAGGGCGAGAACGGATCTGTCGTGCAGTAGGCGATGAGCGTGGCAGAGGGACCACTACCTTCCAGTGATAGTATTTGGGCTTGGCGGATATCCGGAGGATAACGACCGGAGTCGAGAGATGATACGGGCCGATCCGGACTGACGGAGCCCGTGTGCCGATCCGGACTGACGGAGCCCGTGTGCCGATCCGGACTGACGGAGCCCGATATATGAGGATTTACGTGTCGATGCTGGGCACGGGTTTCATGATGTTTTCGAGTGTCGATGCTAGACACTTAGGTTCCATGATTTTGATGTGTCGCGAGAGACACACGTTGATTTATATCCTCATACTTTCATGCATATGCTTTATGATATTTACATGCATGATGTTTTGTGTCATTGGTTGACCCGTGGACGAGACCCACACGCATACAGGCATTGATTACATTGTTGGATGATATCCACATACTTATAGACTTGATGCTATAGTTGGCACTGATTTCATTGATGATACCTCATATTTATGATATGTTGCTACCTGAGGCACTTACACGAGCACTTGGTATTACACTTATGTATAGATGTTTACCCTTGCCACCTTATCAAGCTTCAGACTTTATCATATTGAGGATATATACTACCGATCGTATTGACCTAGGATTGAGTCGTACATACGATTTCTGCTCTGTAATGTTTTCTACTCATTAGTTGGCAACTCACCCCAGTTGTGTCACAGTTTCTTGCAGGTTTTGTCGTACAGGTTTCATTGCGGCTTTGCTGGCACACTGCTTCCATTTTGGGTGATTTGCTTTGGTAGTTGGGTTCACTCGCATCGTGACCACCATTTTACTTATTTATTTTCAGTTGTATCTAGTAAAATTCCATCAACCAGACTTGTATATTGATTCAGACTTAGAAAACCAGTGTATTATTCTTTCGACCGTAGAGTCGCGCTTGTATTATTATGGGTTTCTTGATGGTTTTGAGTTTCCTTTGAGTTTTGATCCTCGTCCTTCGGCATTGTATATATATTATTGCTTACGTGGTTATGACCGTCGATTGACGAAGAGCTAGCTCCCGCTTGGGGATGCCTTTATTCATATTATGCATGTTGTACCCCTTTTGGGGTCAGTGTTTACAAAGGAAACTCTGCCAAAATTTTCAGAAAAGACTTGAGATTTTAAAATGCATATTCGGCTTATGTTATTTGAAAACCCCTTTTTTTAAAACATGTTTTCTTCACTTCTTTCTTTAAATGGTTTAGATTTCTGGGATTTCCTGGCTTACTTGAATTAGATGGGGTTCTATAGACTTCATATGATTCAAGTGCCAGTCACGTGCCATTTCGGGTCATGACAAAGTTGGTATCAGAGCGCTAGGTTAACCTTGGTTCGAGTCTAAGTTTGACTATGCAGAGCCCAGAGCGTTTGTATATATTCGGAACTTAGGCTTGACCTTACGGAACATAGACTTAGTCGAGGGGGTATTAGACCCGAACTTTCGTCGCGTAAGTTGACCTTGGTTGATGGAGTAGGTGACTTAAGGAGAGTGACGTACCGTGTGTATGTTCCGTGGCATACTTAGGATACGCTACTCCACTTAAGAAGCCTTAGGATGTAAATTTCCTTGCACAGTGTTATATTCATTCATGATCTATCCTCATCGATATTGGTTTATGGTTTTGCTGCAATGATTGCACGGGCAGAGAGAGACACGGCTAGAGTTTCTTCAGCATGAGCTCTTCACGGACGAGGACTGACCAGGGCTTGATTCTTAGGACACATGATTGCATAGAGGTGTCATTTTATTGTGTTTTCGTGCCATGAGCGTTTGATGGATTGGTTTTACGAGATTTCTCAGACGTGCAGATCAGCACCAGAGGATCAAGCTACTGCTAGAGGCCAGCCAGAATGTGATGACCGTCGATGCACCGATTATTTGATGTTGGAGGCACTTTTCAGCGGGAGGACAAATGAGCCAGTTGCTGCTGCGAATGACGAGATATCGCCACAGATGTTGGAGCTATACCGCACGAGTTATACTTAGAGATATGATAGAAGATCGCTAGTCACCCAAGGAGGAATGGCTAGGACATGTGATTCGTTGCCTACCCCGATGCGAGGTCATCAGATTGATTGATTCCAGCTAGAGACGATCGAATGTCAGAAGCCCATTTTCTAAGTTGAAAGTATTCAGAAACAAATGCAAGTAATGCTATGGACCCTCTAGAAGAATGAAACCCTAACTCGATATAATGACCATGAGAACGCTTTGAAACCTTAGGGTTTGCGGCAGTTCATCGGTGCCATTAGTGAGGCTTGGGTTTTCCCTTCTACGATTGGTCCATAGGTACTGTGGCATATACTAGAATACTATTAAACTGTACCCAAGATGTTGAGATCTTGGGGGATTATGGAACCTCGAGGAATCGATCGAAAGGTTCGACATCATTCGGATATCATGTGATGGAATACATTGCTTGGGAGACTCCAGATACGAGTATAGCCGTTGGAGCGCAGTCCATGCAGCCACGAAGAGACGAGTCCGAAGCAGTCGGCATTAGAGAAAAGTAGAATAAAAGGTTCGTACGAGATCTTGATGAGATGACATTCCACTCCGCCGACATCAGAGATATGATACGCATGCAGAGGCGTTGTATATGGATATATCTTCCAAAAGGAGTCGCGATGAGTATGCAGCCGTTCCGGAACAAGATACAGATTTAGTAAAAGATGATAACTTATGGGTAGTTCAGCAGAAATTTGATTTGGGAGAGACCTCGACAGGACATTTCTGGAATACTATACGGAAATACTTGGACCTAGGAGTAGTCATATTACGCATACCCAGCATGCCAGAGTTCGGCATCGTCGACGAGACATGTTATGAGTGACCATGATAGTTGGCCAGAGATCTTTAGAGGATGTGCCAGAGCGGGACTGTTTCCGTTGTCATTCCATATTGGGCCGTTGAGCCAAGGAGCTATATATCTAGCAATTCACAGTGAGAGACAAGAGCCTAAAAGCACCAGGCGCCAGACCATGAACAGGAAGCAAGTAAATATCTTGCTTTGCTAGCATTGGATGCACCGACACCTTCTCGACTTTGAAGGAAGGACATATCGATGACAGTGTTTACGATCTGGGATTTAGTGATTCGAATATCACGCATCCGACATTTTTGGATTTCAGTATTTTGGACGATTTGTTTGCATGATTGAGATTTTGTACACTGCGGTTGCACTTGACTTTGATTTGATGTCATTCGAGAGGTTGATTTTGATTTCATGCCTATGATGTGCATATGATTTGACTTGTACTTTCGCCATAGTTTTCATTCACTTTTAGTGTCTTGATTTGATTTATGCACTCTGATACACATGGTTGTGAGATTATATACCGCGATATACCTTATTTGGATTGAGGTTTATTGTATACCGTTGATTTCGATTATGATATTGATGTCGATTTCGTGCACTCTGTGGATTTGATTTGGATTATTGCGCATACTTGGGCGCTTGATGCGATTTTGGTGCACACCAGATGCACTAAATCGAGATTCTTCGTGCATATCAGATGCACTTGATATTATTGTCAGGCACACCCATTGCATTTGACAGATGTTTCATGCATACCCGATGCACTTAGATGTTGTTTCTGTGCACATGTATAGCTCATTCATGGGTTTTGATTTCTGTGCGCACCATACGCACGTCGCATTCTTATGCACATTTTGGGATTGATTTCTTATGGAGCAGTACGTTTTTATGATATTTGCTATTTGTTTTCGTTCTGAGCAGGACTAGTCAGAGGACAGTACATGGATATATTTTGCATGCATTGATAGTTATCGAAGGGATTTCCAAACAGGGAGCTATAGTCTCAGTATTTACCTACGTGTCTGATATGACACAGAACGTTTAAATCAAGGAAACCCTTCTAAATTGTTTTCAAAACGGCGGGACGTACATATTAAACAAAAGATATATACATATATGATTCTTTTCTTTCAATAGACGTCCGCCACTGTGCAGTGTTATGCGCATCGCACAGCAACATGAAAGGTTTGGCATGCATTTCCTTCAGATATTTACATGTATAGATTTGATATTTACATGTATAGTTTTGATGTATATCATATTGGTTTCGTTTTGGATTTGACATTTTTGTCTTCACCAAGACTCCGATGATTGCGAAATGCTTGACGGAGTTTTGATTTTGGTATATATGCTCATTTTTCATGCGCGTGTACTGCGCTATGATGTGTTTTATGTATTTATGATTTCGGAGCCCGACGACATGATCATTTTGCTGAAATGTTTTAGAAAATGGGGGAGTTTAAATTTAAATTCGGGGATCGAATTACTTTAAGGGGGGAAGACTGTAACATTTTAGAAAAATAAAATATTATTTTTGGGAATTTTTATAATTAAATAATAAATATAATGAATATTTTAATATTTCGGTATAATTAAATACCGATAAATCGGAAAAAAATTTGGAAAATTATAGAAATTACTAGAAAGAGGTTGTTTTATTGGATTTAAGAAAATTATGAAATTTTATGATTTATTATACATTATTTTAATGCTAATAGTGGTTAAATATCGCTAATCGCGCATTAAGCTTGTTTTGTGCAAAATATGCACCTTATCATTTTTACACTTGTGTTACATTTTCCTACGTGGATTTCTTGTTTTGGGTTGGTTTTAGATGAGAGAAGAGAAGAGAAAAGAGAAGAGAAAAGAAAAGAAAAAGAAAATGATAAGAAATGAAGCATGGGCAAGTGAGAGAGTGTGAGGGGTCAAGAGAGAACTATACCCATTTGTCCCCCTTATTTTCTTCATCTCTTTCTCTCTCCCTTAACTCCATGGCTGCCTCTCCCTCTCCCCCTTCCTCTTCATCCTCAAAACACTTCATTTCCCACCTCAAAACACCTCACTCCTCTCATTAAAATCATGCACAAGCTTCTCACAAACCCTTTGGACCAAGAAAAATCCAATTTTGAAGACTTGGGGCAACTCAAGAATTTTCTTGAGTTGCCAAATGAGGTAATTTCTGCACCATCATAATAGTATTTCGATTCCTTATGTATCCATACAAGTTTAGAATCGATATTGTGTAGTTTAACGAACTTTGAAAATTCTAAGTTAGGGATTAGGGTTTGATTTGATTCCAAAGGTGCAATTGAGGTGTAATTAGGGACTACAACCCCTGTTATGATGATATAGTGGACTGAACCTGAGACTTAAACCCCGGAATATGAACTTAGAAACCCGATATCGGAGAATTGTGGATACTGTGAGGGTATATTGACATCTGCTATCACTCAGGGACTTGGAAAATTATTTAGCAAACACTGAGATACATGCAGGCAACCTAGGACCCCCCACTGAAACCCTAGCCCCTAATCCCTCACCATGGCCGCAAATATATCCCTTCTGGCCGCAATTTGCGGCCAGACCTGGGGCAAATTGGTTCGTATTGGTCCTGAGGCTTTATCTCCAGTAAACTAGACCCTTTACATGTGCAAAATTGGCTAATTTCACATAGGGTAAAATCTGGGACTAAATTCATGAGTTGCTGTTTTGATTCGGGGTTATATTTTTCATATTTTGGATTCTGGATTTTATTATTTGTGTTTTACCTCGATCACTTGACGTTTGTACGATGATATCGAGGGTTGTTTGGTGGTTTGAAAGGCGTGGTCTGTAGGTTCTAGCCTATAGGCTTTTTAGCGTGTCGCTTTGGTTTTGATTTGGATTTTAATGTGATACGATACGTTGTGACATGTAGGTACCCCCATGTAGACTTCGGGACGACAAAAAAGCGCGTGGCGACGTCGGTAACGGCAAGCGAAGAGCAAGATGAGTAGATACACATCTATGGGGGAAGTTGGGTGGATGGCGTATATCACCCCCGCAGTTCATAGCGTAGTGTATAGTATATATTAGATGGATATATTTATATGTTTATTGTGAGTTTATGGCTATCTAGATAGACTTTGGGAGTCATGGATAATTTTAGTATAATTAGATGATAGCGTCATTAGTTAGTTTAGTCGCGGACCTTAGAATAAGGTTTACACCCACACGCGCGCACACACATGTTTACATTGTTTTACTTGTGCAGTTATGGGGAGATGTGTGTGTGTGTGTGTGTGTGTGTGTATACACACACGTATACTTATACATGGATGATAAGGATTGTTTATGGTACTTGAGGATGAGTCAATGAGATTAGGCATGATGCCATGAGATCGGTGATATGTTTTGATTCGTATTAGGAGATACGAAATGAGATTATAGCGGGCCTTTAGGCGTGTGTTTTCATACACGCATATATTTTCAGATGGTATCAGTTTGTACTAGACTTAGATCAGTACCCCCAGTTCATGAGATATGATGATAAGGATACCAGATAAATGATGAGATGAATGTGATATTTGACCCATACACAGATTAGGATGCCGTACGATGGATTTACCATACGAGCCTTATATTGATGGTAGATCCGCACACTTGACTCGAGAATGTCATGTTATTTATTGTATCGTATGTGATACTATTGTGGCGGGATCACCGACTATTATATTTATATGTATCGACTCAGATTTAGGTGGTTTCCTTACCTTTCAATTAGTCCTGAACTTTACTTATAGATGTTAGACTAGACTCGAGTCATACCTATTTCAAAACTAACGAATCGTGAGTATTTTAAAGACAGGCCAAGGGATTTTACGGATATTTCCAAAGACGCGTCTTTTTGCTAGAAACACCGTAGCCCTTAGTTTTCTAAACACTACGATTCGTGTTATCTCAAATGGCAAAACTGTATGACATATATATATTGATGTACTGTCACGATCCAAAGTTCGGCCCATGACCGGCACTTAACCACGTAACGTCTACAGGCGTAACACGACTAAGTAAGCCGAAACCCAGAAATCAAAACCATTAAAAGTAGTGAGTGTTGAAAACATTGGTTTAAAAACATTTGGAAAACTCGATTAAAATCATTAAAGTTTGTTATTTTCTTAAAAATTTCGGCAGCACCTCATTTGTAAAAACTGGCCCCGAATACTGGTATAAGAAATGATATAAGTAAAATGACATACAATAAGAATAGAGCATCCCCAAACGGGAGCAATCATGCCCAACGGCGGAAAACAACCACCACAAGAATAATATACGACGCCGTAGCGAAGAAATGAGCAATATAAATGAAAAACATCAGAAAAGATAAAACTACATAAATAAAGTCGGCTCACACGAGCTCGACACCAGAGTACAAAATAATATACATCGTCCTCACAACTGGTCTCTAAGTCAATACATGAAGTAGTAGATGGAGAGTACTAGATACGATACAGTGTACATATGAAAAATAAACGGATACCGCAAAAACCCACCTATAAGCAAAGGGCTTACACGCCAACTGGAGTGGTATCCATAGCAAAAAATATACAAGGAAGTAGCTCTGCCGCAACTACTCTGAGGGGCAACCTGCAAACACTGTGGCACAACGGGGGTGAGTTCCCAACTCGTGAATAGTAGATAACATATAATGGTAATCGTGAGTATGCACGTACTGCGATACTCTAACATGTGCAACAGATAGCATCTATATGATGAGCTGGGTACACAATAATCATGCATAACAAGTGCAATCTAATAACATCTATATATGATGAGCAGGGTAGCCAATAATCAAGCCAAAGTACTCTATCAGGTACTACGACTACAGGATGAGATGCATAACAATGAATGCTGAGCATGGGATAAAATATCATCTACACGGAATATCAACGTGGAAAAATAACCAGTGTCCATCAAATACACTAAAATCCCAGTAAAAACTCATGCACCGTCACTCTAATCGGCCCTCAAATCCTGTAAATCTCATGGAATCGTGAGTGCCCAACACCGGCACTCGAAAATATCATGAAATAATCGTGTCCAGCATCGACACGCAAATCCTCATGTATCGGGCTCCGTCAGTTCGGATCGGCCCACGGGCTCCGTCTGCGGAATCTCCCTTCGTCCCCGGCAGTACGGCTCGGCCCATATCTATCTCTCGACTCTGGTCAGTATTCTCCGGATAACTGCCAGGTCCAACCAATCACTGGTGGGTAGTAGTCCCTCTGCCAGGCTCATCGTCTGTATACACAGCATCCCTTTCTTGCCGCGGGGTACCATACCGGTTCCACCATGTACCCGCAATCGGCCTCATCCAGCTCCTCGATTCGGGTTCACATTTCACACGTCTCAGAACCGAGAAAACGCATGGTGGACGCACTGAAATATCATGTCAAGAGAAACCGGGTTTTCAAAACAGTGCACATTTTCTTAAAATAATACCACGGTTCTTAAATCTGGAAATCAAAGGAAATCCAAAACTCAATGCGTAAATCCATGCAATGTGTCGTATGCCACTAAGAGTAAAAAGGGAAAACCGCTCTTTTAAATGGATCCAGTTTTGGAAATATCTCATGCGGTTCCCATTTTCTAGAAATCAAAGCCAGTATCATCCATGTATATGAAATATGTAAGTATATAGGTATGGATGTGCAAGTAGATATATACGCATGTATGTGTGTACCAGTATGAATATACAATGCGTATGTGTGCAAGCATGAATATATCAATGTATGTGTGCACCAATATAGATTTACAATGTGTATGTGCGCAATATGGATATATCAATGTGTGTGTGCACCAAAATGGATATACAATGTGTATGTGCGCAATATGGATATATCAATGTATTCGTGCACCAATATGGATATACAATGTGTTAGTGTATATGCCCTAGAGGCCATTACTGTATCATACTAGTTTGTATATTAGTTAATGGAAACTTGGGATATTCACCTTGTATAAACAATCTTGTTCAATATAGTAGTATGCTACTTGGTTTGTTTCTACTTCAATGTGTACATGTGTTTATTTTAGTATATCACCTATACACATTAGTGGAGCCCTTAGGATCTTTGCTTGATTACCAGCGTTGTGATGGCAGTCACACTAGTGGGGGCTGGGTAATCTATAAGCACATCCTTATACAGGTCCCTAGTCGCAGGACTATCGAGACAGGGCATCGATACTCCGGAGTAGACTAGCGTATGCACTTCTCATCCCATTGTGGGAGATGGTCTGTCCCACAGCCATTAGTACGTCGTACTGGAGATAGTATACGGGTGCTCGTTAGGTTACGAGTATACTGGACAGGACTTGTCGGGAACTGACCGGTTGGTATTATACCTATCGTCAGTTATCAGTTCCCAGGTGACATGAGTACAGCTTAGTCCGCTGACTTGACACTGTCACTTCGCCTCGAGTGTGTTCCCACTGTACTTTGATTACTACCCTACCACGGCTCAAAGGAGTCGTGCAAACAGGTAGTAGTTTGGTACAGTCCCGAAGCACTTGGAGGCAGTGACGGTTAGACAGGATTCGTCTCTCCCGGTATTGGGGGTTGACATCGCGCTGTGTCTAGGAGAGCCATTACACGAGTAGTCCCTGGCCAGGGCAATCGAGATATACTGGTAGGCTTCCAGTGTTATCTCAGGGTGTTTTGGGTTTCACTCTGACACGACTTGTACCGCTATTAGGGGACTGACGTTTACCGCCCCCTAGGCCCGCCATGCGATGTATCAGACGAACAGACCGAACTGTACGGAGACTGTCATATTCAGGTTCAGTAGGAGTTCAGATGGTTTTCACCTCGTCAGTCTTCTTGTCGGCATCTACCTGGGGACCGTTATGCACAGCTAGTGCCGCTTGCGGTCTGTGGTTAAACTCACTGCCAGCATAGTGTCGAGTCTTTAGAGTCCCACACAGAAAGCTATTCGCCTTTAGGCAAAAGAGTAGAGGTCGCATGGTTTTGCGACAGGTCGCATGGTTTGGCGACAGGTTTCGGTCACATCCGTGCACTTATGCACGTACAGTGTCCAGACAGTTAACACTAGCGGGCTTTGGTTTAAGCCAGATCCTAGTGTACGTTTTGGGATTGGTTTTATCCAGTATGTATTCGTGTTCCTCGGAACGCGGATGCGGGTGTGTATGCACAGTTGATGGAGAGACAGAGGCAGAGGATTCTCATTAGGGTTGTTGACTGTTGACCGTTGACTATTGACTTTTTGCTCAACCCTAATGAGAATATGATATGTAATTAACAATAATATTAATTAAGTATTATTGTGGCATGGTTGTTGAGGGGTTGACTTTGTTGACTTGTTGACTTTGTTGACCGGTTGACTAGGTTGGACTAGTTGACCATCATGATGACAATGGCTATCATTTCATGGCAAAGACTTTTGCTTGCTCGTTCTCTTATGCAAAATGAGTGCATGAAATGATATGGCTATTGTAGCTTAAACCATCACTAATACTTGATTGCTATTATTGGTTATGATGGATTTGGATTATGAGAGCCAAGAGAAAAAAGTCTTGCACATTTTCTTTCATTTCCTTTCTCTCTCTTGTGTTCTTGAGCTCTCATCTTCTTTCTCTTGCTCTCCCTCTCTTGAGTCTATGGTTCACTTGTCTCATGTGTTGAGAAACAAGAACCATAGAGTAAAATCCCAAACACACTCTTCACTACTCACTCTAGTTCACAAGGTTTAGCAAACCAAGTGAACTAGTTTCTTCAAAGATCGAAGAAGAAGCCCAAGGTAGAAGCTTTCAGGTGGATCGATCTTCGGCGCAAGAAGACAACGGGGTGAAGCCGATCCGGACAACCATCGAGGCTTGAAGACGAAGGAGTTCAAGAAAGAAAGGTATAACCCCCTAACCGATTAGTTAACCACTCCTAGTTAGGTTGTTAGTTAGATGTTTAACAAAGATCCGGTTTTGAGTCCATGTTACCGCCTCTAGAAAATTGTTTTTCACCAAATTCCGCATGCCCGAAAGTACCGGGAGAGGTAGCATGGACTTACAGTGGTATCAGAGACTAGTTAAACTCTATCTAACATGTTTGCAAAGTAATTAGAAATTCGATCGGAGAAAAATTCGCGAAATACACCCGGATTTTAAACTTGTTGTCGATTTTCAAAGTGCTGTAAAAGTGATAAATCATGCTTTAAAAATCGACTCAGGGTTTTTATAGTCTACTGTAGAAAAACGGTCCAGAGATCTCACCAAACCACCGCGGAAACGCGGCAATAGCTTGCTATTGCCGCGGTTCCGCGGCCGATTGAGCTCCTCTCTGGATCGTCTTCACTGCAGTTTGTTCTATGGGGTATTTTGGGAATTTTGGTATATGTTTTTTCAGCCCAGATTTTCCAGAACGAAAATTTTGTGTTTGGGGCCTAAAAATCCGTATTTCTGATCGAACTTCTAAAAGACTTAAGCTGACGGGTTTTTCTGTGATGTGATATCTGTATTGAACGTCTGCTAATCTCTATATGTCGATTAGTGGGGGTTATACAAATCTGTGATCTGTAATGTTGCTGGAATGTGTATATGATTTCATTGGATTGTCCCGGGTGAATAGCCGGGGGTTGTGAGACGAGAGTTTTCTTTTCTTTCAATTCATGTAAATTTGTAAATTGATGTAATAATTATTTGTATGGCCGCACAACCGGGTCGGGGTTGTAGCCGTCATTGTATAATTTCTTTTTACTGTTTTTGCTCCTAGGATAGACCCATGGAGGGGGTGCACAAACTAACGGGTATGCCGAAGTGCCGAGTGGCCTACTCACGGGGTTGAGGGAGGTTGCTTCGCTTCGGGTACTTGGCGGGTAGTTTGCCGCACCCATAGGGGTCTTGGGTGGGGTATTGGCTATTCACCCCGACCGTGTAATCTGCTTTTCGTTACAGGCTGGTACGAATTGCGGGTTCCTAGTATATCCAATGTGTTCATCTGTGATCTGAAATGGCTATCATTGCAATGTATATCTATATATGATATTATTTAGGCGTTACTTATGTTTTACAGCCGCGCTAGCCCAGCCCCCGCTCTGTCGTTAGTTAAGTAACCTAACGGGTAATGACGGGGCCCCGTGGCGAATGCGAATGGCATAAGCGTACGTCATATTTTGGTTGTTTTCTGCAATGGTAGGATTAAATGATGGGACGCATTAAAATAACTAATGCAAGAATATCACGCATTAAAAGAACTAATGCAAGAATATCACGCATTAAAAGAACTAATGCAAGAAAATAAACCAAGTAAAAGTCGTTGGAACACTTTCGAAAAACCACTCGGTTCTTTTCAAAACTAACTTTTAAATGCGGAGCTTGAGCCACTCTTTTTAAAAGCTATCTCGTTCCATCGATCATATCAAGTTCACTACGTTCACGGTTTTGCCAAAACCATCCGTAGCCCTCCATCATTTCAGTTAAATATTCGGTAGTATTCAAGCTATGTATTTTGACCTCACGCCAAGGCATAGTGATTGGTAACTGCCGGATATTTATCTGTTGCATAGATAGAATGCGTTGGTTTGAGACAGTCGTACTACCATTTTGGCCTACGTCAAGGGTAGGTACGGGTGGGTTCAAATTAACCTGGATAATGATGGGAAGAACTTGACATGTGACTTATGACATTTTGACCTCACGCCAAGGTCATAAGAGCATGGGGCAAAAATCCACATCGGGAGTTTCAAAAGAACTGAAACTTGGTAGTGTTGCATACCATTTGGAGTGTGATGATTCTGGTAGGATTCCATCAGTTTCGTCACGCGATGATATTTGGATCCCGATCCTACTGTGAGTATATGCTACTCCTCGGGAAATTTCTCACTTAACGATCAATGCTATAAACCTAGTAGGTGTCTAGAAAGGTGTTAGCGGGGCTGCGCCCCCAGGGAAAAGAGGTTCTTAAATTAAGGAACTTCGCGAAAGCGTTGGAAAACCTCCCTCGAAGTACCGACACCAGCCTGGCCGAACGGTTAAGCAAGTATTGTACGGTGAGATTGATCCTAACTAATTCTTCCTTTTTGGTTTGAGGAGGGATTCGAGAAACAGTGGGAGCCATCCTGTTTAGACAAACTAAAAACCACTCTAAACTTGCAAGAACATCATGCTGAGTGTTTCTTCTTCTCTCTCCTAATTGCAGCGACCAATCGACATGACTGGACTTAAGTTACTTCGAGATAAAAACATACTGACAGGGCCAAACTACAAAGATTGGCTCAGGAATGTCAAATTGGAAATCACTTACGACAAGCTGGGGTATCTTCTTATCACCAAAGCTCCCCTTGTCCCAAGTCCCACCTCCAGCGTCGCGGATAAGGAAGTCCGTAAGACTTGGGAGATTGATAGCGCGAAGGCCAAGTGCCTCGTACTTGCCTCTATGGACAACGAACATCAGAGGAGGCACGAGAATATGGACCTCGAATCCAAATTTCTCCATACAAAAGAACTGTATGGAGAGCAATCTCGTATCGCAAGATACGAAGTATCGAAGAAGTTATTTTCGGCAAGGTTGGCCATCGGCTCATCGGTAGCAGAACACGTGCTTAAGATGATTGGCTTCATTGAGGAGCTCGCGGAACTTGGGACCACGTTGGAGAATGAGCTCTATACTGACTTGATTCTCCAGTCCCTTCCTTCCACTTACGCCCAGTTTATACTGAACTTCAACTTACAAGAAAAGGAAGTTGAACTTTCAGAACTCCTCAACATGCTGAGGAGTGCAGAGGGCACCCTACAGAAAGGTAGGGAAACATCCACTTTGTTTGTAGGAGGATCTTCCTCTTCTAGGTCCAAGGCGAAAGCCAAGGGAAAGAAGAAAAAAGCCCCCGCCAAATCAAGGGGCGGTGTTGGTAAAGTGGATACGAAGGGAAAGGCAAAAGCAACAAAGAAAGCGGAGCAGCTTGTGGATAAAGAAGAATGCTTCTATTGTCATAAGAAGGGACACTGGAAGAATGATTGCAGGGCTTGGAAAGCCAGGACACAGGAATTGAAGCAGGTTGCGGCTTCAGCTTCAGGTGTGTATGTTATTGAAAACTGTCTTTCAATAAACTCTACTTCCTGGGTATTGGATACCGGATCAGGATCTCATATCTGTAATTCTTTGCAGGCGTTGAGAAACCGTAGGGTTTTGAAGGCAGGTGACATGACCCTCAAAGTTGCAAACGGAGCTAGCATGGATGCTAAGGCCGTGGGGAACTATCACCTGGGAATGTCAGATGGACATGTTTTGGTTTTGCGTAATTGCTTTTTTTGTACCCAACACAACTTGTAATATCATTTCTGTATCTTTGGTTTCTAAAGAAGGTTATGAATTTGCGTTTGTAAGTAATGTTGTAAACATTCACCTTAATCAAGTTTTGATTGGGTCAGGTACATTAAGCAATGGCATATACGTATTAAACCAACCACAGATTTTCAATGTCCAGAATACACACAAAAGAAAGTCTCCGGAAATAAATCAGACTTTCTTATGGCATTGTAGACTAGGTCACATCAATGAGAGAAGGTTGACGAAGTTACATACAGAAGGATATTTGAATCCGTTCGAATATCAATCGTATGCCACTTGTCAATCTTGTCTCAAAGGAAAGATGACAAAGACTCCGTTCACTGGACACGGAGTAAGAGCGAGCGAGCTCTTGGGACTCATACACAGCGACGTGTGCGGTCCAATGTCTACACATGCGCGAAGCGGTTATTCTTACTTCATTACTTTTACGGATGACTTTTCAAGGTACGGTTATGTCTTGTTAATGAAACATAAGTCCGAAGCCTTTGGAAAATTCCAGGAATATAAGAATGAAGTAGAAAAACAAATAGGCAAAAGTATCAAGATTCCAAGATCGGATCGAGGTGGTGAATACTTGAGTGCCGAGTTCCTGGACTATTTAAAAGAGAACGGAATTCTCTCTCAGCTTACTCCTCCATACACTCCGCCACATAACGGTGTATCGGAGAGACAGAACCGAACCCTATTGGATATGGTACGGTCCATGATGAGTAACACTGAGTTACCGCGATCATTCTGGGGGTATGCGCTAGAATCAGCTGCATACCTTTTGAACCGAGTTCCGACTAAGACTATGCCTACCACTCCATATAAAATATGGAGTGGGAAGAAACCCTATCTTCAATATCTGAAGATCTGGGGATGTCCGACTTTTGTCAAAAAGCAGCATGCGGACAAACTCGAGGCACGCTCAGTACTGTGCAAGTTTGTGGGATACCCAAAGAACTCCAGGGGGTATCTCTTCTATTACGCAGAGGAACAAAAGATCATTGTTTCTCGTAATGCCCATTTTCTGGAACACCGGTTCTTAGAAAAGGAAACAAGTGGGAGAGAAATAGAACTGGAAGAGATTCCAGAACCACAGACTATTACTGAAAGCTTAGTGGAACCAGAGGGTTCAAAAGAACAGGACATTCCTGCGCCGCTCCGCAGGAGTAGTAGGCAGTCTCATCCGCCCGAGAGATACTACGGTTTTCTCATAGACGGGGATAGAGAGGATTGCATCATAGATTATGATGAGCCTACTAGCTTCCAGCAGGTCGTTCAGAGCGTTGACTCGGTAAAATGGCTGGATGCATTGCGGACCGAAATGGAGTCCATGTACAAAAAAAAGTATGGACGTTGGACATTGCTCCAGACGGGGTAAAACCCGTAGGATGCAAGTGGATCTTCAAAAGGATGATTGGTGTAGATGGCCATGTTGAGACCTATAAAGATAGACTGGTAGTAAAGGGTTTTCGTCAAAGACCTGGTTTGGACTATGACGAGACCTTTTCTCCAGTAGCTATGCTGAAATCCATTCGGATCCTTCTTGCCATTGCTGCCTTCCACGATTATGAGATTTGGCAGATGGACGTAAAGACCGCTTTTCTAAATGGAAATTTAGAGGAGTGTATCTATATGGACGAGCCAGAGGGTTTCATTCAGAGTGGGAGCAGCGGAAAGGTGTGCAAGTTGCTTAAGTCCATTTACGGACTAAAGCAGGCATCGCGGAGTTGGAACATCTGTTTTGATGAGACGGTCAAGGAATTTGGCTTCATCAAAAACCCAGATGAACCATGCATCTATAGTAGATTTGTAGCGAGAACTGTAGTATTCCTCGTTTTATACGTGGATGACATTCTCTTAATAGGAAATGACATTCCTATGCTATAATCTGTCAAGGGGTTCTTGTCACACAGGTTCTCCATGAAAGACCTGGGTGATGCCTCATACATCCTGGGGATCCGGATCCATCGTGATAGATCCAAGAGGATATTAGGACTTTCACAGTCCAAGTACATCGACACCATACTGAAAAGATTCAGTATGGAAGATTCCAAGCGCGGTAATCTACCGGCTTGTCACGGGATCACCCTCTCCAAAGAGATGTCTCCCAAGACTGATTTGGAAAGGGATCGCATGTCTATTATACCCTACGCTTCTGCGGTAAGCTCTATAATGTATGCGATGTTGTGTACCAGACCGGATGTAGCTTATGCACTGAGTGTGGTAAGCTAGTATCAGTCAAACCCTGGGGAGAAACACTGGATAGCGGTAAAGAACATTCTCAAGTACCTGAGAAGGACTAAGGAGATGTTCTTGGTGTATGGTGGAAAAGACCTCCAGATCGAGGCCTTTGCTGACTCCAGCTTCCAGAGTGACAAGGATGATTCCAAGTCCATGTCGGGTTTTGTCTTTACCCTCAATGGAGGGGCGGTGTGTTGGAAGAGTTCCAAACAGGAAACCGTTGCAGACTCGACGATGGAAGCGGAATACATCGTTGCATCTGATGCCGCAAAAGAAGCTGTCTGGATGAGGAAGTTCTTGAAAGAACTTCAGGTGGTTCCGTCCATTGTTGATCCAATACCTCTGTATTACGACAACAACGGGGCTATAGCTTTAGCGAAGGAACCCAGGTCCCATCAGAGATCCAGACACATCTTGAGGCGGTATCACCTGATCAGGGAGATCGTGGATCGCCAGGAAATCGAGGTTCGGAGGGTCGCTTCGTAAGATAACACTGCAGATCCATTCACCGAGGCCTTGCCCCAGACTCAGTTCGAGTGGCTCATCGAGATGATAGGTCTTCGATACGCCAGTACATGGCCTTAGTGCAAGTGGGAGATTGTTAGTGTATATACCCTAGAGGCCATTACTGTATCATACTAGTTTGTATATTACTTAATGGAAGCTTGGGATATTCACCTTGTATAAACAATCTTTCTCAATATAGTAGTATGCTACTTGGTTTGTTTCTACTTCAATGTGTACATGTGTTTATTTTAGTATATCACCTATACACATTAGTGGAGCCCTTAGGATCTTTGCTTGATTACCAGCGTTGTGATGGCAGTCACACTAGTGGGGGCTGGGTAATCTATAAGCACATCCTTATACAGGTCCCTAGTCGCAGGACTATCGAGACAGGGCATCGATACTCCAGGGTAGACTAGCGTATGCGCTTCTCATCCCAGTGTGGGAGATGGTCTGTCCCATAGCCATTAGTACGTCGTACTGGAGATAGTATACGGGTGCTCGTTAGGTTACGAGTACACTGGACAGGACTCGTCGGGAACTGACCGGTTGGTATTATACCTATCGTCAGTTATCAGTTCCCAGGTGACATGAGTACAGCTTAGTCCGCTGACTTGACACTGTCACTTCGCCTCGAGTGTGTTCCCACTGTACTTTGATTACTACCCTACCACGGCTCAAAGGAGTCGTGCAAACATGTAGTAGTTGGGTACAGTCCCGAAGCACTTGGAGGCAGTGACGGTTAGACAGGATTCGTCTCTCCCGGTATTGGGGGTTGACATCGCGCTGTGTCTAGGAGAGCCATTACACGAGTAGTCCCTGGCCAGGGCAATCGAGATATACTGGTAGGCTTCCAGTGTTATCTCAGGGTGTTTTGGGCTTCACTCCGACACGACTTGTACCGCTATTAGGGGACTGACGTTTACCGCCCCCTAGGCCCGCCATGCGATGTATCAGACGAACAGACCGGACTGTACGGAGACTGTCACATTCAGGCTCAGTAGGAGTTCAGATGGGTTTCACCTCGTCAGTCTTCTTGTCGGCATCTACCTGGGGACCGTTACGCACAGCTAGTGCCGCTTGCGGTCTGTGGTTAAACCCACTGCCAGCGTAGTGTCGAGTCTTTAGAGTCCCACACAGAAAGCTATTCTCCTTTAGGCAAAAGAATAGAGGTCGCATGGTTTTGCGACAGGTCGCATGGTTTTGCGACAGGTTTCGGTCACATCCGTGCACTTATGCACGTACAGTGTCCGGACAGTTAACACTAGCGGGCTTTGGTTTAAGCCAGATCCTAGTGTACGTTTTGGGATTGGTTTTATCCAGTATGTATTCGTGTTCCTCGGAACGCGGATGCGGGTGTGTATGCACTGTTGACGGAGAGACAGAGGCAGAGGATTCTCATTAGGGTTGTTGACTGTTGACCGTTGACTATTGACTTTTTGCTCAACCCTAATGAGAATATGATATGTAATTAACAATAATATTAATTAAGTATTATGGTGACATGGTTGTTGAGGGGTTGACTTTGTTGACTTGTTGACTTTTTTGACCGGTTGACTAGGTTGGACTAGTTGACCTTCATGATGACAATGGCTATCATTTCATGGCAAAGACTTTTGCTTGCTTGTTCTCTTATGCAAAATGAGTGCATGAAATGATATGGCTATTGTAGCTTAAACCATCACTAATACTTGATTGCTATTATTGGTTATGATGGATTTGGATTATGAGAGCCAAGAGAAAAAAGTCTTGCTCAATTTCTTTCATTTCCTTTCTCTCTCTTGTGTTCTTGAGCTCTCATCTTCTTCCTCTTGCTCTCCCTCTCTTGAGTCTATGGTTCACTTGTCTCATGTGTTGAGAAACAAGAACCATAGAGTAAAATCCCAAACACACTCTTCTCTACTCACTCTAGTTCACAAGGTTTAGCAAACCTAGTGAACTAGTTTCTTCAAAGATCGAAGAAGAAGCCAAAGGTAGAAGCTTTCAAGTGAATCGATCTTCGGCGCAAGAAGACGACGGGGTGAAGCCGATCCGGACAACCATCGAGGATTGAAGACGAAGGA
Source organism: Agapanthus africanus (assembly GCA_030015575.1). Lineage (NCBI taxonomy): Eukaryota > Viridiplantae > Streptophyta > Magnoliopsida > Asparagales > Amaryllidaceae > Agapanthus > Agapanthus africanus. The sequence continues at coordinate 309,669,973 of JASDDO010000008.1, read as the reverse complement.
GTTCAAGAAAGAATGGTATAACCCCCTAACCGAGTAGTTAACCACTCCTAGTTAGGTTGTTAGTTAGATGTTTAACAAAGATACGGTTTTGAGTCCATGTTACCGCCTCTAGAAAATTGTTTTTCACCAAATTCCGCATGCCTGAAAGTACCGGGAGAGGTAGCATGGACTTACACAATGTGTATGCGCGTAATAGGGATATAGCAATGTATGTGTGCACCAATATGGATATACAAAGTGTATGTGCGTAATATGGATATATCAATATATGTGTGCACCAATATGGATATATAATGTGTATGTGCGCAATAGGGATATAGTAATGTATGTGTGCACCAATATGGATATAGAATGTGTATGTGCACAATATGGATATATCAATGTATGTGTGCCCTAATATGGATATACAATGTGTATATGCGCAATAGGGATATAGCAATGTTTGCGTGCACCAATATGGATATACAATGTGTATGTGCTCAATATGGATAAATAAATGTATGTGGATATCAAAATGATGTATGGTTCGTAGCAATCCTATAGTGCGAGTGTCATGGCAATCACTAACGGTGTGGGTGTAACATACAAATAGTGCTTGTGCAGCTTGAACCGTTAGTGACAGTGCGGTGTTACATAGGTACTATTTCTATATGCAACAAAAATGGGCACGCTACAGTAATACATGTGCCCAAGCAATATACATATAAATATACATATGTGACTACAATATCCTATCAAGCCCTGACGCTCAACGCCATACGGGAGATTTCCCCGTAGATGTTAAATCTACTTACCGTGGTCTCATGCTAGGTGTAGCCAACTATCTGCTTTCCCTTCTTTGCGGCGTCCGAAGTACCCGCCTGCAAACCTAAAAATTACGCAAAGAATACACATAAGCTAAAATCCTGCAAAAACGCGATATTAAAACCAAACGATAAACTCGCGTCGCGAACTAAACGCGTGTGTATACGTAACGTGTGTGCATACGCCAAAACCCAACACGACACGCTGTGGCACACAGCGACACGCTGTGACACACAACAAACCAACTCAACTCGGATCGTACGTGTCGCGCAAGTCCCGCAACGCTAAAAATAGGTAATTGGTCCCAGATTTAATCTGGAGCAGAAACAAGAAAATCAAACATGGCCAAACCCCTCACAATACCTCTAGCATGCTAAGTGCAAAAAATCCAACAAATTCCCAAACAATTGGGCCGGCGGCTAGGGATAGGGTATCGGCCAAAAACCGGTGGAAGGGGTCCTGGTTTCTACACTATGATCCTTGCACAATTCTTAGCCTAGTGTATATGTTTGCTTACCAAAATTACTACCCTAGATACAACAGATTTTATGTACCTTAAGGTTTAGCTTAAAATGTTTTGAAACACTTAGTTTGCAACATTATGGTATTTTGTGGAATTAGGTGAATTTACAGGAATTTAGTGATACCTAACAGCACAAATTAGAGCTAATCTAAACCTAAAAACCCTGATTTACCCTACTTTCCAACTAAACCATCATTTATCGTCAAAGTCCACAAAACACTAAAACTAACCCAAACTCTCCCAGATTTCTACCTGCAAACAATTAGAGAAAGTAAATAATACCAAACCCAGACAAACACCCACAGACACCACAAGCCCAAGCACCAATACCCAATTGCACAGGGAGGCCGGCGACACCGGAATCATTGGGGAGGTCGCCGGATTTTTGGTCGTAGAACGGGCTCGAACTTCAACCCAACACCCTAGCTATCCTGCACACTAATTTGTATATGTTTTCCCAACAATAAAATAACTGCAGGTATAGCAGAACACTCGTATCATAAAACTTGACAAAAATCGTATTTTAAATTCAAGTTTAGGACTTTAAGGCGATTTAGCGAAAACCAGTGTTAAAACTAGGTTAACACAGCACTAATAACACCTACCTAAGTTAATTAAGCCATAAAAACTCTAACTTGGCCAAAAACCCACTTAAACTACAAACTAGCACTAAAAACACATATTAAACACTAACCGAAGCTAAATAACATATAAGCTTAGCAAAAAGGAGTTGAGTTTAGAGATTATACCCCACTTGATCCTAGGATGCGGGAAGAAGGAGAAGAAGAAGAGAAGGAGGAGTTGTTACAATGCTGCAGTTGTTGCTGAGGATACTGATGTTGCTGCTACTGTTTGCTGTTGCTGCTGTTGCTTGGTGTTGCTGCTGCTTGCTTCTGCTGCTGCTGAGTGTGTGTGTGTGTGTGTGTGTGTGTGTGAATGAGAGGGAGAGAAATGTGAGAAAGAGAGTGTGTGAGTGTTTGCAAAAGAAAAGAGAGATTATGAGAGTCAACCCCGCTCTCTCTCTCTCCTCATTAATTGCAAGTATGGCTCAAGCCATCATGCCCTTTCTCTCTCTCTCTCTCCAATTCAACCCACAAGCAACAATTCATTTTCTTTTTTTTTTTGAGAAAAACTAATACACTTAAAGAAATTCAAATTAACTTAATGATATGGGTTAGTCCACCATGGTTACTAAACATGGTTTAACCCTAAACTTAACCCAAGTTAACATGCACATGTGTGTGCAAGCCTAAATAAAATCTAATAAAATATTCATTAATTTTGATAAAATATTTGAAAATCGTTTTGGTAAACTTTTTACTAAAAACCACACATTATAGTATAATTAGCCACTAATCATATTCTAAGTTGTTACAATCTTCCCCCCTTAATGAAATTCGTCCCCGAATTTAAAAATATAGCTACGCGTACCTTCAAAGAGATTGTCACGACCCGAAAGAGCACGTGACTGGCCCTTGAACCATATGAAGTCTATAGGACTCCATCTGATCCAAGTAAGCCAAAGCCCAGAAATCTAAAACCATTTTAAGAATAAGTAAAGAAAACTGGTTTAAAGAAGTGAAGGAAAACATGTTTGAAGTCAAGGTTTTTAAATAACTAAGCCGAATGTGCATTTTTAAAAGGTAAGGTCTTTTCTAAAAATTTCGGCAGAGTTTCATTTGTAAATACTGGCCCCGAACGGGGTACAACAAGAACAACATATAGACAATGGTAAAAGGCATCCCCAAGCGGGAGCTAGCTCTTCGTCAATTGACGGTCACAACCACACATGCAATATAATATACAACGCCGAAAGGCGAGGATCAAATCCAAAAGAAACTCAGTAAGCATGAAAACCGCAATACTACTAAGCGCGACTCTAAGGTCGAATAATACATCACAAATGTCTAAGTCTGAAACAATCACAAGTTTGGTTGATGGAATTTCTAGATACAAGAATAATACAAGTACAATGGTGGTTCTTGATGCAAAAGAACCCACCTACCCAAGCAAGTCACCCTTAAAGAAGCAGTGTGCCAGAATGCCGCTACGGAACCTGTACGGCAAAACTTGCAAGAACTGTGGCACAACGGGGGTGAGTTGCCAACTCGTGAATAGAGAATATCTACAAGCAGAAACCGAATGGAAGACATAATCCTAGGTCAACAATCAGTAATAAACCTCAAAGAATAAGCCTGATACATGATAAGGTGGCAAAGCAACATCTAAACAGGTATGTGGTGCCAAGTACTCAGGTAATAACATGTCATCAGTATAAGGTATGTCTGCATGAAGTAAATAGGATGAAGTATCAAAAGGATATCAATACACATATATTAGCGTCCCATACCACTAATATTGGTGTAAGGGTATATATAACAGCGCCCTCATACCCTGTTATATATACAAATGAAGTATGATCAATGTAAATCCAGTCTGTATATGATCCATGTCTGTATATACGTGGAACCCGTCCACCCGTCACCCAATGACAATAAACGTGGAACCCGTCCACCCGTCACCCAATGACAATAAGCATCATGTATGAAAAAATGAGGATAAAAACAAAATCATGGAAAAACATCATGAAACCCGTGTCTAGCATCGACACGTAAATCCTCGTCCATATGGGGCTCCGTCTGCGGTATCGGCCCTCGGCCCCGGCAGTACGGGTCAGCCCATATCCTCATCCATATGGGGCTCCGTCTGCGGTATCGGCCCTCGGCCCCGGCAGTACGGGTCAGCCCATATCCATCTCTCAACTCCGGTCGGTATCCTCCAGATATCCGCCGAGCTCAAATACAATCACCGGTAGGTAGTAGTCCCTCTGCCAGGCTCACCGTCTACTACACAGCGAAACCGTTCTCGCCCCGGGGTACCATACTGGGTCAACCATGTACCCGCAATCGGCCTCATCCGCCTCCTCGAATCGGGTTTCACATGTCGCTCTCAGCACCGAGAAAACACATGGTGGACGCACTGAAATATTATATCAAGGGTAACCGGGTTTTTAACACAATTATATATTCTCTTTTGAAATACCCACGGTTCCCAAATCCTGAAATATCATGGAAACAACATATCTCAATGCGTATAATCAAAACATGATGTATGCGACATGTAAGAAAGGTAAGCATATCATAAGTCATGCAACATGGAATAGTAATTTGCACATGTCGAGGGAAACCGCTCTTTTAAAACGAATCAGTTTTGAAGAACATCTTGCGGTTCCCAAATCTCTAATCAAGTCAGAATCATCTATGTTTGTGTACAAGTATAAGTGTACAATATGCCATGCAAGAATCATATCATGAACGCAACAATACTACAGTGTAGTGGCATGGCAATTATCGATGATGAAGTGTGTGAGCCGGCAAATAGTGTACGTGGAACATATGCATCATCGATAATGGTGCTGGTTTCCTAACAGCATGATAATAATATAGCAATAATCATATGCAAAGCAATGTGAATAGCATGAATATGCGGAAATCAAACAATCAACACCACAGTGAAGAATCTACATCAATATGTAAATATCATGCAGTTATGTCGTTTGAAGTAAGACGAATCAGGATTTTTAGTAAAATAAGGGCTACCTTATATTTTAAGAAAGATACGTACTTTGAAAAAATACCCGTAGAATCTCTTTACTTGTCTTTTAAGATATTCCTGATTCGTTGTTTTTGAAAAAGGTATGACTCGGGTCTAGTCTAACATCTACTATGCAAACTACAGATCTAAGTATCAAGTAAATCGGGAGGGGTATGGAAACCACCTAAATCTGAGTCGATATATATATAGATATAATAGTCGGTGATCCCGCCTCAATAGTATCGCGTACGATACAGTATATCATATGACATCCTCAAGTCATGAGCGCGGATCTATCATCAATATAGGCTCGTACGGTAAATCGTCGTACGGCATCCCAATAGCTGGGTATGGTCAATATCACACTATCTCATCACATCTCAGGTATCACTATCATCATATCACATAATCTGGCGTACTGATCTAAGTCTAGTACAACTGATACCATCAATAAACTGCGTGTGCAAGCACACGTCCCAAGGCCCGCTAGAGATCACGTATCGTATCCCAATACGAATCACATCAAATCACTGATCTCGCGGCACAAGGCCCAACATCATCGACTCATCTCCAATGTCATCCAATATCATCAACACAGTGCAAGTATAAGGAATATGCAAGGGTGTGCGTGTAGGTGTAATTCTATTCTAGGGTTCGCGACTATGAACTAAACTAGTCACTTCTAACCCTACACTATCCATAATATACCTAACTATCATATATATATAACAACTACGGATTGCGGGGGTGCTATACGCCATCCACCCCACTTCCCCCTGTAGATATAATCTACTCACCTTGCGTCTCCATCTTTCGATGTCACCACGCGTTTGCTTGTCGTCCCGTAGTCTTCATGGGGTACCTACACATCAAAGGGTCGTATATGCGCATTAAAACCAAATCAAAGCTAACACGGTACACAAAACCCAAAACAATACGATAAGAGGCCTATAGGTTAGAACCTATGGCACGCCTTCAAAACCATCAATAAATCCTCTATATCATCGTATAAACGCCAAATAGTCGAGGTAAATCACAAGACACAAATGCAGAATTAAAAATACGGAATACGAATACACGAATCCAAAACAGCAACTTAGGAAACATGTTCCAGATTTCACCCTAGGTCCAATTAGACAAATCTATACATACCAGGGGTCTAATCTACTGGTAAGGGGGCTCCAAAACAAAAACGAGACAATTTGGTGGGGTCCAGGCCGCAAATTGCGGCCAAATGGGTTAAATTTGCGGCCGGGAAAAGGAAGTAGGGGCTGGGGTCTTGGTGGTATCTTTCTGGGTGCTTGCACATACCACTGTCCAATCAATTTTAATTTAGGATGTCTCGGGTGATAGCAGATTCAATACAACCTTCACAGATTTCATAAATTCTCCGATATCGGTTTCTAAAATCCGTATTCTGGGTTTAAGCTTCAGGTTTGGGTCTCAATTCATACACTAGGGTGTTGGTGTGGCCTCTATTGAACTCAATTTCACATTACAACTCATAATTCTTCATAACCCTAACTAGGTTTTACCTCAAGGCACCAAATCACACAATATCGGTTCAATTATAACACGGGGGTAAAGGAAATGCTAAAACTAAGTTAATGATGCAGAAAATACCTCATTTGGCAACTCAAGAATTTTCTTGAGTTGCCCCTAGTGGCCAAAATCCATGCTTTCTTGGTCCATCGTGTAGGTCTTGAACTTGTGCACACTTTTAATGAAATGAGAGTGGGGTTTTAGAGTTGTTTTGGATGTGTTATGAGGAGGTGAAGTAGGAGGATGAAGAGGGGCAGCAGCTCAGCTGAGAGAAGAGGGAGAAGAAAGAGTGAAGTGAGGGAAAATGGCTAAGGCTTGGTCAAAGCAACCCCTCTCTTTTCTCTCTCACCCACCTACTACCATTATTCTTTTCTCTTTTCTTTTCTTTTCTTTTTTCCCTATAACCCTTCTCACTCAAATAGTAACCCCAAAACAAACCATGGCAATAAAATGTAACACAAGTGTAGAAAATGATACGTGCATGTTTTGCACAAAAACGCCAAAAATCCGTTTAACGATTTTTAATCGCGATTAGCGCTAAATTAGCATATAACTAATCAATTAAACTTAGAAATGGCATAATTCTCTAATTTACCCTATTTTAGAATTTTCCATAATTTTTCCAAAATTTTTCCCATTTATTTGTATTTAATAATACCAAAATATTAAAATATTCAATAAAATAATATTAAATTATAAAAATTCCCAAAATTAATATTTTATCTTTTTGAACTGTTACAATCTACCCCCCTTAAAGAAATTCGGTCCCCGAATTTAAATTTAAACCCCCAAATACCAAAACATTTCAGTAATATCCAATTTGTCGGGGTTCCGAAAACATCAATCCGTAGCGAATATCATAAAAATGTACTGCTCTATAGGAAATCAATCTACAAAAATGTAACTAAGAACATCCGGTGTGTCTGGTGCGCACGGAATCAAAATCCATATGTGTCAAACAGGTGTACAAAACAACATCTAGGTGCCACTGGTGTGCACGAAACATCAGTCATAGGCAACGTGTGTGCCTGACAGCAAAAATCATGTGCATGTGACATGCACGAAGAATCCCGATTTAGTGCATCTGGCGTGCACTAAAATCGTATATCAAAACACTATATAAGATAGGCGTGAAATCACAATCAATACCTCGAATGTAATAACTTATGCGCAAAATATAAATATCCAGTGGGTGCATGAACAATATCATGAAACTCAGTCATCAAAACTAAATCATGCAATAGAACGCCCAAAATACCAAAATCCAAGATGACGGATACGTGATAATCGAATCACAAAATCACAAATCACAAATACCGTTGTCGGTAGTTCCTCCTTCAAGGTCGAGAAGGAGTCAGTGCATCCACTGCTAGCAGTGCAGGATATCTACTTGCCTCTTGCTCACGGTCTGGCGTCCTCTGACTCTGGGTCCTTATCTTCTCTGCGGATTACCTATCTCGCAGTCAATCGGCTCATCGGCCCTGTCAGGTGTGCTAACGGGGACGATTCCGTTCTGGCACTTCTCTGCTCATCTCTCGGTCGATCCTCACGACCACTCATAAAGCAGCATATCACTGGCGTCGGCCTCTGGCTCTGTTAATGCACATCACACATCTGATCCTGGGTGCAAGCATCATTGCAGCAGTGTCCTGGAAGGAATCTTGCTCAAGGTCTCTTCCAATCATGCCTATGCCGATCTGTACGGAGGCTAGTACTCTTGCATAATCTCTTCTCGCTCAATGGACATCTGTGTCCTCTGCACAACATTTCTCGGAATCTGGTTGCATCCCAACGCCTCTGTAAGCATATCTGACCTCTGGTCTCGACGGGAAGTAATGACAGCTCATCAGCGTCTCGCACGAATTCGAAATCGCGTACTCTGTAGCTTCATCATTCTATAGAAGATGTCAGGCCGAACAGGTCCTCGGGAACACGTCCCAACCATCGGAGGAATACCCAATACTCGTCCGTCCTTGATCAATTCGCAACGCATCTGGGTAAAGTCCTTTATCCGAATCTGGTCAACTACCTCGTCGACAATGCCAACTCTGGCCTGCTGGGTGTGCGCAATATGACCACTCCTGGGTCTAGGTCTTCTCGTATCGTTTTCCAAAAAGGTCCTATCGAGATTTCTCTCTCAAATCTCCTTCCTGCCAGATTGCCCGGAAGTCGTCATCCATTGCTGAAGCAAATTCTTATTCCGGAATGGCTGCATACTTATCGCGCCTGTTTCTGGAAGATATATCCATATACAACGCCTCTGGGTGCGTATCACATCTCTGATGTCAGCGGAGTGGGACGTCATCTCGTCGAAATCTCTTGCGAACTCTTTTCTTCACTCTGCTTCAATGTCGACTGATTTCGGACTCGTCTCATCGTGGCTGCATGGACTGTGCTCCAACGGCTATACTCGTATCTGGAGTCTCCCAAGCAATGCATCCCATCACATGATATCCGAATGATGTCAAAACATTCGATCGATTTGCCAGAACCTTATAATCCCCCAAGAGATCAACATCTTGAGTACAGTTTAATAGTATCGAGTACATGCCACAGCGTCGGTGGTCCAGCCGTAGAAGGGCAAACCCAAGCCTCACTAATGGCGCCGCGGAACTGCCGTAAACCCTAAGGTTCAAAGGCTTTCACACGTTCATTAAGTCGAGTTAGGGTTTCATTCTTCTAGAGGGTCCATAGAATCACCTGCATGTCTTTCCGTATACTTTAATCTTGGAAAATAGGCTCCTGACATTCGATCGTCTCTATCGACTCTCAACGAACCTGCGTGAAGTCGTCTCTAGCTGGAAACAATCTATCTGATGACGTCGCATCGGTAAACAAAAGAACCACATGTCCTAGTCATTCATCCTCAGGTGACTAGCAACCGTCCATCATATCTCTAAGTATATGCTCATGCTGCAGTAGCTCCAACCATCTGGACGATAACTCGTCGTTTGCAGCAACAACTGGCTCATTCGCCTGTACGCCGAACAGCGCCTCAATCCTCCAGGAAAGGCGATACATTGGCGGTCATCTCTGAATCGGTCTGCTCTAGATCTGAGTAAGACTCTCCATACTGGAAATCTTCAACTCAACTGGGCCCGCTCCGGCGCATAAATCGGACGAATCACCTTCGTCTCTCAAATCGGGTAGACTAGATATCATCTGTCTCATATCTACATGGACGCTCCGATAATCTCAGCTCGTAAGTTACGGAAGCGACATCCTGTCAATCTCAGCAACAGCTGGTCCATCTGTCTGCACGGTAGGCGACATCATAATCTCTAAGGTAAGCCGTACATCAACAGTCCTCTCTCAACTGGCAGCTCTAATAATGGCCCGATCATCCGGTGCAAAACCAAGCACTCGCCTCTACTAGAGGTCACAATCACCAATACTAACTCGAGACGTTCCCATGTCACCAGAAAACACAATGGTCGGCCCTCGTACCAGACGAGCTCGCCCTGACCGTAACCCTAGCAGCAGCACAAACTGCGCTCAAACATGGCGACAGGAACCTCAATCGAGTATCGAAGAGAGCAGATCAATGGCAAGAAAGAGAACTACAGATCTAGAGCGGATACATGATCATAAGAGGAACGGCATCAATAAAGGTAGGATCATGAACTAATAGAATCGGGGATCTCAAATGGATGTATAATCATGGATATGAAGAGAATCACTGATCTCAAAATATGTACATCCTAAGGTTCCTTAAGCGGAGTGGCGTGTCGTAAGTATGCCGCAGAACATACCCACGGTACGTCACTCTACTTTAGTTACCTATTCCATCAACCAAGGGTCATCCTACACGACGAAAGTTCGGGTCTAATACCCCCTCGACTAAGTCTAAGTTCCGTAAGGTCAAGCCTAAGTTCCGTATATATATAAACGCCCTAGGCTCCATATAGTCAAACTTAGACTCGAACCAAGGTCAACCTAGCGCTCTGATACCAACTTTGTCACGACCCGAAAGAGCACGTGACTGGCCCTTGAACCATATGAAGTCTATAGGACTCCATCTGATCCAAGTAAGCCAAAGCCCAGAAATCTAAAACCATTTTAAGAGTAAGTAAAGAAAACTGGTTTAAAGAAGTGAAGGAAAACATGTTTGAAGTCAAGGTTTTTAAATAACTAAGCCGAATGTGCATTTTTAAAAGGTAAGGTCTTTTCTAAAAATTTCGGCAGAGTTTCATTTGTAAATACTGGCCCCGAACGGGGTACAACAAGAACAACATATATACATTGGTAAAAGGCATCCCCAAGCGGGAGCTAGCTCTTCGTCAATTGACGGTCACAACCACACATGCAATATAATATACAACGCCGAAAGGCGAGGATCAAATCCAAAAGAAACTCAGTAAGCATGAAAACCACAATACTACTAAGCGCGACTCTAAGGTCGAATAATACATCACAAATGTCTAAGTCTGAAACAATACACAAGTTTGGTTGATGGAATTTCTAGATACAAGAATAATACAAGTACAATGGTGGTTCTTGATGCAAAAGAACCCACCTACCCAAGCAAGTCACCCTTAAAGAAGCAGTGTGCCAGAATGCCGCTACGGAACCTGTACGGCAAAACCTGCAAAAACTGTGGCACAACGGGGGTGAGTTGCCAACTCGTGAATAGAGAATATCTACAAGCAGAAACCGAATGCAAGACATAATCCTAGGTCAACAATCAGTAATAAACCTCAAAGAATAAGCCTGATACATGATAAGGTGGCAAAGAAACATCTAAACAGGTATGTGGTGCCAAGTACTCAGGTAATAACATGTCATCAGTATAAGGTATGTCTGCATGAAGTAAATAGGATGAAGTATCAAAAGGATATCAATACACATATATTAGCGTCCCATACCACTAATATTGGTGTAAGGGTATATATAACAGCGCCCTCATACCCTGTTATATATACAAATGAAGTATGATCAATGTAAATCCAGTCTGTATATGATCCATGTCTGTATATACGTGGAACCCGTCCACCCGTCACCCAATGACAATAAACGTGGAACCCGTCCACCCGTCACCCAATGACAATAAGCATCATGTATGAAAAAATGAGGATAAAAACAAAATCATGGAAAAACATCATGAAACCCGTGTCTAGCATCGACACGTAAATCCTCGTCCATATGGGGCTCCGTCTGCGGTATCGGCCGTCGGCCCCGGCAGTACGGGTCAGCCCATATCCTCATCCATATGGGGCTCCGTCTGCGGTATCGGCCCTCGGCCCCGGCAGTACGGGTCAGCCCATATCCATCTCTCAACTCCGGTCGGTATCCTCCAGATATCCGCCGAGCTCAAATACAATCACCGGTAGGTAGTAGTCCCTCTGCCAGGCTCACCGTCTACTGTAAGTCGATGTACTACACCCCAGTACTTATGGGGAGGCAGAATTTTCAAAAACAATCAAGTTTAAACAACGAACATCGACTAACCGCTTGAATCGAAGCTAAACTATAAATAACCGTATCAAATGAGTTTCTTTTCACAAGTGATTAGGGATTATACCTAATGAAACCGGTCCTTCTTCTTTACGTCCTCCTTTGTTCTCCTCGACCTTCTCTAGGTAGTAGACGATCCACCCGAGAGCAAAACACCAAGCTAAACCTCTAACTTGAGGTAACTAATCAACTTTGATTGCTAATCAAAGATGAAAGGATGATAAAGAGTGAAGGTTATGGATTGTTTAGTCTAACTAATCCTTTGATCTCAACACATGAGGATTAAGGATTAGGGTTTGAAGATGAGAGCTTGAGGAGAGAGAATGTGAGATAAGATAATGAGAGAAGAGAGAGAGTGTATCATAATATTATGAAGCATTCTTATTTTAGAATAATCAATAAAGGAAATGAATAAGCATGCTTCATAAAATATCTTGTGATGATTCATTAGCATGAGTCATTAAGCAATAAATGTGCATTAATGAAGTGAATGAATCACCACCATGACTCACTCTCTTATCCAAAAGAAACCTCCTTAGTCACATCTTCTAGAAGCTTCTCGAGTAATTACGAGAACGCCCCTCCGATCCGTAAAAATACGGAAAAACTTTAGACTGTAAAAATCCAATAACCAGATACCAGTAACTGGCTTAAACCAAAGCCGACTGGTAAAAACTGTCCGAAAGTCGTACGCGCGTAAACGCACGTATGCGTCCGAACCCTTTGTCGCAAAACCATGCAACCTCTATATCGTTTCGCCTGGAGTAGGAAACTCTCTGTGTGGGACTCTAGAGACTCGACTACTACGCTGGCAGTGGGTTTAACCACAGACCGCAAGCGGCACTAGCTGTACGTAACGGTCCCCAGGTAGTTGTCGATAAGAAGGCCGATGAGTAAACCCATCCGAACTCCTACTGAGTCTGATGTGACAATCTCCATACAGTCCGGTCCGTTCGTCCAAGACTATCGCATATCGGGCCTAGGGGGGCGGCAAGCGTCAGTCCCCTAATAGCGGTATAAGTCGTGTCGGAGTGAAGCCCATTACACCCTGAGAAACTACTGGATCCTACCAGCAAATCTCGCTTGCCCTGGCCAGGGACTTTGCGTAATGGCTCTCTGACACAGCACGATATCTACTCCCAATACCGGGAGGGACGAATCCTGTCTAACCGCCACTGCCTCCAAGTGCTCGGGACTGCACCCAACTGCTACCTGTTTGCACGACTCCTTTGAGCCGTGGTAGGGTAGCAATCTAAGAACAGTGGGACACACTCGAGGCGAAGTAGCAGTGTCAAGTCTGCGGACTACGCTGTACTCATGTCACCTGGGAACTGTTCACTGACGACCGGTATTAAACCAACCAACAGTTCCCTGTGAGTCCTGTCCGGTGTACCCGTAACCTAACGAGCACCTGTATACTATCTCCAGTACGACGTACTGACGGCTGTGGGACAGACCATCTCCCCAACTGGGATGAGAAGCGTACACACCAGTCTACTCCGGAGTATCGATGCTCTGTCTCGATAATCCAACGACCAGGGACCTGAATAAGGATGTGCTTGTAGACTACCCAGCCCCCACTAGTGTGACTGCCATCACAACGCTGGTAGACAAGCAAGATCCTAAGAGCTCTATCAATACGTACACTCACATATTAAGATAGAAAAACCAAGTAGCATACTACCATGTTTAGCAAGACTGTTATATACATGTGAATATCCCAAGCTTCCATTAAGTAATATACAAGCTAGTATGATACAGTAATGGCCTTCTAGGGCATAAACACTAACAATCTCCCACTTGCACTAGGGCCATGTACTGGCATATCGCAGACCAATGATCTCGAGCAGCCTCTCGAACTGAATCTGAGGAAGGGCCTTCGTGAATGGATTAGCAATGTTCTCTTCTGAAGCAACTCTCCGAACCTCGATCTCCTGACGATCAATGATCTCCCTGATCAGGTGATACCGCCTCAAGATGTGTCTGGACTTCTGATGGGACCTTGGTTCCTTCGCTAAAGCTATAGCTCCGTTGTTGTCGCAATACAGAGGTATTGGATCAACTATGGTAGGAACCACCTGAAGTTCTGTTAGGAACTTCTTCATCCAGACTGCTTCTTTTGCGGCATCGCAAGCAGCTATATACTCCGCTTCCATCGTCGAGTCAGCAATGGTGTCCTGCTTGGAGCTCTTCCAGCACACCGCCCCTCCATTGAGGGTAAAGACATAACCCGACATGGACTTGGAATCGTCCTTATCACTTTGGAAGCCGGAATCGGCAAAGGCCTCCAACCTGAGGTCTTTTCCGCCGTAAACCAAGAACATCTCCTTAGTCCTCCTCAGGTACTTGAGAATGTTCTTTACTGCTATCCAGTGTTTCTCCCCTGGGTCTGACTGATACCGGCTTACCACGCTCAGTGCGTAAGCTACATCTGGTCTGGTACATAACATCGCATACATTATAGAGCCTACCGCAGAAGCGTAGGGTATAATAGACATGCGTTCCCTTTCCAAATCAGTCTTGGGAGACATCTCTTTGGAGAGGGTGATTCCGTGACAAGCCGGTAGATTACCGCGCTTAGAATCTTCCATACTGAATCTTTTCAGTACAGTGTCGATATACCTGGACTGCGAAAGTCCCAACATCCTCTTGGATCTATCACGATAGATCCGGATCCCCAGAATGTAAGAGGCATCACCCAGGTCTTTCATGGAGAACCTGTGTGACAAGAATCCTTTGACAGATTGTAGCATAGGAATGTCATTTCCTATCAATAGAATGTCATCCACGTACAAGACGAGGAATACGACACTTCTGGCCACAACTTTACTATATATGCACGGTTCATCTGGATTTTTGATAAAGTCATACTCTTTGACTGTCTCATCAAAACAGATGTTCCAACTCCGCGATGCCTGCTTTAGTCCGTAAATGGACTTAAGCAGCTTGCATACTTTCCCGCTGCTCCCACTCTGATTGAAACCCTCTGGCTGATCCATATAGACGCTCTCTTCTAAATTTCCATTCAGAAAAGCCGTCTTTACGTCCATCTGCCAGATTTCATAATCATGGAAGGCAGCAATAGCAAGAAGGACCCGAATGGATTTGAGCATAGCCACTGGAGAAAAAGTTTCGTCATAGTCCAAACCAGGTCTTTGACGAAAACCCTTTGCAACAAGTCTAGCCTTATAGGTTTCCACCTGTCCATCTACACCAATCTTTTTCTTGAAGATCCATTTGCATCCTATGGGTTTTACCCCATCTGGAGCAAAGTCCAAAGTCCATACTTTGTTGGTGTACATGGACTCCATTTCGGTTCGCATTGCATCTAGCCATCGTACCGAGTCGCCGCTCTGGATGGCCTGCTGGAAGTCAGTAGGTTCATCATCATCTATGATGCAATCCTCTCTATCCCCGTCAATGAGAAAACCGTAGTATCTCTCAGGCGGATGAGACGGCCTACTACTTCTGTGGAGGGGTGCGGGAATGTTCTGTTCTTCTTGAACCTCTGGTTCTACCAAACTTTCAGTAGTAGTTTGTGGTTCTGGAATTTCTTCCAGTTCTATTTCGCTCCCACTTATTTCCTTTTCTAAAAACTGATTTTCCAGAAAATGGGCATTACGAGAAACAAAAACCTTTTGTTCCTCTGCGTAATAGAAATAATATCCCTTGGAGTTCTTTGGATATCCCATAAACATACATTTTACTGATCGTGCCTCGAGCTTGTCCACATGCTGCTTTTTAACAAAAGCTGGACATCCCCAAATCTTCATATGCTGAAGATGGGGTTTCTTCCCAGTCCACATCTGATATGGAGTGGTAGGCACAGTCTTGGTAGGAGCTCTGTTCAGAAGATATGCCGCTGATTCTAGCGCATAACCCCAGAAAGATCGCGGTAACTCAGCATTACTCATCATGGATCGTACCATATCCAATAGGGTTCGATTCCGTCTCTCCGATACACCGTTATGCTGTGGAGTGTACGGAGGAGTAAGCTGAGAGAGAATTCCTTTCTCTTTTAGGTAACCTAGGAACTCGGCACTCAAGTATTCACCACCTCGATCAGATCTAAGTGTCTTTATACTTTTGCCGGTTTGGTTTTCTACTTCATTCTTATACTCTTGGAATTTCTCAAAAGCCTCGGATTTATGTTTCATCAGATAAATGAATCCGTATCTTGAGTAATCATCCGTGAAAGTAATGAAATAGGAAAAACCACCTCTCGCATGTGTAGACATTGGACCGCATACATCACTGTGTATGAGTCCTAAGAGCTCGCTTGCTCTTACTCCTTGTCCAGTGAATGGAGTCTTTGTCATCTTTCCTTTGAGACAAGATTGACAAGTGTCATAAGTTTGATATTCGAACGTGTCCAAATATCCTTCTCTATGCAACTTAGTCAACCTTCTCTCATTGATGTGACCCAGTCTACAATGCCATAAGAAAGCTTTATTTAAATCTGGAGACTTTCTTTTTAGTGTGTTCTGGACATTGAAAATTTGGAGTTGGTTTAACACATATATGCCATTATTTAGAGTACCGGACCCAATCAAACCATGATTAAGGTGGATGTTGACAACATCTCTTACAAACGTGAAATCATAACCTTTATTTGATAACAAGGAAACTGATATGATATTACACGTTAAGCTGGGTACAAAATAACAGTTATGTAAAACCAAAATGTGTCCACTCGTCAATCCTAGGTGATAATCCCTGACGGACGCAGCTCCCACGCTAGCTCCGTTAGCAACCCTGAGGATCATATCACCTTCCTTCAGCACTCTACGGTTTCTCAGTGCCTGTAATGAATTGCAAATATGAGATCCTGACCCGGTATCCAATACCCAGGAAGTAGAGTTGATTGACAGACAATTCTCAATTACAAACACACCTGAAGTCGAAGCCACAGCCTGCTTCGGTTCCTGGTTCTTGGCGTTCCACGCCTTGCAATCCTTCTTCCAGTGCCTTTCCTGTGACAATGGAAGCACTCATCCTGGCCAACTATCGGTACTGCTTTCTTTTGCTTTCCCTTCCCTCTCACCTTACTAACACCTCCTCTAGGTTTGGGTGCGGCCTTCTTCTTCCTTCCTTTGGCCCTAGCCTTGGACCCGGAAGAAGATGCACCGCCAACAAACATAGCGGGTGTTTCCCTTGCCTTCTGCAAGGTGCCCTCTGCACTCCTTAACATGTTCAGGAGTTCCGCAAGTTCAACTTCTTTTCCTTGAAGATTGAAGTTGAGGATAAACTGGGCGTAGGTGGGAGGAAGGGACTGGAGAACAAGGTCTGTATAGAGCTCATTATCCAAAGTCGTCCCAAGGTCTGCGAGCTCTTCTATATAGCCAATCATCTGTAGGACATGTTCACCTACCGATGATCCGACAGCCAACCTCGCTCGAAATAATTTCTTAGAGGTCTCGTATCTTGCTATACGAGATTGCTCTCCATAAAGTTCCTTTGTATGGAGAAATATGCCATCTAGGGACATATCCTCGTGCCTCCTCTGATGTTCATTGTTCATCGAGGCAAGCACGATGCACTTGGCTCTCGCGCAATCTAAATCCCAGGTTTTGCGGATTTCCTTATCCGCACTGCTGGATTTGGGACCAGGGACAGCAGGTGCCGTAGCGGTGAGGACGTACCCCAGTTTGTCATAGGTCAAAGCCATCTTGACATTCCGCAGCCAATCTTTATAGTTTGGCCCCGTCAGTATATTTTTCTCTAAAAGTAACTTAAGTCCAGTCATTTTCAGGGTCGCTGCAATTAGGAGAGAGAGAAGAAAACTCTTTAGCATGATGCTCTTGCAAGTTTAGAGTGGTTTTTAGTTTATCTAAACTGGATGGCTCCCACTGTTTCTCGAATCCTTCCTCAAACCATAAAAGAAGAATTAGCCAAGACTATTCTCACCGTACAATACTTGCTTAACCGTTCAGCCAGGCCGGTGTCGATACTTCGAGGGAGGTTTTCCAACGCTTTCGCGAAGTTCCTTAATTAAGTAACCTCTTTTCTCTGGGGGCGTAACCCCGCTGACACTTTTCTGGACACCTACTAGGTTTATAGCATTGATCGTTAAGTGACGAATATCCTGATAAGTAGCATATACTCACAGTAGGATCGGGATCCAAATATCATCGTATGATAATGTTGAAGGAATCCTACCAACATTTATCAAACTCCAAATGGTATGCATCTCTTTGCAAATTTCAGTTTCTTTAGAAATTCCCGATATTAGTTTTTGCCCCATGCTCTTATGACCTTGGCTTTGGTCAAAATGTCATAAGTCACATGTCAAGTTCTACCCGTCATTATCTTGTCAATTTGAACCCATCCGTATATACCCCTGACTTTGGTCAAATGGTAATACGACTGTCCCAAACCAACTCATCTATCTTATGCAACAAATGAAAACCCAGTAGCTACCAAACACTATGCCTTGACTTTGGCCAAAATGCATAGCTTGAATACTACTGAATACCCAAATGAAATGACGGAGGGCTACGACTGGTTTTGGCGAAACCGTGAACGTAGTGAACTTGATATAACCGAAGGAACCTGATAGCTTTTAAAAGGAGTGGTTAAAGCTCCGCATTTAAAAATATCTGTTTTAAAAATAACCGAGTGGTTTCTTTTAAATTGTTCCAACGATTTAAACTTTGGTTTGTTTTACTTTGCATTACAGATAATGCGTCCCATCATTAACCTATCATTGCAGAAAACAACGAAAATACAACGTCCTCTTATGCCATCCGCATTCGCCACGGGGTCCCGTCATCACCCGTTAGGTTACTTAACTAACGACAGAGCGGGGGCTGGGCTAGCGCGGGTGTAAAACATAAGTGGCGTCTAAATAGCTACAATAAATATAGATATTTTACATTCGTCTGACGCAATGATATTCATTCCAGAACACAGATAAACAATATTGGATTTGCAAGCAATCTGTATTTCTTTTGAGCCTGCAAGAAAAGACAGATTACACAGTTGTGATGAATAGCCGTTTACCCCACCCTCGACCCCTACGGGTACGGCAAACTACCCACCCGGCAGTTTGTGTACCCCACCTTGGGTCAGTCCTAGAAGCAAAAACAGTAAAATGAAATAATACAACGGTGGCTTCAACCGCAACCTGGAAGTGCCCCGCGAAAATAATATTACAACAAATTACATTTACAACAAATGAATTAACCAATAACCTATTGCGAACCCCGGCTATACACCACAACAGTCCAATACAGTTTATATGCACAAACAGATATAACAATTTCAGAAATGTGCAACCCCCTGCCAACCGACATACTAGCAGTTAGGGGAGGTTTACGAACACATTAAACAATCACAGATATAATCCAATACGCAAATACTGTACAATTCGATCGAATAAACAACTTCAATATTGCTCCAAAATCTGCTCTGTTAAACAGTAACCTGAGCAATAATTAAATATTCCAGAAAACCCCAAATATCACAGGGGACCCACCCATGAAAAATGAGCTCATGACTCGGCAACTCGGCCGCGGAAGCGCGGCGGATCGGTGGGATCCGCCGCCCTTCCGCGGCGCTTTAGTCGAATCATGGGCTCGAATTTCTTGGGTGTTCTCCTGTGGTCATGTCAAGCTCTCTGAACACACCAGAAAAATTTTAGGACTTCATTTTAAGTTCGACAGAAACTAAACAGAATTAGGGTTTTCCGGCTTCGTTTTTTCGTTCGAAATTCGTACAAATTTGCGATTAAGTTATTTAGTGTTTAGCGAGTCTCTGATACCACTGTAAGTCGATGTACTACACCCCAGTACTTATGGGGAGGCGGAATTTTCAAAAACAATCAAGTTTAAACAACGAACATCGACTAACCGCTTGAATCGAAGCTAAACTATAAATAACCGTATCAAATGAGTTTCTTTTCACAAGTGATTAGGGATTATACCTAATGAAACCGGTCCTTCTTCTTTACGTCCTCCTTTGTTCTCCTCGACCTTCTCTAGGTAGTAGACGATCCACCCGAGAGCAAAACACCAAGCTAAACCTCTAACTTGAGGTAACTAATCAACTTTGATTGCTAATCAAAGATGAAAGGATGATAAAGAGTGAAGGTTATGGATTGTTTAGTCTAACTAATCCTTTGATCTCAACACATGAGGATTAAGGATTAGGGTTTGAAGATGAGAGCTTGAGGAGAGAGAATGTGAGATAAGATAATGAGAGAAGAGAGAGAGTGTATCATAATATTATGAAGCATTCTTATTTTAGAATAATCAATAAAGGAAATGAATAAGCATGCTTCATAAAATATCTTGTGATGATTCATTAGCATGAGTCATTAAGCAATAAATGTGCATTAATGAAGTGAATGAATCACCACCATGACTCACTCTCTTATCCAAAAGAAACCTCCTTAGTCACATCTTCTAGAAGCTTCTCGAGTAATTACGAGAACGCCCCTCCGATCCGTAAAAATACGGAAAAACTTTAGACTGTAAAAATCCAATAACCAGATACCAGTAACTGGCTTAAACCAAAGCCGACTGGTAAAAACTGTCCGAAAGTCGTACGCGCGTAAACGCACGTATGCGTCCGAACCCTTTGTCGCAAAACCATGCAACCTCTATATCGTTTCGCCTGGAGTAGGAAACTCTCTGTGTGGGACTCTAGAGACTCGACTACTACGCTGGCAGTGGGTTTAACCACAGACCGCAAGCGGCACTAGCTGTACGTAACGGTCCCCAGGTAGTTGTCGATAAGAAGGCCGATGAGTAAACCCATCCGAACTCCTACTGAGTCTGATGTGACAATCTCCATACAGTCCGGTCCGTTCGTCCAAGACTATCGCATATCGGGCCTAGGGGGGCGGCAAGCGTCAGTCCCCTAATAGCGGTATAAGTCGTGTCGGAGTGAAGCCCATTACACCCTGAGAAACTACTGGATCCTACCAGCAAATCTCGCTTGCCCTGGCCAGGGACTTTGCGTAATGGCTCTCTGACACAGCACGATATCTACTCCCAATACCGGGAGGGACGAATCCTGTCTAACCGCCACTGCCTCCAAGTGCTCGGGACTGCACCCAACTGCTACCTGTTTGCACGACTCCTTTGAGCCGTGGTAGGGTAGCAATCTAAGAACAGTGGGACACACTCGAGGCGAAGTAGCAGTGTCAAGTCTGCGGACTACGCTGTACTCATGTCACCTGGGAACTGTTCACTGACGACTGGTATTAAACCAACCAACAGTTCCCTGTGAGTCCTGTCCGGTGTACCCGTAACCTAACGAGCACCTGTATACTATCTCCAGTACGACGTACTGACGGCTGTGGGACAGACCATCTCCCCAACTGGGATGAGAAGCGTACACACCAGTCTACTCCGGAGTATCGATGCTCTGTCTCGATAATCCAACGACCAGGGACCTGAATAAGGATGTGCTTGTAGACTACCCAGCCCCCACTAGTGTGACTGCCATCACAACGCTGGTAGACAAGCAAGATCCTAAGAGCTCTATCAATACGTACACTCACATATTAAGATAGAAAAACCAAGTAGCATACTACCATGTTTAGCAAGACTGTTATATACATGTGAATATCCCAAGCTTCCATTAAGTAATATACAAGCTAGTATGATACAGTAATGGCCTTCTAGGGCATAAACACTAACATCTACTACACAGCGAAACCGTTCTCGCCCCGGGGTACCATACCGGGTCCACCATGTACCCGCAATCGGCCTCATCCGCCTCCTCGAATCGGGTTTCACATGTCGCTCTCAGCACCGAGAAAACACACGGTGGACGCACTGAAATATCATATCAAGGGTAACCGGGTTTTTAACACAATTATATAATCTCTTTTGAAATACCCACGGTTCCCAAATCCAGAAATATCATGGAAACAACATATCTCAATGCGTATAATCAAAACATGATGTATGCGACATGTAAGAATGGTAAGCATATCATAAGTCATGCAACATGGAATAGTAATGTGCACATGTCGAGGGAAACCGCTCTTTTAAAACGAATCAGTTTTGAAGATGTAACACCTTAGGATAAGGGTTAGTGAATAATTATAATTAAATAATGATTTTTAATAAAAAGTTTACCAAATTGTGTTTTAAATATTTTTCCTAATTTAATAAATATTTTTCCAAAATTTTCCTAGGCTTGCACACACATGTGCATGTAAACTAGGGTTTTTAAATCAAGTAAATACCATAATTATTAACCATGGTGGGTTAATTGTAGGATTAATTCTTTTGGGTTATAAGCAAGTTTAATTAATTAGTTAAATTAAAAGATTACTTTAATTTGAATGGTGAGGGTGTTGACTTGTGAGAAGGAGAGAGAGAGGGGGCATCATGGCTCAAGCCATGCTTGCCATTAATGAGGTGAGAGAGAGAGAGGGGTGACTTTTGTGTGAATGATTGTGGTGGCTCTCATTTCTTTTTGGTTTTTCTCTCACACTCTCACAACACACCAACACACTCACACAACACACCCACTTACCTCAGCAGAACCCCAGCAGCAGCAACAAGAGAAGAAGCAACAGCAGCAGCAAGAGAAGAAGCAACAGCAGCAGCAGGCACACAGCAACAGCAACAGCAGCACAGTGAGCAGCAGCAGCTCCAGCACCATGTGCAGCCCCTCCCCTTCACCTCTCCACCTTCCTGCAGCTCCCTAGGGTCGAGAGTGAGGTATACTTCCTAACTTGGTCCCTAGTTAGCGTAGTTAGTGTAGATTTGCATCGGTTAATGGATATTGGTGCGTTTTAGTGCGATATGGGGTGTTTAGTGTGAACTTTGTGCTAATGAGGTGTAGATTAGTTCCAGTAGGATGATTGTGGTCTGTTGAGGCCATTGTAACCTAGTCCAACCCCTATTACACTAAAATACCACCAGTTTTCATATTTGATGCAAATGTCGTTTTTGGGCAAAATGTGAGTTTTCTGGAACTGCTATTGACCCTGTGAGTTCAGAATGATATTGAGAGGACTGTGGCATGGTGGAGATGAGCTGATACCATAGGTGAAACCCGACCCCCTGACTCCCTACTTCGGCCGCCAAAACCGCCATTCTGGCCGCAAATTGCGGCCAGACAGGAAGTGTTTTGGGTTTTTTTGGGTTCTGTAGGTGTCTGCTGGTGTGTAGGGTCTTTTGGTATATATATATTTTTAAGATTAGTTCTGTAGCAAAATCTGGGACCAGTTACCTGTTTTGCCGTTTTTCTAAACCTTCGCGACACGCGTGATACGTGAGTAGGTTTGGGTTCTGCGTATCGCGGCGCGTCGGGGTAGTTTCGTGGCGCGTGAGTACACGTTTTAGCGTATCGCGCACACGCGCGATTGGTTTGCGACACGGGTTTCTTGTTGGGTTATAATGTCGCGTTTTGTGAATTAAGCTTATGTGTGGCATATGTTATGTGATTTTAGGTTCGCAGGACAGTGAGACAGACGCCACAAAGAAGGGCAAGCAAGTGGTTGGATACACTTAGCGCGAGACATGGTGAGTAGATTTCACATCTACGGGGATATCGCCCGCATGGCATTATGCGTCAGGGCTGATAGGACTTTATTATTATGTGTTGCATGCACCCCATAGACTGTCATCGCATATTGCATTCCCTGCTGTGTTTATATACATATTGCTTAGAACTGATAGAACACCGCACTATTACTAACGGTTTATGTTGCACGAGCACTATTTGTATGCTACACACACACCGTTAGTAATTGCCATGCCACACTCACTGTAGAACTGCCATGATTATACTGCTATAGTTCGCTTCATATGTGATTTGATATGACCTTCATGTATATTGGGAGCCGCATGACATCTTTTAAAACCGGAAATGAAACTACTTTAAAAAGCGGTTTTCCCCTTATACCCATACCATGGATTGATGTATATTGTACCTCGCATTGGATTTTACTATTGGTATTGGATTTTCATGTGATTTCTGTTTTGAGGACCGTGGAATTATTTAAGGAAAGATATGCTATTTTGAAAAACCCGGTACCTCGTGGTATGATATTTTGGTGTGTCCACCACGCGTTTTCTCGGTGCTGAGACGTGTGCTTGAAACCCGATTCGAGGAGTGGATGTTCCGTTTGCGGGTTCGTGGTGGGCCCGGTATGGTTCCCCTCGGCGAGATGATCGATGGGCTTTGCCGATTGAGCCTGGAGGCGGGCGAGTACCTACCGGTGATTGGTTGGACCTGGCAGTTGTCCGGAGGATACTGACCAGAGTCGAGTGATGGATGCGGGATGATCCGTACTGCCGGGGCCGAGGGCCGATACCGCAGGTGGACACCGTGGGGCCGGTCCGGATTGACGGCGCCCGATATTCGAGGATTTACGTGTCGATGCTGGACACGAGTATTTTATGATGTTTTGGGTGCCGATGTTGGGCACTCGTGATTCATCCGAGATATACAGGATTTGAGGGCCGATGGGTGTGCCGGCGCCTGAGTATATGTGGGATTTGGGTGCAGTTTGAGGCACCGATCATTGTTTTCCATGTTGACATAGTCCATGTAGATATTACTTATCCCATACTCAGTACTGATTACTATACATATCATCCTGTGGCATTTACCTGTTAGAGTTCATGCATTACTATTGTATCCACTGTTGACATGCATTGATATCATCTGCTGGCATGAGTAGAGCCACGCTATATGTGCATGCTTGCGATCACCTTTATATGTTATCTCTATTCACGAGTTGGCAACTCACCCCCGTTGTGCCACAGTGTTTGCAGGTTGCCCTTAGGAGTAGTCACGGCTGGCTGTTACCTCATCTTTTGGCACAGATACCCCTTTTGAGCAGAGATAGTCTTTTGCTTATAGGTGGGTTTTGTACGGTATCTGTTATCTTTCAGTTGTATATTGATGTATCTAGTACCCTCCATCTACCTTCTGTATTGACTTAGAGACAGTTATGAGGACGATATGTATGATTTTACATTCTGGTGTCGAGCTCGCGTGTGAGCCGACGTTACTTTATGCAGTCTTCTCTTTTATGATATTGTCCTTGTTTTACTGTGTATTCTTCGCTACGGCATCGTATATCATATTGTGATGCTTGATTCTTGTCACTTGTTATTTCTGCTACACCTTGTTTTTACCCGACTTTCGGGGCTAATGTTTTAAAAGGGAAATGTTACCAAAGTTATAAAACTTATAACTTGTGAACAAAAAAAAGGATTTCTACTAAATAAATGGAAGTTTTTCGGACATGTACGATTGTTTTACAAAATGTTTTAAAATCACTCTATATTTATTGGTTTTGATTTCTGGGTTCGGCTTACTTAGCCGCGTTACGCCTGTAGACGTTGCGTGGTTAAGTGCCGGTCACGAGTCGAATTCTCGGGTCGTGACAAAGTTGGTATCAGAGCGTAGGTTTTACCTTCAGAGTGTAGGATGACCCTGGTATGATGGAGTAGGTAGCTGCAGCAGGGTAGCGTAGCGTGCGTATGTTCCGCGGCATACTCACGACACGGTACTCCGCTTACGCGACCTTAGGACTTGTTGATTTGATTCCTCCTTATATTCTTGTGATTCGATTTCCGTGTTCTTATCGAATCCAAATTTTCTTTCAGCCATTATGCCGCCTAAGACTACGAGGGCACAGAGAGCGGCCGCGAGGGCCGAGATTCGTGTTGACTCGTCCGAGACGAGGACTGATCCGGGCAATACGCCGGTTGTACCCGAGCAGGCTGTTCCTGCCGTGACAGAGCAGATCGCCTCGTTAGGGGCTGGTATGCAGGAGATGCGCCAGATGATAGGATCGTTAGTTGAGACGCTTCTAGCGCAGCGACCAGAGGTAGCTCCACCAGTTCCAGAGACCGCGATGGTGCCTACCGCACAGCCAGTTGCCCCTGCAGCCACGGAGGTGATTACAGTATCGCTATCAGAGTTCATGAGGCTGAAGCCTCCAGTTTTCACAGGCACCGATACAGCCGAGGACCCACAGTCTTTCATAGACAGGATGGCCAGGATATGCCGTTCCCTCAGATGTGCAGATGCGAGATGGGTTGAGTTCGCGAGCTTTCGCCTGGAAGGTCTTGCGCAGAAATGGTGTGATTCAGTGGAGAAGGGCAGAGCAGCAGGTCTCCCTCCTATGACCTGGACGGAGTTCGTGACCATATTTCTAGCCCGTTTCCTTCCCCGGAGTGTTAGAGATGCCCGAGCACGCAGGTTTGAGTCTATGCGCCAGACGCCAGGGATGACAGTGGCGGAGTATGACGTACTGTTTACAGAGCTAGCAGTCTACGCCCCACATTTAGTGGCCACCGAGGAGTTGCGAGTCCGGAGATTTGTTCGAGGCTTGCTTTCACCAGTGTTCCTCGCGATCAGCGCGCAGCACTACGAGACCTATGCAGCAGCTGTAGACGCAGCCCTAGTGGTCGAGGAGCACCTTGTTGAGACTTCGGCACTTCCAGAGCCGAAGAGAGTTCGTACCAGTATTTCCGCACGGAGGCAGTCATTCAGACGCCGCGACAGGTATCGTTCCGGTACGAGGGGTAGCAGAGATTCGGGACGGGGTCGGATGTTTAGTTCGTATCCCCAGGACGGTCAGCAGTCGCTGCGGGGTTGCTACAGATGTGGCAGCCTGCTTCACCTCGTTCGAGATTGTCCAGAGACACACCGGAGGGAGGCGGCAGCACCGCATGTTACCTTACCACCTTCACCACCCCAAAGGGCGTTGCCCGTTGCGCCTACCGTTGCTCCGCGCCAGACTTATGCTCAGAGAGGTCGTGGGCGTGGAGGAGTTGCTCAGAGAGGACGAGATGACCGTGGCAGAGGTCAGTCAGTTACAGGTGGTGGACAGGCGAGGGTCTTTGCTTTGACACATCAGGACGCGCAGGCGTCCAATGCAGTGGTTTCAGGTATCCTCCCTGTATGTTCGGTTGATGCACATGTACTGTTCGATCCCGGATCCACACACTCGTACGTATCCACACACTTTGTGCCGAGTTTGGGTAGAGAGTCCGGCTTACTTGATCAGCCGCTTGTGGTGACTACTCCTGTGGGAGAGTCGTTTGTTGCTAGGCACGTGTTCCGATCCTGTATCGTCTGTATTGGCGAGAGAGAGTTGCCTGTCGACTTGATCCTTCTGGAGATGTTGGACTTCGACGTTCTTTTGGGCATGGATTGGTTAGCCACGTGCTATGCTTCTGTGGACTGCCGCGAGAAGACAGTTAGATTCTGTTTCCCCGGTGAGTCGGTTTTTGTTGTGTTGGGGGACCGTGGTGCCGCCCCTCACAGTGTGATTTCTTCTTTTCGCGCTGGACAGCTTTTGAGGAAGGGATGTCAGGGATTTCTCGCTTATGTTTGCGATGCTCGCGCTACAGAGGTTCCATTGGATCAGGTTCCGGTTGTTAGCGAGTTTCCTGATGTTTTCCCTGACGAGCTTCCTGGGTTGCCGCCCGAGCGCGACATTTCTTTCTGTATCGAATTTGGTTCCTGGTTCGGGGCCTATTTCTATACCGCCCTATCGGATGGCCCCGGCGGAACTTCGAGAGTTGAAGGAGCAGTTACAGGATTTGCTGGACAAGGGACTTATTCGACCCAGTGTTTCTCCTTGGGGTGCTCCAGTCCTGTTCGTCAAGAAGAAGGATGGCAGTTTGCGTCTTTGTATCGACTACCACCAGCTGAACAGGGTGACAGTGCGGAACATGTATCCTTTGCCGCGTATCGACGATTTGTTCGACCAGCTTCAGGGGGCAGGGTACTTTTCGAGGATCGATTTGCGATCGGGCTATCATCAGCTGCGGGTTCGACAGGAGGACATTCCCCGGACAGCCTTCCGTACGCGCTACGGCCATTACGAGTTTTTGGTGATGTCGTTCGGACTCACCAATGCGCCAGCAGCCTTCATAGACTTGATGAACCGCATTTTCCGGCCTTACTTGGATCTGTTCATTATAGTCTTCATTGACGATATCTTGGTGTATTCCCGGAGTAGTGAGGAGCACGAGCAGCACCTGCGGATTACATTGCAGACATTGAGGGAGCACCAGCTCTATGCGAAATTCTCCAAGTGTGCTTTTTGGTTAGACAGCGTGGACTTCTTGGGTCACGTGATTTCACGAGACGGTATATGTGTTGACCCGAGGAAGATCGAGGCCGTTCAGCGTTGGCCCAGACCCACATCAGTGACGGAGATTCGCAGCTTTTTGGGATTGGCCGGTTATTACAGACGTTTTGTGCGAGACTTCTCACGTATTGCTACACCGTTGACCGGGTTGACCCGGAAAGGAGTTCCCTTCGATTGGACGGAGGAGTGCGAGCACAGTTTTCAGCAGTTACGGACACGGCTGACGACGGCACCGGTGTTATCTCTACCTTCCAGATTGGGCGGATTTGTGGTCTTTTGTGATGCTTCTCGAGTGGGATTGGGATGCGTTCTGATGCAGCATGATAGGGTGATCGCGTATGCCTCGCGACAATTGAAGAAGCACGAGCAGAACTACCCCACTCATGATTTGGAGATGGCAGCAGTGGTCTTCGCACTTAAGATCTAGCGA
This sequence comes from Agapanthus africanus, assembly GCA_030015575.1. Taxonomy (NCBI): domain Eukaryota; kingdom Viridiplantae; phylum Streptophyta; class Magnoliopsida; order Asparagales; family Amaryllidaceae; genus Agapanthus; species Agapanthus africanus. The sequence goes on along the minus strand of JASDDO010000008.1, from coordinate 309,641,539 downwards.
CATTACCTATACGGCGAGTCGTGCCAGATATTTACGGATCACAAGAGTCTGAAATACATATTCCAGCAGCGGGACCTGAACCTTCGACAGCGTCGATGGATGGAGTTAGTGAAGGATTACGACTGCGAGATCTTATATCACCCGGGCAAGGCAAATGTGGTGGCGGATGCTTTGAGCAGGAGGCCCGTGAGTAGTTTATCTTGTTTGAGCGCAGTACAGGAGCAGTCATCCGCAGATTGGCAGATATTATGCGACAGTCGAGTACAGTTCGAGTTCACGCCGATTGGAGGACAGATAGCGCATGTCCGTGCACGCCCACAGTTGATTGATCGTATACGTGAGGCACAGCTCAGTGATGACCGATGTTCAGAGATCATGGTACAGATGGGACAGGACAGATTTTCCGGGTTCGTGATCGATGATCAGGGAATACTACGGTTTGGAGTCAGACTGTGCGTACCTGATGCTGAGGGACTGAGGCGTGAGATTCTTGAGGAGGCACATCGATCGGTATATAGCGTCCATCCCGGTTCCACCAAGATGCATCATGATATGCGAGATGTTTACTGGTGGGACGGAATGAAGAGGGACATTGCAGATTTTGTATCGAGATGCCTGACTTGTCAGCAAGTCAAGGCTGAGCACCAGAGGCCCGCGGGAAAGCTACAGCCGTTACCCATTCCGGAGTGGAAATGGGAACAGATTTCGATGGATTTCATGGTAGGTCTACCCAGGACTAGTAGGGGGTATGACTCCATCTGGGTGATCGTGGATCGTTTGACGAAAGCGGCTCACTTCTTACCGGTGAAGACGACTTTCGGATTTACTCAGTATGCCCAGATCTATATTGACGAGATAGTGCGACTACACGGAGTCCCGACGTGCATTGTGTCCGACAGAGGCACCCAGTTTACCAGTAGACTATGGCAGAGGCTTCAGGAGGCTTTGGGCACTCGCTTGAGTTTTAGCACAGCATTTCATCCGCAGACCGACGGACAGTCAGAGCGGACCATCCAGACTCTCGAGGACATGCTCAGAGCTTGTGTACTAGATTTCGGAGGTAGCTGGGATCATTATTTGCCCTTAGTAGAGTTCTCCTACAATAACAGCTACCAGGAGACTATTCAGATGGCACCATTTGAGGCTCTTTATGGGAGGAAATGTAGGTCGCCTACTTGTTGGACAGAGCTCAGTGAGAGCAGTATCTTAGGGCCACAGATCGTTGAGGAGACGACCGCGAAGATCCAGTTGATTCGCGATAGGATGAGAGCAGCGCAGAGTAGGCAGAGGGCTTATGCAGACCGTCGACGACGCAGACTTGAGTTTTCGGTTGGTGATCATGTTTTCTTGAGGGTCTCCCCAATGAAAGGTGTGATGAGGTTTGGGAAGAAGGGGAAGCTTAGCCCCAGGTATGTGGGCCCCTTCGAGATCCTCGAGCGTGTCGGTGCAGTAGCTTACCGGTTAGCCCTTCCGCCCAGCTTTCCAGACGTGCACCCCGTATTCCATGTTTCGATGCTCCGCAGATATCTACATGATCCTTCGCACGCGATTTAGCATCCGACGATCCAGCTTGAGCGTGATCTTTCCTATGCAGAGCAGCAGGTGATGATCTTAGATCGACAAGTGAAGAAATTGAGATCGAAGGAGATTCCATCAGTTAAAGTACTTTGGCGTGGTCAGAACCGTGAAGAGGTCACTTGGGAGACCGAAAGCGAGATGATGAAGACGTATCCCCATCTTTTTGAAGGTAACCTTAGTTAGATTTTTGAAATTCGGGGACGAATTTCTTTAAGGGGGAGAGATTGTAACACCTTAGGATAAGGGTTAGTGAATAATTATAATTAAATAATGATTTTTAATAAAAAGTTTACCAAATTGTGTTTTAAATATTTTTCCTAATTTAATAAATATTTTTCCAAAATTTTCCTAGGCTTGCACACACATGTGCATGTAAACTAGGGTTTTTAAATCAAGTAAATACCATAATTATTAACCATGGTGGGTTAATTGTAGGATTAATTCTTTTGGGTTATAAGCAAGTTTAATTAATTAGTTAAATTAAAAGATTACTTTAATTTGAATGGTGAGGGTGTTGACTTGTGAGAAGGAGAGAGAGAGAGGGCATCATGGCTCAAGCCATGCTTGCCATTAATGAGGTGAGAGAGAGAGAGGGGTGACTTTTGTGTGAATGATTGTGGTGGCTCTCATTTCTTTTTGGTTTTTCTCTCACACTCTCACAACACACCAACACACTCACACAACACACCCACTTACCTCAGCAGAACCCCCAGCAGCAGCAACAAGAGAAGAAGCAACAGCAGCAGCAAGAGAAGAAGCAACAGCAGCAGCAGGCACACAGCAACAGCAACAGCAGCACAGTGAGCAGCAGCAGCTCCAGCACCATGTGCAGCCCCTCCCCTTCACCTCTCCACCTTCCTGCAGCTCCCTAGGGTCGAGAGTGAGGTATACTTCCTAACTTGGTCCCTAGTTAGCGTGGTTAGTGTAGATTTGCATCGGTTAATGGATATTGGTGCGTTTTAGTGCGATATGGGGTGTTTAGTGTGAACTTTGTGCTAATGAGGTGTAGATTAGTTCCAGTAGGATGATTGTGGTCTGTTGAGGCCATTGTAACCTAGTCCAACCCCTATTACACTAAAATACCACCAGTTTTCATATTTGATGCAAATGTCGTTTTTGGGCAAAATGTGAGTTTTCTGGAACTGCTATTGACCCTGTGAGTTCAGAATGATATTGAGAGGACTGTGGCATGGTGGAGAGGAGCTGATACCATAGGTGAAACCCGACCCCCTGACTCCCCACTTCGGCCGCCAAAACCGCCATTCTGGCCGCAAATTGCGGCCAGACAGGAAGTGTTTTGGGTTTTTTTGGGTTCTGTAGGTGTCTGCTGGTGTGTAGGGGCTTTTGGTATATATATATTTTTAAGATTAGTTCTATAGCAAAATCTGGGACCAGTTACCTGTTTTGCCGTTTTTCTAAACCTTCGCAATACGCGTGATACGTGAGTAGGTTTGGGTTCTGCGTATCACGGCGCGTCGGGGTAGTTTCGTGGCGCGTGAGTACACGTTTTAGCGTGTCGCGCACACGCGCGATTGGTTTGTGACACGGGTTTCTTGTTGGGTTATAATGTCGCGTTTTGTGAATTAAGCTTATGTGTGGCATATGTTATGTGATTTTAGGTTCGCAGGCCAGTGAGACGGACGCCGCAAAGAAGGGCAAGCAAGTGGTTGGATACACTTAGCGCGAGACACGGTGAGTAGATTTCACATCTACGGGGATATCGCCCGCATGGCGTTATGCGTCAGGGCTGATAGGACTTTATTATTATGTGTTGCATGCACCCCATAGACTGTCATCGCATATTGCATTCCCTGCTGTGTTTATATACATATTGCTTAGAACTGATAGAACACCGTACTATTACTAACGGTTTATGTTGCACGAGCACTATTTGTATGCTACACACACACCGTTAGTAATTGCCATGCCACACTCACTGTAGAACTGCCATGATTATACTGCTATAGTTCGCTTCATATGTGATTTGATGTGACCTTCATGTATATTGGGAGCCGCATGACATCTTTTAAAACCGGAAATGAAACTACTTTAAAAAGCGGTTTTCCCCTTATACCCATACCATGGATTGATGTATATTGTACCTCGCATTGGATTTTACTATTGGTATTGGATTTTCATGTGATTTCTGTTTTGAGGACCGTGGAATTATTTAAGGAAAGATATGCTATTTTGAAAAACCCGATACCTCGTGGTATGATATTTTGGTGTGTCCACCACGCGTTTTCTCGGTGCTGAGACGTGTGCTTGAAACCCGATTCGAGGAGTGGATGTTCCGTTTGCGGGTTCGTGGTGGGCCCGGTATGGTTCCCCTCGGCGAGATGATCGATGGGCTTTGCCGATTGAGCCTGGAGGCGGGCGAGTACCTACCGGTGATTGGTTGGACCTGGCAGTTGTCCGGAGGATACTGACCAGAGTCGAGTGATGGATGCGGGATGATCCGTACTGCCGGGGCCGAGGGCCGATACCGCAGGTGGACCCCGTGGGGCCGGTCCGGATTGACGGCGCCCGATATTCGACGATTTACGTGTCGATGCTGGACACGAGTATTTTATGATGTTTTGGGTGCCGATGTTGGGCACTCGTGATTCATCCGAGATATACAGGATTTGAGGGCCGATGGGTGTGCCGGCGCCTGAGTATATGTGGGATTTGGGTGCAGTTTGAGGCACCGATCATTGTTTTCCATGTTGACATAGTCCATGTAGATATTACTTATCCCATACTCAGTACTGATTACTATACATCTCATCCTGTGGCATTTACCTGTTAGAGTTCATGCATTACTATTGTATCCACTGTTGACATGCATTGATATCATCTGCTGGCATGAGTAGAGCCACGCTATATGTGCATGCTTGCGATCACCTTTATATGTTATCTCTATTCACGAGTTGACAACTCACCCCCGTTGTGCCACAGTGTTTGCAGGTTGCCGTTGGGAGTAGTCACGGCTGGCTGTTACCTCATCTTTTGGCACAGATACCCCTTTTGAGCAGAGATAGTCTTTTGTTGATAGGTGGGTTTTGTACGGTATCTGTTATCTTTCAGTTGTATATTGATGTATCTAGTACCCTCCATCTACCTTCTGTATTGACTTAGAGACAGTTGTGAGGACGATATGTATGATTTTACATTCTGGTGTCGAGCTCGCATGTGAGCCGACGTTACTTTATGCAGTCTTATCTTTTATGATATTGTCCTTGTTTTACTGTGTATTCTTCGCTACGGCGTCGTATATCATATTGTGATGCTTCATTCTTGTCACTTGTTATTTCTGCTACACCTTGTTTTTACCCGACTTTCGGGGCTAATGTTTTAAAAGGGAAATGTTACCAAAATTATAAAACTTATAACTTGTGAACAAAAAAAAGGATTTCTACTAAATAAATGGAAGTTTTTCGGACATGTACGATTGTTTTACAAAATGTTTTAAAATCACTCTATATTTATTGGTTTTGATTTCTGGGTTCGGCTTACTTAGCCGCGTTACGCCTGTAGACGTTGCGTGGTTAAGTGCCGGTCACGAGTCGAATTCTCGGGTCGTGACAGAAGAACATCTTGCGGTTCCCAAATCTCTAATCAAGTCAGAATCATTTATGTTTGTGTACAAGTATAAGTGTACAATATGCCATGCAAGAATCATATCATGAACGCAACAATACTACAGTGTAGTGGCATGGCAATTATCGATGATGAAGTGTGTGAGCCGGCAAATAGTGTACGTGGAACATACGCATCATCGATAATGGTGCTGGTGTCCTAACAGCATGATAATAATATAGCAATAATCATATGCAAAGCAATGTGAATAGCATGAATATGCGGAAATCAAATAATCAACACCACAGTGAAGAATCTACATCAATATGTAAATATCATGCAGTTATGTCGTTTGAAGTAAGACGAATCAGGATTTTTAGTAAAATAAGGGCTACCGTATATTTTAAGAAAGATACGTACTTTGAAAAAATACCCGTAGAATCTCTTTACTTGTCTTTTAAGATATTCCTGATTCATAGTTTTTGAAATAGGTATGACTCGGGTCTAGTCTAACATCTACTATGCAAACTACAGATCTAAGTATCAAGTAAATCGGGAGGGGTATGGAAACCACCTAAATCTGAGTCGATATATATATAGATATAATAGTCGGTGATCCCGCCTCAATAGTATCGCGTACGATACAGTATATCATATGACATCCTCAAGTCATGAGTGCGGATCTTTCATCAATATAGGCTCGTACGGTAAATCGTCGTACGGCATCCCAATAGCTGGGTACGGTCAATATCACACTATCTCATCACATCTCAGGTATCACTATCATCATATCACATAATCTGGGGTACTGATCTAAGTCTAGTACAACTGATACCATCAATAAACTGCGTGTGCAAGTACACGTCCCAAGGCCCGCTAGAGATCACGTATCGTATCCCAATACGAATCACATCAAATCACCGATCTCGCGGCACAAGGCCCAACATCATCGACTCATCTCCAATGTCATCCAATATCATCAACACAGTGCAAGTATAAGGAATATGCAAGGGTGTGCGTGTAGGTGTAATTCTATTCTAGGGTTCGCGACTATGAACTACACTAGTCACTTCTAACCCTATACTATCCATAATACACCTAACTATCATATATATAAAACAACTACAGACTGCGGGGGTGCTATACGCCATCCACTCGACTTCCCCCTGTAGATATAATCTACTCACCTTGCGTCTCCATCTTTCGATGTCACCACGCGTTTGCTTGTCGTCACGTAGTCTTCATGGGGTTTCTATACATCAAAGGGTCGTATATGCGCATTAAAACCAAATCAAAGCTAACACGGCACACGAAACCCAAAATGATACGATAAGAGGCCTATAGGTTAGAACCTATAGCACGCCTTCAAAACCATCAATAAATCCTTTATATCGTCGTATAAACGCCAAATAGTCGAGGTAAATCACAAGACACAAATGCAGAATTAAAAATACAGAATACGGAAGCACGAATCCAAAACAACAACTTAGGAAACATGTTCCATATTTCACCCTAGGTCCAATTAGACAAATCTATACATACCAGGGGTCTAATCTACTGGTAAAGGGGCTCCAAAACAAAAACGAGACAATTTGGTGGGGTCCAAGCCGCAAATTGCGGCCAAATGGGTTAAATTTGCGGCCGGGAAAAGGAAGTAGGGGCTGGGGTCTTGGTGGTATCTTTCTGGGTGCCTGCACATACCACTGTCCAATCAATTTTAACTTAGGATGTCTCGGGTGATAGCAGATTCAATACAACCTTCATAGATTTCATAAATTCTCCGATATCGGTTTCTAAAATCCGTATTCTGGGTTTAAGCTTCAGGTTAGGGTCTCAATTCATACACTAGGGTGTTGGTGTAGCCTCTATTGAACTCAATTTCACATTACAACTCATAATTCTTCACAACCCTAACTAGGTTTTACCTCAAGGCACCAAATCACACAATATCGGTTCAATTATAACACGGGGGTAAAGGAAATGCTAAAACTAAGTTAATGATTCAGAAAATACCTCATTTGGCAACTCAAGAATTTTCTTGAGTTGCCCCTAGTGGCCAAAATCCATGCTTTCTTGGTCCATCGTGTAGGTCTTGAACTTGTGCATACTTTTAATGAAATGAGAGTGGGGTTTTGGAGTTGTTTTGGATGTGTTATGAGGAGGTTAAGTAGGAGGATGAAGAGGGGCAGTAGCTCAGCTGAGAGAAGAGGGAGAAGAATGAGTGAAGTGAGGGAAAATGGCTAAGGCTTGGTCAAAGCAACCCCTCTCTTTTCTCTCTCACCCACCTACTACCATTATTCTTTTCTCTTTTCTTTTCTTTTTTCCCTATAACCCTTCTCACTCAAATAGTAACCCCAAAACAAACCATGGCAATAAAATGTAACACAAGTGTAGAAAATGATACGTGCATGTTTTGCACAAAAACGCCAAAAATCCGTTTAACGATTTTTTATCGCGATTAGCGCTAAATTAGCATATAACTAATCAATTAAACTTAGAAATGGCATAATTCTCTAATTTACCCTATTTTAGAATTTTCCATAATTTTTCCAAAATTTTTCCCATTTATTTGTATTTAATAATACAAAAATATTAAAATATTCAATAAAATAATATTAAATTATAAAATTCCCAAAATTAATATTTTATCTTTTTGAAATGTTACAGAGATGAGAGAATTTCTTCCGCATCTCGCCCTCGGCTTCCCTAGTGATCTCTTCACCATTTGGGCTGCGCCAAAGCACCTTCAGAGATGGCAATACCATTGATCGAAGTTTCTTCACTTGCCGGTCCAATATCACTATTGGTTGTTCGGTGAACGAAAGATCGCGGTCGAGCTGAACGGTCTGATGCTGAATCATGTGAGAAGGGTCATGCAGGTATCTGCGAAGCAGCGACACGTGGAATACGGGATGAACATCTGGGAAGTTGGGTGGAAGAGCCAAACTATAAGCAACTGCGCCCACACGCTCGAGGATCTTGAAGGGACCTATAAATCTAGGGCTAAGCTTCCCTTTCCGTCCAAATCTCATCACGCCCTTCATTGGAGAGACCCTCAGAAAAACGTGATCGCCAACTGCAAACTCTAATCTGGGCCGGCGCCTGTCAGCATATGATTTCTGCTTGCTCTGAGCTGTCCTCATCCTATCTCGAATCAACTGTATCTTCTCGGTCGTCTCCTTTACGATCTGCGGCCCCAAAATACTGCTCTCACTGAGCTCTATCCAACAGACGGGCGATCTACATCTCCTCCCATACAAGGCCTCGAAATGTGCCATCTGAATAGTATCCTAGAAACTATTGTTGTAGGAGAACTCCACCAAGGGTAAATGATGATCCCAGCTACCACCAAAGTCTAAAACGCACGCTCGGAGCATGTCCTCGAGAGTCTGAATAGTCCGCTCTGACTGGCCGTCGGTCTGCGGATGAAATACTGTGCTGAATTTCAAGCAGGTGCCCAAAGCCTCCTGAAGCCTCTTCCATAGTCGGCTGGTAAACTGGGTGCCTCGGTTTGGCACAATACACGTCGGGACTCCATGCAATCATACAATCTCATCGATGTATATCTGGGCATACTGAGAAAATCCGAAAGTCGTCTTCACCGGCAGGAAGTGAGCCGCTTTCGTCAATCGATCCATGATCACCCAAATGGAGTCATACCCCCGACTAGTCCTGGGTAGACCCACAATGAAGTCCATAGATATCTGCTCCCATTTCCACTCCGGGATAGGCAACGGCTGTAGCTCTCCCGCAGGCCTCTGGTGCTCGGACTTGACTTGCTTACAAGTCAGGCATCTCGACACGAATTCTGTGATGTCCCTCTTCATCCCGTCCCACAAGTAAACATCTCTCATATCATGGTACATCTTGGTGGATCCCGGATGAACACTGTACACCAATCGATATGCCTCCTCAAGAATCTCACGCCGCAGTCCCTCAACATCTGGTACGCACATTCTAGTCTCAAATCGTAGTATCCCCTTATATGTATTCCCTAGAGGCCATTACTGTACCTACGATGTATATTGTAGTGGATGCTTGGACATAAATAGGGAGGACTTTCTTTCTCGACATGATAGTATGCTATCTGGTTACTCTTTATCTTAACATGTACTCTGATTGTCTCTATGTCACATGTAGATAAAGCCCTTAAGATGAGTACTTGACTACCAGGACTATGATGCAGATCATACTAGTGGGGACAGTGTAGTCGCCAAGTACATCCTTCAAATGTTCCTAGTCGTAGGAGTACCGAGATGGGGCATCGATACTCCATAGTAGACTAGCGTATGTGCTTCTTGACCCATATGATGGGTGATGGATGATCCCATATCCATTGGTGTTTGAAATCAGAGAAGGTATATGGGTGCTCAGTGGAGACTGGGTACACTGGACGGACTCACCGAGAACTCCCAGATGGTATTATACCTCACGTCAGATGGCAGTTCTCTGGTGACACTGGTACAGGTTAGTCTGTAGACCCAAGATCGTCATAGAGTCTTATGTGATTCCCACTGTGCTTTGATTTCCATCATACCACGTCCAAGAGGGCGTGCAAAAGGGTGGCTTTTGGGTACAGTCCCGAATCACATGGAGGCAATGAGCGATAGGAGGGCTTTCGTCTCTCCCGATATAGGGAGTTGATGTTGCGTTGTGTTCGATTGGCTATAACTGGAAATACCTGGCCAGGGTTGCTGAGATTTACTGGGAAGCATTATCAGTAGTTTCTCGAACTGTTATGGACCTCATATCGACATGACTTATCAAGCTACTGGGGTCTGACGTTTACCACCCCTAGGCGAGATATGCGACATATCAGACGAAGAGACCGGAATGTACGAGAGTGTTACTGATTGGATTCACGGAAGAAAATACAGGCTTGCTTGTTGATCTTTTGATTTCTCAATACCTGGGTGGCTTTTACGTTTAGCTGACCGCTTGCAGCTTGTGGGTGTTTGATATGATCATCACATACTGCCGGCGTATTGACGATTCTTTAGAGTCCTACACAGAGGTTTCCTGGCTCAGGTAAAACGGAGTAGGAGCACATATGTGATATGTGCAGGACCGGGAATAATACGTGTATGTGATACCGTATTAGATTCTCACAATATGAGATATCGGCCGGGTATATGTCATATAGCCAGGTCATCGGATCAAGTGTTGATTCGATGAACTGATACAGATTATATTAGTCGATTATTTATGGAATAGCAGGATTATCGGATCAAGTGTTGATTCGATAATTTAATGTATAATTATATATTTGCTATATTAAATTACATTAACTAATATAAGCTCACTTAAATATTCTTTTTCTCACTCGGGTAATGCATTGATATATATATATGTGATATATGTTAATTGTATTATTTTATTTTGTTACAATAAATATTGTATATGTGATATATAATATTGTAACAAGTTAGGGTTATAAATGCAACATGTTTTGTGGAGTTTAAATATGGTTAGGGTTTGGATTAGGGTTAAGCTTGCATGAAGCTTTCAAGAAGCTTTGACTTTGACTTGTGATATTTTGCATAGATATTTCTTTAACCCAACCCAACCCTTTACCATAGTTATTTCTCTACAAGGGTTAAGTTTATATTCTTAACCCATGGCTGCAATTCTAACCACACACTTGATTTCATTATTCATCACAAATTGATTTGCTTCTTCTTCTTTTCTTCCTTTTTGATGAAAAGATTTCTAGCTTTTTCATATGTGATGAAAATGAGTGAGAAATTGAAAACAAATGAGAGCTAAATTCCTACTTCATCATCCTCATCTATTCTTGCCACTTAGATTAGGGTGTTTCCTTTACTAATACTTTATTAGCAAAGCAAGAGCTTGGGTTTGAGTTTCTTCAAGGTAGATCATCTTTGTTATTGAAGATCGGAAGCAAGCTTGCATCTTTCTCTTCATGGAGCCTCTCTAGAGTCCGGGTACTTGATTATCGCAGCGAAGGGACCTCAACACGGAGCTTATGAAGTGAAGGAACGGACTACAAAGGTTGTAATCCCAAACTCTTAGAAGTAAAGTTGTTTACTTGCTCTTTGTTTCGCCTAATCTCTAGTCTAAGATCTTGGTTAGGGTTGTTCGGCACATGAAAAATTTGATTTTGGCATGGTTCATGCCTTGTAGAACCTTGTTTTAGTGCTTAGTAACCCTACACCCTGATCATCGATCACGAACTCGGAAAATCTGCATTGTCCAATCTATGCAATGATCTCTGAACAACGGTCATCACTGTACTGTGCCTCATGTGTAAGTCCATGTCATGCACCCCACGAACTTGCGGGGAGGCTGAATATATGAAAAATGATTATCAAAGCTTCGTAACACGGACTTGAGCGCATGAATCGTTTCTAAACCGTTACTAGCAAACTACGAAAGGTTTAACTACTCGGATTCGAAGTTATACCTCACGTTACTTTTCCTTCCGGTATTCATCCCGGTCCTCCACTCCTCATAGGCTCCTTGGAACATCGGCACCTCAACGGCCTCCTCAAGTCAAAGACGATCCACCCGAGAGCTCCTACGCCAAGCTTTATCTCTAACTTGAGATAAATAGATTGCTCAAAGTGCTAATCTAAGCTACCTAGGGGATATAAAGTGAGGTTATGGATGTATTAGTCTAGCTAACCCTTGATCTGAACACATGAGAGGTTAGGGTTAGGGTTTCAAGAATGAGAGAGCTTGAAGAGAGAGAAGGTGATGATGAGAATGAATTGAAATTGTTTCTCACTTCTAATATATTATGATGCATAAAGAATTATCAAATGAATAATTCAAATGCATTATCATCATGCTTCACTGAATATGTGTAATGAATCATCAAGTGAGTCATTAAGCATTAAATGCTTCATTAACTCACTTGAATGATTCATCTCATGAGTCACAAAATCAATTAATGCTAATGCCACCTTACCCTCCAAGTCACCATGCTTCTAGAAGCTTCCCGGAAAATTACGAGAACGCCCCTCCAATCCGTGAAAACACGGAAAAACTTTAGACTGTATAAATCCAATAACTTGATACTCGAAACTGGCTTAAACCAAAGCCGACTAGTAAAAACTGTCCGAACGTCGTACGTGCGTAAACACACGTATGCGTCCGAACCCTTGTCGTAAAACCATACGACCTCTATATCGTTTCGTCTGGAGCAGGGAAACTCTCTGTGTGGGAATTTAAAGACTCGACACTACGCTGGCAGTGGGTTTAACCACAGACCGCAACCGGCACTAGCTGTACGTAACGGTCTCCAGGTAGATGTCGATAAGAAGGCCGATGAGGAAAACCATCCGAACTCCTACTGAGCCTGATGTGACAATCTCCGTACAGTCCGGTCTGTTCGTCTAAGACTATCGCATATCGAGCCTAGGGGGCGGTAAGCGTCAGTCCCCTAATAGCGGTATAAGTCGTGTCGGAGCGTAGCCCATTACACCCTGAGAAACCACTGGAACCTACCAGTAAATCTCTCTTGCCCTGTCAGGGACTTTGCGTAATGGCTCTCTGACACAGCGCGATATCAACTCTCAATACCGGGAGAGACGAATCCTATCTAACCGCCACTGCCTCCAAGTGCTCGGGACTGCACCCAACTGCTTCCTGTTTGCACGACTCCTTTGAGCCGTGGTAGGGTAGCAATCTAAGAACAGTGAGACACACTCGAGGCGAAGTAGCAGTATCAAGTCTGCGGACTATGCTGTACTCATGTCATCTGGGAACTGTTAACTGAGGATGGGTATAATACCAACCAATCAGTTCCCCTACGAGTCTTGTCCGGTGTACCCGTAACCAAACGAGCACCTGTATACTATCTCCAGTACTACGTACTGATGGCTGTGGGACAGACCATCTCCCCAACTGGGATGAGAAGCGTACACACTAGTCTAATCTGGAGTATCGATGCCCAGTCTCGATAATCCTGCGACTAGGGACAAGTATAGGATGTTGCTTATAGACTACCCAGCCCCCACTAGTGTGACTGCCATCATAACGCTGGTAATCAAGCAAAGATCCTATGGGCTCTACTAATATGTATAAGTGATACGTTACAAGAAACATATGCACATATTAAAGTAGGCACAAACCAAATAGCATACTACCATTTTTAGCAAGACTGTATATACAACTGTGAATATCCCAAGCTTCCATTAAATAATATACATACAAGTATTATACAATAATGGCCCCTAGGGCATATACACTAACAATCTCCCACTTTCACTAGGGCCATGAGCTGGCATATCGTAGACCTATCATCTCGAATAGCCTCTCGAACTGCGTCTGAGGAAGGGCCTTTGTGAATGGATCAGCAATGTTATTCTCTGTCTCAACTCTTTTTACCTCAATCTCCCTGCGATCTACGATCTCCCTGATCAGGTGATACCGCCTTAAGATGTATCTGGACTTCTGATGGGACCTGGGTTCCTTCGCTAAAGCTATAGCGCCGTTGTTGTCACAATACAGAGGTATTGGATCAACACTGGTAGGAACCACCTGATGTTCTGTGAGGAACTCCTTCATCCAGACAGCTTCTTTTGCGGCATCGCAAGCAGCTTTGTACTCCGCTTCCATCGTTAAGTCAGCAACGGTCTCCTGCTTGGAACTCTTCCAACAGACCGCCCCTCCATTGAGGGTAAAGACATAACCCGACATGGATTTGGAGTCATCCTTGTCACATTGGAAGCCGGAGTCGGCAAAGGCCTCCATCTGGAGGTCTTTTCCGCCAAACACCAAGAACATCTTCTTAGTCCTCCTCAGGTACTTGAGAATTTTTTTTACTGCTATCCAGTGCTTCTCCCCTGGGTTTGCCTGATACCGGCTTACAACGCTCAATGCGTATGCTACATCTGGTCTAGTACATAACATCGTATACATTATAGAGCCTGCCGCAGAACCGTAGGGTATAATCGACATGCGATCCCTTTCCAAATCAGTCTTGAGAGACATCTCTTTGGAGAGGGTTATTCCGTGACAAGCCAGTAGGTTACCGCGCTTAGAATCATCCATACTGAATCTCTTCACTATCGTGTCTATGTACCTGGACTGCGAAAGTCCCAACATCCTCTTTCATCTATCACGTTAGATCCGGATCCCCAGAATGTAGGTGGCATCACCCAGGTCTTTCATGGAGAATTTATGTGACAAAAATCTTTTGACTGACTGTAACATAGGAATATCATTTCCTATTAGGAGAATGCCATCCACGTACAAGACGAGGAATACTACAGCTCTCCCTACAATCTTACTGTATATGCAAGGTTCATCTGGATTTTTGATAAAGTCGAATTCTTTGACAGCATCATCAAAACAGATGTTCCAACTCCGCGATGCCTGTTTTAGTCCATAAATGGACTTAAGCAGCTTGCATACTTTACCGCTGCTCCCACTCTGAATGAATCCCTCTGGCTGATCCATATAGACGCTCTCTTCCAAATTACCATTTAGAAAGGCCGTCTTTACGTCCATCTGCCAGATTTCATAATCGTGGATGGCAGCAATAGCAAGAAGGACCCGAATAGATTTAAGCATAGCCACTGGAGAAAAGGTTTCGTCATAGTCCAAACCAGGTCTTTGACGGAAACCCTTTGCAACAAGTCTAGCCTTATAGGTTTCAACCTGTCTATTTACACCAATCTTCTTTTTGAAGATCCATTTGCATCCTACGGGTTTTACCCCATTTGGAGCAATGTCCAAAGTCCATACTTTGTTAGTGTACATGGACTCTATTTCGGTCCGCATTGCATCCAGCCATTTTACTGAGTCACCGCTCTGAATGGTTTGCTGGAAGCTAGTAGGCTCATCGTAGTCAATAGTGCAATCCTCTCTATCCCCGTCTATAAGAAAACCGTAGTATCTCTCGGGCGGATGAGACTGCCTACTACTCTTGCGGAGTGGCGTCGGGATGTCCCTTTCTTCTGAAACCTTTGGTTCTTTCAAGCTATCAGTAATAGTTTGTGGTTCTGGAATTTCTTCCAGTTCTACTACGCTCCCACTTGTTCCTTTTTCTAAAAAATGATGTTCCAGAAAGTGGGCATGACGAGAAACAAAAACCTTTTGTTCCTCTGCGTAATAGAAATAATATCCTTTGCAATTCTTCGGAAATCCCACAAACTTACACTGTACTGATCGTGCCTCGAGCTTGTCCACATGCTGCTTTTTTACAAAAGCTGGACATCCCCATGTCTTAAAATGTTTTAGACTGGGTTTGGTCCCACTCCACATCTGATATGGTGTGGTAGGCACAGTTTTGGTGGGAACTTGGTTCAAAAGTTATGCAGCTGATTCTAGTGCATATCCCCAGAATGATCGCGGTAACTCAGCGTTACTCATCATGGAACGAACCATATCTAATAGGGTTCGATTCCTCCTTTCTGATACACCGTTGTGTTGTGGTGTCTATGGAGGAGTAAGCTGAGAGAGAATTACATTCTCTTTTAAGTAACCCAGGAACTCGGCACTTAAGTATTCACCACCTCGATCTGATCTCAGTTTCTTTATACTCTTGCCTGTTTGTTTTTCTACTTCATTCTTGTATTCTTGGAATTTTTCAAAGGCCTCAGATTTGTGCTTTATAAAGAAGACATATCCAAACCTAGAGAAATCATCCGTAAAAGTAATGAAGTATGAATAACCACCTCGCGCATGTGTAGACATTGGACCATACACGTCACTGTGTATGAGTCCCAAGAGCTCGCTTGCTCTTACTCCGTGTCCAGTGAACGGAGTCTTTGTCATCTTTCCTTTGAGACAAAATTCATAAGTAACATAAGATTGATATTCGAACGGATTCAAATATCCTTCTCTATGTAACTTAGTCAACCTTCTCTCATTGATGTGACCAAGTCTACAATGCCATAAGAAAGCCTGATTTATTTCTGGAGACTTTCTTTTAAGTGTGTTCTGGACATTGAAAACCTGAGCTTGACTCAATACATATATACCGTTATCTAATGTACCGGACCCAATCAGAACTTGATTTAGGTGGATGTTAACTACATCGCTTACGAATGTAAAATCATATCCCTCTTTTGAAAGTGAGGACACTGATATGATATTACAAGTCATACAAGGTACATACAGACAGTTACGTAGAATCAATATCTGCCCATTTGTCAAACCTAGGCGATATTCTCCCACGGATTCAGCGTCTACGCTCATTCCGTTTGCAACTCTGAGAGACAAATCACCTACCTTCATAACTCTACGGTTTCTCAAAGCATGTAATGAATTACAGATATGAGATCCTGCTCCGGTATCGAGTACCCAGGAAGTAGAGTTAATTGACAAACAGTTCTCAATAACAAATACACTTGAGGCTGAAGCCACAACATGCTTCGTATCCTGGCTACTGGCTTCTAAAGCCCTGCAATCTTTCTGCCAGTGCCCAATCCCATAACAATAGGAACGTCCCTCTTTTACTACATTCAGTCCCGAAACTTTTTCCCTTCTCTTTCCTTCCACTTCCCTGGTTTCCTTCAGGGTAGAAGGTAGAGACTGTAGAATCAAGTCAGTATCTGACCTGTTTCCCAACGTGGTCTTCAGGTCCTGGAGCTCATTAATATAGCTAGTCATTGTAAGGACGTTGTCCCCTACAGATGACCCGACAGCCAACCTCGCTTGAATTAATTTGTTCGAGGTCTCATATCTTGCGATATGAGACTGCTCTCCATATAAATCTTTATTATGGAGAAAGATGGAAACCGAGTCCATCTTCTCGTGCTGCTTCTGGTATACACAATCAACTGAAGCTAACACGAGGCATTTGGCTTTCTCTTTATTCTTTTCCCTTGTCTGGCCGATATCCATATCCGTGATGATGGAAACTGGACCTGCGATGGCGGGATCTTGAGTAGTAATAGGGTGGTCCAGCTTGTCATAGGAAATGGACATCTGGACAGACCTTTGCCAATCATATAAGTCAGATTCAGTCAATTTGTTATCTAGATGTAACCTATGTGTGGTCACAAGGTCGCTGCAATTTAAGAGAGTGAAGAAAATACTATTAGCATGATGCTCTTGCAAGTTTAGATTGGTTTTTAATTTATCTAAATAGTATGGCTCCCACTGTTTCTCGAATCCCTCCTCAAACCATAAAAGAAGAATTAGCCAGGACTATTCTCACCGTACAATTCTTGCTTAACTGTTCAGCCAGGTCAGTGTCGATACTTCGAGGGAGGTTTTCCAACGCTTTCGCGAAGTTCCTTAATTAAATAACCTCTTATCTCTGGGGGCGTAGCCCCGCTGACACCTTTCTAGGCACCTACTTGGTTTATACCATTGATCGTTAAGTAACGAATCACCTGATAAGTAGTATATACTTACAGTAGGATCGGGATCCAAAATATCATCGTATGATAATGTTGAAGGAATCCTACCAACATTCATCAAACTCCAAAATGGTATGCTCTCACTGCAAATTTCAGTTTCTTTAGAAATTCCCGATATAAATTTTTGCCCTATGCTCTTATGACCTTGACTAAGGGCCAAAATGTCATAAGTCACATGTCAAGTTCTACGTCATTATCCAGGTTAATTTGAACCCACCCGTATATACTCTTGACTAAGGGCCAAGAAAAGTAATACGATTGTCCCAAACCAACGCATCTATCTATGCAACAAATGAATACCCCAGCAGCTTCCAAACACTATGCCTTGACTAAGGGCCAAAATACATAGCTTGAATACTACTGAATACCTAAATGAAATGACGGAGGGCCACGAATGGTTTTGGAAAAACCGTGAACGTAGTGAACTTGATATAATCGAAGGAACCTGATACTTTTTAAAAGGAGTGGTTAAAACTCCGCAATTAAAAAATCTGATCTTTTTAAAATAACCGAGTGGTTTCTTTTAAATTTGTTCCAACGATTAAACTTTGGTTTATTTTCTTTGCATTATAATAATGCGTCCTATCATTTATCCTATCATTGCAGAAAACAACGAAAATACCACGTCCCCTTATGCCATCCGCATTCGCCACGGGGTCCCGTCATCACCCGTTAGGTTACTTAACTAACGACAAAGCGGGGGATGGGCTAGCGCGGGTGTAAAACATAAGTGACGTCTAATAGCTATCATATATAGATAATGTACATTCGTCAGACGCAATAATAGGCATTCCAGATCACAGATGAACTTTATTGGATATACTAGCAATCCGAATTTGCTTTGAGCCTGCAATAAAAGACGGATTACACAGTTGTGATGAATAGCCATTACCCCACCCTAAACCCCTACGGGTACGGCAAACTACCCGCCAAGTACCCGAAGTGAAGCGGTCTCCCTCAACAACATGAGTAGGCCACTAAACACTTCAACGTACCCGGTAGTTTGTGTACCCCACCTTGGGTCTATCCTAGGAGCAAAAAACAGTAAAAAGAAATAATACAACGGTGGCTACAACCGCAACCTAGATGCGCCCCGCAAAAGAATATTACATCATATTACATTTACATCGAATGAATGAATATTAAAACCATCTCAAACCCCGGCTAATCATCACAACATTCCAATCAAGTCCATATACACAAACAGTAAACATTATAGAAATGTGCAACCTCCTGCCAACCGACATACTAGCAGTTAGGAGAGGTTTACGAACACATTAAAACATTACAGATAAAAACCCGATTAGCAATTAGTTTAGAACATCAATCGACTACCTTTATCCGTGTCTACCCCAAAAGCAAACTTGCACTGAAGTAACCTGGGTAGAAACAGAACATGCAGGAAACCAAAACACCAGAAAACATGAAAAACAGAGCAAATCCGAGTCAACTCGGAGTTGACTCGACGGCGGATCGGCGGCACAAGCACTCTATTGCCGCGGATCCACGGCCATAAAACCGAGTTGGAACTTCGTATTTTCCCAGTATTCTTATATTTCCCTGTTGTGAATTTTAAGGCATATCAAATAGTTTTTTAGACATGTTTAAAATTAACAGAAACTTGGGATTTCCGGGGTTTTGGTTTTCGCGTTTTCCGTCGATCGAACTTCTAATTAGTTGCTAACAAGCTAGTAATAGTTTAGTTGGCTCTGATACCCCTATAAGTCCATGTCACGCACCCCACGAACTTGCGGGGAGGCGGAATATATGAAAAACGATTATCAAAGATTCGTAACACGGACTTGAGTGCATGAATCGTTTCTAAACCGTTACTAGCAAACTACGAAAGGTTTAACTACTCGGATTCGAAGTTATACCTCACGTTACTTGTCCTTCAGGTCTTCATCGCGGTCCTCCACTCCTCATAGGCTCCTTGGAACATCGGCACCTCAACGGCCTCCTCGAGTCAAAGACGATCCACCCGAGAGCTCCTACACCAAGCTTTATCTCTAACTTGAGATAACTAGGTTGCTCAAAGTGCTAATCTAAGCTACCTAGGGGATATAGAGAGAGGTTATGGATGTATTAGTCTAGCTAACCCTTGATCTCAACACATGAGAAGTTAGGGTTAGGGTTTCAAGAATGAGAGAGCTTGAGGAGAGAGAAGGTGATGATGAGAATGAATTGAAATTGTTTCTCACTTCTAATATATTATGAAGCATAAAGAATTATCAAATGAATAATTCAAATGCATCATCATCATGTTTCATTGAATATGTGCAATGAATCATCAAGTGAGTCATTAAGCATTAAATGCTTCATTAACTCACTTGAATGATTCATCTCATGAGTCACAAAATCAATTAATGTTAATGCCACCTTACCCTCCAAGTCACCATACTTCTAGAAGTTTCCCGGAAAATTATGAGAACGCCCCTCCAATCCTTGAAAACACGGAAAAACTTTAGACTGTATAAATCCAATAACCTGATACTAGAAACTGGCATAAACCAAAGCCGACTAGTGAAAACTGTCCGAACGTCGTACGTGCGTAAACACACGTATGCGTTCGAACCCTTGTCGTAAAACCATACGACCTCTATATCGTTTCGCCTGGAGCAGGGAAAATCTCTGTGTGGGACTCTAAAGACTCAACACTACGCTGGCAGTGGGTTTAACCACAGACCGCAAATGGCACTAGCTGTACGTAACGGTCCTAGGTAGATGTCGATAAGAAGGCCGATGAGGAAAACTATCCGAACTCTTACTGAGCCTGATGTGACAATCTCTGTATAGTCCGGTCTGTTCGTCTAAGACTATCGCATATCGAGCCAAGGGGGCGGTAAGCGTCAGTCCCCTAATAGCGGTATAAGTCGTGTCGGAGCGTAGCCCATTACACCCTGAGAAACTACTGGAACCTACAAGTAAATCTCGCTTGCCCTGGCCAGCGACTTTGCGTAATGGCTCTCTGACACAACGCGATATCAACTCCCAATACCGGGAGAGACGAATCCTATCTAACCGTCACTGCCTCCAAGTTCTTGGGACTGCACCCAACTGCTACCTGTTTGCACGACTCCTTTGAGCCGTGGTAGGGTAGCAATCTAAGAACAGTGGGTCACACTCGAGGCGAAGTAGCAGTGTCAAGTCTGCGGACTATGCTGTACTCATGTCACCTGGGAACTGTTAACTGACGATGGGTATAATACCAACCAATCAGTTCCCCTGCGAGTCATGTCCGGTGTACCCGTAACCTAACGAGCACCTATATACTATCTCCAGTACTACGTACTGATGGCTGTGGGACAGACCATCTCCCCAACTGGGATGAGAAGCGTACACATTAGTCTACTCTGGTGTATCGATGCCCAGTCTCGATAATCCTACGACTAGGGACAAGTATAGGATGTTGCTTATAGACTACCCAGCCCCCACTAGTGTGACTGCCATCACAACGCTGGTAATCAAGCAAAGATCCTATGGGCTCTACTAATATGTATAAGTGATACGTTACAAGAAACATATGCACATATTAAAGTAGACACAAACCAAATAGCATACTACCATTTTTAGCAAGACTGTATATACAACTGTGAATATCCCAAGCTTCCATTAAGTAATATACATACAAGTATGATACAATAATGGCCCCTAGGGCATATACACTAACATCATGTATACGGTCAAGCAACAGTGGGTGTGCACGAACATGCGCAAGCTGTCCCCCGATTGGAGTGAACTCGAACTGCACTCGGATGTCGCATAAAATCGGCCGACGACTGCCTCTGCACCACGCTCAACCAAGACAGACTACCCCCGGGCCTCCTACTCAAAGCATCCGCCCCTATATTTTTCTTGCCCGGGTGGTAAAGAATCTCACAATCGTAGTCCTTCACTAACTCCATCCAACGACGCTGTCTAAGATTCATGTCTCGCTTCTGAAATATGTACTTCAAGCTCGTGTGATCAGTGAATATCTGGCAGGACTCGCCGTATAGGTAATGTCACCAGATCTTGAGTTCAAAGACCACTGCAGTCATCTCCAAATCATGAGTAGGATAGTTCTGTCCGTGTTTCTTTAGCTGCCGAGAAGCATACGCGATCACCGTGTCGTGCTGCATCAATACGCACCCTAGCCCCACTCGAGAAGCGTCACAATAGATCACAAATCCGCCCGATCCTGAAGGCGATGATAACACCAGCGCCGTAGTCAAACGAGTCTGCAGCTGCTGAAAGCTATGCTCGCACACGTCCGTCCAATCAAAAGGAACTCCCTTCCGGGTTAACCCGGTCAACGGTGCAGCAATACGGGAGAAGTCATGTACAAATCGTCGGTAGTAGCCAGCCAGTCCTAGGAAACTGCGGACCTCCATAACTGATATCGGTCTGGGCCAATTCTGAACGGCCTCGATCTTCTTCGGGTCCATACATATACCATCTCGTGTAATCATGTGACCTAAGAAATCTATGTTGTCAAGCCAAAATGCGCACTTGGAGAATTTTGCGAACAGTTGGTGCTCCCTCAAAGTCTGCAATGTGATCCACAGGTGCTGCTCGTGCTCCTCTCGGCTCCGGGAATACACCAAAATGTCGTCAATGAATACGATGATGAACAGATCAAGATACGACCTGAATACGCGGTTCATAAAATCCATAAACCCTGCTGCGGCGTTGGTGATTCCGAACGACATCACCAAAAACTCATAGTGCCCATAAAGCGTGCGAAAAGCCATCCTCGGAATATCCTCCTGCCGAACCCGCAGCTGATGGTTGCCTGATCGCAAGTCGATCCTCGAAAAGTATCCTGCACCCTGAAGCTGGTCGAACAAGTCGTCGATGCGTGGTAAAGGGTATCTGTTCCGTACGGTAACCCTGTTCAGCTGGCGGTAATCGATACACAAGCGCAAACTGCCGTCCTTTTTCTTGACAAACAGGACTGGGGCACCCTAAGGAGACACACTAAGTCGAATAATCCCCTTGTCTATCAAATCTTGCAACTGACCCTTCAATCTCTAAGCTCCTCCGGGGCCATCCGATAATACGTTATGGAAATAGGCCCCGTGCCGGGAATCAAGTCAATGTAGAAAACAATATCATGCTTAGGCGGTAGCCCAGGAAGCTCGTCAGGGAAAACATCAGGGAACTCACTAACAATCAGAACCTGGTCCAACGGAACCTCTGTAGCTCTAGTATCGCAAACATAGGATAGAAATCCCTGACATCCCTTCCTCAAACGCTGTCCAGCGCGAAGAGAAGAAATCAAACCGTGAGGGGCGGCACCACGGTCCCCCTGCACAACAAAAACCGACTCGCCGGGAAAACAAAACCTAACTGTCTTCTCGCGGCAGTCCACAGACGCATAGCACGTGGCTAACCGATCCATGCCCAGAAGAATGTCGAAGTCCAACATCTCAAGAAAGATCAAGTCGACAGGCAACTCTATCTCGCTAATACGGAAAACACACGATCGGAACACGTGTCTAGCAATAAAAGACTCGCCCAAAGGAGTGGTCACAGCCAGCGGCTGATCAAGCAAATCGGACACTCTACCCAAACTCGGCATGAAGTGTGTGGAAATGTACGAGTGCGTAGATCCTGGATAAAACAATACGTGTGCGTCAACAGAACATACAGAAAGGGTACCTGAGATCATTGCATTGGACGCATGTGCGTCTTGATGCGTCAAAGAGGAAACCCGTGCCTGTCCTCTGCCTGCGACTGGCGGTCCCCTACTAGCAGCTGGCTGTCCTCTGCCTCGGCCACCTCATCCTCTATGAGCAAACCCTCCGCAACCATGACCTCTCTGTTCATGAGTCTGACGCGGAGCAACAGTAGGTACAATAGGAAACGCCCTCTGGGGTGGAGAAGGTAAAAACGTGACATGTGGTACGGCTGTCTCGCCCTCACGTGGCTCCGAACAATCTCGCACACCATGATAAGTACTCCCGCATCGGAAACATCTAGATGGTGCCGGCTGACCCTCCTCGGATAAGAGCTGAATAGCCTACCTCGTCCCGATCCTCCGCTACCCCCCGTACCTGAACGGAACCTGTCGCGGCGTCTAAACGGTTGTCTATGTGCTGACGTATCTTTATGAACTCTCTTCGGCCCTGGAACTACCGAAGTCTTAGCGAGGCGCTCCTCGACTAATAGGGCTACGTCTACAGCTGCTGCATAAGTCTCGCAATGCTGTGCGCAGATCTCAAGGAACAATATGGTAAGCAAGCCTCGAACAAACCTCTTGACTCGCATCTTCTTAGTAGCCACTAAATACGGGGCATAAACAGATAGCTCGGTGAACTGCACAGCATACTCTGCCACCGTCATATCCGGCATCTGGCGTAATGACTCGAACCTATGCGCTCGGGCATCCCTGATACTCTGGGGAAGAAAAAGGCCTAGAAACACCATCACAAACTCAGTCCAGGTCATAGGAGGAAGACCTGTTGCTCTGCCCTTTTCAACCGACTCGCACCACTTCTGCGTAAGACCTTCCAGGCGAAAGCTCACGAAGTCCACCCATCTTGCATCTGAGCATCTGAGTGAACGACATATCCAGGCCATCCTATCGATAAATGACTGTGGGTCCTCGGCTGCATCGGTGCCTGTGAAGACTGGAGGCTTTAGCTTCATAAATTTTGATAGCGATACTGTGATAACCTCTGTGGCTGCAGGTACAACTGCCTGCACTGTAGGTACCATCGCGGTCTCCGTAGCGGGTGGAACTACCTCTGGTCGCTGCGCTCGAAGTGTCTCGACTAACGACCCTATCATCTGGCGCATCTCCTGCATACCGGCCCGTAGCATGGCGATCTGATCTGCCGAAGGAGGAACAATCTGCTCTGGTACAACGGGTGTACTGCCCGGGTCAATCCTCGTCTCACACGAGTCAACTCTAATCTCGGCTCTCGCGGTCGTTCTCTGTGCCCTAGTAGTCTTTGGCGGCATAATGGCTGAAAAGAGAATAAGATTCGATAAGGATACGGAAATCGAATCACGAGAATGCATATAATCTTCAAGGAATTTCAATCAATAAGACCTAAGGTCACTTAGGCGGAGTACTGTGTCGTGAGTATGCCGCGGAACATACACACGCTACGCCACTCTGCTTCAGCTACCTACTCCATCATACCAGGGTCATCCTACACTACGAAAGGTAAAACCTACGCTCTGATACCAACTTTGTTACGACCCAAAGTTCGGCCCGTGACCGACACTTAACCACGGAACGTCTACAGGAGTAACGCGACTAAGTAAGCCGAAACCCAGAAATCAAAACCATTAAAAGTAGTGAGTGTTGAAAAAACATTGGTTTAAAAACATTTGGAAAACTCGAGTAAAATCATTAAAGTTTGTTATTTTCTTAAAAATTTCGGCAGCACCTCTTTTGTAAGAACTGGCCCCGAAAACGGGTACAAGACATGATATAAGTAAAATGACATACAATAAGAATAGAGCATCCCCAAACGGGAGCAATCACGCCCAACGGTGGAAAACAACCACCACAAGAATAATATACGACGCTGTAGCGAAGAAATGAGCAATATAAATGAAAAACATCAGAAAAGATAAAACTGCATAAATAAAGTCGGCCCATACGAGCTCGACACCAGAGTACAAAATAATATACATCGTCCTCACAACTGGTCTCTAAGTCAATACATGAAGTAGTAGATGGAGAGTACTAGATACAATAGTGTGTACATATGAAAAATAAACGGATACTGCAAAAACCTACCTATAAGCAAAAGGCTCACATGCCAACTGCAGTGGTATCCGTAGCAAAAAGATACAAGGAATTAGCCCTGTCGCAACTACTCTGAGGGGAAACCTGCAAACACTGTGGTACAACGGGGGTGAGTTGCCAACTCATGAATAGTAGATAACATATAAAGGTAATCGCACGTATGCACGTACTGCGATACTCTAACATGTGCAACAGATAACATCTATATGATGAGCTGGATACGCAATAATCAGGCATAATAAGTGCATTCTAATAGCATCTATATATGATGAGTAGGGTAGGCAATAATCATGCCAAAGTACTCTATCAGGTACTACGACTACAGGATGAGATGCATAACAATGAATGCTGAGCATGGGATAAAATATCATCTATACGGAATATCAACGTGGAAAATAACCGGTGTCCATCAAATACACCAAAATCCCAATAAAAACTCAGGCGCCGTCACTCTAATCGGCCCTCACATCCTGTAAATCTCATGGAATCGTGAGTGCCCAACACCGGCACTCGAAAATATCATGAAATAAACGTGTCCAGCATCGATACGCAAATCCTCATGTATCGGGCTCCGTCTGACTGGATCGGCCAACGGGTTCCGTCTGTAGAATATGCCCTCGGCCCCGGCAGTACGGGTCGGCCTATATCCATCTATCGACTCTGGTCAGTATCCTCAGGATAACCGCCAGGTCCAACCAATCACCGGTAGGTAGTAGTCCCTCTGCCAGGCTCACCGTCTGTATACACAACATCCCTTTCTAACCCCGGGGTACCATACCGGGTCCACCATGTACCAGCAATCGGCCTCATCCAGCTCCTCGATTCGGGTTCACATTTCACACGTCTCAGAACCGAGAAAACGCATGGTGGACGCACTGAAATAACATATCAAGAGAAACCGGGTTTACAAAACACTGCACATTTTCTTAAAATAATAGCACGGTTCTCAAATCCGGAAATCAAAGGAAATCCAAAACTCAATGCGTAAATACATGCAATGTGTCGTATGCCACTAAGAGTAAAAAGGGAAAACCGCTCTTTTAAATGGATCAGTTTTGAAAATATCTCATGCGGTTCCCATTTTCTAGAAATCAAAGCCAGTATCATCCATGTATGTGAAATATGTAAGTATATAGGTATGGATGTGCAAGTGAATATATACGCGTATATGTGTGCACCAGTATGAATATACAATGTGTATGTGTGCAAGCATGAATATATCAATGTATGTGTGCACCAATTTAGATATACAATGTGTATGTGTGCAATATGGATATATCAATGTATGTGTGCACCAATATTGATATACAATATATGCGCAATATGGATATATCAATGTATGTGTGCACCAATATGGATATACAATGTGTATGTGTGCAATAGGCATATATCAATGTATGTGTGCACCAATATGGATATACAATGTGTATGTGTGCAATAGGGATATAGCAATGTATGTGTGCACCAATATGGATATACAATGTGTATGTGCGTAATATGGATATATCAATGTATGTGTGCACCAATATGGATATACAATGTGTATGTGCGCAATAGGGATATAGCAATGTATGTGTCCACCAATATGGATATACAATGTGTATGTGCGCAATATGGATATATCAATGTATGTGGATATCAAAATGATGTATGGTTCGTAGCAATCATATAGTGCGAGTGTCATGGCAATCTCTAACGGTGTGGGTGAAACATATAAATAGTGCTCGTGCAGCTTGAACCGCTAGTGACAGTGCGGTGTTACATAGCTACTATTTCTTTATGTAACAAAAATGGGTACGCTACAGTAATACATGTGCACAAGCAATATACATATGTGACTACATTATCCTACCAAGCCCTGACGCTTAACGCCATACGGGTGATTTCCCCGTAGATGTTAAATCTACTTACCGTGGTCTCGTGCTAAGTGTTGCGAACTATCTGCTTTCCCTTCTTTGCGGCGTCCAAAGTACCCGCCTGCGAACCTAGAAATTACGCAAAGAATACGCATAAGCTAAAATCCTGCAAAAACGCAATATTAAAACCTAACGAGAAACTCGTGTCACGAACTAAATGCGTGTGTATACGTAACGTGTGTGCATATGCCAAAACCCAACGCGACACGCAGTGGCACACAGCGACCCAACTCAACTCGTATCGTACGTGTCGCGCAAGTCCCGCTACGCTAAAAATAGGTAATTGGTCCCAGATTTAATCTGGAGCAGAAACAAGAAAATCAAACAATACCAAACCCCTCACAATACCTCTAGCAAGCTAAGTGCAAAAAATCCAACAAATTCACAAACAATTGGGCCGGCGGCTAGGGGTAGGGTATCGGCCAAAAACTGGTGGAAGGGTTCCAGGTTTCTACACTATGATCCTAGCACAATTCAAAGCCTAGTGTATATGTTTGCTTAACAAAATTACTAACCTAGATACAACAGATTTTATGTATCTTAAGGTTTAGCTTAAAATGTTTTGAAACACTTAGTTTGCAACATTATGGTATTTTGTGGAATTAGGTGAATTTACAGGAATTTAGTGATACCTAACAGCACAAATTAGAGCTAATCTAACCCTAAAAACCCTGATTTACCCTACTCTCCAACTAAACCATCAATTTATCGTCAAAGTCCACAAAACACTAAAACTAACCCAAACTCTCCCAGATTTCTACCTGCAAACAATTAGATAAAGTAAATAATACCAAACCCAGACAAACACCCACAGACACCTCTAGCCCAAGCACCAACATCCAATTGCACAGGGAGGCCGGCGACGCCAGAATCATTGGGGAGGTTGCCGGATTTTTGGTGGTGGAACGGGCTCGAACTTCAACCCAACACCCTAGCTATCCTGCACACTAATCTGTATATGTTTGCCCAACAATAAAATAACTACAGGTATAGCAGATCACTCGTATCATAAAACTTGACAAAACCCGTATTTTAAATTCAAGTTTAGGACTTTAAGGCGATTTAGCGAAAACCAGTGATACAACTAGGTTAACACAGCACTAATAACACCTACCTAAGTTAATTAAGCCTTAAAAACTCTAACTTGGCCAAAACCCCACTTAAACTACAAACTAGCACTAAAAACACATTTTAAACACTAACCGAAGCTAAATAACATATAAGCTTAGCAAAAAGGAGTTGAGTTTAGTGATTATATCCCACTTGATCCTAGGATGCAAGAAGAAGGAGAAGAAGAAGAAAAAGAGGAGCTATTGCAATGCTATTGCTCTTGCTGAGGATGCTGATGCTGCTGCTACTGTTTGCTGTTGCTGCTGCTTCGTGTGCTGCTGCTGCTTGGTGCTGCTGCTGCGTATGCTGCTGCTGCTTGCTTCTGCTGCTGCTGCCTGCTGAGTGTGTGTGTGTGTGTGTGAATGAGATGGAGAAAGATGTGAGAAATAGAGTGTGTGAGTGTTTGCAAAAGAAATGAGAGATTATGAGAGTCAACCCCCTTTCTCTCTCTTCATTAATTGCAAGCATGGCTCAAGCCATCATGCCCTTTCTCTCTCTCTCTCTCTCTCCAAGTCAACCCACAAGCAAAAATTCATTTTCTTTTTTTTTTTAAGAAAAAATAATACACTTAAAGAAATTCAAATTAACTTAATGATATGGGTTAGTCCACCATAGTTATTAAACATGGTTTAACCCTAAACTTAACCCTAGTTAACATGCACATGTGTGTGCAAGCATAAATAAAATTTAATAAAATATTCATTAATTTTGATGAAATATTTGAAAATCGTTTTGGTAAACTTTTTACTAAAAATCACACATTATAGTATAATTAGCCACTAATCACATTCTAAGGTGTTACATGTAGATTCTTCACTGTTGTGTTTATTATTCATTTTCCACATATTCTTTCTATTCGCATCACATTGCATGTTTAAATGTGTTTATTATTATATTAAACCCATGCTGTCAGGACACCAGCACCATTATCGATGATGCGTATGTTCCACATACACCTGCTTGCCGACTCACACACTTCATCATCGATAACTGCCATGTCACTACACAGTAGGACTGTTGCATCAGGATATGACCCCTTGCATGACATACTTGCGTACATACATATTGTACACTCGTACTTGCGTACACACCCATACTTCCATACATACGTATTTGCAAATACATAGATGATTCTGGTTTGATTTTGGAGATTTGGGAACCGCAAGATATATTTAAAAACTGAATTCATTTTAAAAGAGCGGTTTTCCCTCGATATGTGCATATTACTGTTCCATGTTGCATGATATACGGTTATTCTTACATTTCTGTTTTATGTCGCATACATCATGCTATATGATTATACGCATTGAGATATGTTGTTTCATGAGATTTCTGGATTTGGGAACCGTGGTTATTTCAAAAGAGAGTATGTATTGTTTTAAAAACCCGGTTACCCTTGATATGATATTTCAGTGTGTCCACCATGTGTTTTCTCGGTTCTGAGACGTGTGACATGTGAAACCTGATTCGAGGAGCCGAATGAGGCCGATTGCGAGTACATGGTGGACCCGGTATGGTACCCCGGGACGAGAACGGATCTGTCGTGCAGTAGGCGATGAGCCTGTCAGAGGGACCACTACCTACCGGTGATAGTATTTGGGATCGGCGGATATCCGGAGGATACCGACCGAAGTCGAGAGATGATACGGGCCGATCCGGACTGACGGAGCCCGTGGGCCGATCCAGACTGACGGAGCCCAATATATGAGGATTTACGTGCTGATGATGGGCACGGGTTTCATAATGTTTTCGAGTGTCGATGCTAGACAATCAGGTTCCATGCTTTTGATGTGTCGCGAGGGTCACACGTTGATTTATATCCTCATACTTTCATGCATATGCTTTATGATATTTACATGCATGATGTTTTGTGTCATTGGTTGACCCGTGGATGAGATCTACACGCATACATGCATTGACTACATTGTTGGATGATATCCATATACTTATAGACTTGATGCTATTGTTGGCACTGATTTCATTGATGATACCTCATATTTATGATATGTTGCTACCTGAGGCACCGACACGAGCACTTGGTATTACACTTATATATAGATGTTTACCCTTGCCACCTTATCATGCTTACGACTTTATCATATTGAGGATATATACTACCGATCGTATTGACCTAGGATTGAGTCGTACATACGATTTCTGCTCTATGATGTTTTCTACTCACGGGTTGGCAACTCACCCCCGTTGAGCAACAGTTTCTTGCAGGTTTTGCCGTACAGGTTTCATTGCGGCTTTGCTAGCACACTGCTTCCATTCCGGATGATTTGCTTTGGTAGGTGGGTTCACTCGCTTCGTGACCACCATTGTACTTATTTATTTTCAGTCGTATCTAGTAAAATTCCATCAACCATACTTGTATATTGATTCAGACTTAGAAAACCAGTGTATTATTCTTTCGACCGTAGAGTCGCGCTTGTATTATTATGGTTTTCTTGATGGTTTTGATTTTCCTTTGAGTTTTGATCTTCGCCCTTCGGCGTTGTATATTTTATTGCTTGCGTGGTTGTCACCGTGGATTGACGAAGAGCTAGCTCCCGCTTGGGGATGCGTTTATTCATATTATGCACGTTGTACACCTTTTGGGGCCAGTGTTTACAAAAGAAACTCTGCCGAAATTTTCAGAAAAGACTTCAGATTTTAAAATGCATATTCGTCTTATGTTATTTAAAAACCCCTTGTTTTAAAATATGTTTTCTTCACTTCTTTCTTTAAATGGTTTAGATTTCTAGGATTTCTTGGCTTACTTGAATTAGATTGTGTCCTATAGACTTCATATGATTCAAGTGCCAGTCACGTGTCATTTCGGGTTGTGGCAGTAACATAAAGTGCATCATACATGAAATGCTAACAAGTATATGTATCTACGATATATCCGAGTCAGTGAATCTATCAATCGGCATCCAGCCTCACAACATCACGTATGGTATAATACATCGTACGACATCCTCTAGTCAAGGGTAGGGATCAATCATCAAATACACTCATCGCGTACGGTAATCCATCGTACGGCGGAATTAAGCAATTATGGATTCTATCAACCTATATGACAATGAGGTTACGGACCTAACGTCTCGTACGGCATGTCACTCATGATTCACAACATTATATATCTGTATACCTATGTCCCAGCTCACATCCGTGTCAAACTCATATCATGGGACTGGCAAAGGTATCAATCATCTCATATAGACTCGCATCCATATAATGACATATCAAACCAAGTCATCATATCTCATCGTATACTCTTTTCATCATATCAATATCTCGCATCAAGTCATTTTACACATACATTCTATCTAATAAATCTAATGTCATGCTACTCTAAATCTCATACTTAATCTCGTGCAACTACATATCTATATATCGTGATTCACAATCACTTTTCATATCATTATATATCAATTCGAGACATCATTTCTATCATATCATGTCAAAGAGTCATATCCCTATAGCTTTCATCTCATATCTCGATATATATATCTAATCATTCATATCATCTCAACTATCTTTTTCACCATGTCCATAGTTTTCTAATATAGGTTTCCTTAACCATATTCAATATATCGGTTTCAATCAAAGTTTGCGGCGGTGCTATACGCCATCCACCCGACTTCCCCCGTAGATATAAATTTACTCACCTGCGGAACTCCTTGTTCAGTCCTAGTCGATGCGCTACGTCGTCTCAGAATCCACATGAAGGTAGCTACAACAATACACAATCGCAAATGCTCTTAACACCAAATCCAGAAAACCAATACGGCACACGGTGCGCTCATAGGTTAGAACCTATAGCCTACGTATTCAAAAACAACCAAAATGTTAGTTATGCCTTAGAGGCCATTACTGTACATAAGATGTATATTGTAGTGGATGCTTGGACATATATATGGAGGACTTTCTTGCTCAACATGATACTATGCTATCTGGTTACTTTTTATCTTAACATGTACACTGAATGTCTCTCTGTTATATGTTGGTAAAGCCCTTAGGATGTGTTCTTGACTACCTGGTTTATGATGCGGATCATACTAGTGGGACAAAGGTAGTCGGTAAGTATATCCTTTAATGTCCCGAGTCATGGTTGTATCGAGACGGGGCATCGATACACCAGAGTAGACTAGCGTATAGCTTCTCGACCCATGTAGATGGGCGATGGATGATCCGATATCCATTGGTGTTTGACATTAGAGATGGTATACGGGTGCTCAGTGGAGACTGGGTACACTGGACGGACTTGCCGAGAACTCCCAGATGGTATTATACCTCACGTCAGATGGCAGTTCTCTTGTGACACTGGTACAGGTTAGTCTGTCGACCCGAGATCGTCATAGAGTCTTGTGTGATTCCCACCGTGCTTTGATTTCCACCATACCATGGTCAAGAGATCGTGCAAAAAGGTGGTTTTGGGTACAGTCCCGAGTCACATGGAGGCAATGAGTGATAGGAGGGGATTCGTCTCTCCCGGTATAGGGAGTTGATGTTGCGCTGTGCAAGATTGGCTATAACAGGAAGTCCCTGGCCAAGGCAGATTTGGAGATATACTGGTAAGTGTTATCAGTAGTTTCTCGACCCGTTATGAGCCTCACATTGGCACGACTTATCGAGTTATTGGGGTCTGACGTTTACCTCCCCCAGACGAAATATGCGGCATATCAGATGAAGAGACCGGACTGTACAGTAGTGTTACTGATTGGATTCACAGGATTATGAGCAGGCTTGCTTGTTGATCTTCTGATCGCTCAATACCCGGATGGCCATTACGTTTAGTAGACCGCTTGCGGGTGTTTGATATGATCATCACCTACTACCGGCGTATTGACGAGTCTTAAGAGTCCTACACAGAGGTTTCTTGGTTTATGCGAAACGAAGTAGGAGCACATATGTGATATGTGCGGGACCGAGATTAATACGCATATGAGATACCGCGTTCTATTCTCGCGATTTGTGACATCAATCGGATATATGTGATATAGCCGGGTTATCGGATCAAGTGTTGATTCAATAAGTTGTTACATTTGATATTAGTTCTTTGTATCTGATATAGCCGGATTATTAAATCAAGTGTTGATTTAATAATTTAATGTATAATTATATATTTTATATATTAACTTACATTAACTAATATTAGCTCACTTCTCACTTGTGTACACTTAGTATATATGTGATATATATTAATGTACAAATATTGTGTCATGATTGATGCCACGTGTGACATGGGTGCATGAGTCTCAGACCATACTAATAATAATGTTAGGGTTTATATTTATTTGAGTAAATCAAAATTAGTGTTAATTAGTCACATGCTTGGAAGTTTGGAGAAGCTTGTAGCATCTTTGACAAATTCCACTCCTTTTGTTTTACTTATAGATATTTATTAACCTAACCATTATTGTTAGCCATGGTTTAATCTCTACATGGGATAGTGTATGACACTAACTCACACATGGTTCCCATTATCACCTTATTAGTTCATTCTCTCATTTCTTCACTTGAGCTTCTTCTTCCTCATGAGAAAATCTCACTAGCTTTCAGAAAGGTAAGAAAATATTGTGAGAAAATAAAATCTAAAGTGAGCCCATTTCCTACTTCATCATCCTCTTCTATTTTCCATTTAGTTTATGGTGTTTGCCTCACTAATTTCACAATTAGTGAAGAGGTAGCATGAGCTTGAGTCTCCTGACGTAGATCATCTTCGTCCTCGTAGATTTCGAGCAAGCTTGTTCATTTCTCCAGGAGAACCCTTTCTAGAGTTCGGGAGATCACAACTCGCAGCGAATGGACTGCTACACGGAGCTTTAAAAGTGAAGGACCGTTCTACAGAGGTTGTATTTCTCATTCACTTAGATGTAAAGTTGTTTACATATGTTTTCGTCGGATTTTCTAGTAAAGATTCTAAGGTTAGGGGTAGCTAGAACGACAAATTTTTAAATTTGGCATGGACGATGCCTCCCGAAACCTTGCTGCCGTGCTAGGAAACCCTACAGTGGTATCATAGCCATGCTAGAAAATTAGACGATGTTTGTTAGATTACGAAACCGAAACGACTCCGAAACTTGAAACAAAACAACCCAGTTTCTGTCGAATTTATAAAGTCTTCAATTTTTTTTAAACAATTACAGAACGGTGTATGAGATAGAACATGAACACTACCATAATTTGGTCCAATTTCACCACAAAGTGGCTGGCTACAATGGAATTAAAACCGGTGAGCTCGGGTCAATTTTGGTGTTTGGGCTTCAAATTTTCATGGTGTTCCAGTCTCTGGGTTTTGATGTTTCAGGTGTTGTTTGTTTTTGCTAATTTTTCATGTGATGTCAACTTTCTGCAAAGGCAATTCGGAGTGTTTTGGAGTCATAATTCTAAAATGTATTCGGGTTATTTAGACGATGTTAAAAAGTTTGAATGGATATCAATAACCCATATTTTCCCTCACTGAAATTTTCCAAGAGTTGGATTTTTCTGATTTTGAAATTTTCAGAAAATCATGCAAGCGATTTTGTGCATCCTCTAGAAGAACGATACCCAAACTCGACTTTTTTGGATCGCGGAACCGCGATGATACCCTAGGGTTTGCCGCAGTTCCGTGGCGACATGAGTGAGGCATGGGTCGGCCCTTCTACGGATGGTTCATAGGAGCTGTGGCAGTTTCCGGGTACTTTTTGAACTCCGCTCAAGTGTTGAGCTTGTTGGGAAATTTTGGGTTCTTGCTTATTCGATTGAAAAGTTTAACTTCGTCTAGCTATCTTTGATTGTGATACAATAATTGGAATCTATTTAGTTGCGTTCAAGTTTAACATTTCAGTCTCGGATGAAATCGGGAATCTTGTTGAATTACCCGACTTCTTTTTAAAAGTGTTTTCATAGTTGAGACCTAAATGTATGATTTGCATTGTTAGGCATGAAATCCAGAATATGTGATATTCCGGGTTTATGATGTCTAAGGGCAGTGACGATTCCAATTGTTGTAGTTTTTTACTTTCTTTTCTGTGACCCTAAGTGTAATATGTAGTGTATCGCCGGTTTCGTTGCTATATGTCAACGACAATTGAGATACGCATATTTACTTACGTTGATGACATGTGATGTTATGTGTTGCTGTGATATGTTATATTGGATCGTCGTGTTTTTAATAGCCGGGATTTTTTTTATGTAAGATGAGAGTTATTCATTTTCATTCATGCAAAAACTTTTATGTAATATTCTTTTATTGGGGCGCTTCCGGGTTGAGGCAGATGTCACCGTTGATGTATATTATTTACTTTTCCGCATTAGGATAGACCCAAGGAGGGGAGCACAAGTAACCGGGTTCTAGAGTCCAGTGGGAGACCATATCGAGGCGTCGAGTCCGGGTCTCCTAACTCTAGAATTGGTAGGGTTGCTTGCCGCTTTCGTAGGGGTCTAGGGATGTGGGTTTGGCTATTCATCACGACCGTGAAATCTGTGTTTTATATAGGATTAATATAAAACCTGGAAATCCTAGTATACCCAATATTTCATTTGTTGATTTCTGCTGCGATAATCTGTGATGTGATCACTGTATATAATGAGATGGATAATGTATATAGTATATGTGATATATTATATAGACGTTGCTTATGTTTTTCACCCTCGCTAGCACTGCCCCGCTCTGTCGTTAGTTACATAACCTAACGGTACATGAAGGGACATTGAGGCGAATGCGGAAGGCATAAGCGTACGTTGTATTTATCTGTGATGCTTAGGTAACTTAAATGATGGGACTTCATTAATGAGATTAATGAAAGAAAATAAACATAAAGATGTTGTGGAATCGAATTTTCAAAAACAGGTAGCACTAGTTCTTGCTTGCTTAGCGGTATTCCTTATAGAATATCCAGCACCTTATTCGATAAGGAAAGAGCCGAGATCCCTTCACCGGGAGTGACCTCTTTAGCAATAACTGGCAGATGCTACAACCTTTGGTTACATCTTTTGATTTCTTTTGTAGTTCTTGCTTTGCATAGTGGTATTGTGAATATCCTGCACCTCATTCGACGAGGAAAGAGTCGAGATGCCTTCACCGGGAGTGACCACTTTAGCGAAACTAGTAAAAGCCTAAAAAACACTCCATTTAAAATCATTTGATTCTACAACTATATCAAGTTCATTACGCAAAAGGTTTTCTTAAAAACCTGTCGTAGCCCTCTGTCATTTCAGATAAGTACTTCATAGTATTCGTGCTACGTTTGTTGGCTTTCGTTAAGGCGTAGTATGCGGTAGCTATTTATGCTTATCTGCAGAATCATATGATGTAATTGAGTTAGACTAGTCGTGCGACTTTGTTGGCTTTCGTCAAGGGTCGTGCGGGTGGATTTAATTCAATCATGAAATGTACGGGTTGAACTTGACTAGAAGCCTATGGTTTTTTGGCTTTCGTCAAGGTCATAGGATGCTAGGGGCAAAATTATCGGGAATTTCAAGTGTTGAAATTTGCAATGAGATTACATACCTTCTATGAGATAGTTGGATCCCGATACCCACTGCGAGTAATTGTTACTCCTGGAAGAGTTTTGCACTTTACAATTAGCCGATCAAGTAGGTGTCTAGAAAGGTGTCAACGGGGTTACGCCCCTGGGTAAATGAGGTTTATTTTAATTAGGTCCGTGCGAAAGCACGAGAAACCTCCCTCAATGTACCGGCACTAGCCTGGCTGAAAGATTGGCAAACTTGTAGGGTGTAATTAATCCCGGCTAGTCTTTCCTTTTAGGGTTTGAAGGAAGATTTGATAAAAACAGTGGGAGCCATCCTGATTAGATAAAACAATAACCAATCTAATCTTGCAAAAGTATACGCTGAGTGTTTTCTTCTCTCTCTCTCTCCAGGTAGCGACCATGTCACACCTTAATCAAGATAATAAATATGGATGTATTAACCGAACCCGATTGTTATACTGAGATGGGAAACATTGGTCCCGCTCTAACTTATAATTGCTATAAGATCGAGCAGGATATAGGGGAATACCAGGATTCCCATGCCGCCCAAACGAAGAAAGAGCATGATGATGCATCTTCTTCGGGTGTGTTCATTACCGAGAACTGTTTCTCAGTATCCTTTACGTCCTGGGTATGAGATACTGGATCAGGATCACACATATGTAATCTGTTACATGGGCTACAGATAGATAGAGAGCTAAGAATGGGTGATAAGTTTTAAGAGTTGGAAACGATGCAATTTTTGCAGCCAATGTTTTGGCGGTTATCACCCTGTATTACCAAATACATTGATTCTGAACGAATGTTATTAGATACCGAACCTGATATGCAACATTATATCAGTCTCTTTATTTAGTAAAGAAGGATATAATTTTGTATTGTTGGATAATATTTTGAACATTTCCTATATCAAGAGTTGATCGGTTCAGGCACGTTTTCTAAAAGCATATACGTTCTAAATCAAACCACAGTTCTTAACGTCCATAACACACATAAGAGGAAGAGTTCAGAAATGAACGAACCCTTCTTGAGGCGTTGTAGACTAGGTCATATCAATACGACCCAACTAGCTAAGTTACATTAAGATGCATATTTAAATCAGTTTGAATTTACATCTTGTGAAACTTGCCAGTCATGTCACAAAGATAAAATGACGCCGTTTAGTGACACAGAGAAAGAGTTAGTGAACTCTTGGGACTGATACATGATGATGTATGATTGTCCCCTGTCTACACATACCATGACCGGTTCTTTGTACTTCATTACATTCACTGATGATCTTTCAAGATTCGGACATATGTTCCTGTTGAAACACAAGTCTGATGCTTTTGAGAAATTCAAAGAATATAAGTCAGAAGTAGAGAACCAAAACGGGTATAAGTATTATGTACTTTGATGTGATCAGGGAGGAGAATACTTTGGCATGAAATTCCTGGACTATTGAAAAGGAGAATGAGATTCTTTCTCTGCATCACTCCTCCGTATTCAGCACAGCACAACGGTGTATCGTGGTGGAGCAATCACACCCTATTAGATATGGTGCGCTCTATGATGAGTACTACTGAGTTTCCTGTTTCCTTTTATGGAGTTATGCACTTGAGAAGTTGCATACCTATTGAATAGGGTTCCAGCCAAATCAGGTGCCTACCACTCCATATGAGATATGGTATGGAAAGAGCCAATCTCTTAAGTAAATTATGATTTAGGATTGTCCGGCCTATGTCTAAAAGAAAAATTCGGACAAGCTCGAGGTAAGGTCAGTTCTGTGGAAGTTTGTTGGATATCCCAAGCATTCGCAAGGGAACATCTTCTACCACACCGAGGAACAAAAGGTGTTTTATTTCTTGGCATGCCACCTTTTTAGAAAAGGAATTTATTTTGGAAAGAAATTTGTGGTCATGAGGTAGAACTGGAAGGAGTTCCAGCTGTACGAACTACAGCTGAAGATTTGGTAGAACCGGAAGATTTAATAGCTCCCGACGAACCTCAACCTCCGCCGATCTGGTAGGTTTTCTCACCCACCTGAGAGATACTTCGGTTTTCTCTATGACAGTGGGAGCGAGGATTGCATCATGAGATGATGACCCAACTAGTTTCGAGCAAGCCATCAAGAGTGGGGACTCTGTAAGAATGGCTGGATGCTAAGTGATCTGAGATGGAATCGACATACACCAACAAAGTATAGACTTTGGTTGCTATATCTGAAGGGTTAAATCCCCATCAGGAGCAAGTATATCTTGAGAAGATTACTTGGTATAGATGGAAAATTTGAGACTTTCAAAGCTAGACTTGTTGCAAAAGGTTCTCGTCATCGACCAGGTGTGGATAATGATGAAACCTTTTCTAGTGCCTATGCTTAAGTCCATCCGGATCCTACTTGCCATTGCTACATACCATGACTACGGTATCTGGTGGTTGGGTGCCATGTCTGCTTTTCTAGATAGTGATTTAGAAGAGAGCGTCTATAAGTACACAGCTAGAGGGCTTCGTAGACAGTGGGAGCAGCAGAAACGTATGCAAGTTGCTTTACGGGTTAAAGCATGCATCACGGAGTTGGAACATCTATTTTGATATAATAGTCAAAGTGTTTGACTTTATCAAAATGGTAGATGAACCTTGCATATACAAAAAGGTAGTAGAGAGTAAGGTGGTCTTCCTCGTAAAGTACGTGGATGACATACTCTTGATAGGAAAGGTGTTTCCTAAGCGACACTCGGTCAATCTTCTCATATCACAAAGATTCTCCATATAGGATCAAGGTGATACCTCCTAAATCCTGGGTTTTAGATCTATAAGATAGATTTAAGTGGATGTTAGGATCCTTCCAGGTGTAGTGAGATGGTATCAATCGATCCTGGGGAGAATCACTGGATAGCTTCCAGGGTGGTAAGGTCGACTGAATGTCAGTCACGGGCATTGTCTTTTCCCTCAGTGGAGGGACAATATATTGGAAGAGTTCCAAGCTAGATACCGTGGCAAACTAGACGATATAGGCTGGATACTTCGCGACCAAAGATGCTACCAAAGAGGAAGTCTGGGTGTATATTAGTTTAAGAGATGAACTTCGTTCCTACCATTGTGTGACACTGGAGTTGTGGCTTAGGCCTAGGAACCCCCGTCCCATCTCCAGACATATTCTAAGGCAGTATCACCTGATCATAGAGATGGTTGATCTCCAGGTAGATCGAGGTTAGGAGAGTAGACTAAGAGGAAAACACGGCGGATCTACTTACAAAGTTCTTTTCCTAGAGAAAGACTTTTATGCGATGGTTGAGTATGAGATACTACAACCACTGCAATATGATGGCCCTAGTGCAAGTTGCAGATTGTTAGTTATATGTATGCCCTAGAGGCCATTACTGTACATGAGATGTATATTGTAGCGGATGCTTGGACATATATAGGGAGGACTTTCTTGCTCAACATGATTGTATGCTATCTGGTTACTCTTTATCTTAACATGTACACTGATTGTCTCTCTGTTACATGTTGGTAAAGCCCTTAGGATGTGTACTTGACAACCTGGAATATGATGCGGATCATATAAGTGGGACAAATGTAGTCGGTAAGTACATCCTTTAATGTCCCTAGTCATGGGTGTATCGAGACGAGGTATCGATACACCAGAGTAGAATAGCGTATAGCTTCTCGACCCATGTAGATAGGCGATGGATGATCCTATATCCATTGGTGTTTGACATCAGAGATGGTATACGGGTGCTCAGTGGAGACTGGGTACACTGGACGGACTCGCCGAGAACTCACAGATGGTATTATACCTCACGTCAGATGGCAGTTCTCTGGTGATACTGGTACATGTTAGTCTGTCGACCTGAGACCGTCATAGAGACTTGTGTGATTCCCACTGTGCTTTGATTTCCCATATCACGGTCAAGAGATCGTGCAAAAAGGTGGTTTTTGGGTACAGTCCCGAGTCACAAGGCGGCAATGAGTGATAGGAGGGGATTCGTCTCTCCCGGTATAGGGAGTTGATGTTGCGCTGTGCTCGATTGGCTATAACAGGAAGTCCCTAGCTAGGGATGATTTGGAGATATACTGGTAAGTGTTATCAGTAGTTTCTCGACCCGTTATGAGCCTCACATCGGTATGACTTATCGAGTTATTGGGGTTTGACGTTTACCACCCCCAGACGAGATATACGACATATCAAACGAAGAGACCGGACTGTACGGTAGTGTTATTGATTGGATTCCCAGGAGTATGAGCAGGCTTGCTTATTGATCTTCTGATCGCTCAATACCCGGATGGCCGTTACGTTTAGCAGACTGCTTGTGGCTTGTGGGTGTTTGATATGATCATCACCTACTACCGGCGTATTGACGAGTCTTTAGAGTCCTACACAAAGGTTTCCTGGTTCATGCGAAACGAAGTAGGAGCACATATGTGATATGTGCGGGACCGAGATTAATGCGCTTATGAGATACAACGTTCTATTCTCGCGATTTGTAACATCGATCGGATATATGTGATATAGCCGGGTTATCGGATCATGAGTTGATTCGATAAGTTGTTACATTTGATATTAGTCGGTTGTATGCGATATAGCCGGATTATTAAATCATGTGTTGATTTAATAATTTAATGTATAATTATATATTTGATATATTAACTTACATTAACTAATATTAGCTCACTAAAGAATTCTTTTTCTCACTTGTGTACACTTAGTATGCATGTGATATATATTAATGTACAAATATTGTGTCATGCTTTATGCCACATGTGTCATGGGTGTATGAGACTCACAGCATACTAATAATCATGTGAGGGTTTATATTTATTTAAGTAAATCAAAATTAGTGTTGATTAGTCACATGCTTGGAAGCTTGGAGAAGCTTGTAGCATCTTTGACTAATTCCACTCATTTTGTTTTACTTATAGATATTTATTAACCTAACCATTATTGTTAGCCCTGGTTTAATCTCTACATGGGTTAGTGTATGACAATAACTCACCCATGGTTCCTATTCTCATCTCATTAGTTCATTCTCTCATTTCTTCATTTGTGCTTTTTCTTCCTCCTGAGAAAAGCTCACTAGATTTCAAAATGGTGAGAAAATATTGTGAGAAAATAAAATCTAAAGTGAGCCTATTTCCTACTTCATCATCCTCTACTACTTGCCATTTAGTTTAGGGTGTTTTCTTTACTAATTTCACAATTAGTGAAGAGATAGCATGAGCTTGAGTCTCCTCAACGTAGATCATCTTCGGCCTCGAAGACTTCGAGCAAGCTTGTTCATTTCTCCGGGAGAACCCTTTCTTGAGTTTAGGAGATCACAACTCGCAGTGAAGGGACTACTACATGGAGCTTTTGAAGTTAAGTGTCGGTCTACAAAGGTTGTATTTCTCATTCACTTAGATGTAAAGTTGTTTACATATGTTTTCGTCGGATTTTCTAGTAAAGATTCTAGGGTTAGGGTTAGCTAGAACGGAAAATTTTTGAATTTGGCATGGAAGATACCTCCCGAAACCTTGCTGCCGTGCTAGGCAACCCTGCACAAACAACACTCGTCGTTAACGTACAAACATCAAACGACCCAATACAATATCAAATCTCAAATCCCAAATTCATGAATCATAAATACCATATTCAGCAACCTAGGAAAATGGTCCCAGATTTAGTCTCAGGTAAAATCAGGCCAAACTAGCAGTACAGTAGGGTTGTATAGGGGGTATGTGATTATAACGTTTTAGAATCGTTTTGCGAATTTTCCCGTTTTAGGGCAAAATTGTCGGTTTTTCCCGTTTTAACCCGATTTCGATCAAACGTCCGTATAAGCTTACCGGCACTTTTTTTTAGCTAAAATAAAGCTTTTGCATGAACTTTAGGGGTATTTGGGAGGTTTTGGTTCAGATAGAATTTTTCCTAAATAAAATATTATTTTAAGCGGTGTTTGGTGCACGGAAATCTGGAAATTTCTTCTAAATGAAAAATCTTGGAAATCATCACCACAATTATTTTAGAACCTTCTTTTAAATATCTAGATTTTTATGGTGAAAGGATTTATTTTTTTAAAAAATAAAGAAAAAGAAAAGTAGTGTGAACATAAGCTTTTTGTTTTATTATACCATTATTCTATTTTCTTCTAGAAAATTCTACAATTCACTAAAAAAACCCACACTCCCTCATGGCCGGCCACTACTTGTTCTTGGCTGCCCATTTCTTTTCTCACTCATTTTTCATCATTTCTTGCATAAATAAATCATGAAAAATCCAATTTAATTCATAGAAATTCAAATAAAATCCAAAACCTTCATTTTTCTTCACAAAAGTTGCTTGGATCTTCATTCTAGTGGGGATTTTGGAGGCTAAAGTTTGGTTTTATCCTTGATTCAAGTGGTGTTCTTGAAGGTATAAAACCCTAACCCTAATCTCTAATTGTTAAGTTTAAATCTTTATGCTAGCTTAATTAGATGTTAGTTTAAGCTTTAAATTTCATTTTTCAAAATTATAGAAATGGTTTTAGGAATTCAAGTTAGGGTTAAAGCTTAATTTAAGTGTTTAATATTTAATTGAAGTGTTAATTTGTGATTAGTAAAAGCTTAACATAGTAGAAAATACTAATTTTTGTTAATTACTACTTTGTCTAATTAAGGGTTTTTGCTTACTAGGTTTTTGCTAAAGCTTAATTAAGCAAATTTAAAAATATAGAAATGGTTTAAATGGTTTAACCTTGGTATTTGAAGATGTTTGTAAATTATAGCTTTGGTAAAACTCGTATTTTTGTGTTATAAAGATAAGTATTGCTTACTAGATTTCGGTAACTTTTAGGCGTGGGTTTCTTTTGACGTTGCGACGTTATTTATTTTCGAACCCACGTTTATTATTGTGTTTTGAATGCGCGATCGGGATGATCGGAATCTAGACTAGGTGTTTCGTAGTTTGGCGACCCTAGTTAGGATTTTTGGCCGATGTCGTGCGCGTTAAATGCACTAAGCGCGCAGTGTAACTTTTAGGGCGTTATTCTTGCGTTTCGATATCTTTTCGTCGATGTAGAATATATGCTTATGTGATGTGTTTGTGAAATTTTAGGTTCGCAAGCGGGGACTTCGGACACTACGACAAGGGGAAACAGGCGGTAGGCTTCACCTACCTTGGAGCGTTGGTGAGTAGATTTAACATCTACAGGGGAATCACCCGCAAGGCGTTATGCGTCGGGGCTAGAGATTTTATTACTTGTCGCATATTCTACGTTATTGTTAGAATTGCGACTTTACCCTATTACT
The DNA here is from genome assembly GCA_030015575.1 of Agapanthus africanus. Classification (NCBI taxonomy): domain Eukaryota; kingdom Viridiplantae; phylum Streptophyta; class Magnoliopsida; order Asparagales; family Amaryllidaceae; genus Agapanthus; species Agapanthus africanus. The sequence continues at coordinate 309,597,573 of JASDDO010000008.1, read as the reverse complement.
TAGATGTAGTTGTGCCTGGACTAGTATCCTTAGGACACTGCACATATTATTGACGATTCATGTTGCACGAGTACTGATTGTATGCTACACACACCGTCAATAATTGCCATGTCACGCATAACCCACTTATAGATATAATATTGCTTGGTTAGGGACATTAAGACTTTGATTCATATTTCTTTACGCATTGACTTATAGCATACCTGTATACCTACATGCTTAAACATATGTTCTGACATACTTACATGCTAGTTACCTGTATACCTATAGAGTATTGTACCATTAGTGATAGGTACATGCACACTTTATGACATAGCCACAGGTATACTTTGCACGCCTATTTCACTTATACCCAGGGGGTATACTACATCATTACTTATAGGTAGATACATATATCTTGCTATACCTTTATGTTGCACATATATCTGGTAATAGCTACATGTTTACCTTTACTTGATGTTATTTTAGAATTGGAGAGATTAGGAACCGCATGATATTATATTAACTTGTTACAGTTAATTGCTGCTTTTCCTCTATATGCTCGCATTTCAGATTTATGATGCGTATACTTTATTCATGGATTTTCGCATTGAGATATGGATTTTTCATGATGTTTTCTGGATTTGGGAACCGTGGTAGTTCATGAAATTATGCATTATTTGAAAAACCCGGTTTCCCTTGATATGATATTTCAGCAACCACCATGAGATATGTCGTTTACGATGTGTATACCCCACGCGAGGAAAGGAGGGGTCCGTGTGCGGGTATATGGTGGGGCCCGGAGGTACCCCGAAGCAAGAACGATGTTGTGGTGTCAGGCGATGAGGCTTATGGGAACCATACTATCCGGTGACAGGACCAATGACTCAGCGGCTATCATGTGGATATCGACAGGAGTCATGTACGTATGGATACGTCGAGAGGCGAGGGTCAGGGCTAGGCACTCGAGCTTTCGGGATAGCGTATGATACGTACCTATCAGGGGGCCAGTCATGGGGACAACACCTGATGGATCAGCATTTCTGTGTCGATGCTTGGCACATTGGTTTCATGATATTTCTAATTTCTCTTTTGTATATATAACAGGGGATTGAGCCGCTGTTATATATACCCTTACACCAATATTAGTGGAATGGGACGCTAATATATGTGTATTGACCTCATCATATTTACTTATGTCATTATATCTCGGATGTTAGAATTTTGCTAGAGATTTGATTCGGGATATAAGAGATTCATTTGAGATTGGATACTGGATAGATATGTGAGATCTACTTACTGTTGTACATTCGAGATATGTGAGATATACTTGATATTGTACATACGAGATATGTGAGATCTACTTGATATTGTACATACGAGATATGTGAGATCTACTTGATATTGTACATTCGAGATATTTGAGATCTACTTGCTGTTGTACATTCGAGATATGTGAGATATACTTCATATTGTACATACGAGATATGTGAGATCCACTTGATTTTGTACATTCGATATATACGAGATATACTTGATGATTGTACATTCGATATATGTGAGATATACTTGAGGTTGTACATTCAGGATATATGAGATATACTTGATATTGTGCAATTGAGGAGATGTGATACTTAGATGATATGAGAGCCAATTTGGGGGCTGATTTGAGGAATTGGTATTTAAATTGTCTTGCTGGATTGTGATCCTACCACGATGTCAGGATTTCGTGGAAATAACATACTTCACTCCATACCTCACCTTATTTGTTTGTGCACTGCTTCATGTACTAGTAGTACCTGTTAGTGTAGCTTTCATGATTGTTGCACATTTACATTCTCATATCCCTATCGCATGATTATTTCATACTGTTGTCATATCATTATTGCTTTATATATATTGGTTGTATCTGCTAGTGTACTTTCCATTATTCTGCACTCATATGACATGTTATTACTGTTAATTGAATATCTTAGATTCACGCTTACGTGCATAATTGCGATTACCTGCATATGTTATTTACTATTCACGAGTTGGCAACTCACCCCCGTTGTGCCATAGTGTTTGCAGGTGTTCCTCAGTATAGTCAGAGGTAGGCTATTATCACACATCTTATCATCTTTTGCTACGGATACCGCATCAGCTCACAGTGTGCAGTTTGCTTAGGTGGGTTTTGTGGTTATTCGTTGTATTGTATATTCGTTGTATCCCTGTACTCTCCATCTACTATTTTCATATTGATTTAGAGACTTGGTGAGGACGATGTTGTATATTATGTTGGATTTATTGTCTTTTATACAGTTTCCTTTCTCTCGTCTTCTATTTCTTCGCTACGGCGTCGTATATTTGTTGTGGTGGTTGTTTTCCGCCTTTTGAGCGTGGATTTGCTCCCGTTGGGGATGCTTTACTTTTTATTTATGTTGTACCCATTTTTGGGGTTGGTTTTTATAAAGGAAGTGCTGCCGAAATTTTCAAGAAAGAAAATTGGACTTAAAGAATTTATACTTGAGATTTTTTTTAAGGTTTAAATAATGTTTCTTATCTTTTTCTTGTCTTTTAATGGTTTAGATTTCTGGGTTTTGGCTTTCTTTTACTGCGTTACGCCTGTAGACGTTGCGTAGTATTAGGGCCGTCACGTGCCAATTTCGGGTCATGAAAAAGTTGGTATCAGAGCGCTAGGTTTTTACCTTACGGAGTGTAGGATGACCTTTATATGATGGAGTAGGTAGCTTAAGCAGAGTAACGTAGTGTGTGTATGTCTGCAGCATACTCATGATGCAGTACTCCGCCTAAAGTGATCTAAGTACAATTACTTGAAATTCCTTCCTTGATGATTCATATCCTTGTGATTCGATTTCTGTGTTCATATCGAATCCTATTCCTATTTATAGCCTTTGCCGACGACGACTATGGGGACTCAGTGAGGTGCAGCGAGGGCCGAGGTCAGTATTGACTCGGGGAGAGCGAGGAATGACCAGGATGGCACACTCGTTGCACAGGTGCAGACGGATCCGCCTTTGACAGATAGTATCGTTAGGCTTGTGGCAGAGATGCAGGACATGCGCCAGACGATGAGTTCTTTGGTGGAGACCATTCGAGCGCATCGACAGGAGGTTGTTACCCCTGTTACCCAGTTGTTCCTTGCGATCAGCACACAGCTTTCCATCACTTACATAGCACCAGTGGATGCAGCCCTAGTTGACGAGACACGTATACCAGAGACTTCGGGAGTTCCGGAACCGTGGAGGACTCGTACCGGGGTATCAGCTCAGAGACAGAGGCTTAGTCTTCGAGACAGCTTTCGTGACCGTTGCAGGAGTAGCAGAGGGTTGGGACGAGGGGATTCGTGTTAGCTAGATCGGCTGTTTGTTGTGTTAACTTCTGTCAGCGATTCTTTTGTTGCGCGACACGTATTTCAGTCGTATGCCAATCGGTTAGGAGATTCATCCGTCACTTGATCGTTCTAGAGATGTTGGATTTGACGTTCTCCTGGGCATGGACTGGTTAGTTACGTGCTAGGCGTCTGTGGACTACCGCAAGGAAAACAGACAGGGTTTGTTTTTCCCGGCAAGTCAGTTCTTGTTGTGCATAGGAGGGCAGTGGTGCCGCCTCACACAGCTTGAATTCAGCCTTTTTCGCTAGTCGGCCTTTGAGGAGAGGATGTCGAGGATTCTTTGCGTTCATTCGTGATACCGGAGCCATAGTGGGTTTGTTGGACCGGGTTCTTATCGTGCGAGAGTTTTCTGACATTGTTCCAGATGAGCCGGCGGAGCTTAAGGATCAGCTGCAGAGTTGTTTGTTGGGGGGTTTGTGCGTCTGAGTGTTTCAACTTGAGGAGCTCCTATTTCTGTTCATCAAGAAGAAGGACGTCAGTTGAGCTTGTGTATTGATAGATCGTCAATTGAACCGGCTTACGGTGCGGACATGTATCATTTACCTCGCATTGACGATTTCTTCGTTCGGCTCCTAAGTGCGAGACTTTTTCTAAGTTGTTTGGATCAGGTCATCATTGTTGCGGGTTTGGAGTGATGGCATTCCGAAGGCTGCCTTGTGCATGCTACGGTTTTGTGTGTTTTGGTGGTGTCTTTGGACTCGCCAATGCCCTAGCAGCATTCGTAGACATGATACACCAGTTTTCTGCAGGCCGTTCCTAGACCAGTTATTGTTGTGTTATTGACGACATTCTGGTCTATTCAATGTGTCGTGAGGGACAGGAGTAGCACTTGAGGATTTGTTTTGCAGAGATTGGGAGAGCCCCAGCTGTTGCTAGATTCTCGGAGTGTTCCTTCAGGCTTGTTTGTGTTGACTCCTAGGTCTTTTAGTTATGTGAGACGGTTTTCGTATGGTCCCGAGGAAGATCGAGGTCGTACAGCTTTGGCCCAGATGTGTGTGCAGGACGGAGATCCGCAGATTTTTGGGTTGAGCATTTGAGACCGGCTGGAGAGTTGCAACCTTTAACCGTTCCGAAGTGGGAATGGGAGCAGATCTCCATGAAATTCGTTATGGTGTCTACCCAGGTTTAGTCAGGGTGTGACTCCATACGGATGCTTGTTGTCCGGTTTTTCTCAGTCTACTCAGCTGTTCTTTATTAAGTTTGTGTGTTGCATGGAGTTCCTTCAAGGGTCGTATCCAATGAAGGCACCCTGTTCACTTGCCGTCTTGGGCAGGAGCTTCAGGAAGCCTTGCGTACTGGTTGAGCTTTAGCTCCGTTTTTCCATCCGTAGGATGATGGTTTTGTGAGAGCGGGCTACACCGACTCTGGAGGATATGCTTGTGCGTACGTATTAATTGTTTTCGGCAGTTGGGATCGTCACTTGCCATTGTTCAGATTCTCCTTCGATAGCAGTTATCAGGAGACATTCCAATTGGCAACCTTTAAGTTTTGTTTGTTAGGTGGTGTCGATCTGCAGTCTGTTTTTCTGACTCTGCGTGGTAGGATTTTTGGACCCCAGCTAGTCTAGAGACTTCGGAAATGATCCAGCTATTTCAGGTGAGGATGATGACAGTCCTGTGCGGACAGAGGTCTTATGCCGACCATGGTGATCGCAGGCTCGAGTTCGCTGTAGGAAATCATGCATTCCTACGGATTTTTCCGATGAAGGACGTGTTGAGTTTTGGGAAGCTTACCCAGAATTGTAGGTCCTTTCGAGATCCTTAAACTGAGTTAGTTCTGTTACCTTCAATTTGGCACTTCCGCCCAGATTATTGAGTATTCACCCTGTATTCCTTGTGTCGATACTTTGCAATTACCTTCATGACCTTTCTTACATGATTCAGCACTAGACCATTTAGTTTGGAAGCAATCTTTCGTTCACCAGCAGCCAATTGTGTTAATGGCTAGGCGGGTGGAGAAACTTCGGTCAAGGGTCTTGCCATCTGTGAAGGGTTTTTCTTGGACGTAGCCGTATAGTGAGATGATCACTTGGTAGGCTGCGAGCGAGAATTGGGAGTTTTATACTCTTCTCTTTGAAGGTACGCTTAGTGAAAATTTTTAAATTTGGGGACGAATTTTTATAAGGGGGGGAGATTGTAACGTTTCAGAATCGTTTTGCGAATTTTCCCGTTTTAGGGCAAAATTTTCGGTTTTTCCCGTTTTAACCCGATTTTGATCAAACATCCGTATAAGCTTACCGGCACTTTTTTTTAGCAAAAATAAAGCTTGTGCGCGAACTTTAGGGGTATTTGGGAGGTTTTGGTTCAGATTGAATTTTTACCAAATAAAATATTATTTTAAGCGGTGTTTAGTGCACGTAAATCGGAAAATTTCTTCTAAATGAAAATTCTTGGAAATCATCACCACAATTATTTTAGAACCTTCTTTTTAAATATCTAGATTTTTATGGTGAAAGGATTTATTTTTTTAAAAAATAAAGAAAAAGAAAAGTAGTGTGAACATAAGCCTTTTGTTTTATTATACTATTATTCTTTTTTCTTCTAGAAAATTCTACAATTCACCAAAAAAACCCCACACTCCCTCATGGCCGGCCACTACTTGTTCTTGGCTGCCCATTTCTTTTCTCACTCATTTTTCATCATTTCTTGCACAAATAAATCATGAAAAATCCAATTTAATTCATAGAAATTCAAATAAAATCCAAAACCTTCATTTTTCTTCACAAAAGTTGCTTGGATCTTCATTCTAGTGAGGATTTTGGAGGCTAAAGTTTGGTTTTATCCTTGATTCAAGTGGTGTTCTTGAAGGTGTAAAACCCTAACCCTAATCTCTAATTGTTAAGTTTAAATCTTTATGCTAGCTTAATTAGATGTTAGTTTAAGCTTTAAATTTCATGTTTCAAAATTATAGAAATGGTTTTAGGAATTCAAGTTAAGCTTAAAGCTTAATTTAAGTGTTTAATATTTAATTGAAGTGTTAATTTGTGATAAGTAAAAGCTTAACCTAGTAGAAAATGCTAATTTTTGTTAATTACTAATTTGTCTAATTAGGGTTTTTGCTTACTAGGTTTTTGCTAAAGATTAATTAAGCAAGTTTAAAAATATAGAAATGGTTTAAATGGCTTAACCTTGCTATTTGAAGATGTTTGTAAATTATAGTTTTGGTAAAACTCGTATTTTTGTGTTATAAAGATAAGTACTGCTTACTAGTTTTCGGTAACTTTTAGGCGTGAGTTTCTTTTGACGTTGCGACGTTATTTATTTTTGAGTGTAGGGTTCCTAGGCACTCTTGTGAAGGTTCAAAAGGCATCAAACATGCCCGGATAGAAATTTAGACGTGCCGAACAATCCAAAGCCGGGATCTTTGCTAGATTATTAGGTTTAAATATGCAAGATGATAACTTTTATCTAAGTGTGAGGGATTAAAACCTTTGTAGTCCGCTCCTTCACTTCACAAGCTCCGAGTAGAAGTCCCTTTGCCGCGATCCACGATCTCCCGGACTCATGAGAGGCTCCACGACTCGAACGATCCATGCTAGCTTGAAGTGTTCCAAATCTCCGATGATCTACGTCGAAGTTGCAAAGACTCAAGCTTTCTCACTCTAAAGAGATGAACACACTAATCTTATGGGCTAGATGAGATGAGGATGAGAGAGTAGTATTTTTGCTTTCTTTTTAAATCATTTTCTCATATTTATTCATCACATAAAGAATTTCAAGTGAGCTTCTTCAAGAGAGAAGAATAAGATGATAATGGAAAAAGATAATGAATTATTCTTTTGTGATAAATAGAAATAAAAGTATATGATTGATATATAAACCATGGTCAAGGATGAGTGGATAAGAATGTGTAGAGAATAAACTAGAGTTAGGGTTTGGTTGGGTTAAGAATGTGTCATCACAAAATATCTTAACCATGACAAAAGAAATAGCTTCTAGAAAGTGCATGAAGCAACTAACCCTAATCAAACCCTAACCTCAATTAATCATTCTTAAACATGTTTAACAATTAATCATATCATGTCACAATAATATATATCACATATATATATTATATATTTGCAACAAAAGAAAATAATACAATTAACATATATCGCATATATATCAATGTATCATCCAATGAGAAAATGAAATAATAAAGCGAGCCAATATTAGATAATGTAATAATATATCATATATATTATTATACATTAAATCATTGAATCAACACTTGATCCGACGATCCGGCTATATCGAATATTACCGACTAATATATCATTTACCGATTCATCGAATCAACACTTGATCCGATGACCCGGTTCATATCAAAATATCGCGAGAATATAATACGGTATCCCATATCGCATTATTCTCGGTCCTGCACATATCACATATGTGCCTCTACTCCGTTTCGCCTGAGCCAAGAAACCTCTGTGTAGGACTCTAAAGAATCGTCAATACGCCGGTAGCAGGTGATGATCATATCAAACACCCACAAGCTGCAAGCGGTCAGCTAAACGTAACAGCCACCCAGGTATTGAGCGATCAGAAGATCAACAAGCTAGCCTATGCGTTCTCCTGTGAATCCGATCAGTAACACTCCCGTACAGTCCGGTCTGTTCGTCTGATATGTCGCATATCAAGTCTAGGGGTGGTATACGTCAGACCCCAGTAACCGAAAAGTCGTGTCGATGTATGGCTCATAACGGGTCGAGAAACTACTAGTAACACTTACCAGTAAATCTCTATATCAGCCCTGGCCAGGGACTTCCAGTTATAGCCAATCGAACACAGCACAACATCAACTCCCTATACCGGGAGAGATGAATCCCCTCCTATCGCTCATTGCCTCCATGTGATTCGGGACTGTACCCAAAAGCCACCGTTTTGCACGCCCTCTTGGAAGTGGTAAGGTGGAAATCAAAGCACAGTGGGAATCACACAAGACTCTATGACGATCTCGGGTCTACAGACTACCCTGTACCAGTGTCACCGGAGAACTGCCATCTGACGTGTGGTATATCACCATCTGGAAGTTCTCGGCGAGTCCGTCCAGTGTACCCAGTCTCCACTGAGCACCCGTACACCATCTCTGATGTCAAACACCGATTGATATGGGATCATCCATCGCCCATCATATGGGTCAAGATGCGTATACGCTAGTCTACCTCTGGTGTATCGATGCCCTGTCTCGATATACCATCAACTAGGAACAGTTATAGGATGTACTCATCGACTACCATGCCTCACTAGTATGATCTCATCATAGTCCCAGTAGTCGAGTACTAATCCTAAGGGCTTTATCAACATGTGAGAGAAAAACAGTAAACCAATACAAGTCAACATGTTAAGATAAAGTGAAACCAAATAGCATACTATCATGACGAGCAAGAAAGTCCTCTCTGTATATATCTAAGCATCCATCATAATATACATCATATGTACAACAATAGCCTCTAGGGCCTATACATAACTAACATCGAGCCCACATTTATTATTTTATTTTGAATGCGCGATCGGGACGATCGGAATCAAGACTAGGTGTTTCGGAGTTTGGCGACCCTAGTTAGGATTTTTGGCCGATGTCGTGCGCGTTAGATGCGCTAAGCGCGCAGTATAATTTTCAGGGCGTTATTCTTGCGTTTCGATATCTTTTCGTCGATGTAGAATATTTGCTTATGTGATGTGTTTGTGAAATTTTAGGTTCGCAAGCGGGGACTTCGGACGCTACGACAAGGGGAAACAGGTGGTAGGCTTCACCTACCTTGGAGCGTTGGTGAGTAGATTTAACATCTACAGGAAAATCGCCCGCATGGCGTTATGCGTTAGGGCTAGAGATTTTATTACTTGTCGCATATTCTACGTTATTGTTAGAATTGCGCATTTACCTTATTACTTAGATGTAGTTGTGCCTGGACTAGTATCCTTAGGACACTGCACATATTATTGACGATTCATGTTGCACGGGCACTGATTGTATGCTACACACACCGTCAATAATTGCCATGTCATGCATAACCCACTTTTAGATATAATATTGCTTGGTTAGGGACATTGAGACTTTGATTCATATTTCTTTACGCATTGACTTATAGCATACCTGTGTACCTAAATGCTTACACATATGTTCTGACATACTTACATGCTAGTTACTTGTATACCTATAGAGTATTGTACCATTAGTGATAGGTCCATGCACACTTTATGACATAGCTACAGGTATAACTTGCACACCTATTTCACTTATACCAAGGGGGTATACTACATCATTGCTTATAGGTAGATACATATATCTTGCTATACCTTTATGTTGCACATATATCTGGTTATAGCTACATGTTTACCTTTACTTGATGTTATTTTAGAATTAGAGAGATTAGGAACCGCATGATATTATATTAACTTGTTACAGTTAATTGCTGCTTTTCCTCTATATGCTCGCATATCAGATTTATGATGCGTATACTTTATTCATGGATTTTCGCATTGAGATATGGATTTTTCATGATGTTTTCTGGATTTGGGAACCGTGGTAGTTCATGAAATTATGCATTATTTGAAAAACCCGGTTTCCCTTGATATGATATTTCAGCAACCACCGTGAGATTTGTCGTTTACGATGTGTATACCCCACGCGAGGAAAGGAGGGGTCCGTGTGCGGGTATATGGTTGGGCCCGGAGGTACCCCGAAGCAAGAACGATGTCGTGGTGTCAGGCGATGAGGCTTATGGGAACCATACTATCCGGTGACAGGACCAATGACTCAGCGGCTATCATGTGGATACCGACGAGAGTCATGTACGTATAGATACGTCGAGAGGCGAGGGTCAGGGCTAGGCACTCGAGCTTTCGGGATAGCGTATGATACGTACCTATCAGGGGGCCAGTCATGGGGACAGCACCTGATGGATCAGCATTTCTGTGTCGATGCTTGGCACATTGGTTTCCTGATATTTCTAATTTCTCTTTTGTATATATAACCGGGGATTGAGCCGCTGTTATATATACCCTTACACCAATATTAGTGGAATGGGACGCTAATATATGTTTATTGACCTCATCATATTTACTTATGTCATTATATCTAGGATGCTAGAATTTTGCTAGAGATTTGATTCGGGATATAAGAGATTCATTTGAGATTGAACACTGGATAGATATGTGAGATCTACTTACTATTGTACATTCGAGATATGTGAGATATACTTGATATTGTACATACGAGATATGTGAGATCTACTTGATATTGTACATACAAGATACGTGAGATCTACTTGATATTGTACATTCGAGATATTTGAGATCTACTTGCTGTTCTAAATTCGAGATATGTGAGATATACTTCATATTATACATACGAGATATGTGAGATCCACTTGACTTTGTACATTCGATATATACGAGATATACTTGATGATTGTACATTCGATATATGTGAGATATACTTGAGGTTGTACATTCGGGATATATGAGATATACTTGATATTGTGCAATTGAGGAGATGTGATACTTAGATGATATGAGAGCCAATTTGGGGGCTGATTTAAGGAATTGGTATTTAAATTGTCTTGCTGGATTGTGATCCTACCACGATGTCAGGATTCCGTGGAAATGACATACTTCACTCCATACCTCACCTTATCTGTTTGTGCACTGCTTCATGTACTAGTAGTACCTATTAGTATACCTTTCATGAGTGTTGCACATTTACATTCTCATATCCCTATCGCATGATTATTGCATACTGTTGTCATATCATTATTGCTTTATATATATTGGTTGTACCTGCTAGTGTACTTTCCATTATTCTGCACTCATATGACATGTTATTACTGTTAATTGCATATCTTAGATTCACGCTTTACGTGCATACTTGCGATTACCTGCATATGTTATTTACTATTCACTAGTTGGCAACTCACCCTCGTTGTGCCACAGTGTTTGGAGGTGTTCCTCAGTATAGTCAGAGGCAGGCTATTATCACACATCTTATCATCTTTTGCTACGGATACCGCATCAGCTCACAGTGTGCAGTTTGCTTAGGTGGGTTTTGTGGTTATTCGTTGTATTGTATATTCGTTGTATCCCTGTACTCTCCATCTACTATTTTCATATTGACTTAGAGACTTGGTGAGGACAATGTTGTATATTATGTTGGATTTGTTGCCTTTTATACAGTTTCCTTTCTATCGTCTTCTATTTCTTCGCTACGGCGTCGTATATTTGTTGTGGTGGTTGTTTTCCGCCTTTGGGTGTGGATTTGCTCCCTTTGGGGATGCTTTACTTTTTATTTATGTTGTACCCAATTTTGGGGTTGGTTTTTATAAAGGAGGTGCTGCCGAAATTTTCAAGAAAGAAAATTGGACTTAAAGAATTGATACTTGAGATTTTTTTTAAGGTTTAAACAATGTTTCTTATCTTTTTCTTGTCTTTTAATGGTTTAGACTTCTGGGTTTTGGCTTTCTTTTACTGCGTTACGCCTGTAGACGTTGTGTAGTATTAGGGTCGTCACGTGCCAATTTCGGGTCGTGACAGTGTGCTACAGACCAAACCTACACACAATCACCCTCAAAGAGGCCGGGCACATTCCCACCAAAACCGGCTTGCTCGGCCAATACTGCTCCGTTCTTGTTCGTCTTCTCAGGGTGGTCTCTTATGGGGCTAACTAGGTCTCTGGAGTTGCTAGTTTTTCTCAGAAACATCCCAGGTTGCCCCAGATTCCCTGTAGACCAACACAACCTCACAAAACCGACACGGGTGAATTCCTAAGTTCGTATTTTGGGTTCTATACTCATTTCTAGCTCTTGAAATCAATCCTTAAGGTCTTAAAACACTCACTACACCTCATGATTCCACACAAACACCCAAACCCTTCTCTTGAATTTTCCAAACATCGCATACCTTAACCAAATCACATTCTATACTAAACTAGGGTGCAAGAAACTAAAACTAAACTAAATGAAAGAAGATATACCTCATTTGGGCAACTCAAGAAAAACCTTAGCTTCCCAAAGTCTTCAAAATCCAACTTTGATTGGTCCAAAGTGTTAAGGATGAGATGTGGATCAACTTTAATGAAGAGGGTGTAGGGTTTTTGTGAAGAAATGGAGATGATTCTTGGAGGTGAAGGTTGAGGGAGATGAGGAGGAAGAAGATGAAGGAAAATAATGGGGTGAAGAAATGGTGGATGCCCTCTCTCTCTCTCTCCCTTTCTTATTCTCACCCTTTCCAAACTCATGTCTCACTTTCTCTCTCCAATAATTGTCTTCTTTTTCCCTGTTCTCTTTTTCTTTTCTTTAAAAACCAAATATCAACAAATACCAATGAAACAACATGCAACCAAATACAACAAGTCATGGTGCACTAACCATGGAAAAATATAGAAACACGGATTTGGCTTAATCGCGATTAGTAGTGCACTAATCAATTTTTATTCAAACTGCATATAATTAATTATAAAAATGCCAAATCTGATAAATATATTTTTAAATGAATAAATCATTTTAATCTACAATTATTTCATAAATATTGGTATATATTTACCGTTTTACGAAAACCCCAATTTCGTAAATCGGTTAGTTTTCGCGAAATATATTATTTTAATATTAAATTCCAAATATAATATTTTATATTTTCTGAAATGTTGCATTACAAGAATGTCCCTCTCATCCATATATACAGACCCATAGCCGAGTTCCAAGAAACACGAATACAATGTGACGAAAATAATCCATCAATATTGTAACACCTTAGAATGTGTTTTGTAGCTAATTATATTTTAAAATGTGGTTTTTAATAAAAAGTTTACTAAATTAAGTTTTAAATATTTTATCTTATTTAATGTGTATTTTATTATATTTTTGTTAGGCACACACACACTTGTGCATGTAAACTAGGGTTGTTTTTGGGGTTATACCATGATTAGCAACATGGTTAACTAACCATTTTCTCTAATCTAGCTTTTAGTTTTGTTTAAGTGTCATGATAGTTTTAAATGGGTTTTAATTTTGATTTGGTGTTTTGGGTGCATGGTTGACTTTGAGAGAGAGAGAGAGAGCATGGGGCATCATGGCCTTGCCCATGCCCTCATTAATGAAGTGAGAGAGAGTGAGAAGGGTTTCTTGTGTGTGCTCTCATTCTCCTCTCATTTCCTCTTCACACACTCTCACTCTCTCACAACACACACACATCCCTCAGCAGCAGCAGCAGCAACAGGATCGGCAGCAGCAGCAACACCAACATCATTTTCATCAGCATCAGAAGCAGCAGCTTCACCTGCACACACACACACCCTGCTGAGAGAAAGAGAGGGAAGCAGCAGCATCAGCAAGCTGAGGCAGCAGCAGTGGCAAGAAGAGGAGGTGGCAAACATCATCACCAACATCAACGACAACTACAACAACAACAATACAACAACAACAGCAACAATAATAGCAGCAATAGCAGAAGCAGCAGCAGCAGCTAGCAAGGGCAGCAGCAGCAGGGGCATTCAGCAGTTGTGGCAAGCTCTCACCTCCTCCACACACTTCTTCTCCTGTTTCTTAGGGTGCTACAGGGTAAATTCTGAATCCCATTTCTTGTTTGCTCAAGTCGTGTGTCGATTAGTGCTAAATAGCTTAGTTTAGTGCTAATTGTGGTGTTTAAGTGGAATTGTGGATAATTGTTGATTTGGTTAGCTAGCTTAGGTTGGTTTAGTGTTAGTTAGGCCACTTCGACTGAGAAATCCCCAGATTTCACTAAAATACCATATAGTTTGTGTTTTGTGCAATTGTCGTTTTTAAGCGATATAATGGATATCTGTGATCTGCTGTTACCCGGGGGACTTCAGAATAAACTTGAGTGGACCACAGCCTACTAGTAACACCCTGACCCCACTACCAGAGCCCGACCCCACCCCTCTCAACTTTGGCCGCCAAAACCGCCTTTCTGGCCGCAATTTGCGGCCAGAACAGGGAGATAGGAGCTAGGGTTTTCAGGGGTGGTGTCTGCTATGTTGTGTAGGTCCTTGGTATTTGTAGTTTTGTAATATTGTAGCCTGGACAGAATCTGGGACAATATGTCGCCTTTGAGTTTAGTTGTGTTTGCGCGATACGCGCGATACGTGAGTGGGTTCTGTGATCCAGCGTATCGCCGCGTGTCGCGATGGGTTTTAGACGCGTACACACACGATTCAGCGTATCGTGCGCACGCGCGTTTAGTTCGCGACGCGAGTTTCTCGTTTCGATTCGATATCGCGTTTCGCGAGATATCTTGGCTTATATGTGATTTTCATGTTATATTTACAGGTTTGCAGGCAGGAGCTACGGACACAGCTACAGGGGGAGCAGGTGATAGGATTCACCCAGCGTGGAGTTTAGGTGAGTAGATATAACATCTACAGGGGAATCGCCCGCATGGCGTTATGCGTCTGGGCTAGGATTCAATTTCCTGTCGCACATTCTACGTCATTGTAGAATTGCGCATTTACTGCATTTCCTAGATATAGCTATACTGTGACCAGCAGCCGTAGGACACTGCACACATTATTGACGGTTCCTGTTGCACGAGCACGGATTGCATGCTACACACACACCGTCAATAATTGCCATGTCACACACTACCCCTTATAGCTACCATTGCTTACCACACTTGACATCTAGTTTATCGGTATATCTATAGTGTATCATACCTTTAGTGATAGGTATATTTTCACTTGCGATACAGCTACAGGTATACCACCTACATATTTTACTTATACCGGGAGGGATTTCCTACATACGTTACTTATACCCAGGGGGGGTATACGACATCAGTTCCTATAGGTAGATACCTATACTTTGCTACACCTGTATGTTAGATACATATTCAGTGGTTGTCGCATATTCACATTACTGATGTTACTTAGCTGTACCTTATCATGATTTCGCATACATCTGGTTCAGCTATATACTTGTGTTTACCTGCTCGCATTCAGATATATCGCATACATTATTCCTGTGTTTATGCATTGTTTATCTGGATTTTATATGATGTTTTCGGGATTTGGGAACCGCGGGAGTTCATGAAATTATGCATACATGTAACAACCCGGTTTCCTTGATATGATATTTCGAGCGTCCCCCATGAGTTTTATCGGTGCTGATTCTATGCTCCATACGATGTGTGGTTGCCGTATGAGAGTACATGGTGGGGCCCGGTATGGTTCCCCTCGGCAAGAAGATCGATGGGTTTGCCGATTGAGCCTGGAGGCGGGCGAGTACCTACCGGTGATTGTTTGGACCTGGCAGTTGTCTGGAGGCTACTGGCCAGAGTAGAGAGATGGATGCGGGATGACCTGTACTGTCGAGGCCGAGGGCCGACACTGCAGACGGACCCCGTGGGCTGATCCGGACTGACGGATGCCCCATATACGAGGATTTCTGTGCCGATGCTTGGCACATGGTTTCATGATATTTCTTTAACCCCCTTTTTGTATATATAACAGGGGACTTAGCCGTTGTTATATATACCCTTACACCAATATTAGTTGAATGGGACGCTAATATATGTGTATTGCACCCATCATATTTATTTCTGTACATATATATACCTTTAGGATGTTAGATTCTTACTTGAGATTGGACTTGGGATACTAGGTGATTCATTGGGATTGGACATTGGATATACCTATATGATTGGTGATTGTACATTCGGGATATGGGAGATTACTCGATATTGTACATTGAGGAGATGTGAGACTTATATGATGTGAGTGCCCTATGTGGGGGCTGATTTGAGGACTTGGGATTGGAGTATCTTGATGGATTGTGATCCTACCACGACGTCAGGTTTCCGTGGGGAATGACATATTCCACCCTATACCTCACCCTTACCTACCTTATGCACAGATTCATATATTGGTAGTACTCGTAGTGTACCCTTATAATAGTTGCATATTTGCTTTCTCATATCTCTATTGCATAGACATTGCATACTACTATCATGCCATCATTGCTTCACATATTGATTGTACCTGCTAGTGTACTCTCCCTATTTCAGCATTTCATGATATATTATTATTGTAATCGCATATCTTAGATTCATGCTGTACGTACATTCCTGCGATTACCTGCATATGTTTTATACTATTCACGAGTTGGCAACTCACCCCCGTTGTGCCACAGGTGTTTCAGGTTATTCCCCAGAGTAGTCGAGGCAGGCTATTCCCCTATCCAGCTATCCAGCTACCATCTTTTGCTACAGATACCGCATCAGCTCACAGTACCATTTTGCATAGGTGGGTTAGACGGTTATCTGTATTATATTTTGTACCTTCGTGTATTGTACTCTCCATCTACTGTTGTATTATTGACATAGAGACTTGGTGAGGACGTAGTGTGTATTATGGTGGATTTGGTGTCTTTATATATACAGCTTTTTCTCTACTGTCCTTATTCTTCTGTTGTATTCATATTGACTAGTCTTTATAAAAAATGGGGTGTTGGTAAAATTTTAAAGAAAGAAAGTGAGACTTTTAAAGAATTTGGGTTGCGATTTCAATTGTTTCTAAACTTGTATTATCTTTTCCGTATTTTTATGGTTTAGATTTCTGGGTTTTGGCTTTCTTTTACTATGTTGCGTCTTTAGGCGTTGCGTAGTATTAGGGCCGTCACGGGCCATTCTTGGGTCGTGACAAAGTTGGTATCAGAGCGTTAGGTTTTACCTTTCGGAGTGTAGGATGACCTTAGTATGATGGAGTAGGTAGCTTAAGCAGAGTAACGTAGTGTGTGTATGTCTGCAGCATACCCACAGCGCGGTACCTTGCATTAAGTGACCTAAGTACAAAATTGCTTGACATTCCTTCGTTGATGATTCATATCCTTGAGATCCGGTTTCCTCATTCTTATCGAATCTCATTTTATATCTATTTATAGCCTTGCCGCCGATGACTATGGGGACTCAGAGCGATGCAGCGAGGGTTGAGGTCAGAGTTAGCTCGGGTGAGACGAGTACTGACCAAGGTGGCACTCTAGTTGCACAGGTGCAGACGGAGCAGCCTACCATCTATACTATGGATAGACTTTTGGTAGAGATGCAGGAGTTCCGCCAGATGATGAGTTCCTTGGTAGATGTCGTTCGGGAGCTACGACAGGAGGTTGTCACCCCTGTTACTCAGCTGTCCCTTACGATCAGCAAGCAGCAGTCCGTCACCTACATAGCACCAGTGGTTGCAGCTCCAGTTGACGAGGCACATATTTCAGAGGCTCAGAGAGTTCCAGGAAAGTGGAGGACTCGTACCAGCGTACCAGCCCAGAGACAGAGGTTCGGTCGTCGAGACAGATTTCATGGCCGTCGCGGGAATAGCAGAGGCTTAGGACGAGGACAGTCGTTCAGCTCTCATCCCCAGGAAGGTCAGCAGTCAGCACGTGGATGTTTTCGATGCGGAAGCCTTCAGCACTTCGTCAGGGATTGTTCCTTAGCACCTCGTCATGATCGCTTCCAGAGAGGCCGTGGACATGGAAGGTTTGCTCAGAGGGCTCAGGCTACCAGAGGAGTTCATCCAGCTGCGAGTAGAGGGAAGACACAGGAGTTTGCTTCTACTCATCGGGACGCGCAGACGTCCAATGTGGAGTTTTCAGGTACCCTTGAGTTATATTTTATTTTCTCTTGGTGTATTTGTTGTTTCATGCTTGTACTGTGGTTGGGTAGATTAGTCGTAGTTGTACTAACTTCTGTCAGCGATCCTTTTGTTGCGCGACACGTATTTCAGTTTCGTGCCAATCGGATAGGAGGTAGAGATTCGTCCGTCGTTTTTGATCCTTCTAGAGAAGTTGGATTCGACGTTCTCCTGGGCACGGACTGGGTAACTACGTGTTAGGCGTCTGTGGACTACCGTGTGGAAACAAGTTAGGTTTTGTTTTCCCGGGCAAGTCAGTTCTTGTTGTGCAGGTGGATAGTTGTACCGCCTCTCACAGCTTGAATTCAGCCTTTTTCGCTAGTCGGCTACTGAGGAGATGGCGTGGATTCTTAGCGCTCATTCGTGATACCGGAGCCACCGTGGGATTGTTGGACCGGGTTCCTTTCGTGCAAGAGTTTTTCCAACGTTGTTCCAGATGAGCCGGCGAAGCTAAGGGAGCTTAAGGATCAGCTGCAGAGTTTTGGTTTGGGGAGTTTTGTGCGTCTGAGTGTTTCGCTTTGGGAGCTCCTAATTCTGTTTGTCAAGTAGAAAGACGGCAGTTTGGGGTTGCGTATCGACGGATCGTCAATTGAACCGGCTTACGGTGCGGATAGGTATCCTTCACCTTGCCGTGGCGATTTCTTCGATCAGCTCCAGAGTGCGAGACATTTTTCTAAGTGTGTTTGGGATCAGGCCATCATTATTGCGGATTCGGAGTGACGGCGTTCCGAAGACTGCCTTGTGCGTGCTACGGGCTTTGTGTGTTTTTGTGAGTCGTTGGATTCACTGTCGCCCTAGCAGCATTCGTAGATATGATGAACCAGATTTCTGCAGGCCGTTCCTCGACCAGTTTCTGTTGTGTTATTTACGACACTTTGGTCTATTTTATGTGTCTTGAGGGACAGTAGTAGCACTCGAGGATTTGTTATGCAGATACTGGGAGAGTACCAGCAGTTTGCTAAATTCTCGGAGTGTTTCTTCAGGCTTGTTTGTGTTGACTCCTAGGTCTTGTAGTCGCGGGAGACGGTTTCGTATGGCTCCGAGGGAGAATCGTGGCCGTACAGCTTAGGCCCAGACTTGGGTGCAGGACGGAGATCCGCGGATTGTTGGGCTTAGCAGGTTTTACCGCCGTTTCAGGCAGGATTGCTAGAGTGGTGCTGCACCAGTGACTGAATGGACCAGGAGGAGGTTTCTTTTCTGTGGACTGAGGCATGTGTACGGAGTTTTCAGCAGTTGAAGATTCAGTAGCAACTGCATCAGTCTTTCCTTGCTTTTGGTTCGGGCGACCTTGTTGTTTAACTGTAATGTTTCTTGAGTGGGCTCGAGTGTGTACTGAGGTGACACTATAGAGTTATCGCTTTTGCTTCCCTACATTTGGAGGAAGTACGAGAAGGATATTATACTCATGATATGGAGATGGCCGCGGTGGTGTTTGCGTTGGAGATTTGGAGACGCTACTTGCTTGAGAGTCGTGTCAGACTTTCCACGGACCGCTAGAGCTTAATGTACATCTCCCTGCAGCGGGTGTTGATTGTTGTGATGGTCTTCTGCAGATTTACAGTTCTTGTGTGATCGTCGAGTATAGCTTAGTTCGTCTCTACGGAGGGGACAGCTTGCTCATGTCCGCGCCCGACCACTTTCCTTAAATCGTTTTCGCGAGACACTGCCCGTCGAAACTCGTACGTCAGAGATACTTGAGCATATTCGGCTGGGTAATGATTCGGAGACCTTGATTATGACAATGATGTGCTAAGTTAGGGACACGTTTGTGTACCTGGTTTCATCGGGTAGAGACGTGAAGTCCTAGAGCATGCACATCTGTCAACTCCCTCTGTGCATTCAAGTTCCACCAGCTTTGGCGTGACTTGTGAGATAGTTACAAGTGGACAGGAATGTAAGGAGAAGTTTCAGGTTTCGTTTCCAGTGTCTGTCTTGTTGTGTGCTTTGGGTCGAGCATTTGAGGCCGGCTAGAGAATTGCAATCTTTTTACCGTTCCGAAGCAGGAATGGGAGCAGATCTCCACGAATTTCGTTATGGTTTCCACCTAATTTTGGTTAGGGTGTGACTCCATTCGGATTCTTTTCACCCGGTTTTACTCAATTTGCTCAGTTGTTTTGTTAAGTTGTGTGTTTGTTGTTTTGTTTGGTCGTCAGCAGCTTGGGATCGTCACTCGCCATCGTTAGGGTTCTCTTTCGATAGCTATTATCAGGAGACACTCCAATTGGCCACCCTTAGGCTTAGGGGTTAGGTCGTGTCGATCGCCAGCCTGTTGTTTTCTGACTCTGCGAAGGTAGGATTTTGGACCCCAGCCATGTCTAGAGAATTCGGAGTTAGTCCAGTTGTGTTCAGGTCAGGATGAGAACTGTCCATTGCAAACAGATGTTTTATGCGACTGTGTTGGTCGCAGGCTTGAGTGCGCAGTGGCAAGTCATGGATTCCTATGGACTTTCCGATGAATGACGTGTTGGATTTTGGGAAGCTTATCCCAGGATTTTAGGTCCTTTAGATCCTATTAGCGAGTTAGTCTTGTTGCCTTTAATTTGGCACTTCCGCCCAGATTATTAGATTTTCACCCCGTATTCCTTGTGATGATACTTTACAATTACCTTCTTGACCTTTCTCACATGTTTGCACCAGACCTTTTAGCTGGACGCGATCTTTCGTTCACCAGCAGCCATGTGTGTTAATGGCCCGACAGGTGGAGAAACGTCGGTCAAAGGTCTTGCCATCGGTGAAGGGTTTTCTTGGACGTAGCCGTATAGTGAGGTAGTCACTTGGGAGGCTGCGAGCGAGACTTGAGGATTTTAATCTTCTTTTTGAAGGCACAGGTAACAGTATAAGTTTTAAATTCGGGGACGAATTTCTTTTAAGGGGGGGAGATTGTAACACCTTAGAATGTGTTTTGTAGCTAATTATATTTTAAAATGTGGTTTTTAATAAAAAGTTTACTAAATTAAGTTTTAAATATTTTATCTTATTTAATGTGTATTTTATTATATTTTTGTTAGGCACACACACACTTGTGCATGTAAACTAGGGTTGTTTTTGGGGTTATACCATGATTAGCAACATGGTTAACTAACCATTTTCTCTAATCTAGCTTTTAGTTTTGTTTAAGTGTCATGATAGTTTTAAATGGGTTTTAATTTTGATTTGGTGTTTTGGGTGCATGGTTGACTTTGAGAGAGAGAGAGAGAGCATGGGGCATCATGGCCTTGCCCATGCCCTCATTAATGAAGTGAGAGAGAGTGAGAAGGGGTTTCTTGTGTGTGCTCTCATTCTCCTCTCATTTCCTCTTCACACACTCTCACTCTCTCACAACACACACACATCCCTCAGCAGCAGCAGCAGCAACAGGATCGGCAGCAGCAGCAACACCAACATCATTTTCATCAGCATCAGAAGCAGCAGCTTCACCTGCACACACACACACACACTGCTGAGAGAAAGAGAGGGAAGCAGCAGCATCAGCAAGCTGAGGCAGCAGCAGTGGCAAGAAGAGGAGGTGGCAAACATCATCACCAACATCAACGACAACTACAACAACAACAATACAACAACAACAGCAACAATAATAGCAGCAATAGCAGAAGCAGCAGCAGCAGCTAGCAAGGGCAGCAGCAGCAGGGGCATTCAGCAGTTGTGGCAAGCTCGCACCTCCTCCACACACTTCTTCTCCTGTTTCTTAGGGTGCTACAGGGTAAATTCTGAATCCCATTTCTTGTTTGCTCAAGTCGTGTGTCGATTAGTGCTAAATAGCTTAGTTTAGTGCTAATTGTGGTGTTTAAGTGGAATTGTGGATAATTGTTGATTTGGTTAGCTAGCTTAGGTTGGTTTAGTGTTAGTTAGGCCACTTCGACTGAGAAATCCCCAGATTTCACTAAAATACCATATAGTTTGTGTTTTGTGCAATTGTCGTTTTTAAGCGATATAATGGATATCTGTGATCTGCTATTACCCGGGGGACTTCAGAATAAACTTGAGTGGACCACAGCCTACTAGTAACACCCTGACCCCACTACCAGAGCCCGACCCCACCCCTCTCAACTTTGGCCGCCAAAACCGCCTTTCTGGCCGCAATTTGCGGCCAGAACAGGGAGATAGGAGCTAGGGTTTTCAGGGGTGGTGTCTGCTATGTTGTGTAGGTCCTTGGTATTTGTAGTTTTGTAATATTGTAGCCTGGACAGAATCTGGGACAATATGTCGCCTTTGAGTTTAGTTGTGTTTGCGCGATACGCGCGATACGTGAGTGGGTTCTGTGATCCAGCGTATCGCCGCGTGTCGCGATGGGTTTTAGACGCGTACACACACGATTCATCGTATCGTGCGCACGCGCGTTTAGTTCGCGACGCGAGTTTCTCGTTTCGATTCGATATCGCGTTTCGCGAGATATCTTGGCTTATATGTGATTTTCATGTTATATTTACAGGTTTGCAGGCAGGAGCTACGGACACAGCTACAGGGGGAGCAGGTGATAGGATTCACCCAGCGTGGAGTTTAGGTGAGTAGATATAACATCTACAGGGGAATCGCCCGCATGGCGTTATGCGTCTGGGCTAGGATTCAATTTCCTGTCGCACATTCTACGTCATTGTAGAATTGCGCATTTACTGCATTTCCTAGATATAGCTATACTGTGACCAGCAGCCGTAGGACACTGCACACATTATTGACGGTTCCTGTTACACGACCCGAAAGAGCACGTGACTGGCACTTGAACCATATGAAGCCTATAGGACTCCATCTGATCCAAGTAAGCCAAAAGCCCAGAAATCTAAAACCCTTTTGAAGAATAAATAAAGAAAACTGGTTTAAAGAAGTGAAGAAATACAGGTTTGAAATCAAGGTTTTTAAATAACTAAGCCGAAGGTATGTTTTGAAAACAATAAGTCTTTTCTAAAAATTTCGGCAGAGTTTCTCTTGTAAAACTGGCCCCGAATGGGGTACAACATGAATAACAATATATAAAATGATAAGGGCATCCCCAAGCGGGAGCTAGCTCTTCGTCAATCGACGGTCACAACCACGCAATGATATAATAATATACAACGCCAAGTAGCGAGGATCAAATCCAAAGAAAGCTCAAAAGCAACAAGAAACCGCAATACTACAAAGCGCGACTCTAAGGTCGAAAAATACAACACTGATATCTAGGTCTGAAAGAATATACAAGTTTTGGTTGATGGACAATTTCTAGATACAATGAATAAATTAAATACAAAGGTGATCCCTGATACGAAAGAATCCACCTACCAAAGCAAATCACCCGCAAGAAGGAAGTGTGCCAGAAATGCCGCAATAGAACCTGTACGGCAAAACCTGCAAGAACTGTGGCACAACGGGGGTGAGTTGCCAACTCGTGAATAGAAACATCTACAAGGATAAATCGAATGCAAGACATAATCCTAAGTCAACGATCAGTAAAATATCCACAAGAGTACATCTGAGTGTAATAAGGTGGCAAGGTAACATCTAATCATGTATATAGTGCCAGGTACTCAGGTAACAACATGTCATCAGTGTAAGGTATGTCTGCATGAAGTATCAATGAAGAAATATCAATAATATCAATACACATATATTAGCGTCCCATACCACTAATATTGGTGTAAGATAAGTGTAAATCCAGTCTGTATATGAACCAAGTCTGTATATATGTGGAACCCGTCCACCTGTCACCCACTGACAGTAAGCATCATGTATGCAATGTGAGGATATAACCAAAATCATGGAAAACTCATCATGAAACCCGTGCCAAACACCGACACGTAAATCCTCATCCGTATGGGGCTCCGTCTGCGGATATCGGCCCTCGGCCCCAGCAGTATGAGTCAACCCATGTCCATCTCTGGGCTCCGTCTGCGGATATCGGCCCGTCGGCCCCGGCAGTGTGCCCATCTCTCGGCTCCAGGCAGTATCCCCCGGATATCCGCCGAGCTCAGGTAAAATCACCGGTAGGTACTCGCCCGCCTCCAGGCTCAATCGGCATACCCCATCGATCATCTCGCCGAGGGGAACCATACCGGGCCCACCACGAACCCGCAAACGGTACATCACCTCCTCGAATCGGGTTTCAAGCACACGTCTCAGCACCGAGAAAACGCGTGGTGGACACACCGAAATATCATATCACGAGGTACCGGGTTTTCATAAAGTGCCTCTTTTCTTAAATAACCCCACGGTCCTCAAAAACCAGAAATCACATGAAAATCCAACATCCAGCAGTCAATCCAATGCGATGTACTATGCAATCAATCCATGATATATGCGACATGTAAAGAGAGTAATCATATCGGAAATCATGCAACATGGAATAGGAATGCGCATATGTCAAAGGAAGCATCATATCACGAATGTAATAGTACTACTGTGTAGTGACATGGCAATTATCGATGATGAAGTGTGTGAGCCGGCACATAGTGTACGTGAAACATACGCATCATCGATAATGGTGCTGGTGTCCTAACAGCATGATAATAGCATAATAATGAACATATGCCAGCAATGCGAATAGTATGAATATGCGGAAATCTAGTAATCAACAGCCCAGTGAAGTATCTACTATGCAACTACACCTAAGTATCCTGTCAATCAGGAGGGGTAGGTGTGGAAACCACCTAAAACTGAGTCTAAGTATATATGTAGATATATAGTCGGTGATCCCGCCTCAATGTCATATCGTAAGATATCCTCTAGCTATGAGTACGGATCTATCATCAATATCAGCTCGTACGGTAAATCATCGTACGGCATTCCCAAAAGCTGGGTACAGGTCAATATCTCACTGTCTCATCACGTAACAAATATCACCATCATCAGATCATATAGTCTGGGTGTACTACTCTATGTCTAGTACAAACAGAAACATCGGTAAAGTATGCATGCGGGGGTAAACACACATCCCAAGCCCGCAAGAATCACTAGTCATATCCCACATATGAATCGCATCAAGATACCGATCCCAGGGCACCAAGCCCACAATATCGACTCATCTCCAAAGTCGTCACATATCATCAATCACAGTGTAAGTACATGTGAAAAGCAAGGGTATATGTATAGGGTAATTCTATCCTAGGGTTCGCGACTATGAACTACACTAGTCACTTCTAACCCTACATATCCAAAATACACCTAATATCACAATACCATATAATAAGCTATCTACGGACTGCGGGGGTGCTATACGCCATCCACCCGACTTTCCCCCGTAGATATAATCTACTCACCTTGCATCACCAATTGCGGACATCACCATGCATTTGCTTGTCGTCCGAAGTCTTCATGGGTACCTACACATCAAAATATCGTATATGCGTATTAAAACCAAATCCAATCTAAAACGGCGCATAAACTCCAAAACGATACGATAAGGGGGCCTATAGGTGAGAACTTATGGCACGCCTTCAAAACCATCCATAATCCTCTATATCGTCGTATAAACGACAATAGTCGAGGCAAAACACATTCCACCATTTCAGAATCCAAAAATACGGAATACGGAAACACGAATCCAAAACGACAACATAGGATATATGTCCCAGATTTCACCCTAGACAGAATCTGTCAAAACTAGAAGTACCCAGGACCAAGAATTGATGAAATGGGGCTGTGCACAGAAAACGAGGAGATTCCTCACTGGTCTGGCCGCAATTTGCGGCCAGAATGGAGGTTTTGGCGGCCGTACGGATGAGATAGGGGCTAGGGTTTTGGGGTTAGTTTCCTGGGTGCCTGCACATGCTACTGTCCACTCAATATTATTCTAGGGTTCTCGGGGTGTTAGCAGATTCCAAATAACAGTGACAGAAAACACAATTTCCCCGATATTGGTTTCTAAAATCCGTATTCTGGTGTTTGCTTCAGGTTTGGGGTTCTAATTCATACACTAGGGTGTTGGTAAGATCAATACTGAGCCCAATTTCATAATGCAACACCAATTCACTCAAACCCTAACTAGGTTTCTCTCAAATCCATAATATCACACAATATCGATAAAATCTTGACATGGGGTTATAGGAAAGGCTATAATTAAGCAAATGGTTCAGAAATTACCTTCATTAGCAACTCAAGAAAATTCTTGAGTTGCCCTCTAGTGGCCAAATCCATGCTTCTTTAGCTCCATGTGTAGATCTAGGGATTTTGCACATTTTTAATGAAGTGAGTGTGATGTTTTGGGGTGTTTTTAGAGATGATATGAGGAGTTGAAGAGGGGGAGAAAGGGGCTAGGCAGCAGCAGCAGCAACTATGGGAGAGAGGGGAAGAAATGAGAGTGAAGGAATGATGGAAGCATGGTGCAAAAAGGTAGGGTTGACCTTGTCTCTCTCTCTCTCATCATTACCTACTCTTTCCTTTTCTTTTCCCTTTTCTTTTAATCCCTAAACCTTCTCACAAGAATAGTGATCCCAAATGAAAAACCATGGCAAGAAAAGTGTACAAGTGTAGAAAATGTGATATGTGCAAGTTTTGCACAAAATTACCAAAAAACCCAATTAGCGATTTTAATCGCGATTAGCACTAAATTAGTGTCAAACTAATCACAAAAACTTAAAAATGTCATAATTTCAATAATTAACCCATTTTAGAATTTTCTATAATTTTTCATAATTTTTTTCTAACATTTTTCCTATTTATTTGCATTTAATATTAAAATAATCAATAAAATAATATTAAATTATAAAAATTCCCAAAATTAATATTTTATATTTTTGAAGATGTTACAGAAATAAAACGCGCGACTCTAAGGTCGAAAGAATAACATCACTGGTCTCTATCTCAAAATAAATACATGTTTGGTTGATGGAACATCTAGATACAACAGAATAATAATATACAAGATATATAATGGGGGTACGATACAAGTAAACCCACCTACTAGCAAATCACCCGAAGGAAACTATGCCCGCAAGCCGTAATGAAACCTGTACGGCAAACCTGCAAGAAACTGGGGCACAACGGGGGTGAGTTGCCAACTCGTGAATAGAAAAACATCTACGAAAAGAAATCGTATAAATAACGCAACCTAGGTCAATGATCATAATATATCCTCAAATATATGAATAACATGCAGCCTATAACAATGGCTAGGGTAATATCTAACCTGAGTGTGATCTCATGTGCCCGTGTCAGTGCCTCAGGTAGCAATATATCATATGAATGAGGTATGAATGCATGAAAATAGAATACATGTAAATGAAGAACTGTTTTCATAATTTAGTGAGATTTCCTTTGTTTTTAAAATGAGGTATCATAATGAAATCAGCATAAAACAGTGCCTAGCATCGGCACAAAACGTAATCCCAATATCTTGATATCTCTGTATCACAGTCTCTGTACCTCAATATCTCGAAATCTCAATGTCTCAATCACAATATCAAGGGCGCCGTCAGTCCAGACCGGCCCCTACCATCCATCTCAAGATCACGACGGTATCCTCCGGATATCCGACGCGTCGGGTAAAATCACCGGTAGGTAGTGCTCCCCTGCCAGGCTTACATCGTCATCATCACGCGCTTCTTGCCCCGGGGCACCTTACCGGGTCCACCATGTACCCGAAACGGTTCATCCGTCTCCTCGAATCGGGTCTCGAAATCCATCAGCAAACTCATGGTGGACGACTCATACATCATGGGAAAAACCGCGCTTTTCATTTAAAAAGAGAAAGAAGAAGTTTGTATATGTTTTGCGGTTTTCCCCAAATCCAGAAAATCTCATGGAAATCCGAATCCAAAACCTCAATAGCATGTAAAAAGTGAATATATGCATGAGAATCCATGAATGCGGTATAACAATGAATAACAGTATGCATGAAGTAGCAGGTAATAACTACCATGTCTAAACTAACATATAAGGCAAATACACTAATATCATGTCTAAACTATTAGCTAACAGGCTATGTCAAGCAATAATATTTTCTAAGGTGTACGTGACATGGCAATTACCGATGAAGATGTGTGTGAGCCGGCAAGTAAGTGTACGTGGTACATACGCACCATCGGTAATGGTGCTGGTGTCCTAACCATAAGATATCAACAGTAGAATATGAAATATAATATAAGCATGTGATGCAGAGCGAACAGCAATAATGAGCGGGAGCTGAATACTAGACGTAACGATAACTAATCTGCATTAACCTAATATAAGTCCTATAATGGTGCCTTTTGAAATAACACGAATCGAGGGGTTTTGAAAATAGGGGCTACGGTGTTTTTAAGAAAAGATATGTTTTTTGAAATATCCGTAGAATCCCTTGACCTGTCTTTTTAAAATACGCACGATTTGTAAGCTTTGAAATAGGTAGGAACCGAATCTAATCTAACAACTAACTAAACTAAAGGGCTAAGCTACAAGCTAGACTACAGATAAGGAAACCGCCTAACATCTGAGTCGATACATATACATACCTGTATATATATTAGTCGGTGATCCGGCCTCAATAATATCATATCCGATACCATATCTATAATCAGACATCCCAAGTCAAGAGTGCGGATCAATCATCAAGATATAGCTCGTACGTAAATCCGTCGTACGGCATCCCTAAATCTGGGTACGGGTCAATATCATTTTCCTCACAGTATTCCTCTGGTATCCTCTTTATCCAAGATCATAGTCTAGGGTACTGACCTATGTCTAGTACAATATTAATATCCTCACTATACCCATGATTTGACTACTGATCGACAATCTCGTACAAACCGACATCGTCAGCACCTATCATCAACAAGGGGTATACATCGCCCGATACGGCCTAATACCAATGTCCTAGCATATCCTGCCTCATATCACGATCACATGTCGACTACATAATGTATATGTCACTATTGCTATAGCATCATCATTCCCAAAATCCTCTAAAGTATCCAGACGTATCTCAATCATGAATCCTATCATATCACCGATATCATAATCCAGATCGAACTCACCGACTCTTATCAATCCTAGGTATCATCCTCAAGTCCGTATGTGAACACAAAATCCCAAACCCATGTGAACACATGTCTATGTAGAATCCCATCTATGCACATATGACGTGAGGATGTATGCAAGTATGTATGTGTGAGTATGTAAGTGTAGTGTACCCACTACCCTAGGGTTTCGTAACCATTTACCAATCCAAAATACCAATATCCATTTAAACACCAATAATTTATCACAAGGAACATAAAATGATTGTTGGTGTGTATACGCATCCGTATACATCACCACGGATTGTGGGGGTGCTATACGCCATCCACCCGACTTCTCCCCGTAGATATAAATCTACTCACCTGGTCCTTGCTCGCCGGTGCCGACGTCGCCACGTGCTTGCTTGTCGTCTCGAAGTCCACATGGGGTACCTACATATCATAACACACCGTATCGCATTAGAATCTGACTCATGACCAAAACGACACACGAATCCCACATAGGTCAAAACCTATGGCCGCTTTCACAAATCAACCCAAAAACCCTCGACGTCGGCGTACAAACGCCAAACCATCAAGAAAACCCAAACACACTCATTAGAACAATCACAAGCACTAATTATACTATAAAATAGGTTAAAATTCTCAAAAACCATAAATTCACCTTAAAAACCATTTTTCCGAAAATCTAGCAAGCAAAAATTACCCGTTTTAGTACAAAACTCGACGTTTAAACAAATATAGCGGCCATAATACTTATTAATTATCTTAAATAAGTCATAAAAACAATTTCCATAATTTAATCCCAATAAATTTCATTAACCCCAAAATTCTAGTTTACAATATACCCAAATTTTAACAATTTTATAGCAAAATGCCAAAACGAGAATTTAGCTTGGATTTTCATGAACTAAAAGCATTAAACCACTCAATATAATATTTATAATGACATGAAACCTTAATTTGAATTTTATCTCACAAGAATATAATTATTTTAAAAACCTAGTTTACAAATTAGCATAATTAACACAATTTTTAAACTAAACATTAACAACTTGCTACTAATCTTGTTTTAACATGTCATAAGAGCCTAAAAACATCACACAACCATACACCAATCTCACAAAACCCTAACTTGATTTTAAAATCCAATTCTAGAATTTCCAAACCCTAACTTGAAGATTTATAACTAGCAATTCAACAACTTTAACACTTGAATACAACAGCTTATCATAATTAAACAACAATCTAGATATAAGGTTAAGAATTTACCCCACAATTATCTTGAGATCTAACAAGAATCTAGACCTCCAAATTGAAATTCTTGCACCAAGATCCATGCTATAGGGGCTAAGGAAAAATTGGTAGGAGTTTGATTTGGATTTTAGGAATTTTTTGTAGGGATTTTGAGGCAAAAATGGGGGATTTTTGATGGGGAAAGAGAGGGAGAAATGGAGGGGCTGAATGATGGGGCTCAGCCAGGTGCAGGTGGGAGGGGGTGTGGGGGTGTGTGAGGTGGGGAGAGGTCAAATGGGGAAAGTCCAAGTCCACCAAGTCAAAGCCCACTCCTTTTACCAATTTCCTTCTCTCTTTTGTTTTGTTTTCTTTTCTTTAGCAAAACAAATGGGGAAAATTGAGGGGGGCTGCTGAATTTAGCCAAGGGGGAGGAAAAATGGGTGTGTGTGTGTGGGTATGGGTGTGGGGTGATGGAAAATGATAAATACCATACCCCAAACATCCATTTACACTAAATTCACTATTTAAGCCTTTTTCTTCGATATTTTCTAACACCGTTTTGGCAAACCATTTCATTTCAAAAAACCATATGATAAAATTTTGTTTAATGTGTTATGATGCACAAAATTTGTTTCAACTCATTCCAATTTGTAATTTTCCCTAATTAAATGTATTAGTGACGGCTTAAAATAATATTAAATAAATTTTTTTCACAAAATTTGAAATTTCACCAGTGGCTCAATAAACACCAAATACTAGCAATTTCATAGCTAGAATATGTATATTTAATTTTATAATAAAGATATTTGTATTTTGACTTTTTACAGAAAAACCCCTTATTTTACCGTTTTTTTGAAATTTCACCGAAACGATTTTCAAAACGTTACAATCTTCCCCCCTTAAAGAAATTCGGTCCACGAATTTAAATTAAAACTCCCCCCCCAAATACTAAAATAGTTCAGCCCAAAACTATCAAATCGCCGGGGCTCCGAAATTATAAATACATAAACACATCATAGCGCAATGCATGCGCATGAGTAATGAGTAGATAACTCGAAATCAAAACTCAGTCAAGCATCCCGCAATCATCGGAGTCAAGGTGAAGACACGAATGCCAAATCTCAAGCAAGACTGATATGCTATAAATCGGAATTATACATGTAAATATCAGGAGGAAATGCATGCCAAATATATTCAGGTACTGTCCTCTGACTAGTCCTGCCCAGTACGAAAACACATAGCAAAATCATAAAAACGTACTGCTCTATAAGAAAAATCAATCCCAAAATACGCGTATAAATACTACGTGCGTCTTGTGCGCACGGAAATCAAAATCCAAATATGTGCCATACATATGCACAGAAACAACATCTAAGTGCATCGGGTGTGCACGAAACATCTGTCGTAGGCAACATGTGTGCCTGACAGCAAAATCAGGTGCATCTGACATGAACGAAAAATCTCGATTTAGTGCATCTGGTGTGCACCAAAATCACACTTCAAAACATGCGCCCAACATGCGCTAAAATCCAAATCAGGTGCATCCATCGTGCACGAAATCATGAAATCCAATATCAAGTGCCGAATATACGTAAAATCCAATCAGGTGCACAAGGTGCACAAAACAAATATCGAACATCACCATCAAAATCAATGTCCAGGGCACCTAAATACACAACATACGTAACACTGCACTATAAGCATATATGAACTGTACCGCGTGCAAAAACCAAATCGTGTGCGTATATACGCACAAAATCAACTCAATTGTCTAAAACCGTAAATCACAAACATGTGAAACCACACACGAAAATGATATCAAGTGCAACACTGTGCAAAGATCGTAAATCCTCAATCATCAAAATCAAATCATGCGAATCAATCACCCAAAACATCGTAATCAATAATGGCGGAATAGTACCGCTCAAGCGCATCCTCTAAACATCTCGGGCCAACTATCACAGTCACTAGTGGGACGTTTCGTCGATGATCATGAACTCTGGCCTGCTGGTATGCGTAACAATGACCACTCCTGGGTCAAGGTCTTCTTGTAATTCATTCCAGAAAGGTCCTGTCGAGATCTCTCCCAAATCTCGTCTCTGCCGAACTGTCCGGAAGTCATCGTCCCTCACTAGATCTGTTCTCATTCCGGAAGGGCTGCATACTCATCGCGACTCCTTCTGGAAGGTATATCTAAGTGCAATGCTTCGTCATGCGTATCGCATCTCTGATTTCGTCGGAGTGGAACGTCGTCTTATCTAGATCTTGTACGGACCTCTTTACTCCACTTTCTCTAATGTCGACTGCTTCGGGCTCGTTTCATCATGGCTACATGGACTGAGCTCCAACGGCTATCCTCGTATCAGGAGTCTCCCAAGAAATGCATCTCACCACCTAGCATCCGAATTAAGTCGAGCCATCCGATCGAGTCATCAAAACCTCATAATCCCCCAAGAGCTCAACATCTTGGGTACAGTTTAATAGTATCGAGTACGTACCACAGCATCGGTGGTCCAGCAGTAGAAGGGCAAACCCAAGCCTCACTAATGGCGCCGTAGAACTGCCGCAAACCCGAAGGTTCAAAGGCTTTCACACGGTCATTACGTCGAGTTAGGGTTTCATTCTTCTAGAGGGACCATAGAATTGCCTACATGTCTTTCCGACTACTTTAAACTTGGAATAATAGGTTTCTGACATTCGATCGTCTCTGTCGACTCCCAACGTCTCTACGTGAAGTCGTCTCTAGCTGGAATCAATCTATCTGATGACCTCGCATCGGGGTAGGCGAACGATCTACATGTCCTAGTCATTCATCCTCGATGACTAGCGACCTTCTATCATCTCTTAGTACAACTCGTTCTGCACTAATCCCAGCATCTGGGGCAATATCTCGTCGTTCGCAGCAATAACTAGCTCGCTCGTCTGCATGCTGAATAGTGCCTTGACCATCATGAATAAGCAACACACCAACGGTCATCAAAATCTGGCTGGCCTCTGTCAGTGGCCCAATCCTCTGATACTGATCGGCACGTCCGAGAAATCTCATAAAGGAGATCCGCCAAACGCTCGTGGCGCGGAAACACAGTAAAAAGACACATCTCTGCAATCGTGTGTCGCCGGAATTTCGTCCTGGTCAGTCCTCGTTCGTGACGAGCTCGTGCTGACCGCAACTCTAGCCGTAGCTCTCCCTGCCCGTAATCGTGGCAGCAAAACCATAACTGATACTGATGAGGCTAGATCGGAATGAATATAATACTGAGCAAACAAATGTACATCCTAAGGCTTCTTAAGTGGAGTAGCGTATCGTAAATATGCCACGGAACATACCCACGGTACGTCACTCTACTTTAGTCACCTATTCCATCAACCAAGGGTCATCCTACGCTCCGAAGGTAAAACCTAACGCTCTGATACCAACTTGGTCACGTCCCGAAAGTACGGAACATGACCGGCACTTAAACTACGAATGTCTCGAGGCGTACGTAATCTAAGTAAGCCGAAAACCCAGAAATCCAAACCATGAAAAGTAGTAGAGTGAAGGAAAACCAATTTAAAACAAGTAGTTTTAATAGCATAAGCCGAATTATGCGGTTTTTAAGAACATCAAAATTTACTGAAAATTTCGGCAGAGTCTCCTTTGTAAATACTGGCCCCCAAACGGGATACAACATGAATAGTATACGAAATCAATAAGAAGGCATCCCCAAGCGGGAGCTAGCTCTTTGTCAATCGACGGTCACAACCACACAAGCAAAATAATATACAACGCCAACGGCGAGGATCAAAATTCAAAAGGAAACTCAAAACCATAAGAAAACCGCAGAAATAAAATGCGCGACTCTAAGGTCGAAAGAATAACATCACAGGTCTCTATCTCAAAATAAATACATGTTTGGTTGATGGAACTTCTAGATACAACAGAATAATAATATACAAGATATATAATGGGGGTAC
The DNA here is from genome assembly GCA_030015575.1 of Agapanthus africanus. Lineage (NCBI taxonomy): Eukaryota > Viridiplantae > Streptophyta > Magnoliopsida > Asparagales > Amaryllidaceae > Agapanthus > Agapanthus africanus. The sequence goes on along the minus strand of JASDDO010000008.1, from coordinate 309,563,496 downwards.
GATACAAGTAAACCACCTACTAGCAAATCACCCGAAGGAAACTATGCCCGCAAGCCGTAATGAAACCTGTACGGCAAACCTGCAAGAAACTGGGGCACAACGGGGGTGAGTTGCCAACTCGTGAATAGAAAAACATCTACGAAAAGAAATCGCATAAATAACGCAACCTAGGTCAACGATCATAATATATCCTCAAATATATGAATAACATGCAACCTATAACAATGGCTAGGGTAATATATAACCCGAGTGTGATCTCATGTGCCCGTGTCAGTGCCTCAGGTAGCAATATATCATATGAATGAGGTATGAATGCATGAAAACAGAATACATGTAAATGAAGAACTGTTTTCATAATTTAGTGAGATTTCCTTTGTTTTTAAAATGAGGTATCATAATGAAATCAGCATAAAACAGTGCCTAGCATCGGCACAAAACGTAATCCCAATATCTCGATATCTCTGTATCACAGTCTCTGTACCTCAATATCTCGAAATCTCAATGTCTCAATCACAAATCTAGGGCGCCGTCAGTCCAGACCGGCCCCTACCATCTATCTCAAGATCACGACGGTATCCTCCGGATATCCGACGCGTCCGGTAAAATCACCGGTAGGTAGTGCTCCCCTGCCAGGCTCACATCGTCATCATCACGCGCTTCTTGCCCCCGGGTACCTTACCGGGTCCACCATGTACCCGAAACGGTTCATCCGTCTCCTCGAATCGGGTCTCGAAATCCATCAGCAAACTCATGGTGGACGACTCATAAATCATGGGAAAAACCGCTCTTTTCATTTAAAAAGAGAAAGAAGAAGTTTGTATATGTTTTGCGGTTTTCCCCAAATCCAGAAAATCTCATGGAAATCCGAATCCAAAACCTCAATAGCATGTAAAAAGTGAATATATGCATGAGAATCCATGAATGCGGCATAACAATGAATAACAGTATGCATGAAGTAGCAGGTAATAACTACCATGTCTAAACTAACATATAAGGCAAGTACACTAATATCATGTCTAAACTATTAGCTAACAGGCTATGTCAAGCAATAATATTTTCTAAGGTGTACGTGATATGGCAATTACCGATGAAGATGTGTGTGAGCCGGCAAGTAAGTGTACGTGGTACATACGCATCATCGGTAATGGCGCTGGTGTCCTAACCACAAGATATCAACAGTAGAATATGAAACATAATATAAGCATGTGATGCGGAGCGAACAACAATAATGAGCGGGAGCTGAATACTAGACGCAACGATAACTAATCTGCATTAACCTAATATAAGTCCTGTAATGGTGCCTTTTGAAATAACACGAATCGTGGGGTTTTGAAAATAGGGGCTACGGTGTTTTTAAGAAAAGACATGTTTTTGAAATATCCGTAGAATCCCTTGACCTGTGTTTTTAAAATACGCACGATTTGTAAGCTTTGAAATAGGCAGGAACCGAATCTAATCTAACAAATAACTAAACTAAAGGGCTAAGCTACAAGCTAGACTACAGGTAAGGAAACCGCCTAACATCTGAGTCGATACATATACATACCTGTATATATATTAGTCGGTGATCCCGCCTCAATAATATCATATCTGATACCATATCTATAATCAGACATTCCAAGTCAAGAGTGCGGATCAATCATCAAGATATAGCTTGTACGTAAATCCGTCGTACGGCATCCCTAAATCTGGGTACGGGTCAATATTATATTCCTCACAGTATTCCTCCGGTATCCTCTTTATCCAAGATCATAGTCTAGGGTACTGACCTATGTCTAGTACAATATTAATATCCTCACTATACCCATGATCTGACTACTGATCGACAATCTCGTACAAACCAATATCGTCAGCACCTATCATCATCAAGGGGTATACATCGCCCGATACGGCCTAATATCAATGTCCTAGCATATCCTGCCTTATATCACGATCACATGTCGACTACATAATGTATATGTCACTGTTGCTATGGCATCATCATTCCCAAAATCCTCTAAAGTATCCAAACGTATCTCAATCATGAATCCTATCATATCACCGATATCATAATCCAGATCGAACTCACCGACTCATATCAATCCCAGGTATCATCCTCAAGTCCGTATGTGAACAAAAAATCCCAAACCCATGTAAACACATGTCTATGTAGAATCCCATCTATGCACATATGACGCGAGGATGTATGCAAGTATGTATGTGTGAGTATGTATGTGTAGTGCACCCACTACCCTAGGGTTTCGTAACCATTTACCAATCCAACATACCAATATCCATTTAAACACCAATAATTTATCACAAGGAACATAAAATGATTGTTGGTGTGTATACGCATCCGTATACATCACCACGGACTGCGGGGGTGCTATACGCCATCCACCCGACTTCTCCCCGTAGATATAATCTACTCACCTGGTCCTTGGTCGCCGGTGCCGACGTCGCCACGTGCTTGCTTGTCGTCTCGAAGTCTACATGGGGTACCTACATATCATAACGCACCGTATCGCATTAGAATCTGACTCATGACCAAAACGACACACGAATCCCACATAGGTCAAAACCTATGGCTGCTTTCACAAATCAACCCAAAAACCCTCGACGTCGGCGTACAAACGCCAAACCATCAAGAAAACCCAAACACACTCATTTGAATGATCACAAGCACTAATTATACTATAAAATAGGTTAAAATTCTCAAAAACCCCAAATTCACCTTAAAAGCCATTTTTCCGAAAATCTAGCAAGCAAAAATTACCCGTTTTAGTACAAAACTCGACGTTTAAACAAATATAGCGGCCATAATACTTATTAATTATCTTAAATAAGTCATAAAAACAATTTCCATAATTTAATCCCAATAAATTTCATTAACCCCAAAATTCTAGTTTACAATATACCCAAATTTTAACAATTTTATAGCAAAATGCCAAAACGACAATTTAGCTTGGATTTTCATGAACTAAAAGCATTAAACCACTCAATATAATATTTATAATGACATGAAACCTTAATTTGAATTTTATCTCACAAGAATATAATTATTTTAAAAACCTAGTTTACAAATTAGCATAATTAACACAATTTTTAAACTAACCATTAACAACTAGCTACTAATCTTGTTTTAACATGTCATAAGAGCCTAAAAACATCACACAACCATACACCAATCTCACAAAACCCTAACTTGATTTTAAAATCCAATTCTAGAATTTCCAAACCCTAACTTGAAGATTTATAACTAGCAATTCAACCACTTTAACACTTGAATATAATAGCTTATCATAATTAAACAACAATCTAGCTATAAGGTTAAGAATTTACCCCACAATTATCTTGAGATCTAACAAGAATCTAGACCTCCAAATTGAAATCATTGCACCAAGATCCATGCTATAGGGGCTAAGAAAAATGGGTAGGAGTTTGATTTGGATTTTAGGAATTTTTTGTAGGGATTTTGAGGCAAAAATGGGGGATTTTTGATGGGGAAAGAGAGGGAGAAATGGAGGGGCTGAAGGATGGGGCTCGGCCAGGTGCAGGTGGGAGGGGGTGTGGGAGTTTGTGAGGTGGGGAGAGGTCAAATGGGGAAAGTCCAAGTCCACCAAGTCAAAGCCCACTCCTTTTACCAATTTCCTTCTCTCTTTTGTTTTGTTTTCTTTTCTTTAGCAAAACAAATGGGGAAAATTGAGGGGGGCTACTTAATTCAGCCAAGGGGGAGGAAAAATGGGTGTGTGTGAGTGTGGGTATGGGTGTGGGGTGATGAAAAATGATAAATACCATACCCCAAACATCCATTTACACTAAATTCACTATTTAAGCATTTTTCTTCGATATTTTCTAACACCGTTTTGGCAAACCATTTCTTTTCAAAAACCACATGATAAAATTTTGTTTAATGTGTTATGATGCACAAAATTTGTTTCAACTTATTCCAATTTGTAATTTTCCCTAATTAAATGTATTAGTGACGGCTTAAAATAATATTAAATAAATTTTTTTCAGAAAATTTGAAATTTCACCAGTGGCTCAATAAACACCAAATACTAGCAATTTCATAGCTAGAATATGTATATTTAATTTTATAATTAAGATATTTGTATTTTAACTTTTTACAGAAAACCCCCTTATTTTACCGTTTTTTTGAAATTTCACCGAAACGATTTTCAAAACGTTACAGTTGTTTCCCGTTTGGGGCCAGTATTTACAAAGGAGACTCTACCGAAATTTTCAAAAAATACTTGAGATTTTAAAAATACATACTTCGGCCTATGTTGTTAAAACTACTTGTTTTAATATGGTTTTTCCTTCACTCTACTGCTTCTTTAGTTTTGATTTCTGGGTTTTGGCTTACTTAGATTACGTACGCTTCGAGACGTTTCGTAATTTAAGTGCCGGTCATGTTCCGTACTTTTCGGGTCGTGACAAAGTTGGTATCAGAGTGTTAGGTTTTACCGTCGGAGTGTAGGACGACCCTTGGTTGATTGAGTAGGTAGCTTGAGTAGAGTGACGTACCGTACGTATGTTTCGCGGTATATTTACGATACGATACTCCGCTTAAGAAGCCTTAGGATGTACATTTCTTTGCACAGTATTATATTCCTTCCTATGATCTAGCCTCATCGGTACCAGTTTATGGTTTTGTTATCACGGTTGTATGGGCGTGGAGAGCTACGGTTAGAGTTGCGGTCAGCATGAGCTCGTCATGGAAAAAGACTGCCCAGGGCGTGATTCCAGGGACATACGATTGCATAGGGAGACGTCATTTCATTGTGTTTTCGCGCCATGAGCGTTTGATGGATTGCTGTTATGAGATTTCTCGGACGTGTAGATATGCACCAGAGGATTGAGCCACTGATAGAGGCCAGCCAGGATGTGATGACCGTTAAGGCACCGATTATACTTGATGATTGAGGTACTGTTCAGCGTGCGGATGAATGAGCCAGTTGTTGCTGCGAACAACGAGATATCGCCCAGATGTTGGAGCTACTGCAGCATGGGTATATACTTAGAGATATGATGGAAGGTCGCTAGTCACCCAAGGATGAATGACTAGGATATATAGTTCGTTCGCTTACCCCGATAAGAGGTCATCAGATAGATTGATTCCAGCTATAGACGACTTCACCCAGGTACGTTGAGAGTCGATAGAGGCGATCGAATGTCAGAAACCCATATTCCAAGTTTAAAGTATTCGGAAAGACATGCAAGCAATTCTATGGACCCTCTAGAAGAACGAAACCCTAACTCGACGTAATGACCGTGTGAAAGCCTTTGAAGCTTAGGGTTTGCGGCAGTTCCGTGGTGCAATTAGTGAGGCTTGGGTTTGCCCTTCTACGGCTGGTCCACCGATGCTGTGGTATGTACTCGATACTATTAAACCGTACCTAACATGTTGAGCTCTTGGGGGATTGTGTGGTTTTGACGAATCGATCGAATGGTTCGACTTCATTCGGATGCTATGTGGTGAGATGTTTTGCTTGGGAGGCTCCAGATACGAGTATAACTGTTGGAGCGCAGTCCATGCAGCCACGATGAGACGAGTCCGAAGCAGTCGACAGTAGAGAAAGGTGGAGTAAGAGGTTCGTACGAGGTCTTGATGAGATGACGTTCCACTCCGCCGACATCAGAGATGTGATACGCATGCAGAGGCGTTGTATATGGATATATCTTCCAGAAGGAGTCACAATGAGTATGTAGCCGTTCCGGAACAAGAAACGGATTTAGTGAAGGGAGATAACTTCCGGGCAGTTTTACAGAAACGATATTTGGGAGAGACTTCGACGGATCCTTTGTGGGATGCTATACGAGAAGATTTGGACCCAAGATCGGTCACATTGCATACACCTAGCAGGCCAGAGTTCAGCATCGTCGACGAGACATGTTATGAGTGACCTTAAGAGTTGGCTAGAGATCATTAGAAGATGTGCCAGAGCGGACTACTTCCATTATCGTTTCCATATTGGACCGTTGAGCCGAGGAGCTATGTACTTAGAAATTCGCAGTGAGAGACGAGAGCCTAAGGGCACCAGGCGACAGGCCATGATCAGAAGGCAAGTAGATATCTTGCTCTGCTAGTATTGGATGCACCGACACCTTCTCGTCTTTGAACGACGGACATATCGACGACAACATTTATGATTTGTGATTTTGTGATTAACTATCGCGTATCCGTCTCATTGGATTTCAGTATTTTTGGGTGACTTATTTCAAGATTGAGTTTTGATGACCGAGTTTCATGATATTTGATTATATGCCTAGGGCAAGCATATGATTTGACTTGTTCTTTCGGCATAGTTTTCATGCACGTTTAGTATTTGATTTGCTGTGTGCACGCCGATGCACATGATGGTGAGCTTTTATACCACGGTATACCTGATTGGGATTTTTATTGAAATGTGTTGTATACCGTCAATTTCGATTATGATATTCGATATTCGTTTTCGTGCACATTGTGCACTTGATTTGGATTTTTCGCATACTTAAGGCGTTTGATGCGATTTAGGTGCACACTAGATGCACTAAATCTAGATTCTTCGTGCATATCAGATGCACCTGGTTTTGCTGTCAGGCACACACGTTGCCCTTGACAGGTGTTTTCTTGCACATCCGTTGCACTCAGATTTTACTTTATGTGCACATGTATGGCATATTCATGGATTTCGATTTCCGTGCGCACCAGACGCACGTGGCATTCATATATATTTTTTCGGATTGATTTCTTTCGGAGCAGTATATCTTATGATACATACTATTTGGTTTAGTACTGAGCAGGACTAGTCAGAGGACAGTACCTGAGTATATTTTTGCAAGCATTGATAGTTATCGAAGGGTTTTCCAAAGAGGAGCTATAGTCTCAGTATTTACCTACGTGTCCGAGATGACACGAAACATTTTATAAAGGAAACCTTCTAAAATTGCTTTCAAAAACGGCGGGACGTGCATATTAAACAAAGGATATATATATATATATATATAGTTATTTTCTTACAATAGACGTCCGCCACTGTGCAGTGTTGCGAACATCGCACGACGATTTGAAAAAGGTTTGGCATGCAATGCTTCCAGATGTTTTAATGATGTATATCATGTTGGTTTTCGTATTGGATCTTGACATTGATATCTTCCCCATAACTCCGATGATTGCGGGATGCTTGACGGAGTTTTGATTTTGGTTTATATATCTGTTTTTCATGCGCATGCATTGCGTTACGATGTGTTTTATGTATTTATGATTTCGGAGCCCCGACGACTTGATGTTTTTGCTTAAATGTTTTAGTATTTGGGGGAGTTTTAATTTAAATTCGGGAACCGAATTTCTTTAATAGGGGAAGATTGTAACGTTTTGAAAATCGTTTAGGTGAAATTTGGGAAAAATCGGTATAATAACGGGCGTTTTCCGTAAAAATCGAGATATAAATATCTTTTAATATAAAATAAAATATACATATTCTAGTTATGTAAGTGCTAGTATTTGGTGTTTATTGAGCCACTTGTAAAATTTCTAATTTATTATAAAATTTTTCGAAATTAATTATTTTAATATTATTTTAAGCCGTCACTAATACATTTAATTGGGGATAATTACAAATTAGAATGGGTTGATACAAATTTTGTGCATCATGACACATTAAACTAATATGTAAAATATTATTTTTGAAATGAAATGGAACTGTCAAACGGTGTTAGAAAATATCGAGGAAAAAGGCTTAAATGGTGAAAATAACTTAAATGGAAATTGGGGTATAATATGTATCATATTCCCTCACCCCACACACACCCCCACACTCACACACCCCTATTTTCAGCAGCCCTTTTTAAAGCTTCCCCCCACTTCTTTTGATAAAAGAAAAGAAAATCAAGAGAAAAGAATAGAGGAAATATTAAATAAAGGGGTATGGTGTTAGATATTGGTGACTTGGAATTTTCCTTGACTTTACAAACACCCTCCCACCCTCTCTCCCACCCCCTCCTCATTTCTGGCCGAGCCTATCCTTCAAGCAGCCCCCCATTTTCTTGACCTCATTTTCACTTCAAAACCCTCATAAAATTCTTCAAAAATCCATACAAAAACCTTACAAAATCCAAATCCAACTCTTACCCATTTTCCCTTAGCCTAACATGCATGGATTGTGGTGAAAAGAGAGCATTTTGAGAGGCTAGAGTGCAAGTTTGATCCATGGTTCATGAGGTATAAATCTTGACCTTTTGTTTAATTGTTGCTATAATACTTCTTTATTAGCTAATTAGATGCTTAATTAGGTTTTAATTTGAAACATGGAAATTCTAGAATGGGGTTTAGTTGCTAGTTAGGGTTTTGAGAAATTAGATCATGGCTGTGTGTTGTAATTAAGATCTTAAGTCATGTAAAGGCAAAGCTAGTTGTAGTTTGCTAATTGTATTTTAAAATTTTTTCTAATTCAGAATTCTAGCAAACTAGGTTTTTGGAACTAATTCAAAACATGAGATTAAAATCTAGTAAAGGTTTTTGTGATATAATTAACATTTTAATTTGTTGTTTAGCAACTTAGTTCATGAAAGACTTAGTTTAGTTGTTGAATTGTGAATTGTTACTTTGAAAATTGTTAAAATTGGTTATGTTTGCAAACTAGATTTTGGAGATTAATATTAAGAGGTAAGTTTAAATTAAGATGTTTAATGAACATTATAGCCACTAGAATTGTTAAAATATTTTGATTGGTTAAAACACCAAGTTTTGAACTAAAATGGGAAATTTTGCTTACTAGAGTTTCGGGAAAATAGCTTTTAAAGCGAATTTGAAGTTTTGATGATGTAAACCCTATTATATATATATATTTTGTGGGTTGTGAAATCACGAATAGTGCGTTTGTGTTTTTCTCGACCGCTTGGTGTTCGTATGCCGATGTCGAGGGTTTTGGGTTGATTTGAGAGAGCGAACCATAGGTTTTGACCTATATGAGATTTATGTGTCGATTTGGTCATGAGTCGGACTTTAATGCGATGCGGTGCGTTATGATACGTAGGTACCCTCACGAAGACATCGAGACGACAAGCAAGCGCGTGGCGACATCGGCATCGGCAAGCGAAGGTCGAGGTAAGTAGATTATATCTAAGGGGGGAAGTCGGGTGGATGGCATATAGCACCCCCGCAAAGTTATGAGAAATGATGTGATGTGGTAACGATACACTTTTATATGTTAATGTGAGATATGTTCACCTAGTAAGAAAAGACTTAGGAGCTTATGGATTAGTGTTAGCGAGGAACGGAGGAAGGATTTGGTTGGTTTCTAAATCGCAACCCTAGAGTAAGGATTTGCATACACGCACGCATATACACTTGAATATATTATTTTCTTGTGCGTATATGGGAATGTGTATATATGTATATACGCATGGGTATGGGACTATGCATATATATACATTCATATACACATGCATGAATGTTGAGGATATTATATGATATTTGGAGATGAGTCGATGAGATTGGGCTTGAGGCCATGAGATCGGTGATGTGATATGGTCCGTATTTGAGATACGACATGATATTTTAGCGGGTTCTTTAGGTGTGGTGTTTTCATATACATGCATGCATTTCATAGATGGTATCAGTATTGTACTAGACGTAGATCAGTACCCCGATCATGAAATTTGATAAAGTGGATACCAAATGATTAATGTGATAGATGTGACATTTGACCCGTACCCAGATTTGGGATGTCGTACGACGGATTTATCGTACGAGCTATATTTTGATGATAGATCCGCACTCTTGACTCGAGAATGTCATATTATATAGGGTATCGCATGGGATACTATTGAGACGGGATCACCGACTATTATACATGTATATATATATCGACTCAGAATTAGGTGGTTTCCATACCCCTTTCGATTGGTTGTTAGTTAGACCTGTAGTTTACCTAGTAGATGTTAGACCGGACCCGAGTCATACCTATTTCCAAAACTAACGAATCGTGAGGATTTTAAAGACATGTCAAAGGATACTACGGATATTTCAAAAGACACACCTTTTCTTAAAAACACCGTAGCCTTATTTTCAAAACACCACGATTCGTACTATTTCAAACGGCAAAACTGTATAACTCAGATGTAGCGAGGTAGATTCTTATTGTTACGTTATCATTCATGTTCCGCATATTATTTTTGCAATTACTGTAGGGTTGCTCGGAACGCTCACAAGGTTCTACGAGGCATCAACCATGCCCGATTAAAATTTTAGCCGTGCCGAATAACCCAAAGCCGGTTCTTTAAACTAGAGTTTAGGCGAAAACAAGTATGTTAAACAGTTTAATACTAAGTGAGAGGGATTACTGTTAGTTATATGTATGCCCTAGAGGCCATTACTGTATATAGGATGTATATTGTAGTGGATGCTGGGACATATATAGGGAGGACTTTCTTGCTCGACATGATAGTATGCTATCTGGTTACTCTTTACCTTAACGTGTATATTGATTGTCTCTCTGTTACATGTTGGTAAAGCCCTTAGGATGTGTACTTGACTACCTGGACTATGATGCGGATCATACTAGTGGGGACATGGTAGTCCATAAGTACATCCTTCAAGGTCCCTAGTCGTGGGTGTATCGAGACGGGGCATCGATATACTAGAGTAGACTAGCGTATACCTTCTCAACCTATACAAATGGGCGATGGATGATCCCATATCCATTGGTGTTTGACATCAGAGATGATATACGGGTGCTCAGTAGAGACTGGGTACACTGGACGGACTCGCCGAGAACTCCCAGATGGTATTATACCTCACGTCAGATGGCAGTTCTCTGGTGACACTGGTACAGGTTGGTCTGTAGACCCGAGATCGTCATAGAGTCTTGTGTGATTCCCACTGTGCTTTGATTTCCACCTTACCACGTCCAAGAGGGCGTGCAAAACGGTGGCTTTTGGGTACAGTCCCGAATCACATGGAGGCAATGAGCGATAGGAGGGGATTCGTCTCTCCCGGTATAGGGAGTTGATGTTGCGCTGTGTTCGATTGGCTATAACCGGAAATCCCTGGCCAGGTTTGCTGAGATTTACTGGTAAGTGTTACAAGTAGTTTCTCGAACTGTTATAGACCTCATATCGACATGACTTATCGAGCTATTGGGGTCTGACGTTTACCACCCCTAGGTGAGATATGCGACAAATCAGACGACGAGACCGGACTGTACGGTAAGTGTTACTGGTTGGATTCACAGGAGTGTGAGCGGGCTTGCTCGTCGATCTTCTGATCGCTCAATACCTGGGTGGCTGTTACGTTTAGCAGACCGCTTGCGGCTTGTGGATGCTTGATATGATCATCATCTGCTGCCGGCGTATTGACGAGTCTTTAGAGTTCTACACAGAGGTTTCCTGGCTCAAGCGAAACGAAATAGGAGCGCATATGAGATATGTGCGGGACCGAGAATAATGCGTGTATATGATACCGTATTCTATTCTCGCGATGAATTTATTGAATGGTTGTATGTGATATAACCTAGTTATCGAATCAAGGATTGATTCGATAAGCCGATACATTGGATACTAGTCGGTTATATGCGACATGACCGGATCATTGAATCAAGTGTTGATTTAATGATTTAATGTATAATTATATATTTGATATATTACTTTGCATTAACTAGTATTGGTTCACTTTAAATGGATTTTCTCACTTAAAATGCACATTGTTTATGTGATATACTTTTGTGCACTTGTTTGTATCATGTTTGATGATACAAGCTCACTTGGGTTTGTGTAGAGAATAAACCATGGTTATATGAATGGTTAGGGTTTTGATTATTTACTTACTTATTTATTTATTTATTTTTGGCAAGAGAAAATGGTGGCTTTCTTTGTTCTTTGCTTGAAGCTTCTTGAAGCTTCAAAGCTTCTTTGACTAAGTGACCATTTTGTCTCATGCTTAACCCTAAACCATTAAAACTAACCATGGTCTATTCTCTACACATAACCAAGGTTAGGATATGATAAGTATTCATTTATTTTTCTATTTTGATAATACTTATGATATTCTATCTTCTTCTTCTTCTTCTTCTTCAAGAAGAAAAGCTTGCCTCCATCAATGGCAACTAGTGAAAAAGAGTGAGAAATCCAATTCTAAAGTGAACCCACTTCCTATTTCTTCATCCTCTACCACTTGCCAAGTAGTATAGGGTGTTTTCTTCACAAGTTTCATGACTTGGTGAAGTTGGAGCTTGATCTTGTGATGCCTCGACGTAGATCATCTTCGGCATCGACGTCGACGACCTAGCCCGCCTATTTCTCCGATGAAGCCGATGCTAGAGTCATGGATTCGATTTGGACAGCGAGGAGACATCATCACGGAGCTATGGAGGTGGAGTCTCGGATCTACAAAGGTTGTATTTTCCGTTCACTTAGTTAAGTTGTTAACTAGTTCCTTTTTCGCCTAAAATTCTAGTTAACGATCTAGTCTAGGGTTTCTCGGCACCGTAAAATTTGAAATTGGCATGGTTGATGCCTTGTGAGACCCCTTGAGCGTGCCTAGGAACCCTACAGTGGTATCAGAGCCTAGCTAGAGCCTTAGGCGATGTCTAGACGACGTTTGAAATCCGAACGAACATCGAAACCCTATTTTTTCATGCTCTCTGGACTTTTTTCAAAAACTGGGTTTTTTCCAGATTAAAAATTCTTAAAAAATTCAGCAGGAAATTCTAAGAATTACGGCGCAAAATTTACTAAGTGATGCTTCTAAAGCGCGGCGGAACCGCGACAGAAGCTTGGCTTCTGCGGCGGTTCTGCGGCCATATTATGAGATCACTCTTCAATTTTTGCACAGTAACTCCTATATTTTGGTTCTGGATTTTCTGGGAATTTTTAATATTTATTCAAGAGTTGAATATTCTGTGGTATTTTGGAGCTTCGTTGATTCGATCGGAAATTTCAAACTTTGTCTATGTGGCATTCCGGATATTTTAGAATATGTTAAAAAGTTCCACCGGATATAAATACCCAATTTTTCCCCCACCGGGAAATTTCCAAGTGTTGGATTTTTCCGTATTTTAATGACGTTCTAAGTAGTGCAAGTAACGCGATGGTCCCTCTAGAAGACAACAAACCTTAACTCGATTATGTGACCGTCTTGAACTGCCCTTTGAACCTTAGGGTTTGGGGCAGTACGGCGTGCCACATGTGAGGCGTTGGCTTGACCCTTCTACGGCTGGACCGTTGGTACTGAGGCATGAACTGGATGTTTTTTAAACCTATTTCATGTGTTGATTTGTTTCGGGAAAACTTGGGTGTTTGAATGTTCGATCGGAAAGTTTAACATTTTCTATTTATCTGGAATGGGATAAAATAATTGGAATCCACAAGAAGTTATGAGATAACTGAATGGATGTTATAAACATAGCACTTTAGTCTCACTTGATCGGTTGCCACGAAATTTTGATGCGATCAAATGTCCGTCGCAATCATGTAGCGTATGCGGATACTCGCCGGATAAACTTAATAGACAGCTACACCCCATAGCCCCGACCAAGAGACTGTAGGAGAACCCCGTCGCCGAAAGCATCCGTTCGGGTGCTCGCGGCAGCGGTGTTCCGCCTTGGTGCACTTCGTCGATGGCGTTGGGGGGGGGCGTCTACTAAAGTTTGTGACGAGCATTCGATCAGTTTTTCGGGAATCTTGTTTAATTGCCCGACTTGATATTGAAAAGTGTTTTTGATAATGAGACTAAAATGCGGGGTTTATAATTATTAGGCATGCGATGTCTAAGTAATTCATTTGATTAGGCATGCGATGTCTAAAGAGGTTGCGGATTCCAACTGTTGTAGTTTTACACTTTCTTTTCTGTGACCGTAAGTGTAATATGTGATATCGCCGGTTTCGTTGCTATATGTCAACGACAATTGGGATGCGCATGTTTACTTACTTTGATGACATGTGATGTTATGTGTTGCTAGATATGTTATATTGGATCGTCGTGTTTGAATAGCCGGGGTTTTTTTTATGTGAGATGAGTGTTTTTCATTTTCATTCATGTAAAAAAACTTGTATGTAATATTCTTTTATTGGGGCACTTCCAGGTTGCGGAAGCTGTCACCGTTGATGTATATTATTTACTTTTCCGCACTAGGATAGACCCAAGGAGGAGGGCACAAGTAACCGGGTTCTGGAGTCCAGTGGGAGACCAACTCGAGGAGTCGAGTCCGGGTTTCCTAACTCTAGAATTGGTAGGGTTGCTTGCCGCTCTCGTAGGGGTCTAGGGGTGTGGGTTTGGCTATTCATCGCGACCGTGGAATCCGTGTTTTATACTGGCTCGTATTAAAAACACGGACGTCCTAGTACATCCAATATTTCATATGATTCTTCTGCTGCGATATCTGTGATGTGATCATTTGATATGTTCTGTGATAAATACTGTATATAGTATATATGATATATTATATAGGTGTTACTTATGTTTTACACCCGCGCTAGCCCTGCCCCGCTCTGCCGTTAGTCACCTAACCTAACGGTGCATGAGGGGACATCGAGACGAATGCGGATGGCATAAGTGTACGTCGTATTTATCTGTGATGTTTAGGTATTTTAAATGATGGGACTTCATTAATGTGATTAATGAAAGAAAAGAAACCTAAGATGTTGTGGAATCGAATTTCTAAATAAAACAGGTAGCTACAGTTCTTGCTTTGCATCGCGGTGTTCCTTGTAGAACATCCTGCACCTTATTCGATAAGGAAAGGACCGAGATCCCTTCACCGGGAGTGACTCCTTTAGCAATAACTGGCAGATGCTACAACCCTCGGTTTGTCTTTTGATTGCTTTTAAGAGTTCTGCTTTGCACAGTGATATATATGATATATCCAGCACCTCATTCGACGAGGAAAGGACCGACGATCCCTTCACCGGGAGTGACTCCTTTAGCAAAACTAGAAAAGCCTCAAAAACACTCCATTTCAAAATTCATTCGATCCTACAACGATATCAAGTTCATTACGCAATAGGTTTTCAGAAAAACCTGTCGTAGCCTTCCGTCATTTCAGATAAGTCCTACTTAGTATTCGAGCTACGTTTGTTGACCTCCGTCAAGGCGTAGTGTGCGGTAGCTAACTAGTATTTATCTGCTTATGCATATGATGCAGATTGGATTAGGGTAGTCGTGCGACCTTGTTGACCTCCGTCAAGGGTCGTGCGGGTGGGTTTGATTCAATCAAGAAATGACGGGTTGAACTTGACTAGTAGCCTATGGTTTGTTAACCTCCGTCAAGGTCACAGGGTGCTAGCGGCAAAATTATCGGGAATTTCAAGTGTTGAAATTTGCAATGAGATTGCATACCTTCTATGAGATAGTTGGATCCCGATACCCGCTGTGAGTAAGAGTTACTCCTGGGAGAGTTTTACACATTACAATTAGCCGATCAAGTAGGTGTCTAGAAAGGTGTCAACGGGGTTAAGCCTCTGGGAAAACGAGGTTTACTGTAATTAGGTTCGTGCGAAAGCACGGGGGACCTCCCTCAAAGTACCGACACTGGCCTGGCTGAAAGATTGGCGAACTTGTAGCGTGTAATTAATCCCGGCTAGTCTTTCCTTTTAGGGTTTGAAGGAAGATTTGATAAAACCAGTGGGAGCCATCCTGATTAGATAAAATAATAACCAATCTATTCTTGCAAGAGCGCACGCTGAGTGTTTTCTTCTCTCTCTCCCTTAGTAGCGACCATGTCACGCCTTAATCAAGATAATAATACGGATATATAGACCGAACCCGCTTGTTATACTGAGCTGGGGAACGTTGGTCCCGCTCCAACTTATAATTATTATATGACAGAGCAGGAAATCGGGGATTACCAGAATATCTGTGCCGCCCAAACGAAGAAAGTGCATATGATGCATAATCTTCGGGTGTGTTCGTTACATAGAACTGTTTCTCAGTGTCCTTTACGTCCTGTGTATATGATACCGGATCAGGATCCCGCATATGTAATATGTTACATGTGCTACAGATAGGTAAAGAACTGAGAACGGGTGATAAGTTTCATGAGGCAGAAAACGGGGCAAGAGTTGCAGCCAAGTCTGTCGGTCACTGTCACCCTGTATTACCAATACATTGATTCTGAATGAATGTTATTAGATACCGAATCTGATATACAAAATCATATCAGTCTCTTTATTAGTAAAGAAATGATAAAATTTTGTATTGTTGGATAATGTTTTGAACATTTTCTATATCAAAAGTTGATCGGTTCAGGCACGTTATCTAAAAGCATTGATGTTCTAAATCAAAGTACAGTTCTTAGTATACGGAACACACACAAGAGGAAGAGTTCACATATGAACGAATCCTTCTTGAGGTATTGTAGACTAGGTCATATCAATGCGACCCGACTAGCCAAAGTTACATTTAGATGTATATTTAAATCAATTTGAATTTACATCTTGTGAAACTTGCCAGTCATGTCATAAAGATTAGATGACCGTAGCTCTGTTTACTGGAAACAGAGAAAGAGTTAGTGAACTCTTGGGATGATACATGTGGATGTATGTAGGTCCCCTGTCTACATTTGAGATATTCACAGAATATAAGATAGAAGTAGAGAACCAAAATACGGGTATGAGTATTATGTCCTTTGATGTGATCGAGGAGGAGAATACTTGAGCGCGGAAATCCTGGACTATTCTAAAGGAGAATGAGATTCTCTCTCATTGTTACTCCTCCGTATACACCACAGCACCTCGGTGTATCGGGGCGGAGCAATCACACTCTATATGATATGGTGTGCTCTATGATGAGTACTACTGAGTTACCTATTTCCTTTTAGAAGTTATGCGCTTGAGAAGCTGCATACCTATTGAATTAGGTTCGAATCGAATCAGTGCCTACCACTCCATATAAGATATGGTGTGGGAAGAGCCTATCTCTTAAGTAAGTTAAGATTTGGGATTGTCCGGCCTATGTCTAAAGCAAAATCCGGACAAGATCGAGGCAAGGACAGTTCTGTAGAACTGGAAAGGTTCCAGCCGTACAAAACTGCTGATGATTTGACAGAACCAAAGGATTCAATAGTTTCCAACGAACCTCAGCCTCTCCGCCGATCTAGTAGGGTTTCTCACCCGCCTGAGAAATACTTTGGTTTCTCTATGACAGTGGGAGCGAGGAATGCATCATGAGATGATGACCCAACTAGTTTCGAGCTGGCCATCAGGAGTGAGACTCTGTAAGAATGGCTGGATGCTTAGCGATCTGAGATGGAATCCTTATACACCAACAAAGTATGGACTTTAGTTGCTATATCTGAAGGGTTAAATCCCCATCAGTAGCAAGTATATCTTGAGAAGATTACTTGGTGTACATAGAAAGGTTGAGACTTTCAAAACTAGACTTGTTAAAGGTTTGCATCATTGACCAGGCATGGATTATGTTGAAACCTTTTCTAAGGATCTATGCTTAAGTCCATCCAGATCCTACTTGCCACGGCTACATACCATGACTTCGACATCTGGCAGTTGGGTGCCATGACTGCTTTTCTAAATGATGTTTTAGAAGAGTGCGTCTATAAGTACACAGCCAGAGGTCTTCGTAGACAGTGGGAGCAGCGGAAACGTGTGCAAGATGCTTTACAGGATAAAGCAGGCATCGCGGAGTTGGAACGTCTGTTTTGATGTAGTAGTCAAAGAGTTTGACTTCATCAAAATGGTAGATGAACCTTGTATATTTAAAAAGGTAGTAGGGAGTATGGTGGTGATCCTCGTAGAGTACGTGGATGACATACTCTTGATAGGGAAGAAGTTTCTCATGCTACGCTCGGTCAATCTCCGCTTATCACAAGGATTCTCCATATAGGATCAAAGTGATACCTCCTAAATCCTGGGTTTTGGATCTATGAGATAGATCTAATTGGATATTAGGATACTCACTAGTTGTAGTGAGATGGTATCAATTGATCCTGGGGAGAATCATTGGAAAGGTTCCAGGGTGATAAAGACGACTGAATGTCAGTCACAGGCATTGTCTTTACCCTCAGTAAAGGGACGGTATGTTGGAAGAGTTCCAAGCTAGATACCGTGGCTTACTAGACGATAAAGGATGGATACATCGCTACTTAAGATGCTACCAAAGAGGCAGTTTGGGTGTATGTTTGTTCATGAGATGAACTTGGTTCCTACCATTGTGTGACAATGGACGTGTGGCTTTGGCCCAGGAACCCCGTTCCCATCAGTGACCCAGACGTATTCTAAGGCAGCATCACCTGATCATGGAGATAGTTGATCTCCAGGGTGATCGAGGTTAGGAGAGCAGACTCAGAGGATAACACGGCGGATCCACTCATGAAGGGCCTATTCCCAGAGAGAGACCTTTATGGGATGGTTGAGTATGAGATACTACAACCACTGCTACAGATGGCCCTAGTGCAAGTGGGAGATTGTTAGTTATATGTATGCCCTAGAGGCCATTACTGTACATAGGATGTATATTGTAGTGGATGCTGGGACATATATAGGGAGGACTTTCTTGCTCGACATGATAGTATGCTATCTGGTTACTCTTTACCTTAACGTGTATATTGATTGTCTCTCTGTTACATGTTGGTAAAGCCCTTAGGATGTGTACTTGACTACCTGGACTATGATGTGGATCATACTAGTGGGGACATGGTAGTCCATAAGTACATCCTTCAAGGTCCCTAGTCGTGGGTGTATCGATACGGGGCATCGATATACCAGAGTAGACTAGCGTATACCTTCTCGACCCATACAGATGGGCGATGGATGATCCCATATCCATTGGTGTTTGACATCAGAGATGATATACGGGTGCTCAGTAGAGACTGGGTACACTGGACGGACTCACCGAGAACTCCCAGATGGTATTATACCTCATGTCAGATGGCAGTTCTCTGGTGACACTGGTACAGGTTAGTCTGTAGACCCGAGATCGTCATAGAGTCTTGTGTGATTCCCACTGTGCTTTGATTTCCACCTTACCACGTCCAAGAGGGCGTGCAAAACGGTGGCTTTTGGGTACAGTCCCGAATCACATGGAGGCAATGAGCGATAGGAGGGGATTCGTCTCTCCCGGTATAGGGAGTTGATGTTGCACTGTGTTCGATTGGCTATAACTGGAAATCCCTGGCCAGGGTTGCTGAGATTTACTGGTAAGTGTTACCAGTTGTTTCTCGAACTGTTATAGACCTCATATCGACACGACTTATCGAGCTATCGGGGTCTGACGTTTACCACCCCTAGGTGAGATATGCGACATATCAGACGACGAGACCGGACTGTACGGTAAGTGTTACTTGTTGGATTCACAGGAGTGTGAGCGGGCTTGCTCATCGATCTTCTGATCGCTCAATACCCGGGTGGCCGTTACGTTTAGCAGACCGCTTGCGGCTTGTGGGTGCTTGATATGATCATCATCTGCTGCCGGCGTATTGACGAGTCTTTAGAGTCCTACACAGAGGTTTCCTGGCTCAAGCGAAATGAAATAGGAGCGCATATGAGATATGTGCGAGACCGAGAATAATGCGTGTATATGATACCGTATTCTATTCTCGCGATGAATGTATCGAATGGTTGTATGTGATATAACCTAGTTATCGAATCAAGGATTGATTCGATAAGCCGATACATTGGATACTAGTCGGTTATATGCGACATGACCGGATCATTGAATCAAGTGTTGATTTAATGATTTAATGTATAATTATATATTTGATATATTACTTTGCATTAACTAGTATTGGTTCACTTTAAATGGATTTTCTCACTTAAAATGCACATTGTATATGTGATATACTTTTGTGCACTTGTTTGTATCATGTTTGATGATACAAGCTCACTTGGGTTTGTGTAGACAATAAACCATGGTTATATGAATGGTTAGGGTTTTGATTATTTACTTACTTATTTATTTATTTATTTATTTTTGGCAAGAGAAAATGGTGGGTTTCTTTGTTCTTTGCTTGAAGCTACTTGAAGCTTCAAAGCATCTTTGACTAAGTGACCATTTTGTCTCATGCTTAACCCTAAACCATTAAAACTAACCATGGTCTATTCTCTACATATAACCAAGGTTAGGATATCATAAGTATTCATTTATTTTTCTATTTTGATAATACTTATGATATTCTATCTTCTTCTTCTTCTTCTTCTTCTTCTTCTTCAAGAAGAAAAGCTTGCCTACATCAATGGCAACTAGTGAAAAAGAGTGAGAAATCCAATTCTAAAGTGAACCCACTTCCTATTTCTTCATCCTCTCCCACTTTCCAAGTAGTATAGGGTGTTTTCTTCACAAGTTTCATGACTTGGTGAAGTTGGAGCTTGATCTTGTGATGCCTCGACGTTGATCATCTTCGGCATCGACGTCGATGACCTAGCCCGCCTATTTCTCCGATGAAGCCGATGCTAGAGTCATGGATTCGATTTGGACAGTGAGGAGACATCATCACGGAGCTATGGAGGTGGAGTCTCGGATCTACAAAGGTTGTATTTTCCGTTCACTTAGTTAAGTTGTTAACTAGTTGCTTTTTCGCCTAAAATTCTAGTTAACGATCTAGTCTAGGGTTTCTCGGCACCGTAAAATTTGAAATTGGCATGGTTGATGCCTTGTGAGACCCCTTGAGCGTGCCTAGGAACCCTACAATTACAACCTTTGTAGATCCGGTCCTTCACATCTAAAGCTCCGTGTTGAAGTCCCTTCGCTGCGATCATCGTGTTCTGGACTCTCGAGAGGTTCTACGAAGAGAAAGATGCAGTCTTGCTTCCGATCTTCGATACAAAGATGATCTACCTTGAAGTTTCGTCAACACAAGCTGACACTCATAATATGAAGTGAAAACCCTCATCTAAATGGCAAGGACAGATGAGGATGATGAAGTAGGATTTTTTCTCTCTTTTATTTTCTTATTCTCACTCATTTTTCATCACTTAGAAAAAGCAAGAAGGATTTTTCATGAAAAGAAAGAAGGAAGAAGATGAACAATATGATAAGAATACTTTTGTGATGAATAATGAAAGGATAAAGTTGATCAATAATGCAACCATGGTTTACTAAACCATTGTAGAGAATTAACCAAGGCTAGGGTTTTGGTTAGGTTAAGAATGAGTCACTTGAAAATATCTTTTCCAAAACAAAAGAAAACCTTCTAGAAACATCTAGAAAGCATTAACCCAAATCAAACCCTAATCTTGTTTAATCTCTACTAAACATGTTGCATTAGTTATAAGATCATGTTACAATATTATATATCACATATATAATATTTATTGTAACAAAATAAAATAATACAATTAACATATATCGCATATATATCAATGTATTACCCGAGTGAGAAAAAGAATCTTTTAGTGAGCTAATATTAGTTAATGTAATTTAATATATCATATATATATTATAATACATTAAATTATCGAATCAACACATGATCCGACAATCCACCTATATCGCATATAACCGACTATTATTATGACCCGGCTATATCACATATACTCGGCCGATATCTCATATCGCGAGAATCCAATACGGTATCACATACCGCATTATCCTCGGTCCCGCACATATCACATATGTGCCCCTACTCCGTTTTGCCTGAGTAAAGAAACCTCTGTGCAGGACTCTAAAGAATCGTCAATACGCCGGCTGTAGGTGATGATCATATCAAACACCCACAAGCTGCAAGCGGTTAGCTAAATGTAACAGCCACCTAGGTATTGAGCGCTCAGAAGATCAACAAGCAAGCAATGTACATTCTCCTGTGAATCCAATCAGTAACACTCCCGTACAGTCCGGTCTCGTCGTCTGATATGTCGCATATCTCGCCTAGGGGTGGTAAACGTAAGGCCCCAGTAGTTCGATAAGTCGTGTCGATATGAGGTATATAACAGTTCGAGAAACTACTAATAACACTTACCAGTAAATCTCAGCAACCCTGGCCAGGGATTTCCGGTTATAGCCAATCGAACACAACACAACATCAACTCCCTATACCGGGAGGGACGAATCCCCTCCTATCGCTCATTGCCTCCATGTGATTCGGGACTGTACCCAAAAGACACATTTTTTCATGCCCTCTTGGACGTGGTATGATGGAAATCAAAGCACAGTAGGAATCACACAAGACCCTATGACGATCTCGGGTCAACAGACTACTCTGTACCAGTGTCACCGGAGAACTGCTATCTGACGTGAGGTATAATACCATCTGGGAGTTCTCGGCGAGTCCGTCCAGTGTACCCAGTCTCCCCTGAGCACCCGTACACCATCCTTGATGTCAAACACCGATGGATATGGGATCATCCATCGCCCATTATATGGGTCAAGATGTGTATACGCTAGTCTACTCTGGTGTATCGATGCCCTGTCTCGATACACCCTTGACTAGGAACAGTTATAGGATGTACTCATGGACTACCGTGGACCCACTAGTATGATCTCATCATAGTCCCAGTAGTCGAGTACATATCCTAAGGGCTTTATCAACATGTAACATAGAGACAATCATAGTACATGTTAAGATAAAGTACAACCAGATAGCGTACTATCATGTCGAGCACGAAAGTCCTCCCTATATATGTCCAAGCATCCATTACAATATAGATTTTATGTACAGTAATGGCCTCTAGGGCATACATATAACTAACAATCTTCCACTTGCACTAGGGCCATCTGTTGTGGTATCACATACCCAACAATTAGCTGTGGTTGAAGTATCTTATACTCAACCATCCCATAAATGTCTCTACTGGGAAAAAGGCCGTTGTGAGTGGATCCGCGTTGTCGTCCTCTGTGTCTACTCTCCTAACCTTGATCTCCCTGGAGATCAATCATCTCCATGATCAGGTGATACTGCCTAAGAATTATATATGGATTTCTGATGGGACGGTAGTTCCTTAGCAAAAGCCACAACTCCACTGTCACACAATTGTAGGAACGAAGTTCATCTCATGAACTTATATATATCCAGACTGCCTCTTTGGTAGCATCCTTGGTAACGATGTATCTTGCCTTTAATCGTCTAGTATGTCACGGTATCTAGCTTGGAACTCTTCCAACATATCGTCCCTCTACTGAGGGTATAGACAATGCCTGCGACTGACATTCAGTCGTCCTTATCACCCTGGAACCTTTCCAGTGATTCTCCCCAGGATCGATTGATACCATCTCACTACAACTAGTGAGAATCCTAACATCCAATTAGATCTATCTCATAGATCCAAAACTCAGGATTTAGGAGGTATCGTTTTGATCCTATATGGAGAATCTCTTGTGATAAGCGGAGATTGACCGAGCGTAGCATAGGAAACTCCTTCTCTATCAAGAGTATGTCATCTACATACTCTACGAGGATCACCACCATACTCTCTACTACCTTTTTGTATATACAAGGTTCATCTACCATTTTGATGAAGTCAAACTCTTTGACTACCACATCAAAACAGATGTTCCAACTCCGCGATGCCTGCTTTATCCTATAAAGCATCTTGCACACGTTTCCACTGCTCCCACTGTCTACGAAGCCCTCTGGCTGTGTACTTATAGACGCTCTTTTCCAAATCATCATTTAGAAAACCAGTCATGACACCCAACCGCCAGATATCGTAGTCATGGTATGTAGCCGTGGCAAGTAGGATCTGGATGGACTTAAGCATAGCTTTGAAAGTCTCAACTTTTCCATGTACACCAAGTAATCTTCTCAAGATATACTTGCTCCTGATGGGGATTTAACCCTTCAGATAAAGCAACCAAAGTCCATACTTTGTTGGTGTATAAGGATTCCATCTCAGATCGATAAGCATCCAGCCATTCTTACAGAGTCCCACTCCTGATGACCAGCTCGAAACTAGTTGGGTTATCATCTCATGATGCAATCCTCGCTCCCACTGTCATAGAGAAACCGAAGTATCTCTCAGGTGGGTGAGGAACCCTACTAGATCGGCGGAGAGGTCGAGGTTCGTTGAAAACTATTGAATCCTTTGGTTCTACCAAATCATCAGCTGCAGTTTGTATAGCTGGAACCTTTCCAGTTCTGCATAACAGACCTTTGCCTCGAGATTGTCCAGATTTTGCTTTTAGACATAGGCCGGACAACCTCAAATCTTAACAAACTTAAGATATGGGCTCTTCCCTTTCCATATCACATATGAAGTGGTAGGCAACTGATTTGATTGGAACCCTATTCAATAGGTATGCAGCTTCACAAGTGCATAACTCCCAAAAGGAAATAGGAAACTCAGTAGTACTCTTCATAAAGCGCACCATATCACATAGGGTGCTATTGCTCCGTCCCGATATACCATCGTGCTATGGTGTATACGGAGGAGTAATGCTGAGAGAGAATCTCATTCTCCTTTAGAATAGTCCAGGATCTCCGTGCTCAAGTATTCTCCTCCTTGATCTCATCAAAGGACATAATACTTATACCCATTTTATGGTTCTCTACTTCTAACTTATATTCCGTGAATATCTCAAAAGCTTTGGACTTGTGTTTCAACAGGAACATATGTCTGAATCTTAAGAGATCATCAGAGAATGTAATGAAGTACAAAGAACCGATCTTGGCATGTGTAGACAGGGGACCTTCATACATCAGCATGTATCAATCCCAAGAGTTCACTAACTCTTTCTCTGTTTCCAATAAACAGAGCTATGGTCATCGCATCTTTGTGACATGACCGACAAGTTTCACAAGATGTAAATTTAAAATAAATTAAATATGCATCTAGATGTAACTTAGCTAGTCGGGTCGTATTGATATGACCTAGTCTACAATGCCTCAAGAAGGATTCGTTCATTTCTGAACTCTTCCTCTTGTTTGTGTTCTGTATACTAAGAACTGTAGTTTGATTTAGAACGTCTATGCTTTTAGATAAGGTGCCTGAACTGATCAACTCTTGATATAGGAAATGTTCAAAACATTATCCAACAATACAAAATTATATCCTTTCTTTACTAATAAAAAGATTGATATGATGTTGTATATTAGGTTCAGTATCTAATAACATTCGTTCAGAATCAATGTATTCTGGTAATACAGGGTGACAGTGACCAACAGACTTAGCTGCAACACCTGCACCGTTTCTATCTCATGAAACTTATCACCCGTTCTCAGTTCTCTACCTATCTGTAGCCCATGTAACAGATTACATATGCGGGATCCTGATCCGGTATCACATACTCAGGATGTAAAGGATATTGAGAAACTATTCTCTGTGATGAACACACCCGAAGAAGATGCATCAGCATGCACTTTCTTCGTTTGGGCCGCACGGGAAATCTGGTATTCCCTAATTTCCTGCTCTGTCTTATAACAATTATAAGTTGGAGCGGGACCAACGTTCCCCAGCTCAGTATAACAAGCGGGTTCGGTCAATATATCCGTTTTATTATCTTGATTAAGGCGTGATATGGTCGCTACCTGGAGAGAGAGAAGAAAAACACTTAGCGTATGCTCTTGCAAGATTAGATTGGTTATCTAATATATCTAATCAGGATGTCTCCCACTGTTTTAATCAAATCTTCCTTCAAACCCTAATAGGAAAGACTAGCCGGGATTAATTACACGCTACAAGTTCGCCAATCTTTCAGCCAGGCCAGTGTCGGTACATTGAGGGAGGTGCCCTATGCTTTCGCACGGACCTAATTAAAGTAAACCTCGTTTTCCCAGAGGCATAACCCTGTTAACACCTTTCTAGACACCTACTTGATCGGCTAATTGTAATTTGTAAAACTTTCCCAGGAGTAACTCTTACTCGCAGCGGGTATCGGGATCCAACTATCTCATAGAAGGTATGTAATCTCATTGCAAATTTCAACACTTGAAATTCCCAATAATATTTTACCCCTAGCGTCCTATGACCTTGACGGAGGTCAACAAAGCATAGGCTACTAGTCAAGTTCAACCCGTCATTTCCTGATTGAATTAAACCCATCCGCACGACCCTTGACGGAGGTCAATAAGGCCGCACGACTACCCTAATCCAATCTGCATCATATACATAAGCAGATAAATACTAGTCAGCTACCGCACACTACGCCTTGACGGAGGTCAACAAACGTAGCACGAATACTAAGTAGGACTTATGTGAAATGACGGAGGGCTACGACAGCTTTTTAAGAAAACCCTTTGCGTAATGAACTTGATATCGTTGTAGAATCGAGTGATTTTAAATGGGGTGTTTTTGAGGCTTTTCTAGTTTTGCTAAAGGGGTCACTCCCGGTGAAGGGATCGTCGGCCCTTTCCTCATCGAATAAGGTGCGGGATATTTCATAAATATCAGTATGCAAAGCAAGAACTATAGAAGCAATCAAAAGACAAACCGAGTTTGTAGCATCTGCTAGTTTCGCTAAAGAGGTCACTCCCGGTGAAGGGATCTCGGCTCTTTCCTTATCGAATAAGGTGTTGGATGTTCTACAAGGAACACCGCTATGCAAAGCAAGAACTTGAGCTACCAGTTTTAAAACAAGTTTCTACAACATCTTAGGTTTCTTTTATTTCATTAATCTCATTAATGAAGTCCCTTTTTATTATGCTTCACAAGCATCACATTTGAAACGCAATCTGCAATATAACATATATCTCATATATATAATATAAACATTCGTCTCAGGCAGTAATATGATCTCATCACAGAACATTGCAGCAGAAGAACATATATGAAATATTGGATATACTAGGATGTCCGTGTTTTCTATACGAGCTTATATAAAACACGGATTCCACGGTCACGATGAATAGCCAAACCCACATCCCTAGACCCCTACGAGAGCGGCAAGCAACACTGCAAATTCTAGGGTTAGGAGACCTGGTCTCGACTCCTCGAGATGGTCTCCCACTGGACCCCAGAACCCGGTTACTTGTGCTCCCCGCCTTGGGTCTACCTAATTCGGAAAAGTAAATAATATACAACGGTGACATCATCCTCAGCCCGGAAGTGCCCCAATAAAAGAATATTACATACAATTGAATTTTACATAAATGAAAAAGAAAAACTCTCATCTCACATAAAACCCCCGACTATTCAAAACGCGACGATCCAATATAACATATCACAGCAACACATAATATCTCATATCATCAATGTAAGAAAGTATGCGTATCCCGATTGTCGTTGATGTATAGCAACGAAGCCGGCGATACACCACATACTACGCTTCGGTCACAGAAAAGAAAGTGTAAAACTACAACAGTTGGAATCCGCAACCTCCTTAGACATCGCATGCCTAACCAAATGAATTCCTTAGACATCACATGCCTAACGATTATAAACCCCGCATTTTAGTCTCATTATCGAAAACTCTTTTCAATATCAAGTCGGGCAATTCAACAAGATTCCCGACGTCCTGATCGAATGCTCGTCGCAAACTTTAGTAGACGGCCGCACCCCCGATGCCGTCGACGAAGTGCGCTAAGGCGGAACACCGCTGTCATGAGCACCCGAACGGATGTTTTTGGCGACGGGGTTCTCCTACAGTCACTTAGTCGGGGCTATGGGGCAAGGCTGTCTATTAAGTTTACCCGGCGAGTATCCGCGTACGCTACGTGATTGCGACGGACTTTTGATCGCATCAAAATCCCGTGGCAACCGATCAATTGAGACTGAACTGCTAGATTTATAACATTCAAATTAGTTATCTCATAACTACTTGTGGATTCCAAATATTGTATCACATTCGAAATAAATAGACAGTGTTAAACTTTCCGATCGAATAAACAAACACCCAAGATTTCCCCAATATATCTCAACACTTGAAATCAGTTTAAAAACATCAATCACATGCCACAGTACCAATGGTCCAGCCGTAGAAGGGTCAAGCCAACGCCTCACATGTGGCACGCCGTACTGCCACAAACCCTAAGGTTCAGAGGCAGTTCAAGACGGTCACATAATCGAGTTAAGGTTTGTTGTTTTCTAGAGGGTCCACCGCATTACTTGCACGACTTAGAATGTTCTTAAACTAGAGAAAAAATCCAACTTTTGAAAAATTTCCGACTGGGGAAAAAGTGAGTTATTGATATCCGGTCGAACTTTTTAACAGTTTCTAAAAATTATCCGGACAAACTAAACAAAGTTAAATTATCCGATCGAATCAACGAGTCCCCAATACAACCCTAGAAAACTCAACACTTAAGTGGAATTAAAAAATTCCCAGAAACAAATAACAAGAAAGGACCTAAGAATAAATATATGAAATTTTAGGGACTAAGTCCAAATTTTGGCCCCGGAACCGCCGCCAAACCCTTGGTTTGGCCGCGGTTCCGTGTTCAAATAATTGACTTAGTTGACCGTACTTCACTGTAATTTTTAGTTTTTCCTGCTTGTTTTTCTGAGCATTTTTAATTCATAAAAAATCAACTTTTTGAAAAAATACAAAGAAGGGTAAACATCGGGGTTTCGGGTTTCGATCGGACTTTAAATTTCGTCTAGACTTCGCCTAAAGCTCTAGCTTGGCTCTGATACCACTGTAGGGTTGCTAGGCACGCTCACAAGGTTCAGCGAGGCATCAACCATGCCCGATTAAAATTTTAGCCGTGCCGAACAACCCAAAGTCGGATCTTTAAACTAGGATTTAGGCGAAAACAAGTATGTTAAACAGTTTAACACTAAGTGAGAGGGATTACAACCTTTGTAGATCCGGTCTTTCACTTCTAAAGCTCCGTGTTGAATTCCCTTCGCTGCGATCATCGTGTTCCGGACTCTCGAGAGGTTCCACGAAGAGAAAGATGCAGTCTTGCTTCCGATCTTCGATATAAAGATGATCTACCTTGAAGTTTCGTTAACACAAGTTAACACTCATAATATGAAGTGAACACCCTCATCTAAATGGCAAGGATAGATAAGGATGATGAAGTAGGATTTTTGCTCTCTTTTATTTTCTTATTCTCAATCATTTTTCATCACTTAGAAAAAGCTAGAAAGCTTTTTCATGAAAAGAAAGAAGGAAGAAGATGAACAATATGATAAGAATCCTTTTGTGATGAATAATGAAAGGATAAAGATGATCAATAATGCAACCATTGTAGAGAATTAACCAAGGCTAGGGTTTTGGTTAGGTTAAGAATGAGTCACTTGAAAATATCTTTTCCAAAACAAAAGAAAACCTTCTAGAAACATCTAGAAAGCATTAACCCAAATCAAACCCTAATCTTGTTTAATCTCTACTAAACATGTTGCATTAGTTATCATATCATGTTACAATATTATATATCACATATATAATATTTATTGTAACAAAATAAAATAATACAATTAACATATATCGCATATATATCAATGTATTACCCGAGTGAGAAAAATAATCTTTTAGTGAGATAATATTAGTTAAAGTAATTTAATATATCATATATATATTATAATACATTAAATTATCGAATCAACACTTGATCCGACAATCTAGCTATATCGCATATAACCGACTAATATTATGACCCGGCTATATCACATATACCCGGCCGATATCTCATATCGCGAGAATCCAATACGGTATCACATACCGCATTATCCTCGGTCCCGCACATATCACATATGTGCCCCTACTCCGTTTTGCCTGAGTAAAGAAACCTCTGTGTAGGACTCTAAAGAATCGTCAATACGCCGGCAGTAGGTGATGATCATATCAAACACCCACAAGCTGCAAGCGGTCAGCTAAACGTAACAGCCACCGAGGTATTGAGCGCTCAGAAGATCAACAAGCAAGCCTGTACATTCTCCTGTGAATCCAATCAGTAACACACCCGTACAGTCCGGTCTCGTCGTATGATATGTCGCATATCTCGCCTAGGGATGGTAAACGTTAGACCCTAGTAGCTCGATAGGTCGTGTCGATATGAGGTCTATAACAGTTCGAGAAACTACTGATAATACTTACCAGTAAATCTCAGCATCCCTGGCCAAGGATTTCCGCTTATAGCCAATCGAACACAGCACAACATCAACTCCCTATACCGGGATAGACGAATCCCCTCCTATCGCTCATTGCCTCCATGTGATTCGGGACTGTACCCAAAAGCCACCTTTTTGCACGCCCTCTTGGACGTGGTATGATGGAAATTAAAGCACAGTGGGAATCACACAAGACTCTATGACGATCTCGGGTCAACAGACTACTCTGTACCAGTGTCACCGGAGAACTGCCATCTGACGTGAGGTATAATACCATCTGGGAGTTCTCGTCGAGTCCGTCCAGTGTACCCAGTCTCCACTGAGCCCCTGTACACCATCCTTGATTTCAAACACCGATGGATATAGGATCATCCATCGCCCATTATATGGGTCAAGATGCGTATACGCTAGTCTACTCTGGTGTATCGATACCCTGTCTCGATACACACTCGACTAGGAACAGTTATAGGATGTACTCGTCGACTACCGTGGCCCCACTAGTATGATCTCATCATAGTCCAAGTAGTCGAGTACATATCCTAAGGGTTTTATCAACATGTAACATAGAGACAATCAGAGTACATGTTAAGATAAAGTACAACCAGATAGAGTACTATCATGTCGAGCAAGAAATTTCTCCCTATATATGTCCAAGGATCCATTACAATATACATCGTATGTACAGTAATGGCCTCTAGGGCATAAATATAACTAACAATTACTATTTATTGCCATTTATCATGTTGTTATCTTCTCATTGCATGTTTATTGTGTACTTAGTGATTATGAACCATGTTGTCAGGACACCTGCACCATTACCGATGATGCGTATGTTTCACATACACTTACTTGCCGGCTTTCATACATCATCATCAGTAATTTCCATGTCACGTACACTTTAGAAAATACCTTTTCATTGACATAGCTTGATAACTGATAGTCGCAATATGTTATAGCTTCCATATGCTAGTTTAAATATTGCATTCATTGCCTGATAGTAGATGCATTCATATATTCATTGGATATGCAGTATTTTGAAGATTTATGCCGGTATTCACTATTTATTGGTATCATGATTTTGATGATTTCGGATTTACATGAGATTTCTAGACAAATTGCGGTTTTCTCATGATGTATGAGTCGTCCACGATGAGTTTTCATGATTGTTGTTGGATTTCGAGACCCGATTCGAGGAGTTGGATAAAGCGTCTCAGGTATATAGTGGGCCCGGTATTGTACCCCGGGGCAAGAAGCTCGAGTTGTATTCAATGAGCCTGGCAGGAGAGCACTACCTACCGGTGATATTAATTGGACTCGTCGGTTATTCGGACGATATCGGCCGGAGTCATGAGATGGATACAGGATGATACGTTCTGCCGGAGCCCGCGGGTCGATCCCGCAGATAATATGGATGCCTGAGATATTGATATTTGAGATCTGAGATTTGAGATATTGAGATTTGATTTTGAGATACTGAGACTTATGTTTTGTGTTGATGCTGACACTTATTTCTCTGTTGCTTTCATTGATGATACCTTATTGATATATATATATATAGAAATCTCATTGATTAAAGAAACAGTTGTCTTACTCATGATATATTCTGTTTCCATTCGTAATGCATTCATACATCATATATCTGATATGTTGCTATTTAAGGCACTGACACGAGCATGTAGTATTACACTATACATAGCTGGACCAGGATTTTTATTGAGGATATTACGTGATATGACCTAGGATTGCGTTATGCATGCGATTTCTACTCGTAGATGTTTTCTACTCACGTGTTGTCAACTCACCCCCGTTGTGCCACTGTTCCTTGCAGGTTTTGCCGTATAGGTTGTTGGGATACGGCAGCACCCCGGTCGTATTTCCGTGGCCAAATGCGGAACACAAACTTTTTGCGAACCGGCGCTAACCACATCCGAATCCCGGATCGTTCCATTAACCATAAACTAGAAAACTATAAATGGGGTTTTAGAGATTATACGAATCGATCCGAGTCCTTTGGTCTTTAACCTCTGCCCCAAGCATGTTGCGAATGTGCCGGCGAAACTCGCTCTCTGATCTCGCTCAATCCACGATCACCTCCTCGCCGATGTCACGCCCCAAAAGAGCACGTGACTGGCCCTTGAACCATATGAAGTCTATAGGACTCCATTTGATCCAAGTAAGCCAAAAGCCCAGAAACCTAAAACCATTTTAAGGATAAATAACCAACAAGCAATACACTATACAACGCCGAATGGCGAGGATCAAAATTTAAAAAGAACCCAGATAAGCATGAAAACTGCAACACTATAAGCACGACTCTAAGGTCGAAATAATACATCAATAGTGTCTGAGTCAGAAACAATATACAAGTCTTTGGTTTATGGAATTTCTAGATACAAAGAATAATACAAGTACAACGGCGGGTCTGATAGAAAGAACCCACCTGCCAACCAAATCACCCGCAAAGGAAAGCAGTGTGCCAGAAGTGCCGCTATGGAACCTGTACAGCAAGCCCTGCAAGAACTGTGGCACAACGGGGGTGAGTTGCCAACTCGTGAATAGAAATATCTACAAGCAGAAATCGAAAGCAAGACATAAACCTAGGTCAACAATCAGTAATATAAACCACAAGAGTGCGTCAGAAGCATGATAAGGTGGCAATATGACATCTAAACATGTATGTAGTGCCAAGTACTCAGGTAATAACATGTCATCAGTATAAGGTATGTCTGCATGAAGTAAATATGATGAAGTATCAAAGGATATCAATACACATATATTAGCGTCCCATACCACTAATATTGGTGTAAGGGTATATATAACAGCGCCCTCATACCCCGTTATATATACAAATGAAGTATGATCAATGTAAATCCAGTATGTATGTGATCAAGTCTGTAAAAACGTGGAACCCGTCCACCCGTCACCCAATGACAATAAGCATCATGCATGTAAATGTCATAAAGCATATGCATGGAAAATATGAGGATATAACCAAAAGCATGGAACCTGAGTGCCTAGCATCGACACTCGAAAACATCATGAAAACCTGTGCCTAGCATCGGCACGTAAATCCTCACATACCGGGCATCCGTCAGTCCGGGTCAGCCCTCTCTCAATATATCGGGCATACTTCAGTCCGGGTCAGCCCTCTCTCGATATATCGGGCATCCGTCAGTCCGGGTCAGCCCTCTCTCGATATGTCGGGCATCCGTCAGTCCGGGTCAGCCCTCTCTCCATATATAGGGCATCCGTCAGTCCGGGTCAGCCCTCTCTAAATATATCGGGCATCCGTCAGTCCGGGTCAGCCCTCTCTCAATATATCGGGCATCCGTCAGTCCGGGTCAGCCCTCTCTCACTATATCCGGCATCCGTCAGTCCGGGTCAGCCCTCTCTCAATAGCAGAAATATCATAGAAACAACCTATCTCAATGCGCAAATCAGAAAGCAAGATGCATGTGACAATATAAGTGAAATGCAAGTAACAATATATCCTGCAGCATGGAATAATAGTATGCGCATATAACATATGCAAGCAATGCGAATAGCATGAATATGCGGAAATCAAATAATCAACATCACAGTGAAGAATCTACTATGCAACTATAGATCTAAGTATCAGGTCAATCAGGAGAGGTATGGAAACCACCTAAATCTGAGTCGATAAATATATAGATATATAGTCGGTGATCCGCCTCAACAACATATCGTAGGACATCCTTGAGTTATGAGTGCAGATCTATCATCAATATCGGCTCGTGCGGTAAATCATCGTACGGCATCCCAATAGCTGGGTACGGGTCAACATCTCACTATCTCATCACCTAACAGGTATCACTATCATCAGATCATATAATCTGGGGTACCACTCTATGTCTAGTACAAATCGATACCATCAATAAAGTATGCATGCGGGGGTAAACACACATCCCAAGCCCGTAAGAATCACAAGTCATATCCCAAATATGAATCATATCAAATCACCGATCTCGCGGCACAAAGCCCACATCATCGACTCATCTCCAAAGTCATCCCATATCATCAAAAACAGTGCAAGTATAATGAATATGCAAGGTTGTGCGTGCTGGTGTACCTCTATCCTAGAGCTCGCAACTAGGAACTACGCTAGTTATTTCTATCTCTAACTAACCATAACACACTACAACTATCACGTAAATAAACTACATAGTATACTATCTACGGACTGCGGGGGTGCTATACGCCATCCACCCGACTTCCCCCTGTTGATATAATCTACTCACCTTGCATCATCATTTGCGGACATCACCACACATTTGCTTGTCGTCCCGAAGTCTTCATGAGGTACCTACACATCACGGTATCGCATATGCGCATTAAAACCATCTCAAAGCTAAAACGGCACATGAAATCCAAAACGATACGAAAAGGGGCCTATAGGTTAGAACCTATGGCACGCCTTCAAAACCATCAATAAATCCTCTATATCGTCGTATAAACACCAAATAGTCGAGGCAAAACACAATCCACAATTTCAGACTTAAAAATTACGGAATACAGAAACACGAATCCAAAACAGCAACTTAGGAAATATGTCCCAGATTTCACCCTAGATGGAATCAGTCAAAACTAGACATACCCAGGGTCAACACTAGAGGAAATGGGGCTATGTACAGAAAACGAGGAAAATCCCCTCTGCTCTGGCCGCAAATTGCGGCCAGAATGGGAAAATTGGCGGCCTCATGAAGGAATTGGGGGCTAGGGTTTGGGGTGTTGGTCCTATGGTGCCTGAACATCTCACTGCCAATTCAGTTTCATTTTTGGGATCTCGGGGTGATAGCAGATTCAACCTAACAGTCCCAGATTTCCTGTTTTTCCCGATATCGGTTTCTAAAATCCGTATTCTGGTTTAAGCTTCAGGTTTTTGTTTTCAATTCATATACTAAGGTGTTGGTATAACCTTAACTGAGCTCAATTTCATAATACAACACCAATTTCCTCAAACCCTAACTTGGTTATCCTCAAGTCCATAATATCGCACAATATCGATTCAATCTTAACATGGGGTAAAGGAAATGCTAGAACTAAGCTAATGATCCAGAAATTACCTTATTTGGCAACTCAAGAAAATTCTTGAGTTGCCTCTAGTGGCCAAAATCCAAGTTTTCTTGGTCCATCATGAATGTCTTGATCTTGTGCATCTTTTTAGTGAAATGGGGGTAGGGTTTTGAGTTTGTTTTCATGGTGATTTGAGGAGTTGAAGGGGGAGGGAAGATGAAGTGCAGGAGCAACAGCAGTAGGAGGAAGAAGAGGGAGGGAAAATGATGGGAGAAATGGCTAAGCCTCAAGGTCAAAAGAGCCCATACCTCACTCTCTCACCAACCCTCAATTCTTTAATCTTTTCTTTTCCTTATTTTCTTTTCTTTTAAACTCTTCTCACTCCAATAGTAAACCCAAAAGAACCATGGCAATAAAAAATGTAACATAAGTGTGAAAAAGTGATATGTGCATGTTTTGCACAAAATTGCCAAAAACCCGTTTAGCGATTTTTTAATTGCGATTAGCACTAATTAAGCATATAACTAATCAATTAAACTTAGAAATGACATAATTCTCTAATTTACCCTATTTTAGAATTTTCTATAATTTTTCTCAAATTTTTCCTATTTATTTGCATTTAATAATACCAAAATATTAAAATATTCAATAAAATAATATTAAATTATAAAAATTCCCAAAATTAATATTTTATCTTTTCGAGATGTTACAATCTACCCCCCTTAAAGAAATTCGGTCCCCGAATTTAAATTTAAACCCCCAAGTACTAAAACATTTCAGCAAAAATCCAAATTGTCGGGGCTCCTCTAACATCAATCCTAAGGCGTATATAAGAATACCCCGTGCGTCAGGTGCGCATGGAAAACAAAATCCACCTAAGTACCATACAGGTGCAACGGGTGTGCACACAACATCTGTCATAGGCAACGTGTGTGCCTGACAGCAAAACCTGGTGTATCTGACATGCACAAGGAAACCCGATTTAGTGCATCTGGTGTGCACCAAAATCGTACCTCAAAACATTAAGGGTGCATCCAATGCTAGCAGAGCAAGATATCTACTTGCCTCTTGCTCACGGTCTGGCGTCCTCTGACTCTGGGTCCTTGTCTTCTCTGCGGATTTCCTATCTCGCAGTCAATCGGCTCATCGTCCCTGTCAGGTATGCTAACGGGGACGATTCCGTTCTGGCACTTCTCTGGTCACCTCTCGGTCAATCCTCACGGCCACTCATAATGTATCACGTCACTGGCGTCGGCCTCTGGCTCTCTGAATGCACATCACACATCTGATCCTGGGTGCAAACATCATTGCAGCAGTGTCCTGGAAGGAATCCTGCTCGAGGTCTCTTCCGATCATGCCTATGCCGATCTGTACGGAGGCTAGTACTCTTGCATAATCTCTTCTCACTCGATAGACATCTGTGTCCTCAGCACAATATTTTCTCGGAAATTGGTCGCGTCCCAACGCCTCTGTAAGCATATCAGGTCTCTAGTCTCGACAGGAAGTAATGACAGCTCGTCAGCGTCTCACCCGAACCTCTGGTTCCACCTGTCTCTATCGTCGTCCACTATAACGTCACGCCATGCATAACTACGCACTGCACTGTTTTCGGCCATGGTCAATCTGAAGTCTCTCACACGGACTCGAAATCGCATACTCTGTAGCTTCATCATTCTGTATAAGATGTCTGGCCAAACAGGTCCTCGGAAACGCGTCCCAACCATCGGAGGAATTCACAATACTCGTCCATTCTTGATCAATTCGCAATGCATCTGGGTAAGTTCCTTTATCCGAACCAGGTCAACTACCTCGTCGACGATGCCGAACTCTGGCCTGCTGGTGTGCGCAACATGACCACCCCTGGGTCTAGGTCTTCTCGTATCGTTTTCCAGAAGGGTCCTGTCGAGGTCTCCCTCTCAAATCTCAATCCTGCCGAATTGCCCGGAAGTCACCATCCATTGCTGAAGCAATTTCTCATTCCGGAACGGCTATATACTTATGGCGCTTCATTCTGGAAGATATATCCATATACAACGCCTCTGGGTGCGTATCACATCTCTGATGTCAGCGTAGTGGGACGTCATCTCGTCGAAATCTCTTGCGAACTCTTTTCTTCACTCTGCTTCAATGTCAACTTATTCGGACTCATCTCATCGTGGCTGCATGGACTATGCTCCAACGTCTATACTCGTATCTGGAGTCTCCCAAGCAAACCATCCCATCACATGATATCCGAATGATGTCGAAACATTCGATCGACTCGCCAGAACCATATAATCCCCCAAGAGATCAACACCTTGAGTACAGTTTAATAGTATCGAGTACATGCCACAGCGTCGGTGGTCCAGCCGTAGAAGGGCAAACCCAAGCCTCACTAGTGGCGCCGCGGAACTGCCGCAAACCCTAAGGTTCAAAGGCTTTCACACGGTCATTAAGTCGAGTTAGGGTTTCATTCTTCTAGAGGGTCCATAGAATCACCTGCATGTCTTTCCGTATACTTTAAACTTGGAAAATGGGCTCCTGACATTTGATCGTCTCTGTCGACTCTCCACGAACCTGCGTGAAATCGTCTCTAGCTGGAAACAATCTATCTGATGACCTCGCATCGGTAAACGGACGAACCATATGTCCTAGTCATTCATCCTCAGGTGACTAGCGACTCACTATCATCTCTCTAAGTATGTACTCATGCTGTAGTAGCTCCAAACGTCTGGGCGATATCTCGTCATCTACTGCAACAACTGACTCATTCGCCTGTACGCCGAACAGCGCCTCAATCCTCCAGGAAAAGCGACACATTGGCGGTCATCTCCGAATCGGTCTGCTCTAGATCTGAGTAAGACTCTCCACACTGGAAATCTTCAACTCAACTGGGCCCGCTCCGGCGCATAAATCGGACGAATCTCCTTCGTCTCTCTAATCGGGTAGACAAGCTATCATCTGTCTCATATCCGCCTGGAAGCTCCGATAATCCCAGCTCGTAAGCTCCGGAAGCGACATCCTGTCAATCTCAGCAACAGCTGGTCCATCTGTCTGCACGGTAGGCGACATCATAATCTCTGAGGTGTGCTGTACATCAACAGTCCTCTCTCAACTGGCAGCTCTAACAATTGTCCGATCATCCGGTGCAAAACCAAGCACTCGCCTCAACTAGAGGTCACAATCACCAATACTAACTCGAGACGTTCCCATGTCACCAGAAAACACAATGGTCGACCCTCGTACCAGACGAGCTCGCACTGACCGCAACCCTAGCAGCAGCCCAAACTGCGCTCAAACATGGCGACATGAACCTCAATCGAGTATCGAAGAGAGCAGATCAATGGCAAGAAAGAGAACAACAGATCCAGAGTGGATACATGATCATAAGAAGAAACAGCATCAATGAAGGTATGATCATGAAACTAATAGAATCGAGGATCTCAAATGGATGTATAATCATGGATATGAAGAGAATCACTGATCTCGAAAATATGTACATCCTAAGGTTCTTTAAGCGGAGTGGCGTGTCGTAAGTATGCCGCGGAACATACCCACGGTACGTCACTCTACTTTAGTTACCTATTCCATCAACCAAGGGTCATCCTATACGACGAAAGTTCGGGTCTAATACCCCCTCGATAAAGTCTAAGTTCCGTAAGGTCAAGCCTAAGTTCCGTATATATATAAACGCCCTAGGCTCCACATAGTCAAACTTAGACTCGAACCAAGGTCAACCTAGCGCTCTGATACCAACTTTGTCATGCCCCAAAAGAGCACGTGACTGGCCCTTGAACCATATGAAGTCTATAGGACTCCATCTGATCCAAGTAAGCCAAAAGCCCAGAAACCTAAAACCATTTTAAGGATAAATAACCAACAAGCAATACACTATACAATGCCGAATGGCGAGGATCAAAATTTAAAAGGAACCCAGATAAGCATGAAAACTGCAACACTATAAGCGCGACTCTAAGGTCGAAATAATACATCACTAGTGTCTGAGTCAGAAACAATATACAAGTCTTTGGTTGATGGAATTTCTAGATACAAAGAATAATACAAGTACAACGACGGGTCTGATAGAAGGAACCCACCTGCCAAGCAAATCACCCGCAAAGGAAAGCAGTGTGCCAGAAGTGCCGCTATGGAACCTGTACGGCAAGCCCTGCAAGAACTGTGGCACAACGGGGGAGAGTTGCCAACTCATGAATAGAAATATCTACAAGCAGAAATCGAAAGCAAGACATAAACCTAGGTCAACAATCAGTAATATAAACCACAAGAGTGCGTCAGAAGCATGATAAGGTGGCAATATGACATCTAAACATGTATGTAGTGCCAAGTACTCAGTTAATAACATGTCATCAGTATAAGGTATGTCTGCATGAAGTAAATATGATGAAGTATCAAAGGATATCAATACACATATATTAGCGTCCCATACCACTAATATTGGTGTAAGGGTATATATAACAGCGCCTTCATACCCTGTTATATATACAAATGAAGTATGATCAATGTAAATCCAGTCTGTATGTGATCAAGTCTGTAAAAACGTGGAACCCGTCCACCCGTCACCCAATGACAATAAGCATCATGCATGTAAATGTCATAAAGCATATGCATGGAAAATATGAGGATATAACCAAAAGCATGGAACCTGAGTTCCTAGCATCGACACTCGAAAACATTATGAAAACCTGTGCCTAGCATCGGCACGTAAATCTTCACATACCGGGAATCCGTCAGTCCGGGTCAGCCCTCTCTCAATATATCGGACATCCGTCAGTCCGGGTCAGCCCTCTCTCGATATGTCGGGCATCCGTCAGTCCGGGTGAGCCCTCTCTCGATATGTCGGGCATCCGTCAGTCCGGGTCAGCCCTCTCTCCATATATCGGGTATCCGTCAGTCCGGGTCAGCCCTCTCTCAATATATCGAGCATCCGTCAGTCCGGGTCAGCCCTCTTTCAATATATGGGGCATCCGTCAGTCCGGGTCAGCCCTCTCTCAATATATCGGGCATCCGTCAGTCCGGGTCAGCCCTCTCTCAATACCAGAAATATCATAGAAACAACCTGTCTCAATGCGCAAATCAGAAAGCAAGATGCATGTGACAATATAAGTGAAATGCAAGTAACAATATATCCTGCAGCATGGAATAATAGTATGCGCATATAACATATGCAAGCAATGCGAATAGCATGAATATGCGGAAATCAAATAATCAACACCACAGTAAAGAATCTACTATGCAACTATAGATCTAAGTATCAGGTCAATCAGGAGAAGTATGGAAACCACCTAAATCTGAGTCGATAAATATATAGATATATAGTCGGTGATCCGCCTCAACAACATATCGTAGGACATCCTCGAGTTATGAGTGCGGATCTATCATCAATATCGGCTCGTACGGTAAATCATCGTACGGCATCCCAATAGCTGGGTACGGGTCAACATCTCACTATCTCATCACCTAACAGGTATCACTATCATCAGATCATATAATCTGGGGTACTACTCTATGTCTAGTACAAATCGATACCATCAATAAAGTATGCATGCGGGGGTAAACACACATCCCAAGCCTGCAAGAATCACAAGTCATATCCCAAATATGAATCATATCAAATCACCGATCTCGCGGCACAAAGCCCACATCATCGACTCATCTCCAAAGTCATCCCATATCATCAAACACAGTGCAAGTATAATGAATATGCAAGGTTGTGCGTGCTGGTGTACCTATATCCTAGAGCTCGCAACTAGGAACTACGCTAGTTATTTCTATCTCTAACTAACCATAACACACTACAACTATCACGTAAATAAACTACATAGTATACTATCTAAGGACTGCGGGGGTGCTATACGCCATCCACCCGACTTCCCCCTATAGATATAATCTACTCACCTTGCATCATCATTTGCGGACATCACCACGCATTTGCTTGTCGTCCCGAAGTCTTCATGAGGTACCTACACATCACGGTATCGCTTATGCGCATTAAAACCATCTCAATGCTAAAACGGCTCATGAAATCCAAAACGATACGATAAGGGGCCTATAGGTTAGAACCTATGGCACGCCTTCAAAACCATCAATAAATCCTCTATATCGTCGTATAAACGCCAAATAGTCGAGGCAAAACACAATCCACAATTTCAGACTTAAAAATTACGGAATACAGAAACACGAATCCAAAACAGCAACTTAGGAAATATGTCCCAGATTTCACCCTAGATGGAATCAGTCAAAATTAGACATACCCAGGGTCAACACTAGAGGAAATGGGGCTATGCACAGAAAACGAGGAAAATCCCCTCTGCTCTGGCCGCAAATTGCGGCCAGAATGGGAAAATCGGCGGCCTCATGAAGGAATTGGGGTCTAGGGTTTGGGGTGTTGGTCCTATGGTGCCTGAACATCTCACTGCCAATTCAGTTTCATTTTTAGGATCTCGGGGTGATAGTAGATTCAACCTAACAGTCCCAGATTTCCTGTTTTCCCCGATATCGGTTTCTAAAGCCCGTATTATGGTTTAAGCTTCAGGTTTTTGTTTTCAATTCATATACTAAGGTGTTGGTATAACCTTAACTGAGCTCAATTTCATAATACAACACCAATTTCCTTAAACCCTAACTTGGTTATCCTCAAGTCCATAATATCGCACAATATCGATTCAATCTTAACATGGGGGTAAAGGAAATGCTAGAACTAAGCTAATGATCCAGAAATTACCTCATTTGGCAACTCAAGAAAATTCTTGAGTTGCCTCTAGTGGCCAAAATCCAAGCTTTCTTGGTCCATCATGAAGGTCTTGAGCTTGTGCATCTTTTTAGTGAAATGGGGGGTAGGGTTTTGAGTTTGTTTTCATGGTGATTTGAGGAGTTGAAGGGGGAGGGAAGATGAAGTGCAGGAGCAGCAGCAGTAGGAGGAAGAAGAGGGAGGGAAAATGATGGGAGAAATGGCTAAGCCTCAAGGTCAAAAGAGCCCATACCTCACTCTCTCACCAACCCTCAATTCTTTAATCTTTTCTTTTCCTTATTTTCTTTTCCTTATTTTCTTTTCTTTTAAACTCTTCTCACTCCAATAGTAAACCCAAAAGAACCATGGCAATAAAAAATGTAACATAAGTGTGAAAAAGTGATATGTGCATGTTTTGCACAAAATTGCCAAAAACCCGTTTAGCGATTTTTTAATCGCGATTAGCACTAATTAAGCATATAACTAATCAATTAAACTTAGAAATGACATAATTCTCTAATTTACCCTATTTTAGAATTTTCTATAATTTTTCTCAAATTTTTCCTATTTATTTGCATTTAATAATACCAAAATATTAAAATATTCAATAAAATAATATTAAATTATATAAATTCCCAAAATTAATATTTTATCTTTTCGAGATGTTACAGCCGAAAACTGTGCCACGTCAACGAATCTTTATACGGGCTCCCGCCTCTGAACCGAGGCAACTCGGACATGAAGTTTGCTAGCCGACATGTCTAAGGTTGAAGTAGAGAAAGTGTAGAATAATTTGTCTCGAGTCACCCAAGAAATCGTGTGCGGGTTAATCGAAGTTGCCAAATGAGAAGTGTGATGGAAATGAGCTTAAGGAATTAGCAAAGCAAATTTTGTACTCTCAATTAACACAAATTCCATAGTCAAATTAGTGGCCGGCCACCCAATATATGTCCACTGGAATGTGATGATGGGGGTTGAGCACAATTGAGGAAGAGGTGACCTTAAGCTAAAGATCAACCCAAAAAAATATCCAAGCTAAAACTAAGAAGCTTTTAATGCAAAACAATAATGCAAACATTCAAGAATGTACAAGAAGATGCTGGAATGGCCTGGAGAACAAGGCACCGCAAAAAAGCCCCCCATTTTCAAAAGGCACATTTGCAAATAAACCCCTCACTACTAATTTCAGCCAAAAGGAATAGAAAGGTAATTTCGCCAAAAGGAAGATTCAAACTGGAAACTTAAAAAAGCGATCCCGTAAAAAAATTACAGGATAACCCCGCAACTGTATATACATACCCGCATTTGTATTCCAACCGAATACAAATGCAATGAGACAAAATCTACACAGTATAATTCTAGGATCCGGCTTAAACCAAAGCCCGCTAGTATTATCCGTCCAAACCGTGACACGTGCACAAGTGCACGTGTACGTTCGAACCATTCCATAAAACCATACGGCCTCTACAACGTTTCGTCCGAACTGGGAAACTTTCTGTGGGGGGCTCTAAAGACTCGTCAATACTCTGGCAGTGGGTTTAACCACAAGTCGTCAGTGGTACTAGCTGTACGTTATGGCTGCCTATAGACTGGGGGAAGGGGAAACCAATGAGCGAACTCATCCTGGAACCCTACTGAGCCTATGTGTGATAATATCCGTACAGTCCGGTCCGTTCGTCTATGAGTATCGCATATCGGGCCTAGGGAGCTGGTAAACGTCAGATCCCCAAAAGCGGTATAAGTCGTGTCAGAGTGTAGCCCAGAACACCGTGAGATACTACTGGAATACCTATAAGTAAATCTCGCTTACCATGGCCATGGATTTTGTGTAATGGCTCTCCAGACACAGCACGATCTCACTCCCAACGTTGGGAGAGACGAATCCCCTGCCGATCCGCTCACTGCCTCCATGTGGCTCGAGAATGTACCCAACTAAAACCTGTTTACACGACTCCTTTAAGCCGTGGTAGGGTAATAATCAAAGCACAGTCGGAACTCACACGAGACAAATGACGATCTCAGGTCGATAGACTAACCTGTATACATGTCACCTGGGAATTGCTATCCGACGACAGGTTTCAAAAACCAGCTAGCATATTCCCGGCGAGTCCTGTCCGGTGTACTCATAAACCAATGAGCACCTATATACATCTTAGGTGAACCAACTGACACTAATGGCTTGTGAGACCGGCCATCGCCCCTCGTCGGGGTCTCGACTGTATACACTAGTCTACTCCGGAGTATCGATGCCCTATCTCGAAACTCCCGCGACTAGGGACCACATTTAAGGATGTGCTTATAGACTACCCAACTCTCACGTATATGATCGCCATCATACTGTT
Organism: Agapanthus africanus; assembly: GCA_030015575.1. Classification (NCBI taxonomy): domain Eukaryota; kingdom Viridiplantae; phylum Streptophyta; class Magnoliopsida; order Asparagales; family Amaryllidaceae; genus Agapanthus; species Agapanthus africanus. The sequence goes on along the minus strand of JASDDO010000008.1, from coordinate 309,519,555 downwards.
GGTAGTCAAGCAAGAATCCTATGGGCTCTATCAACGTGCAATAGTGATATGTCATGTCACCTAAAGCAATACACGTTTGATAAAGATAAACCAGATAGCATACTATCATCTTGAGTAAGACTGTCCTACAGGTATAGGTCCTCCCTCAATCATTGCAATCACGTGCCTGCGATCAAATAATTGACTTTGAGGGCACTATATCCAACAATCTCCCACATGCACTTAAGGCTAATTATTGCGATGTCGCATACTCATAGCCCGTGTGATACCGAACACCCAACTCCTCTACTAATCAGTTTCACAAAGCTCGTTTGTAAAACTATTGTGTTCGAAAAATAGCCCCAGTGAGTGGATCCGCTCTGATGTTTCTTTCTATGTCTCTCTATATCTCAAGTTCGCGGAGAAACCCATCTCCTGAAATGAGCAATACCTGTCTTAGAATATGTCTAGATAACTGATGGGACCTAGTTCATGAATGAACTCCAAATCCAAACTTCTTAGACTGTATCATCATCTGAACATAATCAGTATCCTGCGCCATGCCTCCATCAGATTCCGCTTGGACCATCTGTACAAACTACTGCCCCTCGTCGAAGGGAAAACTATAACTCTGACAGTCACTCTGTCATCCAGGTCACCTTGGAAGCCTTGAATGATAACTGTCTCCCGAAGGAGGCTATCATTATCAAATCCCTAGAACATCCACTTATGTTCTAAAACTGCTTCTGAACGTTTTTCCAGGATTGGACCAATATCAACTTATTGCATCTAGTGCAAAAACAACATCTGGTGTGGTACTTGACATCTCATGATCAACTCAATTGATCTGCCAATCATGCACATCTCTCTCCCCTTTAGTCTGTAAGACACCTTTGGAGAGGGTGACTCCATCACCTGCTGGTACACCACCATGCTAGGAGTCGTCTATTCTAGTTACCTTTAGAATGCTGTCTAAGTATCCAGATTAGGAAACTACCCAAATCTAGATCTAAAACCATAGATCTAGCAACCAAAATGTCTGATATAATATCCATATCCTATGTGGATAAAACACTGTGTGACAACTACAGTATAACCGATCGTAGTATAGGAATTTTACTTCCTACTCTGTGTATGTCATCCAAATACCAGGACATCACACCCTACTAGTTTCTTAACAGATCCATCCCCTATTCTGATGAAGTCAAAGCCCATGACTGTCACATCAAAAATAGATGATCTATCTCCGCTATATCTGCTTTAGTCTATAAATAGACATAAGCTACTTGTCCACTGCGCTTCCGCTGCTCGCACTGACTACGACAACCCTCTGGCAGAATAATATACACGTGCACTTCTAAAACTAGTTTAGAACGACGCTATACTTATCCTCCTGCCGGTTTTCATAGTCTGGAATAACAGTAATGGAAAGTCTGGGTAAACAAGAACCTCCCTGTCACCGTCCTTGAGGCTACCGGAGTACCTCTCGGGTGTCTGAGGTTACCCACCATATCTGCGGAGTGGCTAATGGAATGTCAAACCTGATTGAATGTTTAAGTCCTATTAATTTTTCCGTAATCGTTTGCGGTTTTGGAATCTCTTCCAGTTCTACCATACTCCCAATACCGTTTTTCTGAAAAAATTCATTTTACTAAAACAGTGGCAGTCAAGAACAATATCATTATTGATCTTCCAAATGGTAGAAAATCAACCCTCGTCTAAGACAGGGTCAACCCACAAACTGCCATTACAGAAACGTGCCTTGAGTTATCCAGAGTCTGGTTTTAAGCATAAGCCGGACAACTCCATATACCTTAACATCGTTAAGATATGATCTATTCTATATATAATATAGAAACAGAGGCACTGATTTAATTGGAACCAGATTCAAATCATGCAGCTGTCTCCAGTGCATGTCAACTAAATGGAGAGAGGCAGATCAGCATTACTCAACTTAGGAGTTCATCCAATTATGAGTAACCTGAAAGAGAAGCAATTTCTCTAAACCATTACTATCAACTGAATACAATCCACAAGTATTTACATCTTCGATCACCTTGAAGAATCCCAATACTTGCTACACCTGGCTCTCTACTTTATTCTTATACCTATAACTTCTCAAAACTTAGACCTTATATTTCTACGAAACACATGTCTAAAACTAGAGAACTCACAAGTAAACAGAATATAGTACGATGACCTACCCCTTTGTCCTAACGGACACTGGACAACATGCAATACTTTGTATAAGCCCCCCGAGTTTAATAACTCAAACCCTGTGCATCGTAGGTTGAAAACTGTACCCATGCGATTTCCTCAAATATCATCAATTACAATGAATTCCGATATAATGAGGAAAATCACCTAATTCCCAATAACTTACTCCCACTCATCATCTATAAAACCATACAGATGTGAGGATCATACCTGGTAAATACATACCCAAGAGCAAGGGTCAATTGGGAAATAAGTTTTGTAAGTCCACGTTACCTCTCCCGGTACTTACGGGCTTGCGGAAATGATGAAAAATGATTTTTCTTTTGGTGGTAACATGGACTCAAAATACGGATCTTTGTTAAACAACTATCTAACAAACCTAACACGAGTTTTACCTACTCGGTTAGGGGTTATACCTTAACTTGAACTCCTTCTCTTGGTCTCCTTGTGGTGGTCGGATGGTTCTCTCCTCTTCGTCTTTTTGTGCCGAAGATGGATCCACTTGAAAGCTTCTACCTTTGGCTTCACTTCAAACTAGAAGAAACTAGAACACTTGGTTTGCTAAACCTTGTGAACTAGGATGAGTAGAGGAGTGTGTGGGGTTTTATCTCTATGGTTCTTGTTTCTTAACATATGAGACAAGTGAACCATAGACTAGAGAGAGAGCAAGAGGAAGAGGGAGAGCTCAAGCATGAGAGAGAAAGGAAATGAAAAAATGAGCAAGACTTTTCCATCCAAGCTCTCATAATCCAAAATAATCATAACCCATAATAGTAATTGAGTATTATGTGATGGTTCAAGTCAAAATGGCCATATCATTTCATGCACTCATTTTGCAAAAAGAAAGAAGCAAGCAAAAGTCTTTGCCATGAAATAATAGCCATTGTAATGATGATGGTCAACTAGTCCAATCTAGTCAACCGGTCAACAAAGTCAACAAGTCAACAAAGTCAACCTTTTAACAACCATGTCACAATAAGACTTAATTAATATTATTGTTAATCATTTTTCATATTCTCATTAGAGTTTAGCTAAAGTCAACAGTCAACATTCAACAATCCCAATGAGAATCATCTGCCTCTGTCTCTCTGTCCACTGTGCATACACACCCGTATCCGCGTTCCGAGGAACATGAATACAAACGAGATAAAACCAATCCCAAAACGTACACTAGGATATAGCTTAAACCAAAGCCCACTAGTGTTAACTATCCGGACACTAAACGTGCACAAGTGCACGGATGTGACCGAACCCTGTCGCAAAACCATGCGACCTCTACTCTTTTGCATAAAGGCGAATAGTTCTCTGTGTAGGACTCTAAAGACTCGACACTACGCTGGCAGTGGGTTTAACCACAGACCGCAAGCGGCACTAGTTGTGCGTAACGGTCCCCAGGTAGATGCCGATAAGAAAATGGACGAGGTGAAACCCATCTGAACTCCTACTGAGCCTGAATGTGAAAATCTGCGTACAGTCCGGTCTGTTCTTCTGAGAATATCGCATGGCGGGCCTAGGGGGCGGTAAACGTCAGTCCCCTAATAGCGGTACAAGTCGTGTCGGAGTGTAGCCCAGAACACCCTGAGATAACACTGGAAACCTACCAGTATATCTCGCTTTCCCTGGCCAGGGACTTTGAGTAATGGCTCTCCTAGACACAGCGCGATATCAACCCCCAATACCGGGAGAGACGAATCCTGTGTAACCGTCATTGCCTCCAAGTGCTTCGGGACTGCACACAACTACTACCTGTTTGCACGACTCCTTTTAGCCATGGTAGGGTAGTAATCTAAGTACAGTGGGAACACACTCGAGGCGAAGTGACAGTGTCAAGTCAGCGGACTAAGCTGTACTCATGTCACCTGGGAACTGATAACTGACGATAGGTATAGAACCAACCAACAGTTCCCAACGAGTCATGTCCAGTGTACTTGTAACCTAACGAGCACCCGCATACTATCTCAAGTACGACGTACTGACGGCTGTGGGACAGACCGTCTCCCACACTGGGATGAGAAGCGCATACGCTAGTCTAATCTGGAGTATCGATGCCCTGTCTCGATAGTCCTACGACTAGGAACCTGCATAAGGATGTGCTTGTGGATTACCCAGCCCCCACGAGTGTGATGCCATCACAACGCTGGTAATCAAGCAAAGATCCTAAGGGCTCCACTAATGTGTATAGGTGATATACTAAAATAAACACATGTACACATTAAAGTAGAAACAAACTAAGTAGCATACTACTCTTTTGAGCAAGATTGTCAATACAAGGTGAATATCCCAAGCTTCCATTAAGTAATATACAAACTAGTATGATACAGTAATGGGCTCTAGGGCATATACACTAACAATCTCCCACTTGCACTTAGGCCATGTATTGGCGTATCGAAGACCTATCATCTCGATCAGCCGCTCGAACTGAGTCTGGGGTAAGGCCTTCGTGAGTGGATCAACAGTGTTATTTTCCGTAAAAACTCTCCGAACCTCGATCTCCTGGCGACCCACGATCTCCCTGATCAGGTGATACCGCCTCAAGATGTGTCTGGATCTCTGATGGGACCTGGGTTCCTTCGCTAAAGCTATAGCCCCGTTGTTGTCGCAATACAGAGGTATTGGATCAACAATGGACGGAACCACCTGAAGTTCTGTTAAGAACTTCCTTATCCAGATGGCTTCTTTTGCGGCATTTGCAGCAGCGATATATTCTGCTTCCATCGTCGAGTCAGCAACGGTTTCCTGTTTGGAACTCTTCCAACACACCGCCCCTCTATTGAGGGTAAAGACATAACCCGACATGGACTTGGAATCATCCTTGTCACTCTGGAAGCTGGAGTCAGCAAAGGCCTCGATCTGGAGGTCTTTTCCGCCATACACCAAGAACATCTCCTTAGTCCTTCTCAGGTACTTGAGAATGTTCTTTACCGCTATCCAGTGCTTCTCCCTAGGGTTTGACTGATACCGGCTTACCACACTCAGTGCATAAGCTACATCTGGTCCACAACATCGCATACATTATAGAGCCTACCGCAGAAGCGTAGGGTATAATAGACATGCGATCCCTTTCTAAATTAGTCTTAGGAGACATCTCTTTGGAGAGGGTGATCCCGTGACAAGCCGGTAGATTGCCGCGCTTGGAATTTTCCATACTGAATCTTTACAGTATGGTGTCTATGTACTTGGACTGTGAAAGTCATAATATCCTCTTGGATCTGTCACGATAGATCCAGATCCCCAGAATGTAAGAGGCATCACCCAGGTCTTTCATGGAGAACCTGTGCGACAAGAACCCCTTGACAGATTGTAGCATAGGAATGCCATTTCCTATCAAAAGAATGTCATCTACGTACAAAACGAGGAATACGACAGTTCTTGCTACAAATCTACTATAGATGCATGGTTCATCTGGATTTTTGATAAAGCCAAATTCTTTGACCGTCTCATCAAAACAGATGTTCCAACTCCGCGATGCCTGCTTTAGTCCATAGATGGACTTAAGCAACTTGCACACCTTTTCGTTGCTCCCACTCTGAATGAAACCTTCTGGCTGGTCCATATAGACACACTCCTCTAAATTTCCATTTAGAAAAGCGGTCTTTACGTCCATCTTCCAAATCTCATAATCGTGGAAGGCTGCAATGACAAGAAGGATCCGAATGGATTTCAGCATAGCCACTGGAGAAAAGGTCTCGTCAAAGTCCAAACCAGGTCTTTAAAGAAAACCTTTTGCAACAAGTCTAGCCTTATAGGTCTCAACCTGTCCATCCACACCAATATTCCATTTGAAGATCCACTTACATCCTACGGGTTTTACCCCATCTGGAGCAATGTCCAACGTCCATACTTTGTTAGTGTACACGGACTCCATTTCGGTCCGCATTGCATCCAGCCATTTTACCGAGTCAACACTCTGAATGGCCTGCTGGAAGCTAGTCGGCTCATTATAATCAATGATGCAATCTTCTCTATCCCCATCTATGAGAAAACCATAGTATCTCTCGGGCGGATGAGACTGCCTACTACTCCTGCGGAGCGACGTAGGAATGTCCTGTTCTTTTGAACCCTCTGGTTCTACTATGCTTTCAGTAATAGTATGTGATTCTGGAATTTCTTCCAATTCTATTTCGCTCCCACTAATTTCCTTTTCTAAGAACCGTTGTTCCAGAAAATGGGCATTACGAGAAACAATGATCTTTCGTTCCTCTGCGTAATAGAAGAGATACCCCCTGGAGTTCTTTGGGTATCCCACAAACTTGCACAGTACATAGCGTGCCTCGACTTTGTCCGCATGCTGCTTTTTGACAAAAGCTGGACATCCCCAGATCTTCAGATATTGAAGATAGGGTTTCTTCCCACTCCATATCTCATATGGTCTGGTAGGCACAGTCTTAGTTGGAACTCGGTTCAAAAGGTATGCAGCTGATTCTAGCGCATATCCCCAGAATGATCGCGGTAACTCAGCGTTACTCATCATGAAACGTACCATATCCAATAGGGTCCGGTTCCGTCTCTTCGATACACCGTTATGCTGCGGAGTGTATGGAGGAGTAAGCTGAGAGATAATTCCATTCTCTTTTAAGTAATCCAGGAACTCGGCACTTAAGTATTCACCACCTCGATCAGATCTCAGCGTCTTGATACTTTTGCCTGTTTGTTTTTCTACTACATTCTTATATTCCTGGAAATTTCCAAAGGCTTCGGATTTATGTTTCATTAAGAAGACATATCCGTACCTTGAAAAGTCATCCGTAAAAGTAATGAAGTAAGAATAACCGCTTCGCGCATGTGTAGACATTGGACCGCACAAGTCGCTGTGTATGAGTCCCAAGAGCTCGCTCGCTCTTACTCTGTGTCCAGTGAACGGAGTCTTTATCATCTTTCCTTTGAGACAGGATTGACAAGTTGCATATGATTGATATTCGAACGGATCTAAATATCCTTCTGTATGTAACTTCGTCAACCTTCTCTTATTGATGTGACCCAGTCTACAATGCCATAAGAAAGTCTTATTTGTTTCCGGAGACTTTCTTTTGTGTGTATTCTGGATATTGAAAATCTGTGGTTGGTTTAATACATATATACCATTGCTTAATGTACCTGACCCAATCAAAACTTGATTAAGGTGAATGTTTACAACATTGCTTACAAATGCAAATTCATAACCTTCTTTAGATAATAAAGATACAGAAATGATATTACAAGTTGCATTGGGTACAAAATAGCAATTACGCCAAACCAAAACGTGTCTATCTGACAACCTTAGGTGATAGTCCCCCACGGACTCAGCATCCATGCCAGCTCCGTTTGGAACTCTGAGGGTCATATCACCTGCCTTCAAAACCCTACGCCTTCTTAGTGCCTGTAAAGAATTATAGATATGAGATCCTAATCCGGTATCCAATACCCAGGATGTAGAGTTTATTGATAGACAGTTTTCAATAACATACACACCTGAAGCTGAAGCCGTAACTTGCTTCAGATCCTAGGTTCTGGCCTTCCAAGCCCTGCAATCATTTTTCCAGTGTCCACTCTTGTGACAGTAAAAGCATTCTTCCTTTCCCACAAGCTTTCCTGCTACCTTTGTTGCCTTTGTCTTTCCCCTCGTATCCACTTTACTAACACCGCCCCTTGGTTTGGCAGGGGCTTCCTTCTTCTTTCCCTTGGCTTTCTCCTTGGACCTAGAAGAGGAAGATCCTCCTACAAACAAAGTGGATGTTTCCCTACCTTTCTGTAGGGTGCCCTCTGCACTCCTCAGCATGTTGAGGAGTTCTGAAAGTTCAATTTCTTTTTCTTGTAAGTTGAATTTCAGGATAAACTGGGGGTAAGTGGAAGGAAGGGACTGGAGAATCAAGTCCGTGTAGAGCTCGTTCTCTAACGTGGTCCCAAGGTCCGCGAGCTCCTCAATGAAGCCAATCATCTTAAGCACGTGTTCCGCTACCGATGATCCGACGGCCACTCTCGCCGAAAACAGCTTTTTCGAGACTTCGTATCTGGCGATACGGGATTGCTCTCTATACAGTTCTTTTGTATGGAAAAATATGGATTCAAGGTCCATATTCTCGTGCCTCCTTTGATGTTGATTGTCCATAGAGGTAAGCACGAGGCACTTGGCCTTCGCGCAATCGATTTCCCAGGTCTTACGGATTTCCCTATCCGCGACGCTGGTTTTGGGACCTGGGACAGGGGGAGCTTTGGCGGTAAGGAGATACCCTAACTTGTCATAAGTGATTGCCATTTTGACATTCCTGAGCCAATCTTTGTAGTTTGGCCCTGTCAGTTGTTCACACCATAATATTGTATTTTATATTCCCCATTCTTATGCATTTTACAATGAAAACAGGTGCTTTTGACGCATGTCTGCTACATGTTACAGGTTACAGGTTCTTGAACAGAAAACAGTGAAAACGATGTAAAGAAGATGAAAAAGTGGACTTTGACCAACAAACAGAAGACTCTTGATAAAGCCTACATCGAAGGACAGTTCACAAAGTACAAGGCAATGCAAGGTCCAAGAATACAAAGCGAACAGATAAAAGTCCACCACAATGTTCACTGGAGATCTGGAACCAACGTAAAAGTCCAATTTATAAAATAACCAAAGAATATGGAAGCCCAGGAAGCCCAGAGAAATGATTGGAGAGATGCATCTGTAAGTAGATTTAATTCCTTGCTCTAGTTTAGATTTCAATTCTTGCCCTAGGTAATTTTTATTCTCTACCCTAGATAAATGTATTTCAATTCCCTAATGAGTGAGTAGTCTCCTCGCTTGTTAGGGTTAGATCTGGGAAAGGTTTAAGAGACGAAGATCTCTCATCCCCTTTCTTGCCCGTCATATATTTTCATAGGACTCCATGCATACCTTCTTACTCCGCTCCATACGGTACTCTACCCACGAGGTAGCGGTGATACCGTAGTCTAAAGGCCCGGATTTTAAGGTTTTCCATGGAGGTTAGGGTAAAGATTAAGAAAGGAAGGACAAGGATCTAGAGGAAGAACAATCTTTCCAATCATCCTAATCCCTTTTATTAATATTTACCATAACACCTAATTAGATCTTCATATGGGTATAGAAAGCGGTGAGATTTATTGACTTTCCAAACTTAACCTAGACCTAACCCTAGCAAGACTAGATCTAGATAATCGTAGTATAGAATAATTAGGTTTTTAGATTTAATAATCAATCCGAACACCCATCGGAATTAACTCGTTAGAGCGATTAGGAAATTCACAACATCCCTGTGGACCGACCCGTACTCACCGGCTAGCTATCAAGTGACGCCGTTCTTGATTGCGGTTAATAGATAGTTTTTGAGATCAATCATCAGTATGTTTTTATCTAGTAGTAACTTAAGTCCAGTCATGATGTTTGGTCGCTGCAATTAGGAGAGAGAGAAGAAACACTTTAGTATGATGCTCTTGCAAGTTTAGAGTGGTTTTTAATTTTTCTAAATAGGATGGCTCCCACTGTCTCTCGAATCCCTCCTCAAACCAAAAAGGAAGAATTAGTCAGGATCAATCTCACCGTACAATACTTGCTTAACCATTCAGCCAGTCTAGTGTCGGTACTTCGAGGGAGGTTTTCCAACGCTTTCGCGAAGTTCCTTAATTAAATAACCTCTTTTCCCGGGGGGCATAGCCCCGTTAACACTTTTCTAGACACCTACTTGGTTTATAGCATTGATCGTTAAGTGAGAAATTTCCCGAGGAGTAGCATATACTCACAGTAGGATCGGGATCCAAATATCATTGCGTGACAAAACTGATGGAATCCTACCAGAATCATCACACTCCAAATGGTATGCATTGCTAGCAAGTTTCAGTTCTTTTGAAACTCCCGATGTGGATTTTTGCCCCCATGCTCTTATGACCTTGGCGTGAGGTCAAAATGTCATAAGTCACATGTCAAGTTCTTCCCATCATTATCCAGGTTAATTTGAACCCACCCGTACCTACCCTTGACGTAGGCCAAAATGGCAGTACGACTGTCTCAAACCAATGCATTCTATCTATGCAACAGATAAATATCCGATAGCTACAAATCACTATGCCTTGGTATGAGGTCAAAATACATAGCTTGAATACTACCGAATATTTAACTGAAATGATGGAGGGCTACGGATGGTTTTGGCGAAACCGTGAACGTAGTGAACTTGATATAATCGATGGAACGAGATAGCTTTTAAAAGGAGTGGCTTAAGCTCCGCGTTTAAAAGTTATTTTTGAAAAGAAACCGAGTGGTTTTGAAAGTGTTCCAACGACTCAACTTTGGTTTATTTTCTTGCATTAATTTGATGCGTCCCATCATTTAATTCTACCATTGCAGAAAACAACGAAAATATGACGTACGCTTATGCAATCCGCATTCGCCACGGGCCCCGTCATTACCCGCTAGGTTACTTAACTAACGACAGAGCGGAGCCGGGACTAGCGCGGATGCAAAACATAAGCAACGCCTAAATTGATATCATATATAGATATACACATTCGTCACATGCAATGATAGCCATTCCAGATCATAGATGAACACATTGGATATACTAGGAATCCGCAATCCGTACGAGCCTGTAACGAAGAGCGGATTACACGGTCGCGATGAATAGCCAAGACCCCACCCTAGACCCCTAGGGGTGCGGCAAACTACCCGCCAAGTACCCGAAGCGAAGCAACCTCCCTCAACGCCGTGAGTAGGCCACTCGGCACTTCGAGATACCCGGTAGTTTGTGCATCCCACCTTGGGTCTATCCTAGGAGCAAAAACGGTAAAAGAAATTATACAATGACGGCTACAACCCCATCCCGGTTGTGCGGCCATATAAATAATATTACATCAATTACAAATTACATGAATTGAAAGAAAAAGAAAACTCTCATCTCACAACCCCCCGGCTATTCATCCGCGACAATCCAATGAATTCATATACACATACCATCAACATTACAGATCACAGATATGTATAACCCCCACTAATCAACGTATAGCGATTAGCAGACGTTCAATACATATATCACATCACAGATATAACCCGTTAGCTTATGTCATTAGAAGTTCGATCAAAATACGGATTTTTAGGCCCCAAAAACAAATTTTGCTTTTTGGAAAATCTGGGCAGAAAAAACATATTGTAAAAATCCCAAAACACCCCACTGAACAAACTGCAGGAAAAATCGCCCACGGCCGAGTCAACTCGGACACGGATCCGCGGCTCTTTGACCGAGTCGATGGACCATTTTTCTACAGTGTGTTCTAAAAAGCCTGAGCCGATTTTTAGTGTAAGATTTATTATTTTTTGTACAGAAAACAGAATCGACAGAAACTTGATTTTTCGGGCATGTTTCGCGACTTTTTCTCCAATCGAACTTCTAGTTACTTTGCTAACATGTTAGATAGTGTTTAACTAGGCTCTGATACCACTGTAAGTTCAGGTTACCTCTCCCGGTACTTACGGGCTTGCGGAAATGATGAAAAATGATTTTTCTTTTTGTGGTAGCATGGACTCAAAATACGGATCTTTGTTAAACAACTATCTAACAAACCTAACAAGAGTTTTACCTACTCGGTTAGGGGTTATACCTTAACTTGAACTCCTTCTCTTGGTCTCCTTGTGGTGGTCGGATGGTTCTCTCCTCGTCGTCTCTTTGGGCCGAAGATGGATCCACCTGAAAGCTTTTACCTTTGGCTTCACTTCAAACTAGAAGAAACTAGAACACTTGGTTTGCTAAACCTTGTGAACTAGGATGAGTAGAGGAGTGTGTTGGGTTTTATCTCTATGGTTCTTTCTTCTCAACACATGAGACAAGTGAACCATAGACTAGAAAGAGCGCAAGAGAAAGAGGGAGAGCTCAAACATTAGAGAGAAAGGAAATGAAAGAATGAGCAAGACTTTTGCCATCCAAGCTCTCATAATCCAAAATAATCATGACCCATAATAGTAATTGAGTATTATGTGATGGTTCAAGTCAAAATGGCCATATCATTTCATGCACTCATTTTGCAAAAAGAAACAAGAAGCAAAAGTCTTTGCCATGAAATGATAGCCATTGTAATGATGATGGTCAACTAGTCCAACCTAATCAATCGGTCAACAAAGTCAAAAAGTCGACAAAGTCAACCTTTCAACAACCATGTCACAATAATACTTAATTAATATTATTGTTAATCATATTTCATATTCTCATTAGGGTTTAGCAAAAGTCAACAGTCAACAACCCCAATGAGAATCCTCTGCCTCTGTCTCTGTGTCAACTGTGCATACACAGCCGTATCCGCGTTCCGAGAAACCCGAATACAAACGAGATAAAACCAATCCCAAAACGTACACTAGGATCTGGCTTAAACCAAAGCCCGCTAGTGTTAATTGTCCGGACACTAAACGTCCACAAGTGCACGGATGTGACCGAACCCTGTCGCAAAACCATGCGACCTCTACTCTTTTGCCTAAAGGCGAATAGCTTTCTGTGTGGGACTCTAAATACTCGACACTACGCTGGTAGCGGGTTTAACCACGGACTGCAAGCGGCACTAGCTGTGCGTAACGGTCCCCAGGTAGATGCCGATAAGAAGACGGACGAGGTGAAACCCATCAGAACTCCTACTGAGCCTGAATATGACAATTTGCGTACAGTCCGGTCTGTTCGTCTGAGAATATCGCATGGCGGGCCTAGGGGGCGGTAAACGTCATTCCCCTAATAGCGGTACAAGTCATGTCGGCGTGTAGCCCAGAACACCCTGAGATAACACTGGAAACCTACCTGTATATCTCGCTTGCCCTGTCCAGGGACTTTGTGTAATGGCTCTCCTAGACACAGCGCGATATCAACCCCCAATACCGGGAGAGACGAATCCTGTCTAACCGTCACTGCCTCCAAGTGCTTCGGGACTGCACCCAACTACTACCTGTTTGCACGACTCCTTTGAGCCGTGGTAGGGTAGTAATCTAAGTACAGTGGGAACACACTCGAGGCGAAGTGACAGTGTCAAGTTAGCGGACTATGCTGTACTCATGTCACCTGGGAACTGATAACTGACGATAGGTATAGTACCAACCAACAGTTCCCAACGAGTCCTGTCCAGTGTACTCGTAACCTTACGAGCACCCACATTCTATCTCAAGTACAACGTACTGACGGCTGTGGGACAGACCGTCTCCCACACTGGGATGAGAAGCGCATACGCTAGTCTACTCCGGAGTATCGATACCCTGTCTCGATAGTCCTACAACTAGGGACCTGCATAAGGATGTGCTTATGGATTACCCTGCCCCCACGAGTGTGACTGCCATCACAACGCTGGTAATCAAGCAAAGATCCTAAGGGCTCCACTAATGTGTATAGGTTATATACTAAAATAAACACATGTACACATTAAAGTAGAAACAAACCAAGTAGCATACTACTATTTTGAGCAAGATTGCCAATACAAGGTGAATATTCCAAGCTTCCATTAAGTAATATAAAGACTAGTATGATACAGTAATGGCCTCTAGGGCATATACACTAACAAGTTTTCTATTAACAATACACAGTGAAACTGAAACATGAATATGTTTCGAAGGGGTATCCGGGTATTCCTAGTAATGCCTCTTCCATTATCCAGATTCAAGACTATAACCGTATATTTCCTTTTCCATCTCTCTAAATCCCTTTATTTGTCTTTGGTCATTACCTTTTGTACACCATCGTTAGGCTTAATGGTTTTCTTCCTTCCATACCGTTCGGCACCAGCTTATGGTTTGGAAGAAGACTATCCAATAAGCATAATATGTATACTCTCCTAATCCTAGGAGTACTAACAACCTGAGAGAAGGTGATGATAAAATACAGCTGAACAAACCTTATTCTATTTTTCCTGAACCAGAATCCATCCCCGAAATGGAACAAGTTCCATCGAGTTTGTATATAACCATACGATGGATTATCCAAATAACTGTGGATCTTCGTAGTGATACGGGATGTTCTGGAGAAATACAAAGGTGAAGAAGGAGTGGCAATGAAATACTTGGTTTGGTCGCGAATGGCAGCCGCAATTTACTTTGCCCTCTTTCTAATCCCTTTATTTGTCTTTACTTATTACCTTCTGTACACCACCGTTAGGCTAATTGGTTTTCTTCATTCCCTCCCTTTCGGCACTTGCCTATGGTTTTGAAGAAGACTATCCAATAAGCGTAATAGGTGTACTGTGTAAGTCCATGTCACGCACCCCACGAGCTTGCGAGGAGGCGGAATATATGAAAAACGATTATCAAAGCTTCATAACACGGACTTGAGCACACGTATCGTATCTAAACCATTACTAGCAAACTACGAAAGGTTTAACTACTCGGATTCGAAGTTATACCTCACGTTACTTGTCTTTCGGGTCTTCATCGCTGTCCTCCACTCCTTGTAGGATCTTTGGAACGTCGGCACCTCAACGGCCTTCTCGAGTCAAAGACGATCCACCCGAGAGATCCTACTCCAAGCTCGATCTCTAACTTGAGATAACTAGGTTTCTTTAGTTGCTAATCAAAGTCACCTAGGTGATATAGAGTAAGGTTATGGATTAATTAGTCTATCTAATCCTTGATCTCAACACATGAGGGGTAGGATTAGGGTTTGAAGAGAGAGAGAGCTTGAGGAGAGAGAAGGTGAGCATGAATAATGATATAAAAGCTTCTCACTTCTAATATATTATGAAGCATAAAGAAAAACAAATAAATAAATCTAAATGATTTATCATCATGCTTCATTAAAGATATGCAATGAATCATCAAGTGAGTCATTAAGCAATAAATGCTTCATTAACTCACTTGAATGATTCATCTAAATGAGTCACAAATGCATTTAATGTAAATGTCACCTAAACCCTCAAGTCACCAAGCTTCTAGAAGCTTCCCGCCAAATTACGAGAACGCCCCTCCTATCCGTGAAAACACGGAAAAACTTTAGACTGTATAAATCCAATAATCTGATACTAGAATCTGGCTTAAACCAAAGCCGGCTAGTAAAAACTGTCCGAACGTCGTACGTGCGTAAACACACGTATGCGTCCGAACCCTTGTTGTAAAACCATACGACCTCTATATCGTTTCGTCTGGAGCAGGTAAACTCTCTGTGTGGGACTCTAAAAGACTCGACAATACGCTGGCAGTTAGTTTAACCACAGACCGCAAGCGGCACTAGCTGTATGTAACGGTACCCAGGTAGTTGTCGATAAGAAGGCCGATGAGGAAACCGATCTCAAACCCCTACTGAGCCTAATGTGACAATCTCTGTACAGTCTGGTCTGTTCGTCTAAGACTATCGCATATCGGGCCTAGGGGGCGGCAAGCGTCAGTCCCCTAATAGCGGTATAAGTCATGTCGGAGCGTAGCCCATTATACCCTAAGAAACTACTGGAACATACCAGTAAATCTCGCTTGCCCTGTCCAGGGACTTTGCGTAATGGCTCTCTGACAGAGCGCGATATCAACTCCCAATACCGGGAGAGACGAATCCTGTCTAACCGCCACTGCCTCCAAGTGCTCGGGACTGCACCCAACTGCTACCTGTTTGCACGAATCCTTTGAGCCGTGGTAGGGTGGCAATCTAAGAACAGTGAGACACACTCGAGGCGAAGTAGCAGTGTCATGTCTGCGGACAATGTTGTACTCATGTCACCTGGGAACTGTTAACTGACGACGGGTATAATACCAACCAACAGTCCCCTGCGAGTTCTGTCCGGTGTACCCATAACCTAACGAGCACCTGTATACTATCCCTAGTACGACGTACTGATGGCTGTGGGACAAACCATCTCCCCAACTGGGATGAGAAGCGTACACACTAGTCTACTCCGGAATATCGATGCCCTGTCTCGATAATCCAACGACCAGGGACCTGTATAGGATGTTGCTTATAGACTACCCAGCCCCCACTAGTGTGACTGCCATCACAACGCTGGTAATCAAGCAAAGATCCTATGGGCTCTACTAATATGTATAAATGATACGTTACAAGAAACATATGCATATATTAAAGTAGAAACAAACCAAGTAGCATACTACCATTTTTAGCAAGACTGATATATAACTGTGAATATCTCAAGCTTCCATTAAGTAATATACAAGCTAGTATGATACAATAATGGCCCCCAGGGCATATACACTAACAATCTCCCACTTGCACTAGGGTCATTTGCTGGCATATCGCAGACCTATCATCACGAATAGCCTCTCGAACTGCGTCTGAGGAATGGCCTTTGTGAATGGATCAGCAGTGTTATTCTCTGTATCTACTCTCTTTACCTCGATCTCCCGGCGATCTATGATCTCCCTAATCAGGTGATACCTCCTTAAGATGTGTCTGGACTTCTGATGGGACCTGGGTTCCTTCGCTAAAGCTATAGCACCGTTGTTGTTGCAATACAGAGGTATTGGACCAACAATGGTAGGAAACACCTGAAGTTCTGTGAGGAATTTCTTCATCCAGACAGCTTCTTTTACGGCATCGCAAGCAGCTATGTACTCCGCTTCCATCGTTGAGTCAGTAATGGTCTCCTGCTTGGAACTCTTCCAACTGACCGCCCCTCCATTGAGGGTAAAGACATAACCCGACATGGACTTGGAGTCATCCTTGTCACTCTGGAAGCTGGAGTCGGCAAAGGCCTCGATCCGGAGGTCTTTTCCGCCATATACCAAGAACATCTCCTTAGTCCTCCTCAGGTACTTGAGAATGTTCTTTACTGGTGTCCAGTGCTTCTCCCCTGGGTTTGCCTGATACCGGCGTACAACCCTCAATGCGTATGCTACATCTGGTCTAGTACATAACATTGCATACATTATAGAGCCTACCAAAGAAGTGTAGGGTATAATCGACATGCGATCCCTTTCCAAATTAGTCCTGGGAGACATCTCTTTGGAGAGGGTGATTCCGTGACAAGCCGGTAGGTTATCGCGCTTAGAATCTTCCATACTGAATCTTTTCAATATGGTGTCTATGTACCTAGACTGCGAAAGTCCTAACATCCTCTTTGATCTATCACGATAGATCTGGATCCCCAGAATGTAGGTGGCATCACCCAGGTCCTTCATGGAGAACTTCTGTGACAAGAATCTTTTGACTGACTGTAGCATAGGAATGTCATTTCCTATTAGGAGAATGTCATCCACGTACAAGACGAGGAATACAACAACTCTCCCTATAATCTTACAGTATATGTATGGTTCATCTGGATTTTTGATAAAGTCGAATTCTTTGACAGTATCATCAAAACAGATGTTCCAACTCCGCGATGCCTGCTTTAGTACATAAATGGACTTAAGCAACTTCCATACTTTACCGCTGCTCCCACTCTGAATGAATCCCTCTGGCTGATCCATATAGACGAACTCTTCCAAATTACCATTTAGAAAGGTCGTCTTTACGTCCATCTGCCAGATCTCGTAATCGTGGAAGGCAGCAATAGCAAGAAGGACCCGAATGGATTTGAGCGTAGTCATTGGAGAAAAGGTTTCGTCATAGTCCAAACCAGGTCTTTGACGGAAACCCTTTGCAACAAGTCTAGCCTTATAGGTTTCAACCTGTCTATCTACACCAATCTTCTTTTTGAAGATCCATGTGCATCCTACGGGTTTTACCCCATCTGGAGCAAAGTCCAAAGTCCATACTTTGTTAGTGTACATGGACTCCATTTCGGTCCGCATTGCATCCAGCCATTTTACCGAGTCGCCTCTCTGAATGGCTTGCTGGAAGCTAGTAGGGTCATCATCATCAATGACGGAATCCTCTCTATCCCCATCTATGAGAAAACTGTAGTATCTCTCAGGAGGATGAGACGGCCTACTACTCCTGTGGAGGGGTGTGGGAATGTCCTGTTCTTCTTGAACTACTGGTTCTACCAAACTTTCAGTTGTAGTTTATGGTTCTGGAATTTCTTCCAGTTCTATTTCGCTCCTACTTGTATCCTTTTCTAAAACCTGATGTTCTAGAAAATAGGCATTACGAGAAAAAAAACCTTTTGTTCCTCTGCGTAATAGAATAGATACCCCTTGGAGTTCTTTGGATATCCCAAAAACTTATACTGTAACGATCGTGCCTCGAGCTTGTCTGCATGCTGCTTTTTAACAAAAGTTGGACATCCCCAAATCTTGAGATACTGATGGGTTTCTTCCCACTCCACATCTGAAATGGGGTGGTAGGCACAGTCTTGGTAGGAACCCTGTTCATAAGATAAGCCACTGATTCTAGCGCATAACCCCAGAAAGATCGCGGTAACTCAGCATAACTCATCATGGAACGTACCATATCTAATAGAGTTCGATTCCATCTCTCCGATACACCGTTATGCTGTGGAGTGTACGGAGGAGTAAGCTGAGAGAGAATTCCTTTCTCTTTTAGGAAACCTAGTAACTCGGCACTTAAGTATTCACCACCTCGATCAGATCTCAGTGTCTTGATACTTTTTCCGGTTTGGTTTTCTACTTCATTCTTATACTCTTGGAATTTCTGAAAAGCCTAGGATTTATGTTTCATTAAGAAAACGAATCCGTACCTAGAGTAATCATCCGTAAAAGTAATGAAATAGGAAAAACCACCCCTCGCATGAGTAGACATTGGACCGCACATGTCACTGTGTACGAGTCCCAAGAGCTTGTTTGCCCTCACTCCGTGTCCAGTAAACGGAGTCTTTGTCATCTTTCCCATGAGACAAGATTCATAAGTAGCATAAGATTGATATTCGAACGGATTCAAATATCCTTCTCTATGTAACTTAGTTAATCGTGATTCATTGATGTGACCTAGTCTACAATGCCATAAGAAAGCCTGATTTATTTTTGGAGACTTTCTTTTAAGTGTGTTCTGGACATTGAAAACCTGAGATTGACTCATTACGTATATACCGTCATCTAATGTACCGGACTCAATCAGAACTTGATTTAGGTGGATGTGAACTACATCGCTTACGAATGTAAAATCATATCCCTCTCTTGAAAGTGAGGACACTGATATGATATTATAAGTCAAACTAGGTATATACAAACGGTTACGTAAAATCAATATCTGCCCACTTGTCAAACCTAGGCGATATTCTCCCACGGGTTCAGCGACCACGCTCATTCTGTTTGCAACTCTGAGAGACAAATCACCTACCTTTATAACTCTATGGTTTCTCAAAGCATGTAATGAATTACAGATATGATATCCTTCTCCGGTATCTAGTACCCAGGAAGTAGAGTTAATTGACAAACAGTTCTCAATAAAAAACGCACTTGAGGCCGAAACCACAACATGCTTCGTATCCTGGCTACTGGCTTCCAAAGCCCTGCAATCTTTCTGCCAATGCCCGATCTCATAACAATAGGAACAACCCTCTTTAGCTACAAAAAGTCCCGAAACTTTTGATCTTCCCTTTCCTCCTACTTTACTGGTGTAAGTAGAGGGTAGGGACTGTGGAAATAAGTCAACATATGACCTGTTTCCCAACATAGTCTCTAGCTATTGGAGCTCATCAATATAGCTAGTCATTGTTGTAAGTCCATGCTACCTCTCCCGGTACTTTCGGGCATGCGGAATTTGATAAAAAACGATTTTTTTAGAGGTGGTAACATGGACTTAAAACCCGGATCTTTGTTAAACATCTAACTAACAACCTAACTACGAGTTGCTAACTACTCAGTTAGGGGGTTATACCTTTATTTTTCTCGAACTCCTTCGTCTTCAAGCTTTGATGGTCGTCCGAATCGGCTTCTCCCCGTCGTCTCCTTGCGCCGAAGATAGATCCACCTGAAAGCCTCAACCTTTGGCTCCTTCTTCGAACTTTGAAGAAACTAGTTCACTCGGTTTGCTAAACCTTGTGAACTGGAGTGAGTAGAGAAGAGTTTGTATGGGATTCTATCTATGGTTCTTGGTTCTCAACTCATGAGACAAGTGAACCATAGAGTCAAGAGAGGGAGAGCAAGAGGAGGAGATGAGAGCTCAAGAACAAGAGAGAGAATGAGCATGAAAGAATGAGAGAAGACTTTTCTCATTTGGCTCTTATAATCCAAAACAATCATAACACCTCGTATCAATCAAGTATTATGTGATGGTTTAAGCAACCATAGCCATATCATTTCATGCACTCATTTTGCACAAAAGACCAAGCAAGGAAAAGTCTTTGCCATGAAATGATAGCTATAGTTATCATGATGGTCAACTAGTCAAGCCTAGTCAACCGGTCAAAAAAGTCAACAAGTCAACAAAAGTCAACAAGTCAACAAAGTCAACAACTCAACAACCATGTCACCATGATACCTAATTAATATAATTGTTAATCACATATCATATTCTCATTAGGGTTGAGCAAAAAGTCAATAGTCAACTGTCAACGGTCAACAACCCTAATGAGAATCCTCCGCCTCTGTCTCTCCGTCAACTATGCATACACACCCGTATCCGCGTTCCGAGGAACACGAATACAAACTGGATAAATCCAATCCCAATACGTACACTAAGATCTGGCTTAAACCAAAGCCCGCTAGTGTAAACTGTCCGGACACTGTACGTGCACAAGTGCACGGATGTGACCGAACCCTGCCGCAAAACCATGCGACCTATCGCAAAACCATGCGACCTCTACTCTTTTGCCTAAAGGCGAATAGCTTTCTGTGTGGGACTCTAAAGACACGACACTACGCTGGCAGTGGGTTTAACCACAGACCGCAAGCGGCACTAGCTGTGCGTAACGGTCCCCAGGTAGATGCCGACAAGAAGACTGACGAGGTGAAACCCATCTGAACTCCTACTGAGCCTGAATGTGACAATCTCGGTACAGTCCGGTCTATTCGTCTGATACATCGCATGGCGGGCCTAGGGGGCGGTAAACGACAGTCCCCCAATAGCGGTACAAGTCGTGTCAGAGTGAAGCCCAAAACACCCTGAGATAACACTGGAAGCCTACCAGTATATCTCGTTTGCCCTGGCCAGGGACAACTCGTGTAATAGCTCTCCTAGACACAGCGCGATGTCAACCCCCAATACCGGGAGAGACGAATCCTGTCTAACCGTCACTGCCTCCAAGTGCCTCGGGACTGCACCCAACTACTACCTGTTTGCACGACTCCTTTGAGCCGTGGTAGGGTAGTAATCAAAGTGCAGTGGGAACACACTCGAGGCGAAGTGACAGTGTCAAGTCAGCGGACTAAGCTTTACTCATGTCACCTGGGAACTGATAACTGACGATAGGCATAATACCAACTAGTCAGTTCCCGATGAGTCCTGTCCAGTGTACTCGTAACCCAACGAGCACCCGCATATTCTCAAGTACGACGTACTGATGGCTGTGGGACAGACCGTCTCCCACACTGGGATGAGAAGCGCATGCGCTAGTCTACTCCGGAGTATCGATGCCCTGTCTCGATAGTCCTGCGACCAGGGACCTGCATAAGGATGTGCTTATAAATTACCCAGCCCCACTAGTGTGACTGCCATCACAACGCTGGTAATCAAGCAAAGTTCCTAAGGGCTCCACTGTAACACCTTAGAATGTGATTTGTAGCTAATTATATTTTAATATATTGTTTTTAATAAAAAGTTTACCAAATTAAGTTTTAAATATTTTATCTTATTTAATGTGTATTTTAATAGAATTTTGTTAGGCACACACACACTTGTGCATGTTAACTAGACTTGTTTTTGGGGTTAAACCATGTTTAGCTAGCATGAAGGGTTAACCAATTTGTATTAAGTGTTTTGGGTTTTAATTATTTGTGTGTTTTATTATTTGAAATTCTTTTTTTTATGTGTTGTTTTGTTGACTTGGTGCTTGGGGGGGGTAAGGGCATGGCTTGAGCCATGCTCATTAA
The DNA here is from genome assembly GCA_030015575.1 of Agapanthus africanus. Taxonomy (NCBI): domain Eukaryota; kingdom Viridiplantae; phylum Streptophyta; class Magnoliopsida; order Asparagales; family Amaryllidaceae; genus Agapanthus; species Agapanthus africanus. The sequence goes on along the minus strand of JASDDO010000008.1, from coordinate 309,497,564 downwards.
GTGAAGAGAGAGAGGGAAAGAGAGAGGGGGGGTCTTTGACTTGGACTCTCATTCTCTCCTCACTCTCATTCTCCCAATCCCCCCCCCCACACACACAGCCGAGAGAGAGAGAGAGGCAGCAGAAGCAGCAGCAACTGAGAGAAAGAGAGAGAGAGAGAGAGAGAGAGAGAGGCAGCAGCAGCAGAGGAAGCAGCAGCAAGCAGCAGCAGCAGCTGCAGACATCATCATCATCATTATCATCATCTTCACAACAACAACAACAACAGCAATAACAACAGCAACATCATCAGCACTTCATCATCATCATTATTACCATCATCAGCAGCAGCAACAGGATCAACAACAGCTTCAGAAGCAAGCAGCAGTAGCAGCACTTGTAGCAGCAGGAGCCCCAGCATGCAGTAGCAACCCCTCACACACTTCATCTCCTGCTCACTAGGGTCCAGTAGGGTATATTTCTGAACCCCAATCCCTAGTTTGCTTGATTGTATGTGGTTTTGTGTCGTTTAGTGCTAAATAGCTAAGTTTAGTGCTAGATTGTGGTGTTTAAGTGGAATTGTGGATAATTGTTGATTTGGTTAGCTACTTTAGGTTTGTTTAGTGTTAGTTAGGCCACTTCAACTGAGAAATCCCCAGATTACACTAAAATACCATAAGTTTTCTCATTTGTGCAAATTGTGACTTTTGAGGTGATATTAGTGACTTTTGTGATCTGCTGTAGACCCGATGCCTTCAGGTCAAAATTGAGGATACTAGGACATGATACCTAGGTCTAGACACCACCACCAGAGCACGAGCCCCTACCTCCCAAACCTGGCCGCCAATTTCTCTGTTTTGGCCGCAATTTGCGGCCCAAAGGTGGGCTGGGGTGTTGGGGTTTTGAGTATGGTTCTCTGCAGTGTTTTCTAGGTCTTTGGTATGTATAGTTTTGTAAGATTTGGCCTGTAGGAAAATCTGGGGCTATATGTCGCTTTTGTGTTTCGTTGTGTTTGCGCGATACGCGCGATACGTGAGTGGGTTCTGTGATCCAGCGTATCGCGGCGTGTCGCGATGGTTTTTAGACGCGTACACACACGATTCAGCGTATCGTGCACACGCGCGTTTAGTTCGCGACGCGAGTTTCTCGTTTCGTTTCGATAACGCGTTTCGAGAGATATTGGGCTTATATGTGATTTCATGTCGTATTTGCAGGTTTGCAGACGGACACAGCCAGGGGGAGCAGGTGATAGGATTCATCCAGCGTGGAGTTTAGGTGAGTAGATATAACATCTACAGGGGAATCGCCCGCATGGCGTTATGCGTCTGGGCTAGGATTCAATTCCTGTCGCACATTCTACGTCATTGTAGAATTGCGCCTTACTGCATTTCCTAGATATAGCTATATACTGTGACTAACAGCCGTAGGACACTGCACACATTATTGACGGTTCATGTTGCACGAACACGGATTGCATGCTACACACACACCGTCAATAATTGCCATGTCACACACTACCCCTTATAACTACCATTGCTTGCCACACTTGACATCTAGCTTATCGGTATACCTATAGTGTATCATACCTTTAGTGATAGGTATATTTTCACTTGTGATACAGCTACAGGTATACCTCCTACATATTTTACCTATACCGGGAGGGATTTCCTACATATGTTACTATACCCAGGGGGGTATACGACATCAGTTCCTATAGGTAGATACCTATACTTTGCTACACCTGTATGTTAGATACATATTTAGTTGTTGTCGCATATTCACATTTACTGATGTTACTTAGCTGTACCTTATCATGATGTCGCATACCTCTGGTTCAGCTATATACTTGTGTTTACCTGCTCGCATTCAGATATATCGCATACATTTATTCCTGTGTTTATGCATTGTTTATCTGGATTTTATATGATGTTTTCGGGATTTGGGAACCGCGGGAGTTCATGAAATTATGCATACATGAACAACCCGGTTTCCTTGATATGATATTTCGAGCGTCCCCCATGAGTTTTATCGGTGCTGATTACCTGCTCCATACGATGTGTGGTTGCCGTATGAGAGTGGTGGGGCCCGGTATGGTTCCCCTCGGCAAGAAGATCGATGGGTTTGCCGATTGAGCCTGGAGGCGGGCGAGTACCTACCGGTGATTGTTCGGACCTGGCAGTTATTTGGAGGCTACTGGCCAGAGTAGAGAAATGGATGCGGGATGACCTGTACTGTCGAGGCCGAGGGCCGACACTGCAGACGGACCCCGTGGGCTGATCCGGACCGACGGAGCACCCTATACGAGGATTTCTGTGCCGATGCTTGGCACATGGTTTCATGATATTTCCTTAACCCCCTTTTTGTATAAATAACAGGGGACTTAGCCGTTGTTATATATACCCTTACACCAATATTAGTGGAATGGGACGCTAATATATGTGTATTGCCCCCATCATATTTATTTCTGTACATATATTTACCTTTAGGATGCTAGAACCTACTTGAGATTGGACTTGGGATACTAGGTGATCCATTGGGACTTGGACATTGGATATACCTATGTGATTGGTGACTTGTACATTCGGGATATAGGAGATTACTCGACATTGTACAATGAGGAGATGTGAGACTTATTTGATGTGAGTGCCCAATGTGGGGCCTGGTTTGAGGATTTGGGATTGGAGTATCTTGGTGGATTGTGATCCTGCCACGACGTCAGGTTTCCGTGGAAAATGACATATTCCACCCTACACATCACTATTACCTATCTTATGCACAGATTCATATATTGGTAGTACTTGTAGTGTACCCTTATGATAGTTGCATATTTACTTTCTCATATCTCTATTGCATAGACATTGCATACTACTATCATGTCATCATTGTTTCACATATTGCTTGTACCTGCTAGTGTACACTCCCTATTTCAGCATTGCATGATATATTATTATTGTAATCGCATATCTTAGATTCATGCTGTACGTACATACCTGCGATTACCTGCATATGTTTTATACTATTCACGAGTTGGCAACTCACCCCCGTTGTGCCACAGGTGTTTCAGGTTATTCCCCAGAGTAGTCGAGGCAGGCTATTCTCCTATCCAGCTACCCAGCTACCATCTTTTGCTACAGATACCGCATCAGCTCACAGTACCATTTTGCATAGGTGGGTTAGACGGTTATCTGTATTATATATTGTACCTTCGTTGTATTGTACTCTCCATCTACTGTTGTATTTTGACATAGAGACTTGGTGAGGACGTAGTGTGTATTATTGTGGATTAAATGTCTTTTATATATACAGCTTTTTCTCTACTGTCCTTATTCTTCTGTTGTACTCATATTGACTAGTCTTTATAAAAATGGGGTGTTGCTAAAATTTTAAAGAAAGAAAGGAAGACTTTTTAAAGAATTTGGGTTGCGATTTCAATTGTTTTCAAACTTATATTATCTTTTCCGTATTTTTCTTGGTTTAGATTTCTGGGTTTGGCTTTCTTTTACTACGTTGCGTCTTTAGGCGTTGCGTAGTATTAGGGCCGTCACGGGCCATTTTTGGGTCGTGACAAAGTTGGTATCAGAGCGTTAGGTTTTACCTTTCGGAGTGTAGGATGACCTTAGTATGATGGAGTAGGTAGCTTAAGCAGAGTAACGTAGTGTGTGTATGTCTGCAGCATACCCACAGCGCAGTACCTTGCATTAAGTGACCTAAGTACAATTTGTTTGACATTCCTTCCTTGATGATTCATATCTTTGAGATTTGATTTCCTCATTCTTATCGAATCTCATCTTATATCTATTTATAGCCTTGCCGCCGATGACTATGGGGACTCAGAGCGATGCAGCGAGGGCCGAGGTCAGAGTTAGCTCGGGTGAGACGAGTACTGACCAGGATGGCACTCTAGTTGCACAGGTGCAGACGGACCAGCCTACGATCTATACTATGGATAGACTTTTGGTAGAGATGCAGGACTTCCGCCAGACGATGAGTTCCTTGGTTGATGTCGTTCGGGAGCTACGACAGGAGGTTGTCACCCCTGTTACTCAGCTGTCCCTCACGATCAGCATGCAGCAGTCCGTCACCTACATAGCACCAGTGGTTATAGCTCCAGTTGACGAGGCACACATTCCAGAGGCTCAGAGAGTTCCAGGACAGTGGAGGACTCGTACCAGCGTACCAGCCCAGAGGCAGAGATTCGGTCGTCGAGACAGATTTCGTGGCCGTCGCGGGAGTAGCCGAGGCTTGGGACGAGGACAGTCGTTCAGCTCTCATCCCCAGGATGGTCAGCAGTCAGCACGAGGATGTTTTCGATGCGGGAGCCTTCAGCACTTCGTCAGGGATTGTTCCTTAGCACCTCGTCATGATCATTTCCAGAGAGGCCGTGGACATGGGAGATTCGCTCAGAGGGGTCAGGCTACCAGAGGAGTTCATCCAGCTGCGAGTAGAGGGCAGACACAGGAGTTTGCTCCTACTCATCTGGACGCGCAGACGTCCAATGTGGAGTTTTCAGGTACCCTTGAGTTATATTTTATTTTCTCTTGGTGTATTTGTTGTTTCATGCTTGTACTGTGGTTGGGTAGATTAGTCGTAGTAGTTGTTTTAACTTCTGTCAGCGATCCTTTTGTTGCGCGACACGTATTTCAGTTTTGTGCCAATCGGATGGGAGATAGAGTTTCGTCCGTCGTTTTGATCCTTCTAGAGATGTTGGATTTGACGTTCTCCTGGGCACGGACTGGGTAACTACGTGTTAGGCATCTGTGGACTACCGTGTGGGAACAAGTTAGGTTTTGCTTCCCAGGCGAGTCAGTTCTTGTTGTGCAGGTGGATAGTTGTGCCGCCTCTCACAGCTTGAATTCAGCCTTTTTCGCTAGTCGGCTACTGAGGAGATGTCGTGGATTCTTGATGTTCGTTCGTGATACCGGAGCCACCGTGGGATTGTTGGACCGGGTTCTTTTCGTGCGAGATGTTTTTTCGACGTTGTTCCTGATGAGCCGGCGAAGCTGAGGGAGCTTAAGGATCAGCTGCAGAGTTTTGGTTTGGGAAGTTTTGTGCGTCTGAGTGTTTCGCTTTTGGGAGCTCCGATTTCTGTTCTTCGAGGAGGAAGACGGCAGTTTAGGGTTGTGTATCGACGGATCGTCAATTGAACCGGCTTACGGTGCGGATAGGTATCCTTCATCTCGCCGTGACGATTTCTTCGATCAGCTCCAGAGTGCGAGACATTTCTCTAAGTTTGTTTGTGATCAGGTCATCATCATTGCGGATTCGGAGTGACGGCATTCCGAAGACTGCCTTGTGCGTGCTACGGGCTTTGTGTGTTTTTGTGAGTCGTTGGATTCACTGTCGCCCTAGCAGCACTCGTAGATATGATGAGCCAGATTTCTGCAGGCCGTTCCTCGACCAGTTTTTGTTATGTTATTTACGACACTCTGGTTTACTTAGTGTGTCTTGAGGGACAGGAGTAGCACTTGAGGATTTGTTATGCAGATACTGGGAGAGCACCAGCAGTTGCTAAATTCTCGGAGTGTTTCTTCAGGCTTGTTTGTGTTGACTCCTAGGTCTTGTAGTCGCGGGAGACGGTTCCGTATGGTTCCGAGGGAGATCGTGGCCGTACAGCTTAGGTCCAGACTTGTGTGCAGGACGGAGATCCGCGGATTGTTGGGCTTAGCAGGGTTTTTACCGCCGTTTCATGCAGGATTGCTAGAGTAGTGCTGCACCGTCGACTGAATGGACCAGAAAGGAGGTTTCTTTTCTGTGGACTGAGGCATGTGTACGGAGTTTTCGGCAGTTGAAGATTCAGTTAACAACTGCATCAGTCTTTCTTTGCTTTTGGTTCGGGCGACTTTGTTGTTTAACTGTAATGTTTCTTGAGTGGGCTCGAGGGTGTACTGAGGTGACACTATAGAGATATCGCTTTTGCTTTCCCTACACTTGGGGGAAGTACGAGGAGGATATTCCACTCATGATCTGGAGATGGCCGCGGTGGTTTTGCGTTGGAGATTTGGAGACACTACTTGCTTGGGAGTCGTGTCAGATTTTCCACGAACCACTAGAGCTTAATGTACATCTTCCTGCAGCAGATTTGGATTGTTGTGATGGTCTTCTGCAGATTTACAGTTCTTGTGTGATCGTCGAGTATAGCTTAGTTCGTCTCTACGGAGGGGACAGCTTGCTCATGTCCGCGCCCGACAACTTTCCTTAAATCGTTTTCGCGAGACACTGCCCGTCGAAGCTCGTACGTCAGAGATACTTGAGCATATTCGGCTGGGTAATGATGCGGAGACCTTGATTGTGACAATGATGTGCTAAGTTAGGGACGCGTTTGTGTACCTGGTTTCATCGGGTAGAGACGTGAAATCCTAGAGCAGGCACATCTGTCAACTCCCTCTGTGCATTCAAGTTCCACCAGCTTTGGCGTGACTTGTGAGATAGTTACGAGTGGACAGGAATGTAAGGTAAGTTACAGGTTTCGTTTCAAGTGTCTGTCTTGTTGCGTGCTTTGGGTCGAGCATCTGAGACCGGCTGGAGAATTGCAATCCTTTTACCGTTCCGAAGAAGGAATGGGAGCGAATCTCCATGAATTTCGTTATGGTTTCCACCTAATTTTGGTTAGGGTGTAACTCCATTCGGATTCTTGTCATCCGGTTTTACTCAGTTTGCTCAGTTGTTTTGTTAAGTTTGTGTGTTGGTTTGTTTGTTGGTCGTCAGCAGCTTGGGATCTTCACTCGCCATCGTTAGGGTTCTCCTTCGATAGCTATTATCAGGAGACACTCCAATTGGCCACCCTTAGGCTTAGGGGTTAGGTCGTGTCGATCACCAGTCTGTTGTTCTTCTGACTCCGCGAAGGTAGGATTTTGGACCCCAGCTATGTCTGGAGAATTCGGAGTTAGTCCAGTTGTGTTTAGGTCAGGATGAGAATTGTCCATTGCAAACGGATGTCTTATGCGACTGTGCTGGTCGCAGGCTTGAGTGTGCAGTGGCAAGTCATGGATTCCTATGGACTTTCCGATGAATGACGTGTTGGATTCTGGGAAGCTTATCCCAGGGTTTAGGTCCTTCCGAGATCCTATAAGCGAGTTAGTTTTGTTGCCTTTAATTTGGCACTTCCGCCCAGATTATTAGATTTTCACCCCGTATTCCTTGTGATGATACTTTACAATTACCTTCTTGACCTTTCTCACATGTTTGCACCAGACCTTTTAGCTGGACGCGATCTTTCGTTCACCAGCAGCCATGTGTGTTAATGGCTCGACAGGTGGAGAAACGTCGGTCAAGGGTCTTGCCATCTGTGAAGGGTTTCCTTGGACGTAGCCGTATAGCGAGTTAGTCACTTGGGAGGCTGCGAACGAGATTTGAGGATTTTAATCTTCTCTTTGAAGGTACAAGTAAAGGTATAATTTTTAAATTCGGGGATGAATTTCTTTTAAGGGGGGGAGATTGTAACACCTTAGAATGTGATTTGTAGCTAATTATATTTTAATATATTGTTTTTAATAAAAAGTTTACCAAATTAAGTTTTAAATATTTTATCTTATTTAATGTGTATTTTAATAGAATTTTGTTAGGCACACACACACTTGTGCATGTTAACTAGACTTGTTTTTGGGGTTAAACCATGTTTAGCTAGCATGAAGGGTTAACCAATTTGTATTAAGTGTTTTGGGTTTTAATTATTTGTGTGTTTTATTATTTGAAATTCTTTTTTTTATGTGTTGTTTTGTTGACTTGGTGCTTGGGGGGTATGGGCATGGCTTGAGCCATGCTCATTAAGTGAAGAGAGAGAGGGAAAGAGAGAGGGGGGGTCTTTGACTTGGACTCTCATTCTCTCCTCACTCTCATTCTCCCAATCCCCCCCCCCACACACACACAGCCGAGAGAGAGAGAGAGGCAGCAGAAGCAGCAGCAACTGAGAGAGAGAGAGAGAGGCAGCAGCAGCAGAGGAAGCAGCAGCAAGCAGCAGCAGCAGCTGCAAACATCATCATCATCATTATCATCATCTTCACAACAACAACAACAACAGCAATAACAACAGCAACATCATCAGCACTTCATCATCATCATTATTACCATCATCATCAGCAGCAACAGGATCAGCAACAGCTTCAGAAGCAAGCAGCAGTAGCAGCACTTGTAGCAGCAGGAGCCCCAGCATGCAGTAGCAACCCCTCACACACTTCATCTCCTGCTCACTAGGGTCCAGTAGGGTATATTTCTGAACCCCAATCCCTAGTTTTCTTGATTGTATGTGGTTTTGTGTCGTTTAGTGCTAAATAGCTAAGTTTAGTGCTAGATTGTGGTGTTTAAGTGGAATTGTGGATAATTGTTGATTTGGTTAGCTACCTTAGGTTGGTTTAGTGTTAGTTAGGCCACTTCAACTGAGAAATCCCCAGATTACACTAAAATACCATAAGTTTTCTCATTTGTGCAAATTGTGATCTTTGAGGTGATATTAGTGACTTTTGTGATCTGCTGTAGACCCGATGCCTTCAGGTCAAAATTGAGGATACTAGGACATGATACCTAGGTTTAGACACCACCACCAGAGCACGAGCCCCTACCTCCCAAACCTGGCCTCCAATTTCTCTGTTTTGGCCGCAATTTGCGGCCCAAAGGTGGGCTGGGGTGTTGGGGTTTTGAGTATGGTTCTCTGCAGTGTTTTCTAGGTCTTTGGTATGTATAGTTTTGTAAGATTTGGCCTGTAGGAAAATCTGGGGCTATATGTCGCTTTTGTGTTTCGTTGTGTTTGCGCGATACGCGCGATACGTGAGTGGGTTCTGTGATCCAGCGTATCGCGGCGTGTCGCGATGGTTTTTAGAGGCGTACACACACGATTCAGCGTATCGTGCACACGCGCGTTTAGTTCGCGACGCGAGTTTCTCGTTTCGTTTCGATAACGCGTTTCGAGAGATATTGGGCTTATATGTGATTTCATGTCGTATTTGCAGGTTTGCAGACGGACACAGCCAGGGGGAGAAGGTGATAGGATTCATCCAGCGTGGAGTTTAGGTGAGTAGATATAACATCTACAGGGGAATCGCCCGCATGGCGTTATGCGTCTGGGCTAGGATTCAATTCCTGTCGCACATTCTACGTCATTGTAGAATTGCGCCTTACTGCATTTCCTAGATATAGCTATATACTGTGACTAGCAGCCGTAGGACACTGCACACATTATTGACGGTTCATGTTGCACGAGCACGGATTGCATGCTACACACACACCGTCAATAATTTCCATGTCACACACTACCCCTTATAGCTACCATTGCTTGCCACACTTGACATCTAGCTTATCGGTATACCTATCGTATATCATACCTTTAGTGATAGGTATATTTTCACTTGCGATACAGCTACAGGTATACCTCCTACATATTTTACCTATACCGGGAGGGATTTCCTACATATGTTACTATACCCAGGGGGGTATAAGACATCAGTTCCTATAGGTAGATACCTATACTTTGCTACACCTGTATGTTAGATACATATTCAGTTGTTGTCGCATATTCACATATACTGATGTTACTTAGCTGTACCTTATCATGATGTCGCATACCTCTGGTTCAGCTATATACTTGTGTTTACCTGCTCGCATTCAGATATATCGCATACATTAATTCCTGTGTTTATGCATTGTTTATCTGGATTTTATATGATGTTTTCGGGATTTGGGAACCGCGGGAGTTCATGAAATTATGCATATATGAACAACCCGGTTTCCTTGATATGATATTTCGAGCGTCCCCCATGAGTTTTATCGGTGCTGATTACCTGCTCCATACGATGTGTGGTTGCCGTATGAGAGTACATGGTGGGGCCCGGTATGGTTCCCCTCGGCAAGAAGATCGAGGGGTTTGCCGATTGAGCCTGGAGGCGGGCGAGTACCTACCGGTGATTGTTTGGACCTGGCAGTTGTCTGGAGGCTACTGGCTAGAGTAGAGAAATGGATGCGGGATGACCTGTACTGTCGAGGCCGAGGGCCGACACTGCAGACGAACCCCGTGGGCTGATCCGGACTGACGGAGCCCCCTATACGAGGATTTCTGTGCCGATGCTTGGCACATGGTTTCATGATATTTCCTTAACCCCCTTTTTGTATATATAACAGGGGACTTAGCCGGTGTTATATATACCCTTACACCAATATTAGTGGAATGGGACGCTAATATATGTGTATTGCCCCCATCATATTTATTTCTGTACATATATTTACCTTTAGGATGCTAGAACCTACTTGAGATTGGACTTGGGATACTAGGTGATCCATTGGGACTTGGACATTGGATATACCTATGTGATTGGTGACTTGTAAATTCGGGATATAGGAGATTACTCGACATTGTACATTGAGGAGATGTGAGACTTATTTGATGTGAGTGCCCAATGTGGGGCCTGGTTTGAGGATTTGGGATTGGAGTATCTTGGTGGATTGTGATCCTGCCACGACGTCAGGTTTCCGTGGAAAATAACATATTCCACCCTACACCTCACCATTACCTATCTTATGCACAGATTCATATATTGGTAGTACTTGTAGTGTACCCTTATGATAGTTGCATATTTACTTTCTCATATCTCTATTGCATAGACATTGCATACTACTATCATGTCATCATTGCTTCACATATTGATTGTACCTGCTAGTGTACACTCCCTATTTCAGCATTGCATGATATATTATTATTGTAATCGCATATCTTAGATTCATGCTGTACGTACATTCCTGCGATTACCTGCATATGTTTTATACTATTCACGAGTTGGCAACTCACCCCCGTTGTGCCGCAGGTGTTTCAGGTTATTCCCCAGAGTAGTCGAGGCAGGCTATTCTCCTATCCAGCTACCCAGCTACCATCTTTTGCTACAGATACCGCATCAGCTCACAGTACCATTTTGCATAGGTGGGTTAGACGGTTATCTGTATTATATATTGTACCTTCGTTGTATTGTACTCTCCATCTACTGTTGTATTTTGACATAGAGACTTGGTGAGGACGTAGTGTGTATTATTGTGGATTAAATGTCTTTTATATATACAGCTTTTTCTCTACTGTCCTTATTCTTCTGTTGTACTCATATTGACTAGTCTTTATAAAAATGGGGTGTTGCTAAAATTTTAGAGAAAGAAAGGACGAATTTTTAAAGAATTTGGGTTGCGATTTCAATTGTTTTCAAACTTATATTATCTTTTCCGTATTTTTCTTGGTTTAGATTTCTGGGTTTGGCTTTCTTTTACTACGTTGCGTCTTTAGGCGTTGCGTAGTATTAGGGCCGTCACGGGCCATTTTTGGGTCGTGACATCCACTAATGTGTATAGGCGATATACTAAAATAAACACATGTACACATTGAAGTAGAAACAAACCAAGTAGCATACTACTATTTTGAGCAAGATTGTATATACAAGGTGAATATCCTAAGCTTCCATTAAGTAATATACAAACTAGTATGATACAGTAATGGCCTCTAGGACATATACACTAACAATCTCCCACTTGCACTAAGGCCATGTACTGGCGAATCGAAGACCTATCATCTCGATCAGCCGCTCGAACTGATTCTGGGGCAAGGCCTTGGTGAATGGATCTGCAGTGTTATCTTCTGAAGCGACTCTCCGAACCTCGATCTCCTGGCGATCCACGATCTCCCTGATATGGTGATACCGCCTCAAGATGTGTCTGGATCTCTGATGGGACCTGGGTTCCTTCGCTAAAGCTATAGCCCCGTTGTTGTCGCAATACAGAGGTATTGGATCAACAATGGATTGAACCACCTGAAGCTCTTTCAAGAACTTCCTCATCCAGACAGCTTCTTTTGCGGCATCAGATGCAGCGATGTATTCCGCTTCCATCGTCGAGTCTGCAACGGTTTCCTGTTTGGAACTCTTCCAACACACCGCCCCTCCATTGAGGGTAAAGACAAAACCCGACATGGACTTGGAATCATCCTTGTCACTCTAGAAGCTGGAGTCAGCAAAGGCCTCGATCTGGAGGTCTTTTCCGCCATACACCAAGAACATCTCCTTAGTCTTTCTCAGGTACTTGAGAATGTTCTTTACCGCTATCCAGTGTTTCTCCCTAGGGTTTGACTGATACCGGCTTACCACACTCAGTGCGTAAGCTACATCCGTTCTGGTACACAACATCGCATACATTATAGAGCCTACCGCAGAAGCGTAGGGTATAATAGACATGCGATCCCTCTCCAAATCAGTCTTGGGAGACATCTCTTTAGAGAGGGTGATCCCGTGACAAGCCGGTAGGTTACCGCGCTTGGAATCTTCCATACTGAATCTTTTCAGTATGGTGTCGATATACATGGACTGTGAAAGTCCTAAAATCCTCTTGGATCTATCACGATGGATCCGGATCCCCAGGATGTATGAGGCATCACCCAGGTCTTTCATGGAGAACCTGTGTGACAAGAACCCTTTGACAGATTGTAGCATAGGAATGTCATTTCCTATTAAGAGAATGTCATCCACGTATAAAACGAGGAATACTACAGTTCTCGCTACAAATCTACTATAGATGCATGGTTCATCTGGATTTTTAATAAAGCCAAATTCCTTGACCGTCTCATCAAAACAGATGTTCCAACTTCGCGATGCCTGCTTTAGTCCGTAAATGGACTTAAGCAACTTGCACACCTTTCCGCTGCTTCCACTCTGAATGAAACCCTCTGGCTGGTCCATATAGACACACTCCTCTAAATTTCCATTTAGAAAAGCTGTCTTTACGTCCATCTGCCAAATCACATAATCGTGGAGGGCAGCAATGGCAAGAAGGATCCGAATGGATTTCAGCATAGCTACTGGAGAAAAAGTCTCGTCATAGTCCAAACCAGGTCTTTGACGAAAACCCTTTGCAACCAGTCTAGCTTTATAGGTCTCAACCTGTCCATCTACACCAATCTTCCGTTTGAAGTTCCACTTGCATCCTACGGGATTTACCCCGTCTGGAGCAATGTCCAACGTCCATACTTTGTTGGTGTACATGGACTCTATTTCGGTCCGCATTGCATCCAGCCATTTTATCTAGTCGACGCTCTGAACGGCTTGCTGGAAGCTAGTAGGCTCATCATAATTTATGATGCAATCCTCTCTATCCCCGTCTATGAGAAAACCGTAGTATCTCTCGGGCGGATGAGACTGCCTACTACTCCTGCGGAGCGGCGTAGGAATGTCCTGTTCTTTTGAACCCTCTGGTTCCACTAAGCTTTCAGTAATAGCTCGTGGTTCTGGAATTTCTTCCAGTTCTACTGTGCTCCCACTTATCTGGGTTTCCAAAAACTCAGTTTCCAAGATGTAGGCATGACGAGATACAAGAACTTTTTGTTCCTCTTCGCAGTAGAAGAAATATCCCTTGGAGATCTTTGGATATCCCACGAACTTACACTGTACTGAGCGTGCCTCGAGCTTGTCCGCATGCTGCTTTTTGACAAAAGCTGGACATCCCCATGTCTTAATGTGCTTAAGATAGGGTCTCTTCCCACACCACATCTCATATGGTGTAGTAGGCACAGTCTTAGTAGGAACTCGGTTCAAAAGGTATGCAACTGATTGTTAGTTATATGTATGCCCTAGAGGCCATTAATGTACATTGGATGTAAATTGTAGTGGATGCTGGGACATATATAGGGAGGACTTTCTTGCTCGACATGATAGTATGCTATCTGGTTGCTCTTTACATTAACGTGTACATAGATTGTCTCTCTATTACATGTTGGTAAAGCCCTTAGGATGTGTACTTGACTACCTGGACTATGATGCGGATCATACTAGTGGGGACATGGTAGTCCATAAGTACATCCTTGAAAGTCCCTAGTCGTGGGTGTATCGAGACAGGGCATCGATATACCAGAGTAGACTAACGTATACCTTATCGACCCATACAGATGAGCGATGGATGATCCCATATCCATTGGTGTTTGACATCGGAGAAGATATACGGGTGCTCAGTAGAGACTGGGTACACTGGACGGACTCGCCGAGAACTCCCAGATGGTATTATACCGCACGTCAGATGGCAGTTCTCTGGTGACACTGGTACAGGTTAGTCTGTTGACCCGAGATCGTCATAGAGTCTTGTGTGGTTCCCACTGTGCTTTGATTTTCATCTTACCACGTCCAAGAGGGCGTGCAAAATGGTGGTTTTTGGGTACAGTCCCGAATCACATGGAGGCAATGAGCGATAGGAGGGGATTAGTCTCTCCCGGTATAGGGGGTTGATGTTGCGCTGTGTTCGATTGGCTATAACAGGAAATCCCTGGCCAGGGTTGCTGAGATTTACTGGTAAGTGTTACCAGTAGTTTCTCGAATTGTTATAGACCTCAAATCGATACGACTTATCGAGCTATTGGGGTCTGACGTTTACCACCCCTAGGCGAGATATGCGACATATCAGACGATGAGACCGGACTGTACGGTAAGTGTTACTGGTTGGATTCATAGGAGTGTGAGCGGGCTTGCTCGTCGATCTTCTGATCGCTCAATACCCGGGTGGCCGTTACGTTTAGCAGACCGCTTGCGGCTTGTGGGTGTTTGATATGATCATCATCTGCTGCCGGCGTATTGACAAGTCTTTAGAGTCCTACACAGAGGTTTCCTGGCTCAAGCGAAACGAAATAGGAGCGCATATGAGATATGTGCGGGACCGAGAATAATACCAGTATGTGATACTGTATTCGATTCTCGCGATTTGTAACATTGATCGGTTATATGCGTTATAGCCGGGTTATCGGATCAAGTGTTGATTCGATAAGTTGTTATTATTGATATTAGTCGGTTATATGCGATATGACCGGGTCGTTAAATCAAGTGTTGATTTAATGATTTAATGTATAATTATATATTTGATATATCACTTTACATTAACTAATATAGGTTCACTTAAAAAGGATTTTCTCACTTGATGTGCACATTGTATATATGATATACTTTTGTGCATTTGATTGTATCATGTTTGATGATACATGATTGTTTGGTGTATAGTTTAAACCATGGTTGGTCAATGGTTAGGGTTTCTTTTGCTTCATTTACTTATTCATTTATTTATCCATTTTGTTTATTTTTGCAAAAGAAAAGGATAAATGAGGAAAATGGTGCTTTCTTTATTTGTAGTTGAAACTTCATGAAGCTTTGACTACATGACCATTTTGTCTCATGCTTAACCCTAAACCATTAAACCTTACCATGATCTGTTCTCTACACCTAACCAAGGTTAGGATATGATAAGTATTCATTTTATTATTCATTTTGGATAATACTTATGATATTCTTTCTTCTTCTTCTTCATCTTCTACATTGAAGCAAGCTTGCCTCCATCAATAGCAACTTGTGAAAAAGAGTAAGAAATCCAATTCTAAAGTGAACCCACTTCCTATTTCTTCATACTCTGCCTCTTGCCAAGTAGTATAGGGTGTTTCCTTCACAAATTTTCTTGACTTGGTGAAGTTGGATCTTGATCTAGTGATGCCTCGACGTAGATCATCTTCGGCATGGTCGTCGATGACCTAGCCCGCTTTTTCTCCGATGAAGCCGACGCAAGAGCCCAAGATCCCATTTGGACAGCGGAGAGGACTTCATCACGGAGCCGTGGAGGTGGAGGACCGGATCTACAAAGGTTGTATTTCCGTTCTTATAGTTAAGTTGTTAACTATTCGCATTTGTTGCCTAAAATTCTAGTTAACGATCTAGTCTAGGGTTTTTCGGCACCGTAAAATTTGAAATTGGCATGGTTGATGCCTTGTGAGACTTCATTAGAGTGCCTAGGAACCCTACAGTGGTATCAGAGCCAAGCTAGAGCCTTAGGCGAAGAGTAGACGACGTTTGAAATCCGAACGAATCGAAACCCTAATCCCAAACTTGCTCTCTGGACTTTTTCTAAAAACTTGGATTTTTCCACATTAAAAATGCTTAAAAAATTCAGCAGGGAATTTTAAGAATTACGGTGCAAATTTTAACTCATGAACAGTCCAACTCGCGGCGGAAGCCTGGCCTCTGCGGCGGTTCCGCGGCAAGATGATGACATCATCATCCCTTGTTTGCACAGTAACTCCTATTTTATTATGCTGGATTTTCTGGGAATTTTTAATATTTGTTCAAGAGTTGAATTTTCTGGGGTTATTTTGGGGATTCAATTATTCGATCGGATTGGCAAACTTTGTCTATGTGTTTTTCCGGATAATTTTTAGAATATGTTAAATAGTTCGACCGGATATAAATACCCACTTTTTCCCCTGCAGGGAAATTTCCAATTGTTGGATTTTTCCGTAGTTTAACGATGTTCTAAGTAGTGCAAGTAACGCGATGGACCCTCTAGAAGACAACAAACCTTAACTCGATTATGTAACCTTCTTGAACTGCCCTTTGAACCTTCGGGTTTGGGGCAGTACGGCGTGCCACATGTGAGGCGTTGGCTTGACCCTTCTACGGCTGGACCGTTGGTACTGAGGCACGAACTGAATGTTTTTAGACTTGTTTCATGTGTTGATCTGTATTGGGAAAACTTGGGTGTTTGACTGTTCGATCGGAAAGTTTAACATTTTCTGTTTATCTGGAATGGGATACAATAATTGGAATTCACAAGAAGTTATGTGATAACTGAATGAATGTCATAAACACAGCACTTTAGTCTCACTTGATCGGTTGCCATGGAATTTTGATGTGATCAAAAGTCCGTCGCAATCATGTAGTGTACGCGGATACTCGCCGGGTAAACTTAATAGACAGCCTCACTCCATAGCCCCGACCAAGTGACTGTAGGAGAACCCCGTCGCCGAAAGCATCCGTTCGGGTGCTCGCGGCAGCGGTGTTCCGCCTTAGTACACTTCGTCGGCGGCATCGGGGGTACAGCCGCCTATTGAAGTTTGAGACGAGCATTCGATCAGGATGTCGGGAATCTTGTTGAATTGCCCGACTTGATGTTGAAAAGAGTTTTCGATAATGAGACTAAAATGCGGGGTTTATATTTGTTAGGCATGCGATGTCTAAGTAATTCATTTGATTAGGCATGCGATGTCTATGCAGGTTGCGGATTCCAACTGTTGTAGTTTTACACTTTCTTTTCTGTGACCATAAGTGTAATATGTGATATCGCCGGTTTCGTTGCTATATGTCAACCACAATTGCGATGCGCAAATTTACTTACGTTGATGACATGTGATGTTATGTGTTGCTGGATATGTTATATTGGATCGTCGTGTTTGAATAGCCGGGGGGTTTTATGTGAGATGAGTGTTTTTCATTTTCATTCATGTAAAAACTTGTATGTAATATTCTTTTATTGGGGCACTTCCAGGTTGCGGAAGTTGTCACCCTTTGTATATTATTTACTTTTCCGCACTAGGATAGACCCAAGGAGGAGGGCACAAGTAACCGGGTTCTGGAGTCCAGTGGGAGACCAACTCGAGGAGCCGAGTCCGGGAGCCGAGTCCGGGTCTCCTAACTCTAGAATTGGTAGGGTTGCTTGCCGCTCTCGTAGGGGTCTAGGGGTGTGGGTTTGGATATTCATCGCGACCGTGGAATCCGTGTTTTATACTGGCTCGTATTGAAAACACGGACGTCCTAGTATATCCAATATTTCATATGTTACTTCTGCTGCGATATCTGTGATGTGATCATGTGATGTTCTGTGATAGATACTGTATATAGTATATATATAATATATTATATAGATGTTACTTATGTTTTACACCCGCGCTAGCCCTGCCCTGCTCTGCCGTTAGTTACCTAACCTAACGGTGCACGAGGGGACATCGAGGCGAATGCGGATGGCATAAGTGTACGTCGTATTTATCTGTGATGTTTAGGTAATTTAGATGATGGGACTTCATTAATGTGATTAATGAAAGAAAAGAAACCTAAGATGTTGTAGAATCAAATTTCAAAATAAAACAGGTGGATACAGTTCTTGCTTTGCACAGCGGTATATATGATTTATCCTGCACCTTATTCGATGAGGAAAGGACCGAGATCCCTTCACCGGGAGTGACTCCTTAGCGATAACTGGCAGATGCTACAACCCTCGGTTTGTCTTTTGATTGCTTTTAAGAGTTTTTGCTTTGCACAGTGATATATATGGTATATCCCGCACCTCATTCAACGAGGAAAGGACCGATGATCCCTTAACCGGGAGTGACTCCTTTAGCAAAACTAGAAAAGCCTCAAAAGCACTCCATTTTAAAATCATTTGATTCTACAACGATATCAAGTTCATTACGCAATAGGTTTTCAAAAAAACCTGTCGTAGCCCTCCGTCATTTCAGATAAGTCCTATTTAGTATTCGTGCTACGTTTGTTGGCCTGCATCAAGGCGTAGTGTGCGGTAGCTAACTAGTATTTATCTGCTTATGCATATGATGCAGATTGGATTAGGGTAGTCGTGCGACTTTGTTGGCCTGCGTCAAGGGTCGTGCAGGTGGGTTTAATTCAATCAGGAAATGACGGGTTGAACTTGACTAGCGGACTATGGTTTGTTGACCTGCGTCAAGGTCATAGGACGCTAGGGGCAAAATATTATCGGGAATTTCAAGTGTTGAAATTTGCAATGAGATTGCATACCTTCTATGAGATAGTTGGATCCCGATACCCGCTGCGAGTAAGAGTTACTCCTGGGAGAGTTTTACACATTACAATTAGCCGATCAAGTAGGTGTCTAGAAAGGTGTCAACGAGGTTACGCCTCTGGGAAAACGAGGTTTACTATAATTAGGTTCGTGCGAAAGCACGGGGGACCTCCCTCAAAGTACCGACACTGGCCTGGCTGAAAGATTGGCGAACTTGTAGTGTGTAATTAATCCCGGCTAGTCTTTCCTTTTAGGGTTTGAAGGAAGATTTGTTAAAAAGCAGTGGGGGCCATCCTGATTAGATAAAATAATAACCAATCTGATCTTGCAAGAGCATACGCTGAGTGTTTTCTTCTCTCTCTCTTCTGGTAGCGACCATATCACGCCTTAATCAAGATAATAATACGGATTATTGACCGAACCCACTTGTTATACTGAGCTGGGGAACGTTGGTCCCGCTCCAACTTATAATTGTTATAAGACAGAGCAGGAAATTGGGGATTACCAGAATTCCCGTGCCGCCCAAACGAAGAGAGTGCATACTGATGCATCATCTTCGGGTGTGTTCATTATACAGAACTGTTTCTCAGTATCCTCCGCATCCTTGGTATATGATACCGGATCAGGATCCCAGATTTGTAATCTGCTACATAGGGCTGCAAAAAGGTAGAAAAACTGAGAACGGGTGATAAGTTTCATGAGACAGAAAACGGGACAAGTGTAGTAGCCAAGTCTGTTGGTCACTGTCACCCTGTATTACCAATACACTGATTCTGAACAAATGCTATTAGATACCGAACCTGATATACAAAATCATATCAGTCTCTTTATTTAGTAAAGAAATGATAAAATTCTGTATTGATGGATAATGTTTTGAACATTTCCTATATCAAAAGTTGATCAGTTCAGGCACGTTATCTAAAAGCATTGATGTTCTAAATCAAACTACAGTTCTTAGTATACAGGACACACACAAGAGGAAGAGTTCAGATCTGAACGAATCCTTCTTGAGGCATTGTAGACTAGGTCATATCAATGCGACCCGACTAGCTGAAGTTACATGTAGATGCATAT
This sequence comes from Agapanthus africanus, assembly GCA_030015575.1. NCBI lineage: Eukaryota > Viridiplantae > Streptophyta > Magnoliopsida > Asparagales > Amaryllidaceae > Agapanthus > Agapanthus africanus. The sequence goes on along the minus strand of JASDDO010000008.1, from coordinate 309,477,949 downwards.
TTAAATCAGTTTGAATTTACATCTTGTGAAACTTGCCAGTCATGTCACAGAGATAAGATGACCATAGCCCTGTTTATTGGAAACAGAGAAAGAGTTAATGAACTCTTGGGACTGATACATGTTGATGTATGTAAGCTCCCCTGTCTACACATACCAAGACCGGTTCTTTGTACTTCATTACATTCTCTGATAATCTCTCAAGATTCAGACACATGTTCCTGTTGAAACACAAGTCCGAACCTTTTGAGATATTCACAGAATATAAGTTAGAAGTAGAGAACCAAAATACGGGTATAAGTATTATGTCCTATGATGAGATCAGGGAGGAGAATACTTATGCATGGAATTCATGGACTATTCTAAAGGAGAATGAGATTCTCTCTCAGCATTACTCCTCCGTATACACCATAGCACGATAGTATGTCGGGGCGGAGCAGATACACCCTATTTGATATGGTGTGCTCTATGATGAGTACTACTGAGTTACCTGTTTCCTTTTAGGAGTTATGCACTTATGAAGTTGCATACCTATTGAATAGGGTTCCAATCAAATCAGTTGTCTACCGCTTCATATATGATATGGAATGGGAAGAGCCCATGTCTCAAGTTAGTTAAGATTTGGGGTTGACCGGCCTATGTCTGAAAGCAAAATCTGGACAAGCTCGAGGCAAGGTCTGTTATGTAGAACTGGAAAGGTTCCAGATATACAAAATAAAGCAGATGATTTGGTACAACCAAAGGATTTAGTAGATACCAACGAACCTCAGCCTCTCCGCCGATCTAGTAGGGTTCCTCACCCACCTGAGAGATACTTCGGTTTCTCTATGACAGTGGGAGCGAGAATTGCATCATGAGATGATGACCCAACTAGTTTCGAACTGGCCATCAGGAGTGGGACTCTGTCAGAATGGCTGGATGCTTAGCGATCTGAGATGGAATCCTTATACACCAACAAAGTATGGACTTTGGTTGCTATATCTGAAGGGTTAAATCCCCATCAGGAGCAAGTATATCTTGAGAAGATTACTTGGTGTAGATGGAAAAGTTGAGACTTTCTAAAGCTAGACTTGTTAAAGGTTTTCGTCATCGACCAGGCGTGGATAATAATGAAACCTTTTCCAGTACCTATGCTTAAGTCCATCCAGATACTACTTTCCACGGCTACACACCATGACTACGATATCTGGCGGTTGGGTGTCATGACTGCTTTTCTAAATGATGTTTTAGAAGAGTGCGTCTATAAGTACACAGCCAGAGGGCCTCGTAGACAGTGGGAGCAGCAGAAACGTGTGCAAGATGCTTTATAGGATAAAGCAGGCATCGCGGAGTTGGAACGTCTGTTTTGATGTGTTAGTCAAAGAGTTTGACATCATCAAAATGGTAGATGAACCTTGTATAAACAAAAAGGTAGTAGGGAGTATGGTAGTGATCCTCGTAGAGTACGTGGATGACATACTCTTGATAAGGAAGGAGTTTCCTATGCTACGATTGGTCAATCTCCTCTTATCACAATGATTCTCCATATAGGATCAAAATGATACCTACTAAATCCTGAGTTTTGGATCTATGAGATAGATTTAATTGGATATTAGGATACTCACTAGTTGTAGTGAGATGGTATCAGTTGATCCTGGGGAAAATCACTGGAAGGGTTCCAGGGTGATAAAGATGACTGAATGTCAGTCACAGGCATGGTCTTAATCCTCAGTAGAGGGACGGTATGTTGGAAGAGTTCCAAGCTAGATACCGTGACATACTAGACGATAAAGGCAGGATACATCGCTACTTAAGATGCTACCAAAGAGGCTGTTTGGGTGTATATTGGTTCATGAGATGAACTATGTTCCTCCCATTGTGTGACAATAGAGTTGTGGCTTATGCCAACGAACGCAGGTCCCATCAGTGATCCAGACATATTCTAAGGCAGTATCACTTGATCATGGAGATGGTTGATCTCTAAGGGATCAAGGTTAGGAGACCAGACTTAGAGGACAATACGGCGGATCCACTCACGAAGGCCTATTCCTAGAGAGAGACTTTTATGGGATGGTTGAGTATGAGATACTACAACCACTGCTATAGATGGCCCTAGTGCAAGTGGGAGATTGTTAGTTATATGTATGCCCTAGAGGCCATTACTGTACATTGGATGTATGTTGTAGTGGATGCTGGGACATATATAGGGAGGACTTTCTTGCTCGACATGATAGTATGCTATCTGGTTGCTCTTTACCTTAACGTGTACACAAATTGTCTCTCTATTACATGTTGGTAAAGCCCTTAGGATGTGTACTTGACTACCTGGACTATGATGCGGATCATACTAGTGGGGACATGGTAGTCCATAAGTACATCCTTGAAAGTCCCTAGTCGTGGGTGTATCGAGATAGGGCATCGATATACCAGAGTAGACTAGCGTATACCTTCTCGACCCATACAGATGAGCGATGGATGATCCCATATCCATTGGTGTTTGACATCGGAGATGATATACGGGTGCTCAGTAGAGACTGGGTACACTGGACGGACTCGCCGAGAATTCCCAGATGGTATTATACCTCACGTCAGATGGCAGTTCTCTGGTGACACTGGTACAGGTTAGTCTGTTGACCCGAGATCATCATATAGTCTTGTGTGGTTCCCACTGTGCTTTGATTTCCATCTTACCACGTCCAAGAGGGCGTGCAAAACGGTGGTTTTTGGGTACAGTCCCGAATCACATGGAGGCAATAAGCGATAGGAGGGGATTCGTCTCTCCCGGTATAGGGGGTTGATGTTGCGCTGTGTTCAATTGGCTATAACAGGAAATCCCTGGCCAGGGTTGCTGAGATTTACTGGTAAGTGTTACCAGTAGTTTCTCGAATTGTTATAGACCTCAAATCGACACGACTTATCGAGCTATTGGGGTCTGACGTTTACCACCCCTAGGCGAGATATGCGACATATCAGACGACGAGACCGGACTGTACGGTAAGTGTTACTGGTTGGATTCATAGGAGTGTGAGCGGGCTTGCTCGTCGATCTTCTGATCGCTCAATACCCGGGTGACCGTTACGTTTAGCAGACCGCTTCCGGCTTGTGGGTGTTTGATATGATCATCATCTGCTGCCGGCGTATTGACGAGTCTTTAGAGTCCTGCACAGAGGTTTCCTGGCTCAAGCGAAACGAAATAGGAGCGCATATAAGATATGTGCGGGACCGAGAATAATACCAGTATGTGATACTGTATTCGATTCTCGCGATTTGTAACATTGATCGGTTATAAGCGTTATAGCCGGGTTATCGGATCAAGTGTTGATTCGATAAGTTGTTACTATTGATATTAGTCGGTTATATGCGATATGACCGGGTCGTTAAATCAAGTGTTGATTTAATGATTTAATGTATAATTATATATTTGATATATCACTTTACATTAACTAATATAGGTTCACTTAAAAAGGATTTTCTCACTTGATGTGCACATTGTATATATGATATACTTTTGTGTATTTGATTGTATCATGTTTGATGATACATGATTGTTTGGTGTATAGTTTAAACCATGGTTGGTCAATGGTTAGGGTTTCTTTTGCTTCATTTACTTATTCATTTATTTATCCATTTTGTTTATTTTTGCAAAAGAAAAGGATAAATGAGGAAAATGGTGGCTTTCTTTGTTTGTAGTTGAAACTTCATGAAGCTTTGACTACATGACCATTTTGTCTCATGCTTAACCCTAAACCATTAAACCTTACCATGGTCTATTCTCTACACCTAACCAAGGTTAGGATATGATAAGTATTCATTTTATTATTCATTTTGGATAATACTTATGATATTCTTTCTTCTTCTTCTTCATCTTCAACATTGAAGCAAGCTTGCCTCCATCAATGGCAACTTGTGAAAAAGAGTGAGAAATCCAATTCTAAAGTGAACCCACTTCCTATTTCTTCATCCTTTACCTCTTGCCAAGTAGTATAGGGTGTTTCCTTCACAATTTTTCTTGACTTGGTGAAGTTGGAGCTTGATCTAGTGATGCCTCGACGTAGATCATCTTCGGCATCGTCGTCGATGACCTAGCCCGCTTTTTCTCCGATGAAGCCGACGCAAGAGCCCAAGATCCCATTTGGACAGCGGAGAGGACTTCATCACGGAGCCGTGGAGGTGGAGGACCGGATCTACAAAGGTTGTATTTCCGTTCTTATAGTTAAGTTGTTAACTATTCGCATTTGTCGCCTAAAATTCTAGTTAACGATCTAGTCTAGGGTTTCTCGGCACCGTAAAATTTGAAATTGGCATGGTTGATGCATTGTGAGACTTCATTAGAGTGCCAAGGAACCCTACACTGATTCTAGCGCATACCCCCAGAATGATCGCGGTAACTCAGCGTTACTCATCATGGACCGTACCAAATCCACTAGGGTTCGGTTCCGTCTCTCCGATACACCGTTATGTTGCGGAGTGTATGGAGGAGTAAGCTGAGAGAGAATTCCGTTCTCTTTTAAATAATCCAGGAACTCGGCACTTAAGTATTCTCCACCTCGATCCGATCTTAGAATCTTGATACTTTTGCCGGTTTGTTTTTCTACTTCATTCTTATATTCCTGGAACTTTCCAAAGGCTTCGGACTTATGTATCATTAAGAAGACATAACCGTACCTTGAAAAGTCATCCTTAAAAGTAATGAAGTAAGAATAACCGCTTCGCGCATGTGTAGACATTGGACCGCACACGTCGCTGTGTACGAGTCCCAAGAGCTCGCTCGCTCTTACTCCGTGTCCAGTGAACGGAGTCTTTGTCATCTTTCCTTTGAGACAGGATTGACAAGTGGCATACGACTGATATTCGAACGGATTCAAATATCCTTCTATATGTAACTTCGTCAACCTTCTCTCATTGATGTGACCTAGTCTACAATGCCATAAGAAAGTCTGATTTATTTCCGGAGACTTTCTTTTGTGTGTATTCTGGACATTGAAAATCTGTGGTTGGTTTAATACGTATATACCATTGCTCAATGTACCTGACCCAATCAAAACTTGATTAAGGTGAATGTTTACAACATTACTTACAAACGCAAATTCATAGCCTTCTTTAGAAACTAAAGATACAGAAATGATATTACAAGTTGCGTTGGGTACAAAAAAATAATTACGCAAAACCAAAACATGTCCATCTGACATTCCCAGGTGATAGTCCCCCACGGCTTTAGCATCCATGTTAGCTCCGTTCGCAACTCTGAGGGTCATGTCACCTGCTTTCAAAACACTACGGTTTCTCAACGCCTGCAAAGAATTACAGATATGAGATCCTGATCCGGTATCCAATACCCAGGAAGTAGAGTTTATTGAAAGACAGTTTTCAATAACATACACACCTGAAGCTGAAGCTGCAACCTGCTTCAATTCCTGTGTTCTGGCCTTCCAGGCCCTGCAATCATTTTCCAGTGTCCTTTCTTATGACAATAGAAGCATTCTTCCTTATCCACAAGCTTCCCCGCTATCTTTGTTGCTTTAGCTTTTCCCTTCGTATCCACTTTACTAACACCGCCTCTTGGTTTGGCGGGGGCTTTCTTCTTCTTTCCCTTGGCTTTCGCCTTGGACCTAGAAGAAGATGATCCTCCTACAAACAAAGTGGATGTTTCCCTACTTTTCTGTAGGGTGCCCTCTCAGCATGTTGAGGAGCTCTGAAAGTTCAACTTCTTTTTCTTGTAAGTTGAAGTTCAGTATAAACTGGGCGTAAGTGGAAGGAAGGGACTGGAGAACTAAGTCCGTATAGAGCTCACTCTCCAATGTGGTCCCTAGGTCCGCGAGCTCCTCAATGTAGCCGATCATCTTAAACACGTGTTCTGCTACTGATGATCCGACGACCATCCTTGCCGAAAATAACTTTTTCGACGCTTCGTATCTTGCGATACGAGATTGCTCTCCATACAGTTCTTTTGTATGAAGAAATATGGATTCCAAGTCCATATTCTCGTGCCTCCTCTGATGTTCATTGTCCATAGAGGCAAGTACGAGGCACTTGGCCTTCGCACTACCAATCTCCAAGTCTTACGGATTTCCTTATCCGCGACGCTGGAAGTGGGACCAGGAACAGGGGGAGCTTTGGTGGTAAGAAGATACCCCGGCTTGTCGTAAGTGATTGCCATCTTGACATTCCTGAGCCAATCTTTGTAGTTTGGCCCTGTCAGTATATTTTTATCTAGAAGTAACTTAAGTCTAGTCATTTCGATTGGTCGCTGCTATTAGGAGAGAGAAGAAGAAACACTTAGCATGATGCTCTTGCAAGTTTAGAGTGGTTTTTAGTTTGTCTAAACAGGATGGCTCCCACTGTTTATCGAATCCCTCCTTAAAACCAAAAAGGAAGAATTAGTCAGGATCAATCTCACCGTACAATACTTGCTTAACCGTTCAGCCAGGCCAGTGTCGGTACTTCGAGGGAGGTTTTCCATCGCTTTCGCGAAGTTACTTAATTTAAGAACCTCTTTTCCCTGGGAGCGTAGCCCCGCTAACACTTTTCTAGACACCTACTAGGTTTATAGCATTGATCGTTAAGTGAGAAATTTCCCGAGGAGTAGCATATACTCACAGTAGGATCGGGATCTAAATATCATCGCGTGACGAAACTGAAGGAATCCTACCAGAATCATCACACTCCAAATGGTATGCAACACTAGCAAGTTTCAGTTCTTTTGAAACTCCCGATGTGGATTTTTGCCCCATGCTCTTATGACCTTGGCGTGAGGTCAAAATGTCATAAGTCACATGTCAAGTTCTTTCCATCATTATCCAGGTTAATTTGAATCCACCCGTACCTACCCTTGACGTAGGCCAAAATGGTAGTAGGCTGTCCCAAACCAACGCATTCTATCTATGCAACAGATAAATATCCGGCAGCTACCAATCACTATGCCTTGGCGTGAGGTCAAAATACATAGCTTGAATACTACCGAATATTTAACTGAAATGATGGAGGGCTACGAATGGTTTTGGCAAAACCGTGAACGTAGTGAACTTGATATAGTCGATGGAACGAGATAGCTTTTAAAAAAAAGGAGTGGCTCAAGCTCCGCATTTAAAAGTTAGTTTTGAAAAGAACCGAGTGGTTTTTCGAAAGTGTTCCAACGACTTTTACATGGTTTATTTTCTTGCATTAGTTCTTTTAATGCGTGATATTCTTGCATTAGTTCTTTTAATGCGTCCCATCATTTAATCCTACCATTGCAGAAAACAACCAAAATATGACGTACGCTTATGCCATTCGCATTCGCCACGGGGCCCCGTCATTACCCGTTAGGTTACTTAACTAACGACAGAGCGGGGGCTGGGCTAGCGCGGCTGTAAAACATAAGCAACGCCTAAATAATATCATATATAGATATATTGCAATGATAGACATTTCAGATCACGGATGAACACATTGGATATACTAGGAACCTGCAATTCGTACGAGCCTGTAACGAAAAGCAGATTACACGGTCGCGGTGAATAGCCAATACCCTACCCAAGACCCCTACGGGTGCGGCAAACTACCCGCCAAGTACCCGAAGCGAAGCAACCTCCCTCATCCCCGTGAGTAGGCCACTCGGCACTTCGGCACACCCTGTAGTTTGTGCACCCCCTCCATGGGTCTATCCTAGGAGCAAAAACAGTGAAAAGAAATTATACAATGACGGCTACAACCCCGACCCGGTTGTGCGTCCATACAAATAATTATTATATCAATTTATAAATCTACATGAATTGAAAGAAAAGAAAACTCTCGTCTCACAACCCCCGGCTATTCACCCGCGAAAATCTAATGAATTCATATACACATTCCAATAACATTACAGATCACAGATTTGTATAACCCCCACTAATCGACATATAGCGATTAGTAGACGTTCAATACAAATATCACATCACAGAAAAACCCGTCAGCTTAAGTCTTTTAGAAGTTCGATCAAAAATACGGATTTATAGGCCCTAAACACAAAATTTTCGTTCTGGAAAATCTGGGCAGAAAATACATATTCCAAAAATCCCAAAACAACCCCAGAAACACACTGCACCAAGTTTGGACCCCGACCGAGTCAACTCGGCCGCGGAACCGCGGCGGGACCGTGCTCCCGCCGTGTTTCCTCGGCGCTTTGAATCGATCGTGGGACCAAATTTGGTGGTTATTCTAATAAAAGCCTGAGCCGATTTTTAAGATGAAAATTATCAACTTTTGAACAGAATAAAATTCGGCAGAAACTTGACAGTTTTGGGTTCGTTTTGCGACTTTTCTTTGATCGATCTTCTAGCTACTTTGCTAAAATGTTAGATAGAGTTTAACTAGGCTCTGAAACCACTGTAAGTCCATGCTACCTCTCCCGGTACTTTCGGGCATGCGGAATTTGATAAAAAACGATTTTCTTAGAGGTGGTAACATGGACTTAAAACCCGGATCTTTGTTAAACATCTAATTAACAACCTAACTACGAGTTGCTAACTACTCGGTTAGGGGGTTATACCTTTCTTTTTCTCGAACTCCTTCGTCTTCAAGCTTTGATGGTCGTCCGAATCGGCTTCTCCCCGTCGTCTCCTTGCGCCGAAGATAGATCCACCTGAAAGCCTCAACCTTTGGCTCCTTCTTCGAACTTTGAAGAAACTAGTTCACTCGGTTTGCTAAACCTTGTGAACTAGAGTGAGTAGAGAAGAGTTTGTATGGGATTCTATCTATGGTTCTTGGTTCTCAACTCATGAGACAAGTGAATCATAGAGTCAAGAGAGGGAGAGCAAGAGGAGGAGATGAGAGCTCAAGAACAAGAGAGAGAATGAGCATGAAAGAATGAGGGAAGACTTTTCTCATTGGGCTCTCATAATCCAAAACAATCATAACACCTCATATCAATCAAGTATTATGTTATGGTTTAAGCAACCATATCCATATCATTTAATGCACTCATTTTGCACAAAAGAGCAAGCAAGCAAAAGTCTTTGCCATGAAATGATAGCTATAGTTATCATGATGGTCAACTAGTCAAGCCTAGTCAACCGGTCAACAAAGTCAACAAGTCAACAAAAGTCAACAAGTCAACAACTCAACAACCATGTCACCATAATACCTAATTAATATAATTGTTAATTACATATCATATTCTCATTAGGGTTGAGCAAAAAGTAAATAGTCAACCGTCAACGGTCAACAACCCTAATCAGAATCCTCCGCCTCTGTCTCTCCGTCAACTGTGCATACACACCCGCATCCGCGTTCCGAGGAACACGAATACAAACTGGATAAATCCAATCCCAATACGTACACTAGGATCTGGCTTAAACGAAAGACCGCTAGTATAAACTGTCCGGACACTGTACGTGCACAAGTGTACGGATGTGACCGAACCCTGCCGCAAAACCATGCGACCTGTCGCAAAACCATGCGACCTCTACTCTTTCGCCTAAAGGCGAATAGCTTTCTGTGTGGGACTCTAAAGACTCGACACTACGCTGGCAGTGGGTTTAACCACAGACCGCAAGCGGCACTAACTGTGCGTAACGGTCCCCAGGTAGATGCCGATAAGAAGACTGACGAGGTGAAACCCATCTGAACTCCTACTGAGCCTGAATGTGACAATCTCGGTACAGTCCGGTCTGTTCATCTGATACATCGCATGGCGGGCCTAGGGGGCGGTAAACGTCAGTCCCCCAATGGCGGTAAACGTCAGTCCAAAACCGGGACAAGTCGTGTCGGAGTGAAGCCCAAAACACCCTGAGATAACACTGGAAGCCTACCAGTACATCTCGTTTGCCCTGGCCAGGGACTACTCGTATAATGGCTCTCCTAGACACAGCGCGATGTCAACCCCCAATACCGGGAGAGACGAATCCAGTCTAACCGTCACTTCCTCCAAGTGCCTCGGGACTGCACCCAACTACTACCTGTTTGCACGACTCCTTTGAGCCGTGGTAGGGTAGTAATCAAAGTGCAGTGGGAACACACTCGAGGCGAAGTGACAATGTCAAGTCAGCACACTAAGCTGTACTCATGTCACCTGGGAACTGATAACTGACGATAGTCATAATACCAACTAGTCAGTTCCCGACGAGTCCTGTCCAGTATACTCGTAACCCAACGAGCACCCGCATACTCTCTCAAGTACGACGTACTGATGGCTGTGGGACAGACCGTCTCCCACACTGGGATGAGAAGCGCAAGCGCTAGTCTACTCCGGAGTATCGATGCCCTGTCTCGATAGTCCTACGACCAGGGACCTGCATAAGGATGTGCTTATAGAGTACCCAGCCCCACTAGTGTGACTGCCATCACAACGCTGGTAATCAAGCAAAGATCCTAAGGGCTACACTAATGTGTATAGGCGATATACTAAAATAAACACATGTACACATTGAAGTAGAAACATACCAAGTAGCATACTACTATTTTGAGCAAGATTGTATATACAAGGTGAATATCCCAAGCTTCCATTAAGTAATATACAAACTAGTATGATACAGTAATGGCCTCTAGGGTATATACACTAACAATTGTAAGGACGTTGTCTCCTACAGATGACCCGACAGCCAGCCTCGCTTGAAATAATTCGTTCGAGGTATCATATCTTGCGATACGAGATTGCTCTCTATATAAATCATTGTTATGAAGAAAGATGGAAACTGAGTCCATCATCTCGTGCTGCTTCTGGTATACACCATCAACTGAAGCCAATACGAGGCACTTGGGTTTCGCTTTATCCTTTTCACTTGTCTGACGGATATCCATATCTGTGACGATAGAAACTGGAACTGGGACGGCGGGAGCTTGAGTAGTAATAGGGTGGTCCAGTTTGTCATAGGCAATGGACATCTGGACAAACCTTTGCCAGTCATATAAGTCAGATTGAGTCAATTTGTTATCTAGATGTAACCTAGTCGTGGTCACAAGGTCGCTGCAATGAGAGAAAGAGAAGAAAACATTTTAGCATGATGCTCTTGCAAGTTTAGATTGGTTTTTAGTATATCTAAACTGGATGGCTCCCACTGTTTCTCGAATCCTTCCTCAAACCATAAAAGAAGAATTAGCCAGGACTATTCTCACCGTACAATACTTGCTTAACCGTTCAGCCAGGCCAGTGTCGATACTTCGAGGGAGGTTTTCCAATGCTTTCGCGAAGTTCCTTAATTAAATAACCTTTTTTCTCTGGGGCGTAGTCCCGCTGACACCTTTCTCGACACCTACTTGGTTTATAGCATTGATCGTTAAGTGACGAATCTCCTGATAAGTAGCATGTACTCACAGTAAGATCGGGATCCAAATATCATCGTATGATAATGCTGAAGGAATCCTACCAACATTCATCAAACTCCAAATGGTATGCATCTCTTTGCAAATTTCAGTTTCTATAGAAATTCCCGATATAAATTTTTGCCCCATGCTCTTATGACCTTGGCGTTGGTCAAAATGTCATAAGTCACATGTCATGTTCTACCCATCATTATCCTTGTTAATTTGAACCCATCCGTACATATCCCTGACATTGGCCAAATGATAATACGACTGTCCCAAACTAACTCATCTATCTATGCAACAAATGAATACCCAGCAGCTACCAAACACTATGCCTTGGCGTTGGTCAAAATACATAGCTTGAATACTACTGAATACCCAAATGAAATGACAGAGGGCTACGAATGGTTTTGGCGAAACCGTGAACGTAGTGAACTTGATATAACCGAAGGAACCTAATAGCTTTTAAAAGGAGTGGTTAAATCTCCGCAATTAAAAATATCTTCTGTTTTAAAAATAACCGAGTGGTTTCTTTTAAACTGTTCCAGCGATTCATTTTTGGTTTATTTCTTTGCATTATAACGAAAATACCACGTCCTCTTATGCCATCCGCATTCGCCACTGGGTCCCGTCATCACCCGTTAGGTTACTTAACTAACGATAGAGCGGGGGCTGGGCTAGCGCGGGTGCAAAATATAAGTGACGTCTAATAGCTATCATATATAGATATTGTACATTCGTCAGACGCAATAATAGGCATTCCAAATCATAGATGAACATTATTGGATATGCAAGCAATCCGCGTTTCCTTTGAGCCTGCAACAAAAGACGGATTACACAGTTGTGATAAATAGCCATTTCCCTACCCTAGAACCCTACGGGTACGGCAAACTACCCGCCAAGTACCCGAAGTGAAGCGGTCTCCCTCAACAACGTGAGTAGGCCACTAAACACTTCGACGTACCCGGTAGTTTGTGTACCCCACCTTGGGTCTATCCTAGGAGCAAAAACAGTAAAATGAAATAATACAACGGTGGCTACAACCGCAACCTGGATGTGCCCCGCAAAATAATATTACAACATATTACAAGTAAATCGAATGAATGAATATAATAACCCATCTCAAACCCCGGCTAATCATCACAACAATCCAATACAGTTCATATACAAAAACAGTAGAATAATTACAGAAATGTGCAACCACCTGCCAACCGACATACTAGCAGCTAGGGGAGGTTTACAAACACATTAAACATTACAGATGAAAACCCGATTAGCAAATAATTTAGAACATCGATCGACAACCTTTTTCCGTGTCCACCCCAAATGCAAGCCATCATGGAAGTAACCTGGGCAGAAACAGAATATACTGGAAAACAAAACACCAAACAATATGAATTACAGAGCAAATCCGAGTCAACTCGGAGTTGACACCGCGGCGGATCCGCGGCCAAAAGCACCATTCGGCCGCGGATCTGCGGCCGTCTTGCCGAGTTAGGTCCTCGCATTTTCCCAGAATTCTTATAATCCCCTGTTGTTAATTTTCAGGCACATCAAATAATTTTTCCGACACGTTTAAAATTGACAGAAACTTGAGGGGTCCAGGGTTTTGTTTTCGCGTTTTTCCGACGATCGAAGTTCTAATTAGTTTCTAACAAGCTAGAAAAGGTTTAGTTAGCTTTAATACCACTGTAAGTCCATGTCACACACCCCACGAGCTTGCGGGGAGGCGGAATATCTGAAAAACTATTATCAAAGCTTCATAAGACGGACTTGAGCACACGGATCGTATCTAAACCATTACTGGCAAACTACGAAAGGTTTAACTACTCGGATTCGAAGTTATACCTCACGTTACTTGTCCTTCGGGTCGTCATCGCTGTCCTCCACTCCTCGTAGGATCTTTGGAACGTCGGCACCTCAACGGCCTCCTCGAGTCAAAGACGATCCACCCGAGATCTCCTACTCCAAGCTTGATCTCTAACTTGAGATAACTAGGTTTCTTTAGTTGCTAATCAAAGTCACCTAGGTGATATAGAGTGAGGTTATGGATTATTTAGTCTATCTAATCCTTGATCTCAACACATGAGGGGTAGGATTAGGGTTTGAAGAGAGAGAGAGCTTGAGGAGAGAGAAGGTGAGCATGAATAATGATATAAAAGCTTCTCACTTCTAATATATTATGAAGCATAAAGAAAAACAAATAAATAAATCTAAATGATTTATCATCATGCTTCATTAAAGATATGCAATGAATCATCAAGTGAGTCATTAAGCAATAAATGCTTCATTAACTCAATTGAATGATTCATCTAAATGAGTCACAAATGCATTTAATGTAAATGCCACCTAAACCCTCAAGTCACCAAGCTTCTAGAAGCTTCCTGCCAAATTACGAGAACGCCCCTCCTATCCGTGAAAACACGGAAAAACTTTAGACTGTATAAATCCAATAATCTGATACTAGAATCTGGCTTAAACCAAAGCCGGCTAGTAAAAACTGTCCGAACGTCGTACGTGCGTAAACACACGTATGCGTCCGAACCCTTGTCGTAAAACCATACGACCTCTATATCGTTTCGTCTGGAGCAGGTAAACTCTCTGTGTGGGACTCTAAAAGACTCGACACTATGCTGGCAGTTAGTTTAACCACAGACCGCAAGCGGCACTAGCTGTATGTAACGGTCCCCAGGTAGTTGTCGATAAGAAGGCCGATGAGGAAACCCATCTCAAACCCCTACTGAGCCTAATGTGACAATCCCTGTAAAGTCCGGTCTGTTCGTCTAAGACTATCGCATATCGGGCCTAGGGGGCGGCAAGCGTCAGTCCCCTAATAGCGGTATAAGTCGTGTCGGAGTGTAGCCCATTACACCCTAAGAAACTACAGGAACATACCAGTAAATCTCGCTTGCCCTGGCCAGGGACTTTGCGTAATGGCTCTCTGACAGAGCGCGATATCAACTCCCAATACCGGGAGAGACGAATCCTGTCTAACCGCCACTGCCTCCAAGTGCTCGGGACTGCACCCAACTGCTACCTGTTTGCACGAATCCTTTGAGCCGTGGTAGGGTGGCAATCTAAGAACAGTGGGACACACTCGAGGTGAAGTAGCAGTGTCATGTCTGCGGACTATGTTATACTCATGTCACCTGGGAACTGTTAACTGACGACGGGTATAATACCAACCAACAGTCCCCTGCGAGTCCTGTCCGGTGTACCCATAACCTAACGAGCACCTGTATACTATCTCTAGTACAACGTACTGATGGCTATGGGACAGACCATCTCCCCAACTGGGATGAGAAGCGTACACACTAGTCTACTCTGGAATATCGATGCCCTGTCTCGATAATCCAATGACCAGGGACCTGTATAGGATGTTGCTTATAGACTACCCAGCCCCCACTAGTGTGACTGCCATCACAATGCTGCTAATCAAGCAAAGATCCTATGGGCTCTACTAATATGTATAAATGATACGTTACAAGAAGCATATGCACATATTAAAGAGAAACAAACCAAGTAGCATACTACCATTTTTAGAAAGACTGATATATAACTGTGAATATCCCAAGCTTCCATTAAGTAATATACAAGCTAGTATGATACAATAATGGCCCCTAGGGCATATACGCTAACATACTGTCCCCTAATCCTAGGAGCCCTCATAACCTGAGAGAAGGTAAATGGAAAAGACAACTGAATAGTCCTATTCAATCTTTCCAGAACCAGAATCCATCCTCGAATCTGGAACAAGTTCCTTCGAGTTCGTATATAACCATACGATGGATTTATCCAATGGAAGTGGATGTCCGTAGTGATACGGGGTGTCCTGGAGAAATGCAAAGGGTAAAAGAAGGAGTGGCAATGATGTATGCAACTCAGACAATCCAAAAGCCAGTGTTTTAAGAAAATTTGGTTAACTTGGTTACTGAGTCATAGCCTAGGGTCGGGTCACGGTCGCTGCCAATGAGAGAGAGAAAAGAAACACTCTACGTGCACTCTAACCTAGATCAGAATGGTTATCACTTTATCTAATCAGGAAACCTCCCACTGTATCCTCAAATTCTCCTCCAAACCTGAAAGAAGAATTAGTCGGGATTACCCGAGGAGCAAACCAACTCATCACTGGGAATCGGGATCCAACTATCATCGCTTGATAACGTGACAGAATCCACTCACGTTATCACACTCCAGATGGTATGTGCATGCCTGGCAAGTTTCAGTTTCTTTAGAAACTCCCGATGTGATTTTTACCCCAAACGGCTTATGACCTTGACTAGGTCAACAAACCATAAACCGCTAGTCAAGTTCAACCGGTCATTATCCTAGATTGCATTAAACCCACCCGTACGTGCCCTTGACTAGGTCAACAAGGCCGCATGACTGTCCTAACCAATCCCATTTATGCAACAAACAAGCACCACTTAGCTACCGAACACTACGCTTTGACTAGGTCAACAAACGCAGTACGAATACTAAATAATACTCGTAAGAAATGACGGCGGGCTATGAATGGTTTTTGGCGAAAAACCTTTTACCGTAATGAACATGATATCGTTGAAGGAACTGCATAACTTTTACAAATATAGTGGCGAAAACCTTTGCTAAAGAGATCACTCCCGGTGAAGGGATCTCGGCTCTTTCCTCGTAGAATGAGGTGCAGGATATTCCAAACAGAATACCACGATCCAAAGCAAAAAGTAATCGACTATAGTGAAGTTATTACCCTGACGCAAATCTCTGTCCAAGGGGTCACTCCCGGTGAAGGGATCTCAGCCCTTGCCTCATCAAATGAAGTGCTGTATATTCTAAACTGAATACCACTGTGAAAAACAAATGAAAGCGTCCTTGCAATAACAGCTTTTTGAAAAATGTTCCAACAACATCTGTATAGGTCTGTTTTCTTTGCATTGATATGAATCAACGCAGTCCCATAAATTAATCACAACAATAAAGAACGAAAATAAAATGTGCCTATATGCCATCCGCATTCGCCTTTGGGTCCCGTCATCACCCGTTAGGTTACTTAACTAACGACAGAGCGGGGACTGTATTAGCGCGGGTGTAAAACATATACAACATCTACTAGTATATATATCAATATACAATAATCGCTCCAGGCGTGATAAAAGCAACATTATAAAAAAGTAATAAGCATCATGGAACAATACAGATATACTGGGATCCCCGGGTTTCATAGAGCCACAAATGAAACCCGACGTTCCCCTGGTCGTGTGGATATCCTGTGCAATGAAAAATCTATACCTCTTACGAGTGCGGCGAATAGCCCGACAATCCTAGAGTAAGGTCCCCTCCCTGTCAAATCCATGAGATGCGGACCCGTTGCCTTCCAGAACCTGGCTATCCGTGCACTCCACCGTGGGGTAAACCCGGTACAGAAAAGAAAATATATACAACGGGTACATCGACCTGAACCTGGTCATGCCCCAAAAGAATATACAAACCGGCAGTGACGACAGTCCACATGTCGGACGCTCGCCCCGCGATATCAAATGTACAAATATCAAAACTGCACTACCATTGCACAGGAACTATCCACCACGACAAATCCACAACATCACAACACAACACAGAACATCAACGTGAATGTCACGTTCGCAAAACCCGTCTAAAAGGACTATAGAAATTAGACAAGTTTTACCGATCGAATGACATTCATGATCACAGATAGTAATGTAAAGCACTGCGAAACTTAAACAATGTTAGAAAATCTCGACTCCGAAATATCCGCCGAATAGCCCAAATAAACTGATAAAACCATATCAAAATTAGGCTAAATAAACAACACCACAGGATTAACTACACAGAGACCGGAGCACACTCCAAACACAACCACATTTTGCCAATGCAGGGCCGGCCTGGCCGGAAAAATTCACTTAGGGATCGGCCCAAATCCGGCGAGGGAGGTCCGTGTTTGGGGTGTGTTCTTGTGTCATCTCGAGTAGTCTTCTGCACATGTATAAAAAAAAATTCTGGCACTTTGAAAAACAACAGAGAACAGAATTTCCAGTGGCATCGTTTAGGTTTGTTCCGGTTTCGATACTTTAATATTGTCTAAAACAACTAGTAGACGGTTAATAGTTTGGCTCTGATACCATGTTGGGTTGCGGCAGCGCCGCGGCCGTCTTTCCGAGGCTAAATGCGTAACAAAAACTTTTTACGAACTGGCGCTAACCGCATCTGAATCCCGGATCGTTCCATTAACCGTAAACTAGAAAACTGTAACGGGGTTTTAGAGATTATACCGATCGATCCGAGTCCTTCGGTCTTTAACCTCTTCCCCAAGCATGTTGTGGATGTGCCGGCGAAACTCGCTCTCTGATCTCGCTCGATCCACGATCTCTTCCTCGCCGAAAACTGCGCCATGTCAACGAATCTTTATATGGGCTCCCGTCTCTGAACCGAGGCAACTCGGACATGAAGTTTGCTAGCTGACATGTCCAAGGTTGAAGTAGAGAAAGTGTAGAATACTTTGTCTCGAGTCACCCAAGGAATCGGGTGAGGGTTAATCGAAGTTGCCAAATGAGAAGTGTGATGGAAATGAGCTTAAGGAATTAGCAAAGGAAATTTTGTACTCTCATTTCACACAATTCCACACTTAAATTAGTGGCCGGCCACCGAATATATGTCCGCTGGAATGTGATGATGGGGGGTGAGCACAAGTGAGGAAGAAGTGACCTTAAGCTAAAGATCAACCCAAAAAAATATCCAAGATAAAACCAAAAAGCTTTTAATGTAAAACAATAATGCAAACATTCAAGAATGCACAAGAAGATGCAGGAATGGCCTGGAGAACAAGGCACCGCAAAAAAGCCCCCCATTTTCATAAGGCACATTTGCAAATAAACCCCTCACTACTAATTGCAGCCAAAAGGAATATAAAGGTAATTTGGCCAAAAGGAAGATTCAAACAGGCAACTTCAAAAAGCGATCCCGTAACAAAATTACAGGATATCCCCGCAACTGTATATACATACCCACATTTGTATTTCAACCGAATACAAATGCAATGAGACAAAATCTACACAGTATAATACTAGGATCCGGCTTAAACCAAAGCCCGCTAGTATTATCCGTCCAAACCGTGACACGTGCACGTGTACGTTCGAACCCTGCCATAAAACCATACGGCCTTTGCAACGTTTCGCCCGAACTGGGAAACATTCTGTGGGGGACTCTAAAGACTCGTCAATACTCTGGCAGCGGGTTTAACCAAAAGCCGTCAGTGGTACTAGTTGTACGTAACGGCTGCCCATGTACTGAGGGAAAGGGAAACCAATGAGCAAACTCATCCTGGAACTCTACTGAGCCTATGTGTGGCAATATCCGTACAGTCCGGTCCGTTCGTCTATGAGTATCGCATATCGGGCCTAGGGAGCTGGTAAACGTCAGACCCCCAATAGCGGTATAAGTCGTGTCGGAGTGTAGCCCAGAACACCCTGAGATACTACTGGAATACCTACCAGTAAATCTCGCTTACCATGGCCATGGATTTTGTGTAATGGCTCTCCAGACACAGCTCAATCTCACTCCCAACATTGGAAGAGACGAATCCCCTACCGATCCGCTCACTGCCTCCATATGGCTCGGGACTGTACCCAACTAAAACCTGTTTGCACGACTCCTTTGAGCTGTGGTAGGGTAATAATCAAAGCACAGTGGGAACTCACATAAGATAAATGACGATCTCAGGTCGATAGAATAACCTGTACACATGTCACCTGGGAATTGCTATCTGACGACAGGTTTCAAAAACCAGCTAGCATATTCCCGGCGAGTCCTGTCTGGTGTACCCATAACCCAATGAGCACCCGTATACATCTTAGGTGAACCAACAGACACCAATGGCTTGTGTGACCGGCCATCGCTCCTCGTCGAGGTCTCGACTGTATACACTAGTCTACTCTGGAGTATCGATGCCCTATCTCGAAACTCCCGCGACTAGGGACCACATTTAAGGAAGTGCTTATAGACTACCCAACTCTCACGTATATGATCGCCATCATACTGTTGGTAGTCAAGCAGGAATCCTATAGGCTCTATCAACGCGCAATAGTGATATGTCATGTCACCTAAAGAAGAACATGTTTGATAAAGATAAACCAGATAGCATACTATCCTCTTGAGTAAGACTGTCCTACCGGTATAGGTCCTCCTTCAATCATTGAAATCACGTCCCTGCGATCCAATAATTGACTTTGGGGGCACTATATCCAACACAGGTTTTGTTGCGGCTTTGCCGACATACTGTTCCTTCCGGGTGATTGCTTTGTTAGGTGGGTTCTTTTGTATCAGGACCACCATTGTTATTGGTTATTTCAGTTGTATCTAGAAACTCCAGCAACTAGATTGTATATTTGATAGAGATAGAAGACCGAACTTGTTATTATTTCAACCTTAGAGTCGCGCGTTGTATTATTATGGTTTTCATGTTGATTTTGGGTTTTCTTTTAAGTTTTGATCCTCGCCCTTCGGCGTTGTGTATTATATTGCTTGCATGGTTGTGACCGTCGATTGATAAAGAGCTAGCTCCCGCTTGGGGATGCCTTTTTACTTATTTCGTATACTATTCATGTTGTATGCCGTTTGGGGCCAGTATTTACAAAGGAGACTCTGCCGAAATTTACAGAAAATACTTGAGATTTTAAAAATACATACTTCGGCCTATGTTGTTAGAACTACTTGCTTTAAAATGGTTTTTCCTTCACTCTACTGCTTCTTTGGTTTTGATTTCTGGGTTTTGGCTTACTTAGATTATGTATGCTTCGAGATGTTTTGTAATTTAAGTGCCGGTCATGTTCCGTACTTTTCGGATCGTGATATATACCTGGACTGCAAAAGTCCCAACATCCTCTTAGATCTATCACGATAGATCTGAATCCCCAGAATGTTGGAGGCATAACCCAGGTCTTTCATGGAGAACCTCTGTGACAAGAATCCTTTGACTGATTGTAGTATATGAATGTCATTTTCTATCAAGAGAATGTCATCCACGTACAAGACGAGAAATACCACAGTTCTCCCTACAATCTTACTATATATGCATGGTTCATATGGATTTTTGATAAAGTCGAATTCTTTGACTGTCTCATCAAAACAGATGTTCCAATTCCGCGATGCCTGCTTTAGTCCATAAATGGACTTAAGCAACTTGCAAACTTTCCCGCTGCTCCCACTCTGAATGAAACTCTCTGGCTGATCCATATAAACGTAATCTTCCAAATTTCCATTTAGAAAAGCCGTCTTTACGTCCATCTACCAGATTTCATAATCGTGGAAGGTAACAATGGTAAGAAGGATCCGAATGGATTTGAGCATAGCCACTGGAGAAAAGGTTTCATCATAGTCCAAACCAGGTGTTTGACGAAAACCATTTTCAAAAAGTCTAGCCTTATAGGTTTCAACCTGTCCATCTACACCAATCTTCTTTCTGAAGATCCATTTGCAGCCTATGGGTTTTACCACTTCTGGAGCAATGTCCAAAGTCCATACTTTGTTAGTGTACATGGACTCTATCTCGGCCCGCATTGCATCCAGCCATTTTACAGAGTCGCCGCTCTGAATGGCTTGCTATAAACTAATAGGTTCATCATTGTCAATGATGCAATCCACTCGATACTCGTCTATGAGAAAACCATAGCATCTCTCAGGCGAATGAGACTGCCTGCTAGTTCTGCGGAGTGGTGCGGGAATGTCCGGTTCTTCTGAAACCTCTGTTTTTTACCAAGCTTTCAGTAATAGCTTGTGGTTCTGGAATTTCTTCCAGTTCTATCACGCTCCCACTTTTCTGATTTTCTAAAAATTCAACTTCCAAGAAGTGGGCATGACGAGAAATAAATACCTTTTGTTCCTCTGCGCAATATAAATAATACCCCCTGGTGTTCTTTGGGTATCTCATAAACTTACACAGTACTGAGCGTGCCTCGAGCTTGTCTGTATGCTGCTTTTTTACAAAAGCTGGACATCCCCATGTCTTAAGATACTAAAGACAGGGTTTCTTCCCACTCCACATCTAATATGGTGTGGTAGGAACTGACTTAGTAGGAACCTTGTTCAAAAGATATGTAGTTGATTCTAGTGCATAACTCTAGAAGAATCGGGGCAACTCAGCGTTACTCATCATAGAATGAACCATATCCAATAGGGTTCTGTTCCACCTTTCCGATACACCATTGTGTTGTGGTATGAATGGAGGAGTACGCTGAGAGAGAATACCATTCTCTTTTGGGTAATCAAGGAACTCAGCACTTAAGTATTCACCACCTCGATCAGATCTCAATGTCTTGATACTTTTGCCTGTTTGTTTTTCCACTTCATTCTCATATTCCCGGAATTTCTCAAAGGCCTTGGATTTATGCTTCATCAAGATGGCATGTCCATACCCAGAGAAATCATGCATAAAATTAATGAAATAGGAATAACCACTTCGCGCATGTGTAGACATTTGACCACACACATCTCTGTGTATTAGTCCCAAGAGCTCGCTCGCACTTACTCCGTGTCCAGTGAATGGAGTCTTTGTCATCTTTCCTTTGAGACAAGACTGACGAGTTGCATAAGACTGATATTCGAACGGATCCAAATATCCCTCTCTATGTAACTTCATCAATCGTGTTTCATTGATATGACCCAGTCTACAATGCCATAAGAAAGTCTGATTTAATTCCGGAGACTTTCTTTTAAGCGTGTTCTGGGCACTGAAAACCTGAGCTTGATTTAATACGTATATACCGTTATCTAATGTACCTGACCCAATCAGAGCTTGATTTAGGTGGATGTGGACCACATAGCTTACAAATATAAAATCATATCCTTCCTTAGAAAGTAAAGATACAGATATGATATTACAAGCTAGACTAGGTATATACAAGCAGTTACGTAGAATCAATATCTGCCCACTTGTCAATCCTAGCTTATATTCTCCTACAGATTCAGTGTCCACGCTCATTCCGTTAGCAACCTTGAGAGTCATATCACTTACACTGATAACTTTACGGTTTCTCAAAGCCTGTAATGAAATATAGATATGGGACCCTGATCCGCTATCTAGTATCCAGGAAGTAGAGTTAATTGACATGCAGTTTTCAATTACAAACACACCTGAAGTCGAAGCCACAACGTGCTTTGGATCCTGGATTCTGGCTTTCAAAGACCAACAATCCTTCTACCAATGCCCTTTCTCGTTACAATAGGAATATCCCTCCTTCCCTACTCTCAGCCCCGAAGCTTTTTCCCTTGCCTTTTCCTTTACTTTATTGACACCGCCTAACGTCTTTGTAGAGGCCTTCTTCTTCTCACCCTTGGCATCCGCCTTGGATCCAGAAGAGGAAGATTCCCTAATAAGCAGAGCGGGTGTCTCCTGGGTTTCCTTCAGGCTGTAAGTAGAAGGTAGGGAATGTAGAATCAAGTCAGCATATGACTGGTTCTCTAACGTGGTCTCCAGGTCCGTGAGCTCATTTATATAGCTAGTCATTGTAAGGACGTTGTCCCCTACAGATGACCCAATAGCCAACCTTGCTTGAAGCAATTCCTTCGGGCCTTATATCTTGCTATATGAGATTGCTCTCCATATGAATCTTTGTTATGGAGGAAGATGGAAGCTAAGTCCATCTTCTCATGCTGCCTTTGGCGCTTGGCATTCGCACAATCCTTTTCACTTGTCTTACGGATATCAATATCCGCGACGGTGGAAACTGGACCTAGGACGGTGGGTGCTTGAGTAGTAATGAGGTGGTCCAGCTTGTTACAGGCAATGTACATCTGGAAAAACCCTTGCCAGTTAATATAGTCCGGCCCAGTCAATTTATTAGCTAGTTGTAACCTAGTTGTGGTCAACAGGTCGCCGCAATTAGGAGAAAAAGAAGAAACACTTTAGCATGATTCTCTTGGAAGTTCAGATTGTTTTTTAGTTTATCTAAACAGGATGGCTCCCACTGTTTCTCGAATCTTTCCTCAAACCATAAAAGAAGAATTAGTCAGGATTAATCTCTCCGTACAATACTTGCTTAACTTTTCAGCCTGGCTAGTGTCTGTACTTCAAGGGAGGTTTTACGATGCTTTTGCGAAGTCCTTAATTAAATAACCTCTTTTCCCTGGAGGCGTAGCCCCGCTAACACCTTTCTAGACACTTACTTGGTTTATAGCATTGATCGTTAAGTGAAAAATCTCCCGAGGAGTAGCATATACTCATAGTAGGATCGGGATCCAAATATCATTGTGTGATAATCCTTAAGGAATCCTACCAACATTATCACACTCCAAATGGTATGCAGCACTAGCAAGTTTTAGTTTGCTTAGAAACTCCCGATGTGGATTTTTTCCCCATGCTCTTATGGCCTTGACGAAAGCCAACAAATCATAAGTCACATGTCAAGTTCTACCCATTATTGTCCAGGTTGATTTGAACCCACCCGTATATACCCTTGACGAAGGCCAACAAAATAATACGACTGTCCCAAACCAACGCATCTATCTAGTCTACATATGAATATCCAGCAGCTACAAACTACTATGCCTTGGCGAAGGTCAACAATCATAGCTTGAATACTACTGAACATTCATAAGAAATGACAGACGGCTACGAATGGTTTTGGCGAAACCGTGAACGTAGTGAACTTGATATAATCGAAGGAACCTGATAGCTTTTAAAAGGAGTGGTTTAAGCTCCGCATTTTTAAAAATTTGTTGTTTTGGAAAAACCGAGTGGTTTTAAAATTTGTTCCAACGACTCAACTTTGTTTATTTTCTTTCTATTAATCTAATGCAGTCCCATCATTTACATCTATCACCACAGAAAGAAACGAAAATATGACGTATGCTTATTCCATCCGCATTCGCCATGGGGCCTTGTAGGGTTACCTAGCGCGACAGCAAGGTTTCGGGAGGCATCGTCCATGCCGTTTTCAAAAATTTGCCTTTCTAAACAACCCTAACAGTAGAATCTTAACCAGAGAATTAAACAAAACAACATGCAAACAACTTTGCATACAATTGAATGAGGAACACAACCTTTGTAGACTGGTCCTTCACTTCTAAAGCTCCGTATAGTAGTCCCTTCGCTCCAAGTAGTGAACACCCGAACTCTAGTAAGGATTTACATGAAGAAATGAACAAGCTTGCTCGAAGTCTTCGAGGCCGAAGATGATCTACGTCGAGGAGACTCAAGCTCATGCTACCTCTTCACTAAATTAGGGTTTAGTGAAGCAAACACCCTAAACTAAATGGCTAATAGTAGAGGACGATGAAGTAGGAAATAGGCTCAATCTAGATTTATTTTTCTCACAATATTTTCTCACCTTGAGAATAGCTAGCAAGCTTTCTCAATGAAGAAGAATATGAAGAATCAAGATGAGAGAATAAATTCATGAGGTGAGAATAGCAACCATGGGTGAGTTAGTGTCATACACTAACTCATGTAGAGAATAAACCATGGCTAACATATAATGGTTAGGTTAATAAATATCTACAAGTAAAACAAAATTAGTGGACTTGATCAATGGTTTCACAAGCTTCAACCATGTGACTTAATTCCATCTAATTTTGATTAACTTTAAATAATAAAACCCTTCATTATATCAAGCATGGTGTGAGTCTCATACACCCATGTCACATGTGGCATCAAGAATGACACAAATGTTGTACATTAATATATATCACATATATACTATATGCACATATGTGAGAAAAAGAAATGTTTAAGTGAGCTAATATTAGTTAATGTAAATTAATATATCACATATACAATTATACATTAAATTATCAAATCAACACTTGATTTAATAATCCGGTTATATCACATACAACCGATTAATATCAAATGTAACAACTTATCGAATCAACACTTGATCCGATAACCCGGCTATATCATATATAACCGTCCGATATCACATATCACGAGAATAGAATGCGGTATCACATACACGCATTAATCTCGGTCCCGTACATATCACATATGTACTCCTATTTCATTTCGCATGAACCAGGAAACCTCTGTTTAGGACTCTAAAGACTCGTCAATACGCCGCCAGTAGGTGATGATCATATCAAACACCTGTTGTGCCACGGCAGCGCCCCGGCCGTCTATCTGAGGCCAAAATGCGGAATCAAAATTTTCTTAACTTTTAAACTGGTTCTACCGCGGACAATAAACCCGGATCGTAACCATTAACCCATACTAGCTATCAAGAGAAAGGGTGAGAGATATACCGAATGATCCGAGTCCTCCGGTCTTCTCCTCGCCGTTCCGATCTCCTGCGGAAACTCCGGTCGTCGCCTCCTCGCCGGAAGGGCACCACATCGCCTGTATCTTTTACGGGCTCCCACCTCAATACCGAGGCAACTCGGGCGCGATGTAGGCTAGCCGACGCGTCCAAGATTTGCTGTAGAATGTGTAGGGTTGAAGCTATGTCTCATTTGGGGTTTTGTTGTCTTTGAAGATGATGGAGGAATCAAGATAAGAAAAATGGTGCTTGCATTTTTCTAGCATGAAAATGAGATCAAGAATGCCACACTCTCAAGAATGAAACTCTCATCTTTTTCCTTCTCTCCAAAATGAAAACCTCTCCCTCTCTTAGAATGGTGGAGGAAAGAATACAAAAGCAAGAGGGAGGTGAGTGTAGGAAAAGAGAGAGGGTGACCATATCCAAACATCATCATAACTAACTCACATCAACTACTAATCACCTCAAATCAACAAAAAGCAAGTGATGATGATAGATAAGAATGGTATCAAAAGATGCTTTCATAATATCTCATCTTACAAATAAACCCTCCACAAAATGTTATTTGCAAACTTGCAAATAACACCCTCCATCGGAAAAGTCCGGCCGGGAAAGAACAAAGGAAAACCGGCCGGAACGGAATGCAAACTGGCAACTCCAGAAAACTGGTCCCGTAATAAATTACAGGAAAACCCCATACTGTGCATACACACCCGCATCTGTATTCCGACCGGATACAAATGCAATGAGACAAAATCTACACTGTACTAAACTAGGACCGGCTTAAGCCAAAGCCGGCTAGTAATATCCGTTCGATCCTGATCCGTGCAATACCGCACGTATCAGATTGAACCCTGCCATATAACTATACGGCCACTAGTACAAAACTGTCCGATCCTGATCCGTGCAATACCGCACGTATCTGATCGGACCCTGCCATATCTCCATACGGCCTCTACAGCGTTTCGCCCGAAAGCTTGAGTAACAGAAAATGTGGTGGACTCTAAAGACTCGTCAATACTATGGCTGTGGATTTAACCACTAGCACGTCAGAGGTATTAGCCAATACGTGACGGGCCACCAGCTATTGACCAAAAGGGACGTCGATGAGCAAGCTCACCCTGACACCCTACTGAGCCTATCAGTGACAATATCCATACAGTCCGGTCCGTTCGTCTATGAGCATCGTATGTCGGGCCTAGGGGGTTGGTAAAAGTCAGACCCCCAAAAGCGGTACAAGTCGTGTCGGAGTGTAGCCCTGAACGCCCTGAGATACTACTGGAATACCTACCAGTAAATCTCCTGCCTCGGCCGAGGGCTTTGCGTAATGGCTCTCCTAGACACAGCGCGACCTCACCCCCAATACCGGGAGAGACGAACCCCTGAAGATCCGCTCACTGCCTCCATGTGGCTCGGGACTGTACCCAACTAAAACCTGTTTGCACGACTCCATTGAGCCGTGTTCGGGTAGTAATCAAAGCATAGTGGGAACTCACACGAGACAAATGACGATCTCAGGTCGATGAACTAACCTGTACACATGTCACCAGGGAACTGCTATCTGACATCTGGTATAAGACCAACTAGCAGGTTCCCGGCGAGTCCTGTCCGGTGTACTCATAACCCAATAAGCACCTGTATACATCTTAGGTGAACCAACTGACACCAGTGGCTTGTAAGACCGGCCACCGCCCCTGATCGGGGTCTCGACTGTATACACTAGTCTACTAATGGAGTATCGATGCCCTGTCTCGAAACTCCTACGACTAGGGACCTTTTAAGGATGTGCTTATAGACAACCAGCTCCCACGTATATGATCGCCATCATACTGCTGTTAGTCAAGCAAGAATCCTAGGGGCTCTATCAACGTGTAATAACGACATGTCAGGTCACCTAAAGCAGTACACGATGATAAAGATAAACCAGATAGCATACTATCATCTCGAGTAAGACTGTCCTACCGGGATAGGTCCTCCCTCAATCATTGCAATCACGTGCCTGTGATCCAATAATTGACTCTGAGGGCACTATCTCCAACAATCTCCCACTTGCACTCAAGGCTAATTATTGCGATGTCGCATACTCACAGCCCGTGTGATACCGAACACCCAACTCCTCTACTAGTCAGTCTCACAAAACCCGTTTGCGAAACTATTGCGTTCGAGGAATAGCCTCAGTGAGTGGATCCGCAGTGAAGTTTCTTTCTATGTCTCTCTATATCTCAAGTTCGCGGAGAAAGCCATCTCCCGAAAAGAGCAATACCTGTCTTAGAATGTGTCTCGATGTCTGATGGGACCTAGCTCATAAATGAACTCCAAATCCAAACTTCTTAGACTGTATCGTCAACTGAACTTAATCAGTATCCTGCACCATGCCTTCCCTCAGTATCCACCTGGACCACATGTCCAATATACTGCCCCTCGTCAGAGGGAAAACTATAACTCTGACAGCCACTCTGCCATCCAGGTCACCTTGGAAGCCTGGAATGATCACCGTCTCCTAAAGGAGGCTGCCTTTATCATATCCCTAGAACATCAACTTATGTTCTAAAACTGCTTCCGACTGTTTCTCCAGGATTGGATCAATATCAACTTATTGCATCTACTGCAAGAACAACATCTGGTGTGGTACTTGACATCTCATGATTGACTCAATTGCCTAAGCAAGTGATCTGTCAATCATGCATATCCCTCTCCGCTTTAGTCTGAAAGACACCTTTAGAGAGGGTGACTCCATCACCTGCAAGTACACTACCGTGCCAGGAGTCGTCCATTCTAAATACTCATAGAATGCTGTCAAGGTACCCAGATTGGGAAACTACCCAAATCTAGATCTAAAACCATGGATCTAGTAACCAGAATGTCTGATATAATATCCAAGTCCTGTGGGGAGAAACTACTGTGTGACAACCAAAGTATAACCGATCGTAGTATAGGAATATCACTTCCTACTCTTGTGTATGTCATCCAAATACCATGACATCACACCCTACTACCTTTACAACAGATCCATCCCCTATTCTGATGAAGTCAAACCTATGACTGTCACATCAGAAATAGATGATCTATCTCCGCTACATGTGCTTTAGTCTATAAATAGACATAAGCATGATGTCCACCAATGCTTCCGCTGCTCCCACTGAATACGACAACCCTCTGGCAGAGTCATATAGATGTGCACTTCTAAAGCTAGTTTAGAACGACGCTATACTCATCCTCCTGCCGGGTCTCGCAGCCTGGAACAACAACAATGGCTAGTGTGGGTAAACAAGAACTTCCATGTCACCGTCCTTGAGGCTACCGGAGTACCTCTCGGGTGCCTGAAGTTACCTACCTTATCTGCGGAGTGGCCAATGGAATGTCAAATCAAATTGAATCTTTAGGTTCCTTATCAAATCTTCGGTAATCGTTTGCGGTTCTGGAATCACTTCCAGTTCTACCATACTCCCACTACTGTTTTTTGAAAAAATCCATTTTTAGTAAAACTGTGGCGAGTCTAGAACAATATTTTTATTGATCTGCCAAATGGTAGAAAGTCAACCCTCGTCATAGCCTGGGTCAACCCACAAACAGCCATTACAGAAACGTGCCTTGAGTTATCCAGAGTCTGGTTTTAATCATAAGCCGGACAACTCCCCGTACCTTAACAATGTTAAGATATGAACTGTACTATATCCAATATAGAACTAGAGGCACTGATTTAATTGAACCAGATTCAAAATCATGCAACTATCTCCAATGCATGTCAACTAAATGGAGAGAGGCCGATCAGCGTTACTCAACTTAGGAATGCTTCCAATTATGAGTAACCTGAAAGAGAAGCAATTTCTCTTTATCATTACTATCAACTGAATACCATACATAAGTATCTACATCTTCGATCACTTTGAAGAATCCCGATACTTGCTACACCTGGTTCTCTACTGTATTCAAATACCTATAACTCCTCAAAACTTAGACCCTGTATTTCTACGAAACACATGTCTAAGAACTAGAGAAGTTAAAAGTAAACAGAATATAGTATGAGGACCAACCCCTCTGTCCTAATGGACACTGGACAACATACAATACTCTGTATAAGTCCGCTGAGTCTAACAACTCTTTCACTGTGCGTCGTAGGTTGAAAACTGTACTTATGGTTAAGAAGAATTACACCGCTGTTTAATGCTCCTTACCTAACCATCCACTGATATAGGTAAATGTCATCGACATAATATCAAAAGGTATATCTCACTCTATGAAAATAGACGTACAGATATATCAATTTGAAATTGGTGCACAACAGCGGATATTCAAAACCAAATATTTGCCGACCGGCAAACAGCCCAGATGATCTCCTCAAATATCACCGATTACAACGAATCCCGATATAATGAGGATGATCACCCTATTCCCAATAACTTACTCCCACTCATCATCTGTAAAACCATACAGATGTGAGAATCATACCTGGTAAATACATACCCTGGAGTAAGTATCTAATCGGGAAATCAGTTTTCTTTTAACATTACACAGTGAAACTGAAACATTGAAATGTTTCGGTCGGGTATTCCGGTATTCTTAGTAATGCCTCTTCCAGATTCACAACTGTAACCGTATATCTCTTTGCCATCTGTCCAAATCCCTTTATATGTCTTTAGTCATTACCGTATGCACACCCCTTTAGGCCAAATGGTTTTCTTCCTTCCCTACCGTTCGGCACCCGCCTATGGTTTGGAAGAAGACTATCCAATAAGCATAAAAGGTGTACTGTCCTAATCCTAGGAGCACTCGCAAAGCGAGAGAAGGTGAAGATAAAAGACAACCGAATAAACCTTATTCCTATTTCTCCTGAAGCAGAATCCATCCCCGAACTGGAACAAGTTCCTTTCGAGTTCGTATATAACCATACGATGGAGTATCCAAATAAAATGTGGATCTTCGTAGTGATACAGAGTGTCCTGGAGAAATACAAAGGTGATTTAGGATTGGCGAAAAAATACTTGGTTCGGTCGTGAATAGCAGTCGCAATTTACTTTGCCCTCTTACTAATCCCTTGCTTTGTCTTAACTTAATACCTTCTGCACACCATCGTTATGCTAATTGGTTTTCTTCATTCCCTACCGGTCGGCACCAGCCTAAGGTTTGGAAGAAGACTATCCAATTTGCGTAATAGGTGTACTATCTCCTAAACCAAGGAGTACTCACAACCTGAGAGAAGGTAAAAGGAAAAGACAATTGAATAATCCTATTCGTTTTCTCCAGAACCAGAAACCATCCTCGAAGTCCTTCGAGTTCGTATATAACCATACGATGGTTTTGTCCAATGGAAGTGGACGTTCGTAGTAATACAGGGTGTCCTGGAGAAAAGGGTAAAAGTTGGAGTGGCAATGAGCTCTGCAACTCTGACAATCCAAAAGCCAGTGTTAAGAAGGTTCGGTCAACTTGGTTACTGAGTCATAGTCTTAGGGTCGGGTCAAAAGTCGCTGCCAGAGAGAGAGAAAAGAAACACTCAGCGTGCACTATAACCTAGATCAGAATGGTTACCGATTTATCTAATCAGGAAACCTCCCACTGTACCTCAAATTCTCCTCCAAACCTGAAAGGAGAATTAGTCGGGGTCACCCGAGGAGTAAACTAACTCATCAGTGGGAATCGGGATCCAACTATCATCGCATGATAACTTGACGGAATCCACTCAAGTCACCACACTCCAGAAGGTATGCGCATGCCTGGCAAGTTTCAGTTCTTTTGAAACCCCCGATGTGATTTTTACCCCTAGGACCTAAGTGACCATGACGAATAATCAACAAATCAAAAGGTCCTAGTCAAGTTCAACCCGTCATTATCTTGATTGCGTTAAACCCACCCGCACGACCCTTGACGAATAATCAACAAAGTCGTACGACTGTCCTAACCAATCCACATATCCATACAACAGAAAGCATTACAGAGCTACCGCACACTACGCCTCGGCGAATAGCAACGACAAACGTAGCGCGAATACTAAGCAATACTAATCTGAAATGACGGAGGGCTACGGCTGGTTTTTGGCGAAAAACCTTTAACGTAATGAACTTGATATCGTTGAAGGAACCGGATAACTTTTTATAAAAAATATAGTGACGAAAACCTTTGCTAAAGAGGTCACTCCCGGTGAAGGGATCTCGGCTCTTTCCCCGTAGAATGAGGTGCAGGATATTCCAACTGAATACCACGATGCAAAGCAAAAGTAATCGGCTATAGTGAAGTTAATGCCCTGACGCAAACTTCTGTCCAAGGGGTCACTCCCGGTGAAGGGATCTCGGCCCTTGCCTCGTCGACTGAGGAGCAGGATATTCCAAATGAATACCACGATGCAAAACAAAAGTGAACGTCCTTGCAATAACAGCTTTTTGAAAAATTGTTCCAACAACATCAGAATAGGTTTGTTTATCTTGCATTGATCCGAATCAACGCAGTCCCATCAATTGATCACACCACAAAGAACGAAAATATACTGATGCACGTATATGCCATCCGCATTTGCCACTGGGTCCCGTCATTACCCGTTAGGTTAGCTAACTAACGACAGAGCGGGGACTGGACTAGCGCGGATATAAAACATATACAACATCTACTAATATATATACCAATATATTATATTCGCTCAAGGAGTGATAAAATGCAACATCACAGAAATATACAGCATCACAGAACAATACAGATATCTGGAAGCCCCGGGTTTCACAGAGCCGCTGCTGAAACCCGACGTTCCCCTAGTCGTGTGGATAGCCTGTGCAATGAAATCCTAGACCCCTACGGGCGCGGCAAGTCACCCGCCAAAACCTGAAGTGAGGCAGCCCCCTTCAGCACCGTGAATGGACCACCCAGCACTTCATGGAATCTGGTAACTTGGGCACCCCTCATGGGTCAACCTGTACCCCCTACGAGTGCGGCGAATAGCCCGCCAATCCTAGAGTGAAGCCCCCTCCGTCTCAATGCCATGAGATGCGGGCCCGTTGCCCTCTAGAACCCGGCTATCCGTGCACCCCTCCGCGGGGTAATCCTAGTACAGAAAGTAAAATATACATACAACGGGTACATCGACCGCAACCAGGCCGTGCCCCAAAAGAATAATACAAACAGGCAGTGACTGCAGTCCACATGTCGGACGCTCGCCCCGCAATATCAAATGTACATATAAAACAAAACTGTACTAACATTGCATCCAGGCTATCCCCCACGACCGATCCGCAACATCACAGCAAAACACAGAACATCAACGTGAAAGTCACGTTCGCAAATCCGTCTAACCGGGCTATAGCAGTTAGACAGGATTTACCGATCAAGTGACATTCACGGTCGCAGATATAATGTAAATACTGTGAAATAATGTGTTTAAAATATCCGATCGATCAAATAATTAACAAGTGGGCCCCCAAGCAATACTGTAGCACTCACAGAAATTCTGGGCCCAAATTTAATATTCCAAAACCCCCTAAATCAGCCCACAAGCCCACTGGAAAATTTGGACACAGTGAGGACACCAATGTGCGGCGGAACCACGGCCCAAGGGGGGTTTGGCCACGGTTCCGCGCTTCAGTGATCGACTGACTGCGTCGAATTTTTACAGCAGTCTTAGAATTTCCAGTACATTAGTTTTTTACAACCTGAAAAATTTTTAGACATCAAAAAATTTCAACAGAAAACTGATGTGAGGAAAATGAGTTTTTTTGGAATTTTGGTCGATCGGAAATGTAAAACACATTAGACAAAGCTAGACAAGGTTAATGGCGTGGCTCTGATACCATGTTGCCCACGGCAGCGCCCCGGCCGTCTATCCGAGGCCAAAATGCGGAATCAAAATTTTCTTAACTTTTAAACTGGCGCTACCGCGGACAATAAACCCGGATCGTAACCATTAACCGATACTAGCTATCAAGAAAAAGGGTGAGAGATATACCGAATGATCCGAGTCCTCCGGTCTTCTCCTCGCCGTTCTGATCTCCTGCGGAAACTCCGGTCGTCGCCACCTCGCCGGAAGGGCACCACATCGCCTGTATCTTTTACGGGCTCCCACCTCAATACCGAGGCAACTCGGGCGCGAAGTAGGCTAGCCGACGCGTCCAAGATTTGCTGTAGAATGTGTAGGGTTGAAGCTATGTCTCATTTGGGGTTTTGTTGCCTTTGAAGATGATGGAGGAATCAAGATAAGAAAAATGGTGCTTGCATTTTTCTAGCATGAAAATGAGATCAAGAATGCCACACTCTCAAGAATGAAACTCTCATCTTTTTCCTTCTCTCCAAAATGAAAACCTCTCCCTCTCTTAGAATGGTGGAGGAAAGAATACAAAAGCAAGAGGGAGGTGAGTGTAGGAAAAGAGAGAGGGTGACCATATCCAAACATCATCATAACTAACTCACATCAACTACTAATCACCTCAAATCAACAAAAAGCAAGTGATGATGATAGATAAGAATGGTATCAAAAGATGCTTTCATAATATCTCATCTTACAAATAAACCCTCCACAAAATGTTATTTGCAAACTTGCAAATAACACCCTCCATCGGAAAAGTCCGGCCGGGAAAGAACAAAGGAAAACAGGCCGGAACGGAATGCAAACTGGCAACTCCAGAAAACTGGTCCCGTAATAAATTACAGGAAAACCCCATACTGTGCATACACACCCGCATCTGTATTCCGACCGGATACAAATGCAATGAGACAAAATCTACACTGTACTAAACTAGGACCGGCTTAAGCCAAAGCCAGCTAGTAATATCCGTTCGATCCTGATCCGTGCAATACCGCACGTATCAGATTGATCCCTGCCATATAACTATACGGCCACTAGAACAAAACTGTCCGATCCTGATCCGTGCAATACCGCACGTATCTGATCGGACCCTGCCATATCTCCATACGGCCTCTACAGCGTTTCGCCCGAAAGCTTGAGTAACAGAAAATGTGGTGGACTTTAAAGACTCGTCAATACTATGGCTGTGGATTTAACCACTAGCACGTCAGAGGTATTAGCCAACACGTGACGGGCCACCAGCTATTGACCAAAAGGGACGTCGATGAGCAAGCTCACCCTGACACCCTACTGAGCCTGTCAGTGACAATATCCGTACAGTCCGGTCCGTTCGTCTATGAGCATCGCATGTCGGGCCTAGGGGGTTGGTAAAAGTCAGACCCCCAAAAGCGGTATAAGTCATGTCGGAGTGTATCCCAGAACGCCCTGAGATACTACTGGAATACCTACCAGTAAATCTCCTGCCTCGGTCGAGGGCTTTGTGTAATGGC
This sequence comes from Agapanthus africanus, assembly GCA_030015575.1. Taxonomy (NCBI): domain Eukaryota; kingdom Viridiplantae; phylum Streptophyta; class Magnoliopsida; order Asparagales; family Amaryllidaceae; genus Agapanthus; species Agapanthus africanus. Next base: position 309,443,201 of record JASDDO010000008.1, on the reverse strand, counting down.
TCTCCTAGACACAGCGCGACCTCACCCCCAATACCGGGAGAGACGAACCCCTGAAGATCCGCTCACTTCCTCCATGTGGCTCGGGACTGTACCCAACTAAAACCTGTTTGCACGACTCCTTTGAGCCGTGGTAGGGTAGTAATCAAAGCACAGTGGGAACTCACACGAGACAAATGAAGATTTCAGGTCGTTGAACTAACCTGTACACATGTCACCAGGGAACTGCTATCTGACATCTGGTATAAGACCAACTAGCAGGTTCCCGGCGAGTCCTGTCCGGTGTACTCATAACCCAATGAGCACATGTATACATCTTAGGTGAACCAACTGACACCAGTGGCTTGTAAGACCGGCCAACGCCCCTCGTCGGGGTCTCGACTGTATACACTAGTCTACTAATGGAGTATCGATGCCCTGTCTCGAAACTCCTACGACTAGGGACCTTTTAAGGATGTGCTTATAGACTACCAGCTCCCACGTATATGATCGCCATCATACTGCTGGTAGTCAAGCAAGAATCCTACGGGCTCTATCAACGTGTAATAGCGACATGTCAGGTCACCTAAAGCAGTACACGATGATAAAGATAAACCAGATAGCATACTATCATCTCGAGTAAGACTGTCCTACCGGGATAGGTCCTCCCTCAATCATTGCAATCACGTGCCTGTGATCCAATAATTGACTCTGAGGGCACTATCTCCAACAACACCCACAAGCCGCAAGAGGTCTACTGAATGTAATGGCCACCCGGGTATTGAGCGATCAGAAGATCAACAAGAAAGAGTACTCATACTCTTGCGAATCCAATCAGTAACACTACCGTACAGTCCGGTCTCTTCATCTGATATGTCGCATATCAACATCCTGGGGGTGGTATAACGTCAGAGCCCAATAGCCTGATAAGTCATGCCGATGAAAGGTCCATAACGGTTCAAGAAACTACTGATAACACTTACCTGTAAATCTCAGCAACCCTGGCCAGGGATTTCCTGTTATGGCCAATCGAGCATAGCGCAACATCAAATCCTAATACAGGGAGAGACGAATCCCCTCCTATCGCTCATTGCCTCCATGTGACTCGGGACTGTACCGAAAAACCACATTTTTGCACAATCTCTTGATCGTGGTATGGTGGAAATCAAAGCACGGTAGGAATCACACAAGACTCTATGATGATCTCGGGTCGACAGACTAACTTGTACTAGTGTCACCAGAGAACTGCTATCTGACGATAGGTATAATACCATCTAGGAGTTCTCGGTGAGTCCATTCAGTGTACCCAGTATTCACTGAGCACCCGTATACCTTCTCTGATGTCAAACACCAATGGATGTGGGATCATCCATCGCCCATCATATGGGTCAAGAAGCTCATACGCTAGTCTACTCCGGAGTATCGATGCCCTGTCTCGATACTCCCACGACTAGGAACAAGTATAGGGTATACATGTGGACTACCCTTGGCCCCACTAGTATGATCTCCATCATAGTCCTGGAAGTCAAGTACACATCCTAAGGGCTTTATCAACATGTGAGAGCAAGACAGCGTCCCTTATACAAGTCAACATGTTAAGACAAAGTGCAACCAGATAGCATACTATCATGTCGAGCAAGAAAGTACTTCCTATATATGTACAAGCATCCACTACAATATACATCTCATGTACAATAATGGTCTCTAGGGCATATATATAACTAACAATCTCCCACTTGCACTAAGGCCATCTGTTGTAGTATCCAATACCCAACAATATAGCAGTGGTTGTAGTATCCCATACTCAACCATCCCAAAATCTCTCAAATAGTATTTAGGGACGCAGGACTTGGTGAGTGGATCCGCCGTGTTATCCTTCGTGTCTACTCTTCTTATCTCGATCCGTTGGAGATCAACCATCTTCCTGATCAGGTGATACTAGCATCAGAATATGTCTGGATCGCTGATGGGACCAGTGTTCCTAGGCTAAAGCCACAACTCAATTGTAGTCTCAATAACACTTATTGGACGCTCAATGGTAGGAACCGTGCTCATCTCATGAACAAGAAATGCCCAGATTGCCACTTTGGCAGCATCATTGGTAGCGATTTATTCAGCCTTTATCATCTAGTATGTCACGTTATCTAGCTTGGAACTCTTCCAACATACTGTCCCTCCACTGAGGGTAAATACAATTCCTGTGACTGACTTTCAGTCGTCCTTATCACTCTGGAAGCTCGAACCAAGAACTTTCTTTTAGTGCTTCTCAAGTACAAGAATATTCTCCATAGCTGTCCAACGATTCTCCCAAGATCCGATTGATTCCTGATCACTACACCTAGTGAGTTAGCTACATCTAGTCTGGTACATAACATCGCATGCATGATAGAGCCTACTGCCGAAGCATAGGGTATCTCTTGTACGCGAGCTCTCTCCAAATCAGTCTTGGAAGACATCTTTTTGGAGAGAGTGATTCCTTATTAAGTGGGTGAACCACCACGCTTAGAATCCTCCATATTAAACCCCTTTAGTATGGTGTTATTGTACCTAGATTTAGGACAATCCCAATATCCACTTAGATCTATCAACATATATCAAAATCCACAAGATGTAGTAGGTATCATCCAGATCTTCTATTGAGAATCCTCGTGATAAGAGGAGCTTGACCGAGTGTAGCATAGGAAACCATTTCCTATCAAGAGTATGTCATCTACGTAAAATACGTAGAAGACAACCTTATTCTCTACAACATTCTTGTATATACAAGGTTCATCTATCTTTTTGATGAAGTCAAGCTTTTTGACTGCCACATCAAAACAGATGTTCCATCTCCGCGATACTTTCTTTAATCCTTATGGACTTAAGCATAGCTTTGAAAGTCTCAACTTTTCCATCTACACAAAGAATCTTCTCATGATCCATTTGCTCCCAATGGGTTTTACCCCTTTAGGTGCAAAATTCAAAGTCATACATTGTTGGTGTATATAGATTCCATCTTTGATTGCATAGCATCCAGCCATTTTACAGAGTCCTACTCGTGATGGCCTGCCTGAACCTAGTTGGGTCATCATCATTCATAATGCAATCCTCGCTCCCACTGTCACCGAGAAGACCGTAGTATCTCTTAAGTGGATGAGCAACCTTACCAGATTCGCAGAGAGGCTGAGGTTCGTTGGAGACTATTGAATCCTTTGGTTTCACCAAATCATCAACTGTTAGTTTGTCTAGCTGGAACTTATTCCAGTTCTACCTTATGTCCACAAATTTCTTCACAAGAAATTCCTTAAAAAGGTGGCATGCTGAGAAACAAACACCTTTTGCTCCTCACTTAGGTAGAAGATATACCCTCGCAAATGTTTAGGATATCCAATAAATGAAGGGTTACGCTAGCGCCCCGGCCAACATCTGTGGCCAAATGCGGAACAAAATTTTTACTATGATCAAAAACTTGGCGCTATAACAACCCTAAACCGGATCTTTACCATAAACCAAGTTAGCAAAAATGGTTCTATCTACTTTGATAGAAAGTATAACTAACGGATCCAAGTCCTTCTCTTCTTTCCGCTGCCCTCCTTCTCCTTGCAAGCTCCTTGGAGTGGAAATGGAAAGTACCTCCTCGTCGGCTACTCGAAGTAGTAGAAGATCCCCTGAGAGTTCCAACCTTGAGCTAAACCTCTAAGTTGAGGCAACTAGATCACTTGGTGTGCTAAAATAAGAAACCTAGAGTGTGTAGAGTGTGATTTTGAGTAGCTTAGTCTCATAAGCCCTTGATTCTCAACACATGAGACATTAGGGTTTGAGAGAGTGTCACGTCCCGAAAGTACGGAACATGACCGGCACTTAAACTACGAAACATCTCGAGGCATACGTAATCTAAGTAAGCCGAAAACCCAGAAATCCAAACCAAGAAAAGTAGTAGAGTGAATGAAAACCAATTCAAATCAAGTAGTTTTAATAGCATAAGCCGAATTATGCGTTTTTTTAAAAAAAAAACATCAAATATTTACTGAAAATTTCGGCAGAGTCTCCTTTGTAAATAGTGGCCCCCAAACGGGATACAACATGAATAGTATACGAAATCAATAAAAGGCATCCCCAAGCGGGAGCTAGCTCTTCGTCAATCGACGGTCACAACCACACGAGCAATATAATATACAACGCCAAGGGCGAGGATCAAAAACTCAAAAGGAAACTCAAAACCACAAGAAATATAACGCGTGACTCTAGGATCGAAAGAATAAACAACACTGGTCTCTATCTCAAAATAAATACATGTTTGGTTGATAGAACTTCTTGATACAACTGAATAATGATATACAAGATATAATGATGGGTGCGATACCAATAAACCCACCTGTTAGCAAGTCACCCGGAAATGGAAATAGTGCCAGCAAAGCCGTAATGAAACCTGTACGGCGAAACCTGCAAGAACTGTGGTACAACGGGGGTGAGTTGCCAACTCGTGAATAGAATACATCTACGAACAGGAATCGCATGTATGACGCAATCCTAGGTCATACGATCATAATATATCATCAAAATATAACTAGCAGCCTATAACCATGGCTAGGGTATACCACAAAACAACAGTAATACCAAGTGCTCGTGTCAGTGCCTCAGATAGCAATATATCATATAGATGATGTATGAATGCATGAAAACAGAGTACATGTACTAAAGAAACTGCTTTCATAACTCAGTGAGATTTCTGTATTTTTAAAAATGAGGTATCATAAGGAAATCAGTATAAACCGTGTCTAGTATCGACACAAAAACATAAATCCACATATCTCAATATCTCAGGCTCCGGCTACCCGGACTGACCTGGATCATCAAATCTCAGTACCTCAATATCTCAAAATCTCAATGTATCAAATCTCAATATCTAGGGCGCCGTCAGTCCAGACCAGCCCCTACCATCCATCTCAAGACTACGAAGTTATCCTCCGGATATCCGACGCGTCGGGTAAAATCACCGGTCGGTAGTGCTCCCCTGCCAGGCTCAACGTCAACAACACGACCTTCTCGCCCCGGGGTACCGCACCGGGCCCACCATGTACCCGAAACGGTTCATCCAACTCCTCGAATCGAGTCTCGAAATCCATCAGCAAACTCATGGTGGACGACTCATACATCATGGGAAAACCGCATTTTTATTTAAAAAGAGAGAAAGCAGTTTATATATGTTTTGCGGTTTTCCTCCAAATCCAGAAAATATCATGGAAATCCGAATCATCAATAGCATGTAAAACCATGAATATAAGCATGAGCATCCATGAATGCGGCATATAATGAATAACAGTATGCATGAAGTGACAAGTAACAACTACAATGTCTAAACTACTAGTTAACAAGCTACATTAGGCAATAATATTTTCTAAGGTGTGCGTGACATGGCAATTACCGATGAAGATGTGTGTGAGCCGGCAAGTGTATGTGGTACATACGCATCATCGGTAATGGTGCTGGTGTCCTAACAGTATGATATCAACAATACAATAAGAAATTATAATATAAGCATGCGATGCAGAGCGAAAAACAATAATGAGCGGGAGATAAATACTAAATAATGGTGCCCTTTGAAATAACACGAATCGTGGGGTTTTGAAAATAAGGGCTACGGTGGTTTTAAGAAAGGATACGTCTTTTGAAATATCCATAGATCCCTTGACCTGTCTTTTAAAATACCTACGATCCGTTAGTTTTGAAATAGGTAGAAATCTAATCTAGTCTGACAACTACACTAAACTATACGGCTGAACTAAAGGTAAGGAAACCGCCTAGAATTTGAGTCGATACATATATGAATATATATTAGTCGGTGATCCCGCCTCGATACTATCAATCGGATACCATATCTATAATCAGATATTCCCAAGTCAAGAGTGCGGATCAATCATCAATATATAGCTCGTACGTAAATCCGTCGTACGGCATCCCAAATCTGGGTACGGGTCAATATCGCATTCATCACATTGTTCATCTGGTATCCTTTTTATCAAAGATCATAATCCGGGGCACTGATCTACGTCTAGTACAATACTGATACAATCAATGTAATGCATGCGTGTGTATGAAAACACCACGCCTAAACAACCCGCTAAGATATCATATCGTATCTCAATTACGGACCATATCACCTCACTGATCTCACGGCCTCAAGCCTAATCTCATCGACTCATCTCCAATCCCAAGTACTATCCTCATAATCCGTGTATATGTATACGTATATATATATATACATAGTCCCATACCCATGTGTGTATATATATATATATATACATATCCCCATATACGCACAGGTAAAATAATAAATGTATGCAAGTAAGTGTGCGTGTATAGGTGCAACAACTACTCTAGGGTTTCGCAAGTAACACTTCTAATCCATGAACATGTAACCCTATCATTAACATCCATGTCACACAAGATAGATATCATAAATATATAGTATATATACATACTATACATCGAACTGCGGGGGTGCTATACGCCATCCACCCGACTTCTCCCCATAGATATAAATCTACTCACCTGGTCCTCGCTCGCCAGTGCCGACGTCACCACGCGCTTGCTTGTCATCTCGAAGTCCACATGGGGGTACCTACATGTCATAACGTATTGTGTCGCATAAAAACCAAATTCGAAATCGAAACGGCATACGAAACCAAATCGGCACACGTATCACGGATAGGTCAAAACCTATCGCCTACGCATGCAAGAATAGTCAAAACAACCCTCGATGTCGATGTACCAACATCAACACATCGAGAAAAACCCAAACACACCAATGATGATTTCAAAACACATTAATAATAATATTAAGTAGAATGCAACTCATCAAAACCCCAAAATAAATCAAATCGATTTATTTCCGAAAACCTAGAAAGCACTAAATTTTCGTTTTAATTCGAAACTTGATGTTTTAATAAAACTAATGGCCATAATATCCACTAAATATCATAATTATGTCATATAAACCATTTCCACAATTTAATCTCATCAATTTTTATAAAACTAAAAATTCTAGTTTTGCAATTTTATCAAATTTTAACAATTTCAAGTAAAAATGCACAAAACAACAACTAAGCTTGGTTTTGCATGATTCAAAGGTATTAAACCACTCATGGAAACCATAATGATGTGTTAAAAATCCTAACTAGATTTTAATCTCACTTAATTACATTAATCCTAAAATCTAGTTTGCAACATAATACAATTTGGACAAATTCTTTTTAAAGTGAATTTGCAACTAACAACTAGCTTGGGTTTTGAAATTCTCAAGATTATAAATTACACAACACAACCATAACCAAATAATCCAAACCCTAACTCCCAATTCAACTCTTCTCTTTAAATTTCAACTTTCAATTAAACCCACAATTTAAACACCTAATTAGCTTAGATCACAATAAAAACTAACAAGGTACAATTAGTGTAAGATTATGCCTCACAAATTTGAAGATCTAACATGAAAATCTTGGCCTCCAAAATAGCTTCTTGATCCATGATCCACACTAGAATAGGTTAAGAAGAAATGGATAGAGATTGGATTTTGATTTTGTGGGATTTTTGTGTTGATTTTTGGGCATTTTGTTGAATTTTTTGATGCAAAATGAGAGAGGAAGAAAGAGGGGCTGTTGTGGTGCAGAAAAAAGAGGGCTCGACCAATGTTGTGAGGGGGAGAGAGAGAGTGGTGTGGGTTTTAAAGTCAACACAAGATCATGCTTTATTTTCTTTATTTCCTTTTCTTTTCTTTTCTTTTCTTTTTTTATTCTTTATTCTATGTGTGAGGAATGAGGTGGGGACTTGGGTGAGATCTTCAAATTTGTGAGGTATAATCTTACACTAATTGTACCTTGTTAGTTTTTATTGTGATCTAAGCTAATTAGGTGTTTAAATTGTGGGTTTAATTGAAAGTTGAAATTTAAAGAGAAGAGTTGAATTGGGAGTTAGGGTTTGGATTATTTGGTTATGGTTGTGTTGTGTAATTTATAATCCTGAGAATTTCAAAACTCAAGCTAGTTGTTAGTTGCAAATTCACATTAAAAAGAAATTGTCCAAATTGTATTATGTTGCAAACTAGATTTTAGGATTAATGTAATTAAGTGAGATTAAAATCTAGTTAGGATTTTTAGCACATCATTAAGGTTTCCATGAGTGGTTTAATACCTTTGAATCATGCAAAACCAAGCTTAGTTGTTGGTTTATGCATTTTTACTTGAAATTGTTAAAATTTGATAAAATTGCAAAACTAGAATTTTTAGTTTTATAAAAATTGATGAGATTAAATTGTGGAAATGGTTTATATGACATAATTATGATATTTAGTGGATATTATGGCCATTAGTTTTGTTAAAACATCAAGTTTCGAATTAAAACGAAAATTTAGTGCTTTCTAGGTTTTCGGAAATAAATCGATTTGATTTATTTTGGAGTTTTGATGAGTTGCATTCTACTTAATATTATAATTAATGAGTTTTGAAATCATCATTGGTGTGTTTGGGTTTTTCTCGATGTGTTGATGTTGGTACATCGACATCGAGGGTTGGTTTGACTATTCTTGCATGCGTAGGCGATAGGTTTTGACCTATCCGTGATACGTGTGCCGATTTGGTTTCGTATGCCGTTTCGATTTCGAATTTGGTTTTTATGCGACACAATACGTTATGACATGTAGGTACCGCCATGTGGACTTCGAGATGACAAGCAAGCGCGTGGTGACGTCGGCACTGGCGAGCGAGGACCAGGTGAGTAGATTTATATCTATGGGGAGAAGTCGGGTGGATGGCGTATAGCACCCCCGCAGTTCGATGTATAGTATGTATATATACTATATATTTATGATATCTATCTTGTGTGACATGGATGTTAATGATAGGGTTACATGTTCATGGATTAGAAGTGTTACTTGTGAAACCCTAGAGTAGTTGTTGCACCTATACACGCACACTTACTTGCATACATTCATTATTTTACCTGTGTGTATATGGGGATATGTATATATATATATATATACACATGGGTATGGGACTATGTATATATATATACGTATATATATACACGGATTATGAGGATAGTACTTGGGATTGGAGATGAGTCGATGAGATTGGGCTTGAGGCCGTGAGATCGGTGAGGTGATATGGTCCGTAATTGAGATACGATATGATATCTTAGCGGGTTGTTTAGGCGTAGTGTTTTCATACACACGCATGCATTACATTGATTGTATCAGTATTGTACTAGACGTAGATCAGTACCCCCGATTATGATCTTTGATAAAGAGGATACCAGATGAACAATGTGATGAATGCGATATTGACCCGTACCCAGATTTGGGATGCCGTACGACGGATTTACGTACGAGCTATATATTGATGATTGATCCGCACTCTTGACTTGGGAATATCTGATTATAGATATGGTATCCGATTGATAGTATCGAGGCGGGATCACCGACTAATATATATTCATATATGTATCGACTCAGATGCTAGGCGGTTTCCTTACCTTTAGTTCAGCCGTATAGTTTAGTGTAGTTGTCAGACTAGATTAGATTTCTACCTATTTCAAAACTAACGGATCGTAGGTATTTTAAAAGACAGGTCAAGGGATCTACGGATATTTCAAAAGACGTATCCTTTCTTAAAACCACCGTAGCCCTTATTTTCAAAACCCCACGATTCGTGTTATTTCAAAGGGCACCATTATTTAGTATTTAGCTCCCGCTCATTATTGTTTTTTGCTCTGCATCGCATGCTTATATTATAATTTCTTATTGCATTGTTGATATCATACTGTTAGGACACCAGCACCATTACCGATGATGCGTATGTACCACGTACACTTACTTGCCGGCTCACACACATCTTCATCGGTAATTGCCATGTCACGCACACCTTAGAAAATATTATTGCTTAATGTAGCTTGTTAACTAGTAGTTTAGACATTGCAGTTGTTACTTGTCACTTCATGCATACTGTTATTCATTATATGCCGCATTCATGGATGCTCATGCTTATATTCATGGTTTTACATGCTATTGATGATTCGGATTTCCATGATATTTTCTGGATTTGGAGGAAAACCGCAAAACATATATAAACTGCTTTCTCTCTTTTTAAATAAAAATGCGGTTTTCCCATGATGTATGAGTCGTCCACCATGAGTTTGCTGATGGATTTCGAGACCCGATTCGAGGAGTTTGATGAACCGTTTCGGGTACATGGTGGGCCCGGTGCGATACCCCGGGGCGAGAAGGTCGTGTTGTTGACGTTGAGCCAGGCAGGGGAGCACTACCGACCGGTGATTTTACCCAACACGTTGGATATCCGGAGGATACCTTCGTAGTCTTGAGATGGATGGTAGGGGCTGGTCTGGACTGACGGCGCCCTAGTTATTGATATTTGATACATTGAGATTTTGAGATATTGAGGTACTGAGATTTGATGATCCAGGTCAGTACGGGTAGCCGGAGCCTGAGATATTGAGATATGTGGATTTATGTTTTTGTGTCGATACTAGACACGGTTTATACTGATTTCCTTATGATACCTCATTTTTAAAAATACAGAAATCTCACTGAGTTATGAAAGCAGTTTCTTTAGTACATGTACTCTGTTTTCATGCATTCATACATCATCTATATGATATATTGCTATCGGAGGCACTGACACGAGCACTTGGTATTACTGTTGTTTTGTGGTATACCCTAGCCATGGTTATAGGCTGCTGGTTATATTTTGATGATATATTATGATCGTATGACCTAGGATTGCGTCATACATGTGATTCCTGTTCGTAGATGTATTCTATTCACGAGTTGGCAACTCACCCCCGTTGTGCCACAGTTCTTGCAGGTTTCGCCGTACAGGTTTCATTACGGCTTTGCTGGCACTATTTCCATTTCCGGGTGACTTGCTAACAGGTGGGTTTATTGGTATCGCACCCATCATTATATCTTGTATATCATTATTCAGTTGTATCTAGAAGTTCCATCAACCAAACATGTATTTATTTTGAGATAGAGACCAGTGTTGTTTATTCTTTCGACCTTAGAGTCGCGCGTTATATTTCTTGTGGTTTTGAGTTTCCTTTTGAGTTTTTGATCCTCGCCATTGGCGTTGTATATTATATTGCTCGTGTGGTTGTGACCGTCGATTGACGAAGAGCTAGCTCCCGCTTGGGGATGCCTTTTATTGATTTCGTATACTATTCATGTTGTATCCCGTTTGGGGGCCAGTATTTACAAAGGAGACTCTGCCGAAATTTTCAGTAAATATTTGATGTTTTTTTTTTTAAAAAATGCAAAATTCGGCTTATGCTATTAAAACTACTTGATTTGAATTGGTTTTCATTCACTCTACTACTTTTCTTGGTTTGGATTTCTGGGTTTTCGGCTTACTTAGATTATGTACGCCTCGAGACGTTTCGTAGTTTAAGTGCCGGTCATGTTCTGTATTTTCGGGACGTGACAAAATTGGTATCAGAGCGTTAGGTTTTACCTTCGGAGCGTAGGATGACCCTTGGTTGATGGAATAGGTGACTAAAGTACTGTGACGTACCGTGGGTATGTTCCGCGGCATACTTACGATACGCTACTCCACTTAAGAAGCCTTAGGATGTACATTTCTTTGCTCAGTATTACATTCATTCCTGATCTAGCCTCATCGGTACCAGTTATGGTTTTGCTGCCACGATTACTGGGAGGGAGAGCTACGGCTAGAGTGGCGGTCTGCATGAGCTCGTCACGAATGAGGACTGACCAGGGCGTAATTCCGGCGACACACGATTGCAGTGATGTGTCTTTTCATTGTGTTTTCGCGCCACGAGTATTGGGTGGATTGCTGTATGAGGTTACTCGGACATGCTGATTTGCACTAGAGGATTGAGCCACTGATAGAGGCCAGCCAGATTTTGATGACCGTTGATATATAGCCTATTCATGATGATTGAGGCATGGTTCAACGTGCAGACGAGTGAGCCCGTTATTGCTGCGAACGACGAGATATCGCCTCAAATGTTGGAGCTATTGCGGTACGAGTTATACTAAGAGATGATAGGAGGTCGCTAGTCACCCGAGAATGAATGACTAGGACAGGTAGTTCGTTCGCCAACCCCGATGCGAGGTCATCAGATGGATTGATTTCAGCTAGAGACAACTTCACGCGGAGACGTTGAGAGTCGACAGAGACGATCGAATGTCAGAAACCTATTATTCCAAGTTTAAAGTATTCGGAAAGACATGCAGGCAATTCTATGGACCCTCTAGAAGAATGAAACCCTAACTCGACTTAATGACCGTGTGAAAGCCTTTGAACCATAGGGTTTGCGGCAGTTCCGCGGCGCCATTAGTGAGGCTTGGGTTTGCCCTTCTACGGCTGGACCATCGATGCTGTGGTACGTACTCGATACTATTAAACTGTACCCAAGATGTTGAGCTCTTGGGGGATTATGAGGTTTTGACAAATCAATCGGATGGTTCGACTTCATTCGGATGCTAGGTGGTGAGATGCATTTCTTGGGAGACTCCAGATACGACGATAGCCGTTGGAGCTCAGTCCATGCAGCCACGACGAGATGAGTCCGAAGCAGTCGATGTAGGGTTCCTAGGCACTCTAGTGAGGTCTCACAAGGCATCGAACATGCCAATATCAAAAATTCGGTGCCGAGAAACCCTAATGTACGGATCGTCGGCTAGATTTCTAGGCGAAAACAAGAACAAGTTAACACTTAACTAATAGATACGGAAAAACAACCTTTGTAGATCCGTTTTTCCACCTCCACGGCTCCGAGATGAGGTCCTCTCCGCTGTCCAAATCGAATCCGGGCTCTAGCGTCGGCTTCATCGGAGACTGGACGGGCTAGGTTGTCGACGACGTGCCGAAGATGATCTACGTCGAAGCATCACTAGATCGAGCTCCACCTTCACCAAGTCTTGAAAACTTGTGAAGGAAACACACTCTACTACTTGGCAAGAGGTAGAGGATGAAGAAATAGGAAGTGGGTAAACTTTAGAATTGGATTTCTCACTCATTCTCATCACTTGCCATTAATGGAGCAAGCTTTCTTCATGTGAAGAAATGAAGAAGAAGAAGAAGCTAAATATGATAAGTTAATTAAAAATTGGAAAAGAAATGAATACTTATCATATTAGAACCATGGTTAGGTGTAGAGAATCAATCATGGTTAAAAGAGATGGTTAGGGTTAAGCATGAGACAAAATTGGTGACAAAGTCAAACATTCATGAAGCTTCATGAAAGAACAAATGAATTCCACCATTTTTCTCTTTGCATTTTCTTTTATTCATTTATCATAAATAAATAGATAATTAAATAAGATAAATTAATAACAAATAATAAACCCTAACCATTTCATTAACCAAGGTTTAATACTTTACACTTAACCAAAAAGCATGTATCATCAAACATGATACAAGCAAGTGCACAAAATCATATCGCATATGTAATGCGCACACCCGAGTAAGAAAATCCATCTTAAGTGAACCAATACTAGTTAATGCAAAGTAATATATCAAATATATAATTATGCATCAAATCATTAAATCAACACTTGATTTAACGATCCGGTCATATCGTATATAACCGACTAGTATGCAATGCATCGGTTTATCGAATCAACCCTTGATTCGATAACTAGGGTATATCGCATATAACCTAATCGATACATTGATCGCGAGAATGAAATACGGTATCACATACACACATTATTCTCGGTCCCGCACATATCTCATATGCGCTCCTATTTCGTTTCGCTTGAGCCAGGAAACCTCTGTGTAGGACTCTAAAGACTCGTCAATACGCCGGCAGCAGGTGATGATCATATCAAACACCCACAAGCCGCAAGCGGTCTGCTAAACGTAACGGCCACCCGGGTATTGAGCGATCTGAAGATCGATGAGCAAGCCCGCTCAAACTCCAGTGAATCCGACCAGTAACACTACCGTACAGTCCGGTCTGATCGTCTGATATGTCGCATATCTCGCCTAGGGGTGGTAAACGTCAGACCCCAATAGCTCGATAAGTCGTGTCGATACGAGGTCTATAACTTTTCGAGAAACTACTGGTAACACTTACCAGTAAATCTCAGCAACCCTGGCCAGGGATTTCCTGTTATAGCCAATCGAACACAGCCCAACATCAACTCCCTATACCGGGAGAGACGAATCCCCTCCTATCGCTCATTGCCTCCATGTGACTCGGGACTGTACCCAAAAACCACCGTTTTGCACGCCCTCTTGGACGTGGTAAGATGGAAATCAAAGCACAGTGGGAACCACACAAGACTCTATGACGATCTCGGGTCAACAGACTACTCTGTAACAGTGTCACCAGAGAACTGCCATCTGACGTGAGGTATAATACCATCTGGGAGTTCTCGGCGAGTCCGTCCAGTGTACCCAGTCTCTACTGAGCACCCGTATATCATCTCCGATGTCAAACACCAATGGATATGGGATCATCCATCGCCTATCTGTATGGGTCGAGAAGGTATACGCTAGTCTACTCTGGTATATCGATGCCCCGTCTCGATACAACCACGACTAGGGACTTTGAAGGATGTACTTATGGACTACCATGTCCCCACTAGTATGATCCGCATCGCAGTCCAGGTAGTCAAGTACACATCCTAAGGGCTTTACCAACATATAACAGAGAGACAATCAGTGTACACGTTAAGGTAAAGAGTAACCAGATAGCATACTATCATGTCGAGCAAGAAAGTCCTCCCTATATATGTCCCAGCATCCACTACAATATACATCCAATGTACAGTAATGGCCTCTAGGGCATACATATAACTAACAATCTCCCACTTGCACTAGGGCCATCTGTAGCAGTGGTTGTAGTATCTCATACTCAACCATCCCATAAAGGTCTCTCTCTGGGAATAGGCCTTCGTGAGTGGATCCGCTGCGTTATCCTCTAAGTCTGCTCTCCTTGCCTCGATCAACCTGGAGATCAACCATCTCCATGATCAGGTGATACTGCCTTAGAATGTGTCTGGATCACTGATGGGACAGGGGTTCCTGGCATAAGCCACAACTCCATTGTCACACAATGGGAGGAACATAGTTCATCTCATGAACCAATATACACCCAAACAGCCTCTTTGGTAGCATCTTAAGTAGTGATGTATCCTGCCTTTATCGTCTAGTATGTCACGGTATCTAGCTTGGAACTCTTCCAACATACCGTCCCTTTACTGAGGGTAAAGACAATGCCTGCGACTGACATTCAGTCGTCTTTATCACCCTGGAACCCTTCCAGTGATTCTCCCCAGGATCTATTGATATCATCTCACTACAACTAGTGAGAATCCTAACATCCAATTAAATCTATCTCATAGATCTAAAACTCAGGATTTAGGAGGTATCATTTTGATCCTTCACGGAGAATCTTTGTGATAAACGGAGATTGATCGAGCGTAGCATAAGAAACTCCTTTCTTATCAAGAGTATGTCATCCACGTGCTCTACGAGGATCACCACCATACTCCCTACTACCTTTTTGTATATACAAGGTTCATCTACCATTTTGATGATGTCAACTTCCTTGACTAATCCATCAAAACAGATGTTCCAACTCCGCGTTGTCTACTTTATCCTATAAAGCATCTTGCACACGTTTCCGCTGCTCCCACTGTCTACGAAGCCCTCTGGCTGTGTACTTATAGACGCACTCTTCTAAAAAATCATTTAGAAAAGTAGTCATGACACCCAACCACCAGATATCGTAGTCATGGTATGTAGCCGTGGCAAGTAGGATCTGGATGGACTTAAGCATAGCTATTTGAAAAAGGTTTCATCATAATCCACGCCTGGTCAATGATGCAAACTTTTAACAAGTCTAGCTTTGAAAGTCTCAACTTTTCCATCTACACCAAGTAATCTTCTCAAGATTTACTTGCTCCTGATGGGGATTTAACCCTTCAGATATAGCAACTAAAGTCCATACTTTGTTGGTGTATAAGGATTCCATCTCAGATTTCTAAGCATCCAGCCATTCTTACAGAGTCTCACTCCTGATGGCCAGCTCGAAACTAGTTGGGTCATCATCTCATGATGCAATCCTCGCTCCCACTGTCATAGAGAAACCGAAGTATCTCTCAGGTGGGCGACGAACCCTACTAGATCGGCGGAGAGGCTGAGGTTCGTTGGAATCTACTGAATCCTTCGGTTCTACCAAATCATCAACTCCAGTTTGTATAGCTGGAACATTTCCAGTTCTACATAACAGACGTTGCCTCGAGCTTGTCCGGATTTTGCTTTTAGACATAGGCCGGACAATCCCAAATCTTAACTAACTTAAGACATGGGCTCTTCCCATTCCATATCACATATGAAGCGGTAGGCAACTTATTTGATTGAAACCCTATTCAATAGGTATGCAACTTCATAAGTGCATAACTCCCAAAAGGGAATAGGTAACTCAGTAGTACTCATCATAGAGCACACCATATCAAATAGGGTGTATCTGCTCCGCCCCAACATACCATCGTGCAATGGTGTATACGGAGGAGTAATGCTGAGAGAGAATCTCATTCTCCTTTAGAATAGTCCAGGATTTCCGTGCTCAAGTATTCTCCTCCTTGATCTCATCAAAGGACATAATACTTATACCCGTATTTTGGTTCTCTACTTCTCGCTTATATTCTGTGAATATCTCAAAAGGTTCGGACTTGTGTTTCAACAGGAACATAGGTCTGAATCTCGAAAGATTATCAGAGAATGTAATGAAGTAAAAAGAACCGGTCTTGGTATGTGTAGACAGGGGACCTAACATACATCAACATGTATCATCCCAAGAGTTCGTTAACTCTTTCTCTGTTTCCAATAAACAGAGCTGTGGTCATCTTATCTTTGTGACATGACTGGCGAGTTTCACAAGATGTAAATTCAAACTAATTTAAATATACATCTTTATGTAACTCTAGCTAGTCGTGTCATATTGATCTGACCTAGTCTACAATACCTCAAGAAGAATTCGTTCATTTCTGAACTCGTTCTCTTGTGTGTGTTCCATATACTAAGAACTGTAGTTTGATTTAGAACATCAATGCTTTTAGATAACGTGCCTGAACCGATCAACTTTTGATATAGGAAATGTTCAAAACATTATCCAACAATACAAAATTTTATCATTTCTTTACTAATAAAGAGACTGATATGATTTTGTATATCAGGTTCGGTATCTAATAACATTCATTCAGAATCAATGTATTACAATACAGGGTGACAGTGACCAACAGACTTGGCTGCAACACTTGCCCCGTTTTCTGCCTCATGAAACTTATCACCCGTTCTCAGTTTTCTACCCTTTTGTAGCCCTATGTAACATCTTACATATCTGGGATCCTGATCCGGTATCATATACCAAGGATTCAGAGGATACTGAGAAACAGTTCTGTATAATGAACACACCCGAAGATGATGCATCAGCATGCACTCTCTTAGTTTGGGCGGCATGGGAAATCTGGTATTCCCCAATTCCCTGCTCTGTCTTATAACAATTATAAGTTGGAGCGGGACCAACGTTCCCCAGCTCAGTATAATAAGCGGGTTCGGTCAATAATCCGTATTATTATCTTGATTAAGGCGTGATATGGTCGCTACCAGGAGAGAGAGAGAAGAAAACACTCAGCGTGCGCTCTGTCAAGAATAGATTGGTTATTATTTTATCTAATCAGGATGGCTCCCACTGCTTTTTATCAAATCTTCCTTCAAACCCTAAAAGGAAAGACTAGCCGGGATTAATTACACACTACAAGTTCGCGAATCTTTCAGCCAGGCCAGTGTCGGTACTTTGAGGGAGGTCCCCCGTGCTTTCGCACGAACCTAATTAATGTAAACCTCGTTTTCCCAGAGGCGTAACCCCGTTGACACCTTTCTAGACACCTACTTGATCGGCTAATTGTAATGTATAAAACTCTCCCACGAGTAACTCTTACTCGCAGCGGGTATCGGGATTCAACTATCTCATAGAAGGTATGCAATCTCATTGCAAATTTCAACACTTGAAATTCCCGATAATATTTTGCCCCTAGCGTCCTATGACCTTGACAGAGGTCAACAAACCATAGGCTGCTAGTCAAGTTCAACCCGTCATTTCTTGATTGAAGTAAACCCACCCGCACGACCCTTGACAGAGGCCAACAAGGTCGCACGACTACCCTAAATCAATAACATCATATGCTTATGCAGATAAGCGCTAATCAGCTACCGCACACTATGCCTTGACAGAGGTCAACAAACGTAGCACGAATACTAACCAGTACATATCTGAAATGACGGAGGGCTACGACAGGTTTTTCTGAAAACCTATTGCGTAATGAACTTGATATCATTGTAGAATCAAATGATTTTGAAATGGAGTGTCTTTGAGGCTTTTCTAGTTTTGCTAAAGGAGTCACTCCCGGTGAAGGGATCGTCGGTCCTTTCCTCGTCGAATGAGGTGCGGGATATATCATATATATCACTGTGCAAAGCAAAAACACTTAAAAGCAATCAAAAGTCAAACCGAGTGTGTAGCATCTGCCAGTTATTGCTAAAGGAGTCACTCCCGGTGAAGGGATCTCGGTCCTTTCCCTATCGAATAAGGTGCAGGATATATCACATATACCGCTGTGCAAAGCAAGAACTGTAGCTACCTGTTTTATTTTGAAATTCGATTCAACAACATCTTAGGTTTCTTTTATTTCATTAATCATATTAATGAAGTCCCATCAATTAAATTACCTAAACATCATAGATAAATACGACGTACACTTATGCCATCCGCATTCGCCTCGATGTCCCCTCGTGCACCGTTAGGTTAGGTAACTAACGGCAGAGCGGGGCAGGGCTAGCGCGGGTGTAAAACATAAGTAACGTCTATATAATATATCATATATACTATATACTGTATCTATCATAGAACATCACATGATCACATCACAGATATCGCAGCAGAAGAATCATATGAAATATTGGATATACTAGGACGTCCGTGTTTTCAATACGAGCCAGTATAAAACACGGATTCCACGGTCGTGATGAATAGCCAAACCCACACCCCTAGACCCCTACGAGAGCGGTAAGCAACCCTACCAATTCTAGAGTTAGGAGACCCGGACTCGACTCCTCGAGTTGGTCTCCCACTGGACTCCAGAACCCGGTTACTTGTGCCCTCCTCCTTGGGTCTATCCTAGTGCGGAAAAGTAAATAATATACAAACGGTGACTACTTCCGCTACCTGGAAGTGCCCCGATATCAGAATATTACATACAAGTTTTTACATGAATGAAAATGAAAAACACTCATCTCACATAAAAACCGCCGGCTATTCAACACGACGATCCAATATAACATATCCAGCAACACATAACATCACATGTCATCAACGTAAGTAAATATGTCCATCCCAATTGTCGTTGACATATAGCAACGAAACCGGCGATATCACATATTACACTTACGGTCACAGAAAAGAAAGTGTAAAACTACAACAGTTGGAATCCGCAACCACCTCAGACATCGCATGCCTGACCAAATGAATTACTTAGACATCGCATGCCTAACAATTATAAACCCCGCATTTTAGTCTCAAAATCGAAAACTCTTTTCAATATGAAGTCGGGGAATTCAACAGGATTCCCGACATCCTGATCGAATGCTCGTCGCAAACTTTAGTAGGCGGCCGCACCCCCGATACCGTCGATGAAGTGCACCAAGGCGGAACACCGCTACCGCGAGCACCCGGACGGATGCTTTCGGCGACGGGGTTCTCCTACAGTCACTTGGTCGGGGCTATGGAGTGAGGCTGTCTATTAAGTTTACCCGGCGAGTATCCGCGTACGCTACGTGATTGCGACGGACTTTTGATCACATCAAAATTCCGTGGCAACCGATCAAGTGAGACTAAACTGCTATGTTTATAACATTCATTCAGTTATCACATAACTACTTGTGAATTCCAATTATTGTATCCCATTCCGGATAAATAGAAAATGTCAAACTTTCCGATCGAACAATCGAACACCCAAGTTTTCCCGATACAGATCAACACATGAAATAAGTCTAACAACATTCAGTTCGTGCCTCAGTACCAAAGGTCCAGCCGTAGAAGGGTCAAGCCAACGCCTCACATGTGGCACGCCGTACTGCCCCAAACCAGAAGGTTCAAAGGGCAGTTCAAGACGGTCACATAATCGAGTTAAGGTTTGTTGTCTTCTAGAGGGTCCATCGAGTTACTTGCACTACTTAGAACGTCGTTAAACTACGGAAAAATCCAACACTTGGAAATTTCCCGACAGGGGAAAAATTGGGTATTTATATCCGGTCGAACTTTTTAACATATTCTAAAATTTATCCGGAAAGCCACACAGACAAAATTTGACAATCCGATCGAATATACCAAGTCCCCAAAACAACCCAGAAAATTCAACTCTTGAAAAATTATTAAAAATTCCCAGAAGACTCAGCACTACAAGACATGATTTACTGTGGAAGACACGTGCTGTAATTCAATACAGTGGCCGCGGAACCGCCGCGAATCCCATGGTGGGGCTGCGGTTCTGCGCCTCTGTTGACGAATTACCATCACGTGCTTCACAGTAAATCATGTAATTACCTGCTTAATTTTTTGGAAATTTTTAATCTGGAAAAATCCACGTTTTTAGAAAAAGGACAGAGAGCTATTTTGGGTTCTCAATTTCCGTTCGATCGGACTTCAAATTGCGTCTACACTTCGCCTAAGGCTCTAGCTAGGCTCTGATACCACTGTAGGGTTCCTAGGCACTCTAGTGAGGTCTCACAAGGCATCGAACATGCCAATATCAAAAATTCGGTGCCGAGAAACCCTAATGTACGGATCGTCGGCTAGATTTCTAGGCGAAAACAAGAACTAGTTAACACTTAACTAATAGATACGGAAAAACAACCTTTGTAGATCCGTTTGTCCACCTCCACGGCTCCGAGATGAGGTCCTCTCCGCTGTCCAAATCGAATCCGGGCTCTAGCGTCGGCTTCATCGGAGACTGGACGGGCTAGGTTGTCGACGACGTGCCGAAGATGATCTACGTCGAAGCATCACTAGATCGAGCTCCACCTTCACCAAGTCTTGAAAACTTGTGAAGGAAACACACTCTACTACTTGGCAAGAGGTAGAGGATGAAGAAATAGGAAGTGGGTAAACTTTAGAATTGGATTTCTCACTCATTCTCATCACTTGCCATTAATGGAGCAAGCTTTCTTCATGTGAAGAAATGAAGAAGAAGAAGAAGCTAAATATGATAAGTTAATTAAAAATTGGAAAAGAAATGAATACTTATCATATTAGAACCATGGTTAGGTGTAGAGAATCAATCATGGTTAAAAGAGATGGTTAGGGTTAAGCATGAGACAAAATTGGTGACAAAGTCAAACATTCATGAAGCTTCATGAAAGAACAAATGAATTCCACCATTTTTCTCTTTGCATTTTCTTTTATTCATTTATCATAAATAAATAGATAATTAAATAAGATAAATGAATAACAAATAATAAACCCTAACCATTTCATTAACCAAGGTTTAATACTTTACACTTAACCAAAAAGCATGTATCATCAAACATGATACAAGCAAGTGCACAAAATCATATCGCATATGTAATGCGCACACCCGAGTGAGAAAATCCATCTTAAGTGAACCAATACTAGTTAATGCAAAGTAATATATCAAATATATAATTATGCATCAAATCATTAAATCAACACTTGATTTAACGATCCGGTCATATCGTATATAACCGACTAGTATGCAATGCATCGGTTTATCGAATCAACCCTTGATTCGATAACTAGGGTATATCGCATATAACCTAATCGATACATTGATCGCGAGAATGAAATACGGTATCACATACACTCATTATTCTCGGTCCCGCACATATCTCATATGCGCTCCTATTTCGTTTCGCTTGAACCAGGAAACATCTGTGTAGGACTCTAAAGACTCGTCAATACGCCGGCAGCCAGTAATGATCATATCAAACACCCACAAGCCGCAAGCGGTCTGCTAAACGTAACGGCCACCCGGGTATTGAGCGATCTGAAGATCGACGAGCAAGCCCGCTCACACTCCAGTGAATCCGACCAGTAACACTACCGTACAGTCCGGTCTGATCGTCTGATATGTTGCATATCTCGCCTAGGGGTGGTAAACGTCAGACCCCAATAGCTCGATAAGTCGTGTCGATACGAGGTCTATAACTTTTCGAGAAACTACTGGTAACACTTACGAGTAAATCTCAGCAACCCTGGCCAGGGATTTCCTGTTATAGCCAATCGAACACAGCGCAACATCAACTCCCTATACCGAGAGAGACGAATCCCCTCCTATCGCTCATTGCCTCCATGTGACTCGGGACTGTACCCAAAAACCACCGTTTTGCATGCCCTCTTGGACGTGGTAAGATGGAAATCAAAGCACAGTAGGAACCACACAAGACTCTATGACGATCTCGGGTCAATAGAATACTCTGTAACAGTGTCACCAGAGAACTGCCATCTGACGTGAGGTATAATACCATCTGGGAGTTCTCGGCGAGTCCGTCCAGTGTACCCAGTCTCTACTGAGCACCCGTATATCATCTCCGATGTCAAACACCAATGGATATGGGATCATCCATCGCCCATCTGTATGGGTCGAGAAGGTATACGCTAGTCTACTCTGGTATATCGATGCCCCGTCTCGATACACCCACGACTAGGGACATTGAAGGATGTACTTATGGACTACCATGTCCCCACTAGTATGATCCGCATCACAGTCTAGGTAGTCAAGTACACATCCTAAGGGCTTTACCAACATGTAACAGTGAGACAATCAGTGTACACGTTAAGGTAAAGAGTAACCAGATAGCATACTATCATGTCGAGCAAGAAAGTCCTCCCTATATATGTCCCAGCATCCACTACAATATACATCCAATGTACAGTAATGGCCTCTAGGGCATACATATAACTAACAGTCGACACTAGAGAAAGTGGAGTAAGAAGTTCGTACGAGATCTTGATGAGACGACGTTCCACTCTGCCGACATCAGAGATGCGATACGCATGCCGAGGCATTGTACTTGGATATACCTTCCAGAAGGAGTCGTGATGAGTATGCAGCCGTTCCGGAACGAGAACAGATCTAGTAAGGGACGATGACTTCCGGACAGTTCGGCAGAGACGAGATTTGGGAGAGATTTTGACAAGACCTTTCTGGAATAAATTACGAGAAGACTTGGACCCAGGAGTGGTCATGTTATGCACATCGGCATGCCAGAGTTCAGAATCGTCGACGAGACATGCTATGAGTGACCACGACAGTTGGCCAAAGATTCTTGGAGGATGTGCTTGAGCGGGACTATTCCGCCATACTTGATTTCGGTATTTTGGGCGATCTATTAGCATGATTGATTTTGATGACTGAGTTTCAGGATATTTGTTTTCATGCACCATGGTTGCACCTGCTGAGTATTTATGATTTCTGCACAGTATTGCACTTGATATCGTTTTCGTGCCTTGGTTTCTCACGTTTATGATTTTATGGGTTTCATACAGTTGAGTTGATTTTGTGCGTATGTACGCACACGAATTGGTTTTTGCACTCGGTATAGTTCATATATGCTTGCAGTGCAGTGTTACGTATGCTGTGCATTTAGATGCACTGGACTTCAATTTCGATTGTGATGTTCGATATTTGTTTTGTGCACCTTGTGCACCTGATTGGATTTTGCGCATGTTCGGCGCTTGATATCGGATTTCATGATTTCGTGCACGATGGATGCACCTGATTTGGATTTTCGCGGATGTTGGGCGCATGTTTTGAGGTGCGATTTTGGTGCACACCAGATGAACTAAATTGAGATTCTTCATGCATGTCAGATGCACCTGATTTTGCTGTCAGGCACCCACGTTGCCTATGACAGATGTTTCGTGCACACCAGATGCACTTAGATCTTGTTTGTGTGCACATGTATGAATTTTGATTTCCGTGCGCACCAGACGCACATAGTATTCGTATGCATATTTTGGGATTGATTTCTTATAGAGCAGTACGTTTTTATGATATTTGCTATGTGTTTTCATACTGAGCAGGACTAGTCAGAGGACAATACCTGAATGTATTTTGCATGCATTGATAGCTATCGAAGGGAATTCCAAAAAGTGAGCTATAGTCTCAGTATTTACCTACGTGTCTGATATGACATGAAACGTTTAAAACAAGAAAAACCTTCCAAATTGTTTCCCAAAATGGCGGAACGTACAGTTCAAAAAAAAGGTATATATGTATATGATTATTTTCTTATGATAGACGTCCGCCACTGTGCAGCATTATGCGCATTGCGCAGCGACTTTAAGAGATTTTGCATGCATTCCCTTCAGATATTTACATGTATAGATTTGATATTTACGTGTATAGTTTCGAGTTATATCATATTAGTTTTGTATTGGATTTGACATTTGTGTCTTTACCATGACTCCGATGATTGCGGGATGCTTGACGGAGTTTTCATTTTGAGTTATATACTCATTTTTCATGCGCATGCGCTGCGCTACAATTTGTTTTATGTATTTACGATTTCGGAGCCCCGACGACTTGATGTTTTGGCTTAGATGTTTTAGTATTTGGGGGGAGTTTTAATTTAAATTCGGGGACCGAATTTCTTTAAGGGGGGAAAATTGTAACGTTTTGAAAATCGTTTCGGTGAAATTTCGGAAAATCGGTAAAATAAGGGGGTTTTCTGTAAAAAGTCAAAATACAAATATCTTTATTATAAAATTAAATATACATATTCTAGCTATGTAATTGCTAGTATCTGGTGTTTATTGAGCCGTTGGCGAAATTTCAAATTTTCTGAAAATTTTTCCGAAATTAATTATTTTAATATTATTTTAAGCCGTCACTAATACATTTAATTAGGGAAAATTACAAATTGGAATGAGTTGAAACAAATTTTTTGCATCATAACACATTAAACAAAATTTTATCATGTGGTTTTGAAATGAAATGGTTTGCCAAAACGGTTTAGAAAATATCGAAGAAAAAGGCTTTTTTCGGTGAAATTAGTGTTAATGGGAATTGGGGTATTGTATTTATCTTTTTCCCTTACCCACACATACACACACACACCCCATTTTCCTCCCATGGCTGAGCCTAGGCTGCCCCAATCACCCAAGTCCCCACCTCATTCCTCACACATAGAATAAAGAATAAAAAAAGAAAAGAAAAGAAAAGAAAAGGAAATAAAGAAAATGAAGCATGACACCACTCTCTCTCCCCCTCACAACATTGGCCGAGCCCTCTTTTTTTACCGATTTTCCGAAATTTCACTGAAACGATTTTCAAAATGTTACAGAGAGGAAGAAGGCGAGAACCATGAAAGAGAGTGAGAATGAAAAATGAAGAGAGTTCCCTTTTGAGGAAAGAGAAAACATAGTTTTTATTATGATAATTGTGATAGATACTTTGATTTGACCATAAGCATGTCACAATTAATGCTAAGAAAAAATATCTAGTGTCCAAAGAAAATACTAAGTCAACTAAAGTCAACAAAGTCAAATGGTCAAAGCAATGACATAATTATCATTATAAAAATTAGTAAACAATTTCCTCCACCTCATAATGGTTTTAATCAAGTAAATGGTCAAAACCCTAATGAGGTGTCTCCTCCTACGCCCCTCTCAACCGTATATACATACCTGCATCCGTGTTCCAAGAAACACGAATACAATGAGACTAAACCAACCCAAAATCTAATACTAAGATATGGCTTAATCCAAAGCCCACTAGTATCAACCGCCCGAACACCATACACGCACAAGTACTCGTATGTGAATGAACCCTGTCGTAAAACCATACGACCTCTACATCGTTTCGCCCGAAGCTGGGAAACCCTCTGTGTGCGACTCTAAAGACTCGAAAGTACTCTGGAAGTGGGTTTAACCATAAGCACGTCAGCGGCACTAGCTGTACGTAACGGCTACCGAGGTATTTGTCGATAAGAAGGTCGACGAGCATGCTCATCCAAACTCCTACTGAGCCTATCTGTGAAAATCTCCGTACAGTCCGGTCTGTTCGTCTAAGAGTATCACATATCAGGCCTGGGGGATGGTAAACGTCAGATCCCTAATAGCGGTATAAGTCATGTCGAAGTGTAGCCCAGAACAACTTAAGAAACTACTGGAACACCTACCAGTAGATCTCACTTGCCCTGGACAGGGACTTTGTGTAATGGCTTGTTAGTGTATATGCCCTAGAGGCCATTATTGTATCATACTGGATTGTATATTACTTAATGGAAGCTTGGGATATTCACTGTATTATTGACAGTCTTGCTCAAAATGGTAGTATGCTACTTCATTTGTTTCTACTTCAATATGCGCATGTGTTTCTTTTAACATATCGCCTATACATATTAGTAGAGCCCTTAAGATCTTTGCTTGATTACCAGCATTGTGATGGCAGTCACACTAATGGGGGCTGGGTAATCTACAAGCACATCCTTATACAGGTCCCTAGTCGTAGGATTATCGAGACAGGGCATCGATACTCCAGAGTAGACTAGTGTATACGCTCATCATCCCAGCAGGGGAGATGGTCTGTCCCACAGCCATTAGTATGTCGTACTGGAGATAGTATGCATGTGCTCGTTAGGTTACGATACATCGGACAGGACTCGTCGGGAACTGCTGGTTGGTAATATACCTATCGTCAGGTAGCAGTTCCCAGATGACATGAGTACAACTTAGTCCGTTGAGTTGACAATGCTACTTCGGCTCGAGTGTGTTCCTACTGTACTTTGATTACTGCCCTACCACAGCTCTATTGAGGCGTGCAAACAGGTAGTATTTAGGTGCAGTCCCAAAGCACATGGAGGAAGTGACGGTTAGATAGGATTCGGCTCTCCCGGTATTGGGGGTTGATATCGCGCTTTGTTTGGAGAGCCATTACGTAATGTCCCTGGCCAGGGCAAGTGAGATTTACTAGTATGTACTCCAGTAGCTTCTCAGGGTGTAATAGGCTACACTCCGACATGACATATACCACTAATAGGGGTCTGATGTTTACCTCCCCCTATGCCCGATATGCGATACTCTTAGACGAACAGACCGGACTGTACGGAGATTCTCACATTCAGGCTCAGTAGGAGTTCGGATGGGTTTCCTTATCGACCTTCTTATCGACATCTACCTGGGGACCGTTACGTACATCTAGTACCGCTTACGGCCTTTGGTTAAACCCACTGCCAGCGTAGTATCGAGTCTTTAGAGTCTCACACAGAGGGTTTTCTACCTTTGGGCGAAACGAGGTAGAGGTCATATGGTTGTACGACAGGGTTCGTTCACATACGCGTACTCGTGCGTGTTTGGTGTTCTGTCGGATGAGTCTAGTGGGCTTTGGTTTAAGCCAGATCCTAGTATTAGATTTTGGATTGGTTTAGTCTCATTGCATTCGTGTTTCTTGGAACACGGATGCGGGTATGTATATACGGATGACAGGGGTATAGAAGGAGACACCTCATTAGGGTTTTGACCATTGACTTGATTAAAACAATTATGAGATGGAGGAAATTGTTTACTAAATTTTATTAAAGATAATTGTGTCATGGCTAAGTGGTTTGACCATTTGACTATGTTGACTATTGTTGACTTAGATATGTTTGTTGAGCACTAGATATTTTTCTTAGCATTAATTGTGACATGATAATGGTCAAATCAAAAGAGCCATCACAATTATCCTAATAAAACTTGGTTTTCTCTTTCCTAAAAAGAGGGATCTCTTCATTATTCTTTCCTCATTCTCTCTCGAGGTTCTCTCCTTCTTCCTCTCTGAAGCCCTAGTGTTTCATGAGTTGAAAATCAAGGGCCATTGAGACTTAGACACCAAAAATCCTTCTCTACTCACTCTAGGATACTTAGTCTAGCATACAAAGTACCCTAGTTACTTCATTATAGAGGTTGGAGCTCAAGATAGAGTCCTTCGGGTGGATCATCTTTGACGTGGAGAAGCTGGTGAGGAGGCACCATCCACCACCACTCTAAGGAGCTCACAACAAGGAGAAGCACAACAAGGAGAAGAAGGACTTGTAGCTTGAGGTATAATCATCCAACCTAGTAGTTAACACTCGTAGTTAGTTTGTTAGTTAATGTTTAGCAAAGATTCTAATGGCTAGTCTATGTTACCTTGCAAAGAAAAATTCGATTTTTACCTATTCTGCCTCCCCGTTAACTACCGGGGTAAGTAACATAGATTTACAGTGGTATCAGAGCCTAGCTAAACCATAACTAACATGTTGGCAAAGCCTTTAGAACTTCAATCACGGAAAAATCCCGAAAACACGAGCAAAACTTGCATTTTATGTCGATTTTTGAAACTGGTCTAAAAATTATTTCTGAGACCTGAAAAATACGTGCGGGCTTTTTGAAGATAACTGAAGAAATTTGGGAGCCTAACTCGGTTAGACCACCGCAGAACCGCGGCCGTACCATGCGTTCTGCTACGGATTCGCGACCGAGTCGACTCCGAGTTGGTCCAAATTTTTTCTGGTGCTCTCTGTGGTTGTTTTGTGTTTTCTAGGATATTTTGTTTCTGCTCAGGAATTTTTGTGTACAGTGTTGTACTTGGAGTAGATTCAAATATGGTTATTGATCGAAATTCTATGAACTTTAGCTAATCGGTTTATATCTATGATGTGTTATATGTGGTGAATGTCTGCTAATCGCTATACGTCGATTAGTGGGGGTTGCACATATCTCTGATCTATGATATTGGTTTGTGTATATAAACTTGTTGGATTGTCGTGGATGAATAGCCGGGGTTGTGAGATGAGTGTTTATTATCTTTCATTTGATGTAAATTGTAATTTGATGTAATATTATTTTATGGTCGCACATCCGGGTTGAGGTTGTAGCCACCATTGTATATTATTTCTTTTACTGTTTTCTGCTCCTAGGATATACCAAAGGTGGGGTGAACAAACTACCGGGTACTTTGTAGTGCGAGTGGCCTACTCACTTTGTTGAGGGAGGTTGCTTCACTTCGAGTGTTTGGCGGGTAGTTTGCCGCATCCGTAGGGGTCTAGGATAGGGTTTGGCTATTCATCACGACCGTGTAATCCGTCTTTCGTTGCAGGCTCAAACAAAATGCGGATTCCCAGCATATCTGTAACACCTTAGAATGTGTTTTGTAGCTAATTATATTTTTATATATGGTTTTTAATAAAAAGTTTACCAAATTAAGTTTTAAATATTTTATCCTAATTATGGAGTATTTTATTGGAATTTTATTAGGCACACACACACTTGTGCATGTTAACTAGGCTTGTTTTTGGTGTTTAACCATGATTAGCAACCATGGTTAGCCAACCATTTGTCTTAAGTTAGTTTTAAGATTTGTTTTAGTGTTTTGGTTGTTAATAGTATGGGTTTTAAGCATGATGGTTTTTAAATGTAAATGAATTTAAAAGGGGTTTTATTTTGTTTTGTGCTTGGTTGACTTTGTGGGAGAGAGAGAGAGTGAGCATGGGCATCATGGCTTTGCCCATGCCTCATTTAATGAGAAAGAGAAAGAGAAGGGGGGTCTTGGTTGCTTGCTCTCATTCTCCACTCATTTTTCCATCTCTCATTCCCTCACTCTCTCAAACACCACACACACTCACACCTAGAAAGAGAGAGAGAGAGCAGCAGAAGCAGCAGCTGCCCCAGCAACACCAAACAACAACAGCAATAACAAAGACAATAGCAACAGCAACAGAAGTAGCAGCAAGCAGCATCATCATCAACATTATCATCATCATTATCATCAACAGCAGCAGCAGCCATTAGCATCACCATCATCATCTCAGCAACAACAACAAGAACAACAGCAGCAGCAGAAGCAGAAGCAGCAACAGGAGCAGAGGCAGTAGCAGAGCAGCATCAGGAGCCCCAGCAGCAGTAGCAGCTCCTCTCCACTTCTCCTCCTGCTTCTTGGGATCCAATAGGGTATTTATTCAGAACCCTATTGCTTGTTGTGTAGCTTGTGTGCTAATTAGCTTGTTTAGTACTAAATTAGCTAGTTTAGTGCTAGTTGTGGTGATTTGTGAGGTATTGTGGTAATTTGTTGGATGTGTTGGATACCCTAGTTTACTTAAGTGCTAATAGGGACATTGCAACTGAGAAATCCCCAGATTACACTAAAATACCATATAGTTTGTGTATTGTGCAAATTGTCGTTTTAAAGCGATATTAGTGACTTTTGTGATCGGCTTTAGACCCGATGCCTTCAGGTCAAAATTGGGAAAACTGGGACATGATACCTAGGTCTAGGATACACCACCAGAAGACGACCCCCAAACTCCTAACCCAGGCCTCCAAATTCCTTGTTTTGGCCGCAATTTGCGGCCCAGTGGGAGACTTGGGTGTTGGGGTTTTGGTGTAGGGCTCCTGCTGTGTTCTATAGGTCCTTGACATGTCTAGTTTTGTAATATCTTGCCTGTAGGAAAATCTGGGACTATATGTCGCTTTTGTGTTTAGTTGTGTTTGCGCGATACGCGCGATACGTGAGTGGGTTCTGTGATCCAGCGTATCGCGGCGTGTCGCGATGGTTTCTAGACGCGTACACAAACGATTCAGCGTATCGTACCACGCGCGCTTAGTTCGCGACGCGAGTTTCTCGTTTCGTTTCGATATCGCGTTTCGCGAGATATCTTGGCTTATATGTGATTTCCATGTTATATTTACAGGTTTGCAGGCAGGAGCTACGGATACACCTACAGGGGGAACAGATGATAGGATTCACCCAGCGTGGAGTTTAGGTGAGTAGATATAACATCTACAGGGGAATCGCCCGCATGGCGTTATGCGTCTGGGCTAGGATTCAATTTCCTGTCGCACATTCTACGTCATTGTAGAATTGCGCGTTTACTGCATCTCCTAGATATAGCTATATACTGTGACTAGCAGCCGTAGGACACTGCACACATTATTGACGGTTCATGTTGCACGAGCACGGATTGCATGCTACACACACACCGTCAATAATTGCTATGTCACACACTACCCCTTATAGCTACCATTGCTTACCACACTTGACATCTAGTTTATCGGTATACCTATAGTGTATCATACCTTTAGTGATAGGTATATTTTCACTTGCGATACAGCTACAGCTATACCTCCTACATATTTTACCTATACCGGGAGGGATTTCCTACATATGTTACTATACCCAGGGGGTATACGACATCAGTTCCTATAGGTAGATACCTATACTTTGCTACACCTGTATGTTAGATACATATTCAGTTGTTGTCGCATATTCACATTTACTGATGTTACTTAGCTGTGCCTTATCATGATTTCGCATACATCTGGTTCAGCTATATACTTGTGTTTACCTGCTCGCATTCAGATATATCTCATATATTTATTCTTGGATTGCGCATTGTTTATCTGGATTTTATATGATGTTTTCGGGATTTGGGAACCGAGGGAGTTCATGAAATTATGCATACATGAACAACCCGGTTTCCTTGATATGATATTTCGAGCGTCCCCCATGAGTTTTATCGGTGCTGATTCTATGCTCCAAACGATGTGTGGTTGCCGTATGAGAGTACATGGTGGGGCCCGGTATGGTTCCCCTCGGCAAGAAGATCGATGGGTTTGCCGATTGAGCCTGGAGGCGGGCGAGTACCTACCGGTGATTGTTTGGACCTGGCAGTTGTCTGGAGGCTACTGGCCAGAGTAGAGAGATGGATGCGGGATGACCTGTACTGTCGAGGCCGAGGGCCGACACTGCAGACGGACCCCGTGGGCTGATCCGGACTGACGGAGCCCCATATACGAGGATTTCTGTGTCGATGCTTGGCACACGGTTTCATGATATTTCTTTAACCCCCTTTTTGTATATATAACAGGGGACTTAGCCGTTGTTATATATACCCTTACACCAATATTAGTGGAATGGGACGCTAATATATGTGTATTGCCCCCATCATATTTATTTCTGTACATATATTTACCTTTAGGACGCTAGAACTTACTTGAGATTTGGACTTGGGATACTAGGTGATTCATTGGGACTTGGACATTGGATATACCTATGTGATTGGTGATTTGTACTTTCGGGATATAGGAGATTACTCGACACTGTACATTGAGGAGATGTGAGACTTATTTGATGTGAGTGCCCAATGTGGGGCCTGGTTTGAGGATTTGGGATTGGAGTATCTTGGTGGATTGTGATCCTGCCACGACGTCAGGTTTCCGTGGAAAATGACATATTCCACCCTACACCTCACCATTTCCTATCTTATGCACAGATTCATATATTGGTAGTACTTGTAGTGTACCCTTATGATAGTTGCATATTTGCTTTCTCATATCTCTATCGCATAGACATTGCATACTACTATCATGCCATCATTGCTTCACATATTGATTGTACCTGCTAGTGTATTCTCCCTATTTCAGCATTTGCATGATATATTATTATTGTAATCGCATATCTTAGATTCATGCTGTACGTGCATTCCTGCGATTACCTGCATATGTTTTATACTATTCACGAGTTGGCAACTCACCCCCGTTGTGCCACAGGTGTTTCATGTTTTTTCCCAGAGTAGTCGAGGCAGGCTATTCCCCTATCCAGCTATCCAGCTACCATCTTTTGCTACAGATACCGCATCAGCTCACAGTACCATTTTGCATAGGTGGGTTAGACGGTTATCTGTATTATATTTTGTACCTTCGTTGTATTGTACTCTCCATCTACTGTTGTATCATTGACATAGAGACTTGGTGAGGACGTAGTGTGTATTATGGTGGATTTGATGTCTTTATATATACAGCTTTTTCTCTACTGTCCTTATTCTTCTGTTGTACTCATATTGACTAGTCTTTATAAAATATGGGGTGTTGCTAAAATTTTAAAGAAAGAAAGGAAGACTTTTAAAGAATTTGGGTTGCGATTTCAATTGTTTTCAAAACTTATATTATCTTTTCCGCATTTCTCATGGTTTAGATTTCTGGGTTTGGCTTTCTTTTACTACGTTGCGTCTTTAGGCGTTGCGCAGTATTAGGGCCGTCACGGGCCATTTTTGGGTCGTGAAAAAGTTGGTATCAGAGCGTTAGGTTTTTCCTTTCGGAGTGTAGGATGACCTTAGTATGATGGAGTAGGTAGCTTAAGCAGAGTAACGTAGTGTGTGTATGTCTGCAGCATACCCACAGCGCGGTACCTTGCATTAAGTGACCTAAGTACAATTTGCTTGACATTCCTTCCTTGATGTTTCATATCTTTGAGATTCGGTTTCCTCATTCTTATCGAATCTCATCTTGTATCTATTTATAGCCTTGCCGCCGATGACTATGGGGACTCAGAGTGATGCAGCGAGGGCCGAGGTCAGAGTTAGCTCGGGTGAGACGAGTACTGACCAGGATGGCACTCTAGTTGCACAGGTGCAGACGGATCAGCCTACCACCTATACTATGGATAGACTTTTGGTAGAGATGCAGGAGTTCCGCCAGACGATGAGTTCTTTAGTTGACGTCGTTCGAGAGCTACGACAGGAGGTTGTCACCCCTGTTACTCAGCTGTCCCTTACGATCAGCATGCAGCAGTCCGTCACCTACATAGCACCAGTTGTTGCAGTTCCAGTTGACGAGGTACATGTTCCAGAGGTTCAGACAGTCCCAGGACAGTGGAGGACTCGTACCAGTGTACCAGCCCCGAGGCAGAGGTTCGGTCATCGAGACAGATTTCGTGACCGCCGCGGGAGTAGCAGAGGCTTAGGACGAGGACAGTCGTTCAGCTCTCATCCCCAGGATGGTCAGCAGTCAGCACGTGGATGTTTTCGATGCGGAAGCCTTCAGCACTTCGTCAGGGATTGTTCCTCAGCACGTCGTCAGGATCGTATTCAGAGAGGCCGTGGTCGTGGAAGATTTGCTCAGAGGGCTCAGGCTACCAGAGGAGTTCATCCAGCTGCGAGTAGAGGGCAGACACAGGAGTTTGCTTCTACTCATCTGGAAGCGCAGACGTCCACTGTGGAGTTTTCAGGTACCCTTGAGTTATATTTTATTTTCTCTTGGTGTATTTGTTGTTTCTTGTTTGTACTGTGGTTGGGTAGATTAGTCGTAGTTGTGCTAACTTCTGTCAGCGATCCTTTTGTTGCGCGACACGTATTTCAGTTTCGTGCCAATCGGATAGGAGGTAGAGATTCGTCCGTCGTTTTGATCCTTCTAGAGATGTTGGATTTGACGTTCTCCTGGGCACGGATTGGTTAACTACGTGTTAGGCGTCTGTGGACTACCGTGTGGAAACAAGTTAGGTTTTGTTTTCCCCGGCAAGTCAGTTCTTGTTGTACAGGTGGATAGTTGTGCCGCCTCTTACAGCTTGAATTCAGCCTGTTTAGCCAGCCGGCTACTGAGGAGATGTCGTGGATTCTTGACGTTCATTCGTGATACCGGAGCCACCGGGGGATTGTTGGACCGGGTTCCTTTCGTGCGAGAGTTTTTCCGACGTTGTTCCAGGTGAACCGGCGAAGCTAAGGGAGCTTAAGGATCAGCTGCAGAGTTTTGGTTTGGGGAGTTTTGTGTGTCTGAGTGTTTCGCTTTTGGAAGCTCCTAATTCTGTTCGTCAAGGAGAAAGACGGCAGTTTGGGGTTGCGTATCGACGGATCGTCAATTGAACCGGCCTACGGTGCGGATAGGTATCCTTCACCTTGCCGTGGCGATTTCTTCGATCAGCTCCAGTGTGCGAGAAATTTTTCTAAGTGTGCTTGGGATCAGGTCATCATTATTGCGGATTCGGAATGACGGCATTCCGAAGGCTGCCTTGTGCATGCTACGGGCTTTGTGTGTTTTTGTGAGTCGTTGGATTCCCTGGTGCCCTAGCAGCATTCGTAGATATGATGCACCAGATTTCTTCAGGTCATTCTCGACCAGTTTCTACTGTGTTATTTACGACATTCTGTTCTATTTAATGTGTCTTGATGGACAGGAGTAGCACTTGAGGAATTGTTATGCAGATGCTGGGGGGGCACCAGCAGTTTGCTAAATTCTCAGAGTGTTTCTTCAGGCTTGTTTGTGTTGACTCCTAGGTCTTGTAGTCGCGGGAGACGGTTTCGTATGGTTCCGAGGGAGATCGTGGCCGTACGGCTTAAGTCCAGACTTGTGTGCCGGACGGAGATCCGCAGATTGTTGGGCTTAGCAGGTTTTGCCGCCGTTTCTTGCAGGATTGCTAGAGTAGTGCTGCACCGTTGACTGAATTGACCAAAAGGAGGTTTCTTTTCTGTGGAATGAGGCATGTGTACGGAGTTTTCGGCAGTTGAAGATTCAGTTAACAACTGCATCAGTCTTTCTTTGCATTTGGTTCGGGCGACTTTGTTGTTTTACTGTAATGTTTCTTGAGTGGGCTCGAGGGTGTACTGAGGTGACACTATAGAGATATCGCTTTTGCTTTCCCTACATTTGGGGGAAGTACGAGAAGGATATCCCACTCTTGATCTGGAGATGGCCGCGGTGGTTTTGCGTTGGAGAATTGGAGACACTACTTACTTGAGAGTCGTGTCAGATTTTCCACGGACCACTAGAGCTTAATGTACATCTTCCTGCAGCGGGTGTTGGTTGTTGTGATGGTCTTCTGCAGATTTACAGTTCTTGTGTGGTCGTCGAGTATAGCTTAGTTCGTCTCTACGGAGGGGACAGCTTGCTCATGTCCGCGCCCGACCACATTCCTTAAATCGTTTTCGCGAGACACTGCCCGTCGAAGCTCGTACGTCAGAGATACTTGAGCATATTTAGCTGGGTAATGATTCGGAGACCTTGATTGTGACATGATGTGCTAAGTTAGGGACACGTTTGTGTACCTGCCATTATCAGGTAGAGGCGTATAATCCTAGAGCATGCACATCTGTCAACCCTCTTTATGCATTCAAGTTCCACCAGCTTTGGCGTGACTTGTGAGATAGTTACGAGTGGGCAAGAATGTAAGGAGAAGTTTCAGGTTTCGTTTCAAGTGTCTGTCTTGTTTTGTGCTTTGGGTCGAGCATCTGAGGCCGGTTGGAGAATTGCAATCTTTTACCTTTCCGAAGCAGGAATGGGAGCAGATCTCCATGAATTTCGTTATGGTTTCCACCTAATTTTTGTTAGGGTGTGACTCCATTCGGATTCTTGTCATCCGGTTTTACTCAGTTTGCTCAGTTGTTTTGTTAAGTTTGTGTGTTGGTTTGTTTGTTGGTCGTCAGCAGCTTGGGATCGTCACTCGCCATCGTTAGGGTTCTCTTTCGATAGCTATTATCAGGAGACACTCCAATTGGCCACCCTTAGGCTTAGGGGTTAGGTTGTGTCGATCGCCAGCCTGTTGTTTTCTGACTCTGCGTAGGTAGGATTTTGGACCCCAGCTATGTCTGGAGAATTCGGAGTTAGTCCAGTTGTGTTCGGGTCAGGATGAGTACTGTCCATTGCAAACAGATGTCTTATGCGACTGTGCTGGTCGCAGGCTTGAGTGCGCAGTGGCAAATCATGGATTCCTATGGACTTTCCGATGAATGACGTGTTGGATTCTGGGAAGCTTATCCCAGGGTTTAGGTCCTTCTGAGATTCTATTAGCAAGTTAGTCTTGTTGCCTTTAATTTGGCACTTCCGCCCAGATTATTGGATTTTCACCCCGTATTCCATGTGATAATACTTTACAACTACCTTCTTGACCTTTCTCACATGTTTTGGCACCAGACCATTTAGCTGGACGCGATCTTTCGTTCACCCGCAGCCATGTGTGTTAATGGCTCGACAGGTGGAGGAACGTCGGTCAAAGGTCTTGCCATCTGTGAAGGGTTTTCTTGGACGTAGCCGTATAGTGAGTTAGTCACTTGGGAGGCTGCGAACGAGATTTGAGAATTTTAATCTTCTCTTGAAGGTATGCGTATCGGATTATTTTTAAATTCGGGGACGAATTTCTTTTAAGGGGGGGAGATTGTAACACCTTAGAATGTGTTTTGTAGCTAATTATATTTTTATATATGGTTTTTAATAAAAAGTTTACCAAATTAAGTTTTAAATATTTTATCCTAATTATGGAGTATTTTATTGGAATTTTATTAGGCACACACACACTTGTGCATGTTAACTAGGCTTGTTTTTTGTGTTTAACCATGATTAGCAACCATGGTTAGCCAACCATTTGTCTTAAGTTAGTTTTAAGATTTGTTTTAGTGTTTTGGTTGTTAATAGTATGGGTTTTAAGCATGATGGTTTTTAAATGTAAATGAATTTAAAAGGGGTTTTATTTTGTTTTGTGCTTGGTTGACTTTGTGGGAGAGAGAGAGAGTGAGCATGGGCATCATGGCTTTGCCCATGCCTCATTTAATGAGAAAGAGAAAGAGAAGGGGGGTCTTGGTTGCTTGCTCTCATTCTCCACTCATTTTTCCATCTCTCATTCCCTCACTCTCTCAAACACTACACACATTCACACCTAGAAAGAGAGAGAGAGCAGCAGAAGCAGCAGCTGCCCCAGCAACACCAAACAACAACAGCAATAACAAAGACAATAGCAACAGCAACAGAAGTAGCAGCAAGCAGCATCATCATCAACATTATCATCATCATTATCATCAACTCCTTTGGATGAATCACACTATGAGTCATTAAACCATTTAATGCAAATTCCACCTAAGCCTCCAACTCATCAATCTTCTAGAAGCTTCTCGACTAATTACGAGAATGCCCCTCCCATATGTGAAAACACGGAAATACCGAGACTGTATAAATCCAATAATCTAATACTAGAATCTGGCTTAAACCAAAGTCTTCTAGTATAAACTGTCCGAACATCATACGTGCGTAAAAACACGTATGTGTCCGAACCCTGTCATAAAACCATACGACCTCTATATCGTTTCGCCCGAAGCAGGGAAACTCTCTGTGTGGGACTCTAAAGACTCGACACTACCCTGGCAGTGGGTTTAACCATAGACCGCAAGAGGCACTAGCTGTACGTAACGGTTCCCAGGTAGATGTCGATAAGAAGGCCGATGAGGAAACCCATCCGAACTCCTACTGAGCCTGATGTGACAATCTCCGTACAATCCGGTCTGTTCGTCTAGGACTATCACATATCGGGCCTAGTGGGGCGGCAAGCGTCAGTCCCCTAAAGGCGGTATAAGTCGTGTCGGAGCAAAGCCCATTACACCTTGAGAAGCTACTGGAAATTCTACCAGTAAATCTCGTTTGCCCTGGCCAGGGACTTTGCGTAATGGCTCTACAGACAGCGCGATATCAACTCCCAATACCGGGAGAGACGAATCCTATCTAACCACCACTACCTCCAAGTACTTCTGGACTGCACCCAACTGCAACCTGTTTGCATGAATCCTTTGAGCCGTGGTAGGGTAGCAATCTAAGAACAGTGGGAACACACTCGAGACGAAGTAGCAGTGTCAAGTCTGCGGACTATGCTGTACTCATGTCACCTAGGAACTGTTAACTGACGACGGGTATAAAACCAACCAACAGTTCCCTTCGAGTCCTGTACGGTGTACCCGTAACCCAACGAGCACCTGCATACTATCTCCAGTACAACGTACCAATGGCTGTGGGACAGACCATTTTCCCTGCTGGGATGAGAAGCATACACACTAGTCTACTCCGGAGTATCGATGCCTTGTCTCGATAATCCTACGACTAGGGACCTGAAAAAGGATGTGCTTGTAGACTACCCAGCCCCACTAGTGTGACTGCCATCACAACGCTGGTAGTCAAGCAAGATCCTAAGGGCTCTATCAACATGTATTCTCGATATGCTAACATATACACATATTAAGATAGATATAAACCAAGTAGCGTACTGCCATGTTTAGCAAGACTGTTAATATAACTGTGAATATCCCAAGCTTCCATTAAGTAATATATAAGCTAGTATGATACAATAATGGCCCCTAGGGCATATACACTAACAATCTTCCACTTGCACTAGGGCCATGTACTGGCGTATCGAACACCTATCATCTCGAGTAGCCTCTCGAACTGAATCTGAGGTAAGGCCTTAGTGAATGGATCTGCAGTGTTCTCCTCTGTAGGTGTAGGGTTACTAGGCACTCTAATAAGGTTCTACAAGGCATCTACCATGCCAAAATCAAATTTTTATGTGCCGAACAACCGAAAGCAACATCGTATACTAGAGATTAGGCGAAACTAATAGCAAGCAAACAACTTTACTTCTATGAGAATACGAAATACAACCTTTGTATATCGGTCCTTCACTTCTAAAGCTCCTTGTCGTAGTCCCTTCGCTGCGATCATGGTTCTACCGGGCTCTTGCATGGCTTCACGAGGCGAAAGATGCGTCCTTGCTTGAAGTCTTCGAGGCCGAAGATGATCTATGTCGAGAGAATACTGAATCAAGCTACTACTTCACTAACTAGAGAATTAGTGAAGCAAACACCCTAAACTAAAGTTCTAGTATAGTAGAGGATGGAGAAATAGGAAGTGAGTTCTCTTTAGAATTTTATTTCTCACAATGCTTCTCACTTTGGATCAAACCTTAGAGAGCTTTTTACCTTAAGGAAGAAGATGAAGAAATGAAATGAGAAAGATAATGATCAAGTGAGTGAGCTAACCATGGTGAGTGAGTATCATAAACTAACTCATGTAGAGACTTAATCATGTCTAAGTGTGATGGTTAGGTTAATAACAATCCAAAGTAAAAACAAACTTAGTGGACTTTAGTCAATGCATCTACAAGCTTCCACAAGCTTCATGCATTTTCTAATTTTCCACTAATTTTGTAATTACTTTAAATACATTAAACCCAACATAACAAATAGCATGGTGTAAGTCTCATACACCCATGAAAGATGTATCATCAACCATGATACAAAATGAAAAAACACACATTTAATATATATCACATATATAATAAAGTTGTGCACATGTGAGAAAAATCCTTAAGTGAACAAATATTAGTTAATGTAAATTAGTATATCATATATACAATTATACACTAAATTATTAAATCAACACTTGACTTAATAATCCGGTTATATCTCATATAACCTACTAACATCCAATGTATCGACTTATCGAATCAACACTTGATTCGATAACCCGGGTATATCACATAAAACCGACCGATACAAAAAGTCTCGAGAATAGAAGACGGTATCACATACACGCATTTTCTCGGTCCCCCACATATCACATACGTGCTCCAATTTTGTTTTGCCTGAGCCAGTAAAACCTCTATGTAGGACTCTAAAGACTCGTCAATACGCCGGCAGTAGGTGATGATCACATCAAGCACCCACAAGCCGTCAGCGGTACTAGCTGTACGTAACGGCTACCTGGGTATTGAGCGATCAGAAGATCAGCAAGCAAGCCCGCTCCAACTCCCGTAAAAGCCTGTCGGTAACACATCCCGTACAGTCCGGTCTCCTCGTCTGATATGTCGCATATCAAGTCTAGGGGTGGTGATCAGTCGAAAATATTGTATATTTTAGCCGGCAATTTCCCTAACATTTGCATACATTTAGAAGTGTTCGGCATTCATATTCTACATATTAGCAAATCTGTCACAAAATAGGAGATTGCATGTATTAGACTTTTAAACCGACACTTTAAGGGAAATTAACCGCATTTCATGGCATCGCATCATTTCTGTATTTGCGCAACACTTGTCTTGAGTCTGTGCAGGAAAATACGGAAGAAAAGCCAAAGAGCTGATCAAAATTACGCCAACTCAACAATTTCAGATCTGGTATCAATATAAAGAGAGAAAAAAATTCCACATATCAGATAAAGGCCCAAAACTCAGGCCCAAGAAGCAACAGAAAGCACAAGCTCCAACTCCCACAAGTAGCCGCGGAACCGCGGCGGGAGCTTGCTTGCGCCCGTTTCCGCGCCTCTTCTGCCACGTCAGCCGTCAAGTTTTGGGCATAATTCTTCTCCCATGGCCCACATTGCTTTCTGATATGTAAAGTTCCAGAATACCCTCGAAGGTACTGCCAGATCAGCAAAGAAGATTAAGGAAGGCTAATCCTAATTAAGCCCCTAATTAATCCTCTTCTAGAAGCTCCTCCTAACTAATCACATCTAGAAGCTTCTCCCCTAACTAACTTTTGGAGGGAAATTTGAATTTCTTCAACAAACTTTAGGAGGGAAACTTAGAATTTGAAATCCTAGATCTAGGGTTAGTTATCTATAAATAGAGCCTAGATCTAAGGGTGGAGGTTGTTCATTAGCTAGTTCATCAATAATCTTAGATATTCCCTCTTTCATCATCTTCTTCCACAAGTCTCGTGACAAGGCTTGTGCGAAACCCTAACCCTAATTCCACTCCAAATCCAAGATCTTGAGTACCAAATCAAACAAGAAGCCTTCAACCTTTTAGGAGCCGAGCCGATCTTCAATCGGGCAAGTGATCCAAGCCGATCCACGATCCACGGAGACCAGCGAAGCCAAATCGACGATTAAGTTCTTCCTCTTGTAGTTCTTGAGCGAATGTAACTAAATTGTTGATATAAATAAAAAGTGAAATTCTTTAATCTTGCTTTCTTTTAATTCTTGCATCATGATTAGATCTCAATTTGTAATTGTTGTTCTTGTTGTGATGTGTGAGTAAAACTCCGCTCGTAAAGGAGTCGAGACGATTGTAGAATGATGATGTAACAAATCTTTAAACGATTTTTAAGTCCTACGAGTTTTGTAAACCCTAGCAAGTTCAAGAATCGATGACCTAGTTTCGTTGCGATGCTTTCTTGATTGTGATCGCTCGAAATTAGGGATATACGATCGTTTCTTGAATTTACTAGAGGCTAGAATGTGAATGATATCGACGAAAGAACAAGGGATAAGATGAAACCCTAGTTTCACAAGAAATCCCTAATTCTCGATCGATCATCATCGATCTAGTATCAATTCATCGAAGGATAAGAATACGAAATTGTAAGATTACATCACATCTATAGATCCGATCGATTCCTACGAGCCTCATTTCGATTCTTGAGATTTGGTTTGGAAAAATCATCAAACTATCAATTCTTGATTCTATCTTTTAATGCTTTCTTAGATCTAATTTTTTCTCATTCTTGAACTTCAACTATAAATCTTGAATTGTTTTGTTTTCTTTCTTTAAAATTTCAATTCATCTAATTCAAAAGACGAACGATTACACTTTCCCTGTGGACGATCCGCACTCACTAACAATCTACATCCGACACCGTAGTTGATTGCGGTCAAATAATTTTTGGTTGTGATTTCTTTACTATTTGATTCGATATTATACATGCAAATATATTATTGCAATCAAATGGCGTCGTTGCCGGGGATAGTGCGCTAATAGTTCGTATTTTGAAATTTGAGTTGAACAATTTATTCCATCATAATTTTTTTTTAGATCTAAACTCGTATAAACTCTAATACGTGTGTTGTGATTTGTTGCGAGGAATTCTGGAATTATTGGAGCTTGGATAAAAATTTTCTGAGTGTTCCAGAGAGCTAAGGGGAGTAACAGAAGCATTGTCATAAAACAAATTTGCAGAGACCTCCTCATTCAACCGCGTTTCCGTGGCGAAAACCCCTCATCTGCGGCGCTTCCGCGGCCCCCTAGTTGATTCTCTGTGCCAATTTTCCTCTGTAAGCTTCTTACCTTCTCCTCTCTCCTCTGTCTGCTCCAACTAATATTTTGTGCAGGATTCTTTGCAAATAAATCGCAGCACCGCAAAAGCAAAATAAATTTGTGTGTGTTTTTTATTCTTGTGGTTGTTGCATATTAATACGGAAATTTAAGGGGCACGACCAAATCCAAATTAGGTGGGGAGTTCATTACCCTTCCCAGGCCCCGAAAACCATAAAACTTGCATCCGCATCTACCCTCATTAATTAAAAGAAATCTAGAGATGACTCTAAGGACCGTCGCACTCAATTAGGACAAGAGAAGGCCGTGGGTAATTCATTGCTTATCCGCGTTTTCCTGTGGTGCCTAAGGCGAGTGTGTCTAAGGCTAGTGGTTATTAATTAGGCCCACTACTTACGTAGTGGAGTACCTTCCCACTTACCTGGCACTTATCCGGCCACAGGGGGACAAAGAGGCAGTGGAGGATTTATCCTGCGACTTGTCTTTTGGCAGTTAGGAGCAGTCTAGAGTTTGACCTAGGTAACCACTAGATTCTAGGGTTTTGTGTGTTGCATTTGTTTTGTTGCATCATTTTTTTTCAAAAATCCGTATCAATTTTCAAAACAAACACCACATTCATATCATTCCCCTAATTATAAATTCACGCTGCCACTTGTACTAACCCTTTTTAGTGCAAGATAGGCTGGACACGGGTTCCTAGTGCCCGTTAAGTCCGCGTTTCCCTTATCGACCCTAAAGTCGGTATTTCTACATTTACCTTTCTTTTACCGACCACCACACCCACATCGATGGATCCACCTCCATCGAACTTCTTTTCCACTACTCTGCCGCCGTACGTTGGTGCGCAGAATCCACCTCGCATCTCTCTTTAAGAGAGGT
Source organism: Agapanthus africanus (assembly GCA_030015575.1). Classification (NCBI taxonomy): domain Eukaryota; kingdom Viridiplantae; phylum Streptophyta; class Magnoliopsida; order Asparagales; family Amaryllidaceae; genus Agapanthus; species Agapanthus africanus. Next base: position 309,399,706 of record JASDDO010000008.1, on the reverse strand, counting down.
GCTATCCAACACGAAGCCCATTTTCCACCTGTCTTTCCACACCACCAGCCAACGGGGAAAATTTTCAAATAAAACCCCAATACATCAACCTTCTACCAAAATTTCACGGTCTCGAGTCTGAAGACGCATACGTGTTTATCACGAAATTTGAAAATGTATGCGCAATGATGGGTACCTCACAGTTGTCTGTGGATGCTTTCCGTCTACGTCTTCTCCCATTCACTTTGTGCGATTTAGCCGAGAAGTGGCTATATAACACTACCGCACATTCCATTTCAAATTGGGATGAATTCGTTAAAGCATTCCTTAAGAAATTCTACCCACATCAAAAGACAGCTCGAGTCCGTAGCGAAATCTATCAATTCACCCAGTTTCCAAATGAAACATTTTCAAAATGTCTTGACCGCTTCAAGGATCTGTTAGTCCAATGTCCTCATCACGGCATCCCGAGATGGGAATTATGCCGAATCATTTATGAGGGCATTACTCCTTACACAAGACAGACCCTTGAATCCATGTGTCAAGGCAATTTTATGACCAAAGATGATTGGGAAGCCTGGAACTTTCTAGAAGATTTCGCTAAAAAATCTTTACAGTGGGAGGGTGTGAGTCAATCATCTAGGGATGGCAATGATATTTCCATAGGAGTTAGAGCTGACATTGCAGCTATCAATAAGAAACTCGAGAATATGGAAAACAAATTTTTAGCTGCCGCCCTAAGTTAAATATCACTCTCCAAAACTGTATGTGGTTGTTGTTCTGATCCGTCTCATTTGACGGAAGAATGTCCGTTTCAAGGTCATGAGCATACCAATGCATCATTTCAAAGACTTAGAAACGATCCATCTTCCTCCACATATAATCAGGGTTGGAGGAATCACCCTAACTTTGCTTGGAACCAATCACAATTTCAAAACACGGTTCCAATCCAAAACAATTTCCAAAGGGTCCCTTCACCACAATAGCACCCACAACTTCAATTGAGTCAGCACCCCTTTCAAGCACAAAACTTTCAAAATCCGGCCAACACTTTTGCACCGTTTAGTCCTTTGCAATTGACCGGTACAGATAATACCTCTGCACTAGCACAAACCTTGGATACTTTCATGAAACAATCCATCCAAGGGACGGCAAGTTTGCAATCTTCCGTCGAGAATGTAATGAAGATCATTATCTCTCAAAATGAGAATATCAAATCGATGGAAGAACAAATTGCATAACTAAAAGCCAAAATGAGTGCAAGAGAGAAAGGGAATCTTCCAGCTCAACCTTTACCCAATCTTGGCTATTCACATCATGTGGATGAGATCACGTTGAGATCTGGAAGAGTGTTTGACACTCATGTTGGGGAAGAGTTTGATGATTCTGATAAATCAATCAATAACACCCCGGCTGAGACCTTTCCACACACTTCTTACCCCAGTTCTTCTACCCTACCATCTTCTTCCGAGCCTATTCTTCGTTTCCCAAAAGGCTCGCCATTACAGCCCACCTCTTTTACCCCTCCACGGACGATTCCTACTTCTATTCCGGGATCGGTTCCACACACACTTCCTTCTCCTATGATGGACCCAGCGCTTATTGCTAAAGCACCTTATCCTAATCGGTTAAGGGCTAACACACCGAGTCCACATATGGAGAAGATTATGAACATTTTTAAGCAAGTAAACACCAACATCCCTCTCCTAGATGCCATCCAACAAGTTCCGTCCTATGCGAAAACTCTTAAGAACTTGTGCACTAGGAAGAGGAAGAATCCAGTGCCCAAGAAGAATTTTATGGAAAAAAAAATAGACACGGCTTTCCCCAAACAATTACCGAGGAAACGTAAGGATCCTGGATATCCTACTATTTCCGTTTCTATTGGGGAAAAACACATTAACCGTGCTCTATTAGACCTTGGCGCTAGTGTAAACTTGCTTCCTTTCTCAGTTTATGAGCAATTAGGGATCGGAGAGTTGAAGCCAACAAATTGCACTCTCTAGATGGCTGACCGATCAATCACCAAACCTAGGGGTGAACTGGAGGATGTGTTAATAAAAATCGGAGAATTTATATTCCCGGTAGATTTTATTGTAATTGATACACAGCCTGTAGCGAACCCATGGAATCAAATTCCGGTGATTTTAGGTCGCCCCTTTTTGGCCACTTCCAATGTTATAATCAACTGTCGTAATGGTTCTATGACCCTATCTTTCGGGAATAGGTCAATAGAGCTGAACATTTACAAGTTGGGAAGTGTACCCTCCGAACCTATTGCTCAGGTCTGTTCTGTCGACTTAATGGATGTCGACAGCAGCGAATTTGATGATCCTCCTGATATCGATCTTAACTCTTTTCATACGTTATTGTTTGACCCAACTATGTATCAAACACATACGGACTCTTCCACTAAGATGTCCGGGTCAACAATTAACACGGATTATGAACTGTTTTTAGAGTCTGAAGATCACCCCGCACTTTGTGATGATATTATTCATCGGGGTATGAATGGAACTTTTGAGGAGATCTTCGCTGATGAACTCGCATTTTTGAATGACACGGGTGTTGAGATGAATCATCTCCCAATCAATGAAATTGAACCTCCACCCCTTCTTCTGAACTGTAAAAAGAATGCGAGTTATCCATCACAATCACTGCATCGTCTCTCCAAAATGAGACGCACACACATTTTATTCCACCACTTAACCTTTCCCCAATTCTTCTTCCACCAACCAGAGCACTGCATTGATAAAATTATTGAATGGTTGGTGTTAACATTCGGTCTTTGCAAAGCTTGGCATCGACCACTGATTTTTGACCCCCACTTATGATTTTCAAAGATTAACATTGCATAACTCAAGTTTGGGGGGGTATAATTTTTTCAGGCTCCTAAAAAGAAAATTTTTACAAAATTTTGAGCCAAAAATAAGTTTCGGGGATGTTCTTCACTTAAATATTTTGCCCCCAATAATAAATTCCTCCCAAGCTTACAGGTTTTTCGAGATTTAGCAGAAGGCAACAGTGAGGACACTGTTGAAAACAAGTTTGGGGGAGGTTTGTGCTTATTTTCGCATCATTTGCATATCATCTGCATAAGCACAAAACATTTTTTTGAAAAAACCATAAAAATTTAAAAAATTTCAAAAATATAAAAATAATTTTTTTACATAAATAAGATAATGAAAGTTTAGATAGTGAAAAATTACATCCATGAGATTAGAAAAATTTAAGAAAACTAAGAAAATTAGAAGTTTTCTTATACGAACTAGTAATAAGTAGTTATGAGCCGTTGTCCCAAGGGTTAGTAAGATGAAAGACGTCACTAATCTGAGGATAAAAATAAGTCTGAAAAATAGTTTCTATTCTGGAAGCCAAACATTTTGAACGTTGCTACCCTGCTATTCGCACTTACACACGTCTTGAAGCCTGGGATAGTAGAGGATACCTTGAAATGCTCTTGTCTTAAAGCCAAAAGTATTGAAAAAAAAATGGTCAGAAAAATAGACACTGGTTTTGTTATCACCAAGGAAAATAAAAAATATATAGCAAGGGTGTGTTTTCACCTAGTGCCCTAAGGCCAACTGGTCTAGGAGTCACTGCTATGCCTAAGGTGGTGCAAGACGAGGAAAATACACCAAGCATGCAAGCACAGGAGTAATCGGTCGGTTAGTACCTCAAGAAGTATTAACGGTCGCATGAAAGTGTGTAAGCAATCTCGTTTATCAAAAAGTACCGAGGTTGATGGGCAAGAGTATGATAGCTTGAATTGAATTCTCCGGGTGTAGGGATGTCTTTTACACACACGCAGGGTGATATGATCGATGTTTTGGAATAAAGATAGGAATGAAGAATAAGACGATGTTTTATTGAGGGAGGACGTGATTTCTAACATCTTTTCATGACCATTAAGATAGGGCTCATGACAACCGAAAAGCTAGCTTAGTTGAAAACCCTAATTTTCAAAATCTTTCTTTTACAATTCTTGTCTTTAAATGTAATATTCATGATCTTGCTTTTATTATTGGATTTTGTGGGTGCAATCCGCTGAAAACCCTCAGGAGACAACACTCCTCCTACTAGGGACACCTAGAGGTTTAAAGGCTTGTTGCACGTGCTCAGTGCAATCGTGTTGCCTACGAAAGTGTGCTAGTTAGTTTTTCTCTTTCTTTATTTTCTCCTTCTCTTTTTAATAAAACATTCGCTCGAGACGATCGAAATTAAGTTTGGGGTATTTGATCAGTCGAAAATATTGTATATTTTAGCCGGCAATTTCCCTAAATTTGCATACATTTAGAAGTGTTCGGCATTCATATTCTACAAATTAGCAAATCTGTCACAAAATATGAGATTGCATGTATTAGACTTTTAAACCGACACTTTAAGGGAAATTAACTGCATTTCATGGCATCGCATCATTTCTGTATTTGCGCAACACTTGTCTTGAGTCTGTGCAGGAAAATTCGGAAGAAAAGCCAAAGAGCTGATCAAAATTACGCCAACTCAACAATTTCAGATCTGGTATCAATATAAAGAGAGAAACAAAATTCCACATATCAGATAAAGGCCCAAAACTCAGGCCCAAGAAGCAACAGAAAGCACAAGCTCCAACTCCCACAAGTAGCCGCGGAACAGCAGCGGGAGCTTGCTTGTGCCGCGTTTCCGCGCCTCTTCTGCCACGTCAGCCGTCAAGTTTTGGGCATAATTCTTCTCCCAGGGCCCACATTGCTTTCTGATATGTAAAGTTCCAGAATACCCTCGAAGCTACTGCCAGATCAGCAAAGAAGATTAAGGAAGGCTAATCCTAATTAAGCCCCTAATTAATCCTCTTCTAGAAGCTCCTCCTAACTAATCACATCTAGAAGCTTCTCCCATAACTAACTTTTGGAGGGAAATTTGAATTTCTTCAACAAACATTAGGAGGGAAACTTAGAATTTGAAATCCTAGATCTAGGGTTAGTTATCTATAAATAGAGCCTAGATCTAAGGGTGGAGGTTGTTCATTAGCTAGTTCATCAATAATCTTAGATATTCCCTCTTTCATCATCTTCTTACACAAGTCTCGTGACAAGGCTTGTGCGAAACCCTAACCCTAATTCCACTCCAAATCCAAGATCTTGAGTACCAAATCAAGCAAGAAGCCTTCAACCTTTTAGGAGCCGAGCCGATCTTCAATCGGGCAAGTGATCCAAGCCGATCCACGATCCACGGAGACGAGCGAAGCCAAATCGACGATCAAGTTCTTCCTCTTGTAGTTCTTGAGCGAATGTAACTAAATTGTTGATATAAATAAAAGGTGAAATTCTTTAATCTTGCTTTCTTTTAATTCTTGCATCATGATTAGATCTCAATTTGTAATTGTTGTTCTTGTTGTGATGTGTGAGTAAAACTCCGCTCGTAAAGGAGTCGAGACGATTGTAGAATGATGATGTAACAAATCTTTAAACGATTTTTAAGTCCTACGAGTTTTGTAAACCCTAGCAAGTTCAAGAATCGATGACCTAGTTTCGTTGCGATGCTTTCTTGATTGTGATCGCTCGAAATTAGGGATATACGATCGTTTCTTGAATTTACTAGAGGCTAGAATGTGAATGATATCGACGAAAGAACAAGGGATAAGATGAAACCCTAGTTTCACAAGAAATCCCTAATTCTCGATCGATCATCATCGATCTAGTATCAATTCATCGAAGGATAAGAATACGAAATTGTAAGATTACATCACATCTATAGATCCGATCGATTCCTACGAGCCTCATTTCGATTCTTGAGATTTGGTTTGGAAAAATCATCAAACTATCAATTCTTGATTCTATCTTTTAAAGCTTTCTTAGATCTAGTTTTTTCTCATTCTTGAACTTCAACTATAAATCTTGAATTGTTTTGTTTTCTTTCTTTAAAGTTTCAATTCATCTAATTCAAAAGACGAACGATTACACTTTTCCTGTGGACGATCCGCACTCACTAACAATCTACATCCGACACCGTAGTTGATTGCGGTCAAATAATTTTTGGTTGTGATTTCTTTACTATTTGATTCGATATTATACATCCAAATATATTATTACAATCAGGTGGTAAACGTCAGACCCCAATAACCGATAAGTCGTGCCAATGTGAGGCTCATAACGGGTCGAGAAACTACTGGTAACACTTACCAGTAAATCTCTAAATCAGCCCTGGCCAGGGACTTCCCTGTTACGGCCAATCGAGCACAGCGCAACATCAACCCCCAATACCGGGAGAGACGAAACCCCTTCTATCGCTCATTGCCTCCATGTGACTCAGGACTGTACCCAAAAACCACCGTTTTGCACGCCCTCTTGGACGTGGTAAGGTGGAAATCAAAGCACAATAGGAATCACACAAGACTCTATGACGATCTCGGGTCTACAGACTAACCTGCACAAGTGTCACCAGAGAACTGCCATCTGACGTGAGGTATAATACCATCTGGGAGTTCTCGGCGAGTCCGTCCAGTGTACCCAGTCTCCACTGAGCACCCGTATACCATCTCTGATGTCAAACACCAATGGATATGGGATCATCCATCGCCCATCGCATGGGTCGAGAAGCGTATACGCTAGTCTACTCTATTATATCTATGCCCTGTCTCGATACACCTACGACTAGAAACATTAAAGGATGTACTTATGAACTACCATGGCCCCATTAGTATGATCTGCATCATAGTCCAGGTAGTCAAGTACACATCCTAAGGGCTTTACCAACATGTAACTATAAGACAGTATCAAGAGACAAGTATATATGTTAAGATAAAGAGCAACCAGATAGCATACTATCATATCGAGCAAGAAATTCCTCTCTATATATGTCCAAGCATCCAATATAATATACATCATCTGTACAATACTGGCCTCTAGGGCATACATACAACTAACAATCTCCCACTTGCACTAGGGCCAGTTGCTGTAGTATCACAATTCAAGCATCCCGAAGGGTCTCTCAAACTGTATCTGGGGAATGGCCTTCGTGAGTGGATCTGCTGTGTTGTTCTTCGTGTCAACCCTCCTGACCTCGATCTCCCTGCGATCAACTATCTCCCGGATCTGGTGATACCACCTCAGAATATGCCTGGATCGCTTATGGGGCCTGGGTTCCTTGGCCAAAGCCACCGCTCCATTGTTATCACAATACAAAGGTATTGGATGCTCAATAGATGGAACCACTCCAAGTTCAGTAATGAACTTCTTGATCCAGACAGCCTCTTTGGCAGCATCGTTGGCAGTGATGTATTCAGCCTCCATCGTCGAGTCTGCCACGGTTTCCTGCTTGGAACTCTTCCTGCTAACCGCCCCTCCGTAAAGGGTAAAGACAAATCCCGAGTGAGACTTAGAGTCATCCTTATCACTCTGGAAACTCGAATCGGTAAAGGACTCCACTTGGAGTTCTCCGTTACCATACACCAAGAGCATCTCTTTAGTCCTTCATAAGTACTTGAGAATGCTCTTCACAGCTGTCCAGTGACTCTCTCCAGGATCAGCTTGATACCTACTCACTACACTTAGTGAGCGTGCTACATAGGGTCTGGTACATAGCATCGCGTACATGATAGAACCTACAGCCGAAGAATAGGGTATCCCTTGCATGCGAGCTCTCTCCAAATCAGTCTTGGGAGACATCTGTTTGGAGAGAGTGAGTCCAGAGATCGTGGGTAAGTTCCCACGCTTGGATTCTTCTGTTGGATATATATGCTCTAAAGGCCTTCATTGTATAGGATACTGGGGATATGTATGTACATAACAGTCTTGCTTAAATATGATAGTACGCTATTTGGTTTGACTTTATCTTAACGTATGATAAGTTTTACTTAGTATTTATATATATACGTGTTGATGAAGCCCATAGGGTGTTTGCCTGAGTTCCGGCGTTATGATGGCAGTCATACTAGTGGGAGCTGGATAGTCAATAGGCACATCCTTAGATGTCCCTGGTCGCAGGAGTATCGAGATTGGGCATCGATACTCCGGAGTAGACTGGTGTATACATATCTAGACCCCGAGGAGGGGCGATGGATTGGTCCTGCAGCCATTGGTGGAGTGCACCTAAGATTGTATACAGATGCTCACTGTGTGTGAGTACACCGGACAGGACTCGCCGAGAACTAACTGGATGGTATTTATACCTAACGTCAGATAGCAGTTCTCAGGTGACATGTGTAAAGATAGTCCGTTGACTTAAAGTCGTCATTTGTCTCGTGTGAGTTCCCACTGTGCTTTGATTACTATCCTACCACGGTTCAAAGGAGTCGTGCAAACAGGTTTTAGTTGGGCACAGTCCCGAGCCACGTGGAGGCAGTGAGTGACTGTTAGGGATTCGTATCTCCCGGTATAGGTAGTTGATATCGCACGGCGATCGGTTGGTCATTACCATAAGTCCCTGGCCAGGGCTGATTGAGAATTACTGATAGATTGATAGGTAGATTCTCGGATGGTGATAGAGCCATACCGACACGACTTGTACGGTTATTAGGGGTCTGACGTTTACCACCTCCATAGACTATACATGCGATACTCTTAGACGAACAGACCAGACTGCACGGATATTGTCACGCACAGGCTCAGTAGGAGTTTGGATGGGTATCCTCACCGGCCTTCTTATCGACATCTACCTGGGGACCGTTACGTACAGCTAGTGCCGCTTGCGGTCTGTGGTTAAACCCACTGCCAGCGTAGTACTCGAGTGTTTAGATTCCAACACATAGTTTTCCCAACTCCAGGCGAAATGATATAGAGGTCGTACGGTTTACGATGAAGGGTTCGGACGCATACGTGTTTAAACGCACGTACGACATTCAGACAGTTTTTACTAGCCGGCTTTGGTTTAAACCAGATTCTAGTATCGGGTTATTGGATTTATACAGTCTAAAGTTTTTCCGTGTTTTCACGGATGCGAAGGGCGTTCTCGTAATTATCCGAGAAGCTTCTAGAAGGAGGGTGACTAAGGGGGTTAAGGTGGCATTTTCATTAATTGCTTTTGTGACTCATTCATATGTTCATCATATCATTAAATGCATCATTAATGATCTAATGACTCACATGATGAACACTCTTCTTGAATAAATGAAGCATGGTGAATAATCATTTAATTGATATTATTTGATAATTCATTATGTTTGATATATTCAACTGAGAAGCTTTTCTCTTCTCATTATCATCTCAACCTTCTCTCTCCTCAAGCCCTCTCTCCTTCTCCAAACCCTAATCCTACCACTCATGAGTTGAGTACAAGGATTTGTAAAGACTAAACACTCCATAAGCTAACTCTACATCATCTTAGTTACTTTGTATAGCAACAAGAGAAACAAAGTTACCTCAAGTCTTGAGGTGTAGCTTGGATTAGGGTACTCGGGTGGATCATCTATCACGGATAGGAGGCCGAGGAGGACGTAAAGATCACAAAGATGAAGGACTAGAATCGTTTGGTATAATCTCTTCACATAGTAGCTTAGAACTCTATGCTTATTGTTAAGTATTGTTTAGAAAAGATCTTCGGTTAGTCGATGTACGTTTATAAACATGATCGTTTTTCATATTTCCGCCTCCCCGCTACTTGTGGGGTGTTGCACTTCGACTTACGCTGGTATTAGAGCCTCACTAAACTATAATTAACTCACTTACAAAGTCGTATGAATTTCGAACGGAAAACAAACCGGAAAATACACCGATATTGCATAGTTTCTGTCGATTTTTAAATGAGGTCCAAAAATTTTTCAGGGACCTCCAGAATGACCAGTAAGAAAATATAAGAACACATTAGAAAAATGGGCTCCTGAATCGGCCAAAGAGCCACGGAACCGCGGCCGATCCCACCGATCCGCCGCGGATCCGCGGCCGAGTTGGTGCCGATTCAGCCCAGTTTTCTTCTGTGCATCTTTTGTGATATTTTGTATTTTCTGGTATGATTTAATTTATGCTCAGGTTTCAGATTTACAGAGAAGTATTGGAGCGAAATTTAATGTGTTTAATCGATCGAAATTATACGATGTTTGCTTGTTTGATTATATCTGTGATTTGTATTATGTGTTCGTAAACCTCCCCTAACTGCTAGTATGCCGGTTGGAAGGGGGTTGCACATATCTGTGATGTTATTTATAACTGTTTGTGTATATAAACTGTATTGGACTGTTGTGATGATTACCCGGGTTTTGTGATGGGTTATTGTATTAATTCATTCGGTGTAATTGTAATAAGTTGTAATATTATTTTGTGGGGCACATCCATGTTGCGGTTGTAGCCACCGTTGTATTATTTCTTTTTACTATTTTTGCTGCTAGGATAGACCCAAGGTGGAGTGCATAAACTACCGGGTATTTCGAAGTGTTTAGTGGCCTACTCACGTCGTTGAGGGAGACCGCTTCACTTCGGGTACTTGGCGGGTTGTTTGCCGTACCCGTAGGGGTCTAGGGTGGGGTAATGGCTATTCATCACAACTGTGTAATCCGTCTTTTCTTACAGGCTCAAAAGAAACGCGGATTGCTTGTAAATCCAATATTGTTTATCTGTGATCTGGAATGCCTATTATTGCGTCTGACGAATGTACAATATCTATATATGATAGCTATTTAGACGTCACTTATGTTTTACACCCGTGCTAGCCCAGCCCCCGCTCTGCCGTTAGTTAAGTAACCTAATGGGTGATGACGGGACCCCGTGGCGAATGCGGATGGCATAAGAGGACGTTGTATTTTCATTGTTATCTGTAATGATAGGTTAAAGATGGGACACATTATTTTTTAATGCAAAGAAAAATAAAACCTAAACTGAATCGTTGGAATAATTTCTAAAAACCACTCGGTTTTCTTGAAAAAGCAAAACTTTAAATGCAGAGCTTAAACCACTCCTTTTAATAAAAGCTATCTTAGTTCCTTCGATCATATCAAGTTCACTACGTTAACGGTTTTTTTGCCAAAAAAACCAGCCGTAACCCTCCGTCGTTTCAAATAGACAGCACATCGTATCCATGCTATGCTTGTTGGCCTACGTCAAGGCAAAGTGTATGGTAGCAGTGTGTGTGCCTATTTGTTGCATAGATAGATGCATTAGTTTAAGACAGACGTACACCTTGTTGGCCTACGTCAAGGGCTTGTACGATGTACTTAAATTGATCAGGACAACGACGGGTAGAACTTGACTTGCGTCTTATGACTTGTTGGCCTAGGTCAAGGTCTATAAGAGCTTGGGGTAAAAATCACATGGGGAGTTTCAAACAAAAAGGAAACTTGCAGATTAAGCATACCTTCTGGAGTGTAGTGACTAGAGTGGCTTCCATCTACTGCATCATGCAATGATAGTTGGATCCCGATCCCACTGATGAGTAGGATTACTCTCAGGAAACACTCTCACTTAACAATCAATGCTATAAACCAAGTAGGTGTCAAGAAAGGTGTTAGAGGGGCTACGCCTCCAGGGAAAAGAGGTTATTTAATTAAGGAACTTCCTGAAATCATTGGAAAACCTCCCACGAAGTACCAACACCAGCCTGGCAGAAAGGTTAAGCAAGTATTGTGACGTGTGATTAAATCCTTACTAGTTCTTCTTTTAGGTTTTGAAGAAGGATTTGAGGAAACAGTGGGAGCCATCCTGTTTAGATAAATTAATTACCAATCTAAACTTGCAAGAAGCATATTCTAAGTGTTTTCTTTTCTCTCTCTCTAGCAGCTACCATGACAGGATTAAAACTATTACTTGAGAAAAATATACTGACCGGACAGAACTATAAAGATTGGCTAAGGAACGTCAACATTGCGCTGACTTATGACAAAGTAGCATATGTTACCACCGCTGTTCCTCCCCTTATCCCTGGACCAGATTCATTAGTTGTGGACAAGGAAGTTCGCAAAACTTGGGATCTGGATTGTGAGCAAGCTAAGTGTATCGTGCTGGCGTCCATGAACAATGAACTCCAGAAACAGCACGAGAGTATGGTTGTTGTATCCATCTTTCTCCATTGCAAGGATTTGTATAGGGAGCACTCCCGTATCGCGAGGTACGAGACCTCAAGGAAACTCTTCCAGATGAGGTTAGCTCCAGGATCGCCTGTAGGAGAGCACGTCCTCAAAATGATCAGCCTCATTGAGGAACTCGCAAACCTGGGATGCGTGCTAGAGAATGATTTATATATCGACTTGATTTTGCAGTCCCTTCCCCACACCTTGTCTCAGTTCGTGCTTAGCTTCAACATGCACGAAATGGAAGCTGATCTTCCAAAGCTCCTCAACATGTTGAGGGTAGCAGAGACCTCCTTGAAATAGGAGAAGACCCCCGTTCTGTATGTTGGCCAATCATCCTCTTCTAAATCCAAAGCGAAAGCTAAAGGGAAGAAGAAGATGAAAGCCACCAAACCGAAGGGTGGGGTCGAGAAGGTGCAGGGAAAGAACACGACAGGAAGGGTGAAAGCGGATATAAACGAATGCTTTTATTGTCACAAGCAAGGGCACTGGAAGAAGGACTGTATGACCTTCAAGGCAAAGGACACGAAGAAAGCGGTTGCTTCTGCTTCAGGTGTGTTCGTAATCGAAAATTGTATTTCAGTAAACTCTACATCATGGGTACTTGATACCGGTTCTGGTTCTCACATCTGTAATTCATTGCAGAATCTGAGAAATAGTAGAGTACTGGGGGCAGGTGATATGACTCTCCGGATGGGCATTGGAATGCATGTAGATGCTTTTGCAATAGGGGAATATCACCTAGGGTTGACTAGTGGGCACGTTTTGGTGTTGTACAGCTGTTTTTGTATTCCCAGTATGCTGTGTAGTATTATATCAGTATCTTTGTATAAAGGATATAATTTTGCGCTTGAAAGTAATGTCATGAACATTCTCCTAAATCAAGAATTGATTGGGTATGGCACACTGGAAAACGGCATATACATACTTAATCAACCTCGAATTTTCAATATTCAAAACACACATAAAAGAAGGGCTCCAGATTCAAATCAAGCCTTCTTATGGCATTGTAGACTTGGTCATATAAACGAAACAAGGTTGACTAAGTTACATAAAGATGGATATCTAGATCCGTTTGAATATTCATCATATGCAACTTGTAAATCATGTATCAAAGGAAAAATGACCAAATCTCCGTTCTCCGGACACTGAGCAAGAGCTACTGAACTCTTCGGACTTGTACGCAGTGATGTATGTGGTCCAATGTCTACACATGCACGAAGCGGTCACTCCTACTTCATCACTTTTACTGATGACTTCTCTAGTTATGGACATGTGTTCTTAATGAAACATAAATCAGAGACCTTTGAGAAGTTTAAGGAGTATAAAAATGAAGTAGAGAAACAAACTGGTAAAAGCATCAAGACACTTTGATCTGATCGAGGTGGAGAATACTTATATACCAGTTTCCTTGAATACTTAAAAGAGAATGGAATTCTCTCTCAGCTTACTCCGCCTTATACACCTCAGCATAATGGTGTATCAGAAAGGAGGAATCGCATGCTATTAGATATGGTGCGTTCAATGATGAGTAGTGTTGAGTTACCACTTTCCTTCTAGGGATTTGCTCTAGAATCAGCAGCATACTTATTGAATAGAGTTCCAACTATGTCTGTGCCTACCACTCCATATGAAATGTGGAGCGGGAAGAGACCATATCTCAAGTATATTAAGATACGGGGATGCCCGGCATATGTTAAAAAGCATAAACCGGACAAGCTCGAGTCACGATCGGTTTTGTGCAAGTTTGTAGGATACCCCAAACATTCAAGGGGGTACATGGTCTACCACACTGAAGAACAAAAGGTATTTGTCGCTCGCTACATTGTCTTCTTAGAGAGCGAATTTCTTGCAAAAGAAATTAGTGGGAGCGCGGTAGAGCTGGAAGAAATTCCAGAACCTCAAACTGCTACCGAGGACTTAGAAGAACCTCAGATTTTAATAGAACATGACGAACCAACGCCACTCCGCAGATCTAGTAGGCTTTCTCATCCTCCAGAGAGATACTATGGTTTTCTTCTAGATGGGGATCGAGAGGATTGCATCATCGATGATGATGAGCCTACTAGTTTTCAGCAGGCTATCATGAGTATTGACTCGATGAAATGGCTGGATACTATGAGATCCGAAATGGAATCCATGTACACCAATAAAGTATGGACTTTAGAAGTTGCTCCTCCTGCGGTGAAACCAGTTGGATGCAAATGGATCTTCAAAAAGAAGATTGGTGCACTTGGACAAGTGGAAACCTACAAAGCTAGACTCGTTGCAAAAGGTTTTCGTCAAAGACCAGGACTGGACTATAATGAAACCTTTTCACCTGTAGCTATGCTTAAATCCATTCGGATCCTGCTTGCCATTGCTGCCTTCCATGACTATGAAATCTGGCAGATGGACGTAAAAATAGCTTTTCTAAATAGACATTTAGAAGAGAGTGTTTACATGGATCAACCAGAAGGTTTCTTAGACAGTGGGAGCAGCGGAAGAGTGTGCAGGTTGCTTAAATCCATCTATGGATTAAAGCAAGAATCGCGAAGTTGGAACATCTGCTTTGATGAGACAGTCAAAGAGTTTGACTTTATCAAAAATATAGATGAACCATGTATTTATAGGAAGATTGTAGAAGGAGCAGTAGTCTTCCTCGTTTTGTACGTCGACGACATACTACTGATAGGGAATGATGTCCCTATGCTACAATCAGTAAAGCACTTCTTGTCACTGAAATTCTCCATGAAAGACTTGGGAGATGCAACCTACATTTTGGGCATTAAAATCTATCGTGATAGATATAATAGAATGTTGGGACTTTCACAGTCCAGGTATATTGACACTATACTAAAGAGGTTTAGTATGGAAGATTCTAAGCGCGGTAACATGCCCGCTTATCACGGGATCACCCTCTCCAAAGAGATGTCTCCAAAGACTGATGAAGAGAGGGATCGCATTAGCATTTTACCCTACGCTTCGGCGGTAGGATCTATAATGTATGCAATGTTATGTACAAGACCGGATGTAGCTTACGCACTTGGTGTGGTAAGCAGGTATCAGTCTGACCCAGGTGAGAAACATTGGATAGCGGTGAAGAACATTCTCAAGTACCTGAGAAGGACTAAGGAGATGTTCTTGATTTACGGTAATGGGGACCTCCAGGTAGAGGCTTTTACCGACTCCGGCTTCCAAAGTGACAAAGATGATTCTAAATCCATTTCGGGTTTTGTGTTTACCCTCAATGGAGGGGCGGTATGTTGGAAAAGTTTCAAACAGGATACCGTCGCAGACTCAACTATGGAGGCTGAGTATATAGCTGCTAGTGAAGCCGCAAAAGAGGCTGTCTGGATGAGGAAGTTCATTTCTGAACTTCAGGTGGTTCCGTCCATTACCAATCCAATACCTTTGTATTGTGATAACAATGGGGCCGTAGCATTGGTAAAGGAACCCAGGTCCCATCAGAAATCTAGGCACATCTTAAGGCGTTTTCACCTGATCAGGGAGATCGTTGATTGTCGGGAGATCGAGGTACGGAGAGTGGATACAAAAGACAACACGACAGATC
Organism: Agapanthus africanus; assembly: GCA_030015575.1. Classification (NCBI taxonomy): domain Eukaryota; kingdom Viridiplantae; phylum Streptophyta; class Magnoliopsida; order Asparagales; family Amaryllidaceae; genus Agapanthus; species Agapanthus africanus. The sequence goes on along the minus strand of JASDDO010000008.1, from coordinate 309,384,203 downwards.
CATTCACAAAGGCCATTCCTCAAGTTCAGTTCGAGAGGCTGTTTGAGATGTTGGGCATGCGGTACTCCAGCAACTGGATATAGTGATGACAGTGGGTACTCATTGCGCCAATTATAGGCCCTAGTGCAAGTGGGAGATTGTTGGATATATATGCCCTAGAGGCCTTCATTGTATAGGATACTGGGGATATGTATGTACATAACAGCCTTGCTTAAATATGATAGTACGCTATTTGGTTTATCTTTATCTTAACGTATGATATGTTTTACTTAGTATTTATATATATACGTGTTGATGAAGCCCATAGGGTGTTTGCCTGACTTCCGGCGTTATGATGGCAGTCATACTAGTGGGAGCTGGATAGTCAATAGACACATCCTTAGATGTCCCTGGTCGCAGGAGTATCGAGTCTGGGCATCGATACTCCGGAGTAGACTGGTGTATACATATCTAGACCCCGAGGAGGGGCGATGGATTGGTCCCGCAGCCATTGGTGGAGTGCACCTAAGATTGTATACAGATGCTCACTGGGTGTGAGTACACCGGACAGGACTCGCCGAGAACTGACTGGATGGTATTTATACCTAACGTCAGATAGCAGTTCTCAGGTGACATGTGTGCAGATAGTCCGTTGACTTAAAGTCGTCATTTGTCTCGTGTGAGTTCCCACTGTGCTTTGATTACTACCCTACTATGGTTCAAAGGAGTCGTGCAAATAGGTTTTAGTTGGGCACAGCCCCGAGCCACGTGGAGGCAGTGAGTGACTGTTAGGGATTCGTCTCTCCCGGCATAGGGAGTTGATATCGCACGGTGATCGGGTGGTCATTACCATAAGTCCCTGGCCAGGGCTGATTGAGAATTACTAATAGATTGATCGGTAGATTCTTGGATGGTGATAGAGCCATACTGACACGACTTGTACGGTTATTAGGGGTCTGACGTTTACCACCTCCCTAGACCATACATGCGATACTCTTAAACGAACTGACCGGACTGCACGGATATTGTCACGTACAGGCTCAGTAGGAGTTCGGATGGGTATCCTCACCGGCCTTCTTATCGACATCTACCTGGGGACCGTTACGTACAGCTAGTGCCGCTTGCAGTCTGTGGTTAAACCCACTGCCAGCGTAGTAGTCGAGTCTTTAGAGTCCCACACAGAGTTTTCCCAACTCCAGGCGAAATGATATAGAGGTCGTACGGTTTACGACGAAGGGTTCGGACGCATACGTGTTTAAACTCACGTACGACATTCGGACAGTTTTTACTAGCCGGCTTTGGTTTAAGCCAGATTCTAGTATCGGGTTATTGGATTTATACAGTCTAATGTTTTTCCGTGTTTTCACGGATATGAAGGGCGTTCTCGTAATTATCCGAGAAGCTTCTAGAAGGAAGGTGACTAAAGAGGTTAAGGTGGCATTTTCATTAATTGCTTTTGTGACTCATTCATATGATTCATCATATCATTAAATACATCATTAATGCATCATTAATGATCTAATGACTCACATGATGAATCACTCTTCTTGAATAAATGAAGCATGGTGAATAATCATTTAATTGATATTATTTGATAATTCATTATGTTTGATATATTCAAGTGAGAAGCTTTTCTCTTCTCAGTATCATCTCCACCTTCTCTCTACTAAAGCTCTCTCCCCTTCTCTAAATCCTAATCCTACCACTCATGAGTTGAGTACAAGGATTAGTAAAGACTAAACACTCCATAACCTAACTCTACATCATCTTAGTTACTTTGGTTAGCAACTAGAGAAACAAAGTTACCTCAAGTCTTAAGGTGTAGCTTGGATTAGGGTACTTGTGTAGATCATCTATCACGGATAGGAGGCCGAGGAGGACGTAAAGATCACAGAGACGAAGGACTAGAATCGTTTGGTATAATCTCTTCACATAGTATCTTAGAACTCTATGCTTATTGTTAAGTATTGTTTAGAAAAGATCTTCAGTTAGTCGATGTACGTTTATAAACATGATCGTTTTTCATATTTCCGCCTCCCCGCTACTCGTGGGGTGTTGCACATCGACTTACATCTTCCATACTAAACCTCTTTAGTATGGTGTCAATGTACCTGGATTGGGACAATCCCAGTATCCGTTTGGATCTATCTCTATAGATCATAATCCCCAGTATGCAGGAGGCATCACCTAGATCTTTCATTGAGAATCTTTGTGATAAGAAGAGCTTGACCGATTGCAGCATAGGAATGTCATTTCCTAGCAAGAGTATGTCGTCCACATACAATACGAGGAAGACAACCTTACTCTCTGCCACCTTCTTGTAGATAAAAGGTTCATCTACGTTTTTGACGAAATCAAACTCTTTGATAACGACGTCAAAGCAGATGTTCCAACTCCGCGATCCTTGCTTTAATCTATAAATGGATTTAAGCAGTTTGCACACCTTCCCGCTGCTCCCACTATCTACGAAGCCCTCTGGCTGAGTCATGTACACGCACTCTTCTAAATCACCGTTTAGAAAGGCGGTCTTAACATCCATTTGCCAGATTTTGTAGTCATGATATGCAGCGATGGCAAGCATGATCCGGATGGATTTAAGCATAGCCACTGGAGAAAAGATTTCGTCATAGTCCAAACCTGGCCTTTGACGAAAACCCTTTGCAACAAGTCTAGCTTTGAAAGTCTCCACTTTCCCATCTACACCAAGTTTTTTCTTGATGATCCACTTGTTCCCAATGGGTTTTACCCCTTCAGGAGCATTTTCCAAAGTCCATACTTGGTTGGTGTACATGGATTCCATCTCGGACCGCATTGCATCCAGCCATTTCACTGAGCCCCCACTCGTGATGGCCTGCTCGAAGCTAGTTGGGTCATCATCAACCATGATGCAATCCTCGCTCCCACCATCCATGAGAAAACCGTAGTATCTCTCTGGTGGGCGAGGAACCCTACTAGATCGGCGGAGTGGCTGGGTTTCATCGGGAACTATGGAATCCTATGGTTCCACCAGATCTTCTGTTGCAGCTTTTGTAGCTGGAACCTCTTCCAGTTCTACTGCATGACCACTAATCTCTTTTGAAAGAAATTCCTTTTCTAAAAAGATGGCATGCCGAGAAACAAACACCCTTTGTTCCTCAGTGTGGTAGAAGATATACCCTTGTGAATTCTTGGGATATCCTATAAATTTGCATAGAACAGACCGTGCCTCGAGTTTGTCCAGATTTTGTCTTTTAACATAGGCTGGACAACCCAATATCTTTACATAGTTAAGACATGGTCTCTTCCCTTTCCATATCTCATATGGAGTGGTAGGCACAGATTTGGTGGGGGCCATATTCAATAGATGTATGACTGTTTCTAGCGCATACCCCCAGAAGGAAATAGGTAACTCAGCTGTGCTCATCATAGAGCGCACCATATCTAATAGGGTGCGGTTCCTCCGTTCTGATACACCGTTGTGCTGTGGTGTATATGGAGGAGTCAGCTGAGAGAGTATCCCATTCTCTTTTAGGATGTCCAGGAATTCATTGCTCAAGTATTCACCTCCTCGATCAGATCGAAGGATTTTAATACTTTTCCCGGTTTGGTTCTCGACTTCTTGTTTATATTCTCTAAATTTCTTAAAAGCTTCAAACTTGTGTTTTATCAAGAACACATGTCCGTACCTTGAGAGATCGTCAGTGAATGTAATGAAGTACGAAGAACCATCCCTGGCATGTGTAGACATGGGACCGCATACATCGCTATGTATCAGTCCAAAAGGTTCAGTAACTCTCTCTCTGTGTCCCGTAAATGGAGTTTTGGTCATCTTGCCTTTGAGACATGACTGGCAAGTGTCATAAGGTGAAAATTCGAACGGTTTCAAATATCCATCCTTATGCAACTTAGCTAGTCGTGTCACATTGATGTGACCCAGTCTACAATGCCACAAGAAGGATTCGTTCATTTCTGAACTCTTCCTCATGTGTGTGTTTTTTATGCTCAGAACTGTTGATTGATTTAGAACATAAATGCCATTGCACAACGTGCCTGATCCAAACAAATTTTGGTTCAGAAAAATGTTCATAACATTATCCTGTAATACAAAATTATATCCCTCTTTACTTAGTAAAGAGACCGATATAATGTTGCATATCAGGTTCGGCATGTAATAGCATTCGTTCAGAATCAATGTATTACCAGTTGGTAATACAAGGTGATATTCCCCGACGGTTTTAGCTGCAACAATTGCACCATTTCCAACCCTTATGTCTTTATCACCTTCTCCAAGTTCTTTCTTAAGCCCATGTAACTGATAACATATATGGGATCCTGACCCGGTATCTAATACCCAGGACGTAGAGCAAATGGAGAAACAGTTCTCTGTAACGAACACACCCGAAGAAAATGCATCAACATGTACTTTCTTCACTCGGGTGGCATGGGAATCCTGGTATTCCCCTATTTCCTGTTCAGTCTTATAACTTTTATAAGAAAGAACGGAACCAACGTTCCCTAGCACAGTATAACATGCGGGTTCGGTCAATACATCCATATTATTATCTTTATTAAGGCATGATATGGTCGCTACATGGAGAGAGAGAGAAGAAAACACTTTAGCGTATGCTCTTGCAAGATCAGATTGGTTTATTATTTTATCTAATTAGGATGGTTCCCACTGTTTTTATCAAATCTTCCTTCAAACCCTAAAAGGAAAGACTAGCCGGGATTAATTACACCCTACAACTTCGGCAATCTTTCAGCCAGGCCAGTGTCGGTACTTTGAGGGAGGTTCCCCGTGCTTTCGCAATGACCTAATTAAAGTAAACCTCATTTTCCCAAAGGCGTAACCCCGTTGACACCTTTCTAGACACCTACTTGATCGGCTAATTGTCCTGTGTAAAACTCTCTCAGGAGTAACAATTACTCGCAGTGGGTATCGGGATCCAACTATCTCATAGAAGGTATGCAATCTCATTGCAAATTTCAACACTTGAAATTCCCGATAATATTTTGCCCCTAACGTGCTATGACCTTGACGAAAGCCAAAAAACCATAGCCCGCTAGTCAAGTTCAACCCGTACATTTCTTGACAGAATTAAACCCACCCGCACGACCCTTGACGAAAGCCAACAAAGCCGTACGACTACCCTAATCCAGTCGCATCATATGCAGCAGATAAGCAGCATATAGCTACCACACACTACACCTTGACGAAAGCCAACAAATGCAGCACGAATACTATATACAACTTATCTGAAATGACGGAGGGCTACGACAGGTTTTTCTGAAAACCTATTGGGTAATAAACTTGATATCGTTGTAGAATCATGTGAATTTTGAAATGGAGTGATTTTGAGGCTTTTATTAGTTTTGCTAAAGAGGTCACTCCCGGTGAAGGGATCTCGGCTCTTTCCTTATGGAATAAGGTGCAGGATATATCATATATATATCCCTATGCAAAGCAAAAACTCCAAAAGAAATCAAAAGACAAACCGAGTGTTGTAGCATCTGCCAGTTTTGCTAAAGAGATCACTCCCGGTGAAGGGATCTCGGCTCTTTCCTCATCGAATAAGGTGCGGGATATATTATATATATCGCTATGCAAAGCAAAAAGTGTAGCTACCATTTTTGAAAATTTGATTCTACAATATCTTTTAGGTTTCTTTTCTTTCATTAATCATATTAATGAAGTCCCATCATTTAAGTCACCTAAACATCACAGATAAATACGACGTACATGTTGGAGATAGTGCCCTCAGAGTCTATTATTGGATCACAGGCACGCGATTGCAATGATTGATGGAGGACCTATGCAGGTAGGACAGTCTTACTCAAGATGATACTATGCTATCTGATAAAGGTAAACCAGATAGCATACTATCATCTTGAGTAAGACTGTCCTACCGGCATAGGTCCTCCATCAATCATTGCAATCACATGCCTGTGATCCAATAATTGACTTTGAGGGCACTATCTCCAACAATCTCCCACTTGCACTCAAGGCTAATTATTGCGATGTCGCATACTCACAGCCCGTGTGATACCAAACACCCAACTCCTCTACTAATCAGTCTCACAAAACCAGTTTGCGAAACTAATGTGTTCGAGGAATAGCCACAGTGAGTAGATCCGCCTTGATGTTTCTTTCTATGTCTCTCTTTATCTCAAGTTTGCGGAGAAAGCCATCTCCCGAAATGAGCAATACCTGTCTTAGAATATGTCTGGATATCTGATGGGACCTAGCTCATAAATGAACTCCAAATCCAAACTTCTTAGACTGTATCGTCAACTGAACTTAATCAGTATCCTGCGTCATATCTCCCTCAGTATCCCCTTGGACCACCTGTCCAAAATACTGCCCCTCGTCAGAAGGAAAACTATAACTCTGACAACCTCTCTGTCATCCATTTCACCTTGGAAGCCTGGAATGATAATTGTCTCTTAAAAGAGGTTTTTGTTATCATATCCCTAGAACATCCACTTATGTTCTAAAACTGCTTCCGTTCGTTTCTCCAGGATTGGATCAATATCAACATATTGCATCTACTGCAAAAAAAAACATCTGGTGTGGTGCTTGACATCTCATGATTGACTCAATTGCCTAAGCAAGTGATCTGCCAATCATGCACATCCCTCTCCACTTTAGTCTGTAAGACACCTTTAGAGAGGGTGACTCCATCACCTGCAGGTACACTACCGTGCCTAGAGTCGTCCATTCTAAACACCTTCAAAATGATGTCTAAGTACCCTGATTGGGAAACTTCCAAAATCTAGATCTAAAACCATAGATCCAGTAACCAGAATGTCTTGATATTATATCCAAGTCCCATGTGGAGAAACCACTGTGTGACAACCAAAGTATAACCGATCGTAGTATAGGAACATCACTTCCTACTCTGTGTATATCATCCAAATACCAGGACATCACACCCTACTACCTTCTTAACAAATCCATCCCCTATTCTGATGAAGTCAAACCTATGACTGTCATTTCAGAAATAGATGATCTATCTCCGCTACATTTGCTTTAGTCTATAAATAGACATAAACCACTTGTCCACCAATGCTTCCGCTGCTCCCACTGACTATGACAACCCTCTGGCAGAGTCAGATACACGTACACTTCTAAAGCTAGTTTAGAACGACGCTATACTCATCCTCCTGCCGGGTCTCGCAGCCTAGAACAACAGCAATGGCAAGTCTGGGTAAATAAGAACATCCCTGTCACCGTCCTTGAGGCTACCGGAGTACCTCTCGGGTGCCTGAGGTTACCCACCGTATCTGCGGAGTGGCCAATGGAATGTCAAACCAAATTGAATCTTTAGGTTCTTATCAAATTTTCAGTAACCGTCTGCGGTTCTGGAATCACTTCCAGTTCTACCATACTCCCACTACTGTTTTCTGAAAAATTCCATTTTTGTTAAAACTGTGGCGAGTCAAGAACAATATCACTATTGATCTTCCAGATGGTAGAAAGTCAACCCTCGTCATAGCCCGGGTCAACCCACAAACAGCCATTACAGAAACGTG